>OY728140.1:1735683866-1738118176 GCA_963277665.1 Viscum album
TTCATCCCATGATTTTATATTTTCCTTTTCTAAAAAGTTTATTAGTTTAAAAATTTAATGATTATTTTCAGTAGAGTTGTTTGTGGGACGAATTATTTTTACAAATCAGAGTTGTTTAAATTTTCCAATTTTCCAATTTATATTTTCTAATTCTATCCCACTATAATAGTTTATATTTTCATGATTTTAGTTTATAAAAAATATAACAATTTCCATTAAGGATATTAAGTTTTTTTTGTTTTTTTAGGTGTTTTATGTGTATGATAATATATAGTATAATATAACATACATTTATTCACTAAAAGAATATCATTAATAATGTCTGGATCACTTCAGACTCCCCCATTTTAAAATTTCTTTACAATTTCAACACATATTATCAATTGAAACAGATAAGTGTATCTCAATTTCATTATTCCCTATGGTTCCTATATCAACTCCTCATATTTATGGTTCCACTATAATACTTTTACTGGGTGAGTTGTCTTGTTGTGTTGAAATGGTTCTATGAGTGATAAAATCATTACTAGATACTTCTCATAAGAGAGATCTTGTCAAAGATATACCACCATTGTATTATGTACATGTGAAGGATTTGGTATGTATTGCCACAAGAGAGACACAGGAAACACATCATGAATATGGGCCTTTTTTAGTAGGGAATAAGGACCTAAAAGGGGTCAATTTACCTTCCCATAATATTTTCTTTATTTCCAAAATTCATGACTCACATCCATTGTGATATATAGAGTAAAAATTTGTTTCTAACATCAAACTCTATGTCACTTAGATAGTTGTTAATATAGATATTCTTCCTACTATGTGAAACTTTTATATTTTTTTGATGGTTCAAACCTTTTTTCAATTATTACACATGATTAGGTCCAACTAGATTCTATTCACCTAATTCATCCCAATATAGTGTTGTTCTATATCTCTTCCAAAATAAAGCATTATATAGATCTATTGGAATACCCGAGTGGAATATTTTTTTTGTATAAGAACTAAGGCAATGGGAGTTACTGATCCCATCCTCATTTAAATTACATTTATCAAAACAAAAAAATTTAATCGAGTGTTTGAATGGTAATCATAGATTGTCTATCATTTTTGGTATGATATGTCATACTAAAAATGAATTCACTATTCAATGAATGTTTAAGAATGTCTAGAATTTGGAGGTGAACCTCAGTTAAAGAATAGAGATGACCGAAAGTGGTACCCATGTAGTCTCACAACATATTTTACATATATCATAAAATGTATTTCAAGTGATAAATCCTCATGAATAGATATGAAGTGGGTAGTATTTGTGAGTTTAACAAAAAGAACCCATATCACATTACTTGCATTAGATATCTTCTAAAGACTAATGAAAAATTCAATAGTAACATTTTCTCATTTACATTTTGTTATGGGAAATGGTTTCATCAACCCATTGAACTTAAATCACCCTTCCATAAATTTTTTACATAAATTTTATTTTTTAGGTGTACTTAGTAATAAAATACTCTATGTTGACCCACCATAAGTTCCCTAGAATATTTCAATACAAATTGTTACTTACGGGATGGAAAGATAAAGATAAGTTATGTGCATTATCCATTATTTTATTTCCTTATCTAAATTGAATAAGGAAGATAAAGTATTATTAAAAACCAAATGATACTATCTTCATTAATGTTAAACTCATTAAGATTCACTTCCATTACTGATTTCAATTTCAATTGTAGCACTAAATCATCCATTTGTTACTACTTGATCTTATATTGGATAGCTGGTTGGGAAATAATTTGGGTAAGGTAATATTTCTTCACTTACATTATGATTTATAGATCTATCATTCATGTATTATATGAAGATATAGTCTTCATCAACCCACATCATGTATATAGTAGTATGTTTATTTTAACTTAGAGCATCGACTACCTAGTTTTCCTTTCTTGGACAGTAGTGAATAGAACAATCATAGTCCTTGTTTATCTATAAACATATTCAAATATTATTTTTGAGAAATTTATATGTGAATATATTAATTCGAATATTTTTATATCTATATATCTTATACTTATCATCATATAGGTTGTTCCCTTAAATATTCAAAGTGAAATACTCAACTTATAACTTTAGATCAAGCCTTGCGATGTTATTCTCATAAATATTCATCTATCATGAGGTATAGGCTATCACATTATCCTTCTTCATGAGTACAAAACCAAATAATTTCTTTGATTCATAACTTCATATCACACTTTCTTACCCACTTTAGGTTAGTGTTTGTAAATGAATAGTGACTAGACTTTTCTTGATCTCCTTAAATATTTCCTCACATTCATCTATCCAAACAAAAATTACACATTTTGCTGTTAATATTTTAGAGGGATAGATAATCAGTAAATGTTTCTAAAAAAAAATTTAGTACACACCCATGATAATAAAACTATATATTCAGATGACACTTGATGGCGTTTTCTATTCATTAATTGCCTTTTTCTTTGAAGGGTCCATATATATTCTCTCACTTCTGATCACATTCCCCAATAATGAGAATTACAGCATCAAAATGTAACTCTTACTGAATGTAGTATATACATTATTATTTCTTAGTTTCACCATCACAATCTTTACATACTCTTTATGTTCCATATTGATCTTTGAATATATGATAATAGAATTTTTAAATTATATCATAATATTTTCAAGGTAGTCTCTAAAGAATGTATTCATAAAATCTATGTTGATTTTATGGGTATTATTATGTATGATGGGAATCACTTTGAAATATTAATGCTTGTATCTCAAATGGAAACCTATATTATGAATATCATTATTCTCCCCTATTCTGTTGAGGATATCTAGAATGAGGATCCACCTTCGAAAAGTATTTTTCACCTCAATCTTGGTCAAACCAGTCATACATCCTTTGTAGAGGATACTTTTTCTTTATAATGATCTTATTTTGATCCGGATAATCAACGCGGAACCATATAGACTGGTCATTTTTCTTGAAAAATTAACCATCAAAACCTAGGGTGTTGAAATATAGAATATAGACCCTTTATCAAAATTCTAGTGTAGATGTTTCTTTATATTGTCTAGCTTTATTAGTGGCATCCTATGGTAGAATTTGGTGATATGAGTGGCTATGTGTATGAGTTTTATTGGGAAATGTACCTCCTGATCAGGGGGATGTCTGGGAAACTCTCCATTAAATACAATACTATATTCCCTCATAATGGTAATATTCATTGGGTTCTATTTGGTAAATGTCTTTTTCTTCATTGGGTATCAATACCAACACTATTGAGGGATTTTACAAATGAGATTCATGATCATTATTTAATTTTTATAGTAGTATGAGATGGTGTAGAATATATAAAACGAATTAATTTTTCTTATTCTTGAAGTGAGGTCAATATAAAAATATCTAATCCATTCCCAATATAACAAAAAAATACCAATGGAAGGAATTTGAGAATTTATTGAAGAATCTACAAATATATTATAATAAGAGAATAGTTCAACACTTGGGTTTAACTAAGGGAAACACTTGGTGTGTTTATGAATATATCTACATAAAATTATTCGGGTTTCTATTAAATATTTATAAAACATTTTCTACATATAGTGGAATATATTGAACTAGAATAGAGTGAAAAATTATCGATTTTTTAGTGAATGGGAAGAGTACCCCTTATGAATTCATTTTCATGCTCTACTTCAATAGTTTTGATGGAATAAGCTTTTCCTTTCTCCCTTAGCTTTGGTGGATGCCAAAAATGATTACCCTAAATAAACCCTATTTTAGTTCAATGATCTACCTAGATCCCTTGATCCCTATAGTTGTAGAATTGTTCCATGAGTGGTGTGTTTGGAGGGTCCATTTATTTCCTATATCAATTTGGATGACTTATTCATGCCTCTATATATTCATGATATTGGTGGCCATATTACACACACCTCACGCATTTCCCAATTCAATTGAGGTAATCCCCATGATGATTATTCAAAAATTGATAACATTTTTGTAGTTGGATAATATTTTCTTCTTTTTAATTTTATCCTCCACCTTGAAATTCCATTCTTCAATTTTTATCCCAATGTCCAGGAGACCATTCTCTAAAATCTATATCTAATTTGATATAATTTCATGATACATCTTCATAAATCTCACAGTATGATATAGCTAGACCATTTCAAATGTGTGGGTTTAAACAATTGATTAATCAATTTATTTTTCTATTGATATTTATGAAAGAAACATGAGGTTTATCTTGGTGGACATGAAAATTTTATCACATAATCCATGAAATATTTACCCTCCTTTTTCTTATGTTCTAGGAATTATATCTCTATATATTGTCAAAAAGTTCAAGGAAAATAATTTTGAGGAAATAAATTCTTAAATAATTTACTATCCATTTCATCTATTCTATATTTTGGATTTAAATTAATTATGAATTGAAACAAATTATCATACAATCTATATAAATGATATATAATAAAGTTATATTCTCCCTTTCATAATAGTATTTCATAGAAAAGATATATTACAATGAGTTATCCCATTATTAGTTGCCATATGAATTATAATATCCACTAAATGTTAATGGTTGTTTCCACATAAAAGACTCAATGTCTAGTTTATCCTTCTTGGGTGTAAGTGGATGTTTGACATGGTTCATGTTATTGTTGATATCCTATGACATCTGGGCAAGAATGTGCATAATTTTTGGAACTCCACCTCTCATTTAATTGGGAATTTAGTTCAAATAATCATTTAATTTTCCCACACAATGTATTTTGGTTGGGTTTCTCCTGGTTCAAAATATTTTAGAAATTAAATAGGTATTGTTTGACCAAATATCTGTTAATAAATAATTAATAAATAATTTATTCTATTATAAAAATTAATTTTAATGTCAAATATTATGGGATTCCTATATTATTATTTTTCCCTCAAATTATACTTCTAGGATAATTTACTGTTATCCTTTTCTAACACTAAAATAAATAAATAATTTATGTTTGTATCCTTAATGATGGTTGGTTTAGTTATTGTGATTAACCAAATCATATTCCCCAAGAGTGGAAATGCATATGCGCAATAAGACCACTTTTTCGTGCACTAGGTGATGATCAGGTCAATACCCAATAATATATTTTTAGGGTTATTACCCATAGGTACAACTATAATAGATCCACATCCACTATTAATACCCATATAAATATTTCATTCCTTTAAAATCACATGCACTTATACAACAAAAAAATGTGTTATTTTCACCTATACTTACACTTAACCTTTGTATTTTCAATAATGTTTTCTATTTATTGTTCCAAATTTAACTAATTGGTGATATGATTTCAATTATAGATACTTGGTTTTCTCATTCATAAATATTACATCATTTTAAGGTAAATAATATAGTAGTAATATATTCCAGGATTAAATGGTTTAATATCATGGGGAAATTAGGCTCAACTATATCTCATAAAAAGTAAAACATATATATTACATAAATCCTTCTTATTTCACTCCCAAAATCTCTCAAATTTTCCTTAGAACATGAAATCACCTGAGTAAAAACATCAGATAAATGGGTGAGATAAAATCCTAGTAATGAGAGGGATAGTATATAAGGAATTAGAGATGTGCATCAATAATACACCGGTGATAATAATCATACTTATCATTTCTTAAGAAAAGTATTATCATCATAATAATAGGGGAAACATTATAAAATAATGAAATCCAACATATTCATAATAATAAAACATTACATAGTGTTCAAATGGCACACCTGGTTGTGAAAAAAATATGGCATCTTGTTCATTCATAACATATGTGCCTGAATCATAACATCATAATTGGGAATAAAGATAGAATCATGTTCACTCATAATAAACATAATATCATGAGATATATCTTATTTCCCAATGCATTGTAGGGATATATAATTCCAATCCCACATGGAACATCATAAAATACTCATAAAAATGAATTCTACATGGAAGGAGAAAATAAAATACTCCTAGTTATGAAATAAACCCATGGAATGTGATGAGTTTTATAAAGGTTTTGTAAAGAATAGATTAATTAATAACATTTTTTGTTCCCAAATGATTATGGGATTTCATAATTTTTCATAAAACATCATCCTTCTCGAGTGGAGAAGAAACAAATCAATACAAGTCAATGTGATGTCAGGGAAATTAATGTCGTAAAAAAATATGTGTAAATTGATTAAAAAAATTCTATAGGTTAAACATAAATATATATCTGAAAATAAAAATTTATGAATAGTATAATGATATTTTATTGAAATTATAAGAACATTGATATATAAAATATTATTAAGGAGTAGATAACCCCAAAAGAAGGAATTAGGTTTGAGAATCCTCTTACCTTAAATCCCTCTATAATTTAATCCATTTTCTAATTCCTAAATAATAAGAATAGTTTTATCAGAACATAGAAAAATAATTGGATTATGCTAATTTTTTCAATATTTTTCAATTATGATAATTGGATTCTATTCCTTAATTTCCTTTGTTAAAGGTGATATGTTTTGATATCACATTTTTCTTAAAATATCATTTCTGCTGTGGATGTATTGATATTTATTTATTGATATTTATACACCATTTAGAAAATCTAAAAAAGGTTATAAATAAATATATTTATACATTATATATTATAATTAATTTATTATAGTCATTCATAATGGTTTTGATAATTAGAGAGTTGGAAACATCCTTGTGGGCAGTTAACTGACAGTTTATATGACATTATCAAAAGAGGTGGAAGAGAATTATGAAATTTAAATATATATTAAATATGCCCATTATTTTAAGTTAACATAATTAATGTAGTTTTAATACATGTCGTAGGAAATAATAAATGATTTTGGTTTGAATGGAATAGAGAAAAAATGTTTTAGAAGAGGGAAATGAAAAAAGGATTTAATGAAAACTTACCCACTTCTCAGTGTTTCATCCTTTCTACGGCACTAAAATTCATTGATGCATGGAGTTGAGTGGCACTATAGTTTCCCTATGAGAGATAATGGGATTATGAAAGTTTTTTTAGGATATTATTATTTGGTAAGTGAAATAGAATATGTTTTCTAATGGGGGAGAGGGGGTCTTTATACTTGAGAAGAGGGGTATTGTAGGGGTAAAATATTGAATAAATTGTTATATACAAGGTAAACCTTTCAATAGTAATATTTTTTCCATTTTGAAATATATTTGACTAATATAAAATTATTTAATGAATTTAAGGCCCTTTTTAATTTTAATTTTTTAGTATAATTAAAAAGAAATGTTAAAAATGAAAAATATGTCTATTTAGGGAACACTTTAGAATTTTAGGCTTCAGAAAATACATTTACGGTCTGGAAATTAAGTACATTATTTTTTAATGGAACTATTATCATGAAAATGTTTTAATGAAGAAATAAATATTAAAATTTCTTAATTCATTATTAAATTATATTTTTTTCATAAAACATGCGGTATTTGAAAAAAAACATATTTTTTACTATTCACATAAAAATTGGAGTTTCTTAAAAAAACAAAAATTAATCCTTGGGAATTTTATATGTAAAAATCATTGAAATGAAATTAATTTTATCAAAATAAAATATAATTGATTTTAATTATAAATATAGGAGATTTTTATTTTTAAAATTAGATAATAAAATATACTTTAGTTTCAATGTTTATATATTTTTTTGTGTTTTTAATCATGATATTTATATTGTGTCATTGGAAATTTTATATTTTTATAAATTAATTCTAATAATTATAACTTATATTATTTTTTACTATTTTTAGGTCAAGTTATTATTCTAATGGTTAGGTAAATATTCCTAATGGTCATGTCATTAATCCCAATGGTTAGGATACCATTCTTGACTATGATGTTACAATTCCTATAATCACATTATTATTCCAATGGTAATATTTAATCTTATAAATACCAATTAATTTCTTTCTTCAAAAGGTAATTCAACTTAAAAACATTTTCTATATTTTCCTTCTCTAAAATTTTGATAATTTTACTATTATTTATTATCTTTTCCATAGTTTAATTTGTGAGAATGATAATTCTAGTAGATCAGGGAGATCCAAATATTCCCATTATACTTTTATAATTTTCTATTTTTGACCCATTGCAATATTTTTAATTTTCATGGTTTTAGGTTTTTTCCAATATAATAATTTTAAATAATTAAATAATGTATCATTCCTTTTTATATGTTTTGTATGTGTACAATACTATACAGAATAATATAACAGCAATTTATTTTGGAGAAAATTATCATTAAAAAATTATAGGTCGTTACATGATATGCTCTCCAAAAAATGGAACTCTTGAATGAAACATTTGAAGTAATTAAGTGTGACTCCATGTATATTTGATATAAATTCTATACCCAAAAAAATATTAGTACTCCCATGGTGTCAATAATTTAAGAAATTATGTTCTTAGGATGTGGGGTATTTATGTATGTTGGATATAACATCACCCCATAAAATATTAATCATATAAAAAATAGATATCCAACTATTTCTCCATGACTATTACAATGAATCCAACACTTGTTTTCAACCAACACTTTGAAGAAATTATCTTGCTCACATAAAGAATTGACACTTAAGAATCTCATTACCTCTATCAATAGAGAACTCATGAGAGCCTTATGAAATGAGGCATATTCCATATCAAAAAGGTCGAAATAGATTATATAAGACCCTCATGATACAACCCCTCCTATAACACTCAACATTATTGTGTGATCTTGCTGTACAGTTTCACATACATGTAGTGACAATATTGGAATGAAATCTCTCATCATCTTCATTGGTGATGGTATTCCCATTAAGATAAACATCATAGTCTTCCTCCCTCACATGTTGACCTTCAGTTAAATAATGAATCAATCGATCTAAAATAGGTATTATTTAGTAGGTATCTCCAATAAATTTATTCATATAGAATATATTTTGATATTGCGTTATCTATAAATATTAAAAAAATTTGTTTTATACATTATTATAATTCCACAAACCATGGTTTCATAAATTTTTCCATAAAAAAGTAGGTTTAGAGTTAATAGATTATACATTATTATGAGTTTTTTACTCTCACTTTTTGTCCATTATTGATAATGAGTCATTATATCTATGAGTTGATGGATGATAATTTCCAAGGTATATGGAGTGTTGCATATGTTTTTTTGTAATATTCCATAGATAATTTTTAATTACATTAAAGGGGGAAATGTTGAAACTAACCTAGGATATTAATGTTATGGGGTTGGTTTTTTAAAATTATAGTGAAATAATCAATGGTTTGGATATATAGTTTTTGGATACAGAGAGAAATTTTCAAAATTAAAATCTAATATTTAAAAACAACACTATTTTGGGATATAAAACATCATTATTATTTATTATAATGCTTTTCAAAATTTATCATTTTATTTTTATCATATCCATTCCATTTCATTATAGTTTTCTAAATGTATAATTTGATGATCATGTAGCATAATTGACATATAGAATGTGTCTAGATCATTTGTTTTATTTTATTTGTAATGTGTTATGAAGATATACATATCATTGTAAAAAATGACACAATTAAACGTTTTATGTTATAGTTCTATGAATATTAATATAATTAAAAATGATATTATCACACATTAAAATGGGGGAAGTAGTAATACCATATCATAGTATTCTGTATTTCATAAAAGGTTTTTGAGATAGCCCTAGTTTTCCTAGAGGGAAGAGGATTACCAGATCAATTATTGAGAAGAATTTTTGATATTAAAGGACATGGTAAAAGAATATATGTCATTTTACATAGATTTTAACAACATATAATGAATGATATCATAGAGAGATAAAAACATAGTATGGTGTATTATACAATTATGAATTTATTCGTATCTGAATTATTTTTTAATTTTAATAAATATTAATAATATAGAAATTAAATTTTGACCTTTAAGAATAATTTATATGTATTTGGTTTTCCAGAGGGGCCAAGACATAGGTAAAAACAACCACCATTGTTCATTGTATGGAAAAATAAATTGAAATTTTATATATAGTCTGATTTATATATATATGAATTATAAAATAATGGATCTAATTTCTCATGAATGAACTAATTTGATTATTCTTTAATGAATATAGAACATGACATATTTATGGATGGTTTGGGATACATTAAGTGATTATATAAATTTACCGTAGGTTATTGAGAATTTTATAAATATATATATATATAGACATTAAGAATGTAAATATTAAAGTTGTGAAACTCATGTACATCTACTAAACAACACTAGGATATGATAAGATTGGAATAATATAATGAAACAAGAAATTTAATTGATTATTTGGCATGTTGAAGAGATCAATATATTATTCATGAAGACATTGATCTATAGAGGCATACCATTAAGGTTCAGTATGAATCAAATTATAATTTTACATTATGAGGTACCTGTTAATTTATCATTTTACATCACTAACTCAACAATGATTATAATTTATAGAATGGGTTTCAAATATGAAATATGATAGTATAAAACTTAGAATTAACTCTAGTAATAATAAGTTTTTTTAGAGATTTGATACATCTTTTACATATTGTTTTTATGATTCATGGACTAGTTTATTCATATTGGTTTTTTGTAATGTACCAAAATAATGTTTGGTCTTATGATGTAAGATAAATTGTTTCATTTCCTTAATCCCCATTCACCTGATTTGTAGAGGATAGTGACCAATACTTAGGGTTTATATATAAAAATTGGAGAGAAGTTTACCCTTAAAGTTTTTTCATTCAATATTGAAGTGGATAATTGATTGAAAATGAATAAATAATCACAAATCATAAAATAACTATAAAATAAACAAAAATATTTATATAACCATAAATGAAAATAAGTATATATAATTTCTTTGATTTATGTATATGAGTTAATCATGATATCCCTATGGGCTGAATGTATATAAAATGTACCCAAAATTACTGGAAAACAATGAAGAATCAATCCATCCAAAATTTCCCATAGACATATGTGAAAATATTGTATTCATATCTTCTAGATAGTTATCTCACTCCATAGTCATATATTATTGGGTCTTAGGCATTTAAAACATATAAAAATGATGTCTCTTTTTATATATGAATTTTAGATATAAGTTTTCAGTAAGATAAACTCAATATATCACCTCTATATTTTTTGAACTTTTATAATTCAATAATTTGAATACATGTTCATTAATGTAATGTTATTCATATATAGACTATTTAACTAAATGAATATATTTTAACAACTAAATCTAGCTACCATGTGTTTACCATAACATTGTGGTGATTTCCATTAACTACTTAAAAATATATTGGGGATCTCAGATCCATCATAAATGATATCATTAACAAGTACATATTCCCCTTAAGTCTTATTGAAAAGTAAAATTCAATGAATTTAAAATCAAATGTCATATTTAGTTAACATAACATCACCATTAGGCACTAAGGGGAATCTTGTATCTTATATCACGTTCAATCATATATCAATTATTGTAATCCTGATCACACCTACTCACAATGAGGGAAATGTGCATATACTAGATTTTGTAAAATTACATCGCAATAAAATTAATCATTCTATATCTATTAGATTACAATTTTAATATATATATATATATATATCAAAACTCATGGTCAGTCTTTTATAAATAATAGTAAACCCACAGTTATCCTTAGGCTAGTAAAGAAAATAACATATCCATCATAACATTCACAAAATACATATAGTCTAAATAAAATATCATAATATGAGAAAATATATCAGTCATTAATTATAACATATTATGTAAAAATATGAAACAATAATTGGTAATCACATAGCCAACAAAAATAATTAAATTATAATGCTAATTGATAATAACCAAATATAACAAAATAATACCCATAAAATTCTATTAGTATTTTAAACTAATCATTTACTCATGCTTCAAATTACATTTATTCACTAACTAAAGAATATAAATATATTATTCAACTTGTATACCATGTAAAATTACATTTAAATAATCATAAGGATTTATTATTTTTTCAATCACTTAATGTAAATTCTTCATGTGAAGATAAATCATATATTTATTATATATCAATTTTACATTCTTTAGAACCATTTTCTGATTCAAGAATATATATCAATTTTATAATTTCAATATATAAACCATGAATTAATTTATAATTTACATTATCCTAGATTCATTTTCAAAATCACACAATCATGTGAAAATTTAACATTAACTAGGTGAGAGTTTAAGGTTTAATTAATTAAAGGTTAATCTAGGAACTATGCGAATAAGCAGCTTGGATATCTTCTAAATAATACAATTGGAATAAATACTTATCCTTGTCCATCATATTTTTCTACCATTGATAGAATGGTATTATATCAATTATTATAAATTATGGACTAGTTTGATGAGAGATAATGTAAGAACCTGGATCTTCTTTTCAGGTATGTTTTCTCTTTTTCTGGTCATTTTTTAGGAAAAGCAGAAATTCTGGAAAAAATTTAAGTACATTTCATATACTTTATGAGTACATGCCATGTGTTGGTTGTGTCATGGTCACACACACGGTCATGTGGTGTGATGTAGAGGCCACCTAATGCGGAGTACGGAAACAATAAGTACACGTCATGTACTCCAAAAGTACACGCCATGTATTTTCTTTTTTTTATTAAACGGACTGGGGTCACGTTTGATTGCAAGAAGTGTCTTCATCTAGGTCTCGTTCAACCAAGAGAAACCGTATGGAATAGAAAATTCTTCGAGCTCTCGAGCCTCCATCTGATCTCTGAATTGATGTCCATCGATTGTGTTGGAACCGCAGTGGTAAGCTCTTCCTTCTTCTAAAGCATTATTTTCCAATTCTTCCTCTTTTACAAGTTATCATGGGTTGAATGTTTTATGCGTTTTCTTAGATCTATGGCATTCTAAGATGATTCAAGCCTCATGGTTAAAGTATATTGATATACTAACCCCAAGGTAGGTGGTTTGTGCCTTTCAGTTTGAATTTTTTGAGTATTATGTGCAAATTCTACCAATAGCCTTGAACGGGGTATTGCGTGTTTATCTTTTTACCCATGTTGTTTTCATACCATGCTTGTATGCCTTTGTATAGGTAAATTGGATATGAATTGGATTGATTGTTATTCCTTGGATGTTATGATCATGATTTGTTCTGTTTATGACTGTTTGGTCATGTTTAGCCTATTGGATGTTTACCTGTTTTCCATGCCTTGTGGTTGTAGGATGGAGTGTTTTTTTCTGACATGCGTGAGATGTTGTAGACTGGATAGCTATGTAGTTCTGTAGGTTTACTTTGGCTTTATATCATTAATATGCGTTTACTTACACGAGGTCGTGAGAACCTAGTGTTATATACTAAAAGAGGATAGACCGAGTGAGCTTCCTCAGAGAGTCTTTGGACATTATAGACTATAAGAGGATAGACTGAGTGAGCTTCCTTAGAGAGTCTTTGGACATTATAGACTATAGGGGGATAGACTGAGTGAGCTTCCTCAGAGAGTCTTTGAGCTTTATAGACTATAATGGGATAGAACGAGTGAGCTTCCTCAGATATTCTGAGAACGACCTGGGGCTATAAGAGGAATTAACTGAGTGAGATTCCTCATAGAGTCTCTTGAACATGGGGATATAAGGGGAATTGACCTTGTGTGATTCCCTAGAGAGTCCCTGACTACCTAATACTATAAGGGGAATTGACCGAGTGAGCTTCCTCATAGAGTCATATAATTTTTCATATGACCAAACCAAATGGGTTAAGCTTAGTGTACTGCTCAAAGGGTTGTTGGAACTTGTTAGGTAGGACCAAAGGGGATGGATGTGAGTACTTCCTAGAGGTTTACCTATTTGTGTTTAGCTGCTTGTTAGCTGTTGCTTGATATTGGAACTGTGGATTGTTTACTGCTGAGTATTTTCCTGTTTACTGCTTTCTGTACTTTTACCTACCATATATTCACTGACTGTTATGCACAAATCTTCGGGTGGTTTCTTACTGGTATTTAGTCTCAAACCCTATTTGGGTCATTCTTTTGGGCCCAAACAGATTATATTACAGCAGGTATAGATTAGGGAAAGTGACCTTCTACATAAGGTACTTGACGTGCTGTAGAGCTGGAGAGCAGGAAACCAAGCTTAGGCTTACGATGAAAAAGATTTGTTTATCTGTTTATTATGTATTTCTCCAGTTGTTTATTATCTCAGTCTTCCATTGTTTACTGTTGATGGATATTTACTGCTTCCGCTATTGTATGTTGTTTCTCTTCTGCTATGTTACTTTGTCAATGAGGTCATAGTTTTCCCACTATCACACCTAAGGCCCTCACTACTAGTTGGAATCCTCTGGTGTTTGGGGAAATGCGCTTGAGGCCATGTGACCAACCAGGTACGGGGTGCCTCTGGGTGGCTTCTGGAACCGGGATGTTACAAAGTGGTATCAGAGGAATTCATTTCTCCTGACTTACTGTTTGGACCCTATTACCAGGGATAGGACAGAATAGGTACTTGGTAATAAGTTGTGACTGGGAGTAGCTAACCCATGTATAGGGAAAAGCCAATCTACCTCATTTATTGCAATTTATTCTGTTTTTTTAAGTTTTCAGTTGATTTGATTTTCACCGATGGGTGACTCATATGATTTGTACTGTTACTATTGATATTATTTGGGTTTTATTTCTGTCGCAACTCGATGAGATGAGGGTATGCCATCTCATGTGTCATATAGGCACTTTCTAGAAATCACATGTCATGCATTTTTTCCATTCCATTTAGGGTGAATTAGCGATTGCATGTTGTTGTGATAGATGTTGTGTATAATATTCATACTATTGTGATAGATTCTTGATAGAATACCTGCTTTCAATAGGTATTTCTATATATAAGGTCTTGTTTGAATGAATGCTAGATTTTTATTCTTGAGGTGTTATGGGCCCTCATGAATCGTAACTTATTGAATCATTGAATTGTTTCCCTTCTATATGACATGTATAAAATTCCAAGATTTGATTTGTGGGGAGTAGGGGCCCTCAAAGATCAGAATTTGGCACCTTAACGCTTGTTTTCTGTGTTTTCTGGGCTCTAGAGCAGTTTCTGAGGCTACTATCTAGAAAACCCCAAAGTACACGCCGTACACTTTATGAATACATGCCATGTAGTATTTAACCTTGTCACTGACTATGTGGTCAGGGATGCGGGGTTGTGAAAAAAATCTTACAGGAACACACCGTGTATGGTACATACACACCATGTTGTAGTGACCGTGTGTCTACCTGTGTGACTAACGACACTGATGGATGAAACTTTGACTATACACGTCATTTCCTGATTTCACATGTCGTACAGTGTAACCTAGGTACCCAGTCATGTCACGAATAACACAGGTCGGGGAAATCCTTCAAGTACACGCCATGTGCACATGGAGCATGTTGTGTAGAATGAACTGTGTAGTCGGCCGTGTAACTAACAACACGGGTCATTGAATCTTTTCTAGTACACATTATGTCCATCGTGAACACGTCATGTAGTCTAGGATTAAAAGGACTGTGGGTGTTAGCTGTGTAAGGATAATCGGGCTGGGGAATAGAGTTCAAGTACACACCGTGTGTGGGGACAATACGCCGTGTGGTTGGGGTGTTACACGACCAGTTGTGGAAGAAGTACATGACCATTGGAATGGCTTAAAAGAACACACCATGTAGTGTTTATACATGTCGTGTAGTCATGTTTTGTAAAACATGAATGTTTCTTTCTCATGTTCCCTTCTTGTACTATTATGTTTTCAGTCCTTGATAATCCTGATCTAAGGTGTGAGTTTGACCTTTCCGAATTATGCCACCGAGACGTCCTATGGTTGTACGCCAGTTTCCAGATGGTGATCAAACACTGGATATGGCTGATCAGAGACCTCCTGCAGATTCTCCTGTTGTTCCAGCCTTGGCACAAACAGTTATACCAGTTGAAGGCACCGATGCACAGTTTAGAGAAGGTTTTCTGGGGATGATGCAGATCATCCATGGAGCTCCGCCTCTCACCCCATCGATGGTAGAGTTGATGTGGGTTTTCCAGCAGCATCATCCTCCCACTTTTGCAGGGGATGGAGGACCCCAGGCTGCAAAATCATGGCTAGAGGCCACGCTGACAATCTTCAAGCATCTGGAGATACCTCCATAGAAGAGGGTGAATCTCGCTACCAATATGCTCTGAGACTTTGTCAAGAGGTGGTGGGAGGTGATCTCACAGTTAGGAAACCAGCAGAGTATGACTTGGGATGATTTTTAGTGCATCTTATATTATTACTTCTACCCGGATACCTTGAGGGCCAATCGAGCCCGGGAGTTTATGAGTCTGGAGAAGGGCACTCTTTCTATTATGGAGTACTAGTATTGCTTTACTAAGATCCATAATTTCACGCCTATTCCAGGAGGCAATGATTTGTTCCTTGCATGGAAGTTTGAGGATGATCTGAGGCACGACATCCAATCACCGGTAAATATCTTCAGGTTGACTTTAATATCCTCTATCACCAACAAGGTGCTGATCACTGAGCACAATCTGAGGGATTCTGGAGCAGTGGGCCAGGGTGGTTCAACATCCATAGTTAGTGTTCCTCCTACTGATATCAGGAAGCGCCATAGGGAGTCTGCTCAAGGAGATCAGAGTAGGCGGGATGTATATTCAGGCATCCAGGTAGTATGCTACCAATGCGGTAGCAGTGGGAATACTAGGCCTCAATGCCAGAGAGACCCGATGGAGTGTCGATCTTGTGGAAAGATGGGCCATCTTCAGCGTTTTTGTCAGATCTTCTCACCTACAACTGGTGGCAGGGGTTCTTCTATGACCCTGTGTTCAGGAGAATCATCGCCAGTTTCTCACCAATCTGGGAACTAGAGTACTTCCGGCAGTTCGGGCTAAGGTGGAGGTCATGGCCATGGTGGTCAGTCACTAAGCTACCAGCAACAGCAGTGTAGATTAGCTCAGAGTGGTTAGGAAGGGTCATAGGGTCGTGGAATAGGCCAGACCTTTGTAGTGGAGCAGAACCATCATGAGCAGGATCTCGGCCTCTCTATAGTTCAAGGTACGATCTTAGTAGCCTTAGTTTTATCATCATCTCTTTTTGATACAGGGGATTTCCATAGCATTATATTTGTCGCTGTTGTGGAGAGTCTTGGTCTCCGTATATTTTCTTCTGCCGATATATTGAAAGTAAACACACCATTGGGGACTAGGACAAATATTGTACGTCAGTGCAAGGAGTTCCCTCTATAGGTTAGTGGGTGTCACTTTTTATGGGACCTGTATGTCCTAGAGATGATAGGTTATGATGTCATTCTCAAGATGGACTGTTTAGTTCCCTTACAGGTATTTTTTGATTTCTATCTCCACAGGGTGAGTTTCATATCACCAAAGGGTGGATATTTTCTTCACAAGGGCTAGTGGGATGTCTAGGCGAGTAGAGAAGGTTCATAACATCTTGGGTTATGAGTAGTTACACCCTAGATTGTCAGTCTATATGTGGATGACCATAGGACTTCACAGTTGGAATTTCCTCCAGTGGTGGATCATTTCAGAGATGTATTTCCAGAGGAATTTTCAGGTTTTCCTTTGGAACGTGAGGTATACTTTTCTATTGATCTTGTGCTAGGGGTGGCATCGGTGTCCATTCCTCCTTATAGGATTGATACACCAGAGTTTCAGGAGCTCAAGAAACAGTTGGAAGAGTTGTAGGCCAAGGGTTTCATCTGACTCAATACTTCTCCTTGGGGTTTTCCTGTCCTATTTGCGAAGAAGTCGGACGGTACCCTTAGGCTTTATGTGGACTATTGGAAGATTAACCAGGTAATGGTCAAGAACCGATATCCCTTGTCTAGGATTGATGACCTCTTTGATCAGCTTCGTGGAGCCCGGGTGTTCTCAAAGATTTACTTGAGGTCTGGTTATCATCAGTTTCACATTAGACCATTTGATATACCTCTCACATCCTTTTGGAGCAGGTATGGTCTATAAAAGTATATGGTTATTTTGTTTGGTCTCACAAACGTGCCTGTAGTTTTCATGGAACTAATGAACAGAGTGTTCCATCCATACTTGGATTCCTTCATGGTGGTTTTCGTGGATGATATCTTGGTTTACTCTCACACTCGACAAGACCATGCTACCCATCTTGATATCTTTTTGAGTATACTGAGGGAGAATTATTTATATTATATGCTCTCAAAGTGCCACTTTTGGATGGACTAGATTCACTTCTTAGGTCATGTTATCTTAGAGATAGGAGTATCAGTAGACCCAGAGAGAGTGAGGGCAGTAGTTTCTTGGGAGTAGCTGAAGAACGTCTTTGAGGAGTGGAGTTTTCTAGGGCTGGTTGGATAATATAGATGCTTTATTTAGGACTTTTCATGCTTAGCATCAACACTGATGGGTCTGACTAAGAAGGGTGTGAAGTTCTTGTGGTCAGATTCTTGTGAGTCATCCTTTCAGGAGCTGAAAGGGAGGTTGACTTCAGCACCGATACTAGTCTTTCCAGAGCCAAGTAAGAGCTATATCATATATTGTGATGCTTCAGGTATCGATTTGGGAGCTATGCTTATGCAGGTAGATGGATTCATTGCGTACAGGTCTCGGTAGTTGAGGCCACAGGAGAGGAACTACCCGATGCATGATTTGGAGTTGGTGGTTGTTCTTCATGCCTTACATTGTTGGAGAAATTATCTGTTGAGAGAGAATTTTGTGGTTTTCACTGACAACAAAAATCTCAAGTACATTTTCACTCAGCGAGACTTGAATTTGAGATAGAGAAGGTGGATTTTGTACCTTCATTCCTTTGACTTTGAGCTTTCCTACACGCCTGGGAAAGGAAATGTTGTGGTTGATGCACTGAGCAGGAGGACTCAGATACATGTAGTTTAGGAGGCAAGTAGTGAGTGGCAGCTTATGGATTTGTTATCTGAGATGAATTTGGAGGTGCAAAATAGACATGGGAAGAATTTTCTATCTTCTGTAACTATTACCTCTACCCTTCTTGATCGAGTACGAATGAAGCAGCTATCAGATTCTGAAGACCTAGTCCTACGGGAAAGCGTGTCAAGAGAGGACCCTATTCCTAGATGGACCATAGGGGAGGATGAGATCTTGCATTTCTAGGGGTGCGTATGGGTGCCAGCAGATATACATGAGGAGCTAATGTGGGACTTTCATTCCTTAGTTTGGTTAGTTCATCTTGGCGTCACCAAGATGTATCATGATCTGCACTGTCAGTATTGGTGGCTAGGTATTAATAGGGATGTTGTTGGGTTCTTCACGAGGTGTTCCACTTGTCAGCATGTGAGGGTGGAGCATCAGCGGCATGCAAGGCTTCTGCAGCAGTTACCCATTCTCAAGTGGAAGTGGAATGACGTTGCGATGGAATTCATGATAGGGTTGTCGAGGTATCCATGAGAAAATGATGCAGTATGGGTTGTCATTGACAGGATCACGAAGTTTTCTCACTTATTTCCAATCAAGGAGACCTTCAGTGTTTATGAGTTGGGAAGAATGTATATCTGAGATATTGTACATATGTATGTGGTTCCACACTCCATTGTATCAGATAGGGATGCACGTTTTACATCTCGGGCCTGGAAGGGGCTTCATAAGGCTTTGGGTACACAGGTACTTTTGAGTACAGCATACCATCCCTAGATAGATGGCCAGTCTAAGCGTACGATTTAGGTGATTGAGGAAATGATCTGAGCATGCATCCTAAATTTTGGAGGTTCTTGGGAAAATCATATGCCTCTTGTGGAGTTCTCCTATAACAACAAATTCCAGGAGACTATTCAGATGCCACCATACGAGGATTTGTACAGTAGGCCATGCCGATCACCCTTATGTTGGCTAGAGGCAGCAGAGGCAGCTATGCTGGCACCTTGTCTTGTCCTGGAGACCACAAAGCAGATAGAGTTGATTTGGAAGAGGATGGATACTACACAGTCGTGTCAGAAGTCTTATGTTGATCGGTGGAGATGACCTATAGATTTTGAGGTTGGGTATCAGGTTTTCCTACGTGTCACACCGAGGTTGGGACACGGAAGGATTAGGAGACATGATAAGCTTTTTTTGGGGTACGTCGGGCCATTTGAGGTGTCGGAGAGAGTCGGTCTGGTTGTCTATAGGTTGTAGTTACCTCAGAGGTACTAGGATATGCACGTTATCTTCCACGTTTCTCAACTCCAACGTTACTTTCTAGATAGGTCTCATGTATTTCAACCTGAGGAGGTTGATCTTGAAGGGGATGCATCGTTTGAGGAGCATCCTACCCGAATTTTTGATTGAAGTATGATGGTTATCCATGGCCGGTATGTACCTATGGTATGAGTGCTATGGAAGCCTAGATGGGTGCAAGATGAGACTTGGGAGAGGGAGGCCGACGTACGGTCACAGTGGCTGGAGTTGTTCAATGTTTCTTCTTCTACGCAGTGCTAGGGAAATTCAGGGATGAATTTATTTAAGGGGGGAAGTTTATAAGTACCCGGATCTTCTTTTTAGGTATGTTTTTTCCTTTTATGGTCATTGTTTAGGAAAAGAGGAAATTCAAGAAATTTTTGAAGTACACACCGTGTACTTTGTTGCTGTAGGAGGCCATGTGCTGGCCGTGTCATGGCCACACACATGGTCTTGTGGGGTGACGTGGAGGCCGCCTAAAACAGAGTATGAAAATAGTAAGTACACGTTGTGTACTCCAAAAGTACATGCCGTGTATTTTATTTTTTTATTAAACGGACCAGGGTCCCGTCTAATCGCCAGAAGTGTCTTCTTTTAGGTCTCATTCGACCAAGAGAAACCATACGGTGCCGAAACTTCTTCGAGCCCCCGAGCCTCCTTCTGATCTCCAAATAGACCATCATCGATTGCATTGGAACTGTAGTGGTAAGCTCTTCCTTCTTCTAGAGAATCATTTTCCAATTCCTCCTCTTTTCCAAGTTATTGTGGTTTGAATTTTTTATACATTTTCTTAGATCTATGGCGTTCTAAGACAATTTAAGCCTCGCGGTTCAATTATATTGATCTCCTAACCCCAAGGTAGGTGGTTTTTGCCTTTCCATTTGATGTCTTTGAGTATTATGTGAAAATCCGACCAATACCCTTGAACAGGGTATTGCATGTTTACCATTTTACCCCTATTGTTTTCCTGCCATGCTTGTATGCCTATGTAGAGGTAAATTGGATATGAATTGGGTTGATTGATATGCCTTGGATGTTATGATCATGCTTTTTTCTTGTTTATGATCGTTTGGTCTTATTTAGCCTATTGGTCGTTTATCTGTATTCCATGCCTTGTGGTCATAGGATGGAGTGTTGTTTTCGGAAATACATGAGATGTTATAGATTGGCTAGCCAAGTAGTTCTGTAGGTTTACTTTGTCTTTTATCATTACTATGCGTTGAGTTACACGGGGCCGTGAGAACCTGGTGTTATATAATAAAAGAGGATAGACCGAGTGATCTTCCTCAGAGAGTCTTTGGGCATTATAGACTATAAGAGGATAGACCGAGTGAGCATCCTCAGAGAGTATTTGGACATTATAGACTATAGGGGGATAGACCAATTGAGCATCCTCAAAGATTCTTTGAGCTTTATAGTAAGGGGATGGACTAAGTGAGCTTCCTTAGAGAGTCTTTTTTTTACTTGAATTACCTTGAACCACTCCAGGCTATAAGGGGAATTGACCGGGTGAGCTTCCTCAGAGAGTCTGTGAATGACCTAGGGCTATAAAAGGAATTGACCGAGTGAGCTTCCTCAGAGAGTCTCTTGACCTTGGGGCTATAAGGGGAATTGACCTTGTTTGATTTCTCAAAAAGTCCCTGACTACCTCAAACAACAAGGGGAATTGACTGAGTGAGCTTCCTCAGAGAGTATTATAATATTTTATATGACCAAACTAGAGGGGTTAGGCTGAGTGTACTTCCCAGAGGGTTGTTAGTACTTGTTAGGTAGGAACATAAAGGATGGATTTGAGTACTTTCCAGAGGTTTACCTATTTGTGTTTATCTGCTTGTTAGTTGTTGCATGATATTGGAACTGTGGATTGTTTACTGCTGAGTATTTTCCTATTTACTGTTTTTTTTTACTTTTACATGTTATATATTCACTGACTATTAGGCACAGATCTTCAGGTGGTTTCCTACTATGATTTAGTCTCACACCCTGTTTGGGTCATTATTTTGGGCCCAAACTGATTATATTACAGCAGGTATAGATAAGGGCAAGTACCCTTCTACTTCAGGTACTTGACGTGCTGTGGAGCTGGAGGGCAGGGGTCCAAGCTTAGTCTTACGATGCTGAAGAGATTTTTATCTATTTCTTTGTACTTTGGTTTAGTACTATTTGTATTCAGCATTGTGACTTGTTTGGATGATTTCCTAAACAAATGTATCATGCATCATTTATTATGTATTGCTCCAGTTGTTTATTATCTCAGTCTTCCATTGTTTAATGTTGATGGATATTTACTACTTTCGCTATTGTATGTTGTTTCTTTTCCATTGTGTTACTCTGCCAATGAGGGCATAGTTTCCCCACTATCACACCCAAGTACCTCACTACTAGTCGGCTGCCTCTGGCATTTGGGGAAATGTACTTGAGGCCATGTGACCAACTAGGTATAGGTCACCTCTGGGTGGCTTCCAAAACTGGGACATTACAGATAATAATTAAGAATATTTGGGATGTAATACCATTTTATAATGTGCTATAAATATTTGATGAAATGTTTTTAGTAAATAAATTTTGGCTTATATTCACAAATGTAGTTTTAGTGCCTCATCATTGAAGTTATATAGGTAAACATACTCTTGGTGTCTTCATCCAAATAATTAGTGGACGAAGAAGCTAGGAATTGGATATTCTTGGCAGACTAGACATCTGGTAAGAACTTATATACATTTTATTGGAAATTTTACTATATTTGTCAAACTAGAATTTTTATTTCCCCTTCCTCTCTACTATCATCATCTATTAAAAAATTTATGTTATAAACAACATATTTATCAAATTATGAAAAATTAAATATTATATACTAAAATATTAGTATCATTAAAAACCACTAACTATGTAGAATCTAATTCATAGGAAGCATCAATGAGTATAAATAAATAATAACTCTTGATTTTAATATCTCATATCATTATTTTTATTATAGGTATCCCCTAAGAACCATCCATGTTAAAAAATACTTATACTAGGGTAAAAATCCTCCCTTATAAATTCTTCTCACAATAATTATATATAAAAAATTTTCATTTAGTAAATGAGGCATCAACCTCTACGTTTACCTCATAATCTCTAATATTATTATATATAATGATATCATACTATCATATCCTAGAAAAATTAAATTCCTCATACATCACAAAAAAATTAATGATATAAATCCATCTTTTACAAAAACCCTTTTATATGACCTAGAAACTCAATAATGTTCATAATTTGTAGGGATATATTTTGTTTATTTTCCAATCTATGGTGTCCTAATTGAGGAATCAGTCAATGAATTACCTAGTTTGAAATGTTAAAATCTATAATTTTTTGTATTCAGAATGCATACAAAATACATGAACTATGAGGAATAGCTAACACATTCCTAAATTTTACACCTCCTCTACAATTCTAAACCTAATAAATTATTTGTGTCTCATGTACATGCACCATAGAGGTGTTCTACATGACTACACTATTCTTAAATATAAAAAAATAAAAAACATGGATTGATAATTTTTAATATATGAAAAGATAACTTTTTTAAGAAGATTCTCCCATGAACTACCAAAATATAGGATAGAATATGAAAACAAGTCTTCATATATTTTTATAGTGTATTTCACCTACACATTAGTCCATAAGTGATAATTAATCATTAATCTTAGCTAAACACCAAATCATTACTAAAACCCCAACAAGAACTAAGATATTAATCTTATAACATCCTAAAATAAAATTCTCCTAGGAACCCATATACTTATTTAAAATCTAAAATAAATAACCTCTAATTTCATCCATTCAATGAATTTCATGAATCATTAATAAAAGATACACCTTATTTGGCATATAAATGATTACCCATTTAGTGTCATTTTCCCTCACTGACCTTGGAGACCCCATTATGAAGTCTTTCATGACATCATCCATTTTATCTATTGAAATTGTATATGATGATGATTTATAAATAGATTAGTTATATTTTTAATTTAGTTACTAATTATTAAGTAACCCTAAAACCCATAATGTATCACTCCCTATCCCTAATAACCATAATATTCTCAAAATTTCATGATATATCTTTGTCAAAATATGGTGAAAACCCCATCAAGAAGATAAGAAATATAAAATTACATCCCATAATATATGAATTTATATTACCATCCCTTTATGAATATAAAAATATGTAAATTATTATATATAATTTATCTTAATTGGGGGATTCTCCCTATAAACCTTGATATCATAAATCATGAAACAATCTTGACATAAAATTTAATTTTTTTTAGTATCTCTAAAAAATGGGATTTAAAAACTATTTATCATTATACCACCATAAAAATATATTATTACCTATTTTTGCGTAATTTATAGAATATAGATATCAATTAACACTCGTTTTTCAACTCTCAAATAAATTTTGACTGGGATTTTCTTTTAAGAAAATCGACTAAAACATTCCATATTCATAGAGTTTATGTCTTATAAAATTTAATTGATTGTTAAGATATTCATTTAATAAAATTTTATTCTTTCTCATGTGATTTGTTTTATACATGAAATTATAGATTATATGATAACAAAGCTAACATTTATGTATATAATCTCTTAAATATATATAATGACCATGTATCATGTAGTTCCTTTTATGCACCCTATGATGTAGAGGTCCATATTCTATAACGTGACCATACAACATAAGAACACATTCCAAATCCAAAAATGATGATTCTTAGTACACCGGATACATCAAACTCTAGAATGGTAATATGACTACTATCAATGATGTACCCTTTCTCTTCTGGTATTTAAATGAATTCCCACACATGTGTTATAACATAATTGTTTCTCTATTTACTATCTAATAATTCATTGATGTTGATAATTAGTAAATGTATCAATAAAGAAAACATAATAATATGAATGACCAAAAAAATATAAAACTAAAAAAACTATTATGTTATGTCATTAAACTATTGACCCCTTCCAGTGAAATTCTTCGATGAAACATGCAAAAATAATTAGTGAGTAGATTATATGAGATAATCATAATTAAGCATCCATGTTAACCAGATGATATTGTTGTTCTATGAGGTCCTAATATATATATGAGTAGAGTATTCCCACAAATACCATGATCAATTTTCATGAAATACTATATAAAAAATTCAACATTTTCTATCAATATAATTGATATATGAAAAACCTATAAAAAAATGGAGCTAATTGGATATACAACAGTCCAGATATAAAATGAAATTGATCAGATAATAAAACAATAAAAAAAGTGCAATAATAAAAATACATAAAACATAATTCATTGAATTAAAATACTATCGCATTTTTTAATATAAATATAACACAATAAAAATAGATATATAATGGAATGATGATATACACAATAATAAACTCTGGTGAGTCACCAAAACTATAATGAATCTATCCCTGAGCTATAAATCCATCTCAAATATGATACCTATTCTAATATTAAAAATACGAAGACCTACCCATGTATATAAATTCCTCTATTATCTATATGGTATGGGGTGATTCCAATATCCTATAAGTATTTATCCACTCACCTCCACATATATATTGGTTGGGATCAAGGTAATGTTTAGGACTAATGTGCATAAATTTGTTTGTTTATTAAAACTAAACCCAATTGAAAACAATACAAATGCAGGTTTATGGAATTAAATACATTCAAACCAACATGTCCATAAGTGACACCCACCCTAGAAACATATACTAGTACTACCTAACTTTGGACAAGTCACACAAAACTATATTATATAATTCATATGCCATAATTCCTAAATGATGTATAAGATAAAATGAAAATTCAGTCAATATGAATAACCACCTAAAGGTATCAACTACAACTATAAATAATTAGTCATTAGTGTCCCTCACAAGACCCATCAATATTATCATATCTCATCAACAACCTAAACCTTAAATATATTTATAAATAATGGTAAAACCATGAAATGGAATAATGGGAAAATAAATATGCACTAATCATAAATATTACTCATCAAAAGATAATGATAAAAAGAATGTGAATATGATAGATACTAAAGAAAAATATTATAATATTAATAATAACTCCCTAATAAAAAAATATTCAAAAAAATAATTGGTCTAATTTATATGAATTAACAATCCCATTACTCCTAAACTTCCACATATTTTCATGGAATCACTCACTAGAGATATCCACTAAACTACTGATTTAAAACACCAAACTCTATCATATATTTCAAAATTCATCATTCAATATGACTCTTACTATATGATAAAATAACAACACATTTACATTAAAATCCCTTGGATCATATAAAAGTATTATAATAGAAATTTTATTCAGAAATCGTCCCTTTTTAGTTCGATCCCTTCAGATGTTATTTGATCACATAATTATACAAGGCCACTTGTTTCTACACATAACCCTTCCCTATCATTTGTATATTTTCATCAACCATCACTAATTATCTAAACTCCAAAGGGAAATAGGATGACTCGGATGAGTATAAATAATAACTAGAAAAAATTAATAGTGTAATAACCTATCAAAAAAGGAAATATAACATGGAAAAATAATGAATATAAACCCTTAGGTTTTTTGCATCATCCACATCTCATCCTAGATATGTCATGATTTCTAAATCCATCATAATTGTTTCCTCTTAATCTAATATATTATACTAATCCAAAATCAATATCATAGGATAAATACCATGTTAATATTTATAAATTTAGGTTTCTATGAACATAATACTTATTTCCATATAATACTTTTTTATGTTTTACCCATACTTCAATATAACCTTTTGAGATTTTGAGAAATGTATGAGTGTTTCAGAGAATTTTTTGTTCAACACAAGAAAAAAAACTGCATCGGTAAAATTTGTGTTAGACTCTAGTGAGACTCTATGTAAAATATGAATGGAAAAAATGGTTTAGTTGGGAAATTTTCTCAATCATGTAGCACGTAAGGAGATCTTATGTACCACGGATATAGAGACCTCAAAATACATGTGGTGGGGGGTGTGATCGGGAAACACTAGTTAAAAAAAATTCAACACATTGTAGGCGGTGTCCATTTCAAGCTACCTAGGAAAAAATGTTATAATCCACCATAACTATGGTGGAGGATTTGATGGAGATTTTGGTGATTTTTGGGTTATAATTTGAACATCCAAAACAAATATCATTCATTGTAGTCCTAGATAACTTCATATTGGGAAATATGTTTATCTTTATGAGGGATCATGAATGTGATTTTATTTCATTATACCCTATATTAATTTATATATTCTCATAATTTTATCATTCATAGAGAATAATTTTATACATCTTCCAAATGAATATTTAGGAAAATCGAGGGAAAGGCCTTATATGTTATTCTTTATGTGATCTATAGCCTTGTGTGACCTCTTTCACCTCAACCCTCAACATAAATCCATTTAGAAAATTCCCCATAAAGGTTTTTTATTTTCTCATATTGATTGGGACTCTAGGAGTCCCATCCATATACCATGTTTTCTATTATTTGGGTGATTAATTTTTCCTTCCCTCGACAGAACTATAATTATTTCATTGATGGTGTTGGACTTTGTAAATGTTCAATGTTATTACCACTAACTTGTTCCACCTTCTCTACCACTCTCAAGAACCCATGTTATGTTATGTTGGATATGGTTTTAGGAATTACTTGGTGTATATGATTATTCTAGTTATTGTGAGAATGTGTTTCATGTGAAAACACTCTCTATGAACATTGATGATTCCATTTACAATCTTGATATATCAAGTTAATACCATATATGGCCTAAATATTTAGTTATCTTCCATGTTCTGTTGTATGTGAATTCACAAAAATGGGTTCCTTGAGTGACCAAACATGTTGGATCTTGTTTAGACATAACATAGAGAACCACTGTGTGATCTAGTATTCCTATCTATTCTCATATTACCTGTGATACCCATTCTTATTGTGTTATTCCTATAAATTTATGTGACTGGCATAATGATTCTATTTTCATGTGATGTATTTGGTATATATAAATTTTTATGAATAGTTCTAAGGTGATATATGGACCCATTATATTTTTATGGCCATATAGGGGGTGTGTGTTTAGATACTTCATAAGAAATGATGATAGGGATGCGTTAGTATACAGGGTATGATGGAATTATACTTCCTGGTTGAAATGAATTATGACCTTTTGTTACCTGACCCGAGAGGAAGTACTGGAGATAGGGCATGAATGATTTATGTGTCTTGACAAATTACCTTGGTCCAAGAGATAGGTAATTATAATAGTATATAAATAAAATTGTGGACATGGGGTTGTATTTATACTTAGTAGTATTGTGGATAGATCCTCCACTTATGTCATTCCCATGAACATTCAGATATTCTTCAAGCACAAAGATGAAGGGGGTAGGACTGGGGTTCATGGTAGATGGGTTAACACACAAACACTCAGTATGGTATTTTTATATTGTGGGTGTATTTATTTTATTCTCATGGAATACACATCTATGTACATTTTAACTTATGTTACTCATTAATTGGTTGTTTCCTAATAGGTTATACTCACACCCTACATAGAAAAATTGATGAACATGTAGAATCCATTATTAAGGATCTAGAAAAGGGTAAGGGTGTAACATCCCCGGTAAATAAAGAATAATAAATTTTCATATTTACTAATATTTGGGAATAAAGTATTAATTTTACTATAAAGAGGATGCTATGTTTGATGGCTTACCCGATACGCATCAACGAGTTTCTTTGAAATCTTACATTGAAAACTAATAATATAATAATATTATTTTAAATGGTAGTTAACGCCTAGCTGTTGTATTGACAGGAATGAATAGAACTAACATAAATATGATTATGCATGTTTGTTAAATGTTTTTACATTTATCCAATAAATTTTATAGGCTTAAAATAAGAATGAATCTGATTTAAGCATAAATACTCATATATTCATAAAAGGTTGATTTACCGACTTTTAATGGAAACCCTTATTTGAATCTAGTTTTGGTCACTTTTATATGTTCTATTTGACAGAATAAAATTCTTCTTTAGAATCAGGACATAAAAATTTACTTTTCATGAAATTTTTGGTATTTTTCCTATAAAATTCATTTTTTTAAATGAATAGTGAAAAATGTTGTATTTTAATTCAAAACTACATTATAATCTAATTTATTTGTAAGATTAGATTATATTTTTAATTGGTTTTAAAGTGTAACTATATTTTTTTTACTATTTAATCCAATTTTGGTCATTGGAAGTAATTTCACTTTGAAATTGGACATAAATAAGTGTCAATCTTTTGAATAGTTATTATTTCTTAAAAACACGCCTTTTGTTTTGACAGCGGGAATTAATTTTAAATTAATTTATGCCACTTCTATGTTATGAATTTGAAAAAATTGATTCTATATTTGTAATCAGGAGGTAAAAATTGTGTAAATATGTAACATTTATTTTTATACATTATGAATATTTACTTCAGTAAATATTTTATTTACCATCGTTAAAGGGTAAATCTGGTAAATAAGGGTAAAAAATATTATTATAATAATATAAAATTGCCCTAAAATGTGTCCTAATTCTATATTTTGATACATTTCTGACCATGGGCATCCTTGGGTTGATTTTGGGACCCCATAGATCCACTTGGGAGTGATAATGACACATTATTTTACTTAACTTAAAGTAAAGGAAAAAATGACATAAACAAATATCTTTTAGTATATCAATTTTTACATGGGGTTATATAAGCTCTCTCTTAAACTATATATATGAATTTGAAATCTAAAAATATTTCATACATGATGGTATTTATTATAATCTTTAGAAATCATATAAATAAAATTATTTATGACACAATAATGATGCAGTGTTTACCACATTAATGAATGATTTAAATAAATAAGATTATAAATACTAAACAAATATTCAAAAATTGTCCAATTCTTGTTAGATGATTTTATTTCGAACATGAGTCATCTTATATTCTACTTTAAGGATTTTTGTAACTTTTGAAACCGAAAATATTTTTATTATAAAATAAATGTTTCAAACTTTCCTAAAGAGACACTCCTCCCCCTTTTAAAAGGACACCACTTCTAACCCATTCCTCACCCCTCTAAAGCACCTTGTATCATCAAAACTCTGCTTAAATTATCTCCCCACATCCCTATCCTTCTCCTGGAAGCCTTACCTTAGGAATAAGGTACTTCAATCAAACCATTTGGTTTAACCCAAAGGGAGATACCCAATATAAAGGTAACGTCTTCTTTTAAGTTCTTTTCTTTTATTTTACTTCTACAACCCCCAAAACTCTTTTTATTAATTTATATTATAAAAAAACTAGTATCCAAAATATACTAGGTTATTTTTATGAGATTTATTCTAACTACATATACACACACCTCTATCTAATAGATAAAGAACATATTGCTTCTGTGGATGGCGAACTACAGCCTCACGAAATGATTATTGTTCAATTATCTCCAACTGCCACTAATGGTGGCCATTATGATGGAAATATATTTATATGTGATATATATTATATTTATATTTTCTATATTCTTCTATATTTTTCATTTATATCATACCTTTATGGTTTCCATTATGGGTAAACACGATAAATTCATTTGTGGAAGTGCGGACTACCGCCCCCTCAAAGTGATATGACTCGTTCATGCCTTATGTGGGACATATAAAGGATGGAGTTAATGAAATTATATATGATATTATACTATAATTATAATATAACTATTTATAATTATGTTTTCAAAACATTAAAATACGAAATAGAAATGAAAGTATCGTTCATGCGTACGTACGGCTTACCGTCTCCATGAATGGTGCATTTCATTTATTACCTCCAAATGTTATGTAATATTATAAATACATATATATACTGGATATATATGATATATATGATATCTAAATCATGAATATAATTCTGGATACAATGGAATTTCGACCACATGAACAATTTATAATTATAACAAATTCATTTTTAACTCAAGTTCTGAACATCGAAAAAATGTCCGATATGAACTCAAATAATTAACTAAATGTTATAGAAAGGTAATAAGTGATATAAAAGGAATAATAAACATGAAAAATGTTCTTAAGAAATTATAAATTAACTTAAGTTTATTATTCAGGAAATTAAAGAACGAATGGGTCAAATCGGACACAAGGTAAGGGACTTCGTCTCAATCTCCTTTAATTGAGGCATATTTTGTTTTATACATGAATTTATTTTAAATGGTTTATAAACACCTTTGACTTTTTATTTCATCCAAATGGAATATTTTTCTATGAGGAGTTTTAATAAATGACAAAAAAAATTAATGTTTTATCATAAGTGGTGACAACGACCTTTTCCACCGCCACAAGTATTATTTGATCTTTGGATTCCTTAACAATTCGTAATGTTTTTAAAAGAAAAATAAATATCATATACTCATTTATGTATTTTGGTATTTAAAATGGTTTTGATAATGTATTTTTTTTGTCAATATATTTAAATTATATATTGTGATTGAAATGTGGAAATGTTATCTTTTCTTTATATTTGTTTTATGTGCTATGATTTTATAATGGTACTTGGAAATTTGATGGGTGGTTACCTGATAAACCAAATGATAGGTGGTGTTGTGATAAACCAGGATAGGTGGTTATGTTATAACCTCCAATTCATTTGGTATGGAATTCAGCCATATGGATATTCCATTTAGTGATATGTGTGTAAGTCAACCGTATGGTTATTCCATCTAAGTATGTGCATGTCCCAAGTTACCTTTATATGTTATATGTTCTTTATATGGGTTTTATGGTAATATTTTGGTTACAAAATGGTAATAAATGATCATTAATTTAGTGAAGAGTATTTACTACTTCATGAAGGTGAAAACTATTACTTATGATAGGGTATTCATTGTTTACTTGTAGTTTTGAAAAACTAATAGTTTTCCTTCTTTGTGATACCTTACTAAAATTTTGTGCTCATCCCAAGTTTTTTAAATATTTTTTAAAGGACATAAGGTGGAATAGGGTCATGGATGGGATCATGGAAAATTCATGTTGTCTAAAACATAGAACTAGACATGACTTTTTTTTCAAAAAAAATTATTTTATTAGAAAAATCGAAACTGAGTAGAAGTGTATACTTTGTAATCTTGAGATGGAATGTAATAGTTATGGCCTAAATCTCTAAAACTCTAAACCTAAAAATATCATCAATGCGAATTATTCATTTAATACAAGATTATGTAATGTTTTAAGGTCGGGACCTTCTAGTTGGTATCAGAGGTCGGTTTAGACAACTTTAGGAGTGAGGATATTATTAAATTAATATCCATAAATTATTTTTAGTTTAAGTTATGATTGAAATGATATAGCATTTATAGATTACCATGTTGATTTGCCTAAGGTATTTTTGTGTTTAGAATGGTTTTCCACAGAGGAAACAGAGCAGCTATGATGGGACAAAATCAGGAGGAAGACAACCTTCCAAATCAATAACCTAAGATGCTCTGAATCAAAACTGAACTGTTTGTTTCAGTGATGGCATAGTTGACTCAGGATAAAAATGGTGGTGGTATCTATGCATGAGATCAGCCAGAACAACCACAATAGAACATGTTAGTAGTAGAGCATTTCATAAGGCAGCATCCCCCATCATTCAGAGGATCATCTGACCATGTTCTAGCTAGAGGGTGGATTAAAGCACTGGAGAATATTTTTGATGTCATGGGGTGTTCAGAACATCCAAAGGTTAGTCTCGTTGTTTACCATTTTGAAGGTGATGTTGATCATTGGTGGTCTATGGTGAAGAATATCAGGGATAGTGAGGAGATTGATTCTCTTGGTTGGGATGAATTCAAATGTATGTTTCTTGAGAAATATTTTTCCTAAGGTGGCTCATCTTAGGATGGAAAAATAATTCTTATAATTGAGGTAAGAGTATGGCTCAATGGATTCATATGAAGAAAAATTCACTCGACAGGAATGGTATTCTTCAAATTTCATCTGAAATCTTGATAGTAATATAAATCGATTTTACTCAGGACTGAAGACACAATATCGAAGAGAATTAGCATCTCATAAATTAAAAAGCTATGAAAAACTTGTCAGATGTTTCAAGAAGGTGGAAATGGAGTTTTTTGACGATCAAGTGTTCCAAGAGAGAAAACAAAAGAAAAGGTTGAGTTGGTAGGAAAAGGAAAATAATTCATCAAAGAATCCTGGAGGTAAGAAAATTAAATATCCATCTTGTAATAAGTGTGGTAAAAATCATCCTGGAGAATGTTTATCGAAGTCTGGAAAGTGCTTCCAGTGTGGTAAGTTTGGTCATATTGCTCGTAACGGTAAGGAAGATGATCAAGCAGGCAATGAAAAACCAACAGTAAGATTTTTTAAGTGAAATTAAATGGGTCATTGTGCAAATGAGTATCCAAATAAGAACTCAACTGAGGGAAATCAGTCGGACTACAAGAAGATTGGGGTGGTGAAATCCTTTGTAACTACTTTAGCAGATGTTGGGCCATCGAATGAAGTAGTATCAAGTACACTATTTTTTTGTTCATATTATGACAACGTGTTGTTTGATTCAAGGTTTACACATTCGTTCATTTCTCAGAATTTTTCTAGTAAATTGGGAATTCCATATCAAGATATGAATCCAGAACATATGGTAAAAACACCTGGAGGAAATGTTGAGACAAAAAAAAACCATAAGAACTTTTATGTCCTTATGTGATGAAAGAATCTACCTGTAAGCCTTATGGTTTTGCATCTATTAGAGTTTGATATTATTTTGGGTAAAGACTGGATTTCTATTTATCATGCTAAGATTGACTGTCGAGCTAAAGAGGTTTATTTTTAGAAAGAATTTCAGTTTGTGTATAAGAATGAACCCTTAATTTTGATAACATATTAGGAAGCTAAGTAACTAGTAAAAGATGGAAATGAATGTTACCTTGCACATATTTTTGAAAACAAAGAAAATGTCCAGATTAATGATATGCCAGTTGTAAATGAGTATCATGATATTTTTCATGATGAGTTGTCTAGTATTATACCTTATCGGGGAGTTGAATTTACTATTGACTTAGTTCTTAATGCTAAGCCAATTTCAGAACCCCCTTATCAAATGGCTCAAATTGAACTTTTAGAGTTAAAGAAGAAATTATAGGACTTATTAGATAAAGGTTTCATTTGACCTAGCACATCACCATGGGGTGCTCCTGTCTTGATTTTTAAAATGAAATATTGTTCAATGAGACTTTTCATTGATTATAGATCATTGAATAACATTAATTTTAAAAACAAGTATCATTTTCCTCATATCGATGATTTGTTTGATCAGCTCTAGGGAGCTTTGTATTTTTCGAAGATTGACTTGAGTTCGGGGTACCATCAGTCGAAAGTAAATGAAGAAGACATTCTGAAGACCATGTTTCGTACTAGATATGGACATTATGAATTGTTAGTTATGCCTTTTGGGTTAACCAATGCACCTGCTGCATTCATGGATCTTATGAATAGAATTCTCTATGAGTTTTTGGATAAGTTTGTTGCTATGTTTATTGATGATATTTTGGTTTTTTCCAAAAGTAAATATGAACATGAAAGTCATTTAAGGGTTATATTTCAAACCTTAAAAGAAAAGAAACTGTTTGGGAAATTCAGAAAGTGTGAGTTTTGGTTACAAAAAATTTCATTCCTTGGTCACATTGTTTCAAAAAATGGCATAACTATTGATCCTTCTAAAACAAAATTTGTTGAATAATGGACAAGACCCAAAAATATAATCGAGATCCATTGTTTTTTTCGTTTAAGAGGTTATTACCGGAGTTTTGTTGAGAATTTTGAATAGTAATCTAGTCTAGTGACTAAGTTAACTTGAAATGGTGCTAAGTTCATTTGGAAAAAATAATGTGATGATTGTTTTTAGGAATTGAAAAGAAGATTGGTGAATGATCCTATTTTGGAACTACCATCCATAAATGGTGAGTTTGTTATCTATAGTGATGTTTCATTGAAAGGAAATGGATGTTTACTTATGCATAATGATCTGATAATTTCATATGCTTCACGTCAGTTGAAACCTCATGAGTTAAATTACCCTACACATGATTTGGAATTAGCTGCTATTTTTTTTGCTTTAAAAATTTGGAGGCATCATCTGTATGGAGTAAAATTTGAAATATATACTGACCAAAAAAATTTGAAGTATATATTCACTCGGAAAGAATTAAACATGAGATAGAGGAGATGGTTGGAATTAATCAAGGATTATGATTGCATGATCCATTATCATCTGGGAAAGGCAAATAAAGTGTTTGATGCTTTGAGTCAAAAAATTAATGCTACATTAGCCATGCTACGTTTGGAATGAGATTCTTTGGTTTTTGATTTGATGAACTTTGGCATAGAAGTTGTTGGAGTAGTAAATTCTTCTATTTTGTTTAATGTGTCAGTGAAATCATCTCTATTAGATAGAATAAAGAATGTGTAGAAAGTAAACAGTGAGTTACAGAAAAAGGTACAGTTGGTTTAGAAGGGTATGTTTCCTAAATTTAATATTGACAATGATTATTTTTTGAGGTTTGGGAAAAGATTATGTGTGACTTTTGATTCACAATTAATGAATGAGTTGTTATTTGAAGCTCATATTTCCCCGTTTTCAGTTCATCCTGGTAGTATTAAGATGTACAGAGATCTTTAGGAGTATTACTGGTGGGATAGAATTAAAATTGATATTGCTAAATTTAATGTGAAGTGTTTGACTTTTCAACAGGTTAATGCAGAGCGGTAGTTACCAAATGGAATGCTTCAGGATTTACTGGTGCTAGAGTGAAAATGGGAAAATATATCCATGGACATCATTGTGAGATTATCAAAGATATCTCGAGGTAAAAATGCAATATGGGTTATTGTTGATCATTTGACTAAATCTACTCATTTCCTTCCAATTCGAGATAATTTGTCCCTATATCAACTTTCTGGATTGTATGTTAAAGATATTTTCAGGTTTCATGGAGTTCCCCTTATTATTGTACCTGGTCGTAATCTCAGGTTTACTTCTAACTTTTGGAAATGCCTTCATAAGTCTTTGGGTATTGAATTAAATTTTAGTACATCTTTTCATCCTCAATTAGATGGATAGTCAAAATGAACAATTTAGACTTTGGAAGATATGCTACGCACTTGTTCACTGGATTACCAGGGAAGTTGGGACCAACATCTTTCTTTGGTTGAATTTTCTTATAATAACAGTTTTCATTCCAGTATACAGATGGATCCATTTTAGGCATTATATGGGAATCTTTGTCGATCTCCAATATTTTGAGATGAAGTAGGTGAAAGGATGTTTATAGAACCATAATTTTTAGAAGATATGGAAGAAAAGGTTCAGTTGATTCAAAACCACATGAGAAAAGATCAGAGAAGACATAAAAGTTATGAGGATAACCGGAGGAAGGATCTTTCTTTCGAGGATGGTGATCATGTCTTTCTCAGAGTTTCTCCACAGAAAAGTGTGATGCATTTTGGCAAGAAGGGAAAGCTGAGTCTGATGTTCATTAGACCCTATAAAGTCTTAGAGAAGGGTGGATTAGTTGCCTACAGAGTGTCTTTACCTCCATGTTTATCCCTGGTACACATTGTTTATCATGTTTTAATGTTGAGAAAGTATATGATAGATCAATGTCATGTTTTGAGCCCAGTGGTAGTTCAGTTAGAAGAGAATATCTCTTATGAGGAACAACCAGTTCAGATTCTTGACTGAAGAGAAAAAGTGTTGTGGAATTAGATAATTCATCTATTAAAGGTTTTGTGGAAAAACCATATGGTTGAAGAGGCAATTTGGGAATCCGAAAATTCTATGAGGGATAAATACCCCCACTTAATTGATAAGTGAATAAAAATTACGAGGATGCAATTTCCAAAAGGGGGGAAGGATGTAACATCCCAGTTAAATAAAGAATAATAAATTTTAATATTTATTAATATTTGTGAATTAAATACTAATATTAATTTAAAAAGTATGCTATGTTTGATGGCTTACCCGATATGCAATAATGGGTTTCTTTGAAATCTTACATTGCACACTAATAATATAATAATATTATTTTAAATGGAAGCTAACACCTAGACATTGTATTAGTGGGAATGAATAGAACTAAGTAAAATATAATTATACATGTTTGTTAAATGTTTTTACATTTTTTCAATAAATTCTAGAGGCTCAAAATAAGAAAGAATCTGATTTTAAGCATAAATACTCAAATATTCATTAAAACGTCGATTTACCACCTTTTGATGGAGAACCCTCTTTAAATATAGTTTTGGTTTCTTTTATATTTTCTATTTGTCAAAATAAAATTCTTATTTAGAATCGGGACATCAAAATTTTCTTTGGATGAAAATTTTGGTATTTTTCTGATAAAATTCATTTTTTAATGAATAGTGAAAAATAATGTATTTTAATTCAAAACTGCCTTTTAAACTAATTTATTTATAAGGTTAGATTATATTTTTAATTGGTTTTAAAGTGAAATTATATTATTTATTTACTATTTAATCCAATATTGGTCATTTAAAGTAATGTTTCTTTGAAATTTGACATAAATAAGTTGCAATCTTTTGATAGTTATTATTTCTTAAAAACACGCCTTTTTTTACAGAGGGAATTAATTTTAATATAATTTTTGACACTTATGTGTTTTTAATTTGAAAAAATTGACTCCATATTTAGAATTAGGAGGTTCAAATTTTTTAAATATTTAACTTATATTTTTAGACATTATGAATATTTACTTTAGTAAATTTTTTATTTACCATTGTTAAAGTGTAAATCTGGTAAATAAAGGTAAAAATATTATTATAATATTATAAAATTACTGTAACATGTGTCCTAATCCTATTTTTTGAAACATTTTCAACCATGTGAATCCTTGGGTCTATTTTTTGACCCCATGGAGCCACATGGGAGTGATAATAACACTTTATTTTAATTAACTTAAAGTAAAGGAAAAATTGACATAAACAAATATCTTTTAGTAAATAAATTTTTACATGGGTTTATTAAGTTATTTTTTAAAATATAAATATGAATTTTAAATCTAAAAAAATTTCCTACATCATGGAATTTTTTTTATAATTTTTAGAAATCATATAAATAAAATTATTTATGATACAATAATGATGTAGTGTTTACCTCATTAATGAATGATTTAAATAAATAAGATTATAAATACTAAAAAAATATTTAAACCTATCTAATTCTTATTGGATGATTTTATTTCTAACATGAGTCATCTTATCTTTTACTTTAATGATTTATGGACCTTTTTAAACTGAAGATAAGTTTATAATAAAATAATTTTTTCAAACATTCTTGAAGAGCTCCTCCTCCCCATTATAAAAGGAAACCACTTATAAATCATTACTCACACATCTCAAGACCCATTTATCATCCAAAATCTACCTAAATAATCTCCCCAAATCCATATCCTCCTCTTAGAAGCCTTACCTTAGGCAGAAGGCACCTCAATTAAACTTTTTGGTTCAAACCAAAGGGAGATACCTGATTTAAAGGCAACGTCTTCTTTTAAGTTCTTTTTTTATTTTACTTCTCCAACCCACTAAACTATTTTTATTCATTTATTTTATAACAAAAACATTATTATAAATATTATAGGTTGTTTTTATGAGAATTATTCTAACTACACTTACACACACCTCAATCTAATGGGTAAAGAAAATACTATTTTTGTGGATGGTGAACTACTGCCTCATGAAACGATGATTGTTCAATTATCTTCAACCACCTCTCATGGTGGCCATTATGATGGAACTGTATTTATAAGTGATATATATTATATTTATATTGTCTCTATGCTTATGTATTTTTCATTTATATCATACCTTTATGGTTTCCATTATGGGTAAACGAGATAATTTCATTTGAGGAAGTGTGGACTACCGCCCCCTAAAAGTGATATGACTCATGAATGCCTTATGTGGGACGTATAAAGGATAGAGTTAATGAGATTATAAATTATATTATACTGTAATTATAATATAATTATTTTTTCATTCCATTAAAATACGAAATAGAATTGAAAGTAGCGTTCATGCGTACGTATGACTTACTATCTCCATGAACGGTGCATTGCATTTCTTAACGCCAAATGTTATGTACTATTATAAATACATATATATACTGGATATATATGATAAATATGATATCTAAATCATGAATATCATTCTATAGATAATGTAATTTCTACCACATAAAAAATTTATAATTATAACAAATTCATTTCTAACTCAACTTTCGAACATCGACAAAATGTATGATATGAACTCAAATAGTTAACTAAATGTTATAGCAAGGTAATAAGTGATAAAAAAGGAATAATAAACATGATCTTTTTTAATATATATAAATTAACTTAAGTTTATTTTTCAAGAAATTAAAGAACGAACAGGTCAAATCGGACACGAGGTAAGGGACATCATCTCAATCTCCTTTCATTGAGGCGTATTTTGTTTTATTCATGTATTTATTTTATATGATATATATAAAACTTTGAATTTCCATTTCATTCAAAGGAAATAATTTTCTATGAGTTGTTTTAATAAATGAAAAAAAATAATGTTTTAACATAAGCGATGACAACGACCTTTTCTGCCGCCATGAGTACTATTTGATCTTGGGCTTCCTTAACAAGCCATAATGTTTTAAAAAATATATATATAATATACAATTTTATGTATTTTGGTATTGAAAATGGTTTTGATAATTTCTTTTTTTATTTCAATATATTTAAATGATATATTGTCATTGAAATGTGGAAATGTTATCCTTCTTTTATATTTGTTTTATGTGTTATGATTTTAAAATTGTACTTGGTCATTTGAAGGGTGGTTACGTGATAAACCAAATGATGGGTGGTGTCGTGATAAACTAGGATGGTTGCTTACGTAATAATCTCCAATTCATTGGGTATGGAGTTCGTCCATATGGATATTCCATTTAGTGATATGTGTGGAAGTCGACCGTATGGTTATTCCTTTAAGTATGTTTATGTCCCAAGTTACCTTTATATGTTATATATTATTTCAATGGGGTTTATAGTAATATTTTGGTTACAAAATGGTAAGCAATGATCTTTTATTCAGTGAAGAGTATTTACTACTTCATAAAGGTGAAAAGTATTACTTATGATAGGGTATTCATGGTTTATGTGTTGTTTTGAAAAACTAACAGTTTTCCTTGTTTGTGTATCCCTTACTAATCTTTTGGTGCTCATCCCATGTTTTTTAAATTTTTTCACTAGACATAAGTTGGAATAGGGTCATGGATGGGATCAAGGAAAAGTCATGATGTCTAAAACATGGAACTAGACATGACTCTTTTTTTAAAAAAAATATTGTATGAAAAAAATGGAAACTGAGTAGAAGTGTATACTTTGTAATTTTTGAGATTAAATGTAATAGTTATGGCCTAACTCTCTAAAAATCTAAACCTGAAAAGATCCTTAATGTGAATTATTAATTTAATTCAATATTATGTAATTTTTTAAGGTCGGTTCTTTATAAAGGGCCTTATGGTATGGGGTTGAGGAGAAAATGTCTTGGAGTCAATGGAAATGCAGTGAAATAATCCTTACTACTACTACTGCATTTTTTTACTTTTCACCTTCTTGATACTTGGTTTGACTGGCCACATTGGTGGACTATAGTACATCAAATTTTTTGGGATTAGGGGAAATTTTATTTTTCCATATATTTTAACTTTTATTTTATTTATTTGGTTTGTTTACTTTTTTTAAATAGTTATTGAATTTTTTTACTAAGTGTATAGTATTTTCACTATAGTTATAGTCCCTCTATATTAGTTAGAAACCTCTTTCATTTGGGGAGGCATGATATAGGTTTTGGAGCATCTCCACTCATGATCTATTTGAAAAATATGGGTTTGGGAGTTACAAAATTGTATTATAGGCTTTTAGTTTATTTTCATTTCTCTTTTATATGAGTTATAATAGAAAGGAAATAGCATGTGTGGAAATCAGGTAGGGAGTTTTCATTTTTCTGCCCAGCTAATGTGTGACAGGCCTCTGAGTTACCAATGATGAAATTTTTTTATATTTTTATGAGATTTGGTTGTTTTCATTCACTATGAGTATTCAGGTAAGATTAAATTCAATATATGTACATATTTTTGGTTACATATTAGTTATTTAATTAAATTCCCCAATGTATGATAAATATTGACTGGTATATCTATGTTTTATTTTATGATATATCTTTTATAATTTCATAGTTTACCTTTTGTATTATGATATTTTTTATATGTATACGATTGTGAAAAAAGTGTAGGTATAGAAGACTAGTCTTTATCATTTTGTAGAATAAGAATCATTATATGTTATTTGAGTGAATCTCCTAGGATAGGTCTTCTAATATAAATCTCTTATGTGTGCATTGTAAATGAAAAACTGTTTACGATTACCAATTTGGTATATGAATTATAATCATTTATTTGATGTTTAAAAACAAATTCCACCTTAGAGATGCTATAATGGTAATTCCCCAGTTGATATGCCAATTAACTATATCCTATATTGGAAGATGCACATAATCAGGCTCTCTAAAAAACTCTCATGGGTTAGGAACCAAAACCAACCCATTTAGTTATCATATATATTGAAATTAATATTGGAGTTGGGTAATAAAGGATGTTGCTCGATTATGCCAAGTAATTTCACCTCTAACAAATTCATGTATTTATGGGAACCCAGGGTCCTAATAATTCCAATGAATGGATTTACATGATTGAGATAATCAGTGACCTCATGTAGAAACCCAGGGATATTAACATAAACATAACAACCTTTATGCGTTAGGGTCCAATAGGTGGTTGTAGGGAATGATGGGACATGCATGTGGGCATGAGGTTCATACATGATAGGACTTCAAGGACTATTTTTCGAGTACCTCATTCCTAACATGATGAATCTAGTTCAACCATAGGAGTTTATGGAGATTCCGTAGGGAATGATGTTAGTTTCTCCATAATTAGTTAACTTTGTGATGTTATTATGACTTTCTCTTATTTTGGATTAAAATGGGGAGGTTAAGGATAGAATGTTCTATATTGGACTTTATAAAAATAATATAAATAAGATTATTATATTTTACTTAATGGTTTATATAGAGAGGATTCATAAAACCCAGACATTTGATAAGGGGGTTTAGAAGACAAGTAGGGTTTATGTGATGGATGAGGTCACATCTTCTAGTAGTGAGGAAGCTTCTACAGTTAGGGTTATGAACTTGATCACCACTAATATATCCTCCACCAAATTTAATACATGGGGATTCCCATTGTTTTATATCTTCTAAAGTTATTACTTATCTCAACATACTAATTAATTTAACTTCTGAGTTACATTATCTCAACACACCCTTTGGGAATAATATTGATTATCTCTAAAGATTACCTGAATTTCCTATAGTTTTTGTGAGCTATGGAAATCTATAAAAATTCATGTTACTATAATTGGAATGTTTTAATGTGATATTTATATTTGAAATTTTGAAAATTTATTGATCTCAAACCAAATGTCACTAAAGGCGTTTGACTTTCACATGGCATAGATGAGACAGGTAAACAGTGGCTGGTCAGTGGCATATGCGAGTATGTAGGATAGATGAAATCCTATTCCACATTGGTGTTATTAAGAAAAATGTAATAGGCTCAACTGTTGTGAAAATAAAATAGTAAATTCATCTTATCTTCCTCATGATGTTGACCATTATTGAGATGTCTTACCGGATGAATTTTTAGGTATTTTCCATAAGAAAGAAATTTAATTTTAGATATAAATCATGTGAGGATTATAAATAATGTCGATTCTCTACTATTTAATGGTTCTAGTTGAGTTTATTTAACTCACAGTGCATCTTGTGGATTTTGAGGCTAAAGGTTTTTTCTAACCGAGAACAAATCCTTAGGGTGATATAGTATTGTTATAAAAGAATGTGGATGATATCCTTGGATTATGTGTGGAATAAAAGAAGATAAAAAATGAACATAATTAATTGAACCCTATTTTTAAATATAAGAGTTCTCTTTGATCAGATATGGGGAGATATTTGGTTTTCTATGATTGATCTTCTATTTGGATACAATCAGCTTTGGGTGAGAGATTACAATATTCCTCTGTTGGAATTTTTTAGTAGAGATGGAATTTATTTGTACCTATTCAATCCTATGGATTTGAAAAATTTCCTAAAATTTTTCATGGTTCCCATGAATAAAATCTCCCATACTCATTGTGGTCGTTGTTGATGATATACTTCTATATTCATGAACTTTCGTGTTACATGAGACAGCTTGAGACTATGTTGAGTACACACTAAGAGCATTAGATTTATTCCAAGCCCTCAATAGGTAATTTATGGATCAAATAAATGTTTTTATAGTAAATTTATTCTTAAGAAGATACATTTATTTAGACCTAAAGAAAGAGGAAGCATCAATGTCTTGGGCTCACCTTCAAAAAGTTTTTGAGATTATGAGTTTCCATAGGTTGGCAGGATACTATCAAATTTTAATATATGACTTCTACTACTTTATAGAATCCAGTAATATGATTACCATAAAGGGGTGATGTTTGAATGGAATAATAAGTGTGAGGATTTTTTACAATAGTTAAAGAGGTAATTGATATGAACTATGATTCTAAAATTTCTAGAGCTTTGGAATGGGTATGCAGTTTATTGTGTTTCCTCAAGAGCTATACTATGAGTTATGACAATGTAGAAAGACCATATAATATCATATAGGTCCTTTCAACAATGAACCCATGAGATGAGATAAAATACACATGGATAGTAGTTAGAAGATATCTTCCAAGGCAAAAAGTGTTTCCATGTAATCTTTGGTCAACTATGTGAATGTGATCCAAAAGTTGATCCACAAGTGCAGAGTGATGCATTAATGATTAAAGGGGGGTTAATATATTCTATGATGGTACTTATATTATGAATAAATTATCTACATCCATGGGAGGGTAGTTATGGTATCTCCTTTAAGAGAGGAGTCGATGAGAGACTCATTATTTGATGTGGGAAGTGCATCAAGGGACAATTAATGTGTATTATAACATCCAAGGTTAGTTTTGGTATCCATGTATAAAGGTAGACATCAATAATTATTTTCTAATACCTTATCCACAAGTGGTTAAAATAATAGCATCATCATCCTGGTGTTTTTATTTATCAATTTCTACATACCTTTTAGAAGTAGGTTTAGGTGATGATTGACTTCGTGATAGAGTTATCTAGAACCCCAAGAAGATAAGATTCCATTTTTGTGATTTTTGATCAGCCGATGAAATTTTCTCACATATTGATGATTTGAGAGACTAAATCTTTTGTTGAGTTTGGAATTATTCATTTCTAATATATAGTATGCATGTATGGAGGTCTTGTGAGTATGGTATCTAGCAGAGTTATATACATTTCACATTGTTCTTTTATTAGGTCATGAAGAAGGATTTGGGTATGAAATTGAAACTCAAAATATCATATCATTCATAGGATGATGGTTAATTAGAGAAGATAATCTAGATATTGTAGGATATGTTGTGGACATTAGTCATATATTTTAGTTTATCTTGTTATGATCATATATCCATGGTCGAATTCAGGAACTACAATATATTTGAGGATTCTATTTAGATAGAGCCTTTTGAGGCACTCTATGGTTAGTCATGTATTTCATCACTATATAGGAATTGAAGTGTCAAAGGATCTGTTCGGTACCACTGAGGGGGTAAGGGTGAATCATTTGTACAATGATTTTAAAAATTATTTCATTTTAATCCACCATCAATATCTGATTAATGTCTAGACCTATTATCTTTAAATATTTTCCTCTCCCTCTAAGAGATAATAAAAATTTATCATAACACACATAAAATTTTATAAGTTTTGGTACTAAGACCAATTTCGTACTGAAACTAGGTATACTCCTTGGTTAAATATTTTTCTCTATATATAGATTTTTACAATTAGGGAATGTCCCATTCTCATCAACCCTGATTCCCAAAGTGTTCCACTCTAGAGTCCCATGTGATATTGAAAGTTCCCACATACATTGGTAACTCCAAAGTCCCATAGGAGGATCTTTATACTACATCCCATAGTGTTACCAACATCTCATAGGTCTAATACAAAGTCCTATTGGAGGCTTCTTTTACTTCAGATTCCCACTAAAGACTTCCACATTCATGAGTCACAGAAGATATGATTCACTGATAGAAATATCCACTACGTCTTTAGTATTATTCTTCTATACCACAAGATCAATTATTTATCTAAAAAAACATGATCACCTGATCTAGTCATGTACAAAATTAAAGAACTTCTAAAACCGATAAATAACTACTTGATCCTACTCACTATTAGATGAACATCAAATACTCCGGACTGATCTCAGTACACTAGAAACTCAGGAAACTTTGTTCGGAATTATTTATTATATCCAGTCTTAAAATTCACTACACACTATATACATGCAATGAATATTTCATGTTTACTTTTCAACCTTTATTCATGTATAAAACACATTTAATGATCTTCTCACATTATGCTTGAATTAATACATGTTTATGAAAATTAACTGAATGATCCATGTACTTGTTAACTTTTATAATCATGTATGAATGAGAACACATAAATGAATTATCCTTCACATAAATGTGATTTTCACTATTCTACAATATGTGCTATTCATACGGACCCTTTACATGATCAATTTTTTTATACATTGAATGTGGTTTCTCATCCTTTTTTGAAAGATTATACTAAAAATGTCAAAGATTTCAGAAGAGAATGAGAAGGTATGGGTTATTGGTGATCTTCTTACAACTTAGTGAGATCACTTGCATCACACTATCCTTAGAAGCTTTGTAGGATCAAGTTCTATATGAAGAAAAGTAGTGTTCTATGAGAAAGTAGTATTCCTATAGAACTATCTTATTTTACATATAAATAAAGAATGTGTAGATCTCTCCACCATGTATACAATTAATTTACATAACTCTCTTTAACACTTGGTGCACTCAAATTTTCTCTAGGATATGCATTTGGATGATACTCAAGATGATTTCACATTGCGTTATTTATATAAAACATTCCACCAAATAAACCCATGCACATAACCTTACGTCAATTACACTACATAAGATTCACAATATTGAGAATCAACATCCTCATAAAATCATATTTTCTATACATTTTATCTCCTTGGTTAGATAATTTTGTAACATGAAAACAATGTTTCACGTGGTTTGGATCTTTTTCATATATTAAGGATGATGAAATGTAGCTTGGAATCCTTGGGTCAATCTTGGGAAAATGCTTCTTAAAGATTTTGGTGATCATCAATACTCTGATGTGGTTTGATGAAGAAGAAAATGTGTCTGGTTGATCAAACAAGTATGATAAAAGGAATCTAATGACCAAAATTATATCTGTATCAATTAATATGGATAAATAGAGGCCTGCGATATTATGTGCCAAATCAATTTTAAACTCATTTGGGTGCATGAATTTATGAAAAGGTGCCATATATACTACCTATAATTGGTTACTAGTCCTCTCCCATGATATGTTGGCACCACCCCGCATCAGCACCCTGCTCTATCATTATTTCACCCCGCATGGTGGATCACTAATGATTTATTGTGCCTTATTGTGTGTTTGTAATGAATTACATCAATCTGTCTATACTAGGTAGTAGATGTGGTTGATTCTAGTTCCCACCTAAGTAGTGGTGAACCTAAATCTCATAGTTTATAGGTTAGAAGGACCCCTTTTTTAGTAGAGGCCAACATAAAATTGGTAGCCAAAATATAAATAATATTCCATTCCAATCCAACCAAAACTCTTATAAAAAACTTCATCATGAAAAATGAATATTTTTCATGGTATTAAATAACTCATCCTTTTATATTCTCAAATCATCAATTCAAATGGGGTAAATAATGTGCATTCTCCCAACGCAATTGGGAGCATGTTTTGGACATTTAGAACATCTTTTTAATCACCACAATAAAGGCTGAGGATACTTTCATAACTATAATCATCATCACCCCATTACTAATGTGGCACTCACAGAGGTGCTGATCGCAACTCAATAGGCTAATCGTCTACATGATTCCAACTATCACAACTTGATTAAAGACTTTATAGTACTGAGAAAATTGCATATTCCTGGTAATTTCCCTAAAATTTTTGGCACCATGGAGGTCTTCGGGTTACCTCTTTTTACAAGGTGGATCAAATATAACTCGGATGGCACCACGAGAGGAAATACAGGTCCTACTGGCTATGATATAGCCTTCAAGGAACACAATAGAGATTTCCTTGTAGGGGTTCATGGCTCTTGTTGTCAATCAACTACTCTAGAGGTAGAGATGATGGTTTTTATTAAGGCGGTGTAATGTGATCATCAAAGAAATTAGAGTAGAATATGGTTTGAAAGTGACTCATGCACCCTTTTCCAAGCAGTTAGAATGGGCCAAATTCATTATTCATAGAAACTCACATGCCAAATGTATAAACTATTTGGACACTCTTGCTTCAATGCATTATATTATAACACATGTCTATCGTGAAGCCAACCAACATGATGATGGCCTTACAAACATGGGATCCTCTAGAGCTACTTGCACTTATCATTCTAGCACACCATGTGAAATGATTCATATCCTCCAAAGAGATAAGTGTAAAATTCCTTTCATTTGACTCTTGTAACCCAGTTACTTGTTCATTATATGAATTCGTGCTTCTTGCTCTTCAGAAAACCCATTACTAAAATATGGTCATCACATTTTAATAATTCCAAACATCCTTATTGAAAACAAATTTAATTCAACTCAAAGGGGACATAAATCTCCCCATTGGAAATTGTTATCAATACCGCCAAAAAAATCATGCTCAATATGTCTATTTGACTTTCTCCCCCTTAATGAAAATAAATACAATGTCCAGGTAGAGGGAATAATTTCTCATAAAAAATATTCTTCTCCCACAATGATGATACCACATATTATCTTTTACAACAATACATAATCAAAACATCTCTATATCAACATGGGGAAACCCAATGTATAAAACAATACTGTATAAACTACGTGATCAATAACATTTATGAAACATCATACATATGATACCATTCTCTTATAACTCACACTTCATACCTCGGAGCTTCATAGACAATATATTCATTAAAAAATATATACCCTTCACTCATCTAAATAAACACATCATAAATTTCAAGTGAAAAAACATATATCTCCCACTCAATATAAACTGCCTTTTTATAATTGTTTTTTCAAGAATATTTAGATTTATATTTTGTGATTAGTTATCAGATTCACAAGAACTGTAAATATTTTTCAGCTTTAAATCATCTATTATTATCCCTAAGGGGTGCATCCATCACCTTAGATTCCCTATATGTTAGTAAACAAGGACACACATATATATAAGAATAAGGAGGAACCTATTTGTTTTTCAGAATAAAAGTTTGGCTGAGTGTTTCTTCTCATCCTTTTTTCCTTATTCATTTTGATCTTATATTTGTAAGAGTTCGTATTGTCTTAAATTTTTTCTTCCCATGGTGTTGTTTTCTTCGCCGTCATAAGTAAAGATAATTTAATTTCTTATAATTTCATTAAGTTCTTTATATCACATCAAACTTTAGAAATCTAATTCTTTTAATTATATATATAATAAAATGTGGGTGTTTTATTTTTTGTATTTAGTATCATATTCAAAAATAATCGTATTTCCAACAAATTTTGCGTCAATTTGAGTTTTATTCATTTTGTTAGAGAATTTTAGTTGATCTGTCCAAATTGTCAAAAATTATTTCTTTGTATGTTAAGCCTTTTTGGGTGTCTCACTCTAATTATATGATTTACATGACTTCCACTCTTTTGACTCATGCACATTCTTCCTAATCAAATCATAGATAACCTATCTAGGTAATTCAGTCATGCAAACCTTAGCTCTGTGACCTTATTATCAAAATCTTCCACACAATTATTTTAAGCACTCACATCTATTTTGATTTGGAACCATTGATTTATTTCAGTGATAGTTTATTCTCATTAGTTCATTGTATCACTCCCTTGGTTTATTCAGGATTATAGAAAGTGATATGTTATACCAGAAATATAAATCTTTATACCCATATTTTCTATAACACCAACAAAATACTTTGAACTATGATATTCTAATCTATTGATAAAATTGTTCAAAAAATCACAATTTTGTGTTGTTTTAACCCATTCTTATTGTTTATTAGGTGTAAATGATCTTTCTATAATATTTCATTCATCATTTTATGTGCTAGAGTCTACCTCTCTTGATCCATTGGTCCTCATTTATTCACCATTACTATTATTGATATCATATCTATTTTGATATTGTTTAGGAACAAATTTACCTTGTCTGTAAGAAACATTCTTCTCACCATATTGAGATAACTGATATTTTATTTAAATAAACTTTTTTAAGTCTTATCTATTCTTATTTAAATTAGTTTGGAATTCTGGATACATTGACTTTGTTTTAAACAGATCTTCATCCTTGTGACTTGGTTTCTATTCAAGATCATTCAACATCTTATCTAACTACGCTACCTCCAATCTATACTTAACATTTAATAAACAAGAGATATTTTACATCTATCATGATCTCCTTTTTAAAAGATAATTTTTTGTTCCCATTATCCAAATTCCTCTTCAGTTTCTTGAGTTCAGTGTTTTTCTCAAGATGAGCTTCTAACTCTTCTTTCAGACTCTATTAAAAATCTATTCTAAAATCACCATCAACCTCACTACTTGAAAAATTTGATCCTTTCACAACTTGAGCAAAGAAACTGATTTCTAAAATCTAAAGAAAAACTACTTTAATAGTTTTATTGTGTATGATTTCTCAATAAATTCCTCTCAATGTAACTAGAATAAATCTTCTTCTTGTTATCCGTTTTGTTTTTATATGATTTATCACTTTTATCATCATATTCTGATTGAACCATTTTAATTGGGAAAATTGTCAAAAAAATGTCTAATACCATTACATTTGAAGCAAATAAGTAATTTCTTGCCTTTTAATTTCCATTTTAATTGTTTAAAAACCTCTTATTATAAGATAAATAATTTCACTGAGGTATTCATCGACTTAATAATCATCATAATCACTTGATTCCTCAACTTACACTTCTTTTAATGTTCCTTTATTTATAGCCTCAAAGCCCATATCATCAATTACTTTTATTGAAATCCGAATCCTTTATAATTTCATAATCTATGAGAATATTAGGTAACTCATCCAATATAATGTCTTCCCTAAATTCCAAGGATAAAATATTGACATCCAATTAATTAAGGAATTTTCTCATATTATTTTTAATAATTGTTGAATCATCTGGCTTCTCACCAAATAAATTGATATTACTTTCTCTCTCATTATCTCTAATGAAATATTTATGAATTTTTTATTCATATTTAATTTTAATGTTGTCAAACATTATTCTCCATATTTTCATCTTATCATCCATAACATTAAAATTTACTTTATAAATGTTTCCCATTTTATCATGGATCTCCTTGTTAGTTTAGTGACCCATCACTTTTTTGTATAATTTTTTTAATGACATCAAGATTTAATTCTAAGACTTAACACCAATGTTTATATTTCTCTTATCATCATGAGTGATATAAATATCATCATTAAATGGTGAAAATCCCACTTTATCTACATCACTCACTTCCAGGACAGGAGATAGAATGAATGTTAGTATCATATTCCTCTAGTTGTGGTTGTTATTTCCATCAAAATTAGGTATCCCTAAAATTTTTACTGAATTAATATTTTCCATTTCTCTGAAATATCTTCGGTATTAAAATGGAATCTTATTAAAATACTAATTAATGAGTCCAAGGATCTATTAGGTACCACTGAGAGGGGTGGGGGAGAATTTGTGGTATTCAATTTTTACAAATTCATTCTTTTTAATACAACTTCTGTGACTAATTAAAGTATTGTTCCCTCGTTTTTAAGTCTCTACCCCAACCTGCAAGAAACAATAAAATGAAATAACAAAAAAAATTGAAAAGGTTTTTTACTATGATTTACTCATTTTTGTAAACAATTATACTCCCTGGTTAAATAACTTTCACTATATGTAGGTGGTTACAATTAGGGAGAGTACCATTATCATTAGCATTGAGTCCCACGATGTTCTAGAATAGAGTCCCGCTAGATATTAAAAGTTTGCACAACCACTAGAACCTCTTGAGTCCAATAGTAGGATATTTTTTTGCATCCTACAGTGTCACTGGAATCCCACCGACCTGCTCCAATGACCCACTAGAGGCTACTTATGAATCATTTTCCGAATGAATACTTCCACTATATTGAGTCACAAAATATATGATCCACTAATAGAAAGTACACTGTCATATTTATTCTTCTTCTTCACTACCATGATATGATTTATTTCTCTATAAAAAATAGGAAAACCAGATATTCTCATGTAAAATAACTATTAAATTTAGAAATTGAAAAATAACCACCAGATCCTGCTCACTTCCCACTAAAATTAGAATTCTCTTGATTGATCTCAGCACACTGATAACTTAGGTATATGACATTAGAAGTAATTTAAAGATTCATTATTACAAATCACTTCTAACTATATACATGTAATGTATATTACATGTGCATTTTTCAAAACTTCATTCATATTTAAAATGCAGTACATGGACTTCTCAATTTTTGAATGAATTAATACATTTTCATGAAAATTCAATAAATGATGCATGTAATTGCTCTATTTTGTACTCATGTATGAATGAGAAACCATACATGAGTTATCATTCATTTAAATGATATTTAAACACTTTTACACTACACACCATTAAAACAAACCCTTCGTGAAATCAAAATGTATGTCTAGTTAACATGGTGTCTCCCCCTTCTTCGGGAAAGATTATACTTTCTCTTTCAAATACTTCACATAAATATGAGAATTCATGGATTCGTGGTGATCTTTTATCAATCTAGTGAGATCAAATGAATAATTATATCCTAATAGGATTAACAAACACAATTTCTTTGTGAAGAAAACAAGTGTTTATGTACAAGTGGTATGCGCATGTGAATATCTTCTTCTTCACCAAAATAGAGAATGCACAGAACTCCTCTTCTCAAATACAGAGAATTTCCATGGATTTATTTAACACTTGGTTCATTGATATTATCTATGGTATATATGTTTTTATAATAATCAAAATGAGTACATCTTAAGATATTTATATACAACAATCCACTGACTCTGCCTCTGAGTAGTGCCATACATCAAGCACACTGCCTCAGCTTCTCATCATTCAGAATCACCATCTTTGTAATATAGTATTTTCTAAAAACTTTATACCATCAATTTTATCTTCATTTTAACCTAAAAATAATTTTTCATGTGGTTTCTAACATGTTATCATCTTCAAGATGACCAAACTCATCTTGGATGCCTCATCACAATCTTCAATCAAAATTGAATGAATATCTAGGTGATTAGTAGTCCTACGACGTGGTTTGATGATGAATATGATGTGATTGGGTGATTGAGCGGTTGGGATAAAAGTGATATGATGGACATGGTTATTTCTATATCATTTTGGATAGATAAACAATGTACCATCATATCATGTCCCACATCATCTTGAAACTCATTCTATATATTTTGTTTGTAATATGGTGATGCATAGACTGCTAGAAATGGTCATTGGTTTCCTCCCATGACCCACTAGCACCACCCAATGCCCGAACCTTTCTCGTTCTTCATGAAACCCTCTATGGTGGATCACTATTGCTCCCTCATTCCTAAGTTATGGTGTAAATTAAATGCGAACAACATATCTATGTTTCATGGTAGCTTTGGTTGATTCTAGTTCCCACATAAGTAGTGGTGCACCAAAATCCAATAGATTAGTAGTTAGTAAGGACCCTTTTTATGTTAGATTCCAACATAAAAGTGTTAGACAAAGAATAATTACTATTCCCAACCAATCCATCCTAAAATATTCTAAAAAACTTCATCATAAAGAATATATATTTATTCATAGTTTTCATTAACTCCTACGTTTTATCTTCCCAAATCATCTATTCAAATTGTGTAAAAATTATGAGTTATCATAATGAAATTGGCCAAAAGTTTTAGAAAGTAGAAATAGATCTGAAATTATCACAATTATAGTCGAGTATATTTTCATAACTATCCTCATCATTACATTATTACTAAAATATTAACATCAATTTATCATCAATTCAATCATCCTTATTGACAAAAAAATATATTCACCTCAAATGGGAACTCCAAGAATGAGGTAGGTGAATCTGTGATTGTGTGAATGTGTAAGGAGAATGAGGCTTCTATGAGTGTGTATTTAATCATGTAGTAGTTTCTTTCCTATTAGATAAGGAATTTATCCTATGATGATAAGAGGAGATGACCCTTATAGTCTGATATAGGTTACTATATTTTTTGGGGGTGTCATCTCAATTGAGGAATGATTATTTTAAAAGAAATGGAAAGTTGGGGCCATGGATTGAGGTATTGTATGAGGTTAATAAACATATTAGATCTATGGGTTATTGACTATACTTCATCCATGTTTTCGAATCACACATAATATATTCCCCATTTCTCTACTATTGAGGTACATTCATGATCTAGTGTATTGTTTCCACTGTAAGGATCCTGATTTGGAACTGGGTTCATGTTTTTTAGAGTGTCTATTTTGGAGAATGTATTGGAGAAACAAGGTCTTTGAGTGGGAGACAGTGGAACATGTTTGAGACTTATGTCTACATGGATGGATTCAAAAATAAATATGGGATTTGGAGGCAGATGTTCAAGTGAAATGGACTTAGTTATTTAAGTATAATCACTAGAGATTATTATGGAGTATCAGAATACCTAAAGTTAGTGATTTGAAAGTGTTAGTTTTTTTATTTATTAAATTTAAATCCTTATTTCTATCTTCTCCTATATGATTTTTGGTTGATCCATGATTGGGTGGAACCTTGTGTGATTTTGAGTAGCTCTGCAGTGTTTCAGAGACATTTTGGTTCAAGAACTGTATTAGTCCCCAGTGAACCCCTTTGAAAAATGGTCAAAGAAAAATGGAATTTGTCTTTGGTGAGTATCATTGGGGGAGATATTGTGGGCCACAAGCAATGCAACCTCACCATGCCCGTAGTGGAGACTATAGTGAGGGAAAATAGAAAAAAAAGATCAAAAACACCATTGGGGGTGGCCTTGTTGAGATATCTTTTCATTCATGTTTGTATCTACCATGACCATTTGGGAGGCCATAAGGGACACCATGGTAGTGGTTGTTCTTGAATCCATATGGTGAGAATGGCTTCCATTCTTTATAGATCTTGAGAATTTCAATTGGGGGTGGGGGGTATGTGCATCTTTATGAGAGGTCTTGAATGTAACTTTAATTTAGTATCTTCAATATTAATTAATTCATTCTCCCCCTTCACTATACATTGGAGTGAGATGAATTTCATAAGAGTATCTAATGACTCTCAAGAAAAATGGAGTCAAATTCCTTGTATGTTCTTATTTGTGGGAGCTATGACCTTGGTATACCTTATACATATTGAATATACTTGTGTGAACAACTATAATGCAAAAAATTAGAGTTTGGGGTATTTTCATGTTGATTCAAACTCATAGAATCATGGCCCCTATTCTATGTTTGTTATTCCTTTAGTAGTGAATTTTCCTTCCATCCAACTAAACATGAATTGTTACACTGATAGTGTTAAGATTTTGGTATGCTATTAGTTCAAAACTATCATAATCATTTATTTATTTATTTTAGAATAAGAGGCAAAAGGACACACAAAACAACCAAAGAACCAAAAAACTAAAAGAAAAGTGAACTGTGGGGGTATAAAATAGTGTATCCCAAGAGAATCCCCTCTGACCAGATGTTCCCCCTCTGAAAGCATAGAATGAACATTAGGAGAACAAATAATACTCTTCATATAGGTTATCAAAGAAGCAAGATAGTTAGCGACCTTGTTACCCTCACAGTATGAAAAATGAATGTAAATGTATGTATCCATTATACCAAGGAATTTTTCAATGATGTAGTATATGGACCATTGGATGGAGGCCTTTCCATAAAAGGCATTGTAGATGATGATGGAGGTGGTTTCCCCAACACTAAGGGGTATGTATCTCTATCTGGACATGCGATGACCGAAGAGCATCGCCAGAGCTTCATCCTACAAAAAATGAACCATACCATAGTGGGAATAAAAATCATCCATAACCATATCCTTCGTGTTGAAAATCACACCCCCTCGTGATTCTCTTCGTGCACGAACCACCAATGTCCAGTTTGGGACTTGAGGGATGTCGGAACTGTTGAACCTAGTGACCCCATTTGTCATTGTCGAAATGGGTTAGTGACAAGTTTTGGGCTACAATCAAACTCATGGTGGGAGAATCATTACAACCTTTTCAAACTCGAGACAAATCCAATAGTAGGAATTTTAACCTTTCCACCACAAACATTTGAGAACATAAAGCCCCCTTGAAAATGGCTTTATGTTATGTTATCCAAATGCACCATCATCCTGCTGTAAGCACCAAGGAACATGCCTTCAACTTAGGCCCTAGACTTCCAACACCATGAAACCATCTCTCAAGAAAGGGGGCCTCTAACATATCCATATATAGAAAACATGTAATTTCCCTAAAAGAAGGCATGACTGTGTTAGCCCAGTCTCCCCTAAAGAATAGATGATCTACTGTTTCCTCCCTACTCACCCTACAGCAGGAGCATCATGATACCATGTGAATTCCCATCTATTTGATGCTATCAGTAGTGGATAGGGAGAGGCTCCTAATCCTACAAATAAGAACGTTATATTTTTTTGGGATTTCGTTGTACTGTAGAGTTCCTCCCCATGCATTAGTTTGGGTCGTAGGCGTAATGGCCCTTCAAAAATCTGACATTGAAAAAACACCAAAACTCAAGGAAATGAATACACACTTGTATAGATCATCGTTGATATTAGTAAGGTTGAAATTTTCCCACTGAATAATATTCAGAACATATGCAATAAAGTATAGATACACACTAGCTTGGTGGAAGGAGATTTCGATAACAGGACAACTTGGAAACCCAAGACTAGAGTCGACCCTGTTGTGGTCCCAAAAAGAAATCTTACATCTCCCCACGATTCATCTGGAGTACGGTTGGAGGGATGTGATCAATGGAGCAACCTCATGCCAAATAGGGGAGGCCAAACCTGCCTGATGCCCCTCTCTCTGCTTATACTTCATTTCAATAAACCTTCCCTATAGAGAACGATCCTCGATAACTTCCCTAGAAATTTTATCATTCTTTACATGCAAGGTAACCGAGATTCTCCTCACGTTGATACCTCCCTCCTCGATCAGTATAGAATGTATCTCCCAAGATTCCCTGGGATGCTTCCCATCAGAGTGTGTTTCCCAGAAAAAGAAGACCAAGATTCTATCGATACATACAAGAATAGTCTCTGGGAAATTATTGGAAGAATGTGCATGAACCGGGATTGAGGTGAGAACAATATTAACCAGCGTGATTCTGCCTCTGAACGAAAAGAACATGCTCTTCTAGTTGGTGATCCATCCTGTGATACATAAGACAATGTGATCAAAATGTGGAACTCGTGGAATTATAGGGGAAACTGGGGTACCCATGTATTTCATTAGAAAGGAAACATGCTTCGTGTTCAAGCAGTTTCACATATAGTCTCTACAGGACTCTGGGCATCAGTTCGTGATGTATATGGTGGTCTTATTAAGATTGATGCTCAGGACACTCTAGTGGCAGCAGTGTTTCAAGACTCTATTTAATCCCTGTATGGACTATGTTTTGCATTGATAAAGATTTTCATTTCATTATTAATGATTATTTTTGAAATACATCTCTATTTATAACTACAATGATAAGGAGAAATGATACCGATGACGATGCTCCTATTGATCTGCCGACTGAGGAAGTCCTGGGCCATAATAAAGATGCTTTAAGAAAGGTGGTCCCATTGTCTTAGGTCGTAGAGCATCTTATAGAATGCATGATTCTTTCCCATGAAAAGGACAACCAGCCACACTGACCTGATCCACCTAAAAATCAAGTCAGTAGCCCATGTAGACAATCCCACTCTAGAAAGTACTTTGATGATAAAATACCACTCCAAATGATAATTTGCATTATACAGGTCCATCTTGATGAGCATATTTGGACCACAAAACTTCAAGTTATGATATCCAACAACTTCCTCGGCGAAGGCAATCACCCCTATATAGATCTTCCCTTAACAAAACCATGCTTCTCATCTGAGATTATACTAGGAAGATGGACTACAAGTCTCCAGTTTATATTCATTAAAGGAATTTCATAAGGGTCTTTTCATATTCTCATAGTTCTATAATGTTGAATGGATGAGGGATCGTTGATATTTGGAATCAAAACCAGAGTGGTAGCACAGGCAACTCAGGGCAGGCTCTAAGAAGTCCTAGATAACCATGATCAGGTCACCCTTCACCAAGTCCCCTGCAGCCCTGTAGAAAGTACTAGGGAATCCATCCAGCCCGGGGGAGATCCCAGGGTTAATGATCAACATCACCTCATGAATATCCATCTCCTCTAGAATATTTTCCATAAACTGGATGGAGACGGTTTTAGGAATTACCTTTTAAAACACCTCATGACCGCTTGTATATCCCTTTATCATTTTAGGATTTGGACCTATTAGGATTTGGACCTACTAATAGATCTTTAAAATCCTCATGACTTCTTGGATATCCGTCCTCATTGGCCAGACCCACCTGTGTTTTTACTTGATGAAAGCATGGAAATTGGCAGAGTTTTGATTCCCCTCACGAAGACACTTAATCCATTCTTCTTCACGAACCACTCATTCCTCCATTAAAACCATTTCCTCTAAGCTGGACTTTTTCCTAGGGGGTTCCTCAAACATATTATTACACCAATAAGATTCTAGGAATATTTCCATGGATTGGATTTCCATTGTAAGAGCATTTAGGTCACTATGTCGGGGGGGGGGGGTCTACTCAACCATAATCTTTGGGGGGGGGGGGGTCTACTCATCCATAATCTTTAGAGCAGGGGGCTCCTTGAAAGGGGCACCAGGGCCTAATGCAAAAAAATTCTACGGACCGGCGCAAAGAATGCATACTTGTCAGGAGGGAGAAGCCTGATTTGATCTCTGGGGATGAACTCCATCTATCCAGAAGGACCTAGAATCCATGGAAATACAAAACACGTGGACAGAATGGTCACATTACCTTTGGGACTGTTGGAATTGCAAACCAAAAAAAATATGAGTCAAAGCTGCCTGCGGTGTCATTTATTACTTGCATTTTTTTTTCTTCCATGGGTCAACCTCCATTTATTTTCTTTGAATAAATTTAAATGCTTTGCATTTAAAGATTTGGTATATCTTTGTACTGTCATAAATGCTCTGCATTTAGTTTTTTGGTCTTTCCTTGTACCGTCACAGATTCTCTGTATTTTATGTTTTGGTCTTTATTTGTACCACCATAAATGCTAGGCATTTAATGTTGTGGGTCTATAAATTGATGTAATTGTAGCCTGAAATTTCAATTGTCAAAAATTGTGAAGTTGTGTGAAATTCAAAGCTTGAAAGCTTCTTTGTGCTGTGTGCCAATATTCTACCTCTTTCATTCTTCCTCTTATATTTTCTCGGCTTGTATAGCCAACAAACTGGTATCAGAGCCCAGTTACCAAGATCCTCCAATTTTTAAGATGGCCGCAATCCAGCCGCAAGTTCCGAAGCTGTCCAAGGACAACTACGAAAGATGGTGCATCCAGATGAAGGCATTATTCGGGTCGCAAGAATTATGGGAGATCGTTACCGACGGGTATGTTGTACCCACTATGGCGGAAGAAGCTGCCTTCACAAATGAAGAAAAGGCGACCCTCAAAAATCAAAGAAAGAAAGACAACAAGGCGTTGTTCCTCCTCTATCAAGGGTTGGATGAATCAACGTTCGAAAAGATTGCCGAAGCAACATCAAGCAAGCAAGCTTGGGATACCCTTGCCACCGTCTTCAAAGGTGTTGATCGAGTGAAGCGGGTACGTCTTCAAACATTAAGAGCAGAATTTGAAGCGGCGCACATGAAAGAAGGTGAGAGCATTTCCGATTATTTCTCAAGATTAATTGTTATTTTTAACAATTTAAAAAGGAATGGTGAAAAAGTGGAGGACATTCGAGTTATCGAAAAATCACTTCGATCTCTCACAACCAAGTTTGAGCATGTGGTTGTGGCAATCGAAGAATCAAAGGATTTGGAGAAACTGTCCATTGAAGAACTGATGGGGTCGTTGCAAGTGCATGAGCAACGAATGCAAAAGAATTCCGGTTCAACAATAGAGCATGCCTTGGAGTCCAAGTTGACTCTACAAGAACAAAAGAATGGCCACACGCAACGAGGCGGTCATCGTGGAAGAGGAAGAGGGCGTGGATATTATCCAAGCCATCAACAAAAGCAACAAAATCCTACCAGCTTTCGTGGAAGAGGGAATGGTGGAGGACGATTCACGCATGGTCGTGGAAACGCAAAGAACATTCAATGCCACAACTGTAAGAAATTTGGCCATTATGCGTCTGATTGTTGGAGCAAAGTGGATCATGATGAACGATCCAACTATGCCGAAGCATCTCATCATGAAGAAGAAGGTACCACACTCCTCCTCGCACAAGAAAAGGCATGTGAACGCCCCGATGTGTGGTATCTCGACACGGGTGCAAGCAACCGCATGAGTGGTAACAAACAACTGTTCGAGGAACTCACCGAAGAAGTTCGTGGCGACGTGAGTTTTGGCGACTCATCCAAGGTACCCGTGAGAGGCAAAGGTAAGATCAAAATCTATCTGAATAATGGAGAGTCGAATTACATTTCTAATGTATATTACGTACCAAGTATGAAAAATAATATCATCAGTCTCGGCCAACTTCTTGATAAGAGGTATGTCATACACTTGGAAAATTCTCTTTTGTCTATAAGAGATGCTCACAGGAGACTTGTCGCTCAAGTCCAAATGGCGAAGAATCGCATGTTTCCGCTGCATATCAACACAAAGGCCGAGGAGTGTCTCTTGGGACTCATGAAGAATGACTCATGGAGATGGCATCTGCGATTTGGACATCTTCATTTTAGCGGGCTTAAACTTCTATCCTCATCAAGCATGGTGCGCGGATTGCCAGCAATTGAAGCTCCAAATCATGTCTGTGAGGCGTGTACACTCGGCAAGCAACAAAGGAACTCATTTCCAAGTGGAGTGTCTAGAAGAGCAACAGAACCACTTCAGTTGGTTCACACTGATATCTGCGGACCACTTGAAACACCGTCACTTGGAGGTAATAGATATTTTATTACCCTTATTGATGATTTCAGCAGAAAGTTGTGGGTGTATTGCATCAAAGAAAAATCTTCCGCTTTCACTGTCTTTAAAACTTTTAAAGCTCATGTTGAAACTGAAAGTGGTCACAGAATCAAAGTACTCAGATCTGACAGAGGTGGAGAATACACCTCAAATGCATTTCAAGATTTCTGTAGGGAACATGGCATCAAACAGCAATACACTGCAGCCTACACGCCACAGCAGAATGGCATCGCAGAAAGGAAGAACCGCACCATCCTCGACATGACGAGGACCATGCTGAAGGAGAAAGGCTTGCCAAAGAACTTCTGGGCAGAAGCAGTGGCATGTACTGCCTATCTTCTCAATCGGTGCCCAACGAAGAGCGTCAGAAATATTACACCACAAGAGGCATGGAGTGGCAACAAACCGAGCGTAGCACACCTAAGAATCTTCGGGTGTGTTGCCTACGCTCAAGTTCCAGAAGCGAGAAGAAGGAAGCTTGATGATCGTGGTGAAAAATGCATCTTCATCGGCTACAATGAAGAGTCTAAAGCCTATAAGCTCTATAATCCACTAACCAATAAATTAGTGGTGAGTAGAGATGTGGTCTTTATCGAGGAAGAAGCTTGGAAATGGAATGATGAAGAACCAAATAAAGAGATTCCAGTCGAAACAGAAGATCCTGAAGAAAGGCGTGATCATCAGGAGCAAACGCCAGCAACACCTTCCCCGGGCACATCATCAGTACACATGAGTCCAGAAGGTCATTCCATCACTCCTGAAAGGACTCCATCAAGTCAAAATTTGGCGAGCTCATCCTCACCCATGGCGCCCATAAAGATGAAAAGCTTAAGCGACATTTATGAGCAAACCGAAGAGGTAAATCTTTTTTGCCTGTATGCAGATCATGAGCCTCTGACGTTTCAGGAAGCCGTAAGGGAAGAATGTTGGAGAATGGCTATGGGAGAAGAAATTTGAGCCATAGAGAAAAATGACACATGGGAGTTGACCACACTTCCTAATAGCCAGAAATCCATTGCTGTCAAATGGGTGTACAAGATCAAGCGAAATGCTGATGGTGAAATCGATCGCTACAAGGCAAGGCTCGTAGCAAAGGGGTACAAACAGAAGTATGGGGTGGACTATGAAGAAGTCTTCGCTCCGGTTGCTCGCCTTGACACGGTGAGAATGATTATCTCTCTTGCTGTTCATCACAGTTGGATGATCTACCAATTGGATGTGAAGTCTGCATTCCTAAATGGAATTCTAGAGGAAGAGGTCTATGTAGACCAGCCTGAAGGCTTTGTTATGCAAGGGGAGGAAGACAAAGTGTATCGACTGAAGAAAACTCTTTATGGGTTGAAGCAGGCTCCTCGTGCTTGGAATGCACGCATTGACAGCTATCTTCGAGAGAACGGCTTCACCAAATGTCCATATGAGCATGCAGTTTACATCAAGAAGAATGATCGTGGCGATATAATCATTGCATGCTTGTATGTTGATGATTTGCTGTTTACAGGGAATAGTCGACAGATGTTCGATGATTTCAAGAAAGCTATGTTCAAAGAGTTCGAGATGACCGACGGAGGTCTCATGTCCTTGTTTCTGGGCATAGAAGTAAAGCAACAACATGGAGGCATCTATATTTCTCAGAAGAGGTATGCTAAGGAGTTGCTTGAAAAATTCAACATGGCTAATTGTAATGCTGTAAACACACCTGTGGCAATGAGCTTAAAACTGACAAAAGATGGAGAAGGAAGAAGTGTTGACTCGACTCTGTTCAAGAGTCTAATTGGAAGCCTGAGGTATCTCACAATCACAAGGCCTGATATTGTCCATAGTGTTGGGCTTCTAAGCAGGTACATGGAAGCACCAAAAGAATCCCACTGGTTAGCGGCAAAACGTATCCTCAGGTACGTTAAAGGAACGGGGAATTTTGGTCTTTTTTATCCATACAATGAAGAAGCAAATCTGCATGGATACTCAGACAGTGACTGGGGAGGCGACCAAGATGAAAGAAAAAGCACCACTGGGTATGTATTTTTTCTTGGATCGACTGCTTTCACGTGGAATTCAAGGAAGCAAAGTGTGGTCGCCTTGTCTACATGTGAAGCAGAGTACGTGGCGGCATCATCCACTGTTTGTGAAGGAATCTGGTTGAGAAATCTGTTGAAGGAGTTGCAGCATCCGCAGGATGGATCCACAGTTATATATGTGGATAACAAGTCGGCAATTGAACTTGCCAAAAATCCGATGCAGCATGGAAGAAGCAAACATATTGATACCCGATTCCATTTTTTGCGAGATCATGTGAAGCAGAAAACGATAAAATTGGAATATTGTCATACTACGGAGCAGGTGGCTGATATTTTCACAAAGGCATTACCGTCAGATGCATTCAAAAGACTCAGAACGATGCTCGGAATGAAGCCGGTTTTGGTTTGAAGGGGAGTGTTGGAATTGCAAACCAAAAAAAATATGAGTCAAAGCTGCCTGCGGTGTCATTTATTACTTGCATTTTTTTTTCTTCCATGGGTCAACCTCCATTTATTTTCTTTGAATAAATTTAAATGCTTTGCATTTAAAGATTTGGTATATCTTTGTACTGTCATAAATGCTCTGCATTTAGTTTTTTGGTCTTTCCTTGTACCGTCACAGATTCTCTGTATTTTATGTTTTGGTCTTTATTTGTACCAACATAAATGCTAGGCATTTAATGTTGTGGGTCTATAAATTGATGTAATTGTAGCCTGAAATTTCAATTGTGAAAAATTGTGAAGTTGTGTGAAATTCAAAGCTTGAAAGCTTCTTTGTGCTGTGTGCCAATATTCTACCTCTTTCATTCTTCCTCTTATATTTTCTCGGCTTGTATAGCCAACAGGGACTCCTATTGAGATTGTTAGTGGATGCATTCAGACTACAAGGAAGAGTGAGATCCATAAAGGGGACCAAGGCTAGGTAGGGGGAAGCGGGTTCAGGCTGGGGGAAGGAACCAAGGAGGCCAGGTTTAGAAGAAGGCACGCCACCAGGTTGATGGGGAAATAGGGGAAGCACAGGAGGCTCGTAGGGAGAGATTAAAGGAGGGGGAATTGTAGGAAACTCAGTCTGTAGAGTGGGGGAGCACCAGCTATGAGGCATAAGACAAACCACCTGATCAACACGCTTATTCCTGCAGACAGGACGAGAGTGTCCATGAAGTTGGAAAAAAGAGATGAATTGTGGGGTCGAAGGGGAGAGGAGTGGTTGGGTCCAGATGAAAGCATCATGCACTCTCAGAGTGAACCTGTCCATAAGAGGGACAAAGATGTCCACAAAGACACATATCTGCACCACATAGGACTCAACCAGATTGACGCTTTGATCATCTACTCATATAAATCCCCCTAAAGAGTTTCCAATGGTGTGGAAAGAAGGATCCATTCATAAAGGGGAGGGGAAACCCTGGGAGAATAACCCAAACTGCTTCCCATATCATTTGTTTCCCATGATGAACATCCATAGACCAAAGGGAGAGAACAAACTACCACTTTCCCATAGACTTGGGAGCCCTAAACCAAGCCCAGAAGAAGACCGCCTCTGAGGCTAGAACCACGTAGAAGTATCGTCGGTTGAGGGACGAGACACGAGACGAGTCATAAAGCCCCCAAGAATCCACGAAACTATGAAAGGCAAGTATTGAGGGTTTTTTCATGCCGAAGTGAGCTAGAAACCTCCATTTGAGGACATCAGAGGCATCAGAGAAGGCCGGAATCGAAATATCCAAAGCTGGCTAGGGATCATCCGAAGCCCTTGCCGGCAGATCCAGGTCAATATAAGAGAATCAGGGCACGCGAGATGATGGGGGAGAATGACAGAGCACATCATTAAAGGAGACCGACCGTCAAGGTGCTATGGGATATCTCGGCATGATAGGGCTTGGCACGTGATGAAGATGAGGCGACGACAAGCCCAGATCAAAGTTCGACGGAGGCAGGGGCCCCACCAACCTGGGAGGGCTGTCGGAGAAGAAACGGTCAAAAGAATTTTAATTTTTAGAGTCGCGTGAATCATATTCAAACGAGTTAATTTTTTTCCACTTATTACATCATGTATTCCCCAAACTTGAAAACGTGTTAAATTTTTATTGTATATGCTTTTAGGAATCTTTTTGTGTGTAGGATTATTCCTGTTCATGTACGAGCATGGATCAATTGAAGACTCTATTGAAAAACCATGATATTGATGTAGACATGATTTTTGTAGGAATTCCTCCTGTTATAGGGGATTAATAATGAGATTGATACAATGTTACACTGTTTGGGAATTTATTTTTAGATGTTAATTGTGTGAAATAATATGTTGTCCTTTGTATAGTCATAGCATAGAGAACCATTAAGTGTTATAATGTGATAGTGTTTGTATATATATCCCCTGAGACCCAATCCTGTTGTGTTATGACAATTTATTTCTATGATTGATAAGATTGCCCTTTTTCTATGTGATTTATTTTGTATGTTATATATTTTTTATTATTTATGAATGATATCAAAGTGATAGATGTACCCATTTGGGATTGGTGTAACTATAGAGGGATTATGCTTAGATACTATTTGTGACATGTTGACAATACATAGTTGATGGGGGCATGATTTCCTTGAGTGGGATAACCTTGGGGAATGACTGTCTTTAGTTTCATGAGACTGGAGGTAGTAGTGGAGATAGGAAATGATAGAATTTGTGTCTTGACCTAGGTCCTTGGCCTGAAGATGGGTCCTGATAGCCTTATGTGGACTGACATGGGGCCTTGGGCCTATACATCTACTGAGAAGCCTTGTGTCTATCTCCTCTACAGATTATGTTTCCATAACAATTAAAAAATTCTTATAGCATGGGGCTAAAGAAGGCATGGTTGGGGTTCTTGGCTACTTGGATAGAGCATAGATGCTTGGTATTGTATTAATTTCTTTTAGGTGAATTTATTATATACATGATAACATGCTTTAATGATGCATTAATGGTGTCATAGTGTTTTATACTCACTCCCTACATCAGAAACAAAATGCGCAAATAGATTTCAAGAATATGGACCTAGTGACGAGAAAGGGACGTGTGATAGGGAGCTCCTGAGATAGCAGCGTGGAGTTAGAGGTGATGTCGAAGAGTACTATAGACTATTTCCATTCTATCTATTTACTTTTTCATTTCTTAAAAATTGGTTCAATCAGACACATTGGTGGCCTATGGTATTTAAAATTTTATGGTTTTAGGCAACATAGTGTTTTGACATATTGTCTTCATTTCATTGTATTTTTTTATTCTCTAAATCTATTACATTGTTTTCAAATTTTGTTAACAAGTGTACAGTCTCCCCACTCCACCTGCAGACCCTCACAGTAATTCTATAGAACCTTCCATAAAGACAGGTGATAATGAGTTCTTATAGAATCTCTAGTGGGGTGTTGTTTGAGAAATCTAGGTTGGGGAGTTATATGTCCTATTGATTTGTATCATACATGCATATACCAATATCACACAAGAGGATACATACTCTCCTCCTATCCAATTGATAAGGAGGTAACCGATGTAATTTAACTCTACATCCCAATACACACTAAGTATTTCTAAAATAGAGGGTATAATATCCCCCAATCTGACCATCTCTCTTAATTATGTTATAATATGGACTATAACCCCCCTCAAATAGTAAGTTTCATTAATGTGGAACTCTTATAAGGAAGAAATAATCCCATAAACTCATCAAAAATCCCATACATGTCTTGAAATTTATAAATAGTAGTGAAAACCATAGCCCATTCCATATCAATGTACATAACACAATCCTATAGTCATATTGTGTATTAATCAGAACCCACATGCGATCTATCAACATTTATCTCATAATAACCAAAACACCACTCTAATCATATGGGTTTATAATTGATTCGTAGTATAACTCACCATATTTGTGAGAACCACTCATAAGGTCCCTTAAATTATTAAATATATAAAATTAACTACATATGATGACATTGTATCGCCAACACATCACTAAATGTAATTTATCTCTAATGGTTACATTGTGATATTTTCTCACCATTCAACCTAGATAACATAGTAAAAAATAATTATTCAAAATGATCATACAAGTACACGTGTTGGAGAATAGTGAATTTATCTCAGGGGGGCCACATAGTAAATAAGTATGTCAAATAATGTTCCATTAATTTCCTTAAAATTTGTAGTCAATATTTTTCTACAACATTTAAAAAAACCATGTTTTGTATTTATAAACACATAGTTCTAAACCAAAACTATATATAAATTTCTTTTTGAAAAAATAATTTTTTTCAAAACATGATTTGAAAGCATTCATTATATCAAATCCAAATAATTTAAAAATTCAATTTCTAAAATATATTTCTATTAAAATCCATTAAAATGGTAACACATTTTCTCCTATTAAAAATTAATAAAAAACTAACATCACCAAAAGAAGCATATAATGTGGATTCTGTATTCATTCGAGAAATAAGAAACTAAAGAATTGTTAAACAAGATATATAGTCGTTGTTCTCTATTAGGCCATTGTGTTTCTATCACATTTATTGTGTAAACACATGCCATCCAAATAATAATGATAATAAAGACAATAATTTTAATCACTCGAGAATAAAATATCTATTATGAATGAAATAATAAAATAATAAATGAATATTTTTAATAAGTAAAATCAATCTTTATCCATTCACATTTCACTTATAAAATCTTGAGACCATATAAATCTTTTTAAAATACATTGAACACCTTCCTTTTATGGAATCAACTATTTATCAATCAATAATCATTTTGTGTAAAACTCAAAAATATAATAATATAATTTAAACACTCGATTAATTTAAAGATGACAAAAATGTGAGAATAAGCTTTTTTCTACAATAATTACACTCAAGGAAGTAAACAAGAAACCATCAAAAAACTATATAACCAATTAGAAATTAAGTCTAAAAACACAAAAAACACTAAATAAAACTACCAACTATCATAACTCAATATAACTTTGCACAATGGTGAGAACCTAACCATAATGAGTTTCTCTTATATACATTACATGGAAGCCATATCATTATAAATCGATTAAAAAATTCTTTATAGAAGTCAAACATCAATGTTTAACTAGTAAAATTGAAATAATATGAAATAAAAGGAGGAAAAAAATGGTTTATGGAGCATAAAGAGATGAATTTGATCATTGTGTCAAAACAACTAAGGTTCATTCTGAATAAATTAATGAAATAGAGGGTATATGGGAGTGAAGAGATGGAGCCCCCTATTATTTTTTCCAACCAATCATAAGTTGGAACCATGGGTTCTAAATTTAAACCCAAAAAAACTAAAATTCCACCCTCCCAAAAAGGTTTCATGGCCCCCAAATTACATAGTAGACTTTGACCTAGTACCTAGAAGCTCACCTGGTACCTAGATAAATACCATCAACCATTATGTTTCTAAAACATGTTTTATTTTCCACTAGTTACTCCATTGGGTATATAGTGGTGGGTAATAGATAAATCATGGTTACAAAAACCACACACATTCTTTTTTTAGCACCAATAACACAAAATATAATTTTTATCATTTTATATAAACTACCTGAGCTTTAAAAGATCCCATAAATCATTTAAAAATTGATAATGAATTCCACCCTTTTCTCTAAGTTCAAAACATTCAAATTTATCAATTACCTAATATAATATAAATTTATACTCCATACAGTTATCTATCATGGGAATTCTTATGTCCATATAAACTTCCCATAATAATTATTCTTTTTTCAAGATTTATCTTCCTTCACAAGTTTATAAAACTCATCCGACTTTGGTTTTCCATTCATCACCAACACATTACATTACATCCAAAAATTCTCATCACTACCCTACTACATGACTCCCACACCGATGTAAACTACTCACCAATATCAATAATATATTATTATAAAAAATCACACTGATATGCATTGGATGGACATCTCACCACCATCATCATTTTACTCAAAATTTTATATACAAGTTCTACTTGCACAAATTTAAACCTTTATGTACTTTTCTTAAATCCATTATAAAAACAGTCAAATAAAGAACAAACCACTAATCTAGAAATTTTTACAACTAATTAATCTTTGGTTATAGTACTCACCACCATATGAATTATATATTTTTTATTCCATCTAATGGTGATCCACACTATAAAATTACATACAGAAAACACATTAAGTTGTCCTAACTATGACACCAGTGAATTCAAAATTAATTTTAATCTTAGATGATGCACCAATATAGAAGTACTAGGATGCACATATCTTTTCAAATATAATTTTATATGAAACTTTAAAAACTCAAAAATCCCTTAATAAAAATCTCATTTGAAAGATTCATAGTTCACCACTGACCAAACAACTGAAAAAACTGAAAAAACATCCACGCCATTGATATCATAATAGAACACAAACAAGATTTTTTAAACATGTGAAAAATCTCCATAGATTTCTCAAAACTCTAGGAGTGTCCATGTTCTTTCTTGAAAACTAAAAATTTAGAATCTAATGATAATATTTACCATTCATTGGAAAATTATAATGCATTTAAAAGATGTTATGATATAAAATCCAAATTTACCCACCTTAACTCTTTCAAAACCTCAAAATCCAAAATTTTCCATCATTTCTAATAATTTTTTTAAATAGCAGCCTGTATACACCTCATTATATCAAACAATATTTCATCCAAAAGTGGTACTATAAAAAAACACACTAAACACCGAAAACCATTTACCTATGTAATAAAAAACATTAATAATTAATAAAATTTATATAAAACCCCCTCTAATTTGCATTAATATAGTAAACCTATTAAAATATATTCCATAGTTTTATAAATTGTCTATAAGATTATTTTAATTAATATCAAACCCTATCAAGATAGTATTTCAAGAAACACCATCCATAGGAACAAATTCCATTCACTAAATATATCATTATCATGTTGAATGAATAATGAAACTAGATAATGGTATATCAATATAATATAATTAGTGTATTTACCTTCTTGGTTCCATCAATAAACAAATCATTAAAACTAGAGTGCCTACTCTCAATATGAGAAATCAACTAAAAACATGGGTTTCAAACCAAGAAATTTTTTGAAGCATGATTATGATCTACCTCAGAATTATAATCATCTTATCAACAATAATAAATATCATTATACATGACAAATATATATGTAACATCCCAGGTAAATAAAGAATAAAGAATTTTCATATTTATTAATATTTACGAATTAAATATTAATTTTATTTTAAAGGGGTTGCTATGTTCGATAGCGTACCCGATACGCAACGATGAGTTTCTTTGAAACTTACGTAGCACACTAGTAATATAATAATATTATTTTAAATGTTAGTTAACAAGTAGCCGTTGTACTGGCGGGAATGAATAGAAATAACTAAAATATGATTAGATATGTTTTTAAATGTTTATACATTTACCCAATAAAAGATAAAGGCTTAAAATACGGAAAGAGTTCAATTTTAGGGCATATATACTCTAATTTTCACTAAAGGTTCACTTATCACCTTTTAATGGTGAACCGTCATTAAATATAGTTTTGATCACTCTTATAATTTATTTTGGACCAAATATAACTCTTCTTTAGAATCGGGACATCAAAATTTACTTTGTGTAAATTTTTGGTACCTTTCTGATAAAGTTCATTTTTTTAATGAATAGTGTAAAATGTTATATTTTAATTCAAAACCTCTTTTTAATCTAATTTATTTATATGATTAGATTATCTTTTGAATTGGTTTTAAAGTGAAATTAGAAAATATTTTTACCATTAAATCCAATAGTGGTCGTTGGAATCAATTTCACTTTGAAATTGGACTTAAACTGGTGTCAACCTTTTGATACTTATTGTTTCACAAAAACACGCTATTTGTCATGACAGCGGGAATTAATTATTAAATTAATTAATTTGACTTATATGTTTTGAATTTTGTAAAATGGACTTCATTTTTGAATTCGGAATATCAAATATAGCTTAGGGTGAATTTTTGGTAATTTTCTGAAAAACATCAATTTTTGATGAATAGTGAAACCACTAAGTGGTAATCAAGCAAACTGATTTTTCAGTTAAATGAAAGTTTACCACTAATGTGTATTGAATTTTGAAAATCCTACATACATGGTTGTCATTAATAAGTAAAATGTGGTTCAATGAGATTAAAATAATTTTTTGGTAAATAATAACTTTTTTTCATTAATCGCGATTAGAGGTAATTAGTGTAGTTTAAGGTAAAAATGATATTATAAAAATGTGAAAACACCATGACACTTGTCCTACACCTATTGGGTGAGTCATGGCCGACCAAGACAAGCCATGGGCCAACTTTGGGACCCCAGGGAGCCACTTTAGTTGGAAAATGACACTAATATATTTTTATTTAATGTTAAAATCAAATTGACACAAACATGAGTTGTTTTACTAAAACAATTTTTGAGTGGGGTTATACAAGTCCAAATTTTAATTATAAATAGTCATTGGAAAGATACAAAGATTTACTACATCATAGTATTTTTTTTATAATTTTTAGACATTAAATAAATTAAATTATATATGACATAATAATGATGCAGCGATGACATCATTATTTGACGATTTAAATAAAATTGAAAGATAATGAAAAATCTAAAACCTACACATGTCCAAAACCAATTGGATGAGTGGATTTCGAACCCTTATCACCTTATCCACGAATTATATCAATATGGGACCTTTTAAAACCGAAACACATTTTCAAATAAAGTAATATTTCTTTACTTTCCAAAAGTGACCCTCCTCTCCTCTTATAAAAGGCCCCCACCTCTACCCCATTTCACACACTTCTCAAGCCTTTTGCTCGGCCAACTCCTGCCCAATTACTCTTTCCACATCCCTCTCCTCATCCTAGAGGATTCCCTTTGGGCAGAATCCTTTCAAAGGAAGCCTTTAGGCTCAAATCAAAAGGGAGTTACACTTTTAAAGGTAATTCATTCTCTCTTGTTCATTTGTTTTATTTTGCTTCTCCAACCCTCTAAACTCTTTTTATTTACTTATTTTGTAACAACACCAGTATCTTCAATATACTAGGATGTTTTTATAATATTTATTTGAGCTACACTCTCACACAAATACATCAAATGGTTAAAGAACATACGGTTTCCGTGGATGGCGAAATTCTGCCTCCCGAAACGATGATTGTTCAATACTCATTTAACACCTTCAAGGGTGGCCATTATGATGTCACTATTTTTATATATGATATATAATATGTTTATGTTTTCTTTAAGCTTCTGTATTTTTCATTTTTGGCATACCTTTATGGTTTCCATTATGGGTAAACACGATATCTTCATTTAAGGAAGTGCGGACTACCGCCCCCTAAAAGTGATGTGATTCGTTAATGCCATATGTGGGACGTGTAAAGGATGGATTTAAAGTTATTATATATGATGTTATACTGGAATTATAATATACCTCTATATCATTATTATTTATTTCCATTAAAGTATGAGATAGAAATGAAAGTAGCATTCATGCGTACGTACGGCTTACCGTCTCCATGAACGGTGCATTTCATTTCTTATCCCCAATTGTAATGTACTATTAAAATTACATGTATATATTGTATATATATAATTAATGATATATCTAAATGATGAATATAATTCTGGAATTAAAATATACATACCTCTCATTTAGTTTTAATTCCACTAATATGACAAAGAAATGAAAGTAGCGTTCATGCGTACGTACGGCTTACCGTCTCCATGAACGGTGCATTTCATTTCTTACCTCTAAATGATTATGTAATATTATAAATACATGTATATGCTGGATATATATGAAATATATGATATCCAAATCAGGAATTTCATTCTGGATATAAAGAACTTTTGACCACACGAACAACATGTAATTGTAAGAAGTCAACTTTCGACTTAAGAACCAAATATTGACAAAACAAACATTATTAACTTAAATGGTTACATAATGTTTATAACATGGCAATAAGTGATATAAAAAGAATAATGAACTTTAAAAAGGTTCTTAATCAAGTGTAAATTAACTCAAGTTTATTATTCAGGACGTTAAAGAATGATCGAGTCAAGTCGGACCCAAGGTAAGGGAATTTCTTAACCCAATTTCCATTCTTTGGGTTAATCTCCTACTTTCAAATTATGTCATGATATTATTATGTCCTATCTTGTATTTGTACTTTCTTTATGTGTACTTATAGTGAATACACATGGTAGATCTATTTTATTTTAAAAATGATCTTTGTAAGGGACTTCGTCTCAATCTCCTTTCATTGAGGCATATTTCGTTTTATACACAACTTTATTTTATACGGTGTATAAACTCCTTTGACTTTTACTTTTATACAAAAGGAATCTTTTTCTACGAAGCGTTTTACTAAACGACAAAAAGGAATGTTTTTTTAACGTACGCGGTGACAACGACCTTTTCCGCCGCCGCGAGTATTATTTGGTCTTTGGCTTCCTCAACAAGCCGTAATGTTTTTAAAATAAAATAAATACCATATACTCTTTTATGTATTTTGGTATTGAAAATGGTTTTGATAAAGGATTCTATTATGTCAATATATTTATGATATATTGTGATATGGAAATGTTTTCATTCCTTTATATTGGTTTTATGTTTTATGATTTTATATTGGTACTTGGACATTTTAACGGGTGGTTACGTTATAAACCATATGACGGGTGGTGCTGTGAATACCAGGACGGGTGGTTACGTTATAACCTCCAATGCATTGGGTATGGAAGTCGGCCGTATGGCTATTCCATTAAGTATGTATGGAAATTGGCCGTATGGCTATTCCATTAAGTGATATGTGTGGAAGTCAACCGTATGGTTATTCCACTTAAGTATGTTTATGTCCCAAGTTACCTTTATATATTCTATGTGTTCTTTATATGGGTTTTATGGTAATCCTTTGGTTACAAAAAGGTAAGTAATGATACTTTATTTAGTGAAGAGTTTTTATTACTTCATAAAGGTGAAAAGTATTACTTTGATAAACTATACATGGTTTACTTGTTGTTTTGATAAACTAACAATTTTCATTCTTTGTGTATCCCTTACTGAGCTTTTTGTGCTCACCCCAAGTTTTTTTGAAATGTTTTTCACAGGAATTAATGTGGAATAGGGTCAAGGATGGGATCAAGGGAAAGTCATGCTTTATAAAACATGGAATTAGACATGTTTCTTTTTAAGAGTTTTTTTATTTATTCTATGGAAACTTGGTAGAAGTGTCTACTTTGTAATATTTTGAGATGTAATAGTTATGTTCTAATTCTCTAAAACTCTAAACCTGAAAAGATCCTCAACGCGAATTATTCATTTAATTCAATATTAAGTAAGGTTTAAGGCATGGGGCCTTATAGTTGGTATCAAAGGTCGGTTTAGACAACTTTAGGAGTTAGAAAAGTGTTAAATTATAATATGATTGAAATGATATAGCATTTACGGATTACCATGTTGCTTCGCCTAAGATATTTCTGTGTTCAGAATGGTTTTCCGTAGAGGAAACAAAGTAGCTATGTTGGGACGACATCAGGAGAAAGATAACCTTCCAAATCAGCAACCTGAGATGGTCAGAATCGGAACTGAACAGTTTGTTGCAGTGATGGCACAGTTGACTCAGGCTATAAATGGTGGTGGTATTCATGCACGAGATCAGCCAGATCAACCGCAGAGGAACATGTCAGTGGTGGAACATTTCATGAGGCAACATCCCCCATCATTCAGAGGATCATCTGACCCTGTGCAAGCTGAAGGGTGGATTAAAGCACTGGAGAAGATTTTTGATGTCATGGGGTGTTCAGAACATCAAAAGGTTAGTCTTGCTATTTACCGTTTTGAAGGTGAAGCTGATCAGTGGTGGTCGATGGTGAAAAATATAAGGGATAGTGATGAGATTGAGGATCTTCACTGGGACTAATTCAAAGGTATGTTTCTTGAGAAATATTTTCCTAAGGTGGTTCGTCTTAGGATGGAAAAACAGTTTCTAGAATTGAGGCAGGAGGATGATTCAGTAGCTACTTATGAAGAAAAGTTCACTCGATTGGCAAGGTATGCTCCAAACTTCATATGAGATCTTGATAGTAAAATAAACTGTTTTTACTCAGGGTTAAAGCCAAAGTATCGAAGGGCTTTAGCTTCTCGTGAGTTCAAAAGTTATGAAAAACTTGTTCGATGTGCGGAGAAGGTGGAAATGGAGTTTGCCGATGATCAGGTGTTCTATGACAAACAACAGAATAAGAGGTCAAGTTGGCAGGCAATGGGGAAGAATTCATCAAAGAAGCAAGGAGGTAAGAAAACCAAATATCCATCTTGTGAGAAGTGTGGTAAAATGCATCCTGGAGAATGTTTATCCAAGTCTGGTAAGTGCTTTCGGTGTGGTAAGTCTGGTCATATTGCTCGTAACTGTAAGGAAGATGATCAAGAAGGAAATGAAAAGCCAATGGTAAGATGTTATAAGTGCAATGAGACGGGTCACTATGCAAATTAGTGTCCGAAAAAGAGCTTGAGTGATGGGAAGCAGTTAGAATACAAGCAGAAAGGGGTGGTGAAATCCTTTGCAACAACTTCAGCAGATGTTGGGCCATCGAATGAAGTGGTATCATCTCCAGGGAGTTTAGTATTTTTCGAAGATTGACTTGAGGTCGGGGTACCATCAGTTGAAAGTAAAAGAAGCAGACGTTCTGAAGACTGTGTTCCGTACTAGATATGGCCATTATGAATTTGTAGTTATGCCTTTTGGGTTAACCAATGCACCTGCTGTATTCATGGACCTTATGAATAAAATTTTCCATGAGTTCTTGGATAAGTTTGTGTTTGTGTTTTGAGGTTTGGGAAGAGGTTATGTGTGCTTTGTGATTCACAGTTGAAGAATGAGTTGTTATGTGAGGCTCATAGTTCCCCGTTTTCAGTTCATCCTGGCAGTACTAAGATATACAGAGATCTGCGGGAGTATTACTGGTGGGATGGAATGAAAAGAGATATTGCTGATTTTACTGTGAAGTGTTTGACATGTCAATAGGTTAAAGCAGAGCGGCAGTTACCGAAAGGGATGCTTCAGCCTTTACCAGTGCCAGAGTGGAAATGGGAGAATATATCCATGGACTTTGTTGTTGGATTACCGAAGAAATCTCGAGGTAATAATGCAATCTGGGTTATTGTTGATCGCTTGACCAAATCTGCTCATTTCCTTTCTATACGAGATACTTTCTCTCTAGATCAACTTTCCCGTTTGTATCTTAAAGAGATAGTCAGGTTACATGGAGTTCCTCTCTCCATTGTATCGTATTGTGACCCCAGGTTTACTTCTAACTTTTGGAAAGGCCTTCAAAAGTCGTTGGGTACTGAATTAAATTTTAGTACAGCTTTTCATCCTCAATCAGATGGGCAGTCAGAACGAACAATCCAGACATTGGAGGATATGCTACGAGCTTGTTCTATGGATTATCAGGGAAGTTGGGACCAACATCTTTCTTTGGTTGAGTTTTCATATAATAACAGTTTTCATTCCAGTATACAGATGGCACCATTTCAGGCATTATATGGGAAGCGGTGTCGAACTCCAGCTTTCTGGGATGAAGTGGGTGAAAGGAAGTTGATGGGACCAGAATTGGTAGAAGAGATGGCAGAAAAAGTTCAGCTGATTCAGAAACACATGAGAACAGCTCAGAGCAGCCAGAAGAGTTATGCGGATAACCGGAGGAAGGATCTATCTTTCTAGGTAGGTGATCATGTTTTTCTCAAGGTCTCTCCTTGGAAAAGTGTGATGAGATTTGGTAAGAAAGAAAAGTTGAGTCCAAGGTTCGTTGGACCATACGAAATTCTGGAAAGAGTTGGATCAGTTGCATACCGAGTGGCTTTACCTCAGAGTTTATCTCAGGTACACAATGTTTTTCACGTTTCGATGTTGAGAAAGTATATGCCAGATCCATCTCATGTTTTGAGTCTAGATGTAGTTTAGCTGGAAGAGAACCTATCTTATGAGGAACAACCGGTCCAGATTCTTGACCACAGGGAGCAAGTGTTACGGAATAAGGTGATTCATCAGGTAAAGGTTTTGTGGAAAAACCATGTGATTGAAGAGGCAACGTGGGAATCTGAAAATTCTATGAGGGATAAATACCCCCACTTATTTTGATAAGTGAATAAAATTGCGAGGACGCAATTCCCAAAAGGGGGGAAGGATGTAACATCCCAGGTAAATAAAGAATAAAGAATTTTCATATTTATTAATATTTACGAATTAAATATTAATTTTATTTTAAAGGGGTTGCTATGTTCGATAGCGTACCCGATACGCAACGATGAGTTTCTTTGAAACTTACGTAGCACACTAGTAATATAATAATATTATTTTAAATGTTAGCTAACAAGTAGCCGTTGTACTGGCAGAAATGAATAGAAATAACTAAAATATGATTAGATATGTTTTTAAATGTTTATACATTTACCCAATAAAAGATAAAGGCTTAAAATACGGAAAGAGTTCAATTTTAGGGCATATATACTCTAATTTTCACTAAAGGTTCACTTATCACCTTTTAATGGTGAACCGTCATTAAATATAGTTTTGATCACTCTTATACTTTATTTTGGACCAAATATAACTCTTCTTTAGAAACGGGACATCAAAATTTACTTTGTGTAAATTTTTGGTACCTTTCTGATAAAGTTCATTTTTTTAATGAATAGTGTAAAATGTTATATTTTAATTCAAAACCACTTTTTAATATAATTTATTTATATGATTAGATTATCTTTTTAATTGGTTTTAAAGTGAAATTAGAAAATATTTTTACCATTAAATCCAATAGTGGTCGTTGGAATCAATTTCACTTTGAAATTGGACTTAAACTGGTGTCAACCTTTTGATACTTATTGTTTCACAAAAACACGCTATTTCTCATGACAGCGGGAATTAATTATTAAATTAATTAATTTGACTTATATGTTTTGAATTTTGTAAAATGGACTTCATTTTTGAATTCGGAATATCAAATATAGCTTAGGGTGAATTTTTGGTAATTTTCTGAAAAACTTCAATTTTTGATGAATAGTGAAACCACTAAGTGGTAATCAAGCAAACCGATTTTTCAGTTAAATGAAAGTTTACCACTAATGTGTATTGAATTTTGAAAATCCTACATACATGGTTGTCATTAAGAAGTAAAATGTGGTTCAATGAGATTAAAATAATTTTTTGGTGAATAGTAACTTTTTTTCATTAATCGCGATTAAAGGTAATTAGTGTAGTTTAAGGTAAAAATGATATTATAAAAATGTGAAAACACCATGACACTTGTCCTACACCTATTGGGTGAGTCGTGGACGACCAATACAAGCCATGGGCCAACTTTGGGACCCCATGGAGCCACTTTAGTTGGAAAATGACACTAATATATTTTTATTTAATGTTAAAATTAAATTGACACAAACATGAGTTGTTTTACCAAAACAATTTTTGAGTGGGGTTATACAAGTCCAAATTTTGATTATAAATAGTCATTGGCAAGATAAAAGGATTTCCTACATCATAGTATTTTTTTTATAATTTTTAGACATTAAATAAATTAAATTATATATGACATAATAATGATGCAGCGATGACATCATTATTTGACGATTTAAATAAAATGGAAAGATAATGAAAAATATAAAACCTACACATGTCCAAAACCAATTGGATGAGTGGATTTCGAACCCTTATAACCTTATCCACGAATTATATCAATATGGGACCTTTTAAAACCGAAACACATTTTCAAATAAAGTAATATTTCTTTACTTTCCAAAAGTGCCCCTCCTCTCCTCTTATAAAAGGCCCCCACCTCTACCCCATTTCACACACTTCTCAAGCCTTTGGCTCGGCCAACCCCTGCCCAATTACTCTCTCCACATCCCTCTCCTCATCCTAGAGGATTCCCTTTGGGCAGAATCCTTTCAAAGGAAGCCTTTAGGCTCAAATCAAACGGGAGTTACACTTTTAAAGGTAATTCATTCTCTCTTGTTCATTTGTTTTATTTTGCTTCTCCAACCCTCTAAACTCTTTTTATTTACTTATTTTGTAACAACACCAGTATCTTCAATATACTAGGATGTTGTTATAATATTTATTTGAGCTACACTCTCACACAGCTACATCAAATGGTTAAAGAACATACGGTTTCCGTGGATGGCGAAATTCTGCCTCCCGAAACGATGATTGTTCAATACTCATTTAACACCTTCAAGGGTGGCCATTATGATGTCACTATTTTTATATATGATATATAATATGTTTATGTTTTCTTTAAGCTTCTGTATTTTTCATTTTTGGCATACCTTTATGGTTTCCATTATGGGTAAACACGATATCTTCATTTAAGGAAGTGCGGACTACCGCCCCCTAAAAGTGATGTGATTCGTTAATGCCATATGTGGGACGTGTAAAGGATGGATTTAAAGTTATTATATATGATGTTATACTGGAATTATAATATACCTCTATATCATTATTATTTATTTCCATTAAAGTATGAGATAGAAATGAAAGTAGCGTTCATGCGTACGTACGGCTTACCGTCTCCATGAACGGTGCATTTCATTTCTTATCCCCAATTGTAATGTACTTTTAAAATTACATGTATATAATGTATATATATAATTAATGATATATCTAAATGATGAATATAATTCTGGAATTAAAATATACATACCTCTCATTTAGTTTTAATTCCACTAATATGACAAAGAAATGAAAGTAGCGTTCATGCGTACGTACGGCTTACCGTCTCCATGAACGGTGCATTTCATTTCTTACCTCTAAATGATTATGTAATATTATAAATACATGTATATGCTAGATATATATGATATATATGATATCCAAATCAGGAATTTCATTCTGGATATAAAGAACTTTTGACCACACGAACAACATGTAATTGTAAGAAGTCAACTTTCGACTTAAGAACCAAATATTGACAAAACAAACATTATTAACTTAAATGGTTACATAATGTTTATAACATGACAATAAGTGATATAAAACGAATAATGAACTTTAAAAAGGTTCTTAATCAAGTGTAAATTAACTCAAGTTTATTATTCAGGACGTTAAAGAACGATCGAGTCAAGTCGGACCCAAGGTAAGGGAATTTCTTAACCCAATTTCCATTCTTTGGGTTAATCTCCTACTTTCAAATTATGTCATGATATTATTATGTCCTATCTTTTATTTGTACTTTCTTTATGTGTACTTATAGTGAATACACATGGTAGATCTATTTTATTTTAAAAATGATCTTTGTAAGGGACTTCGTCTCAATCTCCTTTCATTGAGGCATATTTCGTTTTATACACAACTTTATTTTATACGGTGTATAAACTCCTTTGACTTTTACTTTTATACAAAAGAAATCTTTTTCTACGAAGAGTTTTACTAAACGACAAAAAGGAATGTTTTTTTTAACGTACGCGGTGACAACGACCTTTTCCGCCACCGCGAGTATTATTTGGTCTTTGGCTTCCTCAACAAGCCGTAATGTTTTTAAAATAAAATAAATACCATATACTCTTTTATGTATTTTGGTATTGAAAATGGTTTTGATAAAGGATTATATTATGTCAATATATTTATGATATATTGTGATATGGAAATTTTTTCATTCCTTTATATTGGTTTTATGTTTTATGATTTTATATTGGTACTTGGACATTTTAACGGGTGGTTACGTTATAAACCATATGACGGGTGGTGCCGTGAATACCAGGACGGGTGGTTACGTTATAACCTCCAATGCATTGGGTATGGAAGTCGGCCGTATGGCTATTCCATTAAGTATGTATGGAAATTGGCCGTATGGCTATTCCATTAAGTGATATGTGTGGAAGTCAACCGTATGGTTATTCCACTTAAGTATGTTTATGTCCCAAGTTACCTTTATATATTCTATGTGTTCTTTATATGAGTTTTATGGTAATCCTTTGGTTACAAAAAGGTAAGTAATGATACTTTATTCAGTGAAGATTTTTTATTACTTCATAAAGGTGAAAAGTATTACTTTGATAAAGTATACATGGTTTACTTGTTGTTTTGATAAACTAACAATTTTCATTCTTTGTGTATCCCTTACTGAGCTTTTTGTGCTCACCCCAAGTTTTTTTGAAATGTTTTTCACGGGAATTAATGTGGAATAGGGTCAAGGATGGGATCAAGGGAAAGTCATGCTTTATAAAACATGGAATTAGACATGTTTCTTTTTAAGAGTTTTTTTTATTTATTCTATGGAAACTTGGTAGAAGTGTCTACTTTGTAATATTTTGAGATGTAATAGTTATGTTCTAATTCTCTAAAACTCCAAACCTGAAAAGATCCTCAATGCGAATTATTCATTTAATTCAATATTAAGTAAGGTTTAAGGCACGGGGCCTTATAATATACATTGATTCAATTACATTGTTCTATTATATGAGATTCCAAAAGAGTGACAGAGATGATGGTGATAACTAACCTCTATAACAACACCACAAATTCATTATGTTTCATATGAGTGATAAAGTAATGAAAAAATATTAGGGAGAAAACAAAATAATATATAAATTATATGATTTTTGGTTGTATATATAGAATTATTTTCATGACCCTTTCATATAAAAAATATTCCCAAAACCTATAAATGGAGTAATGTTGAGCAAAGTGGGCATTACACAGTCTTGGGTATGAAATAATATCATTTACATGATAAAATATTATAAAATATATTTTTAGTAGAAATATACATATAATAAATGGATAAATAAATATAATATCTCATTATCCATAAAAAAAGTAATACAACTAAAAAATAAATAAATAATGGCCTCTTATCAGGCTCACTATCTACTCCAGCTGAATCATCGAACTACACAATGAAACTTATCCCATGTTTTTCTACTTAATCAATTCCTATATTTATTAATAAATAAAAACCATAAATTTTACATATATACATTGAAACCCTTTCCATGTATGTGGTTATGGATGAGACCAATGATCATATAGAATTTTTCACTTTCCTCAACCCACAAAGTGCTAGTGATCAATTTGATATATAAGGAAGTCTATATCTCATGATTTTATAAGGGTAAGTGTAAATCACCCTCCCAAAAAACATAAATCATATATAATAATAGAATTCCATAACTTCATACCAATATATAAAGACAACAAATACACCCCAAAGACACATTTTGACAGAATATTACTCTGCAAAGGTTTAATTTCCAGTAATTGATGAATTGATTACAATAATTCCCATAATATATATATATTCTATAATAATACTCATATAGAGAGTCATAATAATAATAATAATGTGAGATCACCTATATATATAAATACCCACTCACCATAGTTTCCCAACATACTCATTTTTATCTCACTACCTTTCAACAACCAAAAACGAAAATATCAAGGGAAGTAATAATTTTCTCAAGAAATGAAACAATATTAAATGTAATAAGGAATAACCATAAATAATAATTATCTAATGAAAAAATAATTAGGTAAATTAAATAAGTCTAAAAAAATAAAATATAATTTGAATAACAATCCCATGATTAAAAATTGAAAACCATGGAATATGGCCGAAATATATGAAATAAAAATCCTAATATAACTCCCTTCATTATCTCAGATCACATGTACGTACTTGTTCCCTATAAAAGACTACTCATAGAGAATGATTAATTGTATAACATATATCTCCAATAATTATAGGTAATAGATAACAATATATGTTATAACAACCTTATATATTCCTAGCGATTTTTGAATAGTATATTAAAATAATCATCAAATGTTTGTTCCATGTCTATGGGATAACTATAGGAGAAACCATTTTGATGGAAGTATATCTATATATTGTAAAAATAAATCCATTTATACCAAATATCGCTTATAGTCCTACCTAGAGTCTCACGAACCATCCATCTATACACACAGGGAATAGAAAAACATAGATGATTATACATCCCAAATAATAAAATGAATGATGTGGATTAAATTCCAAAATAATAATCACAAGTTTCATTATTGATCATAATTATTTATGTTGACCAAAATGTTTTCTCTTCATTTATGTCATGTCATGTTCCCTTGAATAATCCAAAATGTGTCATCCAATTCCATGGTTCAATACTAGTATAAAATCATCCTCAATAACTATGTTCCTAGTTTCTTTATCTTATGAAGGCCTAACCCTTCATCACATTCAAGGACAGTACCAACACTCCCATACTAATTATATAGAGAGAACCAAATCCCCACATAGTCATATATTATTCTCCACAATGATGATTTCAAAAATATAGGTCCCATTAACACTAAATTAAGTGGTCACCAACAATTGAGACATAATTTGGACTCTATCTCACATCCATTACAATGGTTTTTCATGTTGAATATCCCATAAGAAACTAAACAGGAAAAATAATCATCTTAAATTCAATAGAAAACTAAAAAACTGATAGTGAATAGTGAAAAAAATAGTAATGTAATATCATTCCATCCCAAATACATCGTATAACCCAATAAAAACCCTTGTGTGACCCTTCAATTGATGAATTATTCAAACAGATGATTCACTCAATCAGTAAATGTTATAAATTACTCTAAGGCTCGATCTTAATATCAAAGGTGACCTCTCTTAGGTTCCTCTACATATAGAAGAATCCATAACATAACTTCAATCCTATATAAGAATATCCAACCTATAACACATGGAATGAATTCACATTTTTTATGTTTTCATTCATCATCATGGAATAAATATAATTTTATAAGATACCCTAACCCAACATGCCGACATAATTGAAAATGTTTTATAGTATGTTGTCTCCTCCATGAGGTCAAACATATTTAATCTTATGTCAAAAAATTCATTTATATTATATTTATTGTTTTTTTGAAATTTTTTATAATACATTTAAAAAGAAAAAAAATATGTAATTTTCAAATTTATGTCCCCTAGATTAAAAACAATAAAAATACATCTTTATAAATACAACACTATATTTTGGAAACATGATTCAATATAATTATTTAAAACCAATTAATTTCCTTTGGAAAATAAATATCTAAAATACATTTCCATTGAAACACATTTTAAATATGACTAATTTATTCCTTTTGAAAAATATTTTAAAATTAACTCATAATACTAATATATCTAATAAATGGGGAATTGTCACTCATTCAACTAAGGCTCCACTAATGAAACATTTAGTAAAATATATTGTTATTTTTTATTATTAGAAAAACATGATCCATGTCCATTTATTTAATTAATTCATTATATGTTATATAATTATTCCAACAATAATTATTATAATTACATGACCAGAGAATAGTCAACACCCAAGATATAACAATCCAAAAAATAATTTTCCAAATAAGTAAACATTAATAACAATAATTCATTAAGTACATATATAATCCTTTGATCACATAATGGTTAGTTAATTATAAATAAAAAATAGTCAAAACAACTAATATATCAATAAATAATCAATTTCATATTAAAACAAAAACTGGAACTACTGATGATAAACTCATAAAAATTACAACAATACAAAAACCTTGAATAAAGTGATATGGTATAATTGAAATGAACACATGGATCTAACAAAAAAAATATAGAATTAAAAATGCATAAATAATGGTTAATTAAAACCAAAATCACCAAAATAAACAAATTAATCAATTGGGTGTCATATGATTTTATAAACTACATGAAATAATGATAACCTAACCTACCAGATCTTCCTTTATGCCTTACATGTGGAAGACTCGACATGAAAAATTTATTATACAATAATTTGGTATAATATCAAGTTAATCAAAAAATATAAGAATTTAAATTAAAAATAAATAGATTTTTTGTTAGCAAACGGAAGAATGGATAAGATTTTCCTGGGATCAAAAAAAGAAAACTTCCCCATATAATTTTGTATAAGTTTCGGAAAATAGGGGATATGGTAGAAAAAAAGAGTTCCCATTATCATAATCAATAGAACTAATCTCAATGATGATTTATCTGGTTCTGAAATACAACCCCCAAAATTGAAAAAATAGCCACTAAAAGGGATTTTAAGGCCTATTGAGTGCTCTATAAACTCCTTCTAAATACACAATTTCTCTCTTTGAACATGATATATTCCCACTAACCACTAAATTATGATAACCATTACAATACCCTATTGGATATGGAATAAGGTACTTAGTGGTATTGAATTAATTACCTGGTGGCTACAACTGGTATATCCTCAGGATTTTTTCCATAAAACACCCAAACTCATCTTGGTGTTTTTATAATTCCTTTCCTTCTATAAAACATACCATTTTCATATAAATCATGTGTAAAACATACTCCATTTGATACAATTTTCAAATAATATAATTCACCAATACAAAAAGACTGAAATTCAACCCTTCTTCTAGTTCACTAACTCATAATGGAATGAGATGTTGAATCTGGGTTAATAGATATACTAGTCTAGCATAAAATATTAATGAGATACTCTAATTCCCATATCAATATGTGAGACATTTTGAATTGGAAAAAATTCGATCATCTGTTAATGTACCAAATACAGGTGACCCTCTAGTGATAGAGAATAAACTAATTTATCAAAGGAAAATTTAACCCAAAATTAATCATGATAATGGTTAAATAACCTATTCATCATTTCCATATTGGTTACTAGTGGATTCATCAAACCAAATCATAATCTTAATAACACATGTACATGTTAATGGATCTTTGAAACCATATGTAGAATATGAGTGACTTATGAATATAGATGTTGAAAATATATTATATATAAATCATAGAAACCAAAAAAAGTTGACTAACTAATCAAACAAATAATTTTTTCATGGAAATTGATATCAGTTCCTAGTAGTTACCATGTTCCCCTTTTAGTAATCCATGTATACCTAAAAAATATTTTTTAACCCAGGCGGTGAATCATGTTCTTCCCAAAAATAATTTTTTATTCCTTTTTCTTTTCCTGTAATATATTGTTCTATTCATATGAAGAATAATATTCACTCATTGAAAAATTCCTACTTATCAAGTACATCCACCTAAAAAATTATGCACATGTGTAGAATGTAAAACATGAATGGTCACAAATAATTTACTAGGTTCTCCCACTATGGGAAATATAAAAAGGATACTACCCTCAGTATTATGTTGTTTTATGAAAAATCAATAATAAAGAACTATTTTGATGGATGAAAGTTTTAGATGAAGTCACTCCTCATCCTAGACTAGTGCCTAAAATATTTTATGGGAAGCCAGTCCCCACCTTGGCTCACTGCATATAGTATGATTTAGGGAAGATATTACCACCACTTAAGGGTCACTCCCTTCTCCTAATTTAAAAACTAAAATATAATATACATCTTTATAGAATTGTAATCCTCTTTTTAAAAGGTATTAATTATAAACCACGTTATAGTTAATATATTCAATGAAAATCGTGTTTCATACTACCTTTATTCCTTTTCTCTCACTGTTCATGGAACTCTAAGTTCCCTTTTCCCTCTCTCTATCATAGTATTATCATGAAATTTTCTCCTATTTAATTCCTATAATCTCTCTCTATTTCCTGTCATGTAACATCCCCAAACAGAAGCCACTAACTAGTGCCCTGAGCTAGGTCCCCACATGACCTCAACCACGCATCCCCATACCCCAGAGGTTGCCGACAAGTAGCGAGTGTATAATAGTGAATGTGGGAAGACTATATCTTATTTACCATATTAATATACATTAGAAAACAATAAAGGTAAGGGAAAATTATTATATATACCATAACTATTAATTTTACAACCATTTCTCAAAAATGGTACAGAACATAACCAAAATGTAAATATGTCATGTCATTCTAATAGTGCAAAAAGTGAAAAAAAACCAAAAAAAGGAAAATTGTTGAATCCCCAAAATAGATCTTGATTCCATGATTAGATAATCATCTATGTACATCCCAAGACGTAAATAAAATCCCTAACATAGGGCTTTCTCCCTTTTCCCAACCCGCAACCATGAAATCTATTCGGGTACCCAATGGTGGCATGAGAAGGTTACATGTAAAAATCAGCAGGCCACACCCAATGATTTATATAAAATATTCAATCAAAGTAGATTGTGCGTGAAAAACTAAGAAAATGGATAATTAAGAGAGGTAAAAATCCAGTATCATTAGTTAATAATATATAATATAATCATTTAAAATTACTTAATCCATTTTCATCACTTGGTCCATGAGTTGGGAATTTACATAACATAAAAATGACCTAAGCTGATTAATAACTATGCATAAGAGAATAATTCAAGTACCCTATCTCACTAGGAAAAAACATTTCACAACCCATTACATTACACTTACCTTGGAGCCTCAGGCTAGGTAGTCTCATCAAATGAATCTGTTAGGGGAATAGATACTTATTCCCCTTCCATAACCTGTGCATTATGGGATGATATTTAGAGTCTCAGTATAAGATGAACTGTGGGAATATATCCTCAAGTCCAATACAACTCAACAACAAATTCATGTGAAAATGATTCATTATCCAATTACCACATACACCATATCACAACCATGCATAAATAATACACATAATAATCACATTTCATAACCCATTCAATACATATGTAATGTTCATGCCTTAACCCATTACCATGTCTACCATTTACGTTGCATAGCTATTCGGCCCATTTCCCTTTTTATTCCTTCTCCCATCAATCATTATCATCAATTTCCATGTATTAGCCCATTTAAAAAATTCATCAATTCCAATTCAATAACACATTTATCACATTCGAAATTTTACAAAAATTTAACCATTTGATGTTTTCATCCTTTCACATGCATTAACCAACATATGAAATTCAAACATAAATCTTAAGTTATACAGAACAATAACTTTTATTTTATCTAACTGATTTCATATTAATCCAAAAAATCCCTTATGACCATAACAAAGTCTATACAAAATTATAAATTTTTCCTTTTCAACTCAACTAACACATCAACATGTTCCACATGGTATCTAATTTATCACAAGTCAATTCTATGCTTAAAATTACATTTTTCAAAGATCAGGAATATTGGTGCACACCATGGGCGGACCTAAATTGGTCTAGTTAACCTCGATGCATCTCATAGGGGATCATGAAGGGGTCAAAATCATCATTTATCCCACTATACCAAATCATAATAAATTCATCAAAATCACTTCAATAAGGATGTAATATCACAAACACACATGCACAAATTAACAAAAGGACTATGAGATAAGATATGTAGACAATCCATAAAAAATGAAGATGAATGCACCCTTAACCATAGACTTAGATCAGAATTCAAGAAATAATTTAATACCAAACCTAATATTCTCTGGAAAAAGTGGGTTTTAGGTATTTGGAAGAAGAATAATGAAACTACTAGACTTAATCTGGAAAAAGGAGTAAAGTGAAGCATTAGAAATACGTAGAGATTCAATCCCCAACCAATGACACTCCAAACAGCCTAGAATCAAAGGAGATCATCCCTTGAGAATATTTGGAAGCATTGGTTTGTAAATAGGGTTGGAGGATGAATAAATGTGGAGAAAATTAGGTGAGGAAATTAAAACCCGGAGAGGAAAATTGGGTAAATATTCACTTTTAATGGGTCGTACGGTTTAGACACATGGTTTGGTAAAACAAGCACTAGCCATACACTTTTCTATATCCAAGAGGGGTCATCCATGTCACATTATTACCAGTGGATTCTACATTTTTTAACAAACCATGAACCAACTATGTGAAATGCCTCTATCTATGGTTACATTGTAAAGCCATACACATTGCATAGTTTCACTAACTGTTTCCCAACCGTTCAACATGCAAATGATGACCTGATTTCTCGTTTTTTCATTTAATAAACCCCCAGAACACCCTCAAGCATCCTAATACACCCAAAACATTTAATTATACAACCTTAAGGGATTTAAATCAAAATTTAGAGAAGAACATACCTAAATGATGTTCGAGATCTCACAACCTCCACACCATATAATGGCTCATCGTCGAGCCTCACATCCAAACATTATTGAGCTTCAAAATAAGAGTTCAAGCCATTGGGACTAAAAATCTAAAACCCTCTCCTATGTTTCATCTTGGATAATAACATGTTTCCAAAAAAATAGAACCAAAGTTATAGTCTTTCCCTACAAGAGTTTTTCACTACAATCCACAATACAAACAAAATGTTCCATGAAGGACACATCTTCCTCATTCTCAAAATCCTCCAAATCAGTTCCATGTGATGTGTGAGGGTGATATTTTACAAAGCTATGACTCATGTAAAACATCATGCACACCACTATACCATTGTGGAAGAGCCAATCCGTATGAAACCTTTCTGATCCTGTCCACAATCTCAAATGGGCCCATATACCTAGGAACCAACATACCCTATTTTTGAATTTGATAGTGACACATCCTTGGTGACACCCGAAGAAGCACATGATCACCCACTAAAAACTCAAGAGCTCAACAATTCTTATCCACATATTACTTATTCCTACTCTGAGACGTATCCATTTTTATGAATCAAATAATTTTTTTCCAATGTATCATTCATGAGACTCAGTCCCAAATACTCTTATTCCCCATATTCCATCCAAAACAACAGAGATATACATAGTCTACCATAGAGTGCCTCAAACAGTTCCATTTGAATCGTAGCATGATAATTTTTTTAGTCATACTAAACATGTGACAAGTGTTTTCCCCACAACCCACCAAAATCTTGGACATATTCCCTCAACATGTCCTCAAGTACCTGAATAGTACACTCTGAGTTCCTGTCTATCTGTGTGTGAAAGGTCATACTCAAAAAAACATTAGTACCAATCACCCTCTATAATTCTTACTAGAATCGTGTTGTGATGCACATATAAAAATATAAAACTAATTTTATTGGTACCCCATGGAACCACACTTCCTCTCAAACATATTACTCCCCCTAATTGATCTATAATGAAGGTCTCTTGAATTGGAAAAAAATGTTCCACCTTAGTCAACTAATACACTACCACCCAGATCACATCATGCTTCCAAGATATATTTTGAATACTTATGAAAAAATCCATCATCATATCAACCCACTTATATTACTGATTGATGAAATGATACAACAAATAACATGACCAATGATGCTTAGCATTCACCTACTAAAAAGTAAGACATCGTGCCAAGAAACCTGTAGCCACCTTCTTCATCCCTGGAGACCATTATTTCCTATGAAGATCGAGTTAAATTTTGGAGAAACTAGTATGTATTTCATAGTTTGATGTATGAAACTCTCACATAATATATTCTCACATACAAGCTAGAACAACCACATTACCAAGAAAAAAACAATCCCATCATCCCCAAATATCCAAATAATGTTGAATCCCGACCTTTAAACCGTTCCCCCAAATCCAAAAATTCCATGTCCTCATGTTTCCTATCCTTAATCTGGCTCTGATGAATGGACTCAAATACCATGGATGGAAGGGTCACCCTCCCCACCCACCCCTGTCTATTTGGAACCTAGATAGGAAATTCGAAAAATAAAGACATCATCTTACATGATTCTTAAACCACTTGATTTTAAGTATTCCGACTCAATGCATCTAGAAATCTATTTCCCTTTCCTAGTGTTTAAACCTTCTCAAATTCAAAGGACTATATATTTTTGACCCATATTCACAAGAAAAGATTTATATCACATTGAGATAATATGTAATTCCAGATTTTATGATCATTATACACAGTGAATCATTATCCTAATAAGTAATTATGATAATAATTTAAGGAATAAACCACTATGGTTAAATTATGATCAAGGGAAGGATAATTTCGTTCATGAGGATTCAATTTTCGTGACCAATATTCCACAAAAAAATGATTCTATAGCAACACCACCCAATTACCAACACCATACCCATCACAAAACAATTTATAATCCATACATGGCCCCTGGAAGATCTGAATTGGTGTCGTTTTCAACCACATAAAAAATTCCTAAAATTAATTATCACTTGCCCCAAACCACTCAAACACGATTCTCTTATTTTTCTGGCCTTATAGTGTTGATTCAAAATGAGAAACATCTTTAATGAACCTTTGGAAATAGCTGAATAAACCCAAAAAACTCTATATATGAGAAACATTCCTGGGTTTCTTCCAAGACACTACTACCGATAATTTCTCTTGGTATACTGATAGAACTTCCTCAGGGATTATGTTCCTTAAGAAATGAACCTTGTTAATCCATAACTAACATTTGGATAGCTATACATATATTTTTTTCTAACTTAGTGAACTTAAGATGATTTAAAGATGTCTAGCATGATCGTCGTGAGTCTTAGAGTACACCAGGATTTCCGTAAAAATAATACAACTACAAAAATTTCTAGGTAAAGGTGAAATATTTGGTTCATTAGGACCATAAACACTACCGAATCATTGGTCAGTCTAAACAGCATGAAGAAAAACTCATACAACCCACACCTACTTCTGTAAATAGATCTTGGTACATCAGATGGTTTCACGCTCAGCTGATGATACCCTGATCTAAAATAAATTGTCAAGAACACTAAAGAACCCATTATATAGTAAAAAAGATCATCAATTCAAGGAAGACAATGTCATTTCTTAACTATCATCTAATTCAGCTTCCTATAATTGACACTTAGTCACAAGGATCTGATATAATTATTTAGAAACAACATGGGAGATACCTAAGTTGAAGTACGTAGATGAATAAACCCCCCATTATCCTTTTTATCCATTTGTTTTTAGGTTCATAAAGCTCTATTGGTGCCATTATATATAGTATAATATAATCTACTTCTTCCCATGAAAGAAAATATATTGTGAACAGAACATCCATCTTAGGTGGAATACCTAAGAAATATTTAGTAAACACATCTTGAATCCAATATACTATAGGATTAAAGACATGTTCCCTCAATTCTACATTATTAAGCATTAGATAAGCCACTTGGTCATATCATTCACCCAACTGTTGAAAAACTTCCCCTGCATGACCTACCCAAACATCTAATTCTCCATGACAGACATAGATTTCTACCTCAAGAGATTTGAATGTTACCCAACAACGATAATGGTGAATATGGGATAGGTATAATAATAACCATTCAATGCATAAAATTAGATCAAAAACAAACATCTAAAGCATAAAAAGGTATAACAGAAAACTGTACCCACCCACCTCATGAGAACACCCCTTACATTGCATGTTATTTTATGCTCATACACCTAATGGTGTATCATTCATCATGAAATCACACATAAGTTAAACTACAAGACCCAACACAACCCAATACTAGGTATATATAAAAGGGTGTGTGGAACTTATGTTCGATAAATCACTTGTATGCGTGGAAGATATAAGGACCGTACATTGAACAGTTGATAGTCATGCTTTTCCACCTCTAGGTGTAGACTGAACTAAATAAAGCTATCCTTCCCCTCTACCCTGGGCCCTAGTCTGAATCCCTAGCACTGCACCACCATGCTAGTATGAATGATCTCATCCCAGAGTACTCTGCCTACCACCTCTACCTGTGTAGTAGGTAGAGCTCCAACTGATTTTCTGATATGGGATAACCAACCCACATCCAATTATTATAATCTTCCTTGATCGCCCATATATTCCCCACTATCAATGTTCCTATAGAATCTCTTCACATTCCCCATTCTATCGCATGATCAGCACTCAACTAGTAGTCGATATCATTCACCCCACACGTGTCCTAGCCTTCCACAATGATAGAAAAACACCTATTCACCATCCTGAGAGGTTAATCCTCTATTTTTATACAATGAAAACTTCCAACCCAATGATTATTCCCAAAATGTTTTTTTCTAACCTTGGGAGCTGCACCACTAGAATGTCTAACTGGAACCACATGTCCACCACTAGAAGCCTCCCTAAAGTTCCCTTCTGTAATACGGACATCATGCACCACTTATGCAAACCACTTTAAATAGAATATGATCTTATACACATAGTGTCTTGTCTAAGTTTGTCTTCAAAATGTCTTCCCATATCAGCCTCATCCATGACCAATGCTAGGACAAAGAGTTGCAAATCTATCAAACGACCAACATAATCCATCACTGACAAGGTTCCCAATGTCAACATCATAAACATTGTACCACTATCCTATCCCAAGATCTCTGAATATAAGTGATCCAGAAACCTTTCACTGAATTCCTTCAATAGCATACCATTATCCTATTGTGTCTAAACCAGGATATCCCACCAGCACTTTTCTATTCTCTATAAAATGTAGGCTACCAACTTGACCCTCTTCTTTGTAGTAGTCACTAAGTGTTCCAAAATCATCTGTATAGACTCTATCCAGAACTATGTTGTCTTTGATTCACCCTCCCCCACAAATGTTGGAGGATTTTATAACTAAAACAATCTGGTTATATCAAAAAATAATTTCATAGCCTGCCCTAGGTCTTATTCTATCATCTGTATAAAAAGATAAATATTCTACCATAACAGATCCTCAACCATTTTTCCCTAGACCACCAGAACCTCCAGAACCACTTCTAGGGGGAATTATCAGTGATATCCTCCTTTTACCCAATACACACATGTCATCAGGGTGTAATATTCATAAAATTCCAACCACAAGTCTGAGAACACCTAAAATAATGATTCTATAATTTATGTAAAAGAAGGCTCAATATCTTCCAAAAATAACCCAGTTCTCATACACCATCCCAACAGTCATCTTTAAACATAAAACACTAACCTCTACCATCCCTACCAATATTCAAGGTCAAAATTTTGTATGATAACCAACATAGTCACAGTTCTTTTATTAGAAACAAGTTTTTAATCCACATCCACTTTTACAATGCAGATCCTTCTCCTTTTGGCACCCTTCCCATTTCACAACATGTTACAACCAAAATTTCAAATTCTTTACAATATTTTATTTAAATGAATTCATTAACTATTATTTACATACTCTTCAATTAAAAATTTTCATAATCATTATAAGACATCATTTTCATCAATTTTTTAAGAAGGTAAAATACATCATACGCTTCATATCTCACACACCCATCCCATGTGTGCATACCATAATGCATGCCACCTATATGCCTAGGTGCCTATAATGATGCATGGATGCACAATATTTTTCCATTCCAGTGACAAGTAAAATATCATAATAATGTCTCGTCACAAAACAAGTAAATCAACCAATGGTGAAATATCACCAAAATATAAAAACACATATCATGAAGTACAACTCCCACCCAGGGAAATTGGGTTTTCCGTAATACATGGGTTAACTACTGACATTCAAGAGATAATTTCCAAGACTTAGTAAATCATACCCTTGGGTCAACCATCACCAAATAATATGACCACAAAAATAACTACTTTGATACCACTTTGTATTATCCCCAACCCGGGGGGACACTAACTAGTGCCCCCAGCCCGATCACTACATAAACTCAATTGTGAATACTTATATTCCAAATGATCTATAATATAAGAGAGGGTCTAATAGATCACATGGGGATAATATACCATCCTTACCAGAGAAATCGATAACATAAAACATTAAAATTAAGGGGAATAATAATACCTAAACTAGAACCATGTATTTTCCCAAAATTTCCCAAACAGTGTACAATACACAACAAAATGGTAATTATATTATGTCATGGTAACAATATTAAAAGTGAAGAAAACCCAAAATAAAGAAAAATATCTGAATCCCCAAAATGGGTATTGAATCCATGTCTAGATCCTCATCCATGAACATACAAAACCCAACACAACTTCCTATCATATGACATTTTCCCTTGTCATTAACTGAAACCAAGAATTTGGCTTGGGTACCCAATGGTGGCCCATGAAGTGTGTTAGTACAACTCAGTAGGCCACCACCAATGGTGTCTACAAAACATCAGGTCTAAATATATAGTACATGTATGTTAATGGAATGTCAAGAAAGAGACAACCCAGGTCCCATTAGTTAATAGTATTTACATTAACCATTTTTAATCACATATCCCTTTTTATCACATGTTCCATGGTTTAGGATTTTATATCACTTAAACAACATCCTAATATGGTAAATTACTATGTTTATGGGAATAAATCATGTTCCATATCTCTCTTAGGATAAACATTTTAGAACCCATTACATTGCACTTACCTTGGATCCTTAGTCTAGTCAGTCTCATCAAATTCATTTGTTAAGTGCATAGAGCCTCATTCCCCTTCCAAAACCCATGCATTATAGGGTGGGGTTTTGACCCTTCTTCAAACCCAACCAGTGGGCATAGATCCACAAGTCCAATACCCCACAATAACCAATCCATGTGCACATGATTATTTATCCAATTACCACAAATACCATTTCACAACCATGCATAAACAATACACATTACAATCACATTTTTTAACCCACTAAATACATAATTCATGTTCATTAAATAATCCGTTATCATGTCTACCATTTACATTTCATAACCATTTTGACCATGCCCTTTTTATAACTTTAACAATTTTTCATAATCAATAATTTCCATGTATTAGTCCATTAAACATATTCATAAATTCTTGTGCATTAACCCATTTATAAGATTCTACAATTTTCAAATATTTACACATTTAAAATGATCATCATTTCACTTGAATTGAACCACTTGTTTTTCTTTCAAATTTAATTATTAAAAAAATTAAAAAATCACTTTTATTTCATCTAACACAAGTCATATTAATCCTAACAGTCAATAATGACCATATCAAAGTCTAGAAACAACTATAAATATTTCCTTTTCAACTAAAATAATATATCAAAATGTTCAAAATGGGTTCTAATTTATCACATGTTGATTCCATTATTAACATTACATTTTTCAATTCTCAGTATTGTTGGGGCACTCCATGGGTGTCCCTAAATTGGTCTAATCAACCTCGATGCATCCCACAAGGATCATGGAGGGGTTCTAAATCATCCATTAGACAAACATTTTACCAAATCATACAAAATTAACAAAAATAAAATTAAGATGGATTCAATATCACAACTACACATGCACAAATAGAAAATAAGACTATGGGATATAACATGTAGACAACCTACCTAAAATCCAAAGATGAACTCACCATTACCCTTTTCCATAGATCTAGATTCAAGAACCCTTTGAAGCCCTAACATAATATTCACTGTAAAAAGGGAGTTTTTGGGATTATGAAGTAGAAGAATGAATCCAAACACACTAATAAAAAAATGGATAAAAGAGAATCATTAGACTTACCTGGAGCTTTGATTCATAACCAATGATGCTCCAAATGGACAACAACAAAAATAGATCGAAATTTGGAAAGATTTTGGAGATTTGGTTTATCATTATGGTTAGAGGAGGAAAAAATGTGGTGAAAATGTTGTGAGGAACATAAAATCCCGAGTGTGAAATTTGGTAAATTTTCACCTTTTAAGGGTGGAACAATTTGACTACACGGTTTGAAAAACTGTGTGGAAACTGTGCACCTACGTCTATTATAGAGAGTTCTATGTCAAATTATTACCTATGGATTCTAAAAGGTTTAAAAAACCATCCACCAAACATGCAAAAGTTTTCTATCCATGTTTGCACATTTTGGCCTCACCCATTGCACAGTTAACACTAATCGTGCACCAGTCGTGAAACGTGCAAAGGATGTCATGATTTTCTTATCTTTCATGTCTCAACCCCTAGAATAATTCCGATTTTTCTCATAATCTCAGTAAACATATAATTATTTAAACATAGTGTAGGATCAAAATAATGATGTAGATGCTCAATCTACAAGAGAGGCTGAATTGTATACTTTAAAAATTCCTTTGTAAATTTCCATGATAGTTTAAAAATTTATATTTTTTAACAATTTTAAACAAGGTAAACTCATAAGACCTCTTATTTATACAAACTTGCTAGATTCTGGAAATATGGTTATGGAAATGAAACATAAGAGAAGTTTACAAAGGCAAAGATTCTACCTTAAAGCATATAGAATCATACTAACCAGAGTATACACATATGAGAAATTATAAGATAGTTATACATTCCTTAATAATCAAAATGTAGTGGAAAAAAACTTGAAACAATACAAGTAACAAGTATGAAATCTTTTAACCCAAAGAGTAGGGTATCTAACAACCTTGGATAAAAGCCTCTTGATTTATACTTTCAAGAAAGTCTGTCTTACCTACACTAGGGTAAGCCCTCGATAAGAATATCGTAGTCTGTCTTATTATCCCTACAAGCCCTCGAACATCAAGGTAGTCGGAACCTATGCCTTCCTTATCATGGAAGTCCTTGAACTTTAAGGTAGTTTACACCTCTGTCTTACTATCCCCAGCAGCCCTCGATTGTAGACAGTAACAATCAAAGTTGAATGAAGCAAGCTGAACAAGATGTTTAGTACGTACAAAGCGTAAGAGTCTCTCTTGCTAGAAATCACTTCAGCAGCATGTAATATCTAGAGTTATAGAATAATCATCATTATTTATGAGCTCGTTCAAATGAGCTTCTATTTATAGGCGTTTTCCCAACGGTCGGATCCCTCCTCCAACGTTCATATTTTACCTTGAAATTCGGAGGGACCTATGCACGTGTCACTAAAACAACGGTTGGTTAGAAATAGAATGCACAACATCTTTTTATAACATTATCAAGTATAAGTAAAATATGGTTGCTCAAAAAAATTTATTTTTCAGAGTCTTAGGAAAAATAATGTTTGGAATCTAAGAGGTAAACATTCGGAGTCTATATTACATGGATATTCGGATTATGTTTTTCAAAGAATTTGGAACCTGAATTCTAAGGAATTCAGAGTCTAAATTCTAAGGAATTTGGAGTCTGAATTATAAGGAATTTGATGTTTGAGTTCTAAATAATTCAGATTCAAATTCTAAAGAATTCAGATTCTGAATTATAAGGAATTCAGAGTCTAAATTTTAAGGAATTCGGAGTCAAAATTCTATGGAATTCAGAACTTGAATTTTAGAGAATTCAGATTCTGAATTTTAGAGAATTTAGAATATGAATTCGGATCCTGAAAATAGAATACTCTTTATCTATGTATTTATAAAATTCCGAGGTTCTAGATGTGAAACTAAATTTTACACTTAGGAATAAACAGAGTTAGATTTAGAGAGACTAAAATATTATCAATGAAAAACAGGTAAGGATAAATTTGTTTGGGGAAGGAAAATTTTCTTTATTAAGAAAAAAACTTCAGGGAAATAAAATTTTTCTTTAAGATAGAGTGTTTATGATTTTCAAAACATAAAGGAATTGAAAAGTCATAAGGAAACCTTATTGAATCAACAATATCCTCCCTTTTGGAAGGCAGAAACATCCTTGCTAAAAATAATATAAGGACTTTGAATTTTTTATGATATTTTTAAAAAAATATCTATGGTTACTTATAGATCATAATGGATATGACTAACTACCTCTTATACTTTGAAATCCCTAACGATCATATTCTTTATTTCATTAATGAGATTTTACATTTTCTTCCATACAAAAATCTTCATGATAAATACCCCCTTGGATGAACTCCCCCTTACATAGGAACATTTCTTCTTTACATCGTATTATTTTTTGACATTCCTTTCTCCCCCTTTGTGATTTTCAAAAAGGAATAAAGGTAATAGAAAGGAAAGAAAATAGTACCTAAAATATTAGTACTAAACAACCAAAAATATGTAGTGCAAAAAAATAATAATTAATAATTGAAATAATTTGTACAACAGGGAAATAAAAAAAATATCAGTTTTGAAATAAAATTATCCCTCTTTATCCTTCGACATCATCTTCTTCACAATAGTTTTTAGCTTCTTTAGCTCTTTGTGATCATCTTCCATGCGTATGAGTGGCTGATCATGATCTTCACTATTCTTTTCTAAGGACTTAATTTTTCCTTCCCGAGCCTTAAACATATCAGTCTGAGTCTTCAAGGCTTCTTCATGTTTAGAATGTTTTTTTCTCAAGCTCGATTATAAGATCCCTTTCCCTCTTCTAACTCTAAGTAACTAAATACAATTTCCCATTCTGATATTTCACTTCCTGCTTCTGAGTATTTTCTTCAAGAGACAGCTTTTCTTAAAAATACATAGTGAGATCTTTGAACTTAACATCCTTGGTATCAAAAGCATCCTTGACATTATCTTGAAACTCATCGAGAATTATCACATCTTTAATAGTTTTCCTTGATCAACTAGTCATCTTCTTGTATGATCTTTTATTGGCTTCATAATTAATGAAAAATGTTTTAAAATCAACCTTAATTTTGACACACTTATCCATCACCATGGATACTGAATCTATTTTCTGATTTAAGGAATTCAAAAGCATTTGGAACCTTGAAAATATAGTTGGAAATATCGAAATAGTACCAACCAGATTCTTTATCTACTGAACAAAAAAATCATGGCCAAGAGAAGATGATTCTGAATTCGAATGGTTTGATGATGATGATTCTTTCTCAAGAAAATTAGCTTTCCCCTTTGATGAAGCACCAACATCTTTCTTACTAACCAAATAATTTGTAGGAGTATCAGCCATCACCTGCTTACCCTTATCTTTTTTGCAATGATCTGATCATCTTGTGGTTATTCATGATCGCTATCTGATAGCTCAAAAATTTTATCATCATCAAAATTTTCATTCTCATATTCTTCCTAAGGTTCTCCTTGATGAATAATATCATGATTACTACTTTATTCCACAAATTTTTTATTAAATTCTTACTAATTCTTGTCATCCATTCTAGGTGTAGAAATCTAAGAAGATTCGGCTTTAGAAGTTTTCATGGACAACTTCTTGGAAGGAATTTTCTTCTCATGATAATCTTCCACATATTGTATCATGTTATCAGTGTCACCACTTACTTCCTATTTTTATTTGTCCAGTTCTTGTTCTACTTCTTCCTCAACTTCGTCTTCCACTTCTATTTCTACTTTTTATTCTTCTCCTTCTTCTTATTCTTTTTATTTTTCTTACTCTTCTTCTTCTTCTTGATGTGGTTCCTGGATCACCAACTTCTTTCTCAGAGTCTCTGGAAGTAATTCATTGAAAATTGATTCTAGTACCTGAATATTATCAGAGTCTTTCTCTGTATCCTTAAGAAGAGATTAAACAATTTCAGCTTTAGAAAATTTCTTTCTCTTCTTCTTCTCTTTTTTTGCTTCTCAATCTCTTCAATAGGATTTTCCTTTAATGCTTTTGCCTTAGCAGGGTCCAAGCCAAACATAGGCTCCCCTTCTTTCTGGTTTTTCTTATCTTCTCTCCACTTAGCCACAACCTCTTTAAGATAAGCCTTTTTTTTTCTTTGACTTCAGAGGTGCGTACTGGGTTTCCTTAACCACTGGGGTTTTTCCTTTTCCTTCCATTTCCTTTCCTTTCCACTTCTTTACACCCTTTTTGGAAGTCTCAGCTTTCTTTGATATAGCTTCAACTTCTACATTTGATAAATCATAAAACTCTCTGGATTCAATATAAAATTCAACTTTAATTTTCCTTAGAGTCTCATCGTTTTACATCATTACGCGGGAATTTCCTGACTTCGATTTGCAGGAAATTTTCATTGATTCTACACAAGAAATAAAGATCTTTGATAGGATTGTCAGATACATGATAATCTGGGACTTCATATACCCATTCTTGATATTCTCAATTGTGTCCAAAATATAGTTAACCAGATTCAACTTCCGGAGGTTCAATAAGAAATCCAAAACATACATATCGCTTTTCTTTTCAGAGTATCTTTATCTCCTTTCCTCGGAATGATAAAGCCTTGAACCCAATGTTATAGAATCCTCAAATTCATTGAAAGATGAATAATCTTTAGATTATTAACTCCAACCAAACCAAGTAACTCTATGGAATTTTCCTTATCAAAACATTCTATATCATTAGGTAACTTATGGGAACAAAATTTGGCTTCTCCTTCATAAGGCATTCCAATCAAACTGGCTTCTTTAGAATAAGAAAGAGAATAAGCCTTACCATAACTCTTGAAAGAAAATTTTTATTTTCCTCCTTGATTTAAAAAAGATACAGATTCATAATACTCTAATAGAATCTTCAAAATCACTAGATCCTCTACCTTGGGTTTCGATACAGCTACACTATCCCAAGTATTTAACTTGATGTTCTTTGAGAATATTGAATTATACTTACTAAAGAAGTCCGGGTCTACCAACTTTTTATGATAAATCTGCCATTCAGAGATTTCCTTTTATGGTTGGCATTATTTCTGAGGAGAGGCTTCTTTAGACATTCAGATCTAAGGAAGACCTATGAATTTTAGAATAGTCTTACGTAGGAAGGGCAGAGCTTCATCACAGAAGAGCTTGGGGTTCGATGTGGGACAACCATCTGGGGGTCCTTTATATAGGCAATTGAAGCGATGGTTCAACTTCCCTGACTGATCCAACATTTGAAATATTATTGAGAAAATCTGACACTTGAGATGAAATCCAAAGAAGGATTTTGATATATTATGATCTTTTTAGGTTTTTAAGAAAAACATTCAGATTTAAGGAAAAGTAAATCCGAAAATTTTGGAAAAAAAATAAAATTCCAACAAGTAAAAAATGATTACAAAAATATTGGAGAGGAAACATATCTTTTAGATTTCTAGGAAGATTATTCGTAATAAGATAATTTTTTTTTGAATAAATTTAGATTCAGAAATTTTGATTACGAAAAAAATAGACTACGAAAATTTTGATTACAAAAATTTTTACTATGAAAATTTTGACTACGAATTTTTTTTTAAAAATTGACTAATAAAAAAATGTACTCCCCCTATGAAAATGAGTTTCTTACTGTAAGGAGATATGTTTCAACAATAAGTTATTAAGGAAGATTACCTTATGGTTATCATTCCTAAATTCTATTTAATGTATTCAAATATATCATATGGTAATGATTTTGTGAATATATCAGCAAGTTGATCTTGCATTCCGATAAATAGAAGAATGACATCTCTTTTTTGTGTGTGATCTCTAATAAAGTGATGCCTAATATCTATGTGTTTTTCACGAGAGTGATTTGCAGTGTTTTTAATAAGGGAATGACACTAATACTATCACAAAAAATTTGGGTTTTGGTAACACTCATACGATAGTCTGTGAGTGTGTGTTGCATCCACAATACTTGAGCACAACAACTTCCGCCTGCTGTATATTCAGCTTCAGTAGTGGAAAGTGCTACCAAGTGTTGCTTTTTGCATGACCAAGAAAATAATTAATCTCTTAATAGATGAATCATTCCGAATGTAATTTTCCTATCCATTTTACATCCACCAAAGTCAACATCAGATTTTTTTAAAACAAAATCATTTCTAGAAGTATAAAAGAGTCTTAGATCCACGGTTCCCTTTAAGTAGTGAATTTCTTTTTCAATGACATTAAATGAGATTCCTTAGGATTGGATTGATATCTTGAACAATAGCATAATGAAAACACTAACTATGGATGACTAGATTTCATGTAAATTAGACTTCCAATCATACCTCTAAAAGATGTTTGATCCACTGCTTTCCCAGCTTCATAAAGATGAAGTGAATTTGAGGTACCAATGGGAGTACATATACTCTTAGTGTTGTCATATCCATAATTTTTAAAAATATCTTTAATATACTTATGTTGGGATATATATATTCCTTATGGTTTTTGAGAAATTTAAAAACCAAGGAAAAAGGTTAACTCACCCATAATACTCATTTCGAACTCAGATTTCATTAGATTCGCAAAGAAATCTATTAAAGATTGCTAAGTTGAACCAAATATAATGTCATCAATATAAATTTGAACAATAAAAACATTTTTCTTATCTTTCTTTAAAAAAAGGGTTGGATCAACATTTCCCTTAACATAATTGTTTTGAAAAAAAAATCATGTAAGTCTATCATACCAGTATTATGGTAATGGTATATGTCCATATAAAGCTTTTGTAAGTTTAAAAACAAGTTCAGAATGTTTTGTATCTTCAAATCTAGGAGGTTGTTCAACAAGAACTTCCTCTTGAACATAACCATTAAGTAAATCAAATTTCACATCCATTTGAAAAAGTTTGAAATTATAGAATGCTGTAAAGTAAAGTAAAATAAGAATAGATTCAAGTCTGGCTACTAGATAATAGATTTCTTCATACTATATTCCTTCTTTTTGATTATAGCCTTTAGCAACCAATCTAGCTTTATTTATTACTATGATTCTGTTTTCATCACACTTATTTTTGAAGACCGATTTTACTCCAATAATAGAATTTTCCTTAGGTCTTTCAACCAAGGTACAAACTTTATTCCTTTCAAATTCATTTAGCTCATCTTGCATAGATTTTATACAATCATCATCTCTTAAAGATTCATCAGTTCTTTTTTGTTCTAATTGGGAAAGAAAAGCTGGATGTTCAATTTCATTTATTAAGGAATGTGTAGTCCTTACAGGTTGATTTACATCAACAATGATACTATCACTGGGATGATTCTTAAGAAACAACTAATTTGGGTTTTGTAAAACATGTTCATCAACGTATGGTAGGAAGTATTCTAGGGTAAATACTTCAAAAACATTTTCTTAAACATTTTATTTATCAGAAGGATATTACATCAAGGGATGATAATCTGTTTTTAAAAACACATCTGAAGATGTAGGTTGAGGATGTTTAAAAACAAAAGGCTCAGTTTCATAGAATTTAACATGTACTATTTGTTCAACAGTACAAGTATTTTTATTGAAAACTCTATAATCCTTAGAAGTTGTAGAGTTTCCTGGGAAAATTCCTTCATCAGATTTTTGTAATAATTTTTGTAGATTATCTTTAGTATTCAAAATGAATACTTTGAAACAAAAAACCCTGTTGTAGGAAAGTATAGGTTTTCTACCATTCCATAACTCATATAGTTTTTTATTAAGAAAATGTCTAATCAAAACACAATTTATAGTATAGCAAGCAGTACTTACAGCTTCAGCCTAAAAATGTTTGGATACTGAATATTCACTAAATATGGTTCATGTTATATCTTGAAAAATTCTATTTCTTCTTTCAAAAACACCATTTTGTTGAGTTGTTCATGGTGCTGAGAAGTTATGAGTAATTCCTTTTCTACTATAGAAAGTTTTAAAATCAGTATTTTGAAATTATCCTCCATGATCACTATGAATAGTTATCAATGGAAGTTTTTTCTCATTTTTAACTTGGGCTCTAAAAATTTTGAAATAAGAAAAAGCTTTAGATTTCATTTCTAGAAAATAGATCCATGTAAATCTAGTGTAATCATCAACTAGGAAAAATACATAATATTTTCATGCAATTCTTTAAGGTTGTGTTGGAACAAAAAGATCCATATGCACCAACTGTAATGCATCAGTGGTTGAGACTTCACCGACTAATTTAAAACTTGATTTATGTTGCTTTCCATATTGAAAAGGGTCACAAACTTTTGAAAAATGGAATATAAGCTCCGATAGATCCTTAACTAGTATTTTGATAGAGATTTTTCATAGTTTCCTAAGGTTACAATGTCCTATCCTTCTATGCCATAAACAAGAACAATCTTCCATTGCACTAAGAAAAGTTATATCTTGGCTCTTAAAGTCTTCTATGTTTAGTGTGTAAACATTCTATTGCCTATGGATAGAAAGAAAGAACTCTTCCTTGGAATTTTTTACTAAACACTTGTCATTCTAACATTTACATGGTAACCTTCATCACATAATTGAATTATTCTTATAAGGTTGTTCTTAAAACCCTCAACGAATAAAACATTTTAAATCAATGCTTTTTTAAGAAGAACAATGTTACCTATACCAATAATTTCTCCCTGAGCATTATCTTTGAAAGTTATTATTCTTCATTTCACCTTGACAATATTTACAAAGACTTTTTTGTTACCAATGATGTTCCTGGAACATCCACTATCCTTGAACCATGTATTACTATTGGTGCTATCTTTACTTTCCTGAAAAAAATAGTGTTAGACTTTCGGAACCCAAACTTTCATAGATCCGAAAACTTTAGAAAGAAAAATTTTAGGAATCCACATTTTCTATGAGAAATAAGAATTATGAAAAACTAAAGACTGAGTTTTGTTTAAGGAATTTTTTCCTAATTCCCACCATAATGAAATTTAGTGCAGAATGGATCACTTTGAGGAACAAAATAATAGTTACTAAAAATGGTTTTGAATGAGTACAACCAAATACAGTATTATTCCTTAGTGGTCGAATTTTGGAATACATCTAATCAAAATTTTCCATACTTATGGTAATGTTTGAAAAACACTTAATTAAGGAAAATATTTTTGAATTTAGCTTAAAAAATATGTTTTTATCTTAAAAAAAATTAGTTTTAGCACTATTATTAGTCTCTAAAACATTTTCTTAGAAATTTCATTTTCTGGATCCTTATAAAGTTTATCTTTCTCAGAATTAACTTCCTCATGGGTTTTTGAAATACTTTCAAAATCATAAATTTTCTTATCATGATAATTATACAGATCTAATACTTCTTTAATAAAAATAGAAATCCTAGAATTTTTCTTATCAAGCTTTTTATTGATATTAGAATTTTCATTCTCATGGATCTTAGCAAACCTAGAGACTTATTCATAAGTAGGTAAAGTATTATCTTCATCAGAAGAATAGTCTTCATCCGAGGATTCATAATATTTACTATCACTGTAATTAGCATTCAAGGATACATTGGTTATGGATTCAGCATTGTGTACCTTATCCATTAAACAATGATTTTCAACAGGTATCTTAGCTAATAGACCAATATTATTCTGACCAGAAGAATCATACTCTATGGATTCTTCAGAAGAGCCACCACCACTGGCACTCTAGGTATCATTGTCTTTCAAAACTTTGTTAGATTTAGCCTTGTAGTACTTCTTTTTATTACTCTCAGAATGTTTTTCTTTTCTATATTTTCTCTTAAGCATAGGAAAATCTAGCCTTATATGCCCTGCTCTTTTGCATTCATAGAAAGTGACTTTTGAGTCTGTCTTTTCCTTTCTTTGTTTCTTATAGTATCTAGATTGAAAGTTTTTCTATCCAAAAATCTTGTTCATCCTTTGAGAAATATTGGCAAACTCGTTTTCTGAAAATTCACTTCTACTAGATTTGGATTGAATAACAGTCCTCTTAGATTTGGATCTTGTAACTCTCTTAATAGTTCTGGATTTCATATGATTTGATATAGTTGTAAAGGAACCACTTCCATTTCCATTCTTCATCTTATTTATATTATCATCTCTTTTAATTCTTGTCTCATGTTGAAGAAGATTCACAAAAAGCTCATCAAGAGTAATCTGTAAGACTTTCATATTCTCATCAATAACTATTCTCATTGACACCCATTCATTAGGCATGATATTTATAATCTTGTCCACAAGGGCCTCATCATCTAAATTTTTTTTACACATGGATTTTAAACTATTAACAATGGTCATAAACCTCTGTTAAACCTTGCAATCTGGTTCTCCATAAGGAAAGAAGAAATCATGATACTTAGCTCTAAGCATATCTCTTATAGTTTCGATAACTTTGGAAGTTCCAAAGTGGGTTACTTAAAGCTTCTTCCAAATACTATTTTCTGTATCACATGATGAAATTTGGCTATATATATTCCTGGTCATGGAACACAACAAAGTATTGTGTACCTTATAGTTAAGTTGATATTCTGACTTTTTTTGATTACTAAAAGTTCTGACTTCTTTATCTGGAATCTTGTAATCACCAGTAAGCATTACAAAGTTTTCCACTCTAGTATTAATAAAAAAAGTCTTCATATGATCTCTCCAATATTCATAATCATACCCATCAAATATAGGTGGTCAAGTCGGATTAAGATTTCCAATCAAACCAACATTAATTCCTACCATCTCAAATAAAATATCTTTCCACAGAATCTTGTTAGTAATAAAAGTTTGTAAATAGGGTTAAAAATACTAAGAAAATAAAATATTATGAACAATGAAAATTTGAGATAGAAAACTTATATGTGAATATAATTATTTCAGAGACCTCCTATGATACCAATTGTAGGGTCGAAATAATGATGTTGATTCTCAATATACAAGAGGTTGTGAATTGTATATTTTAAAAATTCCTTTGGAACTTTCAAAGATAGTATAAAACTTTCTATTTTTTAACAATGTTACACAAGGTAAATTCATAGGACCTCTTAGTTCTACAAACTTGCTAGATTCTAGAAATATGGTTCCAGAAATGAAACATAAGAGAAGTTTATAATGAAAAATATTCTACCTTAAAGCATATAAAATCATACTAATTAGAGTATACATGTATGAGAAAGTATAAGATAGTTATAATTTCCTTAATAATCAAAATGCAGTGGAAAAACAAACTTTAAACAATAAAAGTAACAAGTATGAAATCTTTTAACCCAAAGATTAGGGTATCCAACAAGCTTGGATAAAGGTCCCTTGATTTATACTTTCAAAAAAATCCGTCTTACCCACACCAGGGTAAGACATCGTTAAGAATACCGGAGTTTGTCTTGCTATCCTCACAAGCCCTCAAACATCAAGTTATTCAGCACCTCTATCTTCCTTATCAGGGAATTCCTTGAACTTTTAGGTAGTCGGCACCTCTGTCTTGCTATCCCCGGAATCCCTCGATTGTACACAGCAACAATCAGAGTCGTATGAAGCAAGCTGAACAAGATGTTCAGTATGTACAAATCATGAGATTCTCTCTCTCTATAAATCACTTCAGTAGATTGTAATCTCTAGAGTAATAGAACATTCATCATTAGTTGTGATCTCATTCAAATGAGATCCTATTAATAAGAGTTTTCCCAATGGTCGGATCCCTCCTCCAATAGTCATATTTTTCCTTGAATTTCAGAAGGAACTGTACACATGACACTCAAACAATGGTTAGTTAGAAACAAAATGCATGGCATAGTTTTATAAAATTAACAAGTATAAGTAAAATATGGTTGCTCAACCAAATTTATTTTTTGTAGTCTAAGGAAAAATAATGTTCGGAGTATAAGAGGTAAACATTAGGAGTATATATTAAATGGATATTCAGATTTTGAATTCTAAGGAATTCAGAGTCTGAATTCTAAGGACTCTAGAGTCTGAATTCTAAGGAATTAAAAGTCAGAATTCTATGGAATTAGAGGTCTGAATTTGAATAAATTCCGAGTCTGAATTATAAGGAATTTGGAACCTGAATTTCAGATAATTTAGATTCTGAATTTCAAAGAATTCGGAACCCGGATTTTAGAGAATTTGGACTCTGAATTTCAAAAAATTCAGAACCCGAATTTAAGAGAATTCAGAATATGAATTTTAGAGAATTCGGAATCTGAATTCGGATCCTGAATATAGGATACTCTATATCTATGTATTTATAAAATTCCGACGTTTTAGATGTGAAAATGAATTTTACACTTATTAATAAAAAGAGTTAGATTTAGAGAGACTGAAATATGAATAATGAAAAACAGGTAAGTATAAATTTCCTTGGGCAAGGAAAATTTTCCTTTTTAAGGAAAAAACATCAGGGAAATAAAATTTTCCTTAAGATAGAGTGTTTTTGATTTTCAAAACATATAGGAACAGAAGAGTCATAAGGAAAACTAATTTACTCAACACATAGGGGATTCAAACCAACATTTATAGAAAAAATACCTTCATGTTATCATGTATCATACAAGTTAGATGATTTAAATTTCAAATTAATATTATATATGTTAACTACCTTGGACATTCACTATTTAAAACTCATATATCAGATCATATTTAAATAAATTACCACAAATGAAAATAATCTTTAACATCGACATTTGTTCAATGAAATTCAAATAGTTAAAAAAATCTTGCTGATAAATTTCATTTTAATTCTCTAGAAATCAACAATCAAAACATGGTATGTTTCATAATGATGTGATAAACTGGTTTCTTCATCAGCGATAGATCAAATACTATAAATATCTTGGTGTGATATAGTTCTTCCTAGGGTAAATTTTATTTATTCTTTAAAATAACCCAAATCATAAATGTCATGACCTTTTCACCTCTATAATGGATTAAATGTTCAGTGGAATATCCCTTAATCATGGTGGGAAATTTATATCATGGATTGACCAAATTTCATATATTCTTGATCTTCAATAATATTGTATAATGAAATTATTCTATAGTATATAAATATCTAAATATATAAAACCAATAAAGTATAAAAATATGTCATCATTGTGTGACATTCATCTTATTTCATGACCAAATTCTGTTTTTCTTTATTATCAACCATATCATAAGATATACCATATATCCTAAACCTTAGAAATCCAAATTTATCAGTCATATTTTAAATAAGATAATAAGAATTATTTTTTCTCTTTTATGATCCAATTACTCTCATATATTCTCTGAATTTACCCATACATATTACATTATAGTTCAACACTTTTCTAATTTATTATAAAATATACTATTAGAATGGATTCATTCATCATGGTGAAAATAAGTCCATGTAAGCTCGATGACCATCACATGCATCCAGATATTATAACATGAATCTTTTAATCATGGTATAATATGGTTTTTTTATGACAATAAAATTATAAAAACATACACATGATCCCCCATTCCATACATATATAAAATGTTAACTCATACATTTCATTATATACTGATATAAAATATTTATATTTCCATAGCTATGTTGAAATATTCATGAGAACATTACATACTATAAAAATATTTTATTTATATACTTATAGTTATTTGGTATCCCTATTGATTTCATTCACTTCAAGATCATTGGGTTTATGATAAGAATAGTGATGAAAATATCTAAAACATTCTCTAGAAAATCATCAATAAAATATATTACATAATTAAAGAGATTCTTTCATTTGATATATATCCATGGTAAATCAACCACTAAACATCTAAATCTAGATAATCTAGTAGACATAACTAATTTTCTTCCAAAAACATTCTCACAAAACCTATATCTTTCCAAAATTTATAACAGTCAAAATATTTATAAAATCCCATTAGGGAATACCTTTAAAACATTTAAATTTCAATTATTTAATTTTAGTTTTTATACATCTGATGGGAAACAATTTCAACCTAAGTGACTACTAACATGCCTTATCTCATTTTCTGGTAAACATAGAACCATCAATGTCAATCGATCATCACCAATCGTAGATTAATTTCAAAATACCCATCATATAACATCTAGGTTAAAAAATATCCCCTTTATTATTTTTTATAATTCTTCCAAAATAAATCAATAAACTATTATAATATGCAATTAATATCTTATATTTTATCTGCCAATATAATAACTATAAAACATATGGGTTTTATAAACATTCTCCCACCGCAATTATTTATGAAATTAAAAGGGTTCAATTAATAAAAATACACAATTCCTTCTTCCCACATTTACCCATAATGTGTAATGGGGTTTCTTTACTAACATAAACCTAATTTTTCAATAATATTATCTCACTATTTTTTGAATATTGAACATTATCTATTTATTTGAATAATAACATCCTAATTTAGAAATAATTTTCTCACCTAAGTATTCACTGAAAATGTTCTTAAGATTCTATGTCAATGAACCTCAGTATCCTTTTACTACATGAATTGAAAATCCATATTTATATATTTATAGGATCCCCATTGATAATATGATCCTTATTAACTTTCATAAATATTATTTATCATTGAAAAAATTTGTTTCTTTAAACCATATATTGATTAAAATACTAATATAGTTTTTCTTTAAACCATACCTCATTAATAATTCAATTTTAACTTGCATTCATTTTTTAACTATTTTTTCTCAAAAAATTTTATGGAGTAAATTTACCAATTTATAATGAGTCATCATTAAAAATCCTCCAAGAAAATTTATTCCAATATATTTGTACAAAAAGTCATTTTATTTTATAGCTTCAATGATGTAATTTGTTTCTTTAATAAATATTTCTTTCTAGTAAAAATTCTTCATAGATTCATCCCCCCTTATATTTTTACACCACATAGGATATAATCCCCTAAAGGAATAAATGATATCCAAAAACATCATTACATAAAATGGGGGAAAGTGTTAATCAAATCTCATTAGGTTTTGAATATTTGTTGAACTTTTATGTTCATCTGACAGTATTCAAATACAAGAAAAATCGTTTTATAAAGGTATATACCTCATTAGATTATTGGAAATGTATTCTTCATACACGCAAAATTGGGTTTTTTTCCCTTACATTACAATTTTTTCCTTTTTATTAATAATATCATTCATTCTTGAGCCACATTGGGACATCGTGATATTTTGTAAATTATTTTTTTCAAATCATTTTAATGATTTTTTATTTTTTATTTCCCATGACACTGCATATATCTTTTGTTATATGAATTTAGTATGTGTTACATTCATTATATGTAACACCTTGTTTGGATTTCTATACATGCAACACTATGTTTGTCTTTTCTTAAACACAATACTGAGTCCCTTTGATATCTTCTGTTACATGTAAGGTCGAGGTTTACTGAACTACAAGATATTATTGATAATATTATAAAAATAATATTTTGGATAAAAACCATCCATTTTAATGGAAGTTATTAATAATATTAACTAAATTGTGAAAATATGATTTACACATGTAAATAAAATATATCAATTTTTATTAATTAGTATAAGTGAATGTATAAACTATTGTTCTATGTACAAAAACAATTTTATCTCCATAAATTAAATAAACATCTTTTGATTAATGTTTTCAAAAAAATTTACATATTATATATTCAAAAAATATAATTTATACTCATCCAATGGATTTTATTTATATATGAATATAATAAAACTAATTTTATGAATAAAAAGATGTATTTTTCTAAAAGAAAATTTTACCACCTTTTAATAGAGAACCAATTATAAATATTATTTTTGACACTTTTATAACATTATTTTAAAAAAATAGACATAATTTTATAAATAGGAACATAAAAATAAGATTAGGGTGAATTTTTGGTATTTTTCTATGATGATTAATTTTTTCATGAATAATGAATAATATTGAATTTTATTTCAAAAATACTTCTTCATATAATTTATTGATATAGATAAATTAAATATTAATTTTTTTAATGTTTAATTAGATAAATTATACATTAATTTATCCAATTTAGGTAATTGGAAAAAAATTCATTCTAAAATTGGATATCAAAACATTCAAAATACTTAAACATTTCCTCTTAAAACCCAATGTCGCAACTTGTCTACAAGAATGGAATTTAAATTAAATTTTTCCAATAAATTTATTAAAAATTTGAAAAAAGGTTAAATATTTGGAATCTGCATAAGTTATTATTTCTATTATGTTCAACATTTTTTTACCAAAAAATTTTAGTTAATGTAATTAAAATTAATTACAATAATAAAAAGTGAAATTAACTTAATAAGGGACTTAACCTTATAATTAAGGGATAGAATGGAATATAACATTTTCCAAAATCCATTTTATGACCATATTTTGACCATATCCTTCCTTTTATCTAATTTTAATCATTATGGGAGACACTTTACATTGGTAAAGCCTGGGTGGGATTATTTATTAAAAATTTTACAAGAACACAACTTCTCCCCTATTTTAAAAATGCACTCACCCATCCCATTTATTCCCAAATATATAACCCTTTATATCATACAAAATATGATAAAATAATCTTTCAAAATACGCCCCTTCCACCCAGTAGCCTCCATTTATGCATAAACATGTCTAGTGGATCCCTTCGGTGCAAACCAAAAGGAGTTAGCCAAAGAAGAGGTAGTGTATTTCTTCAAGATATTTTTTTATATTCAATCTCAACCAACTAAATTATTCTTATTACATTAATATATAATAACATAAGTATCCTAAATATTCTGATAACTTTCTATTCTATGGTTTTTAACTACACTTACACACACATCCATCTAATGGGTAACAAACTTTCCGTTCTAGTGTAGAATAAACTATTGCCTCACAGAACGATGTTTTTTGCTTTTTTCCATTATCACCTATCATGGTTGTGAATTATGAAGGAAAAATTATTTAATTCAATATATATATGATAAATATGATTTATTTATTAGTATTTTATTATTATAAAAAACATAACTTCAAGCTTTCAATATTTTTTAAATATAATATCTTCGTTTGTGGATGTGTGGACTACTGCCTCCTAAATGTGATGTGATTCGTTCACACTCTACATGGAATGTATTAAAGATGATTTTACTGAAAATATATGTTATATAGTAAATAATAATACTAATTTATTTATATTATATTTATATGTACATATATTTCATTTTCTTTCTTTCTTTTAATACAACAATAAAATAAAAGCAATTTTCACGAGTACATATGACCTAGCATCTCCCAACATAGTGAATTCCATTTAAATTTTACATATTTTATAGATTATTATAAATAAATATATAATGATTATATATGATATTTATATAATTATATATTTTCTATAAATACTTAAATTAGGATGAATGTAAGGGGATCGACAATAACAAGCGAAAATACATACAAAAAACAAAGCAGATATTATCTGAAAGAAAACATTAAAATGAAGTCATTAGTAGACAGGTAATATAAAGTCTTAAAAAATAATATATGGTATTAGATATAATAATATGGTTATATATAAGATGAGTAATAATAATATATTTATTATATATGAATTTTTAACATGTATAAAGAAATTTAAAACATAAGTTTTGGGTTTTCTCATCTCACTTTAATTTCTATGTGGCTTATGCCATATTCACCACTCATTTCGTTTATGTGGTCTATATAAATCCCATGGATTCATTATATTATTATTATAATTAAATATATGTTTATTTATATATCCATTTCATGACCTCTCTTTCACGGGGTTTATGGTTAAATTTACCAAATCTATACTGTAATTTTGTGTCAATTTTACATTCTTGAGACACATAAATGTTGTGCACCTAAATTTTTATATGAGCTGTATATAATTACCTTTAACATGTTTTATAAAGAATATAATTATTTTCATTATATTTTAAGCTTCATATAATGTTATTATTTCCATATCACTATGATTCAATGTTACCAAGTGGAAAGAGTTTATTGAAATAATCTAATCGTTTATCATGATTATTTTCAATTATTCATCCAATGATGAAATATTACAATACATGTCTCAAGAAAACTCATTATTTTTCTTCTAGTATATTTAATAATGAAATATTCAGGCAATAGTATCACTTTTCCACTCTTTCTTACTTAATATAATTATGAAAGTTAATTCTAAGAAAATAATACATATCTCCCACTTCGGTCAAAAACCTGTATTCTTTCAAAACTATGTTTTATAAAAAAGTTTTTAAAAATGGTTTAGGATTAATTTTTTTCAATATTATATTATAATTTTTCAAGGATTTTTTTTTCAAATTGATTTTAATGATTATTTGTAATTTTTTAATTTATTTCCATAGAAATAGCGTTTCAAAAAAAAATTAGTATATCATTATGATATTTTAAGGTGTTTAAAAAGAAAAAGGTTTTAAAAATATTAAATATATTCCATTATAAATTTTCAATGATATTTTAAATTAAAAAGGTTTTCAAAATTATAAATGTTATGAAATTTGTTTTCTCTAAGAGTAAAATATACTTTCCTCAACAAATGTTTTCAATGAAATTATAAATATTTATTTAAAAGTGAAGGATTTTAGAAATGGTTTTATGAAAATAATTATAAAAAATGAAATTTTCCTTATGAAACGATTCATGTGATATTTAAAAATCATTCTCTATCAAATATTTCTACCTTTTCTATATTTTATGGTTTATTTGGGACATGACCCAAGAATACCATTCATGTTATTTCTTAAATGGTTTATGTTTGAAAAGAATGATGTTTATTAAAATTGTTTCATTTCATTCGGTTGTATTCTTTTGAAATCATATTATTTTAGTGGGTTATGATTTAATGAAATTATTATGAAATGTATCACTTTCCAATATTTTAGGATGCATTGAAATGTTTATGATACTCATTTCATTTCTTAGGCTATGATATGATGTTTTTGAAACCAATCTATTTTTTTATGGGCCATGATATGATGAAAATTTTATTATTAGTAGGAACATGTATAAATTATTTTATTTTGTGATTGGTGGGAAATATATCTCCCTCTAGTGAATTGGGTAAATATTTGTATATCATGAGATAATTACGGTATTAAAGTCAACGATCTTAATCCACTATGGGATAATGGGGAAACCCGATCCACTATGGGATGATAGGAATAATTGATACCTTTCAAGGGAAGGACTCTGTCTAAGGATGGTGGTGTGTCCCGCTGAGTAGGTGTAGTCCCCATGAAGACCCCTGATATGTTTTTGGAAACCATCCTTAACTTAGATGGAATTATATTACTTGCTTATGTGTTTTCCTCAAATCCTATGTCTTCTTACTATGATTCTATCACATAGTTCTTGTTATTGATTATCTTATGATTCATATATTATGAACTACCAATATTTATTCCAAGTATCATGATTATGATATTTGATATATAGAGTATGGTATTAAAATTTTATTCTTAAGTTCTTGTAACCTTATGTTCATAAAATGCTTAAGAATTTTCATTATTTACCCTTAATGTGAATTTTAGAACAAGCCTTTCTTCTATTTCCTTTAGAGATGATCTTGAAGAATGGGTTTTTAGTAGAATTACTCTGGGGAAGATATTTGTGGGAGGAATTAAAGATATTTCACTATTTTAGAATATTTTTTTCTATGTATCCATAAGAAATAAATAAATACGGTCTTTGGGCCTCTGATTTTCTAATGTATTATGTGTTCTAAAAAATGATGTAATTTTTATATACATTAATTTTGGTTCATTATAGTTGTTATTAGAGAATAGGTTTAGTGAAAAATTTAAAGATAGATTGAGAAAAAATTATTCATATCACTAGGAATATTTTTAATGATATGTCTTGGGATGTCTCCAAGGATAAGTTTATGGATGATTAAAAGTATTGGAAAATATCCTAGAATTTTTGTAAATAATACAACAAGTGGTTTCCTATAATTGAATACCTTTATGGATACTAATAGTGGATGTGGCTCTAGAAAATATGAACCCAGAGGTAACACCACCGAAAAAGTGCATTGGGCCTAACTCGAGCGTGACATGGTACATGACAACGGGCCCTACTACACACCTAGTTTGAAAATCTTTTGGGATAATCATTGAGAATTCAAAAACCCTGTATGAGCTATTATAAAAGAATTATGTTGAAGATTAATATAAATAAACTATGATAAAAATTAGGTTTAATAGATTAAAGAAGTTGGAGAAATGATTGTGGCATCCTATAAGTATTTGTTTTAGGATTATGTGGTTTTCTGCTATGATAATTTATTCTAGCACTATTCATTCTAGTATTAGACAATAGAGGGAACCAAAAGGAACTGGATTAATGATAAATGAGATGGATAAATTACTGATGAGTAGTCAAGTGGGATAATCACTATAGTTAAAGATGTTGTGATCGTGCCTAATAATTTTTCACATAATTTGATTAACAACATATACCTAAATCATATCTCAAACTCACCAAGGAAGAGAAATAAAGATTTCAATAAGAGATTGGGTAATAAATACAAAGTAGGAAAGGATATTCAGTTTAATATGTGTAAAAAATGTGTAAATAATCACATAAGTGAATGAATTAGAGGAAAAAGAATACGTTTTGACGGTAGAAAACAAGGAAACAAAGCGAGTAACTTTAAAGAAAAAAAATGAATGGTTTGGATAATATAATAGATGGGGATAATAGTCTCCCTAAGAAATTATGAAAGGATATATTCTTTAGGTATGGAGGGATTGAAAATTGTGAAAATCAATTTCCTATATGGAAATATCCCAAAGAGAATGGGAAACATGTTATAATTAATGGTTATATTTTGTATGATGATGAGACTACAGATGAATTGTTAATTGAAAGAGGTATTAATTAATTGGATGTGGTAGCCTTCTAATCAATTATGGATGAAGTTTAATAATTAAAGTTTTTATTTATTTGTATTCACTAATTATGTCATATTAATGGTGAAATATATAAGGATTATTCAATTTATATTTTTTCACTATGGATTCACTAGAATACGTTGAATTATTATAATAGAATATAAATTTGATTTAATGTCAAGGCGATGTACATGGAAAACATATGATTAAGGGAATATAAACCAGTAATATGTTCCTTATTTTAAGATAATGTTGTTTCGATAAATATATATTTCATATAAATAATTAAATTAGAAGGTACTCATTACCTTGGAAATAATTAAAGAATTACTAAAAAGTGTTTTTTTATCATTGATGAATTTTACATCATTTTTGGACTAGTGTAATATATCTTATAATCATTGGAAAAAAGAAACAAGGATGTTTTCAATAATGATTTGTGGTAATTAAGGTTATTATAATGTTTCAAGAAAATACATGGTCATGGTATTCACATGTTTGGTATGTGAAAAATAATATCTACATTATGATATATCGGGGATCAATGATTATCTATTTTGGGAAATTTAATGACCATATTTCAAATTTTTTGTACTTCCGCCTTTTGGAAGGTTTATAAGGTTAACAATTTATGGAATGGTTTATATTAATACTCAAAAAAAATATAAATAATATTATTATCTCTCCACATGACTATTTAGGAATATTTGATAAATTTTTATAAGCTTTTTGTTGTGAAAAAGAAAGATTTCACGACATATCACTATATTTATGGATCCCATGATTTGTTAATTCTTCAGGAATGAAAAATTTACATTAATTTCTTAGAAGAAGAGATGAAGTAGAAATTTATAAAGGAACAAATAAGGGTAAGGTTTTCATGAAATCATGTATGTGTATCTTTTTATGAAAATTGTTTAACTTTTTATAAAAGGATCTTGAACCAAAAATTTAATCCTAGTAATTTCATTTTTGATGAATCAAATGGACCCTTAAATCATCACAAATTTAAATTATTTTGTTTTTTATCATTATCCTAACCATGTTCTCTATCCCACACTTTCTAAACATGATAGTTTAAAATCTCTTTCATTTCATTGTTTCCACTTCCCACATATATTCTATGATGTGGTAACCTAGTTATGTGTTACATTGGGTAATTGTTAAGATTATAACATTATATTTTTAAATGAATTTGTAGTATTAATTTTTATGATGTGGGTTTCAAGGAACCAGAATTCCAAGTATTAAACCATTGATAACATAGTAAAATTTCTATGTATAAATTCATTCTAAGGGGGGTAGAATGTAACACGGAGATATTTTGTGAATTATTTTTTTCTTAGATTAATTAAATATTTTTTATTTTTCATTACACGCAACACAAAATATCATTTTTATCCATAAAAATGATGTAAGTGTGTATTTAGTTATACAAAACACATAGATTATCATTTGATTTATTGAAAACTATGTTTGGATTAGATAACCTAGAATATTGAGACTCTTTGATATCTTGTGTAACTCTCAAGGTCACGTTTTACTGAACTAGAATATACTATTAATAATATTATTAAAATTTTATTATAGTTACAACCTAGATATTGGAATAGGAGTTAAGGATAGTACTAACTAAATTTTGAAAATATTATTTACACATGTATATAAAATTAATCCTTTGTTTATCATTAGCATAAGTGAATGTACAAATTATTTTAAAAGATATAATTTTTTTTAAGAAAATTATTTTTCAATGTACAGTCACAATTTTATCACAATAAATTTAAAAAACACATTTCATTAATGTTTTAAATAAAATTTATAAATTATATATTCAGTAAATATTTTTTATACTCATCCAATAGATTTTATAGGTATAAGATAAGAATAAATCTATTTTAATAAATAAAAAGATGTATTCTTTTAAAAGGAATTTTTACTACCTTTTAATGGAAACCCCATTTTAAATATGATTTTGGAAACTTTTATATTTTTCCTTTTATAAAATAAACATCATTTTTGAAATAATAACATTGAAAATAATATTATGGTTATTTTTAGGGATTTTTCTATGAATTTTAATTTATTGATTAATAGTGAATAATACTAAATTTTAATTCATAACACCTTCTTCATATAAATTCTTTATGTTGTTAAATTATAATTTAATTGAGTTCTAATGTTTAATTGGATAAATTATAAATCAAGTGATCTAATTAAGTTCATTGAAACAAATTTAACATTAAAATTGGAAATCGAGACATTCAAAACTTTTAAATATTTTTATTACAAACCCACTATCACGACCTGTATGTAGGAATAAAATTTAAATAAGTTTTCTTACACATCTATGATTAGAATCTATATAAACGGATTCAATATTTTTATTCATCATAGTTTATAATGTGTATTGATTTTAAATTAGTTTTTTTACCAAATTTTTTTGGTGAAATTAATTAAAATTATTTTCAATGGTTAAGAGGAAAATTAGCATAATAATTAAACTAAACCTTACACTTAATGTCAGAAATGACCAAAAAACATGTAAAAAATAAATTTTATATAAATATTTAAAAACAATAATCCATTTTATTGAATATGGTTTATTATTGGAGCCAAATCTCATAGGAAAAATGTTGGTGGAATTCCCTTTAAAAAAATTTACAAGAATGCCACTCCTACTCCACTATTAAAATCCGGTCACAACTCGAATTTTTTAAAACCTATGTAGCCATTTGGATGACCAAAATTCCACTAAAATAATATCCCAAAATGCCTATTCTCCTCATAAATCCTTTTAAAGATGGAGAAATCCATCCAACAAATCCCTTTGGTGCAAACCAAAAGGGGTTACCCAAAGAAGAGGTTAGATGATTTCTTTTATTTACAGTCTCGACCCAATTAATTCATATTATTCCCTGATTATATAAAAAAAAAATTATCCAAAAATATATTTAAATGTTTTTATTCTATATTTCTGACATAAAAGTACACACACAGCTATTTAATGGGTAATTAACTTACCATTGTTATGTACGATGAACTACCTCTTCACCAAACAATGTCATTCATTTTTCCATTACCACCTCTCATGGTGAAGAATTATAATGGAGTCTATATTTATATATTATATATGTGAGATATATTCTGTATTAATGATTCTGGAATTATTATATATAATATACCTTTATTCTTTACATTTTGTGTAATTATGATAACTTCTATTGTGGACCTGTGGACTACTGCCTCCTCAAAGTGACATGATTCATCCACACTCTACCTAGAATGTATTAAGGATGTATTTAATGAATATATGTTATGTATATTAAATAATAATTATATTTCAATTATATTATATATATATGTAAATATATTTCATTTATATTCTTCTTTCATTAAGAAAATAAAACAAAAACATCGTTCATGCATACATATGCCCTACCATATCTATGAGAAGTGTATTCCATTTATATTTATATATTTTATATATTTTTATAAATATATATTTAATGTACAAATATATTTTATTTATATAATAATTGAATTTATTAAAATAATTAAATCATGATCTAGTAAGTTTATTTAGAATAACAAGCCAAAACATTTATGAAAAATACAGAAGATATTATCTAAAACATAACATTAACATGGAATCATTAATAAATGGGAAATATAAAGCAATAAACAAATAATATAAGGTATTAGATATGGTAATATGGTTATATGGTAGATTTATAATAAAATTATATTTATTATACTTGACTTTTTAACATGTACGATGAATGTCAAGTCTTAAGGTAAGGGTTTTCTTATCTCACATTTATTTATGTTAGACTTATGCCTTATTCACCACTCATTTCTTTTCTATGGTGTATATAATTGTCATGTATGAATTATAAGATTATAATAAATCGATTAATGTGTATTTAAAAATCAATTTTATGATATCTATTTCATGGGGTATATGGTTCATAAGTTACCAAATCTGTAAAGTAATTCTGTCTCAGTTTATATTCTTAGAGACACATGCCATGTTATGCACTAATATATTTCTTTAAGGTGTATATACTGCCCTTTGAAATTTTATTTAATGAATAAAATTATTTTCATGATATTTTAAGCTTCATGTAATGTAATTATTTCTTATCATTATGATGCAAATTTTCAATGTGGAATGAGTTTATTGAAATAATCAAATCATTTATTGGGATAGTAAACAATTATGATTTCATTGATGAAATATTATGATCCATTTGCCAAGAACACTAATTAATTTTCTTATACTCTTAATAATCATGATATTTTCATGTAATGTTACCAATCTTTCACTCTTCAATACTTAATATAATTAATAATGTATATTTTTAGAAAATATAACTTTATCTATCTCTTCGGTCAAAAATAAGTGTTATTTCAAAACCATGTTTTCTAAAAAGGTTTTCAAAAATGTTTCATGTTTAAAATGAGATTAAAAATGTTTTCAAGATTATTTGATAAGTTTTCATGGAATTTTTTTTAAATTATTTGAAGCCTTATTTTTAGTTTTTGAAATAATTTTCCAAGAAAATGGGTTTTAAAATGTTTAAAAAAATTCATTATGTGTTTTCAAAGAAATAGTTTTGTTAAAGAAAATCATGCTTTCGTTATAAATTTTCTGAAAAATTTTACAAGAAAAACGTTTTTAATTTTTTTATCATTTTAATAAATACTTTTTTCAATTAGTAAAAGATATTTTCCTTAACAAAAATTAAAATGAAATTGTAAAGATTTATTTATAAAAATTGATTTTGGAACTGATTTTATGTAAAGTATTTTCAAATAAAGGTTATTTTACTTATGAAATGATTCAAGTGATCTTTCAAAATCATTATGCATCTAATATTTCATCATTTTTTTGTTGTTTATGATTTATTGGTTACATGATTCCATGAAATAAATCATGTTATTTCTTAAATAGTTTATATTTTAGTAACATGATTTTTATGAAACCCATTTATCTTCAAAGAGTTATAAGCTTTTGAAACCCGTTTAATTTCTTGGTTTATGCTTCAACAAATTGATAATGAAACCTATATGTTTTCAATAGGTTATAATGTTATTAAATGTATATTATACCATTTTCATTACAAGGGGTATGATATGATGTTTATGAAACCCATCTCTTTTTATGGGCCATGATATAATGACTGATTTTTTATCTTGTTGCACATGTGTGAATGATATTATTATGTGAAAGGTGGGAACTATATCTCCCAGAAATGAATGGGGTAAATTTTAATATCTCACAAGATAATTATGGGATTCAAGACAACATTCTTGATCTACTATGGGAGTATGGGGAACCCAAAACACTATAGAAATTTGGGGAAACCTGACCCGTTATAGGAAGATGGGGAAACCTGATCTACTATGGGAAAATGGGAAAACCTGATCCCTTATAAGTAAATGATTTAAACTAGAGAATGTGGTGTGTTCCTATGAGTAGGTTTAGTCCCCATGAAGTTCCCTGATAATTTTTTGGAAATGAGACAATACTTATAGGGAAATAAATTACATGTTTATGTGTTTTACAAAAATCCTAGGTCTTATGCCCATGACATGCACAAATGGTTAAGGTTATTGATTATATTTTGATCAATGTTTTATGAAATTCCAATACATATGAAATGCCTCATGATTATGATCATTGATATGATGATATAATCTTCAAATGTAATTTTCATATTCACATACCCTTATTTTCATGATATGCTCACACATTTCATTTATTTACCATTATCGACCATTTGAGATTACCCCTTTCTAATTTTTCCTTTCCCCAAGTTATGAATAAAGTGTTTTTAGTATAATTACTAAAGGAGGAGATATTTTTTGAATCATTTATGATCATTCAATTAGTTATAAAATATTTTTTATGTGTTTCCAAATGTACTAAAATAATATTGTCCTTGCGTGTCGATTTTTGTAAGGTATTAAGTATTATGAAAAAATGATGTAATGTATATGTATATAAATCTTTGGTAATTTTATAAATAGATACATAATGAATAGAAAATTATGATAATGACTCTATATATATAGAGATATGGTATTCATCAATTAATTTCTAGCTATATCTATTATTCTAATTCCTTTGATCTTTAGTGATCTTACAATTCCAAATAAAACTATGTTATCTACTAATCCATTTATATTCCTAAGAATATTAATATTAATTTTTATATGGTATGAGTTACCAATATTAAGGATACACTCACTAATGTTCTTAATAGCTTTCAGATATATCACTAAATGAATAAAATTCTCTTTTGAATTCAACCTTTTCTCTTTCTAAGAAACAAGAATGTGAGTTGAGACATACATTAGTCTCTTCTCATTTTATTTAGCATACGAAATTTTGAAAATATATCTTTTTATAACATCAAAAATATTTTTCTAAGAGTAATTAAATTGTCTTGTATTGAACGTATTATTTAATGTGTTCCATATGATAAACATCAACTAATTTTCATACAATCAAGATATTTATTCTCAAAGTTGAAATTATTAAAATAATATCAATATAATGTATTTATATTTTGATACAAATGATATGATTTGAATCTACATTACTAAATTCCAATAACTCCCCCTTTAAAATGAAATTCCTCCTTATTCAAATCATACATTATGTGTCTAAGGTATTCACAAAAGTAATACACTATTTAAGGAAATATCATATTACTTCCATATCCCAATTTATCAATTAATTTTTTATAACTCGTTGATTATTGATAAGTAATTGATGATGGAGAATTTTCTCATTCCAATTAATTTTAATATTTTTTTATTTTGATTTTTTAATATTAAATCCAAGACAAATTTTACTACTTTAATTGGGTATTCTTGAACTCGAAATTTCAAAAAGAGTTATTATTAATTATTCATCCATTTATTTAATAAATCATCCAAAACATTCCACAAATTAAGTTCTTCCTTGATAAATCAATTTTTATTTTAAACTGAAGATTATTTATAATATATAGAACCTCCACTTTCTGTTTTTTAGACTTAATAATTTTCTCCTTGGTTGGAATATGAATAAAAAACAATTTTATTAGCATATTAATTAACCTTTAGCTTTAATTATATTTCAAATTTATGTTTCACTTGTTCATTTTCATATTCCTTAAAATAATTCCTAGATGTCTAACTTCTCGACCATGAACATAACTTGATTATTTCTTTAAAAACCTCATATCTTACTATTTTTATTTATTTATCAATCAATATAATCAATATCTCTTTTCAATTAATCCTTTACAGGTATAAATATGGGATTTGAGGTAGTTATTTTGACATTAGTTTCTTATAAACCAATGTGAAATGTAATCGTGGAAATTTTTTGCTCAATTTCTTACAGAAATGATGTATTTTTTTCATATATATTTTAATGTCTATTTTTAAGAAAATAGATTTTAAAACACATTAAAAAACTCTTAAAAGTTTGTTTTCTTGAAAAAAATGTCAAAAATGATAGAAAAAATATTTAAAAACGTTTTTGAAGAGAAACAACATTTGAATTCATAAAAAAAATCTTTAATTTAATTTTTGTATAAAATCAACATTAAATGTTATTTAAAAAATATATTAAAAGAAAGAAACATAATTTTTCATTCACTCAAAAGAGTCTCTCTAGACTGAAAATGACACCCAATGAATTCAATGACACCCAACATCTTTGAGGACACCCAATATCTTCAATGACACCCATCAGAATTGAAAACCTTTTATTATCAGTAGTAGTAGATTTTTATCCCCCATATTATGTTATTTCTCTTAAATCTTCTAGCCTTCATCCTAATATCTTGATCCTGAATATGTTAGGGTTTACCCATAACCATGATTTAATGTTTTTTTTTGTTCCTTTTTAATGTCATTTTGGAAATTTTTTTCTTCAGTATTATTGCATTTTACCTCTTGATACAAACTTTGATTACCTTTATTCAAATTTAGGAGTTACTTTTCATTATTGACCTCTGAATTTTTTAATTTTTTTATCATCAAAAATAAAATATGTATAATTTTTTTGTTATAATTTTTTTAGGTTATTATATGTATTTGTGTTTAAATATTTTTATGATAGTTATTTATTATTATAGTTTTTAGTTATATATTTTTCATAAATTTTTGTGTAATTGTTTATTATTATTAATGATTAATTGTTTTTATAAATGCATGCAATTTTTTTTGTTTTAATAATTGTTTGTCAAAAAATTTTGTATTATTGTTTGAGTGTTATTTTGTAAAATTGATTTCATAATTTTTCAGAATTTGAGGGAAATATTTCAAAATATTTTATGTTATTTTTTATGAATAATTATTTTTTATGATAATTTGAAGAATGATAAATTATTTATAATTATTTATTATGATAATTTATTATTATTGATTTTTTTAATTATTTTTTTTGTGTTTGATAAATTATATATATGTTTTTTAATGAAATTTTTTCTTATTTTAGATAAAAATTTATGAATAATTTTTAAAAAATAAGTTAAGTATAATAGTTTTTTTTATTTTTGAAGATAAATTACTTAAAATTTGATATTATCAGCATGTATAATTGTTAATTATAATCAAATGCTAATCAATAATTGATTTTTTAATTAGTATATTTTTATGATTAAAATTTATCAATTTATATATGTTTTTAAATATTTAATTTTTAATAATTTAACATTTTATATTGTGTTCCTAGGTAATTAATGGATCGTAAATGGATAAATATATGAAGAACCACCAATGAATATGAAAAAGGGGTTGATGATTTAACGGAATTTTCTAAACATTATATTTAAAAAATTTATTTGAATTTATGTCCTTATGTGAATTGTTTGAATATGAAATAGTTAAATTCTAGTGAAATCAAGGACCATATCATTTTCAAGGTATTTATACATAATTATACATGCTGTATCTTAGATGGTGAAATAAAAAATTTAACATTTAATGTTGATGAAACTATTTTTCATAATATAAATGATACAATTAAAGGATTAATTCATTATGTAGGTGTTTAACCCATAGAAAAAATAATTTATGTTGAACCATTGTATAGAGTTTTTGAGAAACCACTATAATCATGTAGTGATAAATTTATATGGTTATCAGTGGTATAGAGATCAATTAAATTCAAATAATAAAATGGTTGGAGTGATAAAAGATTCACTAAATTTCTTGAAAATTTAAAAGATATACATTCAAAAGGAAACAGGCTTCCAAATTCCAATTATGAGGCAAATATAATAATATATCCAATAATATTGTGATATAAGAAGATAAATTTTTCCCCAATTATTGTGTGTTTTTTAGTATGATATGTGAGTTTTTATCAAAATGACATAAATTTGGGACATCACAATATAAGATGGATAAAATTTGAACTCTAATTCATTATTATGAATCAAAATCAAACCTCTAGCTAATGTAATAAGGTACCATCCAATAAGTTGTTATTTGAAGTTTCTATTTGAATATAGAATTTTTGAAAAAGTTTGAGATGGCATACAGACAAGTGCATCTTTGATGGTATCTTATGACACCCTAATAATTCAACATAGTAAAATAGATTTGGTAAAAAAATTCTTGATTATAGATATCATTTTAGAAACCTTAGAATGGAAATGTTCATGGATATAATGAATCCATATCCGAGACTTAGAAGACAACATAGTTCATGGCCATTTTCTTTTGTGGTTTAAATTTTTTTCGTCTAGATATATCTGAAGAAAAATATTTTATGATTAACATGAAAATTTATGGACCAAAAAAATTCAGAAATAAATATTGATGTATATATTTCACCATTGATTGATTATTTTGAACTTCAATGGTAGCCAGGAGTTACAGTTTTTTATGCATATAATAAAGAGTATTTTATTTTTCATGCAATGATAATGTTCCTATAATAGAATTTAATTCATATTGATACATATCTGGCTACAATTTAAAGGGACATAAATAATTTTCAGTTTTTTAATAAGTGACTTCTAATTATCAATTGTTGAATGGATGTAATATAGTTTGCCTAGAGAGTCAATTTTCTTGTGAATGTTCACCATTATCATAGATTGAAAAAGGGAATTTAATGTTTTATAGGAATATAATATTCTTCCACAACCAATTTCATTTAATAACTATTATTATAGGGTAAAAAATATTGATTTCACATCTATAAAGAAATAAATTTATGGTCATCATGAAAATATTTGGAAGAAATATTCTCTCTTTTTCAAAATAACATATTAGTGTTCTTTTAGAGACACAAAATGGCATTAAAATTATTCATGTGGATGAAAACCTATGTTAATGCTTAAATGAATCTTTGTTAGACATAAATGAAATTAAAATTAATGTATTTCATACCATATTTGAGTTTATATCATAGGTAATATGTTTTTTATTAAGTCCACCAATGAAAATAAATAGAAAATATTTACCTCCATCTTATCAAAAATTATGAAATAGTGAAAATATAAACTGTTGTCATTGTTTCATGGTATTAATGTACCCAGTTTATATTTATTAATTTTCATTATTTTTTTTTGTTTTTCAATGATTATAAGTTAATATGTATGGAATATCAAAAAAAATTGTATTGATTCAACAATTGTAACTGGTTTCATTGTGTGGTATATTTATGACACCTATGATAAAGACTATCATTAGGTTATGTAATTTCCTCAAATCTATTTTAAAATAGTCATTGATCTATATTTGTTATTTGTTTTGGATAATTAATATTCTATTATACATTGAAAACTAGAAATATATTTCCTGCCAGCATTTTATAATATAATGCTTCACACGGAAATTCATATGGTTCATGAGATAAGAATATGTGAGTCTATTCATTTACATTGGATGTATCAATTTGAAAGTCATATGAAAATTTTAAACGGATATACTTAGAAAAACCTAATCGATTAGAGGCATGTATTGTTAATAAAAAAGAATCGAAAGAGGTGATTGAGTTATCTACATATTACTTTTATGAAGTGGAGAATATTGGTCTCCCTATATCTTGATATATGATGTTCAATAGTGAAGGCTTAGTGATTTAAGGATTAATGGTAAAGTTCATTCCATGGGATGAATTATCGCAAAAAACATTATACAGATTTACCAAAACAGATGGAGTTCACCCACATATAGCATCATATATCATTGAATTAGAGGTACTATATCTGAAAATAAATGATGCTTAGTTGATGATTGAGCATGACCATAAATTCATTTCATGGTTTAAAGAGAAATTCATCATAGATATATTTTCATCAAAAATATTGAAATGGTTAGAAGGGTGTAATCGTGTAATGTGATCACATAGTTTGGTTTTGATATTATTTAGTATATATTTCACACACACAAAATTAGGATGGCAATAGTTCCATTTAAAATTGTGTGGTAATGGTCATCATTGAGGAACTACATTTTTTTAGTGCAAAAGATAAAAACCAAATTTCAACATCAACAACATATTTTGATGTTCTTAAGGTTCTATGGGCAATTTATTATATTAAAATTTGAGTAACTGAATTTAAGTGTTACTATATTGATATTAATAATGGTGTGAATCATGATGATTATGGTATTACACTGACTTATTTGAAAGGATTTAGTTTCAATGAGGAATTAATTATCATGGAAAAAAATGAAAAGAAAATATTTTGTATTATTGATCCATCGAAGGATCGGACATTCATCATTTCGTGTGGGAAAAAATCATTTGGGTGATGAGGATGAGAAAGCTATTTTCTATTACTATGAGGATTATTCATCTATTATGAAATTTATTGACAATAATAATGACTATAATGAAAACATAGTCCATGTTGGATGATATAATCATGATAAAGGGTTAGGGGAAAACACTAAATTACACTTCTATCTATTGAAGTGAAATGTTTTATTTTATTTAATTTTTGAAATTTACATGTGTAAAACTATTTTTTTAATTATTGGATGTTTGGTTACATATATTGATTACATATATAGTTTTTCGTTAAATTTTATATTCATGATTTATGGTTAAATATTTTTTATTAAGAATATTTATGTACATGATTATGTTTTGGATAAATTTATAAATATAAAAACACTTTTTAACTATGGTATTAAAATTTTTATACATTTCTATCATTTTAGAATCAATGTTTTATTTAATAATTTGGTCTATATATTTTTTGAGTTTGGAATAATGACATCATTAATATTTTTTATGAAACTAACACCTGTGTTTCACTACATTTTTACTTACATTATTTTTAATCATTATATTTAAATATTCGTATTTATAATAATATATAGGTATAAAAAATATCATTAATTTTTTTTATTTCAATGTCAAAAACAGTGGAAGAGGTAAAATTATGGGTGTATATGAGATTTATCATACTATTAAATATCCAATAATATAATTATTTAAGGAATGAAATTTTTTAATTTATAATAAATAATTTAAGACTACTGATGTGCCCCTAATTGAGGAGTCTTACCCTTCTTTAAAATAGAGACTGACTTCTAGATTTTTTTGACATGTGACTAAATTATTTCTAAAATAGTCACTTTCCATTTGACTAAATAGAATATACAATTATAATGATATTAATAACCCAAGAGGCACAAATATAATGAATTTTAACTGTTATATCTCTGTGCCAAGCCATTCCAAAATTAACATTTAATATCATGATTGGAAGTCTGTCTACAAGATGAAAAATTATATGCCAAGGGATTTTATAATGTTATAATATTTGAATTCATTTATTTTCATCTCATTCTTCAAATATTAAATATTTTAATAGACTAATATTAAATTAATTTAATTACAAATTTCATTCAATTTTGAATACATGAAAGAATATAAGAAAATATTTCTGTCTGTCAAAATGGTTTGTTGGAGGTATTTTAAAACAAAATTGAAAAAATTTGTTTTTAGAATGTTATAGAATGAAAACCCTTTTCCCATGTATATATTTTTATATAAAGATACAAGGAAGAAATTTTTCACTAGTTAAAATAATGAATCATTAATGATATGATAAATATTTCATAGTATAATGTTTCTTTTTATATTATATGATTACTTATTAGTTTATTTTTAAATAAAAATTCCACATGAGATCAGAACAATATATCATGTTTTAGGAAGTATACAATTATAATTTATCACATGGATGTATAATTTTATGGATGAGAAAATGATTGCAGAAATGTTTGAGGACTTAATATCTTAATCAAGTAGTGGTTCAGAAGAGGTAATGTTAAGTCCTCTATATCTCCTACTCCCCATTATATATTTAAAAGGGTGATGAGTAGAAAAATTAAAAACACATTACAATTAAATCTAAGGATGCAGGTGAAGGAATTTTTTGAAATAATTTTTTTTCTTGAATGATTGTATTTTTTAATTAGAAACATTAATATATCATTTTAGATTTTCATTTAAGGATTACCTTCTGGATAAATAATCACATAGCACTTTTATACCTCAAGGTAGGATGAATATCCTTGCCGCATCTTTAGAAAATATAGAACACCCCAACCACGTATGATGATTTGAGGATGGTATCAGTATTAAGAATGTTTTTACTCACCAATGTAAGAAATCAAGAGACCAAGAAATAGACTCCATCAAGTCTTAGCTGAAATATCAAAAAAAATTCCATGGGTGATCTAATTATATTATATGTGTAGACTATTAATGGACTATACATCCTAAAATCATATGAATTTTTACTTAAATAACCTATAAGGACTGCCTAGTCTACCTACTCAGATCATCCACCTCTTCATTTAGACCCGACCTTATACTATGAGTTTTATACTAGATATCACTTTATATATATATATATATATTATTGTCTAGATTGATACATATTTTGGGTGATTCTGTACATTTCAAGCCTATATAGTTGGGTTAGTAAATAATATTAGTACTTGTTATTATGGATCCATCTAGTCTAATTCCATTTCATACAAAATATATTACCAAATTTGAATATTTTGTCTTTCATTTTTCACTTTATACATCTAGGATTATTATACATCTAGCATATGAGGAATGAATATTTTTTTTAAAATATTATTTACATTTTATTAGAAATTACTGATAAATTTTACATACATTTAATTTATATAAGTGTATCTAAGATCAAAAGAACTAGTTAAAAAGAAAAAAAGGTTTTGAAACTAAAAACTTTAGATACTTTGAAAATTTGTGTCGGGGGAAAATTAATATCCCATGATTTTTATTTCTCAGATAATATTTATTAGTATCAAATGATGTATAATATATATAGTTGATATTATCCATCGATAATATTTATTGAATATTTTATGGATCTTGTTATTTTTATTACATCAGTGTTTCTATGTTTCAGTTGTTATTTATGTAAGTAAATATATGTTTCTATTTTTCTTTATTTTTATAAATATGATTTCAAGAAACATACAATATTTATTATTTATTTATTGTGACATCCTAGCCTAGTCACCACATGCCAATGCTTAGATTCGGTTCACCACATGACCTCAGGCGTGCCTCCTTATATACCAGAGGCCACTGACATGTAGTGAGGGACTATAAATTCAGAAAAGGGGAGACTACACCCTCTTTTATTAGGGTAAAACACCAGTAGAATAAAATAACCAATGGATGCCGTATATAAAATCATAAACAATACCATTCTCAAGATACCAAAGTGAAAAATATAATGTTCAACAGAAATAAAAAAAATTTCATGCTGAAATATGCACCAAGTGTCTCAAATTCAAACTGTAGAAAAAGATAGTGACTACTATAAAACGGTTCCCCAACCACAACTAGTTCCATGAACCATGATCCATCCAAACTCATCTATCTAACATGATCATTTTCACCTAACATTTCCTTCATCCATGAAATCTACTTGGGTACTAATCAGGAAGCCTAAGTAGTGTCTGAGTAAAACTCAGTAGGCCACCACTAATATTGTCTAAAACAATATTCAATTGATATCATATTTGTGTAGATTCATAAAGAAATAAATACAATGAATAATTAAATAGTTATCACATTATCAATTAATATTTATTTAACTATATAAACCATCAGGTTCATAAGGACACCACACCTCAATACCTGATTCGACCCTTACTGGAGTCTGAACCATTTCATGTTTTTAATTGAAAATCAATTAAATAAATGGGATTTCATTATCCATTATTTATCATATAATAATATGGCTAATTGGAACTATATTCCAATGCTAACATATTGGGTCTAAATCATCTTGTTTAAGACCCCGTGTGATTTAGATGCAGCAGACCATGTCCCCTACACACACATATATAAATCTATCACAATGAGCTTCAGAAGAAGAAGATCATGCCCCCCACACACAAATTTATATATATACATATCAAGATGGGATTTGGATGAAGAAAATCATGTCTCTCACATATATTTATCAAATAATTTGTCACTAAGGGCTTTGGATGTAGCAGACCATGCCTCACACAAGTTTATCACATAATCATATATGTCACATATATCATATAAATCATCATTAATCAAAATTAATCCTTTTTTTCACAATTAAAAATCAAAATATTCCATTAATTAATTGACTAATTAATTAATCCTATGCCAACGATCTTGTACCCAAGTTGTACAAGCTCCTGCATGGCATCCAAAAGACCCAGGATCAAATCCGGGCATGGACAGAATTTTTGTACAGTAGCAGTGCTGTAGCAGGGCACTGTAGTAGTGGAAGAACTATAACAGCATTGGTTCTGTAGTGTTATAGGCACTATAGTAGAACTATAGATGTGACGATACTGTAGAAGGAACTATATTAGCGTGGGTATTGTAGCAGTATTGTTCACCGAGGGGTCCTTTGAGCCAAAAAATGGGCTGTCAAGCCATCTATTCAAGCCATTTAGATTTGGGACTTTGGGATATTTAATGGGTCTCCCTCTACCTTGACATAAAAGAGGTCCTTTCTTAAATAATAAATTGAGGCTTCAGCCCAAACCTTTTAAAAATAATTAATCCTAATCCATTAATTAATTCAATAATTAACTAATCATTCCATGATTCAACATCCAATAATTATTTGACCAATTAATTATCCCCAATTCACAATTCAAAAATTATCATAAATTAATTTGACAATTAATTTATACAATTAAAAATTCTCAGTTTTCCATAATCAGTCCCCTAATTAATTATCTAATTCAACAATCCCTAAAACTCCCAATTTTATAATTAATTAATTAACTACATTAATTAGTTAAGCATATGAATTTCAATTTCTAAACAACTCCATCTATTCCACACCTTTCATATACATAATCAATATCTGGCATATGGGATTTGATAATAGTCCTCCTACCTCGATTCGTTGGTGAAGATCTCCCAACAAAAATCTCAAAACTTGAGCAGCACAATGATACAGATTTAGACCATTATCTCAAATCATTAAATCATAATTAAGGAAATCATGATCATGCCAAACTAGATCTTGGTCTAAAATAGTATATCTAGATCTCAATAAATAGATATATATCTAATAAGATAATGGATAACATCAATCAAATGAATGGGATATCGAAGGAGGATGAACTAGAAAGCATCTATATGTGACCCACTTATCGAGAGAGGAGAAGATATTCAATTTGGGATTCGAATTGCAGATAACAGAGAATAGAAGGCCTTGTAATCCTTTTATAATGCCCTGAAATAATCAAAATTTGTATTGGCCTGAGTTTGGGTTGAATGGGGTATGTTTTGGGGGTTTCAGGAAATTTAAAACCAATTTTCAGGCAATTAAAATTACTGTTCATGGTTTCTTGGGCTGAGGCACACAATTTTCAATAACCATGCACCAACTATGCTCCAATATTTTTATAGGGTGCATGGTTTTTCTTTTAAAGGTTCACAGTTTTGAAAATTCTATTCCAACCATGAAAACCTTTACTGTCAAGGGTTGTACAGTTTCTTAGGCTGGGCACACAGTTTTCTCTAACCATGCACCAACCATGAACATCTCCTTTTTATTTTACTTTTCATAATTCTCACCCAAACACACCCAAGGTAAAACCAAAATGAAAGGTAATTAAATAAAAACAAAAAGTATCTAATTTCAAGCCCGATTCATCTCCAGAAAAGCTCAGGATCTTATAATCTCCCCCACCTCATAACTACTCATCATTGAGCTTTACTCCCAAGATTCCCTATGATTCTGAGCTAAAAAGGTCAGGCTACAAATCCCTCATATTTACTTCCCTTTTACATGTTTCCTCATACACATTCGTATGTGGCCATAATATACGAACTATAAGTGTGTTATTTTCACACAACACATTTTTATCGCAATCCAACAAACATATCAAATTCCCCACAATGGATGAATCTACCTCAAGATCAACATCATCCACATCTATCACATGAGAAGGGTCTGGGTGATACTATAATTCTTGTGACCCATGCGAAAAAATCAGGCATAATGTTGTGTTTTAGTGGAAGAGATAATCAAAATTCTACTGGATTGATTCTCTCCCAAACCTCAAAATTTCCACCACACCATGGAATCAACTTTCCCTATCTTTGTATACTATGGTGATCCATCTTAGGAGGCACCCGAAGGAATACATGATCACCCACTATAAACTTTAGTTGTTATAACTATATACCAGCATACGATTTATTCATACTTTGAGCCATATCCATACGTTACTAAATCAGCTGAACTTGCCCAAATATCTCCAGCTTGAGACTCAATCCTAATAACTCCGACTCACCTTCTTCCATCCATTATATCAGTGATCTCTATGGCCTAACAAAATGAACATCATATGGTGAAATCTGTATAGTTTCCTAATATCTATTGTTATAGAAAAAATCCACTAATTACATGCAGTTCTTCCAAGACCCACCAAAGTCATGGAAACGAGCCTCTAACATATACTCACGCACCTTTATAGTATGCTCTGACTACACTTATGTCTGTGGGTGAAACCCCATACGCAATAAAACAAATGTACCAAGAAATTTCTAAAATATCTTCCAAAACCATGAAGCTAATCACGAGTCATGATATGCCACTATAGTCTATGACAACCCATGAAGATGGGATATCTCTCAAACATACAAGTCTCCCATCTGCTTTACTGAGAATGTTTTCTATATCGGTATGAAATTGACTACATTTTTTCATCGATCCACAATAACCAAGATAATATCATTCCTCCTATGCATCATTAAATGAACCACAAAAAAATATATTTTTACATCATCCCAATCCATTGAGGAATGGGAAATGTATGTACCAATCCACCACATCATTGATGATTCACTTTCACCTACTGATAGGTGAAACATCATGTCATGAACCCTGTTAACTCAGTTTTCATGTCTGAAGACCTTAACTATCATCGATGGTCACATTTAATTTTGTCCATACCTAAATTTAATTCCCACTAAGAGGCATGAAATTCCCACCTTAGCTCCTATCATATGGTTAGAACCACTACAACCCAATTCTTGACATAGATGATCTCCTCCACTTCTATGCTCCAATCTGAAGGTGACTACCACCTTTATGTATATCCCTCAAGATCAAACATTCTCGTTCCTCATATTTCATGTCTCAAACCCATATAAAAAGAGTCAACTCCACTCACCCAGATATAAGAGTCTTATTATCTTGGGTATTCCAAAACACAACAAGAATCTTATCTGGCAATGTAATAATTTTCCACTTTGTTCTAGACTCTTGAACCACCTGATACTATGTTTTCTTGCTCAAAGTTTCTACCACACCATTTCCCTAACCAGACTTATATTCTATCTCAAAGTCAAATGAATACATTTAATAAACCCATTTCTTCTATGAAATATCTAGATACTATTGAAGAAAATATACCTCAAGATCTTGTGATTTGCAAACACCGTAAATATCTCTCCCAACAGTTAATGCCACCAACACAGAAGAGCATAAACCATGGCTACCAACTCAAGGTAATTTATAGGGTAATTTTATTCATGTGGCATCATCTTACAATACCCATACACCATTATTTGACCTCCTTATATCAACACTACTTCCTTTTAGAACTAATAATCATAATATTACACAATGTAATCATCAACTAGTAGGAGTAGGATCAAGATCAGTGTCAATGTCATATGATTATTCAACTCCTCAATGGCCTCCTCAAATGCTTCTAACCATTTAAAATTTATAACTTTCTTGGTGAAGCCTGAATATGGTGATGTCAAATAGGAAAATTCATAGACGAGTCTTTAATAATATCCAGCTAACCCCAAAAATCTTTGGATATCAAAAAAATTATTGGGATGCTCACAAGATACCACTACCTGAACCATCTCCGGGTCTACTGACACACCTTCCTCCGAGATGATGTGTCCTATAATGTGTACCTAATCAGTCCAAAACTTACACTTAGATACCTTGGTGTATATCTAATGCTCTCTTAGTGTACTTAGGATAATGTCAAGATGTTGGGCATGATCATCATGAGTCGTGGACTACACCATGATGCCATCCAAAAACACCACCACAAAATGAACCAGGTATGGATGAAATATTTTTTTCATCATTAAAATAAAAATTGTTGGTCTGTTTTAAAACCCAAAATTCAATATGAAGAACTCATATATTCTATACTCTCTTTTGATATCAACCCTCAGTATATCATAATTATGAACTCTCAGCTGATGATGCCCCAATCTCATGCCAATCTCCGAGAACACATAAAATCCTTGCAACTAGTATAAAATATCACTGATATGTGGAAGAGGATACCAGTTATTTATAGAAATCCTATTCTAATTATAGTAATCGACACATAAGCACAAGATCCCATCAACCTTATTTTCAAACAACACATGAGAACCCCAAGGTGACACACTCTAATGGATAAACCCTTTATCCTCCATCTCTTCCAGCTGAGTTGTGAGCCTTTGAAGCTCTATCAGTACCAGTCAGTATGATGTAATAGAGACTGGATCATCCCTTGACATGATTTCAATGCCAAATTCCACATATTTCTCAAGTGTTATCCCAAAGAATTATTTCAAAAACACTTCATGAAACTGTTGTAACACTAGTAGAATGATATTATGTTTTACACCTCCATTTTTTAGAAAGAATCATGAAACCCCATCTATGATATCTACTAGTTTCTATGTAAGTGTCCCTTCTTGGCCTACCCAGATATCTCACTCCCAAAAGTGAATATAGTGGTCACCCTTAAGAGACATAAATGTTACTATCCTTCAGTAACAATTAATGTGGGATCAATATGTGACTATCCTTTCCATACCCATAATTATTTCGAAGCATAATATTTCATATATATATATATATATCCCAGAGAAAAAATACTCCCCATTCTCAAGAGGACACCCCTGGCACAAATAGATGTCTCTAGACTACACTCCCAATGGTGTATCTATCATTATTACCCCACTCAAAATCCCTCCCTTAAAGCTCAAACTATTAACAAGAATATAAAATATAAATTAATTATAGGAACTAGTATTAAATAAGGAACTATATAATGTAGAAGCTACAAGAATAGTACCTATCACTGTCGAAGGACCAACCTCTCTATAAAAAATTGTAGGTTGTACCACATAAAAATGTATTTCCCCTCTTCCCTGTGAGGTGTTTTGACTCCCCTGAGTTTCACCAATTTGATGATGTTAGTTCCCTTTCCTATAATAATCATGTACACTACCTCTACTACCTCATCAAGTATAAATCTAGCTACCAGAATGATATGGTATAGAAGATACACTTCCTTCACCATCATTATGTCTAACTCCTCCATCTAAAACTGCCTATCTTAGGATCCTAAAAAAACTATGTATATGTTTCATCTTATCACAATATTGACACTCCAATTATATATAGTTAAAATGTTTCTAGAAGATTCCAATCCCACCACATGGGTGGAAAATCACATTTTTATGGTCCTATGTATCTGAACCTTCCACCTAGATACCTTTCTTTCCACTACCCTAAGAGAAATTATCATTAATATTTTTTTCTACAATTAGTAGTCACACATCTTAATTGTGTAGAAGAAACTACATGTCAGCTAATGGAAGCCTCCTTCAGTTTTCCCTTTGAGATGAGAGGTTGATTTACCACTTATAAGATCTTATTAAGCATCTAGATATTCACATTGTAAAAAATTTCATAGTTAATACAATCTTGAAATTTTCTTGCTAAGGTATCCTCATCTCTTACAAAATATGGATAAAACCACTGCTAATATGTTATTTGTTTAGTATAGTACATCACAAACATATTCCCCTATGTCAGTTTCATGAACATAGCTACTCTTTCCTACCTCAGTGTGTCTAGATAAATGTACTGACAAAACATCTCCTAAAATTCCTTCCACTCTATTTTATCCAACTGTCCATCCAGAATTTGAATGCCCCGCTAATGATATTCATGACCACGTAACATATAGGCATACAATTTAAAAATCTTCTTAGTAGGAGTCTTCAATTTTTCAAGTAAAGTTTGAATGGACATTATCCATAACTCAAATACATTAGGCCCACCCTCTCATGAAAAAGTTGTAGGGTGATACAACTGAAACCCACTTGTTAGATCAAACATGCTCTTTACAACCCTCCCTAGGTCTCTTTCAATGAATTGAATGAAGTGATCCATGTTCTTTTGGATATGCTCCCCATCTTCCCCATCCAGCACTATAGGTGCCTTAGGATCCAATACTGTAAAATCATTCCAAGCCCTGTCCCCTGATCATCCCCTCAATAAGCATCATTGTGGAGGAATATCTCTATAAGTAAAAACATTCACCTCAGTACACAATCCAAAAAATCAACATGTTAACATAAGAGGGAACCAAAAGAAGATAAAACATGTCTTTTCCCTAAGCCTCACTATACAGTCAAAACTGGGGTTCTATTACTACCCTTAACCATCTTATACCTAGGTCCCGTTTACCAAGGGAAATAAATTTTAAATATTCAAAATTATCATTTAGACACCAAATTATTCACATTTTTCATCATTTACCATTATCAATTACATATTAGGAAACCTTTTTATCAATTCAAAATTCTCAAAAAAATAGTATTTTTTCAATAACTTACCCATAAACTGTTTCCCCATGAGTGCATAAAATTATGAATGCCAAAAAATAGTACTGAGTGCCTAGAATGATGCATGTGGACTCAAATGTCATGATATACTAGGCAATAATTAAATTCCCAAAAAATTATAAATACTATTTCCACACCACACATCAAAATGTTTCACCAATGGTGAAATAATATTCAACTGTAATAGAAAATAGTGGTAACAAAAATCCCACAATGGTTAGTTGGGATTTCCCCATACATGGGTTTGAAACTACCATGAAATAGTTCATTATAAATCCCCTGACTCTTCTTAGTATGCTATCTCACTTCCCCCAAAAAATAATACAAAATAAGAAGAAAATAAAATTTGACCTCTGATACCACTTTGTAATGTCCTGGACCAAGTTCCATGCATTGGTGCTCGAAGCTGGTTTACAAAATGACCTCAAGAATGCCTCCCTATATTATTGAGGATTCCAAAAATAATAGAGGGATTATAAATTTATCCATGGGGATATTATTCCCTCTTATATAAGAGTAAAACACTAGAGGATATAAATAAAAATCAATGTAAGCATATATAATCATAAAAAATAACAATCTTAAGAAATCAAAGAAGGAAATACAATATCCAACTGAAACAAAAAACATATCATGCTGAAATATGTGTCAAGTTTCTAAAATTCAAACTCAATATAAAGATAGTAACAACTACCAAGTAGGTATGGAACCAAAGATTGTTTCATCAACCGTGATCTATCCTGAATCAAATATCTAACATGTTCCCTTTTCCCATAACATGTTTTGCATCCATGAAATCCATTTAGGTACTGATTAGGTAGCTTGAGTAGGGTGTGAGTACAACTCAGTAGGCCACCCCAAATAGAGTCTAAAATAATATCCAGTCAATAATCATTGTACAAAATTTTCTAAATAACTAACTAAAATGCATATGTAAACAATTATCACATTATCAATTAATATATATTTAGCTACAAAAAACCATGGTTCCCAAGGACACCCTCACCTCAATTTATACAACAACCCATTCCAAATACTGAACCACTTCATATTATCAACTTAAAATTCATAAAATAAATGGGAATTAATTATCCAGTGTATTTCATTTAATAAAACAGATAATTGGAACCATAGTCCAATTCCAAAAATTTGAGTCTAGATCGTCATGTCTATTACTCTGTTGGATTTATATATAGCAGACCATATCCCACACTGTGAGAGAGATAGACACACACACACACACAAACACACACACATATATATATATAACAATGGGATTCATATGTTGTAGACCATGTCTTGTGCGCGCACACACAAATATATATCACAACGGGATTTGGTTAAATAAGACCATATCCCACATACATATTTATCAAACAAATGATCACTATGGGCTTTAGATGCAGTTAACCGTATCCCACACACTTTTTTCACACAATCATATATATCACATATATCACATAAATTATGATTAATAAAAATTAATCCCATTAAAAAAATTAACTATGAAAATATTCCCTTAATTAATTTAGAAATTAATTAATCCATGTCCTTTAATTAATTAAATAATTATTTAATTATTCCATGATTTGACATCCAATAATTTACCAATTAAGTATCCCCAATTCAAAATTTAACAATTTGTCATAAATTTGTTTAATAATTGATTTATACATTCAAATAATCTCAATATGCCACAATCCGTCTAATAATTTATGATAAATTATGTCAACAATTCATTTATACTATTTAAAAATCTCAATTTTCCATAATAAATCGCCCAATTAACTATCAAATTCAAGAATCCCTATATCATAAAATTTCTTAATTAATTAATTGACAGCATTAGTTAATTAAACATAGGAATTTCAATTTCTAAAAAACTCTATAAATTCTATAACTTTCATATACTTAATCAATATCAAGCCTAAGAGATTTGATAGTGGACCCCCTACCTCGATTCATTGACAAGGATCACCCAATAGAGATCTTGAAAACTGGGTATCAATAAAAAATTGATTTGGATCCGTATCTCTAACCCCAAAATCAAAATTAACGAATTCAAGATATTTCTAAACTAGATCTATATCAAGAATAATTGATCTATATTTCACCAAATAGATAAAGTCTAATAAAAAATGGATAACAACCATCAAAAGAATGATAGATGGATGGAGAATTATCTGGGAAGCATTGATATGATTCCCACATACTGGGAGAGGAGTGTATCTTTTATTAGGGATTTTAATCGCAAATAATAGAGGTCATATGGCCATGAAATTTCCCTAAAATTCTTTGAAACCATCCAAAATTGTGTCGGTTCACGTTTGGGTTAAATTGGGGTTTTTTTGGGGGGGTTTAAAGAAATTTAAAACTTATTTTAGAGTAATTAAAAATCACCGCACACATTTTCCCATGCATGTGAAAATGGTTTTCCCTAACCATGTAGAAACTGTGTGCTAGTTATTTTTGGGGTGCATGGTTTTTCTTTTCAAGGAGGATGGTTTGAAAAACTCTACGCCAGCCATATGAACACTTTTTGTCCATGGCTGCTCAATCTCTAGAGATGGGTGCACAGATTTCTTTAAATGTGAACCAAACATGAACAACCCCTTTTTAATTCAACTTTATTAATTCTCACACAAACACACCCCAAGGTAAAAACAAAACCAAAGGTACATAAATAAAAAATAAAAATTACATGATTTCAATCCCAATTAAACTCCAAAAATATTCAGGATCAAAAAATTATGTATCTACACATGATTCTCTTTCAAAATTAGACCTCTGGTGTTTATATTGTTATAGATCCAGAATACATTCTGATTTTTATGAAAAATGTGAATACATATGCATGAGTTACATATATATTTGATAGATTATCAAATATAGTGACTCGTTACTAGTTTTTTCCATTCCATGATAGGGTTAGAACACTAACACAATTATGAACTAATATTCAATATAATGTAATTAATTGGGGTGTTTTTTTTATTATATAGGTTACTTGTTGTTAGACATATTATACCCAACTAAATGATCATATATTGGGTTTTCTCATTATTAGATGGTGTTTGTAAAAAATTTAGAAACTTGTTAGAAAAGTAAAATTTATTATTTTTTATATGTTATTAATTATTTAATCATATTGTTTATAAATGATTTTTAGTTGTTATACAAGAAAAATAAATGTAATGGAAAATATTAAAAAAGATCACTTGTTGACAAAGCATCCAAATACAATCCTATACCTTGATGTAATGGTAAATATATTATATATTTAATAATTTTTAGTTTTCTAATATACATATATATATGTTGGTTTATATTTCCATGTTAATGTTTTATAATTGCAGTTCTATCACAAAAAAAGGAGAGGTGGAATAAGTTTATTATGTTTTTAGATTCATACTTGATATATTAAAAAATGGGTCAATAAGTAAATTTGAAAAGGTTAGGTATATTAATTATTTTATGTTTTATATCCAAATTTTATGCTTTTAAATCTTATTACATTAAATGTTATTATAGATTATAAATGATGTAGACAAATATATGATTGAATAAGTTACCCATATTTAATGTTTTTTTCAACATATTTTATATGTATGATTATGATATAAGTTATCAGGTTTGTCTCTTTTCATTAAATATAAAAATAGAGTTTTTATACAATCTTTTTATTTATTATGTTTGAATATTATATTTAATTTTTTAGGTTTTTCATCTATGGTATAAATTATTGTGGGTTTATAAAACAATATATAAACTACACAGGCCTTTAATATATTCAAATATATCATGAATATCAGAGGACATGAATAACCATACTTAAACCCATATGAGTGAGAGAAAATAAATTACATAAGGAAACATAAAAATCCTTTATTCCATGTAACTCTAGAAAAAAATCAATGTATCATACATATATAACATTATATAAAATAATTTCATAATAACCAAATTAAAAAATATAAATATAGATATACATATCCTTACCAAAATTAAATTCTGTGTTAAACATATAATAATGTGTGAAGATATCAATATAAAAAATTAAAAAAATTCCAATCATTCCTTAGTTTATACTTGTTATCAATTTGAATTTAAAATATTTTCTTAATGTAAATTTTCAAAGAACCATAAAAATATATGTTTTTAATGAAGGGAAACATAAATCGAAATTCTGACAAACATTATGTAAAAACACCTTGAAAATAAGATTATAGGATTTATCAAATCATATTTTAAAACCATCCATTAATAATTCAAAAATATAAGTTTTATTTTTGTCATTCATTTGGGTAAACAAACAACAGTGATGTCCCATGTGCATCTTGTGAATTCACTGAATTATTTAAGACACCCAACAATATTCATTTCGATTTTTTATCAACCAAATGATCTCAATATAATGATTTAAGGAAAACCAAAAAGACACTATCGACCATTAGAAAAGAATTAATAATCATAGAATCCATGATAAGATAGAAAATAATTAATAAATCACTGAACTATAATAAAAGCCTTGTATGTAATGTTGATTAAATGTTATTAAATTAATTTTTATAAATTCATTTTTTGATAAATAAGATAAAACTTTTTTTTTACTTTCACTTGAAATATTTTGGTGCTATTTTTAAGAGAAAAATAACCTTTAACTAATTATTTATATTAAATATAAGAACATAGAGTTTCAATGATGTATGTATCCTATAAATATAGTCTATCAAATTTTTAGGGACCAATTATGGATGAATAATGGGGTCACATTGGGGGTGGATTGTGATTTTTCAGAGCCCGAAGTCTAGCTTTTTGGAATGGTTTGTCAGGATGCATGGTTAGTAGAAACTGTGTTGTACATGCCAAATGGTTACACCGCACTGTGTGTGTGTGTTTCCAAAGTGTAATGAAAGGGTGTATGACATTCTTTAACTCTGAACATTGGGATACATGACTGTTCAAGTAGCTCTAAAACTTTAATTAGATCATTGTATCATGTTTTTCCCATAGTTAGTCAAACCATGTATGTGAAACCATTCTGGGATACTCCTTTTGTGGTGGGAGGTGCATGTGTTGGCTAACCACATGGCCAAACCATTCAACCCTATAAGTCATTTTTTAATTTACAATATCAAATTAAATCTATTTTAACCCTAACCATATATCTATTTTAATCCTCTAGCAGACATGAAGCCTTCATTTCTCTTATTGAATATCTCATTATTCCCTCATCATAGTCTTTGATCCCATTTTATTATTTGACCCTGAATTTGATAACATTTTGTGCCATTAGACTCATCTCAATACATTATCAATTACATAAGATATGTTCACCGTTTTTATTCCTATCGACAAAACTATCTTGATGGAGGTTCATATGCCAAATTTTAAGTGTGGTGACTTGTTATCCAATTTTATTCTGATCTTGGACCAACTAAGTGCTGATACTGGATGAGGAGAGTGTCTCAAGGTCATGATATGTTGTCTATGACTCATCCCTCGTAGTCATGTTTTTTATAAACTATTTTCTATGTGTGCATGCTAATATCACCGGGTGTTTCCCCTTACATTAATATTCCATACTTATAATCATTGAACTTGAAATATAGAGCATGTTCTATATTTTTTATTCATTCCATTGAAGGTTTTAACCTTAACACTATCCACCCCAAGTATGGTGTGCCCACTTTTAAGACATTGTAACCCATAATGGGTTTACTTTTTCCACTGATATTGAGATTGGTACTTGTCCATAATTAAGGTAAGTGTTTTAGATGAATAAATGAATTCTTAATGGTTTACACTTTAATAGTATCACATGAACCTTATAAGGTAATTTTTATAATTTAATAATGAACCTTTAAAATTTTAAATGGAATGTTTATTTACATATATCATATATACTATTTTATTATAATTTAATTTCATATGATTTCATGTTATAGCCTACCTTGTAATGATTATGAAAGGTAAAGGAGTGAACAATATAATTAAATATGGAATTTGTTTAATAAATGGATACATTCCCATTTTAGAATTATTACATAGTATTAAAGGCGTTGGAATAAATCAATTGATTTATTAAAATGAATTAATATTTCCTAGCCTAAATTAAATAATGAATTATTTATTGGCATCCTATCACATATGAGTCTTTGTATCATTATAGGAGTGGTCAGACTTGATCCATCCATGTATTCTTAATGGAATTTATTAATCACTTCAAGGAAACCATTCTAATTCGTGGAGCTAGCTTCCAATGGAGATAACCACTTTAGAACATGGTATTTATTTACTATCAACTTTTATAGATGACATTGTAGGATCTCTCACTATATTCTGTATAATTGGATGCCCCAGACACACTCCTTGGATAAATCTTGATGTATTTAGATATGTGGAATCCTAGATTAACCACATTGGTCCCTTTCATTCTCATCATGTGTTTACCTTGGACGAGATCCATGTACTTGGTTAGAATCATTTTTAAGGTAATTCCTTGGGTGATTCCCCTTAAATTACACTCAGAACCTTTATATACATGTGGTATATTATTACTATGTTGGATCATCCCCTAAGGTGAAGGATACTGTAGTTATTACCTTATAATCTCTTTATTATTATCACCATTGCATGATTATTTGTATACACCTTGGATCATATTACATCATCTCTATCATATACTATAACGATGATAGTTATTGTAAAAAATAAGAAAATAATTAAATGATTTCTTATTTAGACAATAGTTGAAGTTAAAGCAGTTATTGGGGTATTTAATTTACCATACTTTATATACTTCCATATATATTCATCCACAGCGTTTCAGTTTATACACACAGACTGGATTGTATAAATGTATTTGGTGGTGGACTATTGATAATTATCTCAAACCCATTCCAAGCCACCATTATTAGTCGAGAATATTATATGTATGATGTTTTTAAAAAGGGGAATCATCCCTCTTTGGACACCTAAATTGATTGTCTATTGATGATATGGATTAGTGGCAGTCTACCGAGTAGGAACTTGGGATGCTAGATAGTTTTTAGAATCATTTTTTTCTTCTTTATAGCATGATTTTCCTGCTTCCATGTATACCTATTTTCTAGTTTTGTAGATCCATGACATCATAATATTTCTTATAGGATATAGTTGATATGTTTCACATTATTATCTATTTCTTGGTTGTTTATCTATACTTCAATTGATTTTTTCATTTTCACATAGTTTTCACTATTGTTATCAATCTGTTTTATATATCTATATCCACTTTTCTCCACTATTACATGAGGGAATAATATCCCTATGGATTCACCCTAATCAATCACTCCTATATTTTTACCCTTTGGTATATGGGGAGGAATGCTTTGGGTCCATGTGTTCCACTAACTCAGGGCACATTTGAGTGGCCCCTGGGTCAAGATGTCACATAATTGTTTCAGAGTGGTTTTTACTTCCCTCTTTATTATTATACAATATAAATGATGTTAGAAATGATTAAGAAGCATGTTATAAAAATTTATTGGGAGTGGATAAACCATCATCGGGTTAAATACAGAGTTCCCTATAATTTGTAATGTTATCCTTTATTTCATTTATTATAGTTGATGTACATCAACACTTGGGTGACACACCACTATGTAATGGATATTTATATTATCATGATTAATTATTTAATTTTTTTAATTTTTCTAATGAGTTGTGGTGAATAAATCATTAACCAGGCATCATTTTAGGCATTTATAAATCATTGCTCATTGAAATTACATTTCATATAGTTGTATTTAAATTATTTCATTACTTGTGACTCTTATGAATGTTGAGTGAGATAGGGTTGTTATATTTATTCCTGGGCTGGAAACATCTTCTACAAGGTAGGGGATTCATTATTTAAATTTTCAGCATCAATCTAAATATTTTTCCCTCTATTGGTTTATAATGGCATCTTAAATAGCTTGTTTATAACCAAGTAACCTATGTACCTCTGGTTACATGAGATGGGATTTGGATACAATTGAGTGACTACCAATTACAATCCATGAGGTGTATGATCCATCATTAATTAGAATGGGTAGTTAACTAATGAAGCCATTATATGACACCCATTACCTTTTGTGACTAAATTGCATGGGAACTGATTATTATTGAATGGTGCTCGGTTTTTATTATAATGTGTATGAGGATTTATTAGTAGGGAATAATGGTATATTTCATCAAAGAATAATATATATTTATGATAACTCAAACCATAAATGTAGTTATTAAAATATAAGATAAAATAGTTTCTTCTAAATAAAGAGGTAAAATGTAGTAGAATCTTCCCCAAGTGGAATACCTGTAAATTGAACTTGAACACTTACTAATACCATGCCTATATAAGTATGTAGTTAGCATTGTATCATTTTTAGTGAGACATTATACTTTTGATGTACATTCTCTAGTGATTCTTTTTACTTAAAATCTGTTTTGAGGCATGTTATTGAAATTTGTATAGTTATTCCACTATGATGTCCTTATGTCATGCTCTAGGAAAGTGATGATGAATATAATACTTAGATGTTGGGCCCTAATCCACCAAAATTTCTTACATTAAATATTCCTAGGAAACCAAATATTATTCCCTAACATGATACTAATGCTCAACATTGAGATAGTTTCATACGTTTGATTTTGTCAATGTAGGGTTTTCCATGACCTTCACCTACTATGGATGATCTGACTCATGATGTCCAGCAGTATAATCCTACAATACGTGGGGTGGGGGATGGTAGTCACTAGGCTGATTACTCTTAGATGGAGGCCACTCTACCTATCTTCCAGCATCTGAAGATGCCTCCAGAGATGAGGTTCATTCTTTCTCCCTATATGTTGTGTGATTCAACCAAACCCTGGTGGGATGTGGTTACCTATACTGGTTATAATCAGGGAATGGTAAGGGAGAACTTACTAATTGTCATCAATGATTACTTATTTCCATAGACATTAAGAGATAGGCAATATATATATTTCATGCAATTGTATCAAGGTTCTATGTCTGTTATGGACTATTCAGCACATTTTATTGAGTTGCAATTATTTTCACTACTTCTAGACGGTGATGTGTTATCACATGATAGAATCTTCAAGGATTGGATTAAGTATTCTATATGTTTTTAGGTAATTTGTTTTCTTACATACATTTTCTAAGATAGTTAATTAGTATCTTATCATTGAGTGGAACCTAAGATAAGATAATAGTATTGAGAATAATGGTTTTGTGCCAATGTATGGTATTAGTTATTCAGGTGGTAGGATGTTTTTACAGAACATTTCTCATTAGAATAGTTATGGCCATAATATCTACAATGTTTTCTCTATTATGTTCCATTAGTGTGGAAGTTAGGGTTAGTTGAATCCTTAGTGTGATAGAGACCCTCTGGTGTGTCATTCACATATTCATATAGGGAATCATCAAATATTATATCCTAAAATTACACCTTCTTTTAGTGGAAGAGGATTTGCAGAAGATATACATTCTGGGGTAAGAAAATTTATGATTTTTTATGAAGGGAGTTGGACTAGTGCCTGTAGAAAATGACTAGTTAGAGGAAATGGTCATGGTATCCCTACATTGGATTATCATCAATAAAAAATAAAACATACTCATGGTTAAGAAAATTTGTGATTTTTTATGAAGGGAGTTGGACTAGTACCTATAGAAAAGGCTTAGTAGGAGGTCATGGTCATGGTATGCACACATAGTATTATCATTGATAAAAAAGAAAACATACTCAGGGTTGTGAAGCTGTAACACATGGTTTTGTATCAGTTTAGTTGCATGAAATACAACCGATACAAGATGATTTTAGAACAAGACCATCAGTTGTATGAGGTACTATTCTAGTTGCCTCTACTATTATATCTCCTCTATTTGATATAGGTTCTTCTCATTCCATTATATCCTAATCAATTGTGGATGGTCTTGGGATAGAAATTCAGTATTATTGTGGTGTGATGATATTTAGCACACCATAGGGAGGGTAGTCAAAGGGAATATAACAATATAGGAAATTTTCCCTTGAGGAAGACAGTTATACCTTCTCATGGGACCTCATTTTCCTTGAGATGATCGGGTTCTATTTTAACGCCCCGACCCCAGTTACCCAGAGTCGGTGCATTATTGCGTAACATTGGCATGATCACAAAAGATCAAGTCTCAAAAGACCGATTAGTTTAGTAGCCTTGGAAACACTAGATACATTCATAAATGTTACATTACATCATAAAGTGAAAAACTACAATAACAAAGTCTCCATAGTCCACACTCATATACTCTTCTGACTATCCCTGCATGTCATTCATAAAATACTTCTTCACATCCTAGAAAATATTAAAACATTGAAAGGGGTGACCTCAGATGCTCAGTAAGGATAACAATATTGTGGAAGCTTTCATAAATAAACATTAACATTTAAGGCAATGTATATCTAAAACAAAAGCCTTTTTAAACTTGAACTTCAGCATAATATGGAAAAAATAAAATTAAATAATTCCATTTACTTACTCCCATAGATATTCTACTAGTCGAATAATCAGATGAAATATCAATAACCACTTTTATAATGATGGAATTCATAATTCCAGACTATCATAACCACGTGTCCAAGGACTCGTGCCAAGACCACAAATAAGAATTTGTCAAGGCCTTGTGCCAAGACACTAGTTTGTCTCATGAGACCTACCGATGCAATTTTTTTTAGAAGATACTTATGTTTAAAATTAATAAAATATACTCCAGTTTTTTTCCAAAAACATTATGCAAGCTTCTGAAAACAAAATTACTAATTCTGAGACTGCTCGACTAATTACAGGCCATGATGGGTCCACGCCCAATCCCTTCCTATCTACCGCACTCGAGAGTCAGGTTTTCTGAAAACATTTTTAATCTTGCATTAAATACATATACATTTGCACTGGGTTTTCATATATTAAGACTCGTAAACAACGTTTGATACATACCATTTTCAAAACCAAAATAAAAGAAAATTAAAACTTTTTATTTATTTTTCATTTAAAAAAAAAGTTATGGCTTGTAGAGGAAGCCGAAACTCCAATAATGGTTACAGCGGCGGAGAAGTCGTTGTCGCCGCATACATACAAAAAACATTCCTTTTGTCATTTAGTAAAATATTCCTATAAAAAGATTCCTTTTGAATAAAAGTAAAAGTCAAAGGGGTTTATACAACGTATAAAAGAAAGTTGTGTATAAAACAATATATGCCTCAATGAAAGGAGATTGAGACAAAGTCCTTTAAAAAGATCATTTTTTAAAATAAAATAGATCTATTATGTGTATTCAATATAAGTATACATAAATACAGTACAAATACAAGATAGTACAAAATAATATCATGACACAATTTGAAAGTAGGAGATTAACCCAAAGAACGGAAATTGGGTTAAGAAGTTCCCTTACCTCGTGTCCGACTTGACTTGACCATTCTTTAATCTCCTGAATAATAAACTAGAGTTAATTTCTATTTGATTAAGAACCTTTTTCATTTTCATTATTCCTTTTATATCACTTATTACCCTGTTATGAACATTATGTAATTATTTAAGTTAATAATGGTCATTTTGTCGATCTTTGGTACTTGAGTGAAAAATAAACTTCTTATAATTACAAGTTGTTCATGTTGGGAAATATCCATTATATCCAGAATTATATTCATGATTTAGATATCATATATATCATATATATCCATTATATACATTCATTCATAATATTACGTAACATTTAGAGGTAAGAAATGCAATGCACCGTTCATGGAGACGGTAAGCCGTACGTATGCATGAACGCTACTTTCATTTCTATTTTGTATTTAATGGAATGAAATAATAATGATATAAAGGTTTATTATAATTCTAGTATAATATCATATATAATATCATTTACTCCATCCTTTATACATCCCACATATGGCATTAACGATTCAAATCACTTTGAGGGGGCGGTAGTCCGCACTTCCTAAAATGAAATCATCGCGTTTACCCATAATGGAAATCATAAAGGTATGCCATAAATGAAAAATAAAGAATATTATGTAAAACATAAACATATTATATATCATATATAAATATAGTGACATCTTAATGGCCACCTTTGAAGGTGTTATATGAGTGTTGAACAATCATCGTTTCGTGAGGCAGAAATTCGCCATCCACAGAAACAGTATGTTCTTTAACCATTAGATGTAGGTGTGTGTAAGTGTAGCTCGAATACTTCTTATAAAAACATCCTAGTATATTGACTATACTGGTTTTGTTACAAAATAAATGAATAAAAATATTTTAGGGGGTTGGATAAGAAAAATAAAACAAAATAACATAAGAGAAGACATTACCTTAAAATCGGGTAACTCTTTTTGATTTGATCCGAAGGCTTCCATGGAAAGAATTCTGCCCAAAGTGAGGCTTATAGGAGTAAGAGAGGGATGTTGGGAGAGTATTTGGGTAGAGGTTTTCCGATCCAAATGGCTTTAAAGTGTGAATAAGGTGGTAGTGGTGGGGGCCTTTTATAAGAGGAGAGGAGAGGCACTCTTAGAAAGATTGAAATGTTACTTTATTATGAATTGATTTTCGGATTCTAAAGGTCCCAAAATGATATATTTCGAGGCTAAGGTGATAAGGGTTTTAAATATACTCATACAATAAGTATTTGACAAGTTTAAGCCTTAGATTTTAAATTATATTTTCATTTTATTTAAATCTTTAATCAATGAGGTAATCGCTGCATCATCATTGTGTCATAAAAATTTTAATTTATATAAAGTATAAAAATTATAAAAAAAGTATCATGATGTAGGAAATCGTTTTATCTTTCTAATGAATATTTTTAGTCAAAAATATGACTTGTATAACCCCATTTAAAAATTGATTTAGTAAAAGAAGTCATGTTTGTGACATTTTTATTTTAACATTAAATAAAACGTTTTTAATGTCATTTTCCTACCAAAGTGGCTCCATGGGGTCCCCAAGTTGACCCATGGATTTTCTTGGTCAGAAATGACTCATCCAATTGGGGTAGGACATGTGTAAATGTATTTTCATATTTTTATAATATCACTTTTACCTTAAATTTCACTAATTAACTTTAATCGTGATTAATTAAACTTAAAAGTTACTATTCACCAAAAAATTATTTTAATCCCATTGAACCAAATTTTACTTCCTAATGAAAATTGTGTATGTAGGATTTTTGAAAATCAAATCACATAAGTGTTAATGTTTCATTTAAACTAAAAATCAGTTTTTTAACTACCACTTAGTGGTTTCACTATTCGCCAAAAATTGAAGTTTTTCAGAACAATGCCAAAATTTCACCCTAATCTATAATTGATATTCTGAATTCAAAAATGATGTCTATTTTATGAGATTACAAACTTATAAGTTGCATAAATTAATTTTATAATTAATTTCTGCTGTCACAACAAATAGCGTGTTTTTAAGAAACAATATATATCAAAATATTGACAATTTTTTATGTCCAATTTCGAAGTGAAGTTAATTATAATGAACACCATTGTATAAAATGGTAAAAATATATTCCAATTATACTTTAAAACCAATAAATAGTATAATTTATCACTATAAATTATTTTGATTAAAAAAGTTATTTTTTAGTATTTTTCACTATTCATAGAAAATTGGAAGTTCTCAAAAAATTACAAAAAATTCAACTTAGGATAATTTAGATATTCCGAATACAAAAATGAAGTCCATTTTGAAATATAAAATTTATATAATTTTAAAAAGTGGGTATCACTATTCATAACTACTACTTTGATTGGTCGCGATGTGTTAGAATCTCGAACTTGCGTACAATGCAAGCTATTGCATTATTAAAAGAGAAGCATATCGTGGAAGCTCGGGGTGTTACATTCTCCCCTCCTTCAATAAATTGTGTCCTCAAAATTTGAAATTTTTCTTTGAAAATAAAAGGTTGAAAATAGAAAATACCTTTGTGGAAAACCCACATCGGAAATAAGGTTTATAAAAATATAACTTTAAAAGAAAGAAAGATATGTATAAAGTTCACCCGAGATAGCCCATACTAGGATTCTATGAAAATATGGATATGGAAGAAAAACAAACCATCAAGGTCTGATGGAGAGATGTAGAAAACTGGATTAGGAGAAAGTTAACCATATGAAAATCACAAACTTGTGATTGGTTAAACGGTCATTGAATCCCCAGTTGGAAAAGTTAACCGGCAACGTTTTTGTTTTAAGTTACCTTTTATAAAGTTGAGGAATTTATTTAAGAGATTTACTAAGAACGTAAGGGAATATACATACTTGTCATGTAGACTTTCATTCTTTAATAAATTTTTTTACCACAAACCCATCTTTCACTCTAAAAGGTAATAAAACTCAAAAATATTCTATTTATCCTAATTTTATATGGTTCCAAATATTAACACATACCATTTAGATTAGGAAAACTTTTTTGTAATAACCAGGGACTTCCTGTAGGCTAGTGGTAGGTAATAAAGGCCTGTCGCACTATAGTTGTGGGTTTGATTCCTGCAGCTTTGTCCGACACGACGGGTTATCCCCCGACCTGCAGGTTGTCCTTTTCCTAAAACTATAGTATTATATTATTCCAAAAATAATCTTCAGAAATGTTTTAACCTTAAATAATAATATCCAAGTTTATACTTAATCCATTCCAACCTTTATAGTTATCCAAAATACCTCTGTCCAGAATTTCTCTAAAAGGTCTCTAAATTCAAAAATCAATTGTAACATCAGATTCCCCAAACAAGGTAAAATTTCTCTTATTGTCACATACTAAAAATATGATTACCTTCATCATATTAAAACCTTAATGAAAACAACAATTACTACAGTACAATCCTTATATATATCACATTATTCTTTTAACCAGAATATAATCCTTGAGTCCAAAAGCACCAATACATTAATTATTCCACTTCAACTGTAGTAACATCATAAGATTGTCCTTGACCCCTTGGCCTTTTCTGTGGTAAGTTTCCCTGATGCTTAGGAAATTCATTTGCATAATGCCCCATTTCCCTACAATTGTAGCATTCAACATTGATAGCCTCTTTCTTTCCCTTGAAATCATGAGCTTGGTGGCCTTTTTCTCTAGATTTATAACAAACTCCCATTCCTTTTAGGCAAGTATCGGGGTGATTCTTCCCACAATTATCACATAATGGAAAATCATTCTTTCCCTTTTTCCCTTTATCTGTCTCTTGTTCCACCGTTCTCTTCTTCTCTTGCTTTACTTTGTTGTCATAAGACATAGAGAATTCCTTTTCTATCTTGATAGCACACGAGACAATATCTTCGTACGATGAGAAGGATTGTGATACTAAAGCTCGACGGAGAAATGGTTTTAACCCATCAAATAAATGATCAATCTTTCTTCTTGGGTTACGTATATAATCTGCAGCATACCTCGCTAACCTTGTAAAGTTGGCCTCATACTTTGCGACATTCTCATCCTCCTTTTGTCTCAGACTTAGAAATTTCCTCTCCATATCTGCTCGATGGTCACGAGGAAAGTATTTTTCTATGAAAAGATCTTTGAACTCTCTCCATTACATACTTTATACATCTTCATATTCCTTTGTATTTTGAATCAATGACCACCATTGATCGACATCTCCAGTGAGGCGGTAAACTGCCATGATAACCTTCTCCCTTTCTCTACTCCCCAAGGCATGGAATTTTTTCTCTAAGGAGTTAATACATTGCTCATCTACTAATGGATTTATACCCCCATTAAATGTTGGCGGTTTTTGCCTCATGAAGCTATCTAACATTGATCCTCCACATTGCCGATCAGGGTGCTCCATATGAGTAAGGTTATTATTCATAACCTGAGTGAGTTGTCCCAGTATGGTAATAAGTTGATCAGCACCAGTTGTATCTCCAGATCCACAATAATTATCTTGAGCAGGAGGGAAATCCCTACATGGAGTGCATGCATTGATACGGTTTCCATTCCTTCCACTAGGTGCCATTTCTAAACAATGGCATAAACTAGATTAGTTTTTGAATCAAAATACATAACTCCATACTTAACATAAATTGAACTATTTATGGATATAATCCATAATCATAAAAATGTTTTCTTTGAGGAATTATATACTCATAACACTTCATAGTGGTTTGTAAAGAAAATGAGATTTATCCTAAGCATATCCCCCGGGAGTGTCGTAACCAAGAGTGCAGTAAGGCCCGTTTTCGTGCACCAGTTCCTGTTCGAGTCTATCTCAAATTGGTGTTTTCGGGTTTTACCCCTAGGTACATCTTTGCCAGAGCCGCCTCTACCTGCTCGTATCCAGACAGGGATTTATTGCTCGGAAAACACACAAAATCTCTATAATACCAAAATTCTAGGAAGTTCTTCTATACTAATCCTCAAAGTCTATCTTTGGGCTATGTGCTCTAATTAGAGTTTATCGAAATATAGCTTCCAAGGTTAGTACTAAACTGCCTCTGATACCAACTGTAACGCCCCGACCCCAGTTACCCAGAGTCGGTGCATTATTTCGTAACATTGGAATGATCACAAAAGATCAAGTCTCGAAAGACTGATTAGTTTAGTAGCCTTGGAAACACTAGATACATTCATAAATGTTACATTACATCATAAAGTAAAAAACTACAATAACAAAGTCTCCATAGTCCACACTCATATCCTCTTCTGACTATCCCTGCAGGTCATTCATAAAATACTTCTTCACATCCTGGAAAATATTAAAACATTGAAAGGGGTGAGCTCAGATGCTCAGTAAGGATAACAATATTGCGGAAGCTTTCATAAATAAACATTAACATTTAAGGCAATGTATAAATAAAACAAAAGCCTTTTTAAACTTGAACTTCAGCATAATATGGAAAAAATAAAATTAAATAATGCCATTTACTTACTCACATGGATATTCTACTAGTCGAATAATCACATGCAATATCAATAACCACTTTCATAATGATGGAATGCATAATGCCAGACTATCATAACCATGTAGCCAAGGCCTCGTGCCAAGACCACAAATAAGATTTTTTCAAGGCCTCGTGCCAAGACACTAGTTTGTCTAATGAGACCTACCGATGAAATTTTTTTAGAAGATAATTATGTTTAAAACTGATAAAATATACTCCAGTGTTTTTCCGAAAACATTATGCAAGATTTTGAAAACAAAATTACTAATTCTGAGGCTGCTCGACTAATTACCGGCCATGATGGGTCCATGCCCAATCCCTTCCTGTCTAACACACTCGAGAGTCGGGTTTTCTGAAAACATTTTTAAGCTTGCGTTAAATATATATACATTTGCACTGGGTTTTCATATATTAAGACTCGTAAACAACGTTTGATACATACCATTTTCAAAACCAAAATAAAATAAAATTTAAACTTTGTATTTATTTTTCATTTTAAAAAAAAGTTATGGCTTGTAGAGGAAGCCTAAACTCCAATAATGGTCATGGCGGTGGAGAAGTCATTGTCGCCGAATACGTACAAAAAAACATTCTTTTTGTCGTTTAGTAAAAACGCTTCGTATAAAAAGATTCCTTTTGAATAAAAGTAAAAGTCAAAGGGGTTTATACACCGTATAAAAGAAAGTTGTGTATAAAACAAAATATACCTCAATAAAATGAGATTGAGACAAAGTCCTTTACAAAGATCGTTTTTTTAAATAAAATAGATATATTATGTGTATTCACTATAAGTACACATAAAAATAGTACAAATACAAGATAGTACATAATAATATCAGGACATAATTTGAAAGTAGGAGATTAACCCAAGGAATGGGAATTTGGTTAAGAAGTTCCCTTATCTCGTGTCCGACTTGACTCGACCATTATTTAATCTACTGAATAATAAACTAGAGTTAATTTCTATTTTCTTAAGAACCTTTTTCATATTAATTATTCCTTTTATATCAGTTATTACCATGTTATGAACATTATGTAATTATTTAAGTTAATAACGGTCATTTTGTCGATCTTTGGTACTTGAGTCAAAAATAAACTTCTTATAATTACAAGTTGTTCATGTGGTGAAATATCCATTTTATCCAGAATTATATTAATGATTTAGATATCATATATATCATATATATACAATACATACATTCATTCATAATATTACATAACATTTAGAGGTAAGAAATGAAATGCACCGTTCATGGTGACGGTAAGCCGTACGTACGCATGAACACTACTTTCATTTATATTTCGTATTTAATGGAATGAAATCATAATGATATAAAGGTATATTACAATTCAAGTATAATATCATATATAATATCATTTACTCCATCCTTTATACATCCCACATATGGCACTAACAATTCAAATCACTTTTAGGGGGCGGTAGTCCGCACTTCCTAAAATGAAATCATCGCATTTACCCATAATGGAAATCATAAAGGTATGCCATAAATGAAAAATAAAGAATATTATTCAAAACAAAAAAATATTATATATCATATATAAATATAGTGACATCTTAATGGCCACCTTTGAAGGTTTTATATGAGTGTTGAACAATCATCGTTTCGTGAGGGAGAAATTCACCATCCACAGAAATAGTATGTTATTTAACCATTAGATGTAGGTGTGGGAAAGTTTATCTCGAATCCTTCTTATAAAAACATCCTAGTATATTGAGGATACTGGTGTTGTTACAAAAGAAACGAATAAAAAGAGTTTAGGGGGTTGGAGGTGCAAAATAAAACAAAATAACATAAGAGAAGACATTACCTTAAAATCGGGTAACTTTTTTTGATTTGAGCCAAAGGCTTCCTTGGGAATAATTCTGCCCAAAGTGAGGCTTCTAGGAGTAAGATAGGGATGTTGGGAGAGTATTTGGGCAGATTTTGGATGAGACAAATGTATTGAAACTATGAATATGGTGGTAGTGGTGGGGGCCTTTTGTAAGAGGAGAGGAGGGGAACTCTTGGAAAGATTGAAATGATACTATATTATGAAATTATTTTCGGATTTTAAAGGTCCCAAAATGATATATTTCGAGGATAAGGTGATAAGGGTTAGAAATATACTCATCCAATAGGTTTTTGACATGTTTAAGCCTAAGATTTTACATTATATTTTCATTTTATTTAAATCATTAATTAATGAGGTAATCGCTCCATCGTCATTGTGTCATAAATATTTTAATTTATTTAATGTCTAAAAATTATAAAAAAAGTATCATGATATAAGAAATCTTTTTATATTTCTAATGAATATTTTTAGTCAAAAATATGACTTGTATAACCCCATTTAAAAATTGTTTTAGTAGAAGAACTCATGTTTGTGACATTTTTATTTTAACATTAAATAAAACGTTTTTAATGTCATTTTCCTACCAAAGTGGCTCCATGGGGTCCCCAAGTTGACCCACCGATTTTCATGGTCGGCCATGACTCATCCAATATGGGTAGGACAAGTGTAAAGGTATTTTCATATTTTTATAATATCATTTTTTCCTTAAATTTCACTAATTACCTTTAATCGCGATTAATTAAACTTAAAAGTTACTATTCACCAAAAAATTATTTTAATCCCATTGAACCACATTTTACTTCCTAATGAAAACCATGTATGTCGGATTTTTAAAATTCAAATCACATAAGTGGTAATGTTTCATTTAAATGAAAAATTAGTTTTTTAACTACCACTTAGTGGTTTCACTATTCATCAAAAATTGAAGTTTTTCAGAACAATGCCAAAATTTCACCCTAAGCTATAATTGATATTCTAAATTCAAAAATGATGTCTATTTTATGAGATTCCAAAAATATAAGTTGCATTAATTAATTTTATAATTAATTCCCGCTGTCACAACAAATAGCGTGTTTTTAAGAAACAATATATATCAAAAGATTGACAATTGTTTATGTCCAATTTCAAAGTGAAATTAATTCTAATGAACAAACTTGGATAAAATGGTAAAAATATATTCTAATTATAATTTAAAACGACTTAATAGTATACTTTATCACTATAAATTATTTTTATTAAAAAAGCTGTTTTTAAGTATTTTTCACTATTCATCGAAAATTGGAAGTTCTCAGAAAATTAAAAAAAATTCAACTTAGGATAATTTCGATATTACGAATACAAAAATGAAGTCCATTTTGAAATATAAAATTTATATAATTTCAAAAAGTGGGTATTAATATTCATAACTACTACTTTGATTGGTCGCGGTTTGTTAGAATCTCGAACTTGCGTACAATGAAAGCTATATCATTATTGAAAGAGAAGCGTATCGTGGAAGCTCAGGGTGTTTCATCTATGTCATTATTGAGATGGATTAAATGGATCCTGACCATGAATATGTAGACTATAATCACTTGAAGGTATAATTTACTATACAGGAGGGTGGTAGTTATCTACACAAGGGTGAGTGGATTTGTTTGGTTGATAGATCAGGACCAGAGCATCATAGGATAGGTGTGGTAACCAACAAATTTCCTAGTATATTTGTAAGGGGTAAGAGAATCCATATTGAATATTTTCCTTTGGGAGCAAATTGTTTCAGGAAAATCCTTCTCAAATATTTTTCTGGCTTACTGGCTGAGAAGAAATTAGAGTTTGCAATCAAGACTTTTCTAGAAGTAGCTCCAATGTCTATTAAAGCATGTGATATGGGACTTTTTAAGAATAAATAGATAAATAAATATTTTAATGGCCTATATATTAAGGTTTTATCTAACCAATGACTTCTTCTTGGGGTTTACCCATTTTTTCACCAAAAGGTGGATGGGACCCTTTGTCAATGCTTGGATTACTAATGGTTAAACTAGATTATGGTTTTGTAATGGTATCCATTTCCTTGAATAGTTAATATATCTGAATAGATATGAGGATCTAGGATCTTCTTTATGATTGACCTGCGATCTGGCTATCATCAGGTGCGACTCAAACCTTTAGATATACCACATAGGACATTCCAAATTATGTTCAGTTTATATTAGTTTATTGTTACGTTTTTCTTCCTTAGTAATGTTCCATCCTTTTTCATGGATTTTATAAATTGGGTTATCCATCCCGATATAGATTCCTTTATAATGGGTTTTGTGGAGGACATCTTGGTGTAATATCATACTCATATTTACCATTGTAAGCATCCTGATATCATTTTGAGTACACTGAGAGGGAATTATATATATTCTGTTCTGGTTAATTTCCACATCTAAAATAATAGAGTTCAATTCATGGGTCATATTATATAAGAATTTAGAGCATCCATTGATCTTTATAAGGTGACTGATGTGGCTTATTAATATCATCCTAAGAACGTGTTTGGTATAAAAAGTTTCTAGAATCTAGATGGATATTATAAGCATTTCATATAGGACTTATCACACCGATTTTTGACCTCATACTAGTCTTACTATGAAGGGTTTAATGTTCAAATGATCTGAATCACATGAAAAATCTGTTTTAAAGATAAAATAAATATTACACTGGCACCAATTTTTATTCTTCTAGATTATGGAAGAGGTTATATAGTGTTATGTGATTCATCATGAATCAGAATGGATATAGTGTAGATGCAAGAGGATCAATTTTTATAGAACACTTCTCAATAGGTGAGGACTCATTAGAGAAATTACCTAATGCATGACCTTGAGATATAAGTAGTTTCCCATGCCTTACATTTCTGGATACACTATCTGATTGTTATGTTATTTATGGTGTATAAATACTACAAGAGACTAAAATATATCTTTACGCAATGTGAATTGAATCATAGATAGAAAATATTTGTCTAATATCGTCAGTTATTCAACTTTTATCTTCCTTATATGCCTCTAAAGGGAATTTTAGTAGATGATGCACTAAGACGAAAGAAAAAGGCACATGCCATGTTGGAAGATAGTGATAAATGGAAATTTATTTTTATCTAATCTAAAATTTATTTGGTGTTTCATGAGATCCATAAGAAGTTTTATATTTCATAATTGATTGTTACCACATCCATTATAGATAGGGTAAATAGTAGGTGATATTTAAATCCTGAAGGATTCATTCTATGGGAATGTATTTTTTGTGTGGAATCACCTAAATATTGGTTTATTAATGTATATGACATCCTAAAAATACATGGGTGTTTCTATGATCCTATAAAAATTGAAGAGTAAATTATGTGAGAGTAAAATGATTCTCAATGGATATTTCTTATAAGAATATTCAAGATGTATCGAGATATTAAAAGCCAGTATTGGTGTTATGGGATGAAATGTTAGATAACTATTTTTATCAATAGGAATTAAATCAGTTAGTTGGTAAAGGTAAAGAACCATAAACCTATTAGCTTGTTATATCCATTACCCATCTTATAATGTAAATGGGAATATTCTGTAATGTATTTTATCATCATCTTTCCAAGGTATCCTTGAGGTAGTGACGCGGTTCATGTAGTAATGGATCAACTAAAGAGAGTTCCAACTTCCTTCGTATCTAGGAGACTTTCTCAATTGATGAGATGGGAAGACTATATATCCATAAGATCAGATGAAAAAAATCATCGCCCTATAATTTCATACATGGATGATTGTTGCACATCAAGGCTTTAAAAGTGGTTACATAAGGCAATGGGTACACTATTTCTTCTAGCCACAACCATTCACCCTCAAACCGATGGCCAATCATAATGAATGATATAGGTGTTAAAAAAATTCTATGATAATGAGTCCTTGGGTTTATATGTTTATGGGATAATAATATCTATTTATGTGAGATTTAATACAATAATCAAATTCAATAAATTATTCAGATGGCTCTATATGAGGCCTTGTATGGTTGGACATGTCATTCACCTCTATGATGGTTAGTGGCTATAGAGGCATCACTATTGGGTCCTTATATCAGTAATGATACATTCTAGTATGTTTAATTGATCATGATTGTTATTTGAAATTTCAGTATAGGTAGAAATATTATGTTGATTTCCATTGATAACCTCTAGAGTACAGGTCCCGAGACTGTGTTTTCTTAGGGCTATCACCCATACTTGGGAATATATGAATAATGAGGAAAGGGAAGACTCATTGTGCTTTGTCAGGCCATTTGAGATTTTTTATAGATTCATGATAGTATCTTATCAGTTACTATTACCTCAGAGGTACCATTCCATGCACGACATATTCCATGTTTCACACCATCTTCAATATCATGCTGCCCCATATCATAATTTTGATCTTTATGTGGCTGAGTCGGATGTCGATGCTTATTTTTAGTTGTACCCTATAAGCATGGTTGATCAGAGTATAGAGGATCTTTGAGGATGATCATTCTCTTTAGTATGGGTGTTATAGAAGAACGACCATGTTCAATAATAGAAATGGGATCACATGGATGATGTAAACACTCAGTTGATGGAATTTTTGTCAAATGATGTTTTGCCTCCATTGGATGATGAACATAAGGATGAGTTCTGTTAAGTAGGAAAGACTGTAAGAAACCAGTTTTTTATGAGGTATAGATCCATTAAATTTTATTCTAATTATTTCTCACAGACTTAATATGGATTCCTAACAAGGTCATAGGAATTATAGGGGGTGTGTGGGGTTTTTTTGATCCCAAATCCCCTCTATTTAGAAAGGTATGTTGGGAGCACAATTATTGAAAACTATATCAGGAATACCACAATGTTTTTACCTTCCATGCAAAGTATTCTGTCTAGGAATGATGGGGAACACAACTTTCCCTAACCATGCTCCCAGGGACACAAAATCATGCAGGAATATTTGTAAATTTTAGCATAGGAATGCCACATGTTATGTCCATGGTTTGTCAAACTGTACACGTGAAACTATGTGGGGACCCACCTTAGGTAGTTGTAAGGGAACATTTGGCACGTGATTTGGCTAACCATTCATCCAAACTCTACGACACTATAATTCTTGGGTTAATTTTCCATTTTCCATTATTTTTTTAGTCTACTCATACTTATATGTTACTCCTCTAAAGGAGTGGGGGACATAATTTCTCATGTTGGATCTCTCAAACATACCCCTTTATAGTCTTTTATATCATTTCATCATCCTATGTCAAATTTGTGCAATATTGGTCACCTTAGATTACTCTCTATATGTTCTTCATTTGATAGGATTAGTTCATAATTTCCTATCACCTCAAGAACTCAATCATGATGAATTATCATAAACTCTATTTTCAGTGAACTGATCTATTATTTTGTTTTCATTCCAGGAAAAAATAAGGGATGATAATGGAATAGGAATGTACTATAGGCTTGTGGTAGGTGGTCTATGAATTATCTCTCAAAGACACTAAATTTTATAAATTGTTCCCAAAATTCACATGCAGGTATCACCAGGTGTTTCCCAGTTAAATTCATATTCCATGCTTATAATCATTTAACACATATTCTAGAGCATAATCTATACATGTTATATATGTCGTTGGAGGTTGGGACCTCAATTTCTCCCAACCCACATAGGGTGTAACCTCTTTTATGCCTTTGTATTCCATGATGGGATTACCCATTCCACTGTTCGGGTGAGCTATAGTTGGCCTTAATAAAGTTAAGTTTTTTAATAGATTATATTAATTGATAATTTCTAGAACATGTATAGTCTCACTTGACCGTTCTATGGTATGTGTTGAAATTAATTAATTGACCATTATAATGTTAAATGGAAATTTTATTTATATATATCACTTAGGCTAGATAATTATAATTTAATTGCATATGGTTTTATATCCTTATCCCTCCATGAAATTATTATTAATGGTAAATGAGTTAAATATATAATTGAATATGGAATTAATGTAAAAATTGTTTCATTTATTTTTTTTTTCATTGTCACCTAGTATGAAATGCATTAGAATGAACTAATATATTTATTAAAAGGTATGATTATTACATGGCCTAAATTAAATAATGAATTATGTATGAGGTTTATATCACATATGTACCTTTATATCTTTATAAGAGTGGTAAAATATGAGAATGCCTTGGATTTCTAAGGGAATTCCTTAATCACTTCTAGGCCACCATTACTATTCAAGGATTCAGTTTCCAAAGGGAAAACCCATTATGGAACATAGTACTTGTCTATTAGAGGATGCCTAAAATGATATTGTAGGAACCCTTACTATCTTATGGATAATAGGGTTCCTTAGATAAAATCCATGGATATATCTTGAAATCTTTAGAAATGTGGAAGTAAGGATACATCCCATTAGGCCCGGTGATTCTTAGAACATGGTTACCTTGGAAGAGATCCTTGGAATTAGTTAGAATCATTTATAATGGAATGCCTTGGGTGATGCCCATTGGATTACACTATGACCCTTATAATAAGGATACAAGTTATTATTGAGTTGGATCAACCCCTGAGGTCAAATATTCATTGGTTATTACATTGTATAGTCATTAATATTATCATCATTACAAGATTCCTTGGGAAAAAAAATTGGATCCTCCTACATCATCTCCCTCATATATAGTATGGATGAAAATGACTATAAACTAAAACAAAAATAATTACATGATTACATGTTCAAACACCAGCTGAGGAAGAAGTAGTTGTTGGTATCTTTACATTAATATACTATATATATATAAATATACACCCGCACATCATTCCGGTTTATATTCACATAGTGGATTGTAAAGACACTACTGGTTGTGGCCTAATGAGATTTTTCAGACACACTATCTATTCCATCATTGGTACTCGTGAATATTATATGCATGTAGGTGATGATAAGTGGAAGTGTCCCATTTGGGCACATGTCATTATTTCTTGCTTAGGATGGAGCTTGAAAGAATATGACTCAGACGGAGCTTGGGATGTTGGATTGTTTTTGTATAGTTTTTATTCTTTTTTATAGAATGTATTTTCTACTACCACGTGTTCATATTTTTTAGTTTTTTATAGACATGAAATGACATCATCATATTTTTTATATGATAAATTTCATTATTTGATTATTATTATCCATTTCTTGGTTGTTAATCTCAACTTCTATTGGGGTTTTCATTATTTAACTATTTTCATTATTTTATACATATTATATATATATAGGATGTGATACACTATGACATGAGGGAATTGTCTCTCCATATAAACATCATAGGCCCTCGCTTCTAGTCAGAAACCTCTAGAATATGGAGAGGTTCACATGATGTCATTTGGCCCACTGGTTTGGGGAACATCTGAGTGGACCTGGGTCAGGACATCACATCAAAACATTCTATTTTTAATCTCATAAAAATAATTTTTATTATATATTTTAAATGATGTTTAGTTGAATGTGAATTAATAACTTACCCATGATTGATGTTTTTTCCAAAAAAATGTAAAGTATGATTAAATTTAAAATTACCAAGTACGACTCTATTAATTGAAGATAGAAAATGAGTATTTAGACAATCTCTTTGTACCTTAATTTTTTATACGACATTTTTTACATTATTTATGATGTTTATTTTATTTATCATTTAATTAAAAGTAAATAAAATTATAATTTTAATAATGGAGTTCTACTTTACTAAGAATATTTTGTTTTTTTATATAGTTGTTCTTTCCTTTAAGTTAATTTTTTTTTCTATTTGTATATGGATTATATTTTATTTGAAAATGATAATATAATTTTATTTATAAAAATATACATATCTCCATGTTTGGTTTTTTAAAAAATAGATGTAATATACAAATAATAGACAATTCGATTACGGTTTTTTTCAACCGACATTTAATGTTAATTGGAACATCAATTTTTGTTAGAAACTAATGTCCGAAATAAATTTTAGAAGACATTATATGTCATTAATTATTATAATATGAAATTGAAACTATTTTTTTAATAAAAATAATAATTCATTATGAAATATGATATCAAAATTTAATTCCAAGTCTGATTAAAAAACCGATGTGGAAATTTATGAAGGAAAATTTCAATGAAAGTTTTAAATCTAAAACATTTTTGAAATATAATGTTTTTATAAAAAAAATAATTGAAAATTTTGTTTTATATAAAAACTAATGTTTAATTATTTCATTAATTTTCATTTAGTTATAGTTTAAATATAATTTTTTTATTTAAAATTGATGTCCAAAATCGATTCTAGAATACTTTTGAAATCATTTTTTATTAAAAACGACATTGAAATTCATATTAGGATTCAAAATAAAGAGGCATTTCCACATCATTAAAAACTGATTCTAAAACATATATTCAAATTTTATTATAGTTTTTGTTTCAAATTTTTTAAACTAACATGAAAAGTATAATGTTTTTCATTACTTAGGGTAAATTTGGTTAGACAATGATATAAAAAATATAAAATAACTGATGTTAAAATATTTTTTGACTAGTTCATCATATCAACAACTCCTTATAGTTGATCATCTTCTTCTAAACATTCATCATATTTTTTCACTAGATCTATTAAGGAATATTCCATGTTAGATATAAATTATATTTCAAAATATTCTAAATGATAATAATTACTAACCTCTTCCACATTTCCAACTATAATCTTTCTTCAAAAATTTCCTTGACTTTCATTTCCAAATTAATGTTTATCTTAAGGGATAACATCTATTTTTTTATAAAAAATAAAAATCTCAATCCTCACCCCAAAATACTTTTAGAAACCTCATCGTGATTTTTCTAATTTTTCAAAATAAGGAATGGTCTTTGGGTGGGATACCCTCCAATATTATTCTATAAATCTTTGACATCCATTCCATAAGAGATATGAAATAATAACATACAAAATCATAAATTTTGGTCTCTTGAATCTCTTGATTATTTATTTCTTGGGAATAAATTTCTTTAAAATAATTTTCCAAATAATTTTTTATCTTCACTCACATTTCATATGTATCCTATTTGTTATGTAGATCATTAATTTAGGATTATCTAAGATATAAATCATCTTGTTTTATAAATTTTGGGTTGTAAATTATTGTTAATCATTACATGACTTTCTACACTATATCAGAAACCTTCATCTCATGACATAGTCAATGTGTAGCCCCAAAGAAATTAATTTTTTGGTTTTATAAATTTTCAATATTTTACCATTAATTCATATTCAAATTATAAAATTGTTTTTTAGGATATTACAAATTTAATCTTTAATGTTTCCATTACATTCATAAATATTAGAAGTATTATCCCAAATTCAATCTGCTATTATAAAAACTATCACATTAATGTATATTTAATTAATCTATTCTCTGGATATAGTACTAAGTGAATTTTCAAATTCATAAAATAAATTTTCATTCATGTCAATTATATATATTTTAGAAGAAATAAAATACATCAGTTATAATATGTATTTCTTAGTATCAATGTTACCTAAGAGACTATGAATGATATCTCATTATATTCATCTACACATAATAATTGTAATAATCAATTAAGGTAACACTATTTGTATATGTAAAATTATCCATAATGATAGATTTCTCAAATAGGAGTTAGTTTGGGTTCTATGTCATAATAGATTTCATAATTTTTTGTATTTGACTTACCTTCAGATCATGTTTCTTTGGTATAAGAAATGATACCCACCTTTGACTAATTTTTTATTATCGAATTCAAACAAAATATATATCAGTAAAGTATATATTAAGTAAAACACATATGGACACACTTATTTTATAAGGTCCACTCACAAAAAGAAAAATAAATATAGTATACAATCATAATTATGCTGTTGTACCAAAACTACACTATAATTCACTACTTTTGTGGATATATGTTTTAGGTTATGTCAAACCAGATGATGCATCATTTTCTATAAAAATTTATTTGATATAACTCTTGACTGAGGCTAACTCCTAATTGTGGGAATATCTCACTACCTTCCACTGGTCCCTTCCTTCTCCTCTATCATGCACTACTCTAGAAGATATCATTTTATAGACTTATAGTTGTCTTCTCAAAAGATATTAGTTATAAATGAAATTATAATTCTAAGTTTGGTGATACAGTTAATTACATGGGTTTCACCCAATTTCATGGATATATTGAGTAAAATTTTTGTAAGATGATTTGAAATGTTGATCTACTTAAAAACTCACAAAATAATAAAAAAACAAAAAATTAAATTTTGGTAGAGAAATTATCCACATAATGATTTTCTTATATTACAAAGAAACTCTACACTTATAATCTTAATATTCAATATAATTAAATGTACTATTAAATTAATTCAATTTAAAATATATTCATTGAAACATAGGTGATTAAAACATTCTTTATTATCCCTTCCACCATATTGTAAATATCTTTTCCCAATGTTTCCCATTTCTTTGTTATATCAAGAATATTTCACAAATTTTATTGCATAAATCACACTCTATTTCAAGCATAGAGAGTTTACATTCCATTTCAAATTAAATAAGTTAACTTAATTGATCACAATATAATTATAACATAATATATTAGATTATATTCAATTAAATCTAAACATTGATAATTATTTGGGCTATTGTATTTCATTACATAACCTCTAAATAGTTATAAAAAGAAAAAATATAAATGATCTTTCAATTATACATATTAAAGAAATCATGAAATAATAAATTTCATCATGATATGGTAGAATGATTTTGTTTCATCAACTATAGGTTGTGTGTGATTTTTTTACTATAGTTGAATAGTTTGTGTGAGGTGGCATAATGATGTTAGAATTTGGATAGTATATTATTGAAGGAAAGAATAACCACACCATTAAACACACTATTGTTATATTTTCCTCAAAATTTTTAGTGAATATGTATTCATAAATATATGAAATAGATAAATAAAAGAAATATAGGAAAAATATTTCCATCTCCAGGCTTGAACAGCTGAGTATCTTGCCAGCTAGTATAGTGGTTAATCTCAATAGTGAAACAACTGGGTCATATATGAATAATAAGTGGGAATAATATGTGATGGTGGTATGTAGAAGGTAGAGCTTTAGATTGGATCATTGATGTTGGAGATAGTTCCCATATCAAAGGGAAGTACCATGGTCAGCAATGTACCAATCTCCCGTGACCAATATGACTAAAAATCTTGAAGACATGTTAAAAAGGTATGTTAGAAGAAATATTTGTGGCACAATTTATGTTAAATGTTGTATGCCCAAAAATTAATATTTTATATATAAGGAAAGGAATATTTTTGACTATATCATGGAGAAGGGTATCATGATTGCAGTGCTTTAAAAATGTTTAGAGGGTGTTCACTATGCTATGGAGGATGATATTTCTTATTTGGGATTTACCTTTGAAAAAGTGGGAATCCCAACTATGGTGTTGTGAAAACCATATTCATGGTTGAGGTAGTTTAGTGGAAAATGATACATGGAAATTTCAAGATTCCAAAATATTAAGATGGATATGATGAAAAAATAGTGGACCCCATGGTGAATTTCTGAGGTACGTAAAAAAAAGGGGATGCCTAGAATTATAATTTTGGTTATCATGGAGGAATCTTGAGAGGTTTGAAAAAGTGAGATGATGAGGCTCTCTTATAGCCTATTTGATGGAATAAATAATATCTAGTTTCTAACTAAGAAGAAAGAACTAGTACTCACCATATTATAGGGTGTTTTAAAGATAATTTTTTTCTTCAAATTATACCATGCCTTATAAATATTAACATCATTATATATTTCGTCTTGGTTTGATCATGTTTATATTTTAAAATTACCCCAAACATAGTATTTTGTGAGATAAAATCTTTTATTTTAGAACCCATAACTGAGATAGGTCCCCAAAATTTGGGTTTTTTGGTTTTACCTAACAATTACTAATTAGAACCAAGTGAAAATATTGAAAAACTTATTATTTTAAAATAGAGATAATGAGGAAATATTTGGAGAATTTATTTGAATTAAAAAGACATTTTTGGAAAAATATAAATCAAGTCGAACAACATGCTTGATTATGGAAAATGATGAGATGGGGAATCAATACCAACCCTCATATCAATGAGGATGGTTTCTAGGATTTAAAAACCTTTCTAATAAGATTATTCAAAAAAATAATTGATCATATTGAAATATAAAAAGCACAGTGAAGAAAAAAATAAGAGATCAAAAATTAATTCAACTTCAATATCTTATTTTCTTCAGACAGGGGATTATCTAAAAGAATAAGAATGATAACAACGCCATATTAGGATAGAATATAAGTCCATAAGATAATTAAACCATATAATTATCTCTATCTATAAGAAGAAATTATTGCTTCTGAGATCATGATGAATAACAAATACTCAACTCTCACATCATCGAGTTGATTTCATATGGAATAAATAAATGATATCCCATCAACATCTTGTAAAATGGGACCATATACCTAGAGATAAATATACATAGACTTTCAGTGACTTATGATGATCTATAATAGGCTCTCATATATATATATATATTGAAAATTGATCAAGGTCTACATGTGTATATACTATCAAATCATTCTCTCTGAGATGTGTGAAATAGAAAAAAATAGGGTGTGAACCTAGACTAGAAACACACATTTATAAAACATACTATTACACATATAGTGTGTTGTGTTAATTTATTTTATATTAGAAAAAATATTTTCATGCTACGTGGATTAAACCATAGTGTAAAGACATGTAAAATCTCATTGTGTGTATACATTACTCTCATATATAATTTTTAAATTTGGGATTGAGGTATACAAAGAGAGATATTTAATGAGTTCATCTAATAAACAAAGAAGATCATTATGGTCTATGTGGAATAATAGAATATCATAGTTCTAAACTATTGTTCATTCTGATTCACCCCCATATCACGGTTCTATATGTCAACATGTTCCCAATATTTAGTGTGAATGAAAATGATTCCCTCTTATGGTTATATTTGTATATCTTTCTTATATTTGATGTGAACCTAGAATTCATGATGAACCCACTATTTTTTAGATGAACTAACTATGATGATTGAAAAATGTTTTATGTTCTTCTTATATTATGAAAATTTATGATGGGATATATTATTAGTGATGCTAATTTAAAAAATAACCATGAATGAGTTGGTGATGATTGGATAGAGAAGTTCATGGAATGATCATATTGTAGTTAAGTTTCAATGTAAACATTATTTGTTATATTTTATTAAATATTAGTAATAATCGCAATCTTACTTATGGAAGATTATTGGAAGAGAATAAGGTTGAGTAAAAAATATAAATATTTAGTTATGAGTTAATTCTGTGAAATGTTTGGAATAATAAGAATTAGTATAATAATTTATTGAAGTAACCAACAAATTATGGTGAAAAATTATAATTCTATTAAAAAAAATATTCTAAAAAATTATTAGATATTTTTAAAAAGATATATATTTCGAATTTACTATAGATAAGGACAAAAGTGTGGATCATGTTCATGACATGGAAATGATATATTATTGTTAGTCAAATGAGTGTATATACAATGATCAAGTCATGATCTATTGGCTCTATGAGATGGTTATCCACCAGGAAATCATTCTTATAATGAGTTTATTAGTCATTGGAGATCTTTCCCTAGAGAAAAAAATATTTATGATAGAGGAAGAATACTTGATGTATGCACTAATGATGATAGGTGAAAAAATGAGTTGGTAAATTGGTCAACTTGAAGAACATACATAATATATAGAAAAGTAAATGGAAATAATGTAGAGTTTAAAGAAATTGTTATCCCTATCTATAAATATATTGAAGAGAATAGAATTTTTTTGTTAATTAAAACCTATTGATAAATTATATTTCTTCCCAATTGAATGAAAATTATAACAAGATAAAGGAACTTGAATCAATGATCAAATCATAATAGGGAAATCATAAGTCAGATACTTCATCTATAAAATCCTCAAAAAGTGAAACAGAAGTATGTTAAATTTATTAATTTATATGTAAACATAATCTTGTTGATCAAAATAGAAGAAAAGTCTCTCAAAACAAGGTATCTATGACTTTATACTATTACAAAAAATGGGGAACAACCTCTGTTTTTATTTCTGGAATACCAATAACATAAAAATTAATAAATTATAGTATGATAACATCTCAGGAAAGAAAGGATAACATAGGTATTCCTTTTTATAATTTTTTTTAAAATTTCACTAAATATGGGAATATTGTAAATGGATTACAGTTGGAGAATAACTAAAGGACACAGAGAAAAATCAGATATTTCTATTACATAATATGACAATGTCTATACTAGAAGAAAATATGCAATGATGGAATATATATTCACTATCATGAAGGAAAACATAGAGCACAATGAAAGGTGTATTGGGAACCAATAATGTAGTACTCACAATAGACTTATTTGAAAAAAGGAAATAAAACCTAGAAGGAAAAAATTGAAGTTTTTATACCTATGAGAGGAGAAAATATGTATATGTTGTTGGAATAATCCCTGATAGAAATGACTGAAATAAATTTGATGTCCTTTGGAGAATAAAATCATGATTTATGATTGAATTGACTCATCTATACCATTATAATATCAGATATGAATACCGGTGGTTTTTTACATGAATAGAGAATGGTGTATAAAAATTGATATATAATTCATGCATCAAATTAAGAAATATATACAAGTGGGACAATTCCAATGAAATAACTGTAACACAATCCCAGGTAAATGATGAAACATGGAGATAAAAAAAGAGATGAAACTTGTAAAATTTGTGTGATGTAGTGGAATACTATTAAGGTGTCTTAGAAGGATACAAGGAGAAAAGGGTTGGGACATTGTGACCGACCACATTCCTCAACACAGGGATGTTAATGGTACTTTTATCCTCATATAATTAAATTATTTTAACTAAAAATAAAATTGGTATACAATTAATTGTAAAATATGATCTGTGTATTATGTTGATTTAATGAAGATATATTCTGTAACATACTGACTCATCCTATTGGCATGAGGGGGTGGAGGAATGCTACTTGGCCATAAGCGACGTTCCTAGGGCGCCAAAGGCTGGAAATAAATTATGAGGGATTCAACAATACTTGGGGATTTATTTTTTCCTTTTTAATTGAACAACCAATAAACAATCCACTACTCACAAAGATACATGATACTTGTTGACATAGAAACCCGAACCATACTTCACCCAAAGACAACCAAGTTGTTCCATAACAATTCCCCCATTCCAATACAACCAAACCCAAATATCAAAGTACCAAGAGGAAGACTACACAACAAGGTCCCAAAGAACTAGGATATTATCCTTATCTCCCCAAAAAGCTCCATGCTCTAATCAACACAACATCACCAAAGAATCATTACAAACCACTAGAAAAATGATATTCTATACTCTTACATGTGTCCCGGAATACAACATCTCAAAAGAACCCAAGTTCCAAATAAGGGGGTGAGTACAAATACTTGGTAGTATTTCCCCAAATTACTTTGCTACACACGCCACTAGGATAAAACCATTAGAACATTTAAATGAAAAAATTTATATAATATAGTAAATACAGCAACAATATACAATAATCCAAACATTCCTTCACCCATCCATTTTCACCCAAATGCCCACAACACATAGGAAGCCACACAACCATGGTACAAATTATTTCACATTAGAAAACCCATTTTCATATTTCACAACATTACACAAGAATCATTCAATGGATACTCACACAACCAAACTTGTAAACAACCATAGTGTCTCTTCTATCCCAGTCCGTTATCCTTTCCCCATCTAGTGGCACTTCCCAGCCACATATCCTTTGATGGTGGCCCTTTTGTCTATTATCCATCCTCTTTTTATAGTGGTACTCCCTATCCACTTCACACACATAATTCACAATACTTATTAAACAGAAATTATATCACATCAAGTCCACCACATTATTCCCACAATTTATACACCACCAAACAAAACCTTAAGAGCATCAATAATTCCAACACAATCCAATTCTATTCAATAAATCACCCATTTATTGGAAATGCCCTATAAATATGTTATATTCCCAGCCAAATTCAATAAAAAAATTATTTATTGAATACCATCTTTCACAAAGCATTTTTCTTAATCAAACCACTAATTTTTTTTAAAATCATCATTTTAAAATCACACAAAAAATCCCATTTTGCAACAATAACCCGTTTTCCCCAAAAACCTCAAATCATCACCAAATGGGTTTACAACAAGATTCACACCACATATTGAAAACTAATTTGAAACCAAAAAAATTAATTTCATCCAAATCCACTAGTTATAACCATGTGGAGTCAAGAGAAGAGCCACCTACCTTTAGGGTTCTGGAGAAATTAACACACAAGCAACCGCACCACAAATCTGGCGAACGCACCACCAAACCCTCTCTAAATTCTCTTCTCTAAAATCAAAAATCCTTGATCTCATAACTTTAGGCTACAAAAACCCTAGATCTATACTCCATGGATGTAGATCTAGAAAACAGAGAGACGGGGAAGAGGTGATCTAGAGAAAACCAAAGAGAAACCTAGAGAAGAGACTTACTCGGGACAAACCACCTTTAAACAACCTTCAAACCCCTTCAAACCACTTCCAAAATCAGTAGGAAAGCCCCTCAAACCCTTGAGAACCGAAAATACCAAATTAAACTTGAGTGGGTGGGTGTTTGGAGTGAAATAGGTCATGCTCGAGTAGACCCGAATTTAAAAATCCCCTCTTTATGTAGATGCACAGTTAGACCGTACGGTTTAGAAAACTGTGCACTAACCATGCACACACCACTTCTTCTAGAGAATGGGTCCCACACAGTTTTCTCACATGGTTTGGAAAACTGCGTGTAGACTGTGAAAATCCCACGGTCTCACCATGCACAGTTACCTGGATAACATGCATGGTTTTCCCTAACTTTGTTCAAACCATGCACCCTTAGAAAATCATCCAGACATATTCAAAACCATTACAAACTCTCCCAACCTCATCAAAAATCATACAAAGCACTTTAAAAACAATAAAAACTCATAAATATGGCTACATAACTCAAAAAAGTGGTGATACATTCTCCCCACCATCAGAATTTCCATCCTTATAAAGTAGAGAACAATCACGTTGTCTAAAGAGATCAGGCCATTGCTCGATCATAGCTTTCTCCCGCTCCCAAGTCTCCTACTGATTTTAATTGTGCTGCCACATAACCCAAACTAAACCAATTATTTTACCACACAAAACATTTACTTGCCTATCCAAAATATGGATTGTAATGTTCACCAAATAATCATCCAGTTCTATCTCAACATGATCCCAACAAATCACATGATCATGATCTGGCTAATACTTTTTCAACTGTGACACATGAAACACATTGTGAACCACACTAAACCATGGTGGACAAGAAAACTTATAATCCACATCCCCAATCCTCTCAAGTATCTCAAATGGACCAATATACCTTGGAGATAACATACCCTACTTTCCAAACCAACGATGTCCCAACCATGGAGATATTCTAAAAAAAATGATCACCCACCTCGAATGAGAACAGCCATCGACGATGGTCTGCATATGATTTTTGATGACTTTGAGCCATCTCCATCCTCTTTTTGATCAAAATAATCTTCTGCATAGCATCTTAGACAAAACTCATTCCAATCATCAAAGTCACACATATTTCCACCCAACATATTGGAGAACAACATAGAAACCCATACAACACCTCAAACAGAGCCATATGTATTGAATACTAATAACAGTTATTATAAGATATCTTCAAAAATTGTAAGTGATCCACCCATGAACCACAAAAATCCATCACACAAACCCTTATCATATCTTCCAATGTTAGTATCTTCCTCTCAGATTGTCCATCCGTTTGAGGATGATACACCATCCTCATTGTTAACTATCTCCCAAGGGCTTACTATAAGGATTTTCAAAATTGATATGTGAACCTCAAATATCTATCTGATAAAATCATGTCTGGAATTCCATTCCCCTTTACTACTTCTTGGATATTGATTTTGGATAGATCTGCCACCATATGGGATTCACGAATTGGAATTAAATGGGCCAACTTTGTGAGTCAATCTACAATCACCCATATGGTATCGTACTTCTTACCCATTCTTGGGAGACCCATCGCAAAATCCATTTCTATATGCTCCCATTTCCACACTGGGATAGGTAAGGACTACAACATTCCTGTTGGATACTGATTCTCTGCCTTGCCCTGCTGACAAGTCATACATCTCGGAAAAAAACTCTTCCACTTTCCCTTTAATACCATCCAGCCAAAATTATGCTTCAAAGGCCTTATACGTATATTGAATTTTAGGATGTACATCCCACCTAGAATGATGATAAGATGTGAGAAGATCCTACTAATAATACACTTTTACCATCAATCGATTTTGAAAACACAAGACTGAATTACCATTAATTTCCCATCTCTCAATGGTCTTCCCACCATTTGGTTTTGACCTCAACTCCATACATTCGGAATCAGATTCATGTACCTCCTTATCAAAGATAGACAAGTTGGGAACCAATGAAACTGGAAAGAAGACTATTCTGTTACCTTATTCCTCACATTCAAATTGTATGTCGGCTATGACCGACATCAAATGACACCAATTTTATGCTATTTCACCACCTGAGCATATGATTTTATACTAAATGAACCTGCCACCAAATTTCCCATAAAAGGTGTGTACATTAAGTCAAAATGATATATCTGGAGATATTTAATCCACCTCCTTTTCCTTAAGTTCAAATATCTCTATGAGAAAATATATTTTAATCTCTTATGATCAGTAAACACCATGAATTTCTCACCAAAGAGATAATGACACCACATTTTTAAAGCTTGAACCACTAATGCCAGCTCAAAATAATGTGATGAGTAGTTCTTATCATGAATACTCAATTATCATGAGCCAAATGTAACCAAATGACCCCCCTACACATTAGAACACATGCCAACCCTGATCCTGATGTTTCACACTACACCACATACCCTTTCTGTGGTTTAGGAAAAACCATGATTGGTGTTTATGTAAGGTGGACCTTTAGCTCTTTGAAGCATTTATAACACTACCCATCCCATTGAAATGGGATATTCTTCTATGTCAAAGCTGTGATTAGCAAAGATAATCATGAGAAATCACAAAAGAATCATTGATAATAGCTAGCAAGAACAAGGAAGCTCCATATCTTGAAAACGTTCTTTGGAAGTTTCTATGAGATAACCACCTCTATTTTTTCTAGATCAACTGAAACACATTTATCAGAAATAACATGGCCAAGGAAACGAACCTCCCGTATCCAAAAGTCACACTTTGACAATTAGGCATACAACTGATGCTCCCTCAATATCCCTAACACTATTTTCAAATGTTGTTCATTATCTACTCTTGTACTCGAATAAACCAGTTTATCATTAACAAATAACACCATCACAAAGTCCATATATCTGTGAAATATCTAATTCATCAATTCCATGGAAACCACTGGTTCATTCATTATACCAAAGGGAATAACCACATACTCATATTGTCCGTATCTTATTCTGAAAGTTATTTGGGGAATATCCTCCTTCCTCACCCACAATTGATGATATCCTGACAACAATTCAATCTTGGAGAACCATTGAGATTCCTTCAACTAGTCAAAAAAATCATCACTATGTGGAAGTTGATATCTGTTCTTTATCATAAACTAATTAAGTTGACGACAATAAACCCAGAGCCACATAGTTCTATCTGCCTTTTTTAACAAAAAAACTGGCACTACCCATGGCGGCATGCTAGGCCAGATGAACCCTTTGTTCTCTAACTCTTCAAAATTCACTATTAATTCCATCAATTACAATGGTTCCATATGGAAAGACATAATCGAGATAGGACTGCTACCTAGACAGAGATCAATAATAAACTCAACTTCTCTCCTTGGTGAAAAACCTGAGAATTATTTGGGAAAGACATCCATAAACTAATCAACAACTACATGAAGAACACTTTGATCAACATCATAAACTGATACCAATAACAAACCCACTAACTGATATGAGATCATGCCAAGAGCTAGTGACAAAAAATCTATTTCACCCATATTTTCATTCTTATCCCTTCTAAAGATATGTTCAATGCCATCCTCAATCGTAATACTGACCATTCATGCATAGAAATCTATGTGGGACTTAAATGTCAACAACCAATATATTCATAGGATTATATCATAAGCACCCATCTCAAGCACTGATAAATCCCACATCTATTCAATGTAATTCAAAACTAAACAAAATTCTCTATATAAGAAATATCTACACTCTCTTTGAGCCTGAGAAGTTTTCATTTTCAATACAGAAGGCTTCATTTACACATGTTAACCCAAAAAAATAACTGCACAGGAAGAAATAAAAAAATTAAAAGAACCCGTATCAAAAAAATCATTCATCAATGTAGAATTTAAAAGAACTATACCTCGCACTGTGTATGGTCCCGACTGATTATCCATTAGCACCTGTTCAGCCCCAGAAAACTACTTTATTGCCACAGGCTTCCCTTTATTACCTTGATGAGGTGTGATGGTATTTACAAAATCACCATGACCGAAATTACTCTACTATCGAGGGGTATGATTCTTCCCCAATCCCATCAAGGACTACCACCCCTGATACCCTAGAGGATTTTCATGAATACCCCGCCTTGGAGCATTCTGACAATAACTCTAAAGATTCCCCATCTTCTTAAAATTATTACATGCATAGGGTTGGGTCGTACAATCCCTCTTGATGTGTCTCATAAAGCCACACTAAAAAAATCATTACTTACTCTGAGGATTTGGAGGAAGATTCATTGATCCTACAATCAGATTCTAAGTCTTACTCCCACCCTATAAATAGTTTTCCCTTTTCTTCTTGAACCCAGCGTTCAAGTTTCCACTATTCCACATGGGTACCAACATACTTACCCCACCTATATCCCCAATAATATCTCACTCATCCTCTATAGCTCCATTCACCATTTTTGTGTAATCATTTATACATAGAATTGCTATCTTGGAATGAATTTCTATGTTCATCCCATAATCAGAAATTCATTCCTTCAACAATGTACTACCCACAACCTCATGATCAAACCACACTAAGTTCATAAACATAGCCACTTATTCCATTATCACCTTGTTCCCTTGATTTAAACTAAATAAATTTGTGTTGTGATGAATTATGAACTTATAACGGTAGATTTTTTTGTTAAACAATTCCTCAAAACCCTCCCATGTCATACCTTGGATCGTCCCAGCTTGGACCTCTAACCCCTATCACTGACAGGAAATATTCCCCAACATGTATGTGGCTACCTTTACCTTCAGCTCTACTGGTGTTCCTAAGAATTCAAATATCCTATTCATTTGGTTCATCCATACTTTAGCCCTTTCCGGCTCTGAATAATCCCTAAATATGGGTGGATTCTACTTTTTAAATAAACCTCATGATATACATGGTTCAGTTTGTCTATATTATTTCAACTTTTTATAGCTTGGAATGCCTGCACGATACTATGCACTAGTTGCTGGTTCACCTAGGGCTCAGGTGCAACCATATTTTCAGCAGCTTCCTTTGTTTGGTCTCTATGACGCCTACCTGGTGCCATATCTATCAATACAAAAAAAACCATAAGTCCCACTCCCTTAATAAGAAAAAGAATGATTTTTTTAAATTTCAACACATTGAAACTATCACAACCAGGCATTCCCAAGTTCCCATTTTCAAAATTCCCCAAGTTTCTATGTTTCAAATCCTTCCATTTTGAAACCCAATTCAGATTTTTCTAAATCCACATATTCATATCACACCATAAATCATTATACACAAATGAAATATAAATCCCAGTAGGAAGTCATTTCTACCATACATTTCATGCTCATATCATTGGCTACACCCACGACAATGATATTTTCATTTCATATATGTGTCTCTGAAATACTTATGTACCAAACTCCCTAGTAACTTGAAGTTCAGAATAAAAGGGTTAGATACATCCTTTTATGCAATACAATACATGTTCTGACAATCCTATGTTGTGCTACCATCCTGAAACATGGAATATCCCAAGAAAAAATTTAAACACCAAGACCAATAGTCAACACCAAAGGAAGGAACAACTACTCTCAGTTGAAAGACAAAGACTGAAGAAACTGATACCACTTGTAACATCCAGACTCATCCAGTTGGCTTGAGAGGGCAGAGGAATGCTACTTGTCCTTAAGAGATGTTCTCTGGGCACCAAAGGATGGAAATAAATGCCAATGGCTTCAAGAATACTTGGATAACTATTTCCATTTTTAATTGAACAACCAAACAACAAGACACTACTCACAAATCTAAATAATGCATGCTGACATAGTAACCGAAACCATACATTACCCATAGAAAACCAAGTTATTCCATAACATTTACCAAATGAAAATACAAACAACCCCAAATATTAGACTACCAAGAGGAAGAATACAAAACAAAACCACAAAGAACTATGACACCATCCATTGCACCACACCAAGCTCCATGATCCAAGCACCAAAACATCACCAAAGTATCATGTCGAACCTCTAGAAAAATGAGAAGCCATACTCTTACCTATGTCCTGGAATACAATATCTTCAAAAGAAATGAAGTGCCAAAAAAGGGGTGAGTCAAAATAACCAGAAGGATTTCCCCAAATTACTTCCATACAAATTCCACTAGGATAAAACCATTTGCACATTTATAAATTTTTTTATATAAAACAATAAATAATGAAAAACTTACAATAAGCCAAACATTCATTTTCTAAGCCATTTTCACCCAAATGCTCGAAATACATAGGAGGACACACAAACATGCTAAAAACCATTTCACATTAGCACACCCATTTCCATATTTCACAACATTACACTACAATCGTACAATGGTGACTCATACACCCAACCCAGTAAACAACCACGGTGGCACTTCTGTCCTAGCCCGTTATCCTTTCCCTATCTAGTGGTACTTCCTGCCCACATATCCTTTTATAGTGGCCCTTTTTTCCACTATCCTTCCTCTTTATATTGTTGTACCCCCACCCACTTCACAAACATAATTCAAAATACTTATTCAACAACAATTATATCACCTCAAGGTCACCACTTTATTCCAACAATGTATCTACCACCAAACAAAACCTTAATCTCATAAACAATTCCTACACTAGAAAATTAACTTCAATAAATCACTCATTTATTTAAAACACCCTTTAACCATTTTCAATTATCAACCATATATCAATAAAAAACATCTTTATTGAAAACCATATTTCACAAAGCATTTTTCATTATCAAACCACAATAAATTTTAAAATCAAAATTTTAAAATCCCACAATTAATCCCCTTTTTTAAAAATAACCCATTTTCCCCCAAAACACCAAATCATCACCAAATGGGTTTAGAAAAATATTCCCACAAAATATAAAAAATTAATTTCAAGCCAAAAAAATTAATTACATCCAAATCCACAAGTTCTAACCGAGTGGAGTCAAGAGATAAGACACCTACCTTTAGGGTTCCAAATAAATCGACCCACAAGAAGCTGCACCACAAATATGGAGAACGCACCACTGAAACTACTGTAGATTCTATTCCATAGCATTAACAAGAATTAATCTCATCACTTTAGGCTAAAAAACCTAGATATAAACACCAAAGTTGTAGATCTAGAAAACAGAGAGAGAGGGAAGATTAGATCTAGAGGAAAACAAAGAGAAACCAAGAGAAAAGACTTACCTGGAAGAAACCACCTTGAAACCCCTTCGAAACCCTTCCAAAATGAGTGGGATATATCCTTACACCATTGAGTACTGAAAATACCAAGTGAGTATCGAGTGGGAGGATGTTTGGAGTGAAATAGGTCAACCCTGAGTGAACTCGGATTTAAAATTCCCCTCTTTAAGTGGCCCATGGTTAGACCACACGGTTTGGAAAACTGTGCACTAACATTGTGCATGCCACTACCTCAAGAGAAGTAGTACCACACTGTTTTCTTGAATTGTTTGGAAAACCATGCACAGACTATCTGAAGTCCAATATCTCTCCCTACACGGTCACCTAGAGATCCTTTACAATTTTCGCTAACCGTTCTCAAACCGTAAACCCTTATAAAAGCCTCCAAACATATTCAAAACCATTCCAAACTCTCCCAACCTCTTTCCAAATCATCCCAAGCACATTAAACAAATAAAATGTAATAAAAAAAGGCTAGATAACTCAAACCATGGGTGCAATAGATTCTTAGTGAGAATGTTTCTAAGCTAAAAGAGTTACATACAATCCATGGAGTTATATTGTTTTCCAATCCTAATTATTATGAGTTCCTAACATTATGTAGGAATTGTATCATGTCCCTAATAAAAATATTTTTTTTTCAAAAAACATCATTGGAGATTCACAAAAAGTATGGATGTTTTATGATGTGATGAAGAAGAAAAAATGGTGTACCTCATAATCTGTTTTGTAAATTGTTTTATCCATTATTTTAATGATTTGTTGGTTTCAAAACACCATTAATGGTCAAAAATAAGCATTACATTATATTATTATGAGATATCTTACCAAAATAAGATAGAGAATATAACTGAAGATTAGAGACACACATATTATTGTATTATTTGTATATATTTTATTGTAAAAAAATTCAGGTTTCAACATATTATATTCAAAATAAAATAAAGCTACTAGAAAAAAATTGGATTACTAAAAAGTTGGTCCATCAGTAAGAATATTATCTCAAGATTTAGTGTCAATTTTTTTTAAAAAGTGGGGAGTTTATAATGATAACTAGCAGGTTTTTTATCCTCATATGAAACAATTTTTCCTTATGATGAATGGGAGGGATACATTTTCATCTTTTATTATCATGAGATTATAAATAACATGAAGTACCAATTGATTTAATATGTGTCATGTCTAAAAGAGTTATGTCTTCTTACAAAATTTTTAATGTTTTAGTGTTTGTGTTATTGAGATCTAGTGAATATTTTTTGAATTAAGAGGATTATAAAGGTATATTTTCTTTAAGAATTAAGTGAGTGAAATTGATTTTTTTTATTTTCTACATAAAACCTTTTTATGCCATGTTCTGACTTTATAGGGTGATAGGATTTTTTGACGATTCAAAGGATGAGTTGTAATTTAAATCCATAATAATCAATGACTAAAAGGAAGATAAATAGTAGATGGTGTCTTAAATTACAAAATGTGGTAAATATTAAAATATATTGATCAAATAACATGTTAGATGATGAAATCCAAAATTTGGAAGCATGTTTATCTAAAAGATGACATAATTATGTGGAATTCTGTAGAAGAGAAATAAATAGAATTTGGTTCCATATTTTGGTATAAAGAGGTTGAAAAGGATAGAAATAATTATTTGAAAAGAGTTTAACCAATTTTTTTAAGTAGAAAGTGTAGCCAAAAGCTAATTAACATTGGCTAGTCCAATTTTTATATGAAAAAAACATTGTTTTTGGAATGGAATTTATAAATGGTTGACAACACCATGATTTATTGATAAGAACTTATGATGTAATTTTTTTTATGATGTATTTCATGAAAAAGGGGTAGAAAAAAACATCATTACATAGAGATTATAAGTTGTGCAATTTTATGATAGATTGAGAATATCTTTGTATTGATTATGAAAATATAGATATAAATGAACCTACAAATTTTATTAACAATTTGATAGATAATAAGAATGCCCTTAAAATCAATATTTGATATTAGTGTTATGATGTAATAAAGAGATGATATATTTTATAATGTTTTGCAAAAACCAATAGGGGGAGTTTTTTCCACCTTGATTGGTTATGTATTAGATTAATTTAAACCAATAAAAAATGTCATGTGCATTAGACTATAGTAGTTAAAATTTAATGAGAAATTTAATGATGGAAAATTTCACCATTAAATTTACCATTTGATTGTGATAATTTCCACACTATGGTGAGTGACTATTCTGGAGTAAATATACATAAATTATAAAATCCAAGGAAAAAAACTAGTTACTTTCCCAATGCCAACACAACCAGAGTAGCAAGCTAAAAGAAGGCATTACAGAGCTCAATAATAGTACATCTATAAAGGATTTTAAAAGTTAAAATATCATAGTGTGGGTCAACACTAGTTGGGAGTAAGATCTATAAATTGGGGTGCTGATGCAGAAGATAGAGAACATAGTGTGGGGTGGAACCATGATAAATAATGAGTTGGTCTTCAATACTTGATATGACTAACAAGTTGTCACCCCAGTGCAAAACCTATGGGTAATGAATGATTTTTTACACTATTTAGGTTATGTTTATCACATCGCTAAAATTTAATTCTACGTATCTTAAATAATGATATAGGATCTAATGTTCTATGTAGTAGAGTACTGTGATAATAGTGGTTTAAAGACACCCAAATTCTTTTCACCATGCCATCAAGCTCATCATTTTCCATTCGTTATTTAACTATTAACAATAATGATTTCAAAAAATTTCATTGATGATGTCAAGGTCATAGTTTATAGATATTAGTATAAAATTTCAAATCCATTAATTACATGGAAAGATAGAGATTCTAAAAAGGATAGAAAAATATTACCATACCATGGTGCATGTGGTGGTACATTTTCAAAATACTTTTTAGAAATAGAGAGACCCACTATAGATATTTTTGTTTTTTTGGGACTCATGTGAGATTTTATGATGTGATATACTATATATATTCCTCACAATAATCCTTGTGATAGAAAGAATTGGGGTTTCGAGGAGGAAAACAAAAGTAGTAGTGAGCATGGTGTAGGGTGTCTCACCAAGAATTGTGATATTCCATGGATATCACTACAGTATATCAAGGATGGTCATGGTTTGTTTATGTTTATGATTTAAAACAACAACATGTCTTAGATTTAAAGAGATTATTTCATATATTTTAAAACATGCTATTGAGATATATCCTTAAAAGGGGTGTTTTGTTTGTCAGCACATAGTCGCTAACTAGAACATGTAAAAATAGAATTTGTTAATATTCATATGTGGTGAATATTATGAAATATTAAGAGAAATTATTTAAATTAAAGGTATGTATTTGTAAGTATTAAAATTATGTGGAACACTTGGACTGATTGTGTAAAATCAAGCGAAGTGGAATTAATACAAACCCTTAGAATAGAGTGTTTGGTTAGTAGGATCTATAAAACCTCTCTTTTCTATTATAAAAAAATATTATGGGTTTAATTATATATCCAAATCTTATGAAAAAACAAATAACATATCCATATGTATTTCTATTACCATATATGATTGGGTTTAAAATGAGGGGGCTCGATAGAGTGAATAAGGATCACATAGAATCATTTGGTTAGAACAGATGGAATCATGTCAATTAAAACATATAGTTATCATCAAATGTATGGAAATGAATATTTTATTATCCCATGGGAATACAAATATGAAAACCTTAAATTGAGTATTTTATCTCATCCATAATAAAAAAAATATAACATTGAAATGTGTAGTATAACAAAGCATCTACATAGAGATAATGACATAGAGTATTTTAGTGACCAATGTTATACTAGAATATACCCTCATATCAAACATTTGTTTAAAAATAGTCTATAAAATACCCATTCCTTATCTCTGATTATTATTTGATGTATATGAAAAGGGAGTGTCCTTTGATATGAAATTAACCTATTTAAAACTTATTATAATGTATAAAATCCCTAGTTGTATTTTTTGGTACGCTAAAAAATGTCATGTTTTTACTCCATTGATTACCCGTTAATAGATAACCTATTAAAATCCTCATGTGCAAATTTTTTATATTCTAATAAATCTTTTTATTTGTTCTAAGAGGCATAAATAGATAATAGGTTGGACAAGTTCTGTTAAAAATGAAAAAATATCTGAATTCCCTCAAAAGAATAAGTGGAAATAAGTTTTTAAAACTATTATTCATCATGATTCACACATCTTCATAGGGTGCTATAGGTCAAACTAATCAAAATTGGTCCCTTTAGTAGTTATTCATTAACTAGAATTGTAATTATGTAATGAAACAATTCCTTATGGTTCGTCCTTTATTTATGTTGTAAAATAGCCCAAAATATAAATTTCATAGTATTAATTCTTCCTTCATGGAATAAATTTACCAAAAAAAATCCCCATTAATGATGATGTGATATTTATATCATGGAGTTAAAAAAGACATTTTATTAATGATCTAAAATTTTTATTTCATGTGATATTCATCCCGGACATAGACATATCCGAATTGAAAAAACTACTAAAATATCTCCATGAATTTTTATGATGTGAAATTATTCATATGTTGTAGCAATAATTAATTCTAAATGAATTATTAGTAAGAAAATATATTTTTTTCGTATCATAAACATCACATGCCCTCATTTAATAGTTGTATTTTTTTATTATTAAAAAATATCATATACTTTTCTCTCTATTCTACTTACTCTTACATATACACAATATTTATTCTTATGTATTACATTATAGTATAATTATTTTCCATTTTTTTGATACTACATTCATTATGTGAGATTCACTTATCATAGTGAATTGAGTAATATAAATGATTTATTAGCCTCCTAGGAATATGGGTGTCACATCATGATGATTTAGGTCATGACTTGATAATTCGTTTCTTTCTCTGAATAGAAAAGTATAAATACATTTTAGAAAACACCAATTTCATAAACATTAATATTGAATCCCCAGACATGGCCTTATTTATAAATATAAAATAATACAATTTTTCAATTGTCACATTTTTTATTAGGAACAATGTATATACTGTAAAAATATATTATATATATATTCAAGTATTTTACTTATGCTTATGAACTTGACCCACAAGATGATTATTATGTGGGTTCTATATCTATTAATGTTATATTTTGAAAATTTTTCTTGAAATTATTCACTCAAATATATTATGAATCAAAGGTTCTTTATTCCTTTTTAAAATTTGAAATCCATATTAACTTTCATGTTTCCACTTTAATTTAAAATTCGAAACATAATATTTAGTCTTCTAAAAAACAATCCCAAAACTTTCATCTTCTAAAAACTCACAACCTTTACCACTTCTAGAAAAAAATTATTGATTAATTAGGAAACATAAATGTTCAGGTTATTAATTAATTTTTTTACTTTTTATGGAAAAACAATACACACATAGAAAATACAAAAAAAAATACATGTCATAATTTATTGGGAACAAAAAAACATCATTAAAAAAATCAATAATTATCATTCATATGTGGTTTTAAAAAAAATCCAACATACATACTCAATGATAAACAACTCTTGTCACTAATACTGGTGCCTTAAAAATATCACCCCTTAGAATGGAACTCGACCACATTAAACCCTTCGTCTCATGGTTCTTTATTTGATTGATTAACAATCAATGATATAATAAGTCAATAAAATAAGTTGGAATCAATATTAGTTTCATACCTAATAATGTAATAATTATGAGCATAAAAATTATTTTATGAGGTAATGTTAAAAAAAATAAGGAAATAATTTAGAAATTATTAATTACTATAGAAAAAATAGGATTATATATCCTCTTAAGAATCAAAATCATCACACTAGCTATGTGATATGTTATATCCACCAAAGGATTTGTATCCAAAATTTTTAAACCTTTATAAAAATAACTTTCCCCGGTGAACATATAACTGACACTTATACATGATGAAAATTAGACTCACTATAAATAAAAATATATTCTAATCCAAAAGTGATTTATTTAATCCATAATGATAATAATATTAAATATGTCCATGTTCTAGATAAGAATATATTAATTATGTCAATTACCATTCACTGTGATGGAAAATGATATACATTTATTAATAAGTAGAGTCAATTTACAATGAAAATATCAATAGAATACACACCCACTTGTTTTTCAAAACATGGATTCATATTTCATACTAAATGTGTAGAAATAAAATTAGTTGTATCATATAAATTAGAGAGAGAAAAATAGTTGAGGTAAATTGAATATTACCACTCACTATAAAATCCAGCTTACACATTCCAATAAACATTTTCATAACAAAAAACGCAACTTCAACTACAATGGTCTAATATATGAATTCACAAGTTGGAAAGAGGTTTTCTATATTATGTGGGTCTATATGATAATTGATAATCAATCGTAATATATATTTTAGACAATACCTCATTATAATTTGAATGATATCCTTCAACTTATGTTGAAGATTATCAAGTAAGATTCATAACTTTTATAAAATTTCCATGTGTCTATATATTGTCAAAATGATAGATAAGCCTAATTCTAATAGAATAATGGAACTCATTAAGAAAATTCATGAATATTTCATACATATACCCGACTCTATAGCATGGTAATAGTTTAATATTTCTCAGATCCCTAGAGGAGGAAAATATATCATGCCCTAACTTCCATGTTAATTAATATTCTTATACATATCATCCTTTATTCACTTCTAAGAATTATTTGATTATATTCTAGAACGCATAAAAGAAAAATACCATTATAAATAATTAATCTCATAATCAATATCTCTCTAAAATGATAATTTTTTTACTAATTTAGGATAAATTGGAATGTGGAAAATTATCATATAGTATTTAATAAGTGATTTAAGTCCTTTTTTAAATTAGTAATCCATACAGGCATCTTCCATTCCCATGGTATTTGAACAAAATTGTAAAATGTAAAAATTAGGTTATTTATTCAATTACCTTTGACACCCAATATTGTACATCTATGAGATCATTATATTTACCTATCTTAAAGGTATAAATAAATAATATTTCATAAATAGGGTATTAAAGGAATAAAAAAATAGGCCCTTGGAATTAATTATATATTAGAAGATATCATACCATTGTTGATTTTTATATTCAAAAATAAAATCCACCACTTCCACTTCTATGTTCTTAAGACTAAAAAATAAATAAAATTAATGAATGACTTTCACAATCCTCTATTTTTTTACTTATGATCCTATATTTCAATAAACATTAGATAGTATTTAATATATACAAGTGACATTTTTCAAAGTTGTCATAACCTTATTAATCCCCATCCCCACTTCCTAAAGCACTAACAACATACTCTCTATAGGTTATATATTAATCCAATCCTCTATCAGTGGGACATAATCTAAAATTCCCTCATGATTCTATATAGGAAATCCCTGAGGTGTAATTTATCTATAATCCCAAACCACTTGTTTAAAACCATCTATGAATAAAAACATTGTCTCAACGAAATTTAATATCTATATAGGGAACCTATTTCTCTTCCATTCCCAGTTCAATGTTAACATAATATATAATTATATTATACTCAAGGAAATAATCATTTAAAAAAAAATTAAATCGGTTACATTATAAAAATATAAAATAAAATATATTAATAAATTAAATATAAATAAATAAATAATTTATGAAATTAATTAAACCCTCATGGAATAAAAGTAATAAATTTTTCAAAAAAACTTATCTTAGGAAATCATTATATAATTCATCAATGACTTTTATTGAGCATAAATCATTCTATTTTTTCAGTTACATGTAGTTATATTAAAAAATATATAGTCACATGTGGTTGTTTCTTTGTATTGATATATGATTCATGAGACTCCATAAGCTTTTTTCCTACTTTTTAAATGAGATATAATTAGAACAAATCTAAAAAATCATATCCTTTTAAATTTTAAAAAGGCTATAATCGGATAAACCCATGAGGTATGTGTAGAGACCCAAATCATGGAGTACATGGAAATTACATTACTTTTCCAGAATACTTAATTAATAAAAAAACAACACTCAAGGATCATAATAGTTTAGTGTCTTTGGAAACTCGGAACCAAATCTTCTAATCGTTGTGAAAGATCTTCAACATCTCCCATAAAGATCTTCCCCTTTTGTTTTCTTACCAAAAACCTTTCTTTATATCCTGGTGAAAATAAAACATATAATGGGTGAGCTCAAATGCTCAGTAAGGGTAAGAATGGAGAGAATAAAACAAACCATATACATTTTAACTTAAAAACATGAACATAATGTTTAAACATAAAAATATTGAGCAATGACATAAAACATGGAAGTACATAAGGCATAGATCATAATGGAACATCAATCATGATAAAATAGCATGGGAATAAAACATGTAATTCTGTAAAACCATTAATCACATGATATGATTTCCATATTATCCAAGGCATTACTTACAAGACCAACTTAGTGGACAAATTCCCTTTATGAATCGAGTTCACTCATCGTTCTAGTCCTGTATCACTGAACCAGATTAACTTATAATTCTAGCCATGTCTATATCATGAGATATAAATCTTTACCCAATGAATTTGAGGGAGATATAGGTCTCACCCATCTCATAATGAAATCATTCTTACGTGTGCCACAACATAAACATAAATCATTCATCATAACCCAAATAATAAAATGGGTTTCATAAACATCATCCCATCATAACATAATCCATAAAAAACAAATGGATATAATTTCATCATAAGAAAAGTGAAACCATGTAAATCATAGGGACATTATACATGAAACATACACATATGAAATAATGTCATCTTAGATGGAAAATGGTTTTGATAAAGCACTTGAAATGAATTCTTGAGGAAAATATCCTTTCTTCTTCAAAATAATTTTCTTTTCACAAAATGTCATGCAATTTTAAAATAAAATGATTTTTTTGAAAATAGTCATTAAATCATGTAGAGTAATATTCATTAAAATAAGGCTTTATAAAACCTTAAAAATCTGTTCATGCTGTATAAGTTAAAAAAACATTCTTCTCGTACTTTTGATGGAAAAGTCAAAAAGTACCTCGTATGGTGAAATAAAAGATTACTCACACAACATGTAGTAAAAGTAAAAAATGGGTAAAAAGGACTTTAAACATACATGAAACCATTTTTAGAAAACATGGACATGAATGATAAATATAACCCCAGTAAATACATATGAATAAACAATCTCATATAAAAACAAGATTGGAAAAGTTATCCCTTACCTTATGTCCAATATGCTTTGTATGTATCAGAACCTCCTGTATAATGATTTAAATAATTTTATTGAATTATAAAAGAGTCATATTCATTGTTATGATATCATATATGGTTCCTTTATGACATTATATTACCTGTTATTTTGTAAATTCCATGTTGAAGCAGCGTTTTGGGTAAAATAGTTTCATTTATCATACATGTTTCGACTTGTTGTTCTTAATATTATTACTTATATCCTGATTTAATTAATTACAGAATGTAAAAAATGATTTATATATAATATATATTCAGTATATAAATATATATATGATATATTGATAGATGGAATGAAATACACCATTCATGGAGACGGTAGACCGTACATACGCACGAACGCTGTCTTCATTTCCTTATTGAATTAAATGGAATTAAGTAAATAAAACATATATGTACATAAATCCAGTATCATTATTATGTAATATATTTCATTATTATTTATTATATATATTCTTTATAATCATACTTGAAAGGTTAATCATGGAAAATGAATCTCATCGCGTTCGTGGAGACGGTAGTCCGTATGTACGCACGAGCAATGATATCGTTCCCATAATTGTTGAATAGAATTTGAGTGGATGATATAATACTGTAGAATTAGTATGATATTATAATAACCATAAATAGTTATTATTTTCACCATTATACCTATCCAAGTAAGGTGGTGGTGGAAAAACTAATTACACCACGGCATGGAGACAGTATTACGTACGTACGCACGCACGATGAAATTGTTTTCCATAGGATGGATAGAAGGTGAAATGGGGTTGTTTAATATTCATAATAACATATCAGTATGTTATTGATACTATTTTTATTACTTTATAATGAAACAACTAAAGTAGAAGAAGTTTAAGAAGAAAGAAACCTGAAAGAATCAGCAGAAGAGATAACCTCTTCCTCGACGCACCTCTTTTAAGATTCCCCTTAAGGGACTAGAGTTGGCATTTTGAGGATACCAGAACCTCTATAATGTTTCTAGGGAAGTTTAGAAGGGAAATTGGAAGGGTTTTTCTGAGATTTAAGGCTCAAAATCGTGTAAAGTGAAGAGGGAGGAGGTGCCCTTTTATAAGGGAGGAGAGGGGCACTTTTGGAAACCTCTAAAATATTAATTTATAATAAACCTAATCCCCACTTAAAAAAATCCAAAGTGACTAAAATTTGGATATTAGATAATATAGGGTTGTAATATCATCAACCAATTAAATTTAGACATGTTTTTATTTTATTTTAAACCTTATCATTTTGATTTATTTTTATTTAATCTATTTAATTTTATTAGTGGTAATAATGTAATAAATTTTATATGGTTATAAATACTTACTCATGTGTTATTAATTATGAATAATTTGATATTATATGGAATTTTAGATCATTTAATTCTTAATTTTTAATTTTTAAAATATTGTTGTTATTTTTAAACAATTTAATAATATAAACTATCAATAATGTCAGTTTTGACACAATTAATTTATTTGAATTTAAATAAAATCCACACAGAATTATTGTTTGAACCAAAATATTTAATAGATTCATAAAATGTCATATTTATCTATAAAATTCTTGGAGCACATTAAATAGTTCATATAATATTTATTTATATATTTTTAAAACCATTTATTTGATATTTCAATCAATAAAATAATTTTAACATCACTATTGTGTCACCTTTAATGATAATTATTTAATCCCTAAAAATACTAAATAAATTTTCATGATGTATAAAATTTTATTATATTTCTATATATTATTAATGTTCAAAGTTTTATGAAGTTTATTACTAAATTAAAATTATTATACTTATAAGATTTAAGAGAGTGACATGTTTTCACTTTCTTTGGTTTTAATAATAATTAAATTATTTTGATGGTCAAAAGTCCATAAAATGAATATAATCCGACCATTATGTGATATGGGTCGAATTTTAGTCATCCAATATAATTTTGGAAGGTGTTAGGTAAATTTTATAATCGTATTTTTACACCTAATTACCCGATTTACCTTTAACTACAGTAAATAAAAATTACTGTAGTTACTATTCATAATATCAAAAAAATAAAAGTAACCTATTAACATAATTTGGCCCACTGAATTCAAATATGGAATCCATTTTTTAAAATTCAAAACACAAAAGTTGCAGTAATTAATTTCAAATTAATCCCGTTGTTAAGAAAATGAGTTTTAAAAGTTAAAACAATGCCAAAGATTGAAATGTTTTTACATATGAATTCAATGTAAAATTAATGGTAATGACATAAATTATATTAAATGGTGAAAATATATTATTTTTATACTTCAAAACCATTCAATATATATAGTTTAACCAAATAAATTATTGTGATGAAAAAGGTTTTTTTAATTAAAATATAGCGTGTTTTTACTATTCATTAAAATATGAAAGTTATCAGAATAATATGAAAAATTTATCCAAAGTAAATTTTTATATCCTAATTCCAGAGAAGAATTTTATTTTTTAAAATTTAACTTATAAACATTTCAAAAACTAAATTTAATGTGGGTGCGCCATCAAAAGGCGGCAAACCTGCATTTTTTTAAAAATAATTATTTTACCCAAAGAATTTATTTTGTTCTTATACCATGTTCTATAAAATGTGTAACATGAATTATAATGTAATAAAATTCCAAATTTAGTTAATAATTTTCATAATGTCTAGTTCATAATAATATTTTAACAATATATCATTGTTTAGTAAAACTCAGTATTGCGTACAACACACGCTATTAAAGAAGGTTTCTCTTACGTGAAGCACAAACCAAGAATAGTGTTTGCGTGTAATATAAGCTAATACGGTGTTGTGTATAGCACAATCTGATTTTGGTGTAGCGTACAACACAAGAAATCAATGAAATTAAAAGAATATTTTTCATAAAATCTCAGGGTGTTACATTCTACCCCCCTTAAAATGAATTTCGCCCTCGTAATTCATCGGGGTTATAAATGGTTTACTACTTGAAAGTTTATTTAATAGAAACACAAATATTAAAAAGGAATACCAAAACACAACTTAAAAACTAAAGTATAAAATGTAATGGTTACCCGAACAAACTAATCACTGGGTTTTCACATAGGAGAACATAGGTGAAAATATGGATATGGAAGAGAAATATAACCATAAAGTTCTGATGGAGAGTGGTAGAGAACATGGCTATAAAAAATCCAAAAATCACAAAGCCGCAAATTTGTGATGATCTAAGGTACCTTTTGATTCATTGGATATAAGGGCACTCGGACAACATTTTTGGTTTTCAGGATAATTTCCCTAAAGTTGAAGAATTTGAATTAGAAAAAATACTTTCTTTATTTCGGTAAAATATCACCATTTTTTCATGCTTGGAACAATTTCCAATTCATCTCTTAAAGAAATGAAGTTGAATTTGTCATTTGTGAAGTGTTAGCAGATCATGTGGTAGAATGATGGGCCACTCCATCTATCTCAAACAAAAAGTTAGCAAAAGTTATTAAATATACATAAGTCCATCTATAGTGAGATTAATCATAAATGGTTCCTAAAATAGACATATACTTCATATATCATACCAGTTAATAAATTTAAACTAATTTATACTAACTAGGGACTTCTTGTAGTCCAATGGTAGGTGATAAAGGCCTGTCGCACTTCAGTTGTGGGTTCAATTCCCGCAACCTTGTCCGACGCGAGGGGTTGTATCCCATCCTGTAGGTTGTCTTTTTTTTTCTAAAACTTCACTATTATAACATTACAAAAATAATATTGAAAAAAGTTCTAGCCTTAAACAATACTATCTAATGTCTGACATAATCCATTCTAGTCTTTAGAATTAACCAAAATACATCTGTCCAATCTCATAGTATAAAGAAAATGATTACTAGAAATGTTATCAACCAAGCATGTGAATACCATTATTTATCCCCCATATATCATAAGATATATCTTATTGATCACATTCCAAACATGTGAATACCTTAATCTTGTATTCTCTTGCAACATGAATTACCATAGAACCATAGTGAAAACATGAATGCTTTCAAAAGGCAACTCTTTCCATATACCAAAATCCCAAAATTTCTATATACTCAAACCATGATATCACTTTGTCCTTATATCAGTCGTGATCTCATTAATACTATCAAACATATTATTTTCTCCTTATCCCTTCATTATGCGCATATCATCTGCTTTCCAAAATATTTGAATGACTTTTCATGGTTACCGGTACCATATAATTATTGAAAACCATAATAAACCAATACATAGATATTCCAATATTACACAGTACTATAAATTAGATTCCACAACATTATTTTGGAATCCTGTTACATAAACACATAATCATTCCACTACATCATTGTCATACTCAACATCTCCAATAGTGATTGCATGTGACTTCCCATTTTTCCTTTGCCTTAAGAGGTTGCTCACATCGATCATCATTAACCCTTGGATTAGGTCATTGATTAGTATAATGCCCCATTTCCTTGCACTTGAAGCATTGAAGTGTTGGTGCTGTGTTATCTGTAGTCTTTTCTCTATTCACGTCATTAGAAACCTTTTTCCCATTACTTCAGTACTCAACTACTCGATGTCCTTCTTTTCCACACTTGAAACATTTTCTAGTAACTTTTAGACAATATCCACCATACTTCTTTCCACAATTTGAGCATAATGAAACATTCACCTTCTTTTCACCATTGTTATGAGTTTTTTCCTTGAACTCCATCTTTTGTTTCTTGTCAAAACCATGAGATGGATATGTTACACCAACTTCCAGTTCTACCTTCATAGCACAATACACAATTTATTCATAGCTACTGATGTCTCTTATAGCTAATGCCCTTCAAAGACTTGGTTTTAAGCCACTGAAGAATCGATCAACTTTACTTTCAGGTTGGGTGATAAAGACAGATGCATACCTAGCAAGCCTTGTAAAATTCACTTTGTATATACCAAAAGATTAATCATCCTTTTTCTTAAGCTCAAAGAACTCCATCTCCATCTTTGTTTGAGGAATATGAGGGAAGTAATTATTGAAAAACAAGTTCTTGAACTCTTTCCATTCTATGGATTCAATTTCATCTTAGGGCCTTATATTCTTAATTGGAGCCCACCACTGATCTGCTTCACCTTCAAAAAGGTAAAAATCTAAAATGACTTTTTCATGTTCTGAATAGAGAAGTCTAGAAAATATCTTTTCAATGGTACTGATCCATTGTTTAGAAATAAGTGGATCAGAAGACCCATTGAAAGAAGGTGGATGTTGCCTCATGAAGGACTCAATAGAATATTGTTCACTTCTCTGATCATTTGGAAATCAAGAATGATTCATAGCTTGTGTAAGTATATCAATAAGATTTTTCACTCCATCTCCCATCACATTTGGTTGTTCGAGAATAAAATCATTGAATTTTTGATTACATTGATCAACATAGTTCCTTCAGTTTCCAGCCATCGTTTAAAACCCAAAAAGAACAGTGTGAGAGGCAAAAATCATTCTAGGAAAACAACATAATAAAGGGGGAGTAACTTTAATATATAACATCTTAGGTTTAGTTCTAATATCGTTACCATAATTCAAGGACTATAACCTATACTTATACTTAACCTTAAAGACATACCTAGACATACCTTAGAAATATCTCTAGGGATCTCACTAAAGTTCTCGCATCCTAGTTTCCAAAGGTTGAATAAAAATTTCCTCTGATACCAACTATAGAGACCCACACTTGACATACATGGACATTACATTATTTTTGTGGAATACTTAATACATAAAAAAACCAACACTCAAGGATCGTAATAGTTTAGTGTCTTTGGAAACTAGGAACAAAAACTTCTAATCGTTGTGAAAGATCTTCAAAATCTCCCATAAAGATCTTCCCCTTTAGTTTTCTTACCGAAAACCTTTCTTTATATCCTGGGGAAAATAAAACATATAAAGGGTGAGCTCAAATTCTCTGTAAGGGTGAGCATGGAGAGAATAAAACAAACCATATACATTTGAACTTAAAAACATGAACATAATGTTTAAACATCAAAATCTTGAGCAATGACATAAAACATGATGGTACATAATGCATAGATCATAATGGAACATCAATCAAGATAAAATAGCATGGGAATAAAACATATAATTGTGGAAAACCATTAATCACATGATATGATTTCCATTATATCCAAGGCATTGCTGCCAAGACCATGTTAGTAGACAAAGTCCCTTTCTGAATTGAGTTCACTCCTCATTCTAGTCCTGTATCACTGAACTGGATTAACTTACCGTTCCAGCCATGTATATCTCATTAGATATAAATCTGAACTGAATGTATTGGAATGAGATATAGGTACCACCCATATCATAATGAAAACATTCTTACGTGTGTCACAACATAAACATAAATCATTCATCATATCCCAAAGAATAAAATGGGTTTCATAAACATCATCCCATCATAACATAATCCAAATAAAACAAATGGATATCATTTCATTATAAGAAAAGTGAATCCATGAAAATCATAGGGACATTATACAATAAACATACACATATGAAATAATTTCATCTTATATGGAAAATGGTTTTGATAAAACACTTGAAATGAATTATTGAGGAAAATATACTTTCTTCTTCAAAATCATTTTATTTTCACAAAATGTCACGCAATTTTAAAAGAAAAGGATTTTGTTGAAAATATTCATGAAATATTGTATAGTAAGATTCATGAAAATAAGGCATTATAAAACCTTAGAAATCCGTTCATGCCGTATAAGTTAAAAAAACATTCTTCTCGTACTTTTGCCGGAAAAGTCAAAAAGTACGTCATACGGTGAAAAAAAATAAAGATTCCTCACACACCATGTAGTAAAAGTCAAAAATGGGTAAAAAGGACTTTAAACATACATGAAACCATTTTCAGAAAATAGGGACATGGATGATAAATATAACCATAGTAAATACATACGAATAAACAATCTCGGATAAAAACGAGATTGGAAAAGTTATCCCTTACCTTATGTCCGATATGCTTCGTATGTATCTAAACCTCCTGTATAATGATTTAAATAATGACATTGAATTATTACAGAATCATATTAATTGGTATGATATCATATATGGTTTACTTATGACTTTATATTACTTGTTCTTTTGTAAATTCCATGTTAAAGCAGCGTTTTGGGTAAAATAGTTTCATTTATCGTACGTGTTTCGACTTTTTGTTCATGATATTATTACGTATATCCGGATTTAATTAATTACAAAATTTAAAACCTGATTTATATATAATATATATTCAATATATAAATATATATATGATAGATCGATAAATGTAATGAAATAGACCGTTCATGGAGACGGTAGACCGTACATACGCATGGACGCTGTTTTCGTTTCCTTATTGAATTAAATGGAATTAAGTAAATGAAAAAAATATGTACATAAATCCAGTATAATTATTATTTAATATATTTCATTATTATTTATTATATATATACTTTATAATCATACTTTAATGTTTAATCATGGAAAATGAATTTCATCGCGTTCTTGGAGGCGGTAGTCCATACGTACGCACGAGCGATGATATCGTTCCCATAATTATTGAATATAATTGGAGTGGATAATATAATATCTCAGAATAAGTATGATGTTATAATAATCATATATAGCTATTATTTACACCATTATACCCATCCAAGTAAGGTGGTGGTGGAAAAACTAATTACACCACGTCGTGGAGACGGTATTCCGTACGTACGTACGCGCAGTGATTTTGTTTTCTGTAGGATGGATAGAAGGTGAAATGGGGATGTTTCATATTTATAATAAAATATAAGTATATTAGTGATACTTATGTTATTACATTATAATGAAACAACTGAATAAGAAGAAGCTGAAGAAGAAAGAAACTTGAAAGAATTGGTAGAAGAGATTACCTCTTCTTCAACACACCTCTTTTAAGCTTCCTCTTAAGGCACTAGTGTTGATCTTTTGAGGAGACCAGAACCGCTATAATGTTTCTAGGGAAGTTGATAAGGGAAATGGTCAGGTTTTTTCCAAGAATGAAGGCTCAAAATTATGTAAAGAGAAGAGGGAGAAGGTGCCCATTTATAAGGGTGGAGAGGGGCACTTTGGGAAACCTATAAAATATTAATTTATACTAAACCTAAACCCAACATAAAAACGTCCAAAGTGGCTCATATTCAGATATTAGATAATATAGGGTTGTAATATAATCAAACAATTAAATTTAGACATGTTTTGATATTATATTAAACCTTATAATTTTGATTATCCTTATTTAATCTATTGAATTTTATTTGTGTTAATAATGTTATAAATTTTATATGGTTATAAATACTTACTTATGTGTTCTTAATTATACATAATTTGATATTTTATGACATATTAGATCATATAAATTTTATTTTGTAATTTTTAAAATATTTTTGTGATTTTTAAACAATTTAATAATATAAAATATCAATAGTGTCAATTTTGACACAATTAATTTATTTGAATTTAAATAAAATACACACAGAAGATATGTTCGAACAAAAATTTTTAATAGATTTATAACATGTCATATTTATCTATAAAATTCGTTGATCACATTAAATAGTTCATAAAATATTTATTAATATATTTTTAAAACCATTTATTTAATATTTCAATCAATAAAATAATTTCAACATCACTATTGTGTCACCTTTAATGATAATTATTTAATCCCTAAAAATTATAAATAAATTCACATGATATTTATAATTTTATTAGATTTATGGAGACTATTCATGTTCGAAGTTTCATGAAGTTTATCAATAAATTGAAATTATTATACTTATAAGATTTAAGAGAGTGACATGATGTCACTTTCTTTGGTTTTAATAATAATTAAATTATATTCATGGTCAAAAGTCCATAAAATGAATATAATCCGACACTTAGGTGATATGGGTCTACTTTTAGTCATACAATAGAATTTCTGAAGGTGTTAGGGTAATTTTATAATCTTATTTTTACCCTTAATTACCTGATTAACCTTTAACTACAATAAATAAAAATTACCATAGTTACTATTCATAATATCAAAAAAATAAATGTAACCGATTAACATAATTTGGACTCACTAAATTCAAACACGGAATCCATTTTTCAAAATTCAAAACACAAAAGTTGTAGTAATTTATTTAAAATTTATCTCATTGTTAAGAAAATGGGTTTTAAAAGTTAAAACATTGCCAAAGATTGAAATGCTTTTATCTATGAATTCAATGTAACATTAATGGTAATGACATAAATTATATTAAATGGTAAAAATATATTCTATTTATAAATTAACACCATTAAATATTATAGTTTTACCATATAAATTATTGTGATAAAAAAGTTGTTTTTAATTAAAATATAGCATGTTTTTACTATTCATTAAAATATGAAAGTTATCAGAATAATATGAAAATTTTATCCAAAGCAAATTTTTATATCATGATGCTAAAGAAGAATTTATTTTGTCAAATTTACCTTATAAAAATGTCAAAAACAAAATTTTATTGTGGGTGTTCCATCAAAAGGCGGCAAAACTGCATTTTTTTAAAAATATTTATTTTACCCGAAAAATTTATTTTGTTCTCATACCATGTTCTATAAAATGTGTAACATGAATTATAATGTCATCAAATTCAATATGTAGTCACTACTATTCATAATGGCTAGTTCATAATAATATTATAACAATATATCGTTGTTTATTGAAACTCAATATTGCGTACAACACACGCTATTAAGGAAGGTTGCTCTTGCATGAAACACAAGACAAGAATAGTGTTTGTGTATAATATAAGCTAATACGGTGTTGAGTATAGAAAAATATAATTTTGGTGTAGCGTACAACACAAGACATCAATGGAATTAAAATAATATTTTTCATAAAATCTCGGGGTGTTACAGTATGTAAATCCAAAATAATTATTAAAAAATATTGATGTCTTTTATATCTTATTTCATGAAATAGGTGTGGCCATGTGGTGGAGCCATATAAAAAATAATATTCGATTGGAAATTATTTTAAAAAATAGATGAAATTGATAATGTCATGTTGTTTCCATGCCATGGTAAAAATTATAGATATAATTTTCAAAGATTGGTATATTTGAAAAAAACTATGATCATTAACAGATAATGAAATTATTTTCTTGTGGATAGAGTGATATATTTTAGTAATGATAATTTTTATGGATATTACCATTTTTTTGTATAAGATTAAAAATATAACTAATTTATGTATTAAATAATGGTTTTTATATATTTTAAAAGATTTTAAAATTCAATATTCATATATGATAAAATATAAAAGGATATATGGTAGAATAAATTATTCAAAAAATATATCAAAAATAAAAGAGAAATAAATTATCTTTTATATTATTATCAACATTTAGATGAATGAGATTTTGAAGCATAAATATAGACATATGAAATTCTATAATGTTCTATATAGTTATTTACTATTTTATTTTTATAGTTACTTAATATTTTATTTTTATACATACTTTCATAGTGATAGAGGTATGTAATGGTTGTTAGGTTATTTTAGTATTGTAATGAAATAATTTTAATTTTATTTTTAATCATCTAATTTCTACCTATATTTTCTTATTTATTCCATTATTATTTTATTTTTAAAAAATTATTCATTTTACATTAATTATTTTATTAAATGATCAATTAATTTTAAATATATAAAATAGTTTGATAAATTTTATTCTTGATCATAGAATTATCTTGGTTTTCTATTTTCAAACATGGTTTTGAATTAGTCAATTAAAAAAATAGTTTATGTATCAGTTCCATGGAAAAACATTAATTTAATAATTGAAGAAAAAATATTACACCAGTGTTTTTATATATTGAATTCCAAAATAAACTAATTTCATATTCATAATATTAGATTTCAATCTATTAAATGAACAAAGACATTATAACTCCAAACATGTTTTCATATTTTAATGTTTACACTTTGAATTTTAGTTTAGTTTCATAAATTCAAATATCATTATTATTAGATAATTTTAAATAACAAATGATATTAATAATATAGTGATAAAAACTTTCTATATGAGATATACTCTAGAGTAAAACACCTGTAATAATTACAGTTTAGTGATTATGAATTTGAAACAAATAAATTTTAAAACATTGATTACCTATAGGAAGTAACAATACATGTGATAGTGTGATGTTTTTCACCCTTACTGAGAAGAAGATTTCACTAACAATAATATCATATAAGACATTTGATTTAAAAATATTTTATTACCACTTATTTATTTTTTATATTTAATTTTTTTCTTATTATTAATTTTTATATGTCCTTGTTATGGATTATAGGTTACATTTTTTTATTAAAAAACACTACCTTTGTAAAATATCATTTTCTAATGGAGAAAGATTTTTAACTATCATCTTAAGATATAATGGCCTTTTTGGTGACAATGAAATAAAAAAAAATATGGCTGGAGTTGATCAATATCATGTGATTGGAAAATTATTATAAGGAGGAAAACAAAGTCCATGAACATTATTTGAGTATGATTTACCCTCAAACGTGGGGATATGACTAGGCATCATATCTCAACTGCCTGCTTTAAAAAATTGAAACAATGTTATAAATAATTAAAATGACAAAAAAATTTGATTAATTCATCTAGCTACCACATGAATATTAAAACAAAAATGTGATAGGTTTTCTTGATGTTTTGATATTTTTTATATTAATTACTTATGATATCAATCCTGGTTATTTTTTATTATGGATTAATAATAATGGAATTTTGAAGAGGAAATTATAAAATATTATAAGAATTATCCAATAATAGTTTTCAATGGACATAAAATGGAGTAAAATAAAATATATTAATTTAAATTGGTGATTTAAATTGTTTTATTGAATCAAAATTGGAGGCATTAGTAATGAATGCTAATACAATGATTTTAATTCATAAATACCATGTCATATCTACTTAAAATTTATATTTGATTAATTTTTTAGTTAAATAATTTTTTTAGGATGGGGGAATTGAAAAAATAGTGGATGGAAGGTATTTTTTTTATAAAATATAATTTACACCCTGATTCCAATATATATGATAAAATTTTCACAATAGGTAAATTGTTTTAGAGTAAACCAAAAAAAATTATTTCCAATAACAAGAGCTCCGATCAAGAATAGGTAGGTGAAATAAAAAATAAATATTCTCCAATAAGGGATCTAAAATTTTATAATGGATAAATTAAAATCAAATTAAATAGTAGACCATGAGAAACACTATAGAGTGCCATGGAGGTAATCCCATGTAATGAAGTGATGGATATCACTTTGTAGTGTAGAATAATTATATTGGTAACAACAGGAATAGTAACATCAAAATATTTTATAAATTTTTTTAAAATTAATTTAATTTTTTGATATGTTTTAAATATAGAAAATCTATTTTAGCTTACATTTAAAAAGATAACGAGTTTCTTTTATAGCGTGCATGACCCAAACACTAAGATTTTTGGAATCATGAAATAATTTTATATTCAATATGACCATTATATCATATAAATTACATATTCTAGTATGAATATTAATAACTACTTAATGAAATTTATATAAAAATTTCTTCACAAAATTATTTTTTATAAATTCATAGTAAATAATCAATCATCTATTAGTAAAGTAATTATAATCATCAGACTTTTGTTTTTTTTTCAAAAAATAATTTTTTATTTTTTAGAATATATTAAAATTAATTTATAGATAATTTAAAGAAATTATATTTTATATAATTACCTTTTATTGTTAATCAATACATTGTAATTGACTTATGGTGAAATTTTGGGATTTTTAAAATGTATTGATTTGTCATTGAATAGTTAAAAATAAATATTTTTATAAAACTACCATTTCTATGAAATATATTAAGAAATTTATGTTCACCATAATGTTTCAAATTAAATTAATAACTCTTTAGTTATATTTAATCCAAACAAAAAAATTTAGTAAACTTTATAATATATTGCAGTATAAGTTTATTTTATGTTTAAAAATGGGTAATTCTGAAAACTATTTTCATGTGCATATTGTTTCTCCATTTCAACTAATTAAAATAATCCCTAATGAGGAATTTTTTAAGATAAATTTTTATATTATAAATCTATAAATTCTAATTGTAATTCATACAATGGGTTTTATTTGATATATATTTGATAAAAAATCATTAGGATCTTGAAAAACAAAGTTATCAAGAACTCATTTGGTCATCACATCTATGGGTTTTGTATTTGATTTAATTTTTCTACTCATGTGAAATGAATTTGGTAAAATTTAATCACTATTTGGAATCAAAATATTTTATATTATCTAATAATTCCAACATATTTTGTTACATTAATGAATAGTGAACATAGTAAAAATTATTTAATATAGTTAAGGTGAAAATGGGTTTACCATGAGTTAAATTTTAAAGATAAGTGTCAAATGACATATAAAATTGTCCAAAACACATTTTATATCCATATTTAGAACTTATCACAAATATGTATCAATATTGAGCCATTTTTTGTTCCCCTTGTAATGTAAAAAATGTGGCTACCACTTTTTCTTTTAAATTTTTTTATGTGTTCTAGTTACCTCACTTACAAAAGTAAACCCTCTATTATCTCATCTTCACACTACTGAAGCCATTTTTTCATATGATTATTTATGAAATTAATTCCTTAATTATATAGTATCATATTATAAGCCTAATATTTCTCAGGAATCCATTATATGAGGCCTTTTGGTGAAAAACCAAAGTTGTTTTCCAAAGACAAGGTAATGCCCATAACTGGGCATTTTTTTATTTCTTCATCCACCTCAATTATATATCTTTTAATCATGATGCTATAATATAATATGTATATTATATATAATAATATGTTTTTATTTTAATATTGTGACCTTGAAACCATCTCTACCTCCATCATGTGGGATATGAAACCATCGATCATGTGCACGACAGACTATCGCGTCATGAACCAATGTAGTTCATTTTCCATCACCGTATGTCATAGAATGTTATGATGATGGAATTAAATTATATATATATATATATATTATTTATAAAATAATTATAATTTTGGAATTATGATATCTCATATACCATTTGTTTCTTTCCATTTTGTTAAGTAAATGATAATGCATCTTTTGCATACAATGGACAACCACCTCACGAATCACTGTAATTCATTCTTCACATACACTTTACATGGAAAGTAATAAGGATAAATGTAAATAATATATTTCATATTTGTGACCTAAAAAACTTTTGGAAATAAAAAATCATATCTATATTCTTACCTTCCATCCTATCATAAAATAATAACATTGTTAGGTGTACGGAGGACTGCCATCGTGCGAACCAATGCGATATATTATTCATTTCTATTTTACATGGAATTTATAAAGTATATATTAAATATATATATATATATATATGTTATATATATGGTATATATTAAATCAAAATTAATTTTTTATAATGAAATATTATTTTTCGTTCTTATATTCCATAGGTCAAGGAAATATAGATAATGTTCACACATACATATGGTTTACCATATCAATGAACTGTATAATTCATTTTCTATATATTACAGTAATGAACTATATAAAAATACGAATAAAGAAAATATTTTTTTTCATAGTTAACATTCTTTAAATCACAGAATTATGGTGAATGTTAAAACAATGAAACCACCAAACCAAAACATATTTGAAAAACAAAGTAGTTTTTACCAAAAATGCCATTTTAACAAGGAATTATTAATAAAAGGGTAATAAAAGGGTATAAGTATATCATATATGTAATGATATGAGTTAATATGGTTATTTAATATATATATATATATGTATATTATTTATATCTATTATAAAGGTGGGTTAAATGTGTATATGGGAATTTGAGACTAAAGGTAAGGGATTTCCATCTCACTTTTTATACATATGTAAGACACATGTCATATTCACCACCTATTTCCATTATGTGGTTTATATAATTCCCATTAAATTTATTCTTATTTATATATCTTTTGTGATACCTTTCTTTCATGTGGTTTATGATTCAAAATTTACAAACTGATAAAGGGATTTTTGTATCAATTTTCCTTCTTTGAGATATATGTTTTATTATGAACATATCTTATCCTATAAAGTGTATATACTAATCCATTGACTTGTAATATCATGAATATATCTATTCCCAATATAATACTAGTTATATATAATTTTATTCTTTTATGGGGCATATGATTCAATGTTTCCAAAGTCATAAGGTTTTATGTTACAATCTCAGTGTTTATTAGGATTCTTAATTTTATGGTTTTGATGATGAAATCTGACGATCCATCTCTCAATAAACCTTTTAAAGTCCATTAAATATTATTATATATTTATAATAAGTTTTTTACTTCATTTCACCCTTATCATGTATTCAATAGGTGAAAATAATGATTATAAGAAAAATATTCTTTATCACTATCTTCTATCGAAAAGTATTTTTTTCATCAAAACAATTATTTAAAAAAATCAACAATGTTTTGACAATATAAAATGGATTTATTAATGAAAATTTACCCATATTTTACTTTTTTAAAATTTTTCTAAAAGGAATCATCATATCATTTTCCAAATAAGGCTCTTTTGGTTGTTACTGAAAATGTTAAAAGAATCTATATTTTTAACATGAACAACATGAAAAATATTTTCCACTATTAAAACCACTAAATGATTTTAATATTACCTTATAATCATTGAAAATTATTTTCAATGAAAATGATTTCTTTAATATTTAGAAAATATATATAATTTAAATAAATTATTTAAATGTGAAAATTATTTTAGAAATGTTTTGGATTTTAAAAAAATGTTATTCATATGGAATGTATATTTTTTTCAAGATTAATTTTTAAATGATATTTAATGAATATTTTCAAATAAAGGGATTATAATTTTTTTTCATTTTTTATAAATTATTTTTGAAATTTGAAATGAAAATATATCATAATAAATTATTTAAATGATATTTTAAAATAATGTTCTATCTAAAATGACATCATTTGATGTTACCTATTTCTCAATGGTAATATTATCCCAGAATACCATTCATATTATTTATATGAATAGCTTAGGATTATATTGGTATGATTGATATGAAAACTATTTCTATTATAAGAATTTTTCCCATGTGTAAATTTATATTAATCATTCTTCTTTTTATAGGTTATTCTACGATGAATTGATAGAATGATTATGAATCCTATATATTTTACACTTGTTATGATATGATGAAATGTTTATGAAACACATTTCATTTCATGAATTATAATATGATTAATGTGGAATGATCTTTTGAAAATTATACATATTAATTTAAATATGTGATGGGTAGGGATTACGTCTCCCTCCAATGCATTGGGTTAATAATTATATATCATGAGATTAAAATCACTAGAATGGGGAGTGAACCTCGACCAATAATGGAATTTTTCCACAATGATGGTCCTGGGAGTAAAAATTTACTACTATGATTGTTTAGGCATTGAACCCATTTAACTATGATAGTCTTTGAAATGAACCATTACTACCATGAAAATTATTCTATATGCTTATATGTATGCCATTGTTCAATGTATTATGATAATGTTATACTCTCATGACTTATTTTAATTAATTCCATTATGATTCATGTCTTATGAAATTCCAATATATATTGCATGATTCGTGATTATGTTCTTTTATATGAAAGGTATGGTTTTAAAATTTTATTCTCATGGTATCAAACTGTTATGAATATGTTATATTTATATATCTCCTTTTCTTACCCTTAATGAGAATATGATATAACCATTTATTTTTCACCTGTCCCTAGTTTACAAACAATTTTAATTAGGGAATGTTTATTAATATTAACAAAGGGGAAGATCATTGTGGGAGATGTTGAAGAACATTCAATAAATAAGATGATTTTGTTTTTAGTCTCTAAATAAACTATACCATTACACTCATCTAGATTTTTTGTGCAATATAATTTGTATCCATCTAAAAATATGTAATATATATGTATGAGATGTTTTGGTTATTATGGTAGGTATCATAGGATAGTTTTAGTTAAACTTTGGAAACTAGGGTGTAAAAACATTAGATATATCTCTAAGAATGTGTCTAAGGATATTATTGGGGATAAGTTTAAAAATGACTCAAAGTATAGGAAAATATTATTGAATTTTTTAGAAGGATAGAGTGAGTGATTTCAAAGAGATTGCATCACCATATAGATAATAAAAGGGGGAATTATTCTAGAATAATGTTCATGGGGGTGATAACTATAAAAAAGGAATAATAAGACTGAATTAGGTGTAAACTTTTATTCAAAAACATTCTTTAATGTGGAACTTATTTCACACTCTTGTGGGATATGATTTGGAAAATCACAAACTATTTATGAACAATAATTATTAATTTGAATAATGACCATGACTGGCCTAAGATAATCATATATGTGATTTTCATGATTATGTGGTTTCCCACTATTATTATTATTTCTCACACAATTATTGTTATTTTTAGTAAATGAAGGGAATATAAATGAACTGGGCTAACATAGAATGTGAAGACCAATTTTTTGATGAGCATAAAAAATGGATTACAACTGGAGTGAAGTATATTTTTATTTAGTCTAATTAGTTATCATGAAACATGATTAACAACATGTACATTAAATAACACTTAGACTCAATGAATAAGATAAGGATATGGTTCATTGCGAGTTCATGTACTAAATACTGCGATGGAATGAAGATTTAGTATCCTATAAGTCATTATTATGGGAATAAGTACTCAAGGGAATGTATCAGAGTGGGGAGAAGATGATTTGGGTGTCAAAAAATAAGGGTAAATAACTACTAAAGTCAATAGAAAAATGAAATGTTTGGTTGAACAATTGATTAGAATAATGGTATCTCATTGTATCATTGACTGTTGAATGTTTTATATTTAGAAAGAATGTGCATTATGAGAATTGGGGTCTTAATGGGAGTGATCATGGAAATAATCCTCAATGTTGTATGAATAATGGTTATATTGCGGATGATGAGGAGACTATTAATGAAATATGAGGGGAAATATTTGTTATGGAATAAGATGATGAAGCAAAATTAATGACATATAAAAGGGGAATGATTGATGTTTTTATATATTGTCATTAAAATAATTCTATTTTATATGAATTTCATTTAGTTTTTTTTTGTCATTAGAATCATGGAACATCAATGAATTTTACCTCAATAGTTTTACATTAAGGATTTTCAATAATATATTAAATTGTACTGATGCCCTAAAAAATAAATTTATTAGATAGTTGATATTTTACATAAAAAACATATGTTAAGGAAGAAAACCCTTAATATATAAATGAGGATGAGAAAATAGTGTTTATTTTTTATAAATAGATGATAGATATGGATAATATAAATTGGATAGTATTGAAGAGAATGAAACTGATTAATGGTTTTCTTACAAAGTGGTTCATGTTATCTTTGACAGAGTTTTTAAAATTATTGTATTTTTGTGAAATATTTAATAATATATGGTTTTATTTATGGAATGATGAAATATATAATTTTTAATGCATGAATTTTTTCAATGTCATTTCATGTTAATTCAAATTATTACAATATTTTTTGATTATATATTATAATTTAATTCACATATATGGTATGGGAATATTACGAGCATTGTTATGATATTTGGGGGAATATTGTTAATTAAATTTTGGAAACATAATAAAATTTTTCATAAATATATGAATCATGGAAGGGTCTTAAGGTTAAATATTTATGAAATAGTTTATGTTTTACCCTAGATAAGATTTTATATATTAATATCTTATTTCATCATATGATTAGTTTTCATGGTTTGATAACTTTTGAAAACTATTTTATTTATGGTAACTAGAGAAAGAAAAAAAATTATCATTATTTTATGGATCTATTAATCTATTAGTGATTTAGAAATTTAAAATTCATTATCATTTCATGGTGTAGGAGATGATGTAGAAATCAATAAAGTTATAACTAAAGGATGTTATTGTTCTTATGAAATGGATATAAATCAATTAAGTAGATTTTATAATTTTTTTATTTATTCTTACTAAAAATTCCATCAACATTAGGAAAAATATATTTTTGATTAAAATATTTCCCCATTTCATTCATTTATAATGGATCAATGGCATTTTATATCATGTAAAATTGATGGATATGTTTTGGTTAACTTTTTTAAGAACATGTTCTCTATCATGCTCAATTAGTCATGGGGAGTTAGCTTTCTCTTCCATATCCATATTTTATCTTCAAAATAATGTTCTCCCTACCAGAAAACATTGTTACACCTTACTTCAAGTAACCTTTGTGTTTACAACATTAACTTTTGGAGGGATGTTTTACGATTTAATTTTATGATATGGGATTATTAGAAGGAATTTCCAAATGCTAAACATTTTCTGTAAGAGATGAATTTTGAGGGAGAAATTTATTTTTAAGGGGGGTGGAACGTAACATCCTCAGATTTTCTAAAACAATGTTTTTTCAAAATAATTTAATAATTTAATAGCTTTGTTTATATGAATCATAAATTTTATCATGTTTTATATATAGAAATGAGTTTCTTAACATTGTTCATGACACGCAACATTGAGATTAAACAAAAAATGAAATAATATTATTTTAAATATGATATTTATAAACTAGTCATTAAATATGAAGGTATAAATATTATTTAAAACTTTATGATATATATATATATATATATATATATATATATTTGTTTCCCAATAAAATTTATTATAAATTCTTATTAAATAATCAATAAATTTTTTTGTAATGTATTTATATTAATCCAAAATATATTTTCCTCGAAAATGAGTTCTATTTATTTTTTAGAGAAATATTATATTTAATTTATAGATATTTTATAAAATTTATTTCTAAAAAATAACATCAGTTTAGAAACCATCGTATTGTTATTGAATTATGCTGAAATGTTTGTGATTTTTTTAGAAAATGTTGATTGTTCATTGAATAGGGAAAATACATATTTTTTTAAAACTATCATTTATTTCAATAAATTAATTTAAATTCTTGATTTTTTTTTTAAATTAGAATAATTTTTATTTAGTTATATCTAATCCATGTAATAACTTTCTAATTAAAATTATATAGTATTTTAGTATATGTTCATTTTTTGAATTAAAAAAACTGGGTTTTCTAAAAAGTATTTCAAAATACATTATGTTTCTCTATATTAATTAGTTAAAAAAAAGAGGAATGTTTTAAGTGAATTTTATATATTTTATGTAAATAAATTTTAATTGATATTAATATAGTTATTATTATTAGACATATAGTTACACATTTTGAATTGAATTTTCTTAAAATGGATTCTATATTTGAAATCAGCATTATTTATAATATCTAATAAGGTAAAAATACATTTTTTGACCGCTAAGAATATTGAAAAAGTTAACAAATATTTACCATAATTAAGGTGAAAAATAGGATTACTTTGAGGTTAAACATAAAATATAAGGGGTAAAATGACCAAGGAACATGTTTAAAACCTACTGTTAGGAAATATTTTTACCTTATCACCTATAAGTTTCTCAAATGGCCCAAATTGGATCATTTTGAAAAATGAGAAATGAGGGAAATGTTTTTCATTTGAAAAATTAAATATGCACCACTAATCTCACATATTTAATGCCACCACCTGTTATTCACTCTTCACATATTAAAAAATCTTTTTTATATATTCCCTAACCAAATCACTTCATTAATTTCTTACTCTCATTATAAGAGCATTATTTTGGGCATAAATCCATCCTAAAATACCATTTGATAACAAAAATATTTTCATAGAGGATATAATTTACCTAACCAACCCTTTTATTTTATTTCTTACCCACCTCATAAAATTATTTTTAAACCACTCTGATATATTAACCTCTAATTCATCTTTATTTACAATATTATTTTATGCTATTTTCATTACATAAACACATCTCTAATTCCATAAGATGGGATAAAAACTGTTAATCTTTTGTAAATTGGTCTACCACCTCAAATATTGACATATTTCATTTTCCATAATCTAATCTTATGGATAGTTATGATTATGGATACGATAATGTCGCTCGTGTGTATGACAATGAACTACCTCATAGTTTGATGTGATTTGTTCTTTAGTTACTCATTACATGGAAGGTAATGAAAATATAGTTAATGAATATATGTAATATTTATTTCTTAAATATACTTATGAAAATATAATATCACCTCTAACATATTACCTTTCAACCCATCATAAAACAATATAATTTCTCCTATGTAGAGCAGACTACCGCCTTACCAACGGACATGATGTGTTTTTCATTTAATTTTTACATGGATGCTAATAAGGATAAAATTATATATATTTATAGTGTACATATGATATATATTAAATTATAATGATTCTATAATGGTGATATGTTATTTAAATTTCTTATGTTTCATCCAATAAGGAAATGAAAACAATATTCATGAAAACGGATGACTTACCATCTCAATGAATGGGGTAATTAATTTTCTATATCTAACACTAATGTATTTATATAAATAAATATATATTTAAAATATATTATTTTATGTAATGGATGAAATTATGTAATGACCCAGAAATTTTGTGGAAATTTTTTTCCTAAATACACGGGAATTTTACGAGTCCGCAGTTTCTGACGGCACATGATTCTGAGGCTTGGTGTGCCCTGAATCAATTTATGAAGTTTTTGTTAAGCTAAAGTTAACGTGCGTAAGCAGTTTTCCTAAAAAAGTATAATAAATCTCAAATGGTAACTCAGATAAAAAATATGAGGGCAGCGTTGCGCTCAGGATGTTGGGTTTACCCTAGGAGTGACTTATGTTTAGTCGGTGCGGGCCTCCTGTGAAAAATCTCAAAAATGGCGTAACCATGAATAAAAAATTTAAATAAATTTTTTTTATTTTTCAAATGATTATAACTCACCAACGGTAGTTTGGATTAAAAATCAGAGACCACCGCTGAACTCGCGAGGACATGCTTTATTTAAGAAGATACAAACTTTAGCCAGCGTGGGCCCCCATAAAAAGTTAGTTTTTGGCAGCAAGTGACAATTATTTTATTTTAAAATTAATAACTTCTAAAAAGTGAGTCGAATTAAAAATCTAAGAGTACCGTTGGGTTTTTTGGGGTGTGTTTCGCCTAGGAAGAGCCTAATCTCGACCACACGCGAGTCGAGGGTGACTGATAATAATTTTCGGAACTTTTTTTCGGGTACGTTTAGTAAACGTAAGTTCAGGATTTTATATCTTTTGAACCGGTGCTCAGAATTGACATCATAGGGCACCGTTGAACTTGAAGCGTCGGTAATTGCATAGCGAGACCTTCACCGTAGTTGCGTTCTAATGAGAGTAGAAGTTATTTTTTGGGGGTTTTTAATTAAATTGAATAAAAATAAACTGTTAAATTTATTTTTATTCATGGTGGTTTAATCCTCCAAGGAGAGGTTGTAGGTGGGGCCCACCCACACATAACCTCCCTTGGAATGATATTTTTTAGGTGGGGCCCACACGAGCTTTCCCCCCCCCCCCTTAAACCCCCAATTGAAGTTTGAAAGGTGGGGCCCACACGAACTTCTAAACCACCCTTTAACCCTTTGTAACTCTCCATAAAGTGGGGGAACCCTTGAAATTCCCCCACTAATTAAATGTGCCAACCCACTTAGAATTAATTGAACCCCCTTATTTAATTAATTCAACATTTGAATTCTTTTGAATTCAAGCCAATGATTAAATAATAGACAAAGCTATTATCTCATTTGGTCAGCAGTTCATTTGGGTGGGAATTGAGAGAGAACTTCATCCTCTCAACGAAGAACGCGAAGAACGCTCCTTCCACCGAAGAACGATGACACCATCTTCTTCCTTCTTCATCATTCCTCAACTGAGGCAAGTAAAGGGAAGTGACGCCCACGACATCTCCAAAGACCTTCATCCACGTCAAAGGAGAAGACGTCGCCCGGTTTGGCGGCATAACCAGAGCAGACAGAGCGCCTGGTTTTGCAGCAAACCTATGGTACTCGACAGGAGGAGTACCTCAGCAGTCTAAGGTTAGTGAGTAGGGCCTCGGAATCGCGATAGGGCGACTGTACTCGACAGAGGAGGAGTTCTCTAGTAGCCATCATAACTACAGATATGGCTTTTATCAGCGCTAAAAATGGCCTTTAATAGCGCTAGAAAAGTGATGTTAAAGCCAAAGAAGATGGGGGGGGGGGGGGGTCCGCTTTATCAGCGCCTTAAAAAACACTGATAAATACCCCTTTTATCAGCGCTTTGTTTTAACGCTAATAAAATACCCCTTTATGAGCGCCTCCTTTATCAGTGCATTCGTTTTAGCACTGATAAAAGTTGAAAAATTAAAAAAATAAAAAAAATTAAAAAAAATTAAAATAATACTTCCAATCGGGGGGGGGGGGGGGCTTTTATAGCGCTTGAGCCACCCCTTTACAGCACTTTTCCACCCCCCTATAGTGCCCCACACACCCCCTCAACCCTTTTAAAGTGCTTTCTCCCATATTCCTTAATGCGCACACACCCCTGCCTCCACCAGGATTTTAACTCGAGAACCCCCCTGCACGCCTAAGCACTTACCACTCCTCTATTTTGATTTGTTTTCTATTTCATGATATAGATATATATATATATATCGTTATATTTATTCGTATAGTAATATATATTTATATTAATATATATATAGTTATATTAATATATATATAGTTATATTAATATATATATATAGTTATATTAATATATATAGTTATATTAATATATATATATAGTTATATTAATATATATAGTTATATTAATATATATCTCTATTTATATATATATATTTAGTTATATTTATTCCTACAGTAATATATATATAGTTATATTAATATATATATAGTTATATTAATATATATATACAGTTATATTAATATATATCTCTATTTATATATATATAGTTATATTTATTCGGATAGTAATATATATTTATATTAATATATATATATATAGTTATATTAATATATATAGTTATATTAATATATATATATATAGTAATATTAATATATATATTTATAGTGATATTAATATATATATTTATTGTGATATTAATATATATATTTATAGTGATATTAATATATATATATATTTATAGTAATATTAATATATATATAGTTATATTAATATATATATATATATAGTTAGATTAATATATATATAGATTAATATATAGGTATATAAATATTCATATATTTGTATTTTAAATAAAATGGATATTAGTTATTATTTAGATTAAACTAATATATTTTATATGTAAATATATTTTATTATTTATATTTAATTAAATTTTTATGTGTGAATATATAAAAAATATGTATATATTGTTATATATTTGATTATAAATAGCAGTGCATTATAAAAAACGATGAAATTCTAAAAACATAATATCAATATGAATATAATACCTTGTAATAAATTCAGTCGCTACCAAAAAAAGCCAATAATACCCCCTTTAACGAGGATGAAAATCCACAAAATGTTAAAAAATCGGGGTACCCCGACTAAAAACTCAGTTTGGAGGCCTTATGGGCTTCTTTTTGCCTCAAAAAAACCTTGACTAGGCCCCCCGATCATAACGACGTAGAGCTCATCGCAGGATTTGATTTGATATGTTATAGAGCTCAAACAGACACCCGGATCAAAAGTTATGGTCGTTTGAAGTTTGAGTTGCATTTTCAACATATTTTGGTTCTTTTTTTTATTTTTTTTAATTTTTTTAGTCTTCAAATTGTTATTAAATGACTATTACTCTATAATAATTAGCAAATTAATAATTGAAAATATTTTTTTAATTTTTTTATAAGCCATTTTCAATAAATATCTTATATATTAAGTGTAACTGTATATTTATACTTATCTAAAATATATTTAAAATTATATTTAAAAAAATATATTATATTTATATCAATACAACTATATATATATATTTAAATATTAATATATTTTTTAATGATTTTTTTTGGATGTAGACCCTTTATCACCGCTAACAAAAAAGCGCTGATAATGGGGGGTACCTTTAATAGCGCTAAAAAAAGCGCTATTAAAGGGGGGTCCCTTTATCAGTGCTAAAAAAGAATTGATAAAGGCACCCCCCCCCCTTTATTAGCGCTTTTTTGTTAGCGCTAATAAAAGAGTGGCGCTGGGAAAAACTGTTTTTGTGGTAGTGCGGGGTTTCGATAATGAAAATCCTGGTTTGAGCTAAGTCAATGACCGTTGTGTTTTCCTCATGAATGAGATGGGTTACTTGATAACTTAGGTATATGTATGGGCATATACCTAAGTAATGGTTATATGTTGGATTCTACTTTGTGGTTTATCCTTGTTGGATTTTGTGAGACCTTGAGGGTATCGGGGTCCCTACTGAGTATCATTATACTCACCCCTACATGGGCTTTGCCCACACCTCATTATGTTGGATGAAGATGATGGACAGTGCTGACGGATGCTGAGAGCACCAGGACTGGACGGTACCCAGAGGTGGACCTCATGGCGAGTCAGTACCTGGAGGAGATGGACGGACGTGGAGCACTAAGGAGGCTATCTGTACCTACCCTTCGGGTTGGATCCATTGTGGACAATCTAAGAGCTACTAGACACCTTCCAGCCATTTGTCTTTTGGTTGTACCTATTTTCTCTTTTCCTTGTACTTTACTGTTGGGCTTGTATTTCCGGCCCCTTTTACTTTCCAGCATCTCTTCTGTATACAGTTTCTACTTAGTGTATTACTTCCAGTTGTGTACTCTGATTTTGTGTGTTTATTTTTATAAAGGCAATGCCTTCCTATCTTAGGGATTTACGCATTTGGTGCTAGTCGCCATCCCCTAGCCTATGGAAGGCAAGCTTGGGGTAGTCACGATATGGGCCCCGAGGATGGGTCGTGACAATTTGGTATCAGAGGGAGGTTCTACCGCGAAACTTAGGACTCTGATATTTCTTTTCTGTGAAGCAATAGTGTTAAGGGTACCGAGTGTGGTTTTCAGTTCTAGGAGTCCAGGGTTGGTGCGGCGGTCGACGTATCCATACACGAGGACCATGACTACTGATTTCGGACATAGTACACGAAAACACTGATTGCATGTGTGTTTTCAAAAGTTTTATTTAAGCCATCTCAAACCAGGTCAGCTAACCATGTTTAGTCTTTCGACCGTGTCACATCTGTTCAGGATGCTTCCACGCAGATAGCCAGTTAGAGTTCCGAGAGAGTACACAATGACGGCCTACCAAGCGATGAGGATCCGGTACAGGGCCCTCTTACTATGTTGGCACCTTCGGGTGGTGTACCAACAACACCACCACCCGTTGGGCAGCAGATTCCACCAGCTGCAATCAAGGACAGTGCATGCCGACTGAGCGCGTTGCACGAGTTCCAGCAGTAGAGGCCTTCGAGGTTACGAGGCGAGACAGATTCCCAGGCACCAGAGGACTGACTGGAGGCTATTTATAGAGTTCTCCACCTAGTTAAGACACTAGTAGAGCAGATGGTGATCTTAGCTACTAGTATTTTCCAGTGAGTGACCATGAGGTTGGTCCGCATAGTGATGAGGTTTCGGTACTTTGACCATTTTCTAAGATTGTACCTTCAGGTAGTGTGTCAGCTATATAACTTCTTGTTGGTCAGAAGTTTCAACCGGTGGTACCGATTGAGGAAACATGTATGCTTAGTGACATACACATGTTTCAGCATCAGATACCCCTCAGGTTCTAAGGTGAGCCCAACTTTTAGGCGGCTGAGGACTGGCCTGAGTAAGTGGCTGAGAGTTCTCTAGAACTTCTACAGCTTCGGCAGGACGACATGTCGGTATCTGAGTATTCATCGATGTGTACCGATCGTTCTTGTTACTCGATGAATATGATACGATTAGTGCTTTAGATCTTGGACCTCTGAGTGAGATGTGTTTAGGGACATTCGATCCAGCACTTTCTTTTTCCTCTGTGTATTCCTACCTATGTTAGGGTGCTAGAGAGAACCTTTGTGGTTGAATGTTCATTGGATGAGTAGATACAGCCAATGAATGTTAGAATTTGGAGAGCATGAAACTGGCGCCAGTCTCAGAGACTTGAGTGCATAGAATGTTTTGAGAAGAGGAAGTGTTAAGGAAAGGTTAATCTGTAGGGCAGCAGATGTGGAAGCAGACCTAGGAGAGAAGCATGATGTGGTGTATATTTTGAAATGTTATAACCACCCACCTTTGTAGTCTCCACCAGTCTCAGGGAGATAGAGGGCAGGGGAAGAGAGTAGCTCCATGCAGTCAAGGAGTGTGACCCAAGGGCTCTAGGAATGATTCAAGGTACGACCTGTGTCTACTACTAACTTCCATATCAATAGAAATAGGTGCCAATCATTCCTTCCATCCATGAATCTTGTCCCAGACCTAGAGTTTCCAGTTAAACCGTCGACTTGACCCTCACGTCTGGAGATATATTTGGGAGGAGAGTTGATAACCCCACTTATGCTGACGGTGTGATCTAACACTTTATGTGAGAGTTTCGGTTGGATCCTCTTGGTGGTAGCATCGAGGCCTTACGACATTAGTTTGGGTATGGACTGGCCAACCATAGTTCTTACACAGATTGACTGTGTTAGGAAAAAAGGTTGTGGTTTATCTACAACATTGGGGTGGGATTTTCCTTGGTCGGCGAAAAGGGAAACCCAGACAACATAGGATAAACTCATTCTTAGGAGGGTGCGGATGATCACTCTTGAGTCGGCTAGCCCTACCCTCATGGAAGAAGGAGTTTTGAGTTTCCAGTTCTTCTAAGACCATGACTTTGAGATATTCTATACTCCAAGTAAGGGGAACGTTGTTGCGGATGATCTCGACAGGAGGACTAGTATACAACTTCTAGGCAAGGCGACAGAGCAGCTGGCTGCCTTACAGATATCCTTCGTGGTTAGGGATGGAGCATCCTTTATACAGTCTCTTATAGGCACTCCACCATTTCATCAGTGAGTCAGGGAGGCACAATGTGGAGACACTGACTACAAGACATGATGTGCTCAGATACCCATAGGGCATGCACCTGATGGATTTTTTGAAGGTGGGGAGCACATCATCCTCTTAAGAGGATGTACCATGGTACCAGTTGCACATCAGGAGGAAGTGTTGAGGGAGTCCCACACATCCCCTCTAGAGGTACATCCCAATGTGGTGAAGATGTACTAGGACCTTTGACAACAGCACTGGTGGCCAGGTACGAAGAAGGTGATAGCAGAGTTTGTCTCTCGATGCCTCACTTGTCAGCAAGTGAAGGCGGAACATTAGGTACCAACAGACTTGGTTTAGTCTTTAGGGGTCCCAAAGTGTAAGAGGGATGGGGTATCCTTGGACTTCATGACGGGTCTTCCACATACGTCTAGGGTACATGACTCTATTTGGGTGATCGTCGACCGACTCACCAAGTCGGCTCACTTCCTACTGACTAGAGATGGTACGAGCTACCATGAAGAAGGTGAAAATAATCAAGGAGCAGATGATGACTGCACAGAGTATACATAGGTCATATGTTGTCAGGAGATGGAGACCTCTGTAGTTCGAGGATGGCGACCACATCTTTCTATGGGTCTCACCTTGACGAGGTCTACGGAGATTTGGCCGAGGTGGCAAGTTATATCCTTGATTCATCAGACCTTTCTAGGTCCTTAGCAGAGTAGGTGAGGTGGCTTACCACTTAGATCTTCCAACTCAGTTGCACCGGTTACATGACATCTTCCACGTATATTAGTTGAGGAGATACGTGCACGACCCTTCCCACATCATCGACCGTGGAGCGCTGGACATCGATTATGGGGAAACTTTCATGGAGGTTCCAGTGGAGATTGAGGATCGACAGGAGCAGGTCCTACGTGGATGATCAATACCTCTGGTGCATGTTCGTTGGAAGCATGAGAACCTCCAGGATATCACATGGGAGTGGGAGGCTCATATGCGTGCTCAGTACCCCCATTTGTTCCCTTAGTGTGAGTTATAGCTTATGGGGACGTAAAGCCCTGTGGTGGGAAGAATGTAAAGACCCAAAAATTCCATGGAAATTTTTTTCTTAAATACATGGGAATTTTACAAGTCTGCAGTTTCTGACAGTGCATGATTCTGAGGCCCGGTGTGCCCAGAATCAATTTATGAAGTTTTTGTTAAGCTTAAGTTAACGCGCGTAAGATGTTTTCCTGAAAAAGATTAATAACTCTTAAATGTTAACTCAGATAAAAAATCTGAGGGCACCGTTGCACTCAGGATATCAGGTTTACCCTAGGCGCGACATACGTTTAGCCTGTGCGGGCCTCCTGTGAAAAATCACAAAAATTGCGTAATTGTGAATAAAATAATTAAATAAATTATTTTATTTCTCAAATGCATATAACTCACAAATGGTATCATAGATTAAAAATATGAGACCACCTCTGAACTCTTGAGGGAATTCTTTATTTAATAAGATACTAACTTTGGCCAGCGCAGGTCACCAGAAAAAGATAGTTTTTGGCCGCAAATAAAATAATTAAGTGACAATTATTTTATTTTAAAATTAATAACTTCTAAACGGTGAGTTGGATTAAAAATATGAGATTACCTTTGGGTTCTTTGGGGTGTGTTCCACCAAGGAAAACCCTAACCCCGACCAGTGCGAGTCGAGGGTGACTGATAATAATTTTCCGAACTTTGTTTTGGTATGTTCAGTAAACATATGTTCGAGATTTTATATCTTTTGAACCGGTGCTCTGAATTGAAGTCAGAGGGCACTGTTGAACTCACATCGTCTGTAATTTCTTAGTGATACCTTCACTGTAGTTGTGTTCTAATTAGAGTAGAAGTTAGTTTTTGGGGGTTTTTAGTTAAATTGAATAAAATAAACTGTTAACTTTATTTTTATTCATGGCAGTTTAATCCTCCAAGGAGTGGTTGGAGGTGGGTCCCACCCGCACATAACCTCCCTTGGGAGGACATTTTTAGTTGGGGACCACACGATATTTCCCCCCCTTAAACCCCCAATTGAAGTTTGAAAGGTGGGGCCCACAGAAACATATAAACGCCTTATTAACCCTTTGTAACTCTCCATAAAGTGGGGGAACCCTTGAACTTCCCCAACTAATTAAATGTGCCGAACCAATTAGAATTAATTGAACCCCTTCATTTAATCAATTCAACTTTTGAATTCTTTTGAATTCAAGCCAATGATTAAATAATAGACAAATCTATTATCTTATTTGGTTGGCAATTCATTTGGGTGGGACTTGAGAGAAAACTTCATCCTCTCAACGAAGAATGCGAAAAAACGATCCTTCCACCGAAGAACGACGACGTCATCTTCTTCCTTCTTCATCGTTCTTCATCCCAGGCAAGGAAAGGGAAGCCACACCCACGACATCTCCAATGACCTTCATCCATGTCAAATGAGAAGACGTCGCCCATGAAGAATGTCGCCAACAATGACGTCACCTCCGAACACTTGTCCGCCAAAAAAGAGTTTCCTTCTTCCTTCCGACACTTGAGCATGAGAATTGGGAGTGCGTGACAAAGGCGGAAATCGACGAATCGACACTCGCCTTTTCCCACGACTTCATCTACGAATGACAAATGAGGATGGGGGATTTGTGTTGGTTTTATTCTCATTTACCAGCATTCTATTTATGGATTGTGAACATCTAGTTGTTATCACCATAAAAGCATAGAGTTCGGGCCATCCTCACACAGTCCGACACTCTCCGTTGATTTCTTTGTGGTTTACTTCAAGGAAGAAAAGAGGTGACAACGACGAAGATGGAGAATTAGGGTTGTGCTACCCACGACCACTACGAAATGTGCCACCCCTGCGGTGCCCCCGTGCCCGACCCACGCCCCGCCGACGCGCTTCTCGACGCCCCCACGCCCCGACGGCGCGCTGCCCGGCGCCCTCGCGCCCCACTGGCACGTTGCCCGGTGCCCACGCCCCTACCAGTGCACTCCCGGGTCCCCGTGCCCCAGCCGACGTGTTGCCCGGTGCCCCTCTCCCCTTCCATCATGCTCCCTTCCCCCTGCGCCCCTGCAGGCACGCTGCCTGCCTGCCCGGCTCTTGCCGCGGCCTGCCCAGTGTACCCGCGGCCTGCCCAGCGTCCAACCAGCCCGCCCGCACCCCGCGTGGCCTGCCCACTGGCCTCCCCACCACTGGCCTGCTGAGCCAACCCGTGGCGCCCTTGTGGTGTTGATGGAAGAACCGGCCCGGTCTTCCGCGACGAGTTACCGAGCCGCCTTCGTGGCAACTATTGGGCCGAACTGCCCGCACAGTCCACTGGGCCGAGCCCAGTGAACCAGGTAAAGACTTAGCGGGCTTACCCGCCCAATGGGTCGGGTCAGACCCAGTGATTCTGTCCAGGTTGACCCAGACCGGGTCAGCCTAGACTGGGTTGGGCCTAGGCAGTCCGACCGGGTCGGACCGAACCCGGGCCCAATACTGACCCTTTACACTCTTGGGCCATATCTTTGGCACCAGACATCTATTTGACCGACCATCAGTGGAACTTGTATTCTTGGAGAATAGTTGTCCCTTTGAGTATACCCCACTAGAGTTCGAGATATAGTTGAGTCATAGTCAGGTTGGTTCGCACATGAATCCAACCGGACGCCCGTGACTAAAATGCTAATAACTCACAGACCGAGAATCTGATTGACGCGACATCTATTGCGTTGAGACCACGATGATGTGGCTGTCCTTTGAAATACTTCCACCTGAGACTTTGTGACACTTGGAGTTTCTACCAGTGGCTCGTGGAGAAGATCCTCCTGGAGACGAGCAGACGGAGTGTGGAGACCTAGTAGCTGTAGACCCGACGACTGCTTGACCGATTCGAATCAGAGTGATTCGACTAGCCCAGTGGACGGAGCGCCTGGTTTGGTGGTAGACCCATTATGGGCAGAGTGCTTGGTTTGGCAGCAGACCCACAGTACTCAACAGGAGGAGTACCTATAATGGCTATTAGGGGGAGTGCCTGGTTTGGTGGCAGACCCACAACAGACGGAGCACCCGGTTTGGCAGCAGACCCGTGGTACTCAACAAGAGGAGTACCTCAGCAGTCTACGGTTAGTGAGTAGAGCCTTAGAGTCATGACATGGACACTATACTCAACATAGAAGGAGTTCACTATTAGCCATGGTTTCGATAATGAAAATCCTGGTTTGATCTGAGTCAATGACCTTTGTGTTTTCCTCATGAATGAGATGGGTTACTAGATAACTTAGGTATATGTATGGGCATATACCTAAGTAATGGTTATACATTGGATTCTACTTTGTGGTTTATCCTTGTTGGATTTTGTGAGACCTTGAGCGTCTTGGGGTCCCTACTGAGTATCATTATACTCACCCCTACACAGGCTATGCTCGCACCTCATTGTGTTGGATGCAGACGAAGGACAATGCTGACAGAGGCCGAGAGAACCAGGACGGGACAATACCTAGAGGTGGACCTCATGACGAGTAAGTACACGGAGGAGACGAATAGATGTGGAGCACTGAGGAGGCTATCTACACCTACCATTCAGGTAGGATCCATGGTAGATGATCAATGAGCTTCTAGACACCTTCCAACCGTTTGTCTTTTGGTTGTACTTGTTTTGTCTTTTCCTTGTACTTTTCTATTGGTCTTGTATTTCAGGCCCCTTTTACTTTCCAGCATCTCTTATGTATATAGTTTCTACTTAGTTTTTTACTTCCAGTTGTGTACTATAATTTTGTGTGTTTACTTTTATAAAGGCAATTCCTTCCCATCTTAGGGATTTACACCTTTGGTGCTAGTCGCCAGCCCCTGGCCTACGGAAGGCGGGCGTGGGGTAGTCACGACACAGGCCCCAAGGACAGGTCGTGAAAAATTATTTAAATTTCGTAAAAATGATCAATTAAAATGGACTGAAATTTCCAAACCAAAACAAACATGAATAAACAATTCATTTACTATACAAAATGTTGGTTTTAAAATGAAATGTTAATAAATATCTAATACATATGTATACATATTTCATACATGAAATTAAATATATTAATATTTTTTTATAATATATTTATGATAAAAAATATTGATTATAAAATATGGTCTAGCGTTAATGGAAGACGTAGAGACTTAAGGTAAGTAATTTCCATCTCACTTTTTACTTATGTGTGACACATGCTATATTCAAAACCCATTTCATTTTTGGAGTATATACTACAAATTAATTTATTATATTATGATTATAAATAAAATTATGGTGATTTAAATATCCATTCTAGAATCTCTCTTTCATGGGATTTATAGTTCAGATGCTACCAAAGCGGCATGTGATTTTTGTCTCAATTTGACATCTTTGAGACATATGTTATGTTATGAACCAATAATATCTAATGAGATATTTATAAATCCACTTTTCATGAAATATAATGAATTTATTTATTCCCATTTAATTATAAGTTTCAAATAATTTTATTTTTTCATGGGGCATACAATTCAAATTTACCAAAGTGGTAAGAGTTTTATATTATAATGTCATCATTTATTGGAATTGTTAATATTTAATCTTAGAATGATAAAATATTATAATCCATATATCAAAAAAAATTAATTTAATTATAACAACATTATTCAATGATAATATATTTTTTCCATTCCTGTTCCTCTATTTTGTAATTCATGTGATCAAAATAATGATTTTAATAGAAATTATCTTTATTACAATATTTAGTTAAAAAATAAATTTTCTTCCAAAACGATGTTTTCTAAATATGATTTCAATTTTTTTACAATAACAAATGGATTTATTAAAGTAATTTTTTAACCATGTTGAATTTTTTTCAAAATGGGTTTGAAATGAATCTTCATGTCATTTTCCAAAAAAGGTCTATATGGATTTTACCAAAACTGGGAAAAGAATCATTTTTTAACATTTAGGACATGAACAATATATTACATTCTCATGAAAAACAAATCATCTCATTATTCTATTTCATGTTTTCAGGTTTTTTATATAATTGTGTTCTTTAATATTTGTTAAATTTCTTTATTTTAAATTTATGATTTCAAATAGAAATGAATTTGAAAATGTTTTGTGATTAAAAAATTATTTTTCAAGTGGAAAGGATATTTTTATCAAGAAATATCTTTATATTATGATTAAATATTATTTTTAATGAACAGGATTTTGAAAATTCTTAATGCCTTAAAAAGTGGGTTTCAAGGTGTAAAAAATATTTTCCTCAATAAATGAAAAAATTATCTTTAAAAATAATTTTACATCTAATATGACATATGTAGATGTTACATATACCTTAATGGGTATATGATCCAAGGATAACATTATTATTTATCAACTTAATGGTTTATTTATATGATGAAATGATTTTTATGAAACATGTTTATATTTCATGTGTTATATAATGAGGAAATTATTATGAAGTCAGCTTCTTTTAATGGGTTATGCAATGATTAATTAATTAAATGATTATAAAACACCCATATTTTCCAATGGTTTTCATATAATGAAATATTTATTAAACCAATTATATTTCATGGTTTATGTTATGATTAATGTTTGATGATATTTTAGAACACACATATATGATTTTCATTATGTGATAGCTGATAGATATATATCCCTCCTAGAAATTGGGTAGTGATTTATATCTGATGAGATACACTTGACTAGAATAGGTAGAGAACATAGATTAGTAAGTAATATTTTCCAATTTGATGATATTTTGAGTGAACATTGAGAATTACAATGTTTTCAGGAGTGAACCCATTCCATTATGATAACATAAGAAATTTTCTTTGACTAGAATAGAAATTATTCACAATTTTATTTTTAATTCACTATTCCTTGTCTTATGACAATTTTTTACTATCATAGATCATGTTATTTTATTCCTTTATGATTTATGTCTTATAAACCACCCGTCTTTATTCCATGAATCATGATAATGACCACAAATTTAAAGAGTCTAATTTTCATATGTTTTTCTTATCTTCTCATATACCTATGTTAATGTTATATTTACTTATCTCCCTTTTTTACACTTTTTGATCATTTTATATCACCTTTTATTATTATTATTTTCCCATGTTATAAATAATATTTTTAGTTAGGTCATATTTATGAATAATACTAAAGGATATGATATTCCTATAAGAGGTTGGATATCTTTTACCAAATAGGAAGAATATGTTTCAAGTCTCCAAAACAATTTACCTTTACAATCCTTGAGAATTTGTTTCAATAATCTAATGTATATTCAACTAAAAATATGTAATATATATGTATGATAATTTTAGTTCTTTATAGAAATTTTGAGGAAAAAGAAGAATAATAATTTGAAAAGGAAATAGAACAGAGAGTATAAGAGGATACTGAATGAAAATGGATCTAAAATGAAGAAGGAATAAAATAAATCCATCCAAAATTATCCCTCCCAAATATATCATGACAATGGAATATTGGAGAAATGGGAAAAAATTTCAGAATTATTTTTTTAACATAAATTTTACATTTTTTTATAAAATATTTAGAATTTTTTTCACATATATAAATATTATGATAGGATTGGTTATTAAAATAATATACTAATGGAGATGTGTGTGATCACTTAGATATGGAATTATCAATTGTAGTAAAAATGAAACTATCAATTAAGAAACAATACCCATATTGTTTTTATTATATTTATTGATATTAGATTTTATAAATTGGGAAACTATTACTTGATTTCTATGTATTATAGAATATTATGTCATACTAAACATTTAGAATAATGATTATATATTTTAGGAATCCCTCCAATGGTTCCCTTTATTTTAGTTTTATAATAATGAGAGACCCATTCGATTTTATTGATGATTTCTTGATGAAAAATAATAAATTTTACTTTTTTATGGATTTCTATATATTTGGGATAGATAAAGATAAAACATCCCCTATTCTTGGGAGGTAATATTTAATAATTATATTATAGTTGATTGTCATAAAAAGAGAGTAATTATTAGTAATAATTTATTATGATAATCTGCCATTCATTATTCAATGATTAATAAAAAAAATAAAAAAAAGGTGAGCAAATATCATTGGTATGAGGAAATAATCATGAATATACAAATTTAGGCTTTAGTAATGAATGATTTGATAAAGAAGGTGTAAAGGAGAAATAAGGTAAGTATAGGGGAATGAGAATAGAGTATAGGTTACTGAGAAGAATGAAATTTTTTCTAAAGCTATTGTGAAGGAATAAATAAAATAGGTCAATATGTTTTAGTCAATTATTGATTTAATTTTTTATCTCTAAATATTAAGAAAATATTGGAGGATTGGAATCGTGTAAGTGAAAAATATATTATTTTAAGTAAGATTAAATTTTATTTTATATAAACAAAGGAGAACCAATTTTGTGTATAAATTTCCATTGCTAATTTCTATTGATCTATATCAGTTTACCACATTCGATTCATCAATTCTTTGTCATGGCATCATAATTTTTATCAAAAATTCTTATAATATATACTTTTTAATAAGAAATACATTTTTTATTAAATTGTTATTAATTGTTTTTAGGACAGTTTTGTGATGAAAATTAAATCAGCAAACATTTTTGATTTAATCTAATATATCTTATGCTTGAATGTATTTAATTTTATTTTTATGTTCATAAGTAGTATAAATATCAAAGGTTATAAAAAGATATTCAGATATAAGATTCAATTAAAGAATATTATTGTTTCAAAAATAATATGACTAAAATATTCCCTTCATTTAAAAATTAGTTATTATTTATAAAATAGTTATTATTTATAAAAATTTAAATAAATGGAACATTGTTTTATTAATTTCAACACAATATATCTATGATGAAGATATTTACCTAGAAAATTTCCCAAAACTTATTTAAAACATTATTTTAAAAGAATTTAAAATAGTAATATGATATTTGATTAATTATGTAAAATATATTTATATTAGATTGATGAATCATGATTTAGGTGAATTGATATATTTATAAAAATGAAACATTATAGAATTTTCATTTTAAAATAAATTTTTATATGATAATTTGATAGTTTATTTTGATTATGTGTTGAAATATGATTTTTTGTAGCACATTGAAATTATTTTTTATAATAAAATATAAAAGGAGTTTAAATTTTTGATCGAAATTATGGTTTGATCCAAGAATTGGAATTCAATTCAAGATTCTGAGTAGTTAATCATCCATCAGATTTGTTTTTAGGAATTTAACATGTTTTTGATAGGTTTTCAGGTGGTTGAGTTAGTAGAATAGAAATTATGTGATTCCCAATTAGATGAAATTTATACTATAAGTATGCCCAATAGAACAAAATTGAGGGATATAGTGGGATAGCCCATGGTCATGGATGACCACACTACATCTCGAAGGGCTATGTCATTGTGGTGATGTGTACGACCCTATATGATCCTTACACAGTGGAGGAGACAATGTTAAAACAAGAAGTTCTATATTATGGTGGTGTTATGTGAGGTTCATATGAGGCAACCCTTATATATTATAGAGAGCCTCAAGGGAGATATGGTGAAGGATAATGAGTTTTTCTCTATGGGGATCCTCGTGGTCAATGCCTAACACTATAACCCCATGGTCCACAATAAAATGTGGGGAATCCCTAGGGAGTGGGAGCTATTCTTAGGTGGTTTCACTGCAACCTAGGGTTCATTCCATATAATGAAATTCAATGGTCATAGAGGACCACAATGTGTCATGGGGATATTTCTTAGATGGGGTGATGGGGTATATAGAGTTATCCCTCTATTTTAAAGGTTATAAACACATTCGGGAGGCCATGATGGAGTGAGACCTAGAAAGGATGCCTATTCCATAACCCAAAAGGGTTGTTCCATAGGGGGTTCCATTAGTGGACTATATGAGGATGGATTTGGGGTGGATACCCAACCTACACCCCTGACTCAAAGGATTGTTCTATGGTCATGGGGCCTCACCGTAGAAAATCCGCAATTTTTTTAACCAAGGGGAGTCTTGTAATTTACCGAATGGACCCTTTAATCTGTATGAGGAAGGGGTAATAAAGATGTTCATTTTGGTAATCACCTCCCTATATCTATTAAATCATAGATTTCCAAAAATAGGGGATGGATTTTTTGGTGTTTCATTAATTGATCCAAGGTATATTATTTATTTATTCCGTAATTCCTAACCCTCATAGTAACATTCAGATTTTTTGGGTTTTTAGAATAGGGAATTGGGATTTAAATTCATAAATATTGGTAAAGTCATCATGATTTAATTATGATTTAACTGATATGGCTATTGTAGAACCGAAGAAGATGAACAAACAAGTTTCCATGTGTTTTCCATGAAATTATGATATGTGATGAGATTTTGGTCAATTATTCTTTATTGGTTTAAATTAAATTAAATATTATAAATGTTTATAACTAATTAATTTTGATGTTTTTGTTGTATAGGGGATTGGGTGGTGGTATGGACTTTAATGTGCATGGAAGGGCTAGGATGAGGCTTGATAATGAATGGATTGGGTGGTACATCTCTTATAGATATAGGTGGTCACTTTAATACTACTTCGTACAAATTTTTTAAATATTTCCTATATAATGCATTTTTCATGTGACCAGGTTAGAGGATAGGGATTTATAGGGTCTTGATTGGGATATATATGATAGGGTTCAACCACATATACTTGATACATGTCATTGTTTATTACTTTTATTGTTTCTGGATCACCTTCCAACCTTGTTTCTAAGGGGAATGAATGTATTTTAAGCTAATGTGGGTCCTTAGGCAGGTGCCAAGAAACTAGTGATGATATGAGTATCCTAGTATAGTTTTATTATAGATAGTGGAAAATTGTTAATTTTATTGGGTGAGGTGATGACAGGTAAGATAATCATACATTTTAAAATTTATTAATAAGTCTTTATTGTGTTTAATGAGAGTATTACTGTATACAGAGAGTGGAATGATTCTTACAAAAAATGACATGCCTAGAAGAGTAGAATTTTCTCTATAGTTTGGATTATGTAATTTTTATTAGGATATATGAGATGATACACATGTGAGGGTCATGGTAGTTTTTGAGTATTGGAAATGGGATTCAATTTTATTTTGGAATGAATCAGACCCTACCCACCAAGTATGAGGGTAGGTTGCATATGTTGTCGTGGGATGGTCCTGGAGTAGTGTCTCTTGGAGTACTGATTGATTTATATAAGGTAGGAACAATCATTTTGGTTTGGTTTAGGATTATCCTATGGGTTTGGTTTCATTGAGATTTTACTTGCATGGGTTATTTTTAATGTTGAGTCATAAAGTAATAGTTTCATGTGAATGAAAACCTAGTAACGAGCTGACAAACTATGTACTGATTTGTGTTCCCTACTTTTGTTTCCATGTGTGTGATTATAATAGGAAATTGACCCAATGTGATGATTGGATTTTATGGACTCACCATGTAAAGAGTGATATGGTTATGGATAGAATTTCATGGGTGAGATAAAGTCCTTCAGCATGAATTTAGAAATTTATTTGAATTATAATGGGATGACCACCAACTTTGAGGTGAAAGGTCATGATGAGATGAGAAACATGGATGATGGACACCACCATGAGTGACTAAGTTGTTGGGTGGGTTTTTTTTATGATCATGCGATATTCTATTGGTTAATTACTCAAGGACATATGAAATTCATAACATGAGTGTTTGGGTATTAGATGGGTTACATTTTTTATGGAATGAGATAAAAAATAGGATTCTATAATACAACTTGAGAATGTATGATTATGGGGCATGGTTTCTAGGTTCGCGCATGATAACCTGATATTCTAGGAGTTTTTGTGGCCATATTAGCATAAAACATCCAACATGCTTTTCCATAATGTTTGTTTTTCATTCACATACACGTGTATAATAGTATATATTAGGATTCCATAGTGATAACCATATACATGTATTTCCCCCACTATGTATATGTACTCTTGTGTTTGTGAATACCATATGTATAATTTCAATTTTACCACTAGATGTTTGTGTATTGGGAAGGTTCAGCTCAATTGGTTTGTTAGAAATATTATGTGGTATGTCATGGGTATATATGTAAGAATAATCTCTATATTTGGTTCATTGTATATTTTTTGTACGGGATCATACCAGTCAATGATCGGTGCATTATTTGTATAACATTGTGTCTATATGTTGCATTCAAGTTTTTATTGCATTGTAATTTTTCTTTTAATCATGAATTTATTATGGGTTGTGTATAATCAAAATATTTTCATTGTTTTATGAAAACAATTCAAGGTAATGGTTTCTTATTGTACAGATATAGTCCCCACTACTTGTTGATATCATCTATTATAAGGATGGGTTGTCCGGAGGTCATATAGCCCTCTATCAAAGATGGGTGTTTTGGGTCAGGACATTTCATGTGTTAACAAATCATTCTATTTTTTTATATTTATGGAGAAGTTATATTAGTGGTTTATTAATGTGTTAGATCATGTGATGGACCTCAATATTTCACATCATGAACTCTTATCTGGTGGAATTTTAATGTTACTAGGGGTATGATATTGTTATTCTTACTCAATACAATTACAATTGACATGTGTACACAAAAAATGATGTCTTTATCGAATATTTGTTTATAGTTTTCACTCTTATACCATTACAAATCTTATGTATATATATAATATGTGGAAAATAGGTTTCAAATGGAATTTATATTCTTTAGTGTAGTTTTTTATGATCCGAGTTCAACTATTTACTGATTCAACAAAACATTTTATAGTGTTATCCCATATAAATCATTTGTGGTATTATACTTAGACTAACCATGGTATTTTCTTCAATGTCTAGAATTGTGTATCCTTATGCATGGAATTATATTGTGGATTCAACATTTTCCATTATATAAGAAATGTGTAATGATACTTAGTGGGGAATTAAATGAATTAAATGCCTTATTTATAGACCAATTATGGGTTATAATAGTGGGGTTTCGTTTTTTAATATTTGAAATCAATCTATATGGTTTTCCACATATTTAAATTTTTTGGGATTTTAAATTATCAAACCATGAAGTTGAGGAAAACCATATTAATGATATTGTAAACTGTAATGGGAATCCCACTAAGTTATTATAGTACTGATTTTGGGTACCTAAAGGGTTGGTTTGGTCAAATTATTTTCCTTGTATGATTTATATGTGAATTTTGTTCTACAATGGGAGTGTGGCATAGATGCCCATGGTATGGTCAAAAAACCATTTTCAGTAGTTATTTTGTGATTAGTCATGGAATGGGTAAGATTACTTGGACTATTATTAGAGGTTGACATATGATTAGGGATTAGTTTGTGGGTTATTCATGTGATTTGAGGATTTGTGGAATATTAATCATTTTTGGGTTAGATAGGTGGTGAGATAGAGTTTTCTAAGAGCATGAAACCCTTAGTTTCAATTAAGACTATGTATAATCAAGGGTGATAATCTAATAGAGTTCTATTAATAGATCAGTTGTGTAGTGGATTAAGGAATGGTATATGTGATAGTTTTTTAGAGATTTTTAGGGTTGGTGGAACTCAACACAAGAAACTTTAGTAGTTTAGTGTTGAGATAATCACTTTCATGGCATCCTAGGTTTCTTAATCTATGTGATATACTAAAAATATGAAGGGAAACTGGGTTTTGGACTCATTTGGGTTAGTTCATGAGTATTACTATAATAGAAACTATTGAGGGTTGGAGAAAATCATTGAATACTAGAGGATGATGTCACTAGAGAACTAGGAATGGTTGGTAGTTTTTTTATGTGTTAGTGCTTAGACATGAGTAGGTTAATACTTCATAGTCATCACATGCATTAATAAAAAATGTTTGGGACACGAATACAGGTTTCTAGAGTAGTTAATATGAAAAATATTATGTTATTTTAATTGGGGGATCATCTTATCGATCATGAGTGAGTTTCCCTCAAGTTATAAGTTGTTATGGTTTCTATTAGTCTAGATGATCGGTGGTTGAGGGAACACCAGGGTACCTATCTGTGGAATGATCTAATGTGATCTTGCTCCACGGTAAAACCATATTTAGGATTCAAATTCGATGATATGAAACATCGATGAAAAGTAATTGATCTTGTGGTAGAGATTGTGTAACATGAGGGTGATTTAGAATGGTTTTGAACTAGTGTATTGGGTGAGAGAATAGTGGCTAGAGTCGGTATTTATTCATCCAAATGTCGAATTACACTGAGAGTTTGGTTCAGATTTTAGTGTCGGTATTTGGATGGTCATATGATACAACTAAAGGTTAATTAATCATGACCAGGAATGAAATGCACATCATTAGGTGCAGATGAGTTAATTTTGGGAAATTTGACTAGATAAGGTATAATCATTGCATTTATATGGAATTAATTGTGTTGATGTGGAATCCACATTAAACATTTCATTGTAATAATGGGAAAAGTTTTTTATAGATGATTCTTCTATTTGGGAGCATCATGGATTGAAAGTGAATGTTGTTAAGGTATTATTAACTTAGGGACTCCACAAACATCAGGATGAATTAGTTGAAGATACCATGGATCCTAGAAGATATGGGTCTAGTGAGATTCATCTTATATGATTCGTACATAAAATGGTAGTGGATATAATTTAGGTTAATATTGATAATGGGGATGGTGTTTCATTTTGGATGTATATTCTAAATTTAATGATAATGTGTGTAGTGTTCATGTTAAGATTAAAACCAGGATAATTTATGTTTAATTAATGAAAGTGTTTCATGATTTATAATAGATAATAAGCATTATGTAGGGGTGTTATTATTTCCACAAGGATTATTAGCTTGTTAAATTTTAGAGTAATTATAAAATTATGATCTTGAGCAAGGGTCTTTTCACTAATTAGGATATAGATAAGAAATATGAGTATTTAGACATCCCTAGAATACTTTTTTGACATATAAAAAAGCTAGTTTGGGCATTCTCGATTGTGGGTAAGTAGAAAAGAAAGCATTGGGTGTCCCAGGGTAGAGGGAGATCATGACACAACTGGAATACCTACACTGTGGTGGTGTTGAGAGTGGGTACAAATGAACCTTATATTGGGAAGGAGACTATAATGCTTCTTGAAGGATTAAATATTAGTGATTCTATGTGAGGATCATCCAATATGACCCATATATAGTGGAGAGATTTGTAGTGAGTATATAATATATGTGAGGTCACTACATTAAATGGGTATCCTCGATGTGGATGCCTTGCAGTATCACCCTTTGGGAAAATCTATAGGATGGGGGGCTTGGTCTTGGGAACACAGCATGGGTGAAACAATTAAAACCCAAGTGTTGTACTAAAGCATGACCCTGGCCATGTTAAGAAGCAGAATTATGTAGTTTGGGTGATACTACATAGACAAAGGACATGGGGATATGGGGTGAGCCTCCCATTTTAAAGGATTTATATACCGCTTCTTGGAGGTGATGTGTTACAAAGAAATTATAGAGAGGATAACAATGCAACCATAGATGGTTGTGTTGTGCTGGGGGAGGGGTTGTGGGGATCAGGGTGGTTCCCTTACGGGACCACATGAGGAGGGCTATAATGTGGATTCCTACTTGGTGATGTATTTGGGTGAGATATTTGAGGACCCATGGTCCCATACCACAGATATGAATTTGTCCAGTTTTTTGACCATGGAAATAAATGTAATTAACTAGTTAGAGACCTCTCAATCTTAGAGTAATGATTTTTTTGGGGATTTATATTTTGGCATGCTCCTCCCCATCTCCTCACATATTTTATTTTCCATATAGGGAAATGGGTTTTTTGGTGTTCCAGTTAATAATTTTTTTCTCATTCTTCATTTCATCGTCTGTTTTTATTCTCCCTATATGATACTAATTTTAGGGTTTTATAAAATAGGGATTTATTTTCAATTATAATAGAACATCGGAAAGTCATCATGACTATATGGGACATTTTCTTGGTATGGGTATAGGGGAACTTGATAGGTTGATTTCACATGGTTTAGGGTAGTTTTATTGAGAAAATTATTCCCAATGATTTTTTAGTCAATTAATCCACTTTTGATTAAATTAAATAATTATTTATAATTATTTATAAATAATTAGTTATTATGATCAACAAGATATTGGTATTTGGGTGGAGTAATGATCTTATAAGAGGAATGGATGTGATTAGATGGGGATTAAAGGATATTGAGTTTGGTGGTAACTTCATATCAATGGTAGGTGGCCAGATTAATATTAATCCATATGGTTATTATGACCAATTTACTACTTAATTAATGTTTTATGGGACTAGATAGATGGATATAGATTGATAGGACCTTAGGTCAGAGAGATAGGATGGTGTTTTTCCTCATATTCTCTGGACAAGAACTCTTTGGCACTTTGAGTATTTTGGGATGGCTTAGTAACTATGTCACTAAGGGGTAGGAATGCCTTCTGGTCTTACATGGTGTGTTGGTTAGGTCATTGGTATGAGAGGTGACATGTGTAGCCTAGCATGGTTCATTAGGTCTATTGGGATGGGGTGAATGGATTTGGGGTAGGATATGACGGGAAATATGTTTATGTATCAAGAGAGTGAATATGAAGTATCTAATAAGGTATTAGGAGAGTCTAAAAATAAATATAAAGGAGAAATATTCCTTTATGACATAAGGTTCCAAGAAAATAGGGGTTTCTCCTATTTAATAGAGTGAGGGGTCGCCATTAAATAATGTGAAATGAGACCTAGGTTTTTGTAATGGTAGTTATTTATTACATGGGTTTGGGATTCCAAGGTTGTTTTTGTCTGGAATCATACCTTTTCAAACAAGGCTAGGGGAAATTATAATACATTAACAAAGTAAGTTATTTATGTATTGGTATGAGGAGTTCTAAGACTTTTTTGTGTGTGGTCGGATCATGCCTTGAGGTTTAGGATAGGATGATCCTACATGTATTTTTTTCACCAGGATGATATTGATTATGATTAGTGTCGATGGCTGAGATGAGGGGATAAGTTATGAGTGACTTTTGCTTGAGTGTCAAGTTGATGAGTTATATTATGATCTATGTTCCTTTCTTTTTATTTCATGTGTGATCATTTTATAGGATATAACATGATGTTTTTTGGAAAGATCCTTATGTATTCCAATTCATGAGTGAAATTGAGCTAGTTCAAAAGTCATGGCTGAGATGAAGACAGTTTTCAAGAATTGGGGCCTTACCATGAGTGTACATAGGTTGAGGAACACCCATGAGGGTCTGGTTCTTGATGTTATTGAAGACATATATGAGATAATTGAAATTTAATGGGAATTTAAAGGGACGATTTTGGATATATAACTATACCTTGTCCTATTGGGTAGTTGTTCGTAGACTTCTATGATTCCTACCCAACATCTTTGGGTATAAGCTAGGTCACTGATTAGATGGAATGAGGTTAGGAGGGTGATTTGGGATAGGAAAAAAATTGGTTATGATTAGGTGTCATGGTGACTTTGTTAGAACATCATGACCTAATACAATGGGAGTTGTGGTGTCCTAGTTAGTACCCGATGTCCAATTAACTTTTGTGATATGTTAACTTTACTCATTTATATATATATATATGATTTCATATAATAGTAGTACTTGTGAGACCTTACTATTAAGTACTTATCGCACCCTTTATGTTAACTATTTCACACATGAATACGTTATGTTTTATTTCAGTTTAAGCACATTATGTACAATGGACTTGGATTATGCACTTGTTGGGATTTAAATATTGTGTGTATGGTATGGCATGAAGATGTAAGTAGAGATGATTCTTGTATTTGGTTAATTTTCTATGTTATTAATTTTATCCATGTATTTTTTTTATGATAGGACATCATTATGTTGGATTCCAATTGATGTAACATTGTTCTTTTTCATTTACGTGTACTCTGATTGTAGGTCCTATATGAGTTGGTTATTTTTTATGTTTCTTGTCTTTTACTTGAGGCTAAAAACTCAATATTGAATGGATTAGGTCTTTACCACTAGTTTGAATCCTCTATTATATGTGGGGGACACACTTGAGGCCAGGTGTCCCTCCATCTCAGATGGATATTTTGGGTGGGGATGGTATATTTTCAATTAATTAATACTATATGTTTGGAAATATAGTTTTGATAAGGTAACCCAATATTGAACTATGAATAAAAATCCTACCACTTAATTTCATAGATATTTCAAATTTTTTTGGGAGGTTATTAACGGTGATGATAGAGTTGATATTATTAATTTGGAATGTAATAAGTTTTTAAACATATTCATGAACAACCACTCATTTTCTTAATTAATTTCATAATTACTCGAATTAGTTTTGGGAGGTAAAAAATCATGGAATTCATGTTAAATATAATTCTTGATCAATTAAAATATTTTATATATAATTTATAAAATAAAATAATTAATTAAAATTATAATACAGAGAGAAAAATAATTTTTTTTGTGTATCTCTTGTACTCCAAATTAATGGATGCATAAAACAAAAAATGTTTCATTCACAAAGGAAAAATTGAAATTATCAGATAAAGAGATGTCTATTTGGATATTTTGATGACAAATATATTACATGATTTTTTGGTTTTATTAAAATGTAATGACTTGAAAATTTTCTTTCATGTTTTTCTTTTAATATATCATATATTTGTAAATTAATAAATATTCATTATAAAAGATATTTAATCTTTATGGTGGTGATTTCTCTTTGTAGATAAGTGATAAAATATTCTTGATAAAAAGATATATTTTAAATGTGGTTATACATTATAAATGAAAAATACTATCGAATTAATGAATTAGTTTTAATGTAGTGTAATGTATCTTTACATTTATGATCTTTATTATTCGGGTTATATTATATTTGTACTTGGTATTAACATTTGGATTTAAATACACTATTTTATAATACTAACATGTTAATAACAGTAATGTGTCACCCTATGTTCTCTTGAATTAGTTCATTGAAATAGATTAAATTTATTTTATACCTTTCATTACACATAACAAAAAAATAAGCTTTCACTACAGGCAACACTTGGTCAGCTTGCATTACAGATGAGACTGAATTTTCACTAAAATTGTTATATTATTAATATTGTTATTGAAACACGACCATTATATCATGATAATTAAAATCCAGGATAAGAATAGTAATAAATAACTTTTAAATATTATATGTTATGGTTTATATAAAGAAAATATATTTATAATGAAGTAGTTAATCTTCAGAAGTGTCTTTATTTATTTCAAAAAAAATTTCTCAAAAAAAATGATTCAATGAAAATTAATAATTTACTTTTATTTTATGAAATTAATTTTATAAAATAAACTTTATTTTTTAATTCATCATCTAAAAATTAACTTATTGTAATTTTTTTTGTTTTTTGTAAAAATTTTTATTTTGTGGTGAGTGGTGAAGAATATTGAATATTAAATAGAAATAGATTTCTGATTGATATATTTATAATGTTATTTTATATTTTAAATTTATTTTTAAGTAAAATTAATTCAATTATAAATTAATTAATACAATTAAGAAAATTGTAATCATTTTCATGTTTAATTTATATATAAAAACATTTTAGACTTTTGAAAATTTTCTCTTTGAAAACCCAATTTCTCATCACATGTGTAGGATTATTTTTAAATTAAAATTTCACAATTATATGTATCAAATTTAGAAAATGGATTCCATTTTTAGAATTAGAATTTTTTTATTATCTAATAAGGTAATAATAATCTTTTACCAAATTTAATTGTAAAACTATAAAATTTATTTGTTGTAGTTATGGTAAAAAATGTTTTATCAGGGGTTAAATGAAAAATATAATAGTTCAAAATAACCCAAAACATTTACAAAACCCATTTTCAGGTCATATGATGACCTAATAAATTATAAGACTGATAATGGCCCATTATGGCACCCTTGTGATGTAAACCAAACATGGTTGGAATTCATTATTTTAAAAAATTACAAGTGTTCCACTCATATCTATTGTAGAAGGCCAACCTATCTCATATATTATTCACATATTTGGTCTCTTTTTTTTAAAAATACCTACACAAATCACTTCAAAACACAATTCATCTAATTTTATATTCCTTAGTTAGGACATAATTCCACCCTAAGAAATATTTTGGTGCAAACCTAATGTGGGTACTTGAAGAAATGATAACATTCATCAACGAGCATTTTTGTATTATTTCTTCCTCAACCTCCATCAATCCATATTATAAAATGTTGATATAATAACCTATGTATATTCCATAATATAATATTTTTTATGTTATGGTAATGACCTAAACCACCTCCACCTCAATCAAATGGGTTACAAAATCACCATTTGTGTGTATGACAGACTATCACCTCACGAACTAATGTCATTCATTGGGTAGTTTAATACTGAAGTGATGGAAAAAATTTGTTTAATGATATGAAAAAAGAAAAGGGTGCACAGAGTGAAACTTCTACACTTCAATGCTACAAATGCAAGGAAATGGGGCATTATTACAATCAATGTTTTAATCTAAATTTTATAAATGATGATCAAAATCAAAAAAAATTTATGTCCAAAGACAACGGAAAGTCACATGAAATCAATATCAGTGATGTGGAGTATGATAATGTTATGGGGAAAGGTACACTTACCATCCACTCTAATGTATAAAATGTTTTATTTGATTATGGATCCACCCTCTCTTTTATTTCTGAAGAATTTTATAATGATATCACCATATTACCTCAACAATTAGATGTTGATTTATCTGTGACAAATCCCAATGGCACAACACTCGCATCAAAAGTTTATAATTATTCTCTAGTTGATGTTTGTGGGAAAGTGATTCCTACAAATCTTGTGATCTGTCCTATCATGGAATTTGATGTGATTTATAACATGTATGGTCTTTCTCTATATGGATCACATATCAATTTTCAAGGAAGGGATTCCACATTTCCCATTCCATATCAATCTATGATCCTCTATCGATGAAAGGTTTAATATAACCTTCCATTATAAATTTCTTCTATATTATGGGTCTCGATTACTATAAATGAAGGTTATTTATCTTAAATGGATTTCAAGAAAATCGTGATTAAGATTACACCCATTATAAGAGAGTTTGATGATATATTTCCGTAGTAATTTTTAGTTCTTACACCAAATTGTGAAGTTTTCTTTTCAATAAAACTTATACCAGGTTTTATACCTATTTCAAAGACACCTTATAGAATTTCCCCAATTGAGAAGAAAAAATTGAAGAAGAAACTCCAAGAGAATCATGATAAGGGATTCATTTTCACTATTGTGTCACCTTGGGGAGCACATGTTCTATTTTTTAATAAGTAAGATGGATCAATGAGACACTACATTGATTATCAAGAACATAAAAAGATCAATATTAAGAACAAATATCATCTTCCCCACATTGATAACTTATTTGACCAACTACACAGATGTTAATATCTTTCCAAGATTGATCTTCATTTAGGATATCATTAATTAAGGTTTAAAAAGGAGGATATACCAAAGGAGACATTCCATATAAGGTATGTACATTGTAAATTTACAGTTATTCCTTTTGGTCTTACTAATACCCCCACTATCTTCATGGATCTAGTGAATAGAGTATTTAGAGACTATCTTGATCAATTTGTGGTAGTCTTTATTGATGATATTCTTGTCTATCTGAAGATAAAGGAAGAATATCAAGAACAATTGAAAATTGTATTGAAGACCCTTTGAATAGATAATATTTATGTTAAATTTACCCAGTGTGAATTTTTGCATCAAAAAGTTTTATTTTTGGGTCACATAATCTCAAGATAAGGGATATCTATGGATCCATCAAAACAGAAGTTGTTGAAAGTTATCCATGAACTAAAACTGTAACTGAGATCTGATGCTTTATTGGTTTGGATAGATATTATCTACATTTTGTGAATGATATTTCACCATTATCTAATCCACTCACAAATTTGACTTGGAATGGAGTTATGTTTATTTGGATGGAGGAATGTGAAGAGAATTTCAATGATCTAAAAAGAAGGTTATCTAGTGCACCTGTGCTCACACTACCTTATAGTGGAAAAGGTTCATGATATACAATGATCAATCCAATAAGGTACTGGGATGTTTTCTCATGAAAAGTAATATGGTGATAGCTTATGCCTAATGGAAGTTGAAAATCCATGAGAAAAATTACCCAAATCATGATTTGGTGTTAGATACAATAATATTTTCATTAAATATATGAAGGTATTTTCTTTATAGTGAATGGTGTTATATATATATATATATTGATCAGTAAATTTCAAAGTATATTTTCACACAGATGGAGATGAATATACGCCCAAGAAGATGGTTAGAGTTGATTAAATATTACAACTTCTCAATACATTACCACCCTGGGAAAGAAAACAAGGTGGCAGATGCTTTCAGTCGAAAAGGCCATGATTTCCTATCCAAGATGAGGATCCCAAAATATCCAATATTGATGGATTTTTAAAAGTTGGATCTTGAAATTTTAATGGGGGGAAATTTTATCCTTCTCAAATGAATGTTCCACCATATATACAAGTAAAGATTAAGGAGACTCATAAGAAATATGTAGAGCTACAAAATAAGGTGAGAAATGTTCTAAAATCAACCATGAATGTGAGGGAATAATAAGGTTAAGTAATAGGGTTTTTATTCCTCCCATACCAGAATTAAATAAAGATCTATTGGAATAGGCTCATAGTTCTTCTACCTTTATTCACCCTATAAGAAGAAATAAGTATAGGGACATGAAAGATTATTTCTGGTGGGATGGCATGAAAAAAGATGTTTCTGAATATGTCTCTCACTGATTAGTATGTCTTCATGTTAAGGATGAGGGATAGAAGTCTAAGGGGATGTTACAGCCATTACCCATACCAGAATAGAAATGGGAAAAAATCACTATGGACTTTATTATTGGGCTTCCCAAAACATCTAAAGGAAAAAATGATATATGGGTTGTATTTTATCACCTTATGAAGTTGTCACACTTTATTATTATTAGAGAGTATTTTTCTATTGGTTAGCTTAATATGATATATGTAAAGTATGTGGTAATATTTCATTGAGTACGACTTTCCATTATATCTGATTGGGATAGGAGGTTTACCTTAAGGTTTTGGGGAAGTCTGAAGCATGCTCTAGCTAAAGAGTTAATTTTCAGCACTACCTATCATCCTCAAATAGACGATTAGTCTGAGAGGAAAATTTAAACTCTATAAGGCATGTTGAGATATTTCTCTTTAGATTTCAAAGGCCATTCCGATCAACACCTGTCTTTAGGGGATGTTTATTACAAAAAACATCTTTCATTCTAGTATTCATATGGATCCTAATACATCCCTCTATAGTAATAAGTTCAAAACTCCAACTTTATGGGATGAAGTTAGGGAAAGAAAGATATTAGGAAAAGATCTTGTTAATGAAATGATAGAAAATCTCAGATCTATTAAACAACAAATAAGTGCAACTCAGAGTCGACAAAAAAACTATGCTGACAACCGAAAAAAATTCCTAGAGTTTAAAGTGGGATATATGTTGTTATTAAAAATATCTCTATAGAATAGAGTGATGATATTTTGAAAGAATGGCAAGTTGCGCCCTAAGTATATCGGTCCTTTTGAAATTCTGGATCGTGTTGGGAAAGAAGCATACCAATTGTCACTTCAACCAAATATCACTCAAGTTCATGATATATTCTATTTTTCTCTATTGATAATGTATATACACGATCCTTTACATGTAGTAATCTCATAAGCCGTACCTTTAGAGAAAGATCTTTCTTATGAAGAACAACCGATTGAGATCCTGGGTCATAGAAAAAAAGTTCTACGAAACAAGAGCACTGGTTTGGTTAAAGTTTTATGGTAGGACCACCAATCTTAAAATGTATATGGTAACTTGAGGATATGAAGAGGGAGATTATTCTTAATCTATTTGTTTTCAAGTGAAAAATTTCTAGGGATAAATTCAGTATAAAGGGGGTAGATTGTAACACCCAGATGTTTTTATAAAAATTTTCTATAAATAATTTTTATTCTATAATAGATTTAATTTCATGAAATCATGAGTTTGAACGAGCCCCAATACATCCTTATTAGAAAATTTCCATTATATCCTAGTTTTTAGGTTAGTAGGAATAATTATAACTAACTAATGAAAATGAATTGTGAATTCATTGTTAATTAATTATTTATGAAACATATAAATAGATATTTGTATTTTTGAGTGAATTAATTTGGTAATTAAATTAATGAGATATATATGTTTTATATACTTAATAAAATATTTTCTATATTCATACCCTTGATATTTCAATCATAGGGTATGAATAAAACACTATTTGATGTATAAAAACCTATTTTTATAAGGTTAATTTTACACCATTGAATGGAGGACCCATTTTAAAATAATATTTTGATACATTAATAATTTTTATATGAAAACATAAACATTTTATTTTGAACTGGGATATAAAAATTTACTCTGGATAAATTTCTGATATTTTTTTGAAAACATTCATGTTTTGATGAATAGTAAAAATACACTAAATTTTAATTGAAAATAACTTGTTTTCATTGAAATAATTTATATGGTTAAATTATATTATTGAATTTTATTAATGTGTATATATAATATATTTTTTCCATTTAATATAATTTAGGTCATTGGAATTAATTTTACATTAAATTCATATGTAAAAGCATTTCAATCTTTTGGAATCATTAGGAACAAATTTTGTAAATAGATTTGTTTTATTTTTAGCCAAAATGAATTGTAACTTCGGTAAATTTTATTAACATGGTAAAAGGATAAATTGGGTAATTAAAGGTAAAAATAATATTGTTACCCAAACATTTATCTTAGTATAATTGGATGATTATAATTTTCTTTAAATCATACTTGAGTAGGTTAGTAATTTATAGACATCACATGCATTAATAAATAATGTGTGGGACATGAATAATTGTTTTTGGAGTAGATAATCTAGAAAATATTATGTTATTTTAATGGTGGGATTATCTTATCGATTATGGGTGAGTTTCCCTCAAGTTATAAGTGGTTATGGTTTATACTAGTCCAACTGATGGGTGGTTGAGTTTACACTAGGGTACATGTGTGTGCAATGATCTAATGTGATCTTGCCCCATGGTAATACTAGATTTAGGATTCAAATTCAATGATAAGAAACATCGATGAAGAGGAATTGATCTTATGGTAGAGTTTGTGAGACATGAGTGTGATTTAGAATTATTTTTCACTTGTGTATGGGGTGAGATAATATTATCTAGAGTGGGTAGTTATTGATCCAAATGAGGAATTACACTGAGAGTTTGGTTCAGATTTGAGTATCAGTATTTGTATGGTCATATGATACAACTAAAGGATAGTTAATCATGACCAATAAGTGAAATTCTCATCTGTAGGTGAAGATGAGTTAATTTTTGGAAAGTTGACTAGAGAATGTACAATCAATGCATTTATATGGAATTAAATGTATGGATGTGGAATCCCCATTAGACATATCATTGACATAATTGGAATTTTTTTTGATAGATGATTTTTCTATTTGGGAGAACTGTGGATTGAAATTTAATGTTGTTAAGGGATTATTTTGTTAGGGACTCCACAAATAAAAGGATGAATTAGTTGAAGAGACCATGGATCCTAGGAGATATGGATCTACTGATAACTATCTAATAGTTTTCATACAAGAAAAGGTAGTGGATGGAATTCAAGTGAATATTGAATATGGGGATGGTGTTTCATTTTGGATGTCTATTCAAAATTTAATGATAATGTGTGTAGTGTTTATCTTAATATGAAATGAAAGATAATTTCAGTTTAATGAATGATGGATTTTTATGATTTATTGTGGATAATAAGAATTATGGAGGGGTGTTATTAATTCCACAAGGATTATCAGGTTGTTAAATTTTATATTAATTTTAAATTTATGATCTTGAGAAAGGTTCTTTTCCCTAATTAGGATATAGATAAAGAATATGTGTATTTGGAAATCCCTAGAATACTTTTATGACATATAAAAAAGCTTGGTTGGGCATTCCTGATTGTGGGTAAGTAGAAAAGAATGAATTGGGTGTCCCAGGGTAGAGGGAGATCATGAGACGGCTATACTCCCTATATTGTGGTGGTGTTGATTGAGGGTACAAATAGACCGTATACTAGGAAGGAGACTATGATGCTTCTCGAAAGATAACATCTTAGTGATTCTATGTGAGGATCATCCAATATTACCAATATACAATGGAGAGATTTTCGGGGAAGATATAATGTATGTGAGGTCACTACACTAAATGGGTATCCTTGATTTGGATGCTTTGCGATATCACCCTTTGGGAAAATCCATAGGGCAGGGGGGCTTGGTGTTGGGAACATAGCCTGGGTGGAACCATTAATACATAGGTGTTTTACTAAATCACGACCCTGGCCATGTTTAGGGGGGAGAATTATGTAGTTTTGGTGATACTACATAGAGAGAGGATATGGGGATGTGGGGTCTACCTCCATTTTTTAAAGGATTTCTATACTGCATCTTGGAGGTGATGTGTTATACAGAAATTATAAAGAGGATAACAACGCAACCACAACAGGTTGTGTTGTGTAGGGGGGAGGGGGTATGGGGATCGGCGTGGTTCCCTTATGAGACCACATGAGGAGGGATATAATGTGGATCCTTACTTGATGATGTAGTTGGGGGGATTTGTAGTAAACTATGGTCCCAAACCACATAAATTATTTTGACTGTTTTTTTGACCATGGGAATATAGGTACTTTACTTGTTAGAGACCTTTCATTATTAGGGTAATGATGGTCTTTGGGAGTTCTATTTTTTCACTCTCATACCCCTCTCTTTACATATTTGATTTTCCATATAGGGTGATGAATTTTGTGGTGTTTTAGTTAATAATTTGATTCTGATTCTTCATTTCATCATCTTTTTTTCTTCTCACTATATGCCACTATTTTTTTTTGGTTTATAAAATACGTATTGATTGTCAATTATAATGGAACATGGTAAAATCATCTTGACTATATGGGACATTTTCCTGGTACGGGTATAAGGGAACCTCAGAGGATAATTTCACTTGGTTTAGAGTTGTTTCATTGAGAAATTTACCCCCAATGATATTTTAGTCAATAAATACACTTTTTATTAAATAAAATAATTATTTATAATTACTTAAAAATAATTTGTTATTATGTTCATCATGATATTGGTACTTGGGTGTAATTATGATCTTATAAGAGGAATGGATGAGACTATATGGGGATTGAAGGAGCTTTAGTTTGGTGGTAACTTCATATCAATGGTAGGTGTCTTCATTAATATGAATCCATATTGTTATTATGCCCGATTTCCTACTGAAATAATTTTTCATGGGACTCTGTAGATGGATAGGGATTGATAGGACCATAGTTCAGAGAGATAGGATGGTGTTTATCCTCATATTCTCAGGACAAGAACATTTTTACACATTGAGTATTTTGTGATGGCTCAGTAACAATGTCACTAAGGGGTAGGAATGTCTGATGATCATACATAGTGTATTGGTTAGGTCTTGGGTATGAGAGATGACATAGGTAGCCAATCATGGTTCATTAGGTCTATTGGGATTGTGTGAATGGATTGGGGCTAGGATGTGATGGGAAAGATAATCATGTATCTAGAGAGTGAATATGAAGTATCTCCTAAGGTATTAGAGGATTCTAATCATAAATAGAGATGGGAAAGATCCCTCTAGGACATAAGGATCCTATAAAATAGGGGTTTACCCTATTTAATAGATTGAGGGGTCACCATTAAATAATGTGAAATAATACCTGGGATTTTGTAATTGTAGTTATTTGGGACATGGATTTGGGATTCCAAGGTTGTTTTTATCTTTAATTCTACCTTTCCAACCAAAGATAGGGGAAATTATAACAAATTAAAAAAGTAAGTTATTTATTTAGTGGTACAAAGAGTTGTGAGTGTTTTTTGTTTGTGGTTGGATCCTGCCCTGAGGTTTAGGTTAGGATGAGCCTACATGTAGTGCTATCACCAAGATGATATTGATGAGGATTATTATCATTGGTTGAGATGAGGGGATAAGTTATGAGTTCCTATCACTTGAGCGTCGATTTGATTAGTTATATGAATTATCAATGTTCCCTTATTTTTATTTCATGTGTGATTATTTTATATGAGATGAACATGATGGTTTTGGAAGGATCTTTATGAATTCCCATCCCTGAGTGAAATTGATCTAGTTCAAAACTCGTGGCTGAGATGAAGACATTTTTCATGAATTGGGACCTTACCATGGGTGTACATAGGTCGAGGAACATCCATGAGGGTCTGGTTCTTGATGTTATTGAAGAAAAATATTATGTAATTTAAATTTAATAGGAATGTAGATGTCCAATTTTAGACATATAACTGTACCTTGTCGCATTGGGTAGTTGTTCATGGACTTGGATGATGCCTACCCTTAGTAATTGGGTATAATCTAGGTCACTGATTTAGTGGAATGAGTTGATGAGAATGATTTTGGACAGGAAAAAAGTGGGTTTGATCAGGTGTCATGGTGACTTTTTTAGAACGTAATGACCAAATGCACTGGGAGTTGTGATGTCCTAATTAGGACACAATTTCCAATTAAATTCTGTGATATGTTAACTTTACTCATTCATATATATATATATATATATGATTTCATATAATATTATTACATGGTGATACGTAACTATGATGAAATTATCACGCCCTTTATGTTAACTCTTTCACACATGAATACATTATGTTTTCATTGAGATTGAGCACATGATGTACAATGGACTAGGAATACACACTTGTTGGGATTTAAAGATTGTGGGTTTGTATCACATGGGGATGGAAGTAGAGATAATAAATGTATTTGGTTATTATTCTTTGTTATTTTTTATCAATGTATTTTTTGTATGATAGGAATTTACTATGTTGGATTACAATTGATATAATATTTTTGTTTTTCATTTATGTGAACTCTGATTATAGGTCCTAGATGAGTTGGTTATCTTTTATGTTCGATGTCTTTGACTTGAGGTGACAAACTCAATATTGAATGGATTAGGACTTCACCACTAGTTATAATTTTCTAGTATATGTGGGGGACACACTTGAGTCCAGGTGTCCCTCCATCTCAGATGGATATTTTGGGTGGAGATGGTATATTTTCCATTAATTAATACTATATGTTCGAAAAAATAGTTTTGATAAGGTAACCCTAGATTGACCTATGGATAAAAATCCTACCACTTAATTTTATAAATTTTTCAAATATTTTTGAGAGGTTATAAATGGTGATGATAGTTTTGATATTCTTAATTTGGTATGTAATAATTTTTTTAACATATTCATGAACAACCACTCATTTTCTTAATTAATTTCATAACTACTAAAATTAGTTTTGAGATGTTAAAAATCTTGGTATTCATGATGAATAATATTATTGATCAATTAAATTATTTTATATATAATTTATAAAATAATTTTTTTAATAAAAATATAATAAAGAGAGAAAAATATTTTTTTTGTATCTCTTGTACTCCAAATTAATGGATGCATAAAATAAATGTTCCATTATCAAATGAATAATTGAAATTATCAGATAAATATATATGTGGATATTTTTTTTTTGAAAAATATATTACATGATTTTTTTATTAAAATTTAATGAGTTGAAAATATTAATTCATGTTATTCTTTTAATATATCGTATATTTGTAAATTAATAAATATTCATTATAAAAGATATGTAATATTTATGGTGATGATTTCTCTTTTTAGAGATGTATTAATATATTCTTGATGAAAAGATAGAGTTAAAATGTGGTGATGCATTATAAATTAAAAATATTATCAAATTAATGAATTAGTTTTAATATAGTGTACTGTATCTTTACATTTATGATTTTTATTATTCGAGTAATATTATATTTGTTCTTAGTTTTAAAATTAGGATTTAAATACACAATTTTATAATACTAACATGTTAATAATAGTAATGCATCACACTATGTTTTTCTAAATTATTTCATTGAAATAAATTAATTATTTTTTTATACCTTTAATTACACAGAACACCGAAATAAGCCTTCACTAAACGCAACACTTGGTCAGCTTGCATTAGAGATGACACTCAATTTTTACTAACATTGATATATTATTAATATTGTTATTACAACATGACCATTATATCTTGGAAATTAAAATCATGGAGATTAAAATTAATAAATACCTTTTAAATATTATATTATTTGGTTTATATAATGAAAATACATTTATAATGAAGTAGTTAATTTTTGTAACTGTCTTTATTTATTTCACAAAAAATATTTTCTCAAAAATTCTTTTTTTGTGAAGACTAATAATTTATTTTATTTTATAAAAATAATTTTATAAAATAAACTTCATTTTTTAATTAATCATGTAAAAATTAACTTATTGATTATTTTTATGTTTTTTCTAAGAAGTTTCATTTTGTGGTGAGTAGGGAATAATACAGAATATTAAATGGAAAAAGATTTTTGATTAATTTTTTTATATTGTTATATTATATTTGAAATTTTTTTTAAGTAAAATTAATTCAATTATAAAATATTTAAATCAATTAAGATCATTTTAATCAATTTCATGTTGAATTTATATATAAAAACGTTTTAGACTTTTGAAATGTTTTTCTTTGAAAACCCACATTCTCATCACATGTGCATGATTATTTTTAAATTAATATTTCACAATTATATGAATATAATTTGGAAAATGGATTCAATATTTATAATTAGAATGTATTTTATTATCTAATAAGGTAATATTAATCTTTTACCAATGTTAATTATAAAACAATAAAAATTATTTGTTGTAGTTTTTGTAAAAAATGTTTTACCTATGGTTAAATAAAAAATATCAGAGTTCATAATTACCCAAAAAATTTCAAAAACCCATTTTCTGGTCATATGATGACCTAATAGATTATAATACTGATAATGGTGCATTATGGCACCCTTGTGGCATGAACCATACATGGTTGGAATTCATTCTTTTAAAAAATTACATGTGTTTCACTCATATCTCTTATAGGAGGCAACCCTGTCTCCTATCTTATTCACATATTTTATCCTTTTTTTAAATCCCTACCAAAATAACTTCAAAACATCATTCCTATAATTCTATATTCCTTAGTTAGGACATAATTCCATTCTATCAAATCTTTTGGTACTAACCATGTGCGGTTCTTGAAGAAAAGATCACGTCCGTCAACAAGCATTTTATTATTATTTCTTCATAAAACTCCATCAATCCATATTATAAAATGTTTATATAATAAAATATGTATATTACATATTCTGATATTTTTTTATGTTATGGAAATGACCTCAAACCATCTCCACCTAAATTAAATGGGTTACAAAATCACGATTTGTGTGTATGACATACTATCACCTCATGAACCAATGTCATTCATTTTTTTCATTTCCACCTATAATGATTAAATATAATGATTATTAATTGTTTATATATGATAATTATGATATTATTATTCTTATAAAATTTTAATATCACAAATACCTTCATGCTTTCCATTTTTTAGAATATGATAATGTGGTTTGTGTGTATGGTGAACTAACACATCATTCATAGATGTGACTCCTTCATGAATTACATGGAATTTAATTAGGATGGTGTTAATTAAAATATGTCATATATAAGACATAAAAATAATTCTAGATGGAAAATATATCATTTTCCTTTTTTTTCAATCAATCCAACAAGATAATGGAAACATAGTTCAAGTGTACGTGCGACCTACCATCTCCATGAGTGGTGTATGTCATTTTATATATCTATATTTTATATATTAATATAAATACATATATAATGAATATATATTAAATTTATATCATGGTTAATGTTACTAATATTATGCAACCATGATAAATAATTTAGGAAAAAAATCAGAAATCAAAACGTATAAAAAAACAAAGAGGTTATTACCCAAAAATGTATCTTTAAAATGGGGTTGTCAATAAATGGGTAATAAAAGTCCATAAGAAAATAATTTATTGTATATTATGGATAAATATTATTATTTATATATGTTTAATAAAATTAAATTTACTATAGATGAGTTTTGAAGATGTATGTTGAAATTCATGACTTATAATGAGGGATTTTTGTCCCAATTTTCCTTCTTTGAGACATATGTTATGTTATCTAACTATATCCTTTCACAATGTGTAAATACAAACACTTTGAAATGTAATATCATGAATTTATTTATCATAATGATATTTTATGTCTCATTTAATTTTTTTCCTTCATCGAGATCATGATTTAATGTTACCAAAGTGGAAATGATTGTAGGTTATAATCGTATCATTTATTAGGAATGTAAATAATTATGTTGTTGATGATAAAATATTAGGATATATCTATCAGGAAACTAATTTATTGTCTTATCCTCATGATATTTTTTATATTCTAAAATAAAATTACTATTTTTAAAAACATTCATAATTAAAATAACTAATAAAAGTTTTATAATAAAATATTACTTAATATCTCTTTGGTGTGAATCTCTTTTCTTCCAAAACCATGTTTTCTAAAAATGATTCAAAAAATTATCTATTATTCCCCTATTCTGTTTTAAATAAATCTTTAACCATGTTTTACTTTTTATAAAAAAATAGAAATGGGTCTTCATGTCATTTCTCAACCAATGCCTGATTCGATTTTACAAAAAATGTTGGTGGAATCATTGTTTTATCTTTTATGGAATGAGAAAACATTCCATAATCATGGAAAATAATTAATTAAAAGATTATATTATATATTTTCAAGGATACATTTAATGGAAAATAATTTCAAAATGTTTTATGTTTAGAAAAAAGTTTTCTTTAAAGTTGAATGTATATTTTATTCGGGAAATGTTTAAATGACAGTTCAAAATCATTCTTGATCTATGATGAAATCAGTGGATAATACATATACATTACTAGGGATATGATTCAAGTATTCAGTTATTATTATTTATCAAATTTTTTTATGATTACTATTTCATTATTTTTTTGAAACCTTTTTTCTTTTATATGGGTTAAACCCCAATAAAATTATTATAAAACTCGGTTCTTATTCCATGAGTTATACTATATTGAAATGATAATGAAAACTATCTCTTTCCAAAAGGTGATGATATATTGAAATGATTATGAGAAACATTTAATTTCATAGGTCATGATATGATTAATTTTTTATGATATTATACAACAAATAAATAATATTTTCATTTTAAGAAGGGTGAGACCTATATCTCAGTAACACTCGGATGTTTTTTTTGAAATACTTTCAATAAATATTTTTTTTCGTAAAAATATTTCCTTGTATGAAATCATGAGATTAAATGAACTTCTATATTCCATTATTATATAATTACTATTATATCATAGTTTCTATGTTAGAGGAAATTATTAGAATGGTATGAATCTGAGTATTATAGACTATGTGATACCAAATATAGGATCGAATAAGTACAATGAGATAAAAATATACAAGAGGAGGGGGGGGGGGGGGTTAGTTGTACCTTTTCAAAATTTATAAGGAAATTTTGAGTAACCAAAATTCACAAAACCTCTAAGATTCTACCTTAAAGCGTATAGAATCCTATATAATCAGAGTAAAAGTAAGGTAGTATAAGAAATTTATACTTTCCTTAACAATACAAAATGCAGTGGAAAAACAAGTAGTAAAAACAAGTAACAAACAATAACTCCTTTAACCCAAATAAAAGGGTATCCAACAACCATGGATAAAGGTCCCTTGATTTTTACTTTCAAGCAAGTCTGTCTTACCCACACCAGGGTAAGCCCTCGATACAAAGATCAGAGTCTGTCTTGCTATCCCCGCAAGCCCTCAACTATCAGGTAGTCAGAACCTCTGTCTTCCTCAGCAAGGAAGCCCTCAACTTCAGTGTGTTGGAACCTCTGTCTTCCTATCCCCGGAAGCCCTCTATTGTAATTAGCAATAATCAGAGTTTCATGAAGAAATTCTGCACAAGGAAAAGTTTAAACAAGCTGTTAAAACTTTCTACACGAAGCTTTGAGAGTTGATAAGAGCCTCTCTTTCTAGAAATCACTTCAACAGCATGTAGGCATAGATCTCAAAGATGTGTAAAAGTTGTTTTTTCTTATTTTCAAATGAGCTCATATTTACAGGCGAAGATCCAATGATCGGCTCCCTCCTCTAACGGTCATATTTCTCCTTGAATTTCGGAGGGACCTATACACGTGTCACTCAACCAACTGTTAGTAAATAACTGAAATCAAGACATCGTTTTGTAATGAAATAAGTATAAGCATAAGAAAAACTGAAGTTTGGAATGTAAGCAAATAAATGTTTGGAGTCTAACCAAAATGGAATTTGGAGTCTATAATAAAGAGATATTCAGATTCTATTTTGTAGGAATTCGGAACCTGAATTCTGTAGAAATCCGGAGTATGAATTTCTTAAGAAAATTCAGAGTCTAGTTTCACTAAAATTTAGAATCTGAACTTACAGAGTTCGGAGTTGAACTTATAGAAGTTTGGAGTCGAACTCATAAAAGTTTGGAGTCGAACTCATAAAAGTTCAGAGTCGAACTCATAAAAGTTCGGAGTCAAACTAGTATAAGTTCAGAGTTGAACTCATAAAATTTTGGAGTCACACTCATAGAAGTTCAGAGTTGAACTTTTAAAAGTTCATAGTCCAGTATTTGGAGTTGAACTTTGTGAGAGTTCGTATCCAGAATTTGGAATGGAACTTTATTAGAGTTCGTATCCAGAATTCGGTGTGGAACTTTATGAGAGTTTGTATCCAGAATTCTGAGTGGAACTTTATTAGAGTTTGTATCCAGAATTCGGAGTGGAAATTTATTAGAGTTCGTATCCAGAATTCAGATCCTAAAATAGAATACTTCATACCAAATTATTATATGATTCCGAGGTTTTAGGTATGAATCTGATTTTTATACTTAAGAAAAAAATATTTATATGAGTAATGAATATATTTTAGGGGTAAATTCCTTTGGGAAGAAGATTTTACTTTGATAAGTAAAATATATATTTGATTAAGTATAAGGTGTTTGTGATTTTCAAAACAAGTAGGAATGGAAAACTCATAAGGAAAACCTTATTGACTCAACAGAAATAATTATAAATAACTTATGAAAATGCATTGTGAATTCATTAGCTATTAATTATTTATGAAATATATAAATAGATATTTTTATTTTTGAGTGAATTACTTTTAGTAATGAAATTAATGAGATATATATGTGTTATATACTTAATAAAATATTTTTTATATTCATCAAATGGATATTTTAGTCATAGGGTATGGATAAAACCCTATTTGATGTATACAAACCTATTTTTTAAAGGTTAATTTTACACCTTTGAATGGAGAACCCATTTTAAATTATGATTTTGACACATTAGTAATTTTTATATAAAATCATGAAAATTTTATTTTTAAGTGGGATATAAAAATTTACTTCAATGAATTTCTGATATTTTTCTCATAACATTCATGTTTTGATGAATAATAAAAATACACTAAATTTTAATTAAAAGTGAATATTTTTCATTGGAATAATTTATATGGTTCAATTATTTTATTGAATGGTTTCAAAGTATAAATATAATATATTTTTACCATTTAATATAATTTAGGTCATTTTAATTAATTTTACCTTAAATTTCGATGTAAAAACATTTAAATATTTAGTAATATCTTAACTTTTAAAACTCGTTTTCTCATTTTATCAACGAGATTAATTTTAAATTAATTACTAAAACTTTTGTGTTTTGAATTTTGAAAAATGGATTGTATATTTAAAATCTATAGGTCCAAATTATGTAAATATATTTATTTTATATTTAGCCAATATGAATAGTAACTTTGGTAAATTTTATTAACATGGGAAAAGGGTAAATTGAGTAATTAAGGGTAAAAATGATATTATAAAATTACCCTAAAACTTATCATAATATAATTGGATGATTTTAGTTTTCCCTAAATCAAACCTGGATCCAAATGTTATCCATTGTAACTCACTTTATTGGGATTATAAAATTTAATTTTTATATTTAAAGAAAAGTGAAATATGTCTCAGTCAAACATTAATAATTAATTGTTTTTAATATAATGTTATACAAAAGATAAATTTCATTATAAATAATAATTTTAAATCTAATTTTTTATATCATGATTTTTTTAATGTTTAAGAAATAAATAATTACCTTAATGATTTATAATTGGATTGTGAAAAAATAAATTAATTGATGAGAAATCAATAAAAAAAATTATTAAAATATTAATAAAAATAAAAAGGCCCAAATACTTGACCAAAACTTATTGGTCGAGTATATCACGACCAATATCATCCATGGGCTGACTTATAGACCATTTTGAGGCTTATATAATAGATTATTATGCTTATATTATTTTATTTAATGTGAAGATAAATTTGTCACATTCATGTTTCAAAAGTCTATACCATTTTTAATGTTGGGTTTTTCAGAAGATAAATTAGTCTAAAAGTATTATTTGAAATATAATAGATGTATTGTCACCATTTAATTTAATTTCTAATTATTATTCATTAAATAATTATATTAAATAATTACACAAAATTGATTTAGTAATTATTTTACTAATGTAGTGATCAAATAAATGTTATTAATAACATTTTAATAAATATAATCTAGAATAATAATTATGTAAAATGAATTTTCAAGATTAACTTGGTCCCTTAGGGATATAATAAAGTATTTTTATTGGGGTTCAATTTTTATTGTTATATTTTTAAAAATCTATGAAACAAATAGTGTCATAACTTACACTATTGATATTTTTTCAAAATAAGGTTTTCTTAAATTATTTAAAAATCATAAAACTTTTTTAAAAATATTTAATAATTATGATATGGTCTAAAATGTTCTAAATTATTCATTTATGGTATAATTGACTTTAAATAAGTAAATATTTCACCATTTTAATATTGAAATATTTGAGACCATAGTTAAAAATTAAATAGAAGAACTAAGTGTTAATTAAAATGAGAATGCTTAAATTGAAATAATTACTTGCCAAAAATTTAATGTATTATGAGATTAATACCATATCACATCTTATAATAAAAATTGGCATATTTCGGTGGTTTTTATGTGGGTTTTGATGTTATTATAAATTAATATTTTTGAGGTTTCCAAAAGTGCCCCTCACCTCAATTATAAACGGGAACATCCTCCCTCAGCTATTCACTTAATTTTTAGCCATCATGATATACCATATCCTACCCATTTTCCTTCTAAACTTAAATATAAACATTCTTGAGGTCCTGGTATTCTTCAAATACCATCTCAGGTGCCCTAAGAGGAGATTTAGTGGAGGCGTGTCGAAGAAGAAGTAATATCATTTACGGATTCTTTCAAATATCTTTCTTATTATACTTACACCTCATAAATTATCTCATTATAAATTAATAACTCCATTATTTATTATATACTGAGAGGTTATTATTATTATGAATAAACAATAGTCCACCTTCAACCCATCATAGGAAAAATAAAATCACCACATGTGCATATGTATGACTTACCGTCTCTACATCGTGGTGTAATCTATTTTTCACCACCACCTTAGATGGATGGGTATAATGAGAGAATTAATAAATATATATATTATTAATATAAAATTATATTTATTATGAGTTAATATACACCATATTCTTCAAATACCATTCAACAATTATGAGAATGATATCATCACCCGTGCCTACGTACGACTTACCGTCTCCATAGTGCGATGTGATTTGTTCTACATAATCTTTATTAAAGAAAGATTATATAAATGAAATGAATGAATAAATATTATATATATTATACTAATAACATTTGGAAAATTATATAACTATAACCTAAAAATAGGAATAAAAACATATCTGATAAAACATGCATAAGAATATATAGCTGTTAATACCAGAAAAACAAGTTACAATGAAATGATACTAACAAATAGAAAGAAATACTATCATAAATTTTATCATAATGATCATTATGATTATAGAATAAATCAGTATCATTACTTAAATCATTATACAGGAGGTTTTGAAATATATTAAACATATCAGACTTAAGGTAATGGATAACTTTTCAAATCTCATTTTTATCCGAGATTAATTTTTTCATAAGTATTTACTGGGGTATATTTATCATCCTCATCCATGATTCCTAAATATATATTTCAAAATTTTCATTATATCCTTTTTTAATTTTAAATTTCAATTTTACACATTGGCTAATTTTTAGTAAATGTTATGAATGAAATCTTTTGTCGTTTCGGTATGAGTTACTTTTTGACTTTTCTGGAAAAAGTACAAGAAGAAAATTTTTTTAACTTGTATAAAATGAATTGATTTTGATTCTTTAATGATGACTTATTTCCTTGATGCTTAACCTAAAATCCAACAATTTCATTTTCACATAAAATTATTTCTTCTAAAATTGTGTGGCATTTTTAGGAAGGAAATGTTTTTGAAGATGAAAGGATATTTTCTCCAGGAATTAAGCTCAAGTGTTTTATCAAAATTATTTTCCATCTAGGATGACATAGGTTTATTATTATATACCTATTATTAATTATATATTACTATGATTATTATGCAATTATTTTTATTAAATCAATTTTTCTTATATAGATTATGTTGTGATTGAATGATGTTTAACAAAACCTATTTTATTTCATGGGTTTTGCTATAGTGAATGTTTTTATGTTTTTATAGAACACATAATAATGGTTTCATTATGATATGTGTGGGACATATATATCACTCTAATGCATTGGGTAAAGATTTATATCTCATGAGATAGACATGACTGGAATTGAAATTAAATCTGGTTCAGTAATATAGGGGTGGAATGAGGAGTGAACTCGGTTCAGTAATGGAATTTTTCTACTTTCATGGTCATGGAAATGAGGCTTTACTAACATGAAATGATTTTAAATACTTATGTTTCTATGACATTATGTTTCATGTCTTATATTATGACTATTTGGATTACAATTCTATTTTATGATTTTTCCCATGACATGATATTGTGATCTTTTATATGAAAGATAATATTTTCAAAAGTTATGTTCTTATGAATTTTATATGATCGATATTTATCTTGTTTAGCCTAACTGATCATTTGATATCACCTTCTCTAATGGCCTGAAGGCCTTCATTTTTTTTCATTTTGATAATACACCTTTCAAGGGGTGAGGTGGAACCCTTAGAAGGACCGTAAGAGATATTATTACATGGCACATTGTCTATAGAGGAATTCATTGCCCGTAGGCTTCAAACATTACATACAACCCAGACTAACTACTTAGAACTACTCCTCCCCAACATCTTCATCATGAAATCAGCTCTCCACCTTTTCATGGATGTTCATCTAGGTTTTCCCATGCATAGACAGGCTTGTCCTGATGGTAGGTTTCATACCCTCTCATTCTTGCAATCTGTTTATCTTCTACTATGGTGAAAGCTCCTTACTGCTCCTCCTTCTAAAGCTTGTTCCTTGTAGGTTGTCTGGTTTGCATCTACACTTAAGGTGGAACAAAGGTCTTAAGGTGGCTTGAAGGCCTTATTGACCCAAAGGACTGGGTGGACCGAAGGCCTTGATGGACTCAGGTACCAAATCGGTGGCCCAAAGGCCCAAACGGTGGAATATTCCAAGCTGCTACAGTGCCAAACAGTGCCTGCTACAGTTCTGCATAGTTCCTGCTAGAGTGCCTAATACAGCTTTGTATAGTACATTCTATAAATCTATACTATACCTGCTATAGTACTACTACAGTACCTCAGAAATTATCCTCCACATGGATTTGATCTTGGGTCTCTTGGTTTCACATAAGGAGGATAGTTATAATAAAATAAGTAGGATACAATTTAGATGTTTTATGAACCAATTGTTTGTGTTTTAGATTTTATAAAGACAATAAACCTTTACGGTTCTAGTGTGGTTTTTTTATATTATATAATAAACATTCTTCAATGTATATATAAAATCTATATGTAATGTATGATCCATTATAGTTGGTATTAGAGAAAATTTATAGTTAATCTTTGGAAAATTTGATGAGAGGACATTAAAAAAAACCCTAAGTATATTTCTAGGTATAGGTTACAATCATATCCTATTATTTTAGAGATATTCAGGAATAACATAAAATATAACCTAAAGAGTCCTAAATTGAAATATTATTCTTAAATTATGTGGTTTTCCCATTATGATTAGTGTTTTTAACACTATTCTTCTTGGATTTAGTCAATGGTTGGAACATGAAGGAACCGCGTTAATGCTGAATACGACGAGAAATGAAATGATAGTCCCCCTGAGGAACCAAATGTTATTGGAGTTGGAATGAAAAATCTTTATCCATACTCACAGAACATTCTCAAGCTATTAATCATGTTGTAATTCCACATGAGCAAATGAGGGAGAAGCATTCTATTGAATCCTTCATGAGGTAGTGTCCACCTTCATTTAGTGGGTCTTCTGATCCATTAGCAGATGAAAAATGAATCAGTACTACTAAAAAAATATATTTAGTTCTACAATTTTCTGAACATGATAAATTCACCTTATCAGTATATCATTTGGAAGGTGAATCTGATCAATGGTAGAATCTTATCAAAAATACAAGGAAAAGAGATGAAATTGAGTCCATGGAATGGGTTGAGTTCAAGATCTTATTTTCAAAAATAATCCTCATATTCTACAAAAAAAGGAGGTAGAAAGAGTTCCTTAAACTTAAGAAAATGGATTATGAATCCATTGGTACCTATGAAGAAAATTTACAAGACATGCAAGGTACAGTTCTAGATTTACTATCCAACCTAAGAGTAAAATTGATCGACTCTTTAGTGTCTTAAAACCAAGTCTCCAAAGGGTATTATCCATAAGAGACTTCAATATCTATGAGGAAATTGTTCTATGTTCTCTCAAGGTTGAGATGAATGTTTGAGTAACACATCAGTCATATGGGTTTGATAATAGGAGAAAAATGGAATTCAAAAGAAAATCAAAAGGCCAAACTAAAAAGAAGACGAGTGATCCATTATGATCAATGTTTGGATACAAACATGGAGGGAATTTTCTTAAAGAGAATAGTAAATTTTTTAAGTGTGTAAAAGAAGGTCATTGGGAATATGAATTCTGAAGTGATGGTAAAAGGTTGTTTAATGATATGAACAAAGAAAAAGGCTGCACAGAATGCACCTTCTACACTTCAATACTATAAGTGCATGGAAATGGGAAATAATGAAAATCAATTTCCTAGTACAAAGGTTATTTATTATGATCGAAATCAACAAAATATTAAGTTCAAAGACAATGGAATGTCACATGAAATCACTATAAGTGATGTGGAGTAAGATAATGAAGTGGTGAAAGGTACACTTACCATCCACTCTAATGTTGAAAATGTTTTATTTGATTCTGGATCCACCCACTCTTTTATTTATGATGAATTTTATAATGATATCACCACATTACCTCAATAATTATATGTTGATTTATCTATGACAACTCCTAATGGCACAACACTCACATCAAAAGTTTATAATTATTCTCTGGTTAAAGTTTTTGGAAATGTGCTTCTTTTGAATCTAGTGATCCATCTTGTCATGAAATTTGATGTGATTCATGGAATGGATTGGATTTCTCTATATGGAGGTCATATAAATTTCCAAGGAAGGGATGTCACATTTCACATTCAAGATCAATCTATGATCATCTATCGATTCAAGGAAGAATATAACCTTACATTATAAATTTCATTCACCTTATGGGTCTTTATTCCTATAAATGAAGTTTATTTATCTAAAATGTTTTGGGAGAAAATCACGATTAAGATTACACTCATTATATAAAAGTTTGATGACATCTTTCCGTAGTAATTTCTAGGTCTTCCACTAAAATATGAAGTTGAGTTTTCAATAGAACTCATACCAGGTGATATTCATATTTAAAGATACCTTATAGAATGGCCCAAATTTAGTTTCAAAAATTGAAGAAGAAACTCCTAGAGAATCATGATAAGGGATTCATATGCACTAGTGTGTCTCCTTGGGGAGAACCTGTTCTATTTTTTAACAAGTAAGATAAATCAATGAGACTCTAAATTGATTATCAATAACATAAAAAGATCACTATCAAGTACAAATATCCTCTTCCCTGTATTGATGACTTATCTAAACAACTACGCGGAGCTCAATATCTTTCCAAGATTGATCTTTGTTCAAGATATCCTTACTTAAGGATTAAAAAGGAGGATATACCAAACATGACATTTCATAGAAGGTTTGGACACTATGAATTTATAGTGATTTCTTTTGGTCTTACTAATACCCCCACTATGTTCATAGATCTAATGAATATAGTCTTTATAGACTATCATGATAAATTTTTGGTAGTCATTATCGATGATATTCTTGTCTATCTAAAGATAAAGTTAGAACATGAAGACCACTTTATAATTGTACATAATACCCTATGAATGGATAATAATTATGAAAATTTTATCCAGTGTGAATTTTTTTCTTCAGAAATTTTTATTTTTGGGTCACATAATCTCTTGATAAAGGATATCTATGGATCCATCAAAAATAAAAGTTGTTGAAAGTTAGCCGAGACCAAAAACTATAACTATGAACTGAAGATTTCTTGTTTTTTCTAGATATTATAAATGTTTTTTGAATGATTTTTCACAATTATCTAATCAAATCACCATGTTTACTTGGAAATGAGTTACGTTCATATGAATGGAGGAATGTGAAGAGAATTTCAATGATCTAAAAACAAGGTTAGCCAGTGCACCTGTGCTCACACTACGTTACAGTGGAGAAAGGTTTGTGATATACCATGATGCATCCAATAAGGGGCTGAGATGTTTTCTCATGAAAAATAATATGGTTATAGCTTATCCCTTATGGGAGTTGAAAATCCATGAGCAAAATTACCCAACTCATGATTTGGTGTTAGTTTCAATAATAATTGCATTAAATATATAGACACATTATAATTATGGTGAATGGTGTGATACATATATATATTAATAATAAAATTTAAAAGAATATTTTGATCCAAAATTATATGAATATGCGACAAAGAATATGGCTAGAGTTGATTAAATATTACGACTTCTTAATACATTACCACCCAAGGAAAGAAAACAAGGTGGAAGATGCTTTGAGTCGAAAAGACCATGATTTTCTATCCTGGATGAGGATCACAAAAGATCCAATATTTATGGATTTGAAAAGGACGAATCTTGAAATTTTAAAGGAAGGGGGAAATCTTGTCTTTCTCAAATGAGTGTTCAACCATATATACAAGTGAAGATTATAGAGGTACAGAAGAAGGATGCATAGCTACAAAAGAAGGTGAGAAATGTTCTGAATTCAACTATGATTGTGATGAAAAAATAAGGTTAAAGAATAGGGTTTGTATTACTTCCATAAAAGAATTAAATAAGGATCTTTTGAAAGAGGATCATATATCTTATTTCTCTATTCACCATGTATGAACAAAGATGTATAAGGATATGAAAGAGTATTTCTGGTGGGATGAAATGAAAATAGATGTTGCTAAATATGTGTCTCGATGATTGGTTTTATAGAAAGTTGAGGCTATGTGACAGAAGTCTAAGGGGATGTTACAACCATTACCCATACCAAAATGGAAATAGGAAAACATCATTATGGAATTTATTATTGGACTTCCTAAAACATCTAAAGGCCATAATGTTATATGGGTTAAAGTTGATCGCCTTATGAAGTTGGAACACTTCATTGGTATTTGAGAGGATTTTTCTCTTGATCAGCTTAATATGATATATGTAAAGGAAGTGGTAAGATTTCATGAAGTAACACTTTCCATTATATTTGATCGGGATATGATGTTTACCTCAATGTTTTGGTGAAGTCTTAAGAATGCTCTAGATACATATTTAATGTTCCACACTACTTATCATCCTCAGAAAGATGGTCAGTATGAGAGGAAAATTCAAACTCTTGAAGGCAGGTTAGGAGCTTTCTATTGGGATATTAAATGTAGTTGGGATCAACACCTAACATTGGTGGAAGTTTTTTATAAAAATTTCATTCATTCCAGTATTCATATGGCTCTTTATAATACCCTCTATGGAAAGAAGTTCATAACTCCAACTCGTTTGGATGATGTTAAAGAAATAATGGTTTTAGGACCAGATCTTGTTGATGAAATGATCGAAAATATCAGATCTAGTCAAAAACAAATAAGTGAAGCGTAGAGTTGACAAAAAATGTATGCTGACAACTGAAGAAAATACGTAGAGTTTAAAGTGGGTGATAAGGTTTTCCTGTGAATACCCCCCTATAAAATAGTGATGAGATTTTGAAAGAAGGGCAAGATGAGCCCTAGGTATATCCGTCCTTTTGAAATACTTGATCGTGTTGGGAAGGTAGATTAGTAATTTGAACTTGGACCAAATATCACTAATGTTCATCATATGTTCCATGTTTCTCTCTGGAGAAATTACATACTTGATACTTCACATGTACTAAGCTCAGAAGTCGTACCACTGGAGTAAGATCTTTCTTATGAAGAACAATCGATAGAGACCCTGGATCGTAGCGAAAAGGTTCTACAAAAGAGGAGCACTTTTTTGGTTAAATTTTTATGGTGGAACCACCAATTTGATGAAGTTATATAGTAAATTGAGGATATAAAGAGGGATAGGATTCCTCATCTATTTTTTTCCAGGTGATGAATTTCGAGGGAGAAATTCATTTTAAAGGGGGTAGAATGTAACACCGAGATGTTTTTATAAAATATTTTTTATAAATATTTTTTATTCTTTAGTAGCATGCATTGCATGAAATCATGAGTTTAAACAAACCTTGAGATAACCTTATTAAGAAATTACCATTATATCATAGCAGTTAGGTTAGTGGGAATAATTATAACTTACTTATGAAAATGCATTGTGAATTCATTGGCTATCAATTATTTATGAAAAATATAAATAGATATTTGTATTTTTGATTGAATTACTGTTTTTAATTAAATTAATGATATATATATGTGTGTGTGTTATATACTTAATAAAATATTGTTTATATTCATCCCATTGATATTTTATTCATAGGGTATGAATAAAACACTATTTAATGTATAAAAACCTATTCATGAAAAGGTTAATTTTACACCTTTGAATGGAGAAACCATTTTAAATTTAGATTTTGATACATTAATAATATTTATATGACAACATAAAATTTTTATTTTGAAGCGGGATATAAAAATTTACCCCAGATAATTTTTATATATTTTTTTTGAGAACTATAATGTTTTGATGAATAGTAAAAATACGCTAAATTTTAATTGAAAATAAATTTTTTTCATTGAAATAATTTATATGGTTAAATTATATTATTGAATGTTTTTAAAGAATAAATATAATATATTTTTACCATTTAATATAATGTAGATCATTGGAATTAATTTTACATTAAATTCATATGTTAAAACATTTCAATATTTTGCAATATTTTAGCATTTAAATCTTGTTATCTCATTTCAACAATGGGGTTAATTTTAAATTAATTACTAGAACTTTTGTGTTTCGAATTTTGAAAAATATATTCCATTTTGGAATCATTATGATGAAATTTTTTAAATAGATATATTTTATTTTTGGGAAATATGAATAGCATCTTCGGTAAATTTTATTAACATGGTAAAAGGGTAAATCGGGTAATTAACGGTAAAAAATATTATTACCCAAACACTTATATTAATATAATTATATGGTTGAAATTTTATTTAAATCCTATCTAGGGAAAAATGGTATCCATTGTAACCTGGTTGGATGTGATTAAGACAATTAATTTATTTTATTTAATGAAAAGTGAAATATATCTCACTCAAACATTAATAATTAAATTATTTTTAATATATGGTTATACAGAATATAAATACAATTATAATTACTCATTTTAAAGATAAATTGTTTTTAATTATCATGACAATTTATTTATAATTTTTATGAAATAAATAACTATCATAAATACTTAGACAAGGATGGTGAGAAAAATAATTAATTGATGAGAAATCAATAAGACAATTTTTATTAAAATATTAATAATTATAAAAAGGCTCAAAAACTTAACCAAAAATTATTTGTAGAGTATATACAGACCATATGCATCCAAAGGTAGATGTATTGACCCTTTTGGGATCACTTCTTATGGGGTTTTTAAATATTTATTTATATCTTCAACCTAATACATTATTTTTAGGTATTCTCCATTTTCATCATGAAAATGGAAATATAAATAATTTCTATTAATTTAATGAGATTAGTCAAACATCATTAATAAATAAATCCAAATAATAAATTTCATAGGTTTTTATATTCATACACAATGAGGGAAAACATTACCTACTTAATTTCAACTTAATTCAAGTTACCATTTAAAATTCATCCTTGAATTATAATCACATAATTGACTAAAGCATCATGTTTATAATCACATAATTGACTTGAACATAAATTATTTTGTCAAGGAAATCCATACAGAGTACTTTTATGATCATCTACTCATCATTTCATATCATAATATTTTTCTTCCCCATTAACATCGAGGGACTATCATTTCCTAAATAAAAATTACTATCCACATTATATATCAAATTATATATCAACATATAATTTTTCATAACATGTGATGAACACCCAATTGTTGGAATTCATATTCACTCAATATTTTTAGTCCATAGTGCTCTTAAGCTGAAGTTTACATGTCATTCATCTTCCTTTTCTTCCCTACAAATCTATAATTTTTTGTGATTCTAATGTAACTATATTATTTATTTACAATAATCTTAGAAACATCATTATCTTATACTTCCACAAAAATAATTTAAAAAATATTATACTTTATAGGAAAATATTCATGTGGCCTCTATTATTATTTCCTTGAAGTATTTTTTTACACTTTTAGACATAAAATTATACTCCATTTTCCATATTTAGAATATTAAAAATCTTTAAATATAATTATTCATTGTTAATTTAGACATATTGTTAGACTCTATGTATATATTATAAAATAATAACCTCTATAATAGACTCTACTACTATGTAATAGGTAATTTTATGATTTATATATCCATAATATAAGTACTATATCATAAAAAATAACCCATATTCCATTAACTCAATATTATTAGAATAAAAATATATATTTTTTAAAGACATAAACTTGTTTTGATTGTGATTTACATTACATGTTTTTCTTTATTTACTTAATTTTCACTTATTATTTTGACATTTGATAATAAAATTTATTGTAATGATTTAAAATTTAAAATTTACTTGTCATTCTAAGGTTTAACTCATGTTCTTTTTTCATAGACTAATTTTTCATTCTAAAGGGTTCAAAAATAGATCCTCAATGACAACATCAATTTTGATGTTCAATTGCATAATTTATATTTATTATTATTCCTCATTATAATAAATATATTCATCAAGAAATTCAATTATCATACGCATATTTCAAAAAAAATATTAAAATATCTAATAATTATTTATATTTCATCAATATTTAAATTCAATTATACAATGTGTTTGGAGTAATCATACACTTCTAACATATCCTCAACCGCAATCATAATCCTTGTGCTTTTCTCTTCTTCTTATTTAATGAAATTAGTGCATATCATTATCATATCATTCGACTTATAATTTTTCTTTCTTTGGATCCTAATATCATTAAGATCACACTTAATCTCAACCATTAACTCAATAAAACCACCCTGATTATTTATATATTCACATTACATTTGTTTTAAAAACACTATATAAACCAACATTTAATATGAGTAACATTTAAATTTTTTTCATTCTATTTTTATGATATTTCTCAATTACTATATTCCTTGATTAAATGATTCCTTATTTAACATTTTATTCTTTATTTCTTATCGAAAACAAATATTATATTCTTATTAAGAGATATTTTATTTCTTACTTTAACAGAATACTCATTTTCAACTTATTTCAGTAATTTTTCTCTTGGTCTCCTTATAATAATTTTACTATATTTTACACATTTAAAATATATCAATGTTATCTTTATTCAGAAGATACATTTTATATTGTTGAAATTATTTGAATGATGTTATATAAACTCATCACCTAAATCTCTATCATTGATATTTATTTTTAATTTCCATATTTTTATGAACAAAAAATATTAAATAAATAACTTAACATGCCTTCATACATAACATTAATCTTATATAAAACCAAATTATTATTCAAATATTCCATTATTAGATAGCATAGATCTTTTTCATCTATTTATGGAAATACACTGTTATGGATTTTCATTACAAATTCAATATAAACATTATTTTAATTGGGTCTTTATATCAGGTGAATGATATAAATTATTCCATTTAAAATGCATTATTGACATTATTTGGATAAATCTTTAATTATTGAAATTTATTTGTTATTACTTAGTGATTGGAGTCCTTCACTTTACTAACACCATACAAAAATTAATATAATTTTTGTGGGAAAATATTTGTGGATGTGAAATTCATTATTTTCATATACACCTTATATAAAGTAGAATATGATAATTTTTTTGTGATATTCAATTAAAAATTTATTAATATATTAGTCACTTCAGTTAAGGAAATCTATATTTAATCACTTGTATGAGCTATGTGAGACATATATAACTAAACATAATAAGTAAAATGTAGTATATGAAAGTACATTATGTTCTACCATATAATATTGTTCATTCAAGAAAAATTAGGCACTCTATTTCTATAAATAATTCTCTACAAGTCTGATGTTCCCACTCCAATGGTTGTATTCGTTTTAAATAAGGAATCCTTGGTGTAAATTATGGTATAAATATGTGTGTTGGATGGATTTGAAGAAAATGATAGTTTCCCAGAAATAATGATAATAATAATGAAATGTTCAATTACATTAATATGGTTGGATTATAGTGAGGATATATAAATAGAATAAATGAATTTTCAATTGGTTGGATAGTGTATTTGGTGTTTTAGAGTGGCGAATAGAATTATAAAAACGTTTTTTATGAGGTGTGGGCGGGAATTCAAAAGCTGGAAAATATACCTTTTATAAGAATATAGAAGCAAAAAATTTCACGGTGTCCTACCTAGGCCATACATCAAACCGAGTTCAAGGCTAGGCCATGCATAGGGGGACCCAGCCTAAACCATGGATGAGAAGAACCATGAGATCCATCCCATGGATGGTGTATAGGGTGTTTATATTGCATATGAGTATGTAGGTTGGTTTATTGGTTGTATTTATCCTCCCCTGATCACAGAGGTATGGGAGACATTGTGTGAGCACGTACACCAATGAGATTTTCATCAAGTTGATTGGGAGGCATCCAAAAATATTATGTATAGTTGATTAATGGTTAAGACTGAAATGCGATGGATTTTTATAGTATCATTGTAATGAACCTCTAATTATCATTGGATTGAGAGTATGAGAATTCATTACTTGGCCTTAAGTGACATCCATAAGATGCCAAATGATAGAAATAAATGATGAAGGGTTTCAAATACAAGTGGGGGATGATTAAACCATTAATAATAAAACCATTAACCAAACAACTCACTGAATGATGCATGGAAAAATGAAAGGCAACTCAACCACTTTATTAATTTCAAAACCAATCCAAAGTATGCAATAGAAGAAGACCAAAAAGATATCAATGTAAATAATGGAAGAAAAAATAAATAATCCCAAAAGACAACAAGACTCTAAGATCCACATGCCCCGTGATCCTGGATCACCAAACAGCCTGAGAATCATGAAGTGGTTCTAAGAACGTGTGAAATGTTACCTTTACCCCTGTCCCGAAAGATCACTTCTGCAAAAGCACCAAAGTTACAAATCAGGGGTTTGTATAACACTTTTTAGGGTTTCCCCCAATGACTTCCCAACTCATGCCACTAGGATATAAGAGGTAGCAACATTTATATAAAATATTTTATATGAAACAATTTCTCAAAAAATTTTATAAATAAATATAAAGAAGTTTCCAAAAACATTTATAACTAAAATCACACACGTTCAATTGAAACAAATTTTTATAGCAATTTATTTTTCCAGAAAATAGCTAAATGAAGCTATAAAACCATTTCTAAATATTACATTGGCATACCCAATCCATTCCAAACATCCACACAACCAACCATGCATGCTACACAATGACAGTTCCATACTTATAAGTGGTTTCTCATCAATCCACCATGTCATCATAAATAAATTATGTCCCACGTTACTATTAAAATTTGGCACTATGAATAAGGTCATATTTAAACCAGGCCCAAAAAATGGAATATGAACTCACGCACCAATATGCCCAAGGATTATGCCAAAACACCTTTTCATTAAAAATTTTTATTACAAAACAATTCCATCAATGTAATTTCAATGCCAAACCATTTCAATAAAACACCATTTTTATTGAAAATCCCTTTCTAATTAGACCATTAACCAATTTTAGAAAATCTATAATTTAAAATCACTATTTTAAATTCATGAAACTAAAACAATTTTCACACAATTATCCAAGATTTCACAATTCCACAAAAATGATAAATCATCACTATAGAAGATTTATTCTGTGTATTGAACCACGATTTCACAATAAATTCCATTGAATTTAATATATTTGAAACTAATAAAACCAATTATTGTAATAGGATATGATTGTGAGGCCACCTACCTCAATGGTTTTGATGATACATGACAACGAACAAAGAAATCTTAAGAAAACCAGACAATTCTTCCTGGAATAACCTTAGATCTCCTCTCCTTGCAAGATCAAGAAAAAACAAATGAACTTATTTGGCCTAAAAACTCATAGATATACCCATAATAGGTGAAAATCTAATAAATTAATAGGATAAGAGAAGTATATCCAAGTAGATATGAGAAATTGATCAAGAACGATGAAGAATGATCACATACCTCAAGAATCTAGGATCGAAACACAAAGGGAAACTTTTAGATTGACTTAAAATCACATTGAAGAGGTTCATATACCTTCAAGGAAGACAAATCCTGATTTATTACCACATAGGAGAAAAAAAGCAACTTAGAGGAAAAAACATGTGAAATCCATATTTTAATGATCTCATTTAAACCATATCCATGTTTAGTTTAAATGGTTAGAACAACTGTGTGCAAACCGTGTGTTAGAAACAATCTAGGAAGACCCTCACATGGACTCCTCCCACAGTCACCCTAATCGTGTACACACCATGCCAATGCTCTCTTCCTCAAATCATCACTTTCACATGATTTATACTATGATTTCCACACAGTTTGGGTAAATCAAGCACATCTCGTGTGCCTCTCATTTTCCCCCAAAACATAGTTAAAGATCACCAAAATATCCTAAATTCCCCCTTATACATTATATCCATAAAAACAAAAGGAAAGGGATACATACTAGAAACCGAGGGTACTAAATTCTCCCCACTATCTGTCTTTATATAAAAAAAAGTACAAAACCATTTCTACTCTGAAAGAGTTCTATCCATTTCTCTTTCATTTCTTTAGCATGTTCCCAAGTCTATTCCTGAAAATGACTATGTTTCCATAAAACAATCTCTATACTAATGATTTTTCCATGAAAAACATTCTCTTGTACGTCCAAAATTCACACCAAGATATGTACCAATGAAGCATCTTGATCTAGGTCAACATGATCCCATATGATCACATAGTCAGGATCAGGATGATACTTTTTCACCTGAGATACGTGGAACACATTATTCACTGAATTAAACCGTGGTGGCAATTTCAACTTATATGACACCTATCAAACCCATTATAGTATCTCAAAAGGGATAATGTATCTATGAGATAACTTTCCATAATTATTGAAACGACGATGTCCAAGTCTTGGTGAGATCCTCAAGAATAGATTATCATCCACAAAAAATGACAATGACTTTCTATGGTGATCTGAATAATATTTCAAATGACTCTCAGCCATCTATATCCTATTTTCGATTAACTGAATATTCAACTTTTTCAGGTACTAGGCTCATCCCAACTACTGACGTTTCACCAGTTTCCACCCAGCATAGTGGATAATGACAAGGATTCCCATAAAATGCTTCAAATGGAACCATATGTTTCAAGGTCTGATAGCTTTTATATTATGAGTACTCCACTAAGGGTAAGTGATCCTCCCATGGCCCACCAAAATCCATTACACAAGCCCACAATATGTCTTCCAATGTCTGTATCATCTGTTTGGATTTCCCATCCATCTAATGATGATACACCATTATCATATTCAACTGTGTGCCAAGGGATTTCTATAAGGATTTCCAGAAATAAGATGTGAACCAAAGATCTCTATCTGAGTCGATTGAAATCAGTACACCATGTCTCTTTACCACTTCATGGATGTAGATTTGGAAATATATTCTACCATATGATTTTCACGAATTGAAATAAAATTGGCCAACTTGGAAGGTTGATCCACTATCACCCATATAGAATCATGTTTACTGACCGTTCTTTGAAGACCTATAACAAAATCTATAACTATCTTCTCCCATTTCCACACTAGAATTGGTAAAGAATGAAACATATGCCTTGGTCTCTGATGCTCTGCCTTAACATACTGAAAAGTTAAGCACTTTGAAATAAACTCAACCACATTAATTTTCATTTCGCTCCACCAAAACCATTCCTTCAATGCCTTATACATATTATATGTACCCGGATGTACATACCATATAAAATGGTGGTAAGCATGAAGAAGTTGTTCTTGAAAATCTATCATTACAAAAATTCAATTATTAAACCATTGCACTTCATTCCTATCAAGTTTCCATCCCTCAATGGTCTCCCCACCATTGAGTTTTGAACTTATAACTAGGCATTCTTCATCAGGTGTTTATGCCTCTTTGACCAACATCAACAAATTAGGAACTATTGTAGCTGAAAAGAAAACCCAAATACCACCATGGTCTTCACATTCCACTTGCATGTTTGTTTGGAGTGACAAAAACTTCCAGTCATCTGAAGATTCTTTTTCTAACTGAGCATATGAATTTATGATTAATGCATCTTCCACCAAATTCCCTTTTCTCAGTGTCTACATTAAATCAAAGTCAAACATTGGGAGATACTCCGTCCATCTCATTTTCCTTATATTCAAATATCGATGTGATAAAATGTATTTCAAGATTTTTTATTCTGTAAACATAGTAAATTTCTCATGAAAGAGATAATGACGACATGTCATCAAGGCATGAATGACTTCAGTTAATTCCATGTCATTTTTTGGGTAGTTCTTCTCATGTACTATTAACTTCCTTGAACCATACACCACAACATAGTCTCCTTGCATAAGAACACATCCCAACCCTGATCTGAAATCATCACAATATACCGCATATTCCAATCCTAATACTTGAAAAATCAAGATAGGTGCCAAAGTAAGGAGAACATTCAGCTCCTGGAAGGACTTATGGCATTCCTCTATCTATTGTAATGGAGTATTTTTTTCCAAAGTTGTAATTGATGAGGCAATCTATGAGAAGTCACACAAAAAGAATCGGTAATAACCAAGTAGACTAATAATGCTTTGTATCTAAAAGACATTTTTCAGATTATTCCATGAGATCACAGCTTCTATCTTTTCAGGGTCCAGTAAAATCCCTTTTTTAGAAATCACATGGATAAGAAAACATACCTCATGTATCCAAAAAGCACACTTATATATTTTGTAATACATACGGTGATCTATCAAGATTTTTAACACTGTTACAAAGTGTTCCTCATGCTCAATCCTTTTATTATAATACACCACGACATCGTCTATAAGCACCACAAAAAAAGAGTCCAGATATTGATGAAATATCCAATTCATCAAATCCATGAAGACTGATGGTGAATTCATGAGACCAAAATTCATGACTATATATCAGTAGTGGCCATATCTTATTCCAAAAACTACCTTTAGAATATATTCCTTTCGAAATCGCAATTGATGATATCATGATCGCAATTAAATTTTGGAGAACCAAATAGATACCCTCAATTTATCAAATAGATCAGAAATGCATGGATGTAGATACCGATTAATTATTGTAACTTTGTTAAGCTTACGATAATTGACGCACAACTTATGATTTATATTATCTCTCTTCAAGAACAAGACTAGGGATACCCACAAAGATGTACTTATGAATGAAACCCTTTATTTCTAGCTCCTCCAACCACACTTTCAATTCCCTTAAGTTTTTTGGTTCCACCCTATTAGATGGAAGGGAAATCAGACTAGTCCTCAGAAGGGGATCAATCATAAAATCCACATACCATTTAGGTGGTTAACCTAAGATGTTCTTCGGAAAGAAATCGGGAAATTGATCCACCACTTCTAGAAAAAAAACATCCTGGATCTCTTCCATTGATGCCAAAGTCAATGCTGCCAACTGGTAAGAGATCGTTCCCACCACTAGTGCCAACAATCTAGCTGCACCCTTGTTTCTTTTGTAGATAGTGATGACCTCGTTTGTTTATAGTTCAAACATTCCCAATTGGTTTATAACGGGTTTATTCATAGAACTAGCAACATCCAATGATTCTATATCCATTTGGACCTACTTTCCAAAGGTAGGTGCTCATTAGTTATTGACCAATGAGGCTTAATAATTTTCATTGGTCGAGAGGATGGGAGGTGAGGCTCATCACACCTTTTTGGGGGGAATTATTGCCTACTCCAAGACTCTATAATAGATTTAAGTTATGTTCATGAATCCTTATTAATTTACCAATAATGAAAATGAGTTTTTCCTTTAGACTTTACAATCAATGATTAATATGTATGGGATTTAGGGAATCTCTTATATGTATTTGAGGTTCTTCATAGATGGAGAATCATCCGCATGTATTGGAGATTCTTAGTCAATGGTATCCTTCAATACATTATATAGAAATCTATTGGTCATTATGATGACCATACTAGTTTTAAATCCACTCAGTGAGACACTTGAAGTTTATTGTCATTCAGAAGGACAAGGATTATTTCAGAGTTGGGATCGTACCCACAGATGGGATACCTACATATCCTTGTTAGAAAAGTAATCAGAGCCCACATAGTTAGGGAATTAAGATATATTTTAACATCATATGGGACAGATGAGAATTAATGGGTGATGGGATTGAACCTTAGAAAGGATTCCTACGTACTATACTTTTAAGTAAGAGATCATATTCCACATAGTTCGAGTAAGAAGTGTGGGGCTTACATATTATTAACAGCCTAAAGAGATGTGTCGTGGGTACTTTTACACTCTAAGCTCACGTGATTCATGCTCGGTGTGAGAAACAAGAGGTATCAGTAAACCTGACGATTTGTGCCATGAAAGATGTGGTCACAAGGAATGATATGGAACTTATGTATGTGTGACTACCCAAGTAGATGAATACTAGGATTTTATTCCAGAAAGAAGCCTATGAATAGGGTCCATAATGGTATTTGTGCTTTATGGAGATTTGGAGACTCTAACTTGGGGATTACTCCTTATAAGGAGGCCCAAAGTTAAAGGGGACTTGGGGCTTACTCCTAAGGAGGATGCCCATTAATAGGGTCCATAAAGGTATTTGTGCTTTATGGAAATTTAGATTCTTAATTTGGGGCTTACTCTTAAGGGGGATGCCCATTAACAGGGTCCGTAAAGGTATTTGTGCTTTATGGAGATCTAGATTTTTAATTTGGTGCTTATTCCTAAGGAGGATGCCGAGATTAAGGGAGATTTTACTTATGATTGGGGATTATTCTTGAGAAATATTCCCAGATCAAAGACTCTCTCATATTAAGTGATGAGGTTGAATGAATGGAACCTCTAACCATAGTGATATAAAGTTATATAATCACAATGTTTTGAGAGATGTTCCACAGAATTCCTTTCAGATAAATAATCCAACAAAGAAAACATGCCATAAGTGACTTTGAAGAGGGTTTTGAAGGCTATATCTTTGAAGAGGAAAGGTGGATTTGAAGAAAGGAAGTGAATTGGAAGGAGGGGCACCCAAAAAGAAGGCAGGCATGCAAGTTCTATTTGGGCACACAAGTCCTAGTCACGCAAGTATACTTGCGCGACATGAGTTCACATGGGAGACGGAGAACCTGTAGGGTAATACTTGGGCAAGACTTGGCTCAAGCCCTTAGTATTATCCCTAGATTCTTCTAGAAGTTCAATGCCTAACTTTCCATGAGAGGACAAGGTGGAATGCCAGTGTATACATTTCCATTAAGGGATAGACACTTAGGCACACAAGTGTTGATGAGTTCTAACACTTAGGCCTTATTTTTCCTCTTTAGATATTCCATTGAAGGTAAGAAATTACATTAGAAGTGTTTAGAAGACTTCAAGTAGAGACTAGGGCAACCAGAGCTTAATTCTGAGTTTTGGAAAATCCATCCTTTTTAATGGTGGTCCCACAGGGGGGTATTTATAGGCCACTGAGCACCTTGGGTGAAAAAAGAATAGGGTGCGCAAGTATACTTGCATGACCCATATGTCGCGTGCAAGTGACTTGCACTACTATAAAGAAACTTGTGCAACACATGTGTAAAAGGTACCTCGTTCATGCATTTGTCAATTTTTGATGTTTTTTAAAGGATGACTCTCTTTGTGCTTAATGAATTCCCAGTTTTCATTCGTTAGACTCTGTGATGGAAAGGAGAATCAATAAAAGTCCCCCCTCAGAGTTGGATCTGAAAAAGGAAAGATGATTTGACTCTGAGGTAAAGGAGAAAACTAAGGATTTGGGTGAGACTTGGCTCAAGCCCTTAGTGTTATCCCTAGATGCTTCCAGAAGGTTGGCGTGCAAGTTTCCATGAGAGGACAAGGCGGTGCACAAGTGTATCCATTTCCCTTAAGGGCTGGACACTTAGGTGCGCAAGTGTTGATGAGTTATAACACTTAGGCCTTATTCTTCTTCTTTAGATCTTTCATTCTAGGTAAGAAATTACCTTAGAGGTGTTCAGAAGACTTCAAGCAGAGACTAGATAGACCAGAGCTTAATTTTGAGTATTGTAAAATTCGTCATTGAAATGGGGGGCCCACATGGGGTATTTATAGGCCACTTAGCACCTTGGACGAAAACATAATAGGATGTGCAAGTATACTTGCACGACCCATATGTGGCGCACAAGTGACTTGCATGACTATAAAGAAACTTGTGAGACCCATGTGTAAAAGGTTCCTCATTCATGACTTTGTCATTTTTTGATGTTTTTCAAAGGATGACTCTCTTTGTGCTTAAGGAATTCCCCTTTTTCATTCGTTAGACTCTGTGATAGAAAGGAGCACCAATAAAAGTCCACCCTCAAAGTTGGATCCGAAAAAGTAAAGAGGATTTGACTCTGAGGTAAAGGAGAAAACCAAGGATTTGGCACATAGGTTTTGAGTATGCAAGTATCGGCGCACAGGTTACGGTGCGCAGGGGTATGACCTCGCCTATAAATATGGGTGCCACTCTCGTGGAAAGAACCCAGCTTTCAAAGCACTTTGCGCCCAAACAAGACTTGCGCGCCTGCCTTCTTTTTGGGTGCCCCTCCTTTCAATTCACTTCCTTTCTTCAAATCAACCTTTCCTCTTCAAATATATAGCCTTAAAAACACTCTTCAAAGCCACTTATGGCATGGTTCTTTTATTGGATACCTTATCTGAAATAAATTATGTGGAACATCTCTAAAAACATTGTAATTTATATAACCTTATATCACTTCGGTTAGAGGTTCCCTTCATTCAACCTCATTCCTAAAGATGAGATAATCTTTGATCTGGGCATATTTCTCAGGAATAATCCCCAATCATAAGTCAAATCTCCCTTCATCTCAACATCCTCCTTAGGTGTAAGCCCCAAATTAATAATCTAAATCTCCATAAAGCACAAATACCTTTATGGACCCTGTTAATGGGCATCCTCCTTAGGAGTAAGCCCCAAATTAAGAATCTAAATCTCCTAAAAGCACAAATACCTTTATGGACCCTATTAATGGACATCCTCCATAGGAGAAAGCCCCAAGATTCCTTTAACTTTGGGCCTCCTTATCAGGAATAAGCCCCAATTTACAAGTCTACTTAAATTGGGCCTCCTTCTCAAGAGTAAGCCACAGTCATAATTTCCCTTAACCTGGGCCTCCTTCTTAGGAGTAAGCCACAATCATAAGTTCCCCTAATTTCGGAATCCTCCTTAGGAGTAATCCCCATGTTAGAGTATCCAAATCTCTATAAAGAATTAATATATTTATGGACATTGTTCCTAGGATTCTTCCTAGAAGTAAATCATAGTCTTCATCTACTTGGGCAGTCACACATACATAAGCCCCATATCATTCCTTGTGACCACATCTTTCATGGAAAAAATCGTCAGGTTTACTGATACCCCTAGTTTCTCACATTGAGTATGACTCATGTGATCTTAGAGTGTAAAAGTAACCACGACACATCTCTTTGGGCCATTAATCTTATGTAAGCCCCACACTTCTAACCCGAACTACGTGGGTTCTGATTCCATTTCTAACAAGGATACGTAGGTAGTCGATCTATAGGAATGATCCCAACATTGAAATAATGCTTTTCCTTTTGAATGTCAATAAACTTCAAGTGCCCCACTGAGTGGCTTTAAAACCAGTATGGTCATCATAATGACCAAGAGATTTCTATATAATGTATTGAAGGATACAATTGACTAAGAATCTTCAATACATGCAGATGATTGTCCATCGATTAAGAACCTAAAATACATAGAATATATTCTCTAAATACCATACATATTAATCATTGATTGCAAAGTTTAAAAGAAAAACTCATTTTTATGCTTGGTAAATTAATAATGATTTGTTAACATAACATAAATCTATGAGAGAGTCCCGGAGTAGGAAATAATTCCTCCCAAAAAGGTGTGCTGAGCTGACCTCCCATCCTCTCAACCAATGAAAATTCTTAAGCCTCATCGGTCCACAAATAATGGGAACCAGCCTTTGGAAAGTAGGTCCAAATGGATATAGAATCATTAGATGTATTCAGTTCTATGAATAAACCTGTTAGAAAATGATTGGAAAAGTTTGAACCTTAAACAAACGAGGTGATCCCCATATCCAAGAAGAAACAAAAATGGTGAACTCGATGCTAATCCTTAACCATGTTAAAATGATGTTTTACTTATTTTTTAGGACCCTATTTAACTTAATGTGAGGGCCAACAAAGAAATCAATAACATATGTGCTCATCCAAAAGATGTAATCTGGATAAACTTATCTTGATTATGTCTGTTATATCAAAGAGGATATCTTTTATAAGATCTATCTTCATTATAGAAATGGATACTTTAAAATTCACACCTGTGAATGCCTCGACTGCTACTCTTACTGGATCCTCATTCGCTCTAAGGATGAAATCACCTACTCAGCATCTTCAATGCTGGGTCTCGAATGCGTTGGTGAAGGAATACCATCAACATGGTACCATCCTGACTCTGGAGGCTCCTCTATAAGCCCTCCAAGTTAACAACTCACCCTCATTGTCCGGACAACGATGACCAGTGATCAAGAAGCATGTGGTGCTAACTACTATCTCCAACCGTTTCGGGTCATTATCCCAGGAATGCAACAACCATTCCATCCCATATTATAGGGAGGTGAATGAAGAGGTCACTCAAGTCCTTGGTTCAAGAAGACAGGAGTCCTTACTGAGGACTCCCATAAACAATCGCCACTATAATCGTGCGGTAGTGCACCTTCAACATGATGAGGGTATCACCTTTAGGGGTTCGAATTAGGCTCTTCAGACCCGAGCATGTAAGAAGAACCATCAGAGGCGAAATTCGGTCAACAGGGAGCAGGTTATTACTTCTACCCCCTCCAAAGAATTCCATCAATCCAACATGATTGCAATCAATGAGTGGTCATATACACCCATCCATCCTGATGTTACTACCCAGTAGACTCATCTGGAAGTAACACGCCAATCCCGCCAGGAAATTCCAGTGGAGTACTATAGGTAGGAACATACACCTGCTTATAATTCATTAGCTAGTCAGTAGGATCGTCTAATTAAAACCAAAGAAACTCTCCAATAAAATGTGGCGGGAGATAATCAGCAGGTACATACACCTACAATTCATCAGGATAACCATCACTCTCATTTGGTAGCACCCGGAGAAGTCAGTCGGAAAGCTCCGATAACAAATTTGGAGTAGACTCAACTCTATGCCCCTATACATAAGTACTATCAATATCTGTTGATAGGAAAAAGAGGGCAGGATTAGGCACATACACATAATCCAGACACATAATGTATGCATATTCCCGTTCCAGCAGTTGAAGTCACCAAGCACATTCTGACAATGGTGAAAGAGCAGAAGCAAATCCCTGCCCATATTCTGGATGCCTGTTAGAATATTATAACAACATCAGTAGCATCAGAGGTAAGGAATCATAAATCTATCCATATCAATGGAGTGACTCATCAACATGTCACTCTGGAGTAGATATGCACCTCTGTTCCAGTCCAGGAGGGTCGGGGGGCATACTCCCCCATGTCATGCGGACAATCAAGTTGGGCACATACACCCAATTTAAATGGAGATAATCAGCCTAACCTGGCCATTTATCATGAGCAGGAACACACACTTGCCCATAATAACCACTTTCATCAACAAGTGGTTTCAAAAGTGAGTAATAAGGTATCTAAGAAAGAGACCCATCCAGCACAGTCGATAAAACAAGAGCTTATCTACAATAAGGCGTTGCTCGATGTTGGAGTTCTTGATGCACTCAGACATTTTTCTGTTACAACTCAAGATTCTAGTCTTTCATTTCCCAATAGTGGGAACAATAATTCTGGAGGTCTTCATCAGACACTTCTTTATGAAGTCTTGCTTCATGACAGTTCGATCAATCTCGAAGTATTATCTTCAGATGAGAGCCACAATAACCCTCTGTGTGGCCAGAAGACCAAGGAGAAAGAGGTTTCATCTTTTATTGTAACCCACCATGGTGGTCCTCCACATGATGATGAATTTAGCTGCGAAAGTCCTCTCTGAAGTAGTAATTCACATTTCCTAGAAAATTATTCAAAGGAAAATGTAGTAACAATAAATCCCTCTTATCTTGAGGCACTTGAAAATGTGAATCCAGTCATATCTGTTGCTTTACCACTAGCAGGCGAAATACTTTCTCAATCAGAAGATAGCCTGGGGTGTAGGTCATTCTCCGAACCACCCTTGGGTCATTCATCTTCTAATTTGATAAATTTATTCTCCACCAAACTTGTTGAATCTGGTAAAGAAACAAATAAGCACCAGCTTTCGTCTAATCAGGTAGAAGAATCTTCATCGAATGATATGGAGGAAGTGCTGAATATGAGAAAACAATTGGCAAAAGGTGAAGTACCAGACATGTTTGGGCCTTTGGCTAACTCTCAGTATGATATTCCAGAAATGTTGATAGAATATTGTATTCATGATATTTGTCTCAATATGTGGAAAACTCTTTGTCATTTAAAATGGAAAATATTATCTTATGATGAATATCAAAATCATGTCAAGATAATAGACGGGTTTCAACGCCAAATTGACTTGGCATCTCTCTCAATTTCTTGACATCCAAAGGTTGAAAAGTAGCAAATAGCCCTTCAACATTCATTCCTTGGCACGTTAAAAAGGTTGAACCAGTTAATTACCAATTCCCCATCTGGTAATCATTTCAAGGGATGGGGTGTTCATGGAGAACTACATTTAACTGTACTCTCTAGTCAACAAAGCCTACCAAAAGTGGTGTAATGCAATGTTATTGCCCATGGCCGACCACAACCAATTGGTTTTGTGTGTAATCAAAGGCTTGCTCAGAAACGTGACTCGACTAGTTCTTCCCAAAGTCAAGCATATAAAGAACAAGTTGTTGAATTAATCTTGCATCAAGAAAATGAGAATATCAAAAAAGCTTTTCGTTTAGAGTAGGAACATCATCAAGTGACAGAATTGTCAGAAATCATCCAACGGACATTTGAGCCACGTGATTTGAGTGGATGTAGGTTGATGCATCCGACCAATTTTTAGAATAAAGTCTACAATATCAGGAGAGATTTTAAGAAAGTCTCAGATGTAGCAGCTCAAGATCAACCTCATCTTGCTAGGCTGGGGACTCTTTTAGCTCAACCCTTGGGATCAACAATTGGGATTTGAGGAGTTGAGTTGGAATAGAAAGAACAACCCCGGTCCACCGGACTGGGGACTTTTTCGAATCCTCAATCTCTTCCTTAGAGAAAGTCAGTATTCTCTCGATTAGGGAAGAAGCCACATGAGGAACATAGAGACAAATCATCAGGAGGTTCCCCCCAAATTACAGTTCATCAAGAAGTTCCCGAGGGATCAACTCAACCAAGGTAAATTTCTCATAAAGGACATGGAAGAAGAAATCATTGCAGAAATGCCGATAGAAGGGATGCAATGCGCTATGCATCAATAAATGTCATCAATGCCATTCCCACTGATCCCCCAGAACATGAGGCTCACTCAAAGGAATTAGATAAAGAAGTTCTTGTTCAAGAGGCTGTATGCACTGAAACAAATGAATAAGGTGTGCCTTCCTGGAATCAAAGGCTTACCCAGAATCTAGGTATTCCATGAAATAACCAACTCCCCCTCTCCGAAATGCGTCCAAAAAGGGGAAAAGAAAAAATTCAAGTTACATTCCACCCTACCTCTAGAGAAGTCCAATCACTCTCATTAGAGGAAAGGTTTGTACAATAATAGGCAGAAATGAAAGAATTAAGGAGGTTGAATGCAGAACTACTTCAAGGTAGTCTTTCTCCAAAGCGTGTTGGAGTTAGTCAGTCAAGGGAATTTGTTGCAGCTACTGGGATGGATCAAGAATATCCTCCATTACTAGTACACCCTCATAGGTCTAATAATATGGGTTATAAGCAACAAAAACTGGCAATAATACCATCAGTGGCAGTCCTGGTCGCCACACTCGTCCAAACTTCAGCTCGTGCACCTACACAGGTCCAATCTCAACCAGATATTTCTCAAAAATTAATGACTACCATTGATTCATTAACAGCTCGGTTGGAAGATATAGAAGGAAAGCGTGCACCAGTTCAACCGGAGAAGAGAGCTTACCCTGAATGGGTGGATGCAATTCCTCCCCTGTCAAATTTTGCGAGTACCATATTCCCAATTTTTAATGGTTCAGGATATCCAGAACAAAATTTAACACATTTTGTTTCTTGTTGTGATCCTATGATGGGAACACCTCAACAACAAGAATAAGTTAATCTCAGGTGTTTTGTACAGTCATTACAAGGACCTTATTTCGTCTGGTATACAATCTTTTAATCCCAATCAATTACTGGGTGGGAAGATCTCTGTCAAAAATTCCTTCTTCAATTCAGCTCAACATTTCCATAGACGGCAATTTTTTTTCTTAAAAATTGTAAGAAAAGGAAAAATGAAAGAGTTTCAGATTTTATTGCTTGCTAGAAGGGATTAACTTATTCCTTAAGCTCAGCACTCCCTCAAGAAGAATTGTTTCCAATCTGTGTGATGAATTACGCACACCGTTGATCCCTATGAAATACAAAAGAGGGTTTTGAGACCTTACTTCAATCGCTCAGCAGATTGAAGACTCTCTTACCAAGACTAAGGAAAAAACTCATGTAATTCCATTAGTTCCAGGAAAGAGAATAGGAAAAGTAGAGACTGTTACAGTTACGCTTAAACAAGCACCTGTACTTGATTCCACTTCAAAACCTTCGTCATATCGAAGGGCTCCACCTCATGAGCGTCAAAAACAATGGCCACCTTGTTAAGATGATCAGAGAGATAAAAGGCGAAAACAATTTGAATATTTGAAGAATAAAGTTTATTCTTTCCAGAATGAACAAGTTCCTGGCTACTTCATCTCAGCTGTGGAAATCAATCTTCTTTAGTTGCCAAGGCCCAAAAGGCCGAACAAGGAAGGAGATGAAGACCTCCCCAACTATTTCCCATTTCATCAGATGTTGGGGAATCCCATTCATAAGTGTTTTTTCTTCAAAGACCTCCTGAAAAAAATGGTGGACTCTGGAAAGGTAAAACTGGAAGACTCTTCAGCCTAGGTAGCATGTGTTACTGCTACTGATCCAGAGGAAGAAGGTGAGTGACATGAAGTCAAAAGTAAAAATGCGCAGAAATATGATGAATGGATGGTCAGGAAAATGATCAACCGAACTCATACCATTTTATGAACACAATTGAATCAACCAATTATTTTTTCTATTATAAATGCGACAACAAAAATCCCTTCATCAGAAGGAAAATCATCAAAGAGGTATCATAATTCGAAGAAAGAAGAATAGTCAGAAGAAGACGAGTTCATTTCAAAGCCTAAATTGTATTTGACTCTGGCATATTTTTTCCATCTACATCAAAAGAACGGGCATCGCCCCATCAAACGACATAGCCTAAACTAGCTAATCAGGCAGAGTCTTCCTCAGATGAAGAGTTGATCTTTGGTTCTGTTGACATGATTCATTTAACAGATCATTATGCCAGTCACAGTTTTGATCTTGATGAGCCTGAGTTCCCTATATAAAATAGAGGAATTAGAGGAAGAGATAGAGGTCTAGGATATAGGGGAATAATTGGATATTCCAGAAGCCACTATTTCAATCCTACCCCTGATAGAACTGTATATGAGGCAGAAACTCACGGAAAATCCCTTTAGCGGGCTCAACAAGAACAAGAAAGTTCTTCCACGCATGGCAGATTCATTACTGGTATAGTTATTTTGGAAGATCGGTTAGAGGTTAAAACGTCTTCCTCTCAGTAAATAAATAGACCTAGTTGGTCTAATCTTCCAAAGCCAGGAGTATTTCCAACTCCTACACTGATACAAGATACATCTACTTCCAAAGCATAAACTTTTATGGCACATGGGAAACCACAAGTTCCTGTTGGGAAACACAAATATTTGGACCAAAAGTATGATGTCTTGAAACATTTTGCCCAAGTACCAACCAAGTTATCAATTCTGGATGCCTTGAATCTATCAAAGTATCTTCAGGAGGCACTCATTGAAGCTTTGTCGAGTTCCCAGGAATTTGAATCTGAAATTGCTGCGGATGAAGTCTACCATATAGAGAATGATCCTATAGAATGCCATGCAGTGATATCTTTTACATATGAAGATGATTTTGTGCATGGAAATATTATAACTTCTTATTTATCTGGCAAGGTCAATGATATAGATATCCGACGAAATTTCATTAATAATGGCTCAAGAGTCAACCTCATCCCTATTCGTACACTTCGTCTATTGAGCCTCACCGAATCTGATTTATCTCCTTATACTTCGATGTTGCAAGGATATGATAAAAATGAACAAGAACCTCTAGGTGATATTACATGAAGAACATAGTTTGGTGACCTTGTATCCAATTCATATTTCATGGTTGTTCGTCATGACACAACCTTCAACATTTTTCTTGGAAGACCTTGTCTACATCAACATGTAGCCGTACCTTCGTCATACCATCAGTGTCTCAAATATTGTTTCAATGGTAAAATTGGGACATTGTATAGTGATAATGCACCATTAAAAACATGTGAATCTCAATACATTGAGGCAGAATTCTATCACATGGAAGGAAAAGAGAAATACACGACAAAGGAGGTTACAAAAATCAATGCACCATATGGTTTGGAAAAGAATCCAGTAAACCCATTCATACATGTGAGTACAGATTATGTGTTGCCTATCAGTCAAATTGACAGGATAGACCGAAATCCAAATACTCTTATGCAAACTTCCATAATATCGACTACGGAAACCAAGCCAGACAGCATGGTAGAAATTGTTGATTCACCAGGAAATGATGAAAGATCAAATGGAGATGTCTTCATTTCATCTGCTAAAATCCCACAATTATATACTTAATCAACTAGGATAGAAGAAGTTATAGAAATTTCAGAGGTGAACAATGATGTCGATTCTCAATCTGTCATCTCTTCTTTATTACCCAAGGAAGACCCTTAATCATCAATAGTGTCTGAAATGGTAGTCTCTTCTTCAAGATGTTCAAATTTTAACTTCTCCCCTAACCATGGAAATTATGCTTCATCATCTACTATGAAAGTAGAAACATAAGAAGTAACACATATTGAATAAGAAGAGGAAGATCTCAGAGATGCTCCTCTAGCATTTTAAGAGGGTATCTCTACTATAGTGGATGAACTCAGAGAAATAAATCTGGGTACAGAAGATGATCCATGCCCCACATTAATTAGTGTGGCCATGACTCTTGAAGAGCAAGAAATTTATATTTCATTTTTAAAGAAAAATAGAGTTGTTTTTGTTTGGAATTATATAGGAATTCCAAGTCTCGATCCTGATGTTTCCACTCATTATTTGGGTTTTCCATAAGAACATTGAGGATTCAAGCATGCCGTAAGAAGAACACACCCAACTTATGCTTCCAAAATTGATGCTAAAGTGGATAATCTTATCAAGGTTAACTTCGTCAGAGAAGTTCAATATCCCAAATGGCTGGCTAATATTTTTCCTATGAAAAAGAAGAATTGAAAAATTAGAGTTTGTATTGATTTCATATATCTTAATCGGCATATTCCCAAGGATGATTTTTCAGTTCTGATCACAAAACTCTTAATTGATGCAACAGCTGGATATGAAGCACTCTCATTCATGGATGAATATTTTGGGTATAATCAAATCCAAATGGCTCTATAAGATGAAGAATCTATAGCCTTCAGAGCCCCTTAGGGTGTGATTTGATATCGGGTAATGCCCTTTGGACTGAAGAATACAGGTGCAATGTATCAACGTGCCATGGACCATATCTTCAAACCCTTTTTAGGGAAATTTGTTGAATGTTATGTGGAAAATTTGGTTGTTAAATACATATAATTTTCTAATCACTATGTTGATTTGGAAATCATATTCCACAAACTTCGACAACACAATTTGAAGATGAACCCCTTCAAATATGCTTTTGGGGCAACCTTAGGAAAATTTCTCGGCTTTGTTGTATGCCATTGTGGTATCGAAGTTGATCATGAGAAGGAAAAATCAATCCTTGGTATGTAACCTCCTCGAAATTTGAATGAATTAAGAGGAATTCAAGGACACTTGGCCCATATTCGACATTTCATCTCCAATTTGGTAGGCAAGTGTTTACCCTTCACCAAATTAATGAAGAAGGGAGTCATCTACCAATGGACCGAAGATTTCCAAGAGGAATTTGATATCCTCACGAAATATCTCTTGAGTACACTGGTATTAATGCCACCTGTTGAAGGAAGACCACTTATCCTTTTTGTGACAACTTTAGAGGGATCATTGGGTTCCTTCTTTACCCAAAAGAATGATGCTGGGAATGAAAACATCCTTTACTATCTTAGTCGGACTATGCTTGAGGAAGAAACTTGATATTCAAGTATTGAAAAGTTTTTCCTAGCATTGATCTTTGCAGTACAGAAATTAAGAAACTACCTGCAACATCACGAGGTTCAATTGGTATATCGCAATAACCCGCTAAAATTTATCCTTAGTCGTCCAATGCTTACAGGACGTCTGAAAAGGTGGGTAGTTATTTTATAGCAATTTGATATCTAGTATGTGTCTCAAAAGGCAATAAAGGGCCAAGATCTGGATGATTTTCTTGCTGAACACCCTTCAGTAGAAGTTACATCTTTAGACACTGAACTTCCTGATGATGAAGTCTTCTATATTCCAGATAATATTCAAAAATGGGATATGTACATTGATGGTGCTTCCAGAATTCTAATATGGAAGAAATTCACAGATCCTAAATTTAACAAAGTTGGGTTAGGAATTGTGCTTATTTCCCCAGAAAAGGCAGTGCTACCCTATTCCTTCTTATTTTTGGGAGGCGGTATAAATAAAGAAGCAGAATATCAAGCACTCATCACAGGCTTGGAATTGGTGCTTCAGGAAAAGGTGAATCACATAAAGGTAAAAATGTGATTTAGACATGGTAATCAAACAAGTCAATGGGGATTATGCCATCAGAAAAGAAGAGTTAATCCCTTTAAGTGATTACGTCAGAGAGTTAATGGAGTAATTTCCTTCGGAACTGACATTTTCTTATGTCCCGCGATCACAAAATGCTCATGTGGATGCACTAGCTAATGTAGCCATAGCTCTAGCAGATCCAAATCGGGACAAAACAATCATCAGTATTGCCCACCATCGTGTAGTTTCAACTTTTGTTCAAATCAGAACAATGGGAATCAATGAAATCAGTCCCATTTCTGAACCATATGGTCATACTACAGGATGGATGACACCTATCAGGGAATACATTCAAAATGGAACACTCCCACTTGATAGAACTGGGAACTAACAAATCCGGCAACATGTGGTCAATTTTACTCTTTATGATAGCAAAGATCACCAAAAAAATTTCTACAAGAGATGTTTTGATGGAATTATCTTTAGATATATTGATGGTGAATAGAAAATGGTTGTCATGAATGTAGTACATGTAGGAGTCTGTGGTGCCCACCAGTCTGGACGTAAACTTTCTGATCAAATTTGAAGACTGGGATACTTCTGGCCTGCAATGATACAAGTTGTGTTGATTTCACTAAGAAGTTTCATTCATTCCAAGTATATTCTAACTTCATTCATCAACCCCCAGATTTGCTTCATATAGCTAAATACTCATGACCATTTTCCACACGGGGAATGGATGTAGTATGACCTTACCCTTTGGCTACAACTAAGCAGTTTAAGTATATTCTTACTGCTACTGATTTCATTTCCAAGTGGGTGGAGGCAATACCTCTCAAAGAATATAGTTCTAAAAGCATTGTTAGCTTCATCAAGTATAACATCATTACCAAATTTGGTGTCCCTCGTACCATATTGATGTACAATGGCACCAACTTCTGTTCATCCGAGGTAAAGAAGTTGTATCAAGAATACAACATCAAATCCAACCATTCATCTCGGTATCATGCAGTGGCCAATAGCCAAATAGAGTCCTTCAATAAGACTCATTAAAACATACTACAAAAGATGGTGGATAAAGATAATAAATCATGGTCTGATAAACTTTTTCATGCTTTATGGGCTTACCAAACCACCACCCGCACTGCTACGCGATCAACTCCATATTCATTGGTATATGGAACAGAACCAGTCTTTCCCATTGAGGTCCAATTACCTTTTCTTAGAGTAGCCAATTGTGACCATTCATCTACATATGAACAATCTCAAAAGCGATTGGATGAATTAGAACGATTAGATGAAAAAAATTGTGCACCATGCACCACTTTAAAGTCTATCAGAATCGAATAGCATGGGCTGTCAACAAAAAAGTTCGTCTTCATTCATTCATTCATGGAGTATTTTTATTGGTCTTCCAAACTCCAATGATACCAGGAAATAATCATCCAAATCTTGAGCCAAAATGGGAAGGACCTTACTCAATACATATGGTCTACTCTAATAGAGCTTATTCCTTAATCTCAATGGATGAAGAACTCATTACAACTCCAACCAATGTAAAATTCTTGAAAAAGTATTTTGTGTAACACAAACACTTAAATCCTGCAAGATGTTAAACTGCATAACCATTGTCTTGGCTACACGACATTAAACTGTACAACCCAATGTCCTACATGACGTCAAACTGAAACAGTCCCTTAATACATCCTACATGACGTTAAACTGTATTTTTTCCCTTCCACATGACACTAAACTGTGCATCACTGGTCCCTGCATATGAACTTAAACTATTATTTCCTTACTACATGGCACTAAATTATGCAGCACCAATAGTCCTCACTGAATTAATTTAAATCGCATAGTCCCCTCATTCGTCCAACATGACGTTAAATGGTGTCCCCTTTTTGTCATCCAACATGACGTTAAACTATTCGTCTGAGCTGCAAGACGTTAAACTGCTAAGCACCCCATGTCTGTGACACATGTCATTTAAACTATGAAACAGTCCCTTTTACGTCCTACATGACGTTAAACTGTGCATTATTAGGGTTGTTACTACCTCTTGTTTCTCACACCGAGCATGACTCACGTGACCTTAGAGTGAGCTTCCACCATAACACCCTCTCTGGGCCGCTAACCATGCGTAAGTCCCAACACCATTTTTAGGTCATTTTCCTTAAGTAAAACATAATCACCAATTCATTCTTCAATTGAACTATGTATATTTTGATCCTTGCCTTCTAGGCTGGGTATGTTGGAAACGTCCTATGGTTCAAGCCCAAAACCAATCTCTTCACATCAGTTCACCTTCATCTCATATGATGTTGATCCGTGAAGCAACCGAAAACCAATCTCTTCACATTGGTTCAACTTCATCCTACATGACGTTAAATTGTGTACATTTTTTCCCAGCTACATGACACTAAACTATGCAACACCATTGTCCTTGCTATAAGACGTTAAACTATATAGTCCCCCATTTTCCCTCGCCTGAGAGGGAATCATCATTGACATTGAACTCCAATTACGTCATATTTCAAAGACAAAGTGCATACATGTTAATGCCTGGACCTTTAATCATAGGTCAAACCATCATTGCACTAAAGTCCTCTTTCACCCTTCACTTGTACGGACCAAATCTATACAGAGGGTATTTCAAGAACTATGTATGGCTTTATTCCCATCCTTATGGGATACGTAGGAACATTCGAGCGTCCCTAAAATCCATCCCCAAGTCTTTGGGCCTAAACCCAAATTCCACTTTCAGTTCTTTGGATGAAAATTTCCCCTGTGAAAACATGAATGTGGTATGAAAACCCTAGTCTTCATTCACATCATGTTTATAAAACACACAATGTGTATTCCTCATTATGGTCCGAATTCAACAACCCTAAACTAAGATCTCATATATTCTCATCCCACATGACGTTAAACTTTATTTCAAGAACTACATTTGGCTTGATTCTCATTCTAAGGAGATATGTAGTGAAGTCCAGCATCTCAATTCAGGACCTAGACACAACATGATTATAGTTAACATTAGTTTGTGTATCTTTTTCATGCATTGGAAAATAACCATTTTCATGTGTCATACTACTAACCTTAAATACTTCAAGATCTCCATAACCCTTTTCTTGACTTATGGTCACAAAATGTCTGATACCCAAGAGTTCTTTTGCATGACTATGCAGCATGTGCCCCTAGGAAGCCTTGCATAATTAGTCTACATAATAGACCTGTCAGCCAAAATATGCTATTATTTGACTATGCAGCCAATTCCCTTAGGTGGCCCTGCATAATTCAACCCCCTAACGGGTTTTTCAAATAGTGGTAACTTCATTCATGGAAGAAAAAACCTCTTTTATCCTTATTTGTCTTAATGAAAATATACAGGGATTTGCAGAAATAGCCATCCTTAACATATTTGTCCCATACTATTTTTCATGATCTGGAAGTATTCAAGTATATGGTTTATATTTCCCTTCCCTACATTTAGGTCAAAACTTCGCAGGGGTGACATTCATCCAATTCTTCGATAACCTTGATTGGGAATATCCTCTCCATATTCAAGTACCTCTCTCCATACAGCAATCTTTATGCTTTGTAAAATTTGAATCTCCATAAACTTTCATTGGATTTTAGCAATAAAAAAGTAAAATTTCTGAGAGTTCTTTTTCCTGACAATGCAGCATGTGCCCCTAGGTGGACTTGCATAATTATTCTACATAACGGAATTTTCAGCCAAAAGATGCTATTATTTGACTATGTAGCCAATGCCCTTAAGTGGCCCTGCATAATTCAACCCCCTAATGGGTTTGTTTTATAGTGGTAACTTCACTCTTAGGAAATACTTCCTCTAATGCCTCTTAGCCTTTTTTTTCATATCATCCCTCAGATAAAAAATTTCTTAGGTTATAGTATACATGTTTTCCTCCATACATGAATGTAGTAATATGTTTTCAAACAAATTATCAAGGAATTGAGCCAATTTTAATCCATTCGGTCAAAGCTATACGACCTTTAAACATTAGCCTTTTTATGTCCGACATGCATGTCTCTAAATTTCCCACAAAAGACAAGGGAACTCTGAACAAAAGTCAAGTCCCGGCTTGCTAAATGTACATACTGTTTGGTTTAGGCAATATTGAGCAACAAAATATGCAAAGATTGTGGGGTTGTTTGTATCACCCTAGAAGAAAAATCAAACTATGATTACTAGGATCATTGGCTTAGGTAAAATTAATTAAGGCAAGTAGCAAGAGAATGTAGACACAAATGATTGAAGATGAGAGTGTTTTTCATTGATTCACAAGAGTTGGAAGGACATCCACAGATTGGAGTCTCTTATCTTTTTCAATAATTACAAGAGGCTTTCAACCTAACTCTTCATTTGATTTATGACATCCTGGGCTTCATCAGTAGCCACCTATAATTCATTCATTCAACTGGATATAGTAAGAAACGTATTGATACTAGCTCTTCTTGGAACAATTGTAAAAGAATGTTCTTGAGTGCGGTTTGATAAAATTTTCTGCTGATCAAACAGTTACTCTGTTTCTATCCAAGAGACTTAAAAGGTAAATACATGGATTTGAGAATAGAGAATTGGAAGTAAAGAGCCATTTGGAGAGAGTACTCTTTTCAGATATTGTTCTAATGTCATGATAATCTTTTCGCCACCAACTGGAAGTGGAAAACATATCAGCCCATGGGTTTGGAATTTTCATATCTGCACGGAAATGGAATGGAGAAAAGATTTTAAAGTTCACACCATTTTTTGAAGCTCTTAATGCATAGCATAACCGAAATAGAGGTATAGCAATGCGGCTGCAGCTCAGGCTTCTGAGGTTTCAGATCTGGGGCACGAGGGCTATGATGCATTATGTAGGCCTTCTCCACTATTCCACCATTAACAAATGATCCTATAACTAAGACATTTGCGGAAGAAAAATTGGTGTAAGTCTGAAACCATGAATGTGGGAGATAGTTCTTTGGCTCTGGAATATTGACTCCTTGCAGATGACCATGGCCATATAAAGGCAAGTAAATTCTCTGTGGAAAATTATGATGATACTTCTTCAAGTACTTGACCAAATCTGGGAGAGTGATTTTGTAGATATCATAGTAATAATGGCCAATGATGTTCATCATGTAATCAATTCTCTTGCTTGCTAGTTCATCAGTTGATCCAATTCTTCTAGGAGCCATTGAATCTGCACAAATATCAGACAATTAACTTTTAAGTAAGTTGATTTTTCATAAAATTTGTGAATAAATTTGGAAAAAATGGCTAAGGCATCAAGGTGTGCAAGTTTAATGTTGGAGCGCAAGTCCAAGATGGTCGTGAATGTTTTACCGTGCTAGTTCTGGCACGCAAGTCAGAAACAGACTGTAGAAGCGTGACACAAAAAATAGAAGTGTGAATGAGTGAAATCCAAGCTACTTGCGTGAATGAGAGCCCACTTGCATGACAAGAGAGAAGTGATTTGAAATCTGGGTGCTTTTCATGACAGTGGCACCAATATTTATTGGCAAGTCCATACCCCTATGTGCTGTAACTTACGCGCTGATACCTGCGCGCTCAAAACCTACGCGCCCAAATCCGTGGTTTTCTCCTTTACCTCAGAGTCAAATCATTTTTCCTTTTTCAGATCTAACTCTAAAGGGGGACTTTTGTTGACACTCCTTTCCATCACAGAGTCTAACAAATGGAAAAGGGGAATTCCTTAAGCACAAAAAGAGTCATCCTTTGAAAAACATCAAAAATTGACAAAGGCAAAAACGAGGAACCTTTTACACATGGGTTGCAGAAGTTTCTTTATAGTCACACAAGTAACTTTCGTGCCACATATGGGTCATGCATGTATACTTGCATGCCCTATTATTTTTTCTCCCAAGGTGCTCAATGGCCTATAAATACCCCCTGTGGGCCCCCCATTTAAAAGAACGAAAAACCCAAAACTCAGAATTAAGCTCTGGTCTCCCTAGTCACTTCTTGAAGTCTTCCGAACACTTATAAGGTAATTTCTTACCTAGAATGGAAGATCTAAAGAGGAAGAATAAGGCCTAAGTGTTAGAACTCATCAAAACTTGTGCGCCTAAGTGTCCATCCCTTAACGGAAATGGATAAACCTGTGCACCGCCTTTTCACTCTCATAGAAACTTGCATGCCACCCATCTGAAAGCATCTAGGGATAATACTAATGGATTGATCCAAGTCTCGCCCAAGTATTACCCTACATGTACTTCATTGCCCAAGTTAACTCATGTCGCACAAGTATACTTGCGCGACCAGGACTTGCGCGCCCAAACAAGACTTGCACGTCTACCTTCTTTTTGGGTGCCCCTCCTTCCAATTCACTTATTTTATTCAAATTCACCTTTCCTATTCAAAGATCTATCCTTCAAGCCCCTCTTAAAATCCACTTATGGCATGGTTCCTTTGTTGGCTTCTTTATCTGAAAGGAATTCTGTGGAACATCTCTCAAAACCTTTTGATTTATTTAACTATATATCACTACGGTTAGAGGTTCCCTTCATTCAACCTCATCCCTTAAGATGAGAGAATATTTGATCTGGGCATCTTTATTAGGAATAATCCCCAATCATAAGTCAAATCTTCCTTAATCTGGGCATCCTGCTTAGGAGTAATTCCCAAATAAAGAATCTAAATCTTCATAAAGCACAAATACCTTTATGGACCCTGTTAATGGGCGTCCTCCTTAGATGTAAGCCCCAAATTAAGAATCTAAATCTCCATAAATCACAACTACCTTTATGGACCCTATTAATGGGCATCCTTCTTAAAAGTAATCCCCAAGACCCCTTTAACTTTGAGACTCCTTCTTAGGAAGAAGCCCCAATTTAAAAGTATCCTTAAATTGGGCCTCCTTCTCAGGAGTAATCCCCAGTCATAATTTACCTTAACCTGGGCCTCCTTTTTAGGAGTATTCCCCAATCATAAGTCCCCCCCTAATTTGGGAATCCTCCTCAGGAGTAAGCCCCAAGTTAGAGTATCCCAATCTTTATAAAGCACGAATATCTTTATTGACCTTATTCCTAGGCTTCTTCCTAGATGTAAATCCTAGTCTTTATCTACTTGGACATTCACACATACATAAGCCCCATATCATTCTTTGTGACCACATCTTTCATGTCACAAATCTTCAGGTTTACTGATACCTCTTGTTTCTCACACTGAGCATGAATCACATGAGCTTAGATTGTAAAAGTAACCACGACACATCTCTTTGGGCCATTAATCATATGTAATCCCCACAATTCTTACCCGAACTACGTGGGTTCTGATTCTTTTTCTAACAGTGATATGTAGGAAGCCCATCTGTGGGTACAATCCCAACTTTGAAATAATCCTTGTCCTTCTGAATGACAATAAACTTCATGTTCCCCATTGAGTGGCTTTAAAACCAGAATGGTCATCATAATGACAAAGATATTTCTATATAATGTATTGAAGGATACCATTGACTAAGAATCTTAAATACATGTGGATGATTCTCCATCAGTGAAAAACCTCAAATACATATAATAGATTCTATAAATACCATACATATTAATCATTGATTGCAAAGTCTAAAGGAAAAACTCATTTTCACTCTTGGTAAATTAATAAGGATTCGTGAACATAACTTAAATCTATGAGAGAGTCTCAGAGTAGGAAATAATTCCCCCCAAAAGGTGTGATTAGCCTAACCTCTCATCCTCTCGACCAATGAAAATTTTTAAGCCTCATCGGTCCACAACTAATGATCACCTACCTTTGGAAAGTAGGTCCAAATGGATATAGTATCATTGGATGTATCCGGTTCTACGAATAAACCCGTTAGAAACCGATTGGAAATGTTTGAAACTTAAACAAACAAGGTCATCCCCATCTCCAGGAAGAAACAACCCTTTTTCACAACTTTCTCTCCTTTTAATATATAATCGATGCCATCCTCAGTAATTACACTAAAATTCCTTCTATAACAGTCTTTGTGAGCCTTGAACATTGGGATCCAATCCATACTCAGGATTACATCATAAACATCAATCTCCAAAATCAAGAAGTTTCATTTCAACTCAACTCCATCAAAAGTTATAGAACATTCTCTACACATAAAATCTTGACATTCTCTTTCACTGAGAAGAGTTTGCAGTTTTATCAAAGAGGGAATCATTTAAAATTGTAATAAAAGATGGCCGACAACACGAGAAATAATGAAGCAATGTGATGCATCATTATCAAACAATACTTTCATGGAGGTAGAATTTAAAAGAATCATGCCTCTCAATATAGATGTTCTAACTTGATTATCGAAAATCATCTGATCATATTTATACTATTTTTTCATTACTGTACTTTTCTATTTGTTTCCTTGATGAGGTTGTCCTTGCCAAGGAGTCATGGTATTTCAAGGATCACCGAGGCTAGATTACCTCTGTTGATGAGGCTCATTCTACTACCCTTTTCATGTTGAAGCATATGATTATTGTGACACATGGGAAGTGTCTTGAGTACAGGAACTTGGATCACTATGATAAAATCTATTAAGGTGTCCCATATTGCTGCAATTATGGAATCCTCTTGGTGGTGCTGCACACTCCTGCTTAATGTGACTCAGTGAACCATATTGAAAACAACCAAGAGTTATCATGGGTCTTGGAGGAAGATTAGTTTCTCATGTGGTCTAATTCTGATTTGTTCTACCTCTAAGATAATAGATGTACCACTTCCTATTTATCTTAATGTTGGAGTTCTCATCTCCACTAGGGAAGACAATAGTACTTCCCCCACTTATATTTTGAGCAGTGATAGATATCAGAAACAAGGAATCTGGTTGCAGTCCCAAATCAATAGTTTGAAAATCCTAGGTGATGATTTGGACCAACTACTAGTTCACCTATGGCTAAGGTGAAACCAAATTCTCACTGTCCTCTTATGACTGATTTCTATGACGTGTATCATGTGCCATTTATAAACAAACAACAACTCTGTAAGTCTCACTCTCTTGCAACTAATGGCTTAGCATTTAAAATTCTATCACATCAACTATTAGAAAAATCCTTTCCATAACAAACCATTTTCATGTTCACCCATTTTTTAGAAATTAAAACTTTATTTTGAAAATTAATCCACTTTAAAAATAAACCAAGTATCCACTTTTCAAAATCATTTATTTGAAAACAATCTCTAAATTTTTAAAAAAATTACACCTTTTCACCAAAATCATAAATCATTACCCCAAATTAAATATGAAATCCTAGTAGGAAATCATTCCTCTACAATGCATGTCATGCTCTTTTTATTGGCTAAACCCATGATAATGATATTCCAAGATTTTATAAGTGTCTCAAAAACACTTATGTACCCAACACCATGATAACGTGAAGTTAAACATATATAGGTTAACTACATTCATTTAAGTTATATATTTCAAGTTCCAAAAATCCTACTCCTTTATAAGATCGCATCCCACAGAATAGACAAGGATGAATCAACTCCAAGACCAAGTAAGTGGAAAATTCTTGTTAGACAAGTACCAAACAAGTTGATACCATTTGTAATGACTTGATAATTCTCATTGGCTTGAGAGTATGACATGTCATTACTTTGAAATAAGAGGCATCCCCAATACACTAAAGACTATTAATAAATTCCAAAGTGTTTCAAATAAAATCGGGAGACAATTAACCATTTAATTATAAAACCATTAACCAAACAGATCACAAAATGATGCATGAACAAATGAAAGGAAACTAAACTACTTTATTAATATCAAAACCACTCCAAATTATGAAACAAAGGAAGAAAAAAAAGTTTTCAAAGTATATATAATAGTAATAAATAATTTCACCAAAAATAACATAAGTCTCTCAGCTCCACATGCCGCATGCTCTAAGATCACCAAACAACCCGAGCATCATGAAGTGGGGCTAAAAATGTGTGAAATGTGACATTTTCCACTGTCCTGGAAGATTGCATCTGAAAAAGCATAAAAGTTCCAAATTAGGGGTTAGTATAACACTCAATATGTTTTCCCCAATGACTTCCCAACTTACACCAACAAGATAGAAGATTTAGAAACATTTACATAAAACAACTTATATAAAACAATTTCTTAAAAAAAATTATAACTAAATATAAAAAAGTTTTCAAAACTATATATAAGTAAAAGCCCACATGTGAAATTGAAACCAATTTTTCTAGTAAGTTATTTTTCATGAAAATAACTAAATATAATCTTTAAAAATGTTTCTCAATATTCTTTTGGCATACCCAATCCATTCCACACATCCACAAAGCCAACCATGCATGCTACATGATGACAATTTCATAATCAGGAGCGGTTTCTCGTCGATCTACCAAGTCATCAAAATGTAATTATATCCCATGTTCCAGTTTACTTTTGGCACTGAGAAAAAGTTCATATTTCAACTAATCCCTATAAATAAAATATGAAATCACACACCAATATGCGCCAGGATCATGCCAAAACACATTTTCAATAAAACACCTTTTAATTGAAATCCAATTCCATCAAAGTCATTTCATTGTAAATAAATTTCAATAAAAACATTTTTATTGTAAACCCCATTTTCATAAACCATTTTTCAATTCCAAAACATCCATAATTTAAAATCACAATTTTAAATTCAAGAAATTAAACAATTTTCACACAATTCATCGAGATTTCACAACTCCAAAAAAATATTAAATCATCACTAAAGAAGATTTATTACACTCATTGAACCTAGATTTTACAATCAATTCCACTCAATTTAATCAATTTGAAACTAATCAATCCAATTCTAGAAGGATGATATGAGAGTGAATGTAACACATGAATGTTTTTAAGTAATATTTTATTTAAATAATTTTTATTCTTCTGTAGCTTTATTTGAATGAAATCATGAATTTAAACAAACTTTGAGACACCCTTATTAAAAAATAACTATTATAGAATATCCCTTAGGTTAGTGAGAATAATTGTAACTAAATTATGAAAATTAATTATGAACTCATTGGCTATAAATTATTTAGGAAAAATATAAATAGATATTTTTATTTTTGAGTGAATTACTTTTGGAAATGAAATTAATGATATTTATATGTATTATATAATTAATAAAATATTTTTTATATTCATACACTGGATATTTTCGTGATAGGGTGTGAATAAAACCATATTTTATGTATAAAATCCAATTTTTAAAGGTTAATTTTACACCTTTGAATGGAAAACCCCTTTCTAATTAAAATTTTGACACATTAATAATTTTTATATGACAAAATAAACATGTTTTTTAAAATATGATATAGAAGTTTACATTGGATGAATTTTTTTATAATTTTCTGATAACCTTCCTTATTTGATTCATAGAAAAAATATGCCAAATTTTAATTAAAATAACTTTTTTTTCATTGAAAGAATTTGTATGGTAAAATAATATTATTTAATTTTTTAAAAGTATAAAGAGAATATTTTTTACCATTTAATATAATTTAGGTCATTTTAATTAATTTTACATTAAATTCATATATGAAAACATTTATGTCTTTTGTAATATTTTAGATTTTAAAACCAGTTTTCTCATTTCAACAACAGGATTAAATTTAAATTAATTGCAAAAGATTCTATGTTTTAAATTTTTAAAAATATATTCCACATTTGGAACCAGTATATCCAAATTCTTTAAATAGATTTATTTTATTTTTAGGCAATATGAATTGTAACTTTAGTAAATTTTATTAACACGGTAAAAAGGTAAATTAGTTAATTAAGGGTAAAAATGATATAATTAACCTAAAACATTATTTAACATAATTGGATGTCTATAATTTTATCTAAATCATAAATAGGTCAAAATGGTATCCATTGGAACCCACTTGGATGATATTAGGACATTTATTTTATTTTATTTTAAAAAAGTGGTATATGTCTCACTCAAACTTTAATAATTAAATAATTTTTAATATAAGGATATAAAGAAGATAAATTAGATTATAAATACCCATTTGAAATATAAAATATTTTTCTTTATCATGGAAAATTATTTTTTATTTTTATTAAATAAATAATTAATTTAAAGACTTATACATGGACAGTGAAAAAATTAATTAATTGTTGAGAAATCAATAATTTTTTTGTTAAAATACAAATAAAAATAGAAAGGCCCAAAAACATGACAAAACCTTATTGTTCAAGTATCTTCCAACCATAATCATCCAAGGGTAGACTTATTTACTGTATAGAGGCTTACAGAAGTGATTATGACACATAAATTATTTTATTTAATGTAAAGATAAAATTTTCACATTCATGTTTTAAAAGTGTATAACATTTTTAATGTTGGGGTTTTCAGAAGATAAATTCAACTAAAAGTATTCTTATAAAATAAAATGGATTTATATTCAAAATATTATTTTATTTTGAATTGTTTTTCAACAAATAATTATATTAAATAATTACAAAAAAATTGAGGTAGTAATTATTTTATTAATGAATAAAACAAACAAAATATTATTAAAAATATTTTAATAAATATAATTTGGGATAATTATTATGTAAAATTAATTTTATATAATACCATGACCCATTAGGTATATAATAAAATATTTTTATCTTGGTTCACTTTTTATTTTTATATATTTAAAATTCCATAAATTAAATAGTATCAAAATTGACACTATGGATATTTTTTCAAAATATGGTTTGCATAAATTAATTCAAAATAATAAAAAAATCAATAAAATATATAATAATTTTGATATGGTATAAAATTTTCTAAAGTATTCATTTATGGTCTAACTGAATTAAAATAATTAAATATTCTACCCTTTTAAAATTTAAATATTTGTTACCCTAGTTTAAAATTAAATTGAATAACTAAGTGTTAATTAAAATGATAATGCTCAAAATTGACATAAAAAATTGTATAAAATTTATTGGTTGATTATATTAAGACCCTATATCATCACATATTATAAATTTGGAAATTTTTGAGGTTTTCATGTGGGGTTTGATTTTATTATAAATTAATATTTTTAAGGTTTCCAAAAGTGCCTCTCACCTCAATTATAAAAGGGCACATACTCCCTCAATGCTTCACATCATTTTGTGCCTTAAAACTCGACCATAACCTGCCATTTTTCCATTATCTAATTCCCTATAAACATTCTATAGTTACTGGTCGTTTTCAAATACCAACTCTAGTTCTCTAATAGAGGATTTAGAGGAGGCACCTCTAAAAAGAGGTAATATCATTTATCGATTCTTTTCATGTTCTTCCTTATTCTACTTCCACATAATTAGTTGTTTAATTATAAAGTAATAACTCTAGTAGAAATTATATACTAAGAGATTATTATTATTATGAGACAACCATATCCCATCTTCTACACATCCTATGAAAAATGAAATATGCATTCGTGTATACGTACGACTTACTATCTCTACACCGTGGTGTAATCTATTTTTCACCACCACCTTTCATGGATGGGTTGAATGATAGAATTAATAAAATATATATGATTAATATAAAATTATGTTGATTCTGATATATTATACACCATCCACTTCAAATACCATTCAACAATTATGGGAACGATATCGTCACTTTTGCGTATGTACGACTTACCATCTCCACAGTGCAGTGTGATTCATTATACATAATCTTAATCAAAGCATTATTATATAAATGAATTGAATGAATAAATATTATATATACTATACTAATAACTTGAAATAACTGATATAACTATAGTCTAAAAATAAGATTAATAACTTATCCAACGAAATATACATAAGAACATAAAGCAGTTAATACCCGAATAACGAGTTACAATGAAATGTTACTAACAAATGGATGAAAATGATGATAAATGTTATCATAAATATTAATATTATTATGAAATAAATCAGTAACATTATTTAAATCATTAGAAAGGTTGTTTTTATACTTACGAATCATATCAGACCTAAGGTATGGGACAACATTTCAAATCTCATTTTTATCTAAGATTATTTTATTTGTATGTATTTATAGTGGTATTTTTATCATCCACATCCATGTTTCCTAAATATGTATTTAAAATTAATCTTTACATCCTTATATAACTTTTTATCTTCAATTTTACCCATTGGTTAATATTTACTAAATGGTATGAATGAAATCTTTTTTTTGTTTTCTATACGAAGTACTTTTTGACTTTTCTGGAAAATGCATCAGAAGAATGTTTTATTAATTTGTATTGCATGAATGGATTTTTACAATATTGTAATGAATTATTTCTTTAAATATTCCCCTATAATATTACAATTTTATTTTCACATAAAATTATTTCTTCTAATTTTTTTGGCAATTTTGAGGATGGAAAACTTTTTTGAAGAACAAAGGATATTGTCCTCAAGAATTAAGATAAAGTGTTTTGTCTAAATTATTTTCCATGTAAGATGACATAAGTTTATGTTTCTATCCATATTATCAATTTTATTTTATTGTGTTTATGATGTAATTATTTTAATGAAATCTATTTATATTATATGGATTATGTTATGATGGAATGATGTTTAAGAAACCCATTTTATTTCATAAGATACACTATTGAGAATGTTTTTATGTTTTTATGAAAAAAATAATGGTTTCACTATGAGATGGGTGGGACCTATATCACCCTCCAATTAATTGTGTAATGATTTATATCTCCTGAGATAGACATGACTGGAATGAAATGTAAATCTGGTTCAGTAATACATGGCTTGAATGAGGAGTGAACCCAGTTCAATAATGGACCTTTTCCTCCATGATGGTCTTTGCATTAAGCGTTGAATAATTTGAAATGATTTTCTATTCTTATGTGTGTATTACAATAAATTTAATTTCTTATGTTATGACTATTTGGAATACATTTCACTTTAATTATTTATCCAATGACATGATGTTATGATCTTTTATATGCAGGTTAATATTTTCAAATGATTTGTTCTTTTTATTTTAAAATGATTGATATTTCCCTAGTTTACCCTTAATAAGAATTTGAGCACACCCTTTCTTATTTATAATTTCCCAAAGTCAAGAATAAGTTTATTAAGTATGATATATAAAAAAATGTCTAGTTATGAGGAAATAAGTGGGAAGCAATATAGATGTTTTATGAACCAGATGTTTTTGTTTCCCAGTTTTCAAAGACAATAAACCTATACGGTCCTAGTATGGTTTTTGTTATGTTATGTAATAAATATTCTTCAATTTCAAAGTAAAATCTATATGTAAAGTATGGGCTGTTATAATCTCCCTCTGATGCAGTGGGTAAATATTTATACCTCATGATATATACCTGAATATAATGGAGAGTGATCCTATTTTCGTAAAGTATTTTTTTTATTTATGATGGTATTGGGAGTGATCCTTGACTAATATGATTGTTTGGGGATTTAACCCATTCTAAAATCATATCCTTTTCAACAATCCCTAACTAATATGGAAATTATTTTTTATGCTTATATGTATGATACAAATCTATTTATTATTTTAATGTTATAAACTCATGTCACATTTTCTATAATTCTCTTACTATTAATTTACTATGAAATTCCAATAATAAATCCATTACTCAATATTTTGATCTTTTATATGAAAATATGATTTTCAAATATTAGTCTCATATTCTCTTAACATTATGCTCATTTTATGATTATGTATCTCCCTTATTTACCGTTATTGAGCATCTGAGTTCACCATTTCATGTTTTTTCTTTCCCAGGTTAAAATGATATATATTACATTTTATATATCTAATAAGGGTGCTACTTTTTATGATCGTAGTGGGAGATGATTTAGTTTACCTATAGATCAGTTGTCTATGTTTCCATGTTTATAAAGAAACTAAAAAATAACAGTACTTAGTTGTGTGTTTGTGTAATATAAGGAATATTTATCTATAATGATGTAATATCTAAATATGATAAGATAGGGTCACTGTAGTTGGTATTTGAGAATTTTCTACGTTAAAAATTGTAATTAAGGATGATAAAACTTTATTGATATCAATAATGAAATGTATATTGATTTGAATATGGATGGTTCAATGTATAGGAAAATGACTTTGAATTGTGGTAAAGGATATAGAGAGTGGTTTACAAGATATTAAATCATTTTCTAGTAATAAAAGTTGGATTTTTATTTGAAATATATGTATTTAGGGGTCATAAATAAAAAAGTTCACATTGATCTGGGCTCAATCATCACCTGGTGCATGATAATGTGCCTTACGACACACCTGGTCTAGAAAATCTAAATAGGTATTCTTTAGAAATTCAAAAACTTATTAAAAACCGTTATGATGGATTTAAAAATATGATAACCATGAATGACCGAGGATAAACCAAAGGATTCAACTAAAAAATAATTTTCAGGATATAGGAATCCAATAAGATATTTTTTAAGATTATGTGGTTCTCCATCATGGTTATTATTTCTTGCACTATGCATTTTGGATTAATATAATGGATGGAATCTGAATGAACCATGTTAATGATGAGTGGGATGGAAAATTCAATGATTTTAATCCTGACAAGAAATAAATTATGGGAACTAGAATACAAAATCTCATTGACATGCTCAAACAAATTTCTCAATATATGTATAATGTAGGACTTCCAAACATAAAAAAGATGGGAAAACATTCATTGAGTCCCCTATGAGGTAACATCCATCTCCCATTAATGGATCCACTGATCCAATAGTTTTTTTTAATGGATATGTACCACTAAAATGGTTTTTACATTATCCAGTTTTTGGAAAATAGAAATTTCATTTTGGATGTCAACTGCTTGAAAGGTGAAATGGATTACCGATGGAATATTATAACGAATATGGTACAACAAGTTGAAATTGACAACATTGTTTGAGGTGAGTTCATGAACATATGTTTCAATATTTAAATTCATTGTATTCTACATAAGAATATGAACAATTATTTACATGATCTTATGAAAAGGGATGATCCAATATTTGATACTAATGAGGAAATTATAAGAAAACATTTTAGCTATGCTTCATTTATATTCAACCAACATGAACGTATGGTTGAATGATTCTTGAGGGGAATAAAAATAAGTCTCTAATAGTTGTTATACATAGGTGAATTTAGTAGTTGTGAAGATATTGTTTAATTTTTCATAAAGGTGGAAATGGAGGTTATAATTACATATCAATCTCACGATTTTGATAAGATGGTCAGAATTAAATTTAAAGGAAAATATAAAAACCATGGGGAGAAAAAGATAAGATTTCATTTATGATTAGTTTTTTGGAAGAATGGGGGATTTAATTGTGTAATGGGGACAAATAAATGTTTTACCGTTGTAAGGGAATGTTTTCAAGTGGATGAATGTCGATGTTATGAGAAGAACTTATCTAATGATATTAATAATGATAAATATCCACATAATGAACCACCCACACTCAAGTGATTCAAATATAATGGGAAATAAAATTCTTTTATCCAAAGAAGAAAATCCAAAGTTTAATGATGATAATCGATTTCAGCTTTGTCTTCGGTCTTGATATTAAGGGAAATCTCATATGACTAGTATTTTATTAAAAAGGGGTGCAAAGACTACCTGTTGAATGGTACACATAACATCCACTCTATAACTGAAAATGTCTTATTTGAATCCCTATCTACCCATTATTTCATATCATAATAATTTTATCTGGGTATGATGATTCTATCAAAATAATTAGATGTAGAATTAGTAGTCAAAACCCTTAATGGTACGATGACCACATCCCCCGACCTTGATTCCTCTCTGGTTTACGTTGGTGGGAATGTGATTCCCATTAATATTTTCATTTTTCCTATGGTTAAAATTGAATTTATGGTAAAAATGTATTGGATTTATCTAAATAAATAAAATACTAATTATTAATGAAGGTAGGTCATGTTTGATATTCTTAACCAACATATGATCATCTATCAATATGAAGATAAGTAAAAACATTTGATGGAGATAACATAAATTATAAAGTATTAATTCCAATTCATAAAGGGTGGTTTTATCAACTGGTTTGCAAGAAACATGACATCAATTATAATTCTATTATATAGTAATTTGTTGTTTAGTTTTTTATAGAGTTTTCTAAGAACTCAGATCTTCTTTTATGGTATCAGTCTTTATATTGGGTCGTTTTTTAGGAAAAAGGATGAAATGTGGGTTTTCTATGTACACACCATGTACTTCCATGTACACACTGTGTACTTGGTTGCCACGTATAGCCTCGTATTGGTCATTTAATGGATGAGTACATGATCGTGTGGTGACCTACCAGACCTCTTAAGCTGGGGGGGATTAAGGCTACTACACGATGTGTAGTTTTAATGAGAACAAAATGTGATTTTTTGTTTATTTTATATATCATAGTAGTTTTGCATCTTATGTCTGAGTATGTCTTCTTATCCCCATGGTTAATAAAGGTGAGGGACAGAATGGATGACCAACTCCAAGCCCCTCCCAATTCTCCATCCAAGCTCCGATTGAGACATCGTCAAGTGAATTGGAATCCAACTGGTGAGTTCTCAAATCCATTATAGCCTTTCTTTTAGATTACTCCTCTCTTTTGAGTTATTCAAGGTTGAGTTTTTTTCATCTGTTTCTAGATCTATGGCAGTTTGGGTCTATTAAAGGGTCATCATACAATTATATCGATCGTACAATTTCGAGGTTGGTGTTTTGTGCCATTAATTATGTTGTCTCGGATTATATATGTTTAAAGTGTAGTATACCCATGTTTTGGGGTATTTCTTTATTTGGAATTTTACCATGTTTATCACCTACTATGGTTTATTTAATTGATAATAAGGTAGTTTATTATGCATAAGGTGGGATACCTTGTTTATGGGACACCCCATGAATGTGTTTCCCTTGTTTGATTGTTTGTGGTCTTTTGGTCTAGGAATCCTATTAGGATTTCCTTGTTTTCCATGCTTTGTCTTGTTAGGATAAAGTTCTTGTTTATATGAAATACATGTAATATTCTTTTCAAATGTTTATCCATGTAGTAGTTATATATTAAATGATCTTCTTTGATATGATATGTGCACAATTTTTCCAATTTACCATGAGAGCCTTGGACTAGGAAGACTAAGGGGACTTCCAGATTATTTACATGGGACTATGAGAGCCTTGGTGTAGATGATTATGATAGGCGGTCATTTATAATTTATTATGCTATATTGAACCAGGGGTATTGACTGTGGGAGCTAGCCAAGTGGTTATATATAATTTATTGATTCTATGTTGACCAAGGGGGCATTGACTATGAGATATTCCCAGGTGGTCATTTGTAATTGATGTATACTATGTCGAACAAATGGGTTAGACCGTGAGAGATTCCAGGAGGGTCGTTTGTGAATAATTGAATGATTGTGGCAAGTATTCCAAGCCAAAGTGTAAGATTGGACTCTGTCTTACTTGATAGTTTAGATGGTCCTCTGAGACATCTATTTAGTTACTTACATAGGGGATACAGAGCATAGGCTAGATACCAAGGTTTAAGAAATTAAGCAAATTGAATAATAAATGTAAATGAATGTAATTGAAAACTGTAGGATTCATTACTTTTGAGTACTTCCTAGTTTATTTTTTTTCATTCTTGCATATTACCCATTATATATATTCACTGATAGTTAGACATTGATATTTTGGTGGTTACCAACTAGGATTCATCTCACACCCTTTTTTGGTCATTTATTTGACCCATGTAGATTATATGACTATAGGTATGGCTAGGGGAAATATTCCTTCTTCATCAGGTACTTGAATGTTGTTGGAGCTGGAGAGTATGGGACCAATCTGAGGCTTTCAATGTTGTTGGAGTTTACTTTTTATTCTATAATTTTGTTTTTGTATCATATTTTCACCATTGTGACTTTTATGGAAGAATTCATAGACACATGTGACATGAATCACTGATATATATATATATATATATATATATATTCTCTAGTTGTTTTATTACAATAAGTCTTTTGTTATTTTCTTTTTTTTAATGGTATCACTGCTTCCTCTATTGTTTACTATTTTCGTTCTATTGTGTACAATATGCAAATGGGAGCATAGTTTCTCCATTATCACACATTGGCCCTTACTTCTAGTTGGAAACCTCAGGAATTTGATGAAATGTTCTTGAGATTTTGTGACCAACCAGGATTGGGGAACCATTGGGCGGCACCCGGATCCAAGATGTTACAAAGTGGTATTAGAGGATATTCTTTTTGATTTTGCCTTAATATTTGGAGAAAATAGATTGGGATAGGAAGGAACATGTAGTTGGTAATAAAATTTTCTTGGGGGTAGATAACTCATGTATAGGGAAAATCCATGTGACCTCAAATAATGCAATTCTTATGGTTTTGAAATTTTTATAGTTGAGTTAATTTCACCCTTTGGTGATTCACTTGTTTTGTGCTATTATGATTGATATCATTGTGGTTCTATTTTTGTTGCATCCCAATGATATGAGGGTATTACATATAATGCATCATTTAGGCACTTGATAGTGATCATATGTCATGAATTCTTATCATGCCATTTAGGGTGCATTACTAATTGCATGTTGTTGTGATAGATGTTGTGCTAAATATGTCTGATGCTGTGATAGCTTCCATGATATAAATACATGATATTTTGATAGGGTATTGGTATATGTTATGTTTAATTTGGATGGACACCAAGCATTGTTGCTAGAGCTATTATGGGCCCTCTTGGATCCAAATTTGGTGGATCACGTTTGAACGTTAATTGAATTCTATTAAGATATGACATGAATAAGGATACAAAACATTTTTTCATAGGGATTATGGGATCTAATAGATCAGAACATGGCATGCTTTGGAAAAATATTATGATATTGAGGGTTTCAGATAAGTTTCAGTGTCTTACTATCTGAAAAACCCAAAAAAACACAGCAGGTGATGTTATGAACACATGCAATGTGTTCTTCTGTTTTGGAAGAAATGACTTTTCTTAAGTATAGAAGTTGTGTTGTATGTACACATCGTGTAGTTGTTGACTGTGTGACTGATTGTGTGAGCAGAGACACAAGGTTGGTAAACTCTTTTTAGAACCTGAGGTGTACTGGAAGTACACGCCATGCTGGAATCGACCGTGTATCCAGTCATTTGACAAACGACATAGGTGGATAGAACTTTATTTGTACATGCTGTGTATGATGGGGGGGATTCCATGTAGTGTTACACCAGTATAACCATCTATTTATTTCTATGTAAAGGTACTTGTGAAGGAGGGAATATTCAAGAACAATTCATGTCTCAAGATGAAAATTTCTTGTGTATGGGGTGTTACATGACCAGATCGGTAGAGATACACACCATGTTAAGGCTTAAGGGAACACACCGTGAAGTGGTTCTACATGCCATGTAACCCTATTTTGAAAAACATGAATGATTTACATCTTCTGATCCATTTTATCACTTCTATGTTGCAGTATTTGATAATCATATAATAAGGTCTGCACTTGAACATGTCGAGTCATGCAACTATGACATCCTCCCTTTTTATTCCAAGTATAGGGCAATGATCAAACACCAGTAATGGTAGATCAAGGACTACCAATAGACCCTCCCATCATGCCCATCTTGGAACTAGATGTTATACTAACCAAAGGTGCTGATGCACTGTTTTGTGAAGGATTTAGGAGGATGATGCAGAATTTTCAGGGATCACCACATCATACCCCGACTATGGAAGAGCTGACGCATGTGTTCCAGCAGAAGCATCCTCACACATTTTTAAGGGATGGAGGACCATAGGCTACGTAGTCATTGTTGGAGGCCATGTTTTCTATCTTCAAGAATCTAGAGACACCTCCGGAGAGGAGGGTGAAGGTCAGGACATACATAATGCGTGATTCCACCAAGGGAAGGTGGGATGTTGTCTCATAGGAGGGACATTACCGGGATATGGATAGGGAAGAGTTTCAAAGGACCTTCTATGATTACTACTACCCTAAAATATTGATGACCGAATGATCCTGGGAGTTTATTCATATGGAGCAGGGTGCTCTTTCAGTGATGGAATACTCTTCTCACTTTATAGAGATTTAGTGCTTCACACCTATTTTGGGAGGTGACGAGTTATAATTGTATATGAAATTTTAGGATGGTATCAGGTATGACATTTTATTGTAGGATAATGTTTTCTGGCTGACTTTGGTGACTTCTATAGTAAATCAGGTGCTGATTTCTGAGTGAAATATGAGGGAGTTTGGAGCTGCAATCCAGGGCAGTTCAACATCTAGGGAAGGTACTCCTTCGACCGAATGTAGGAAGCTCTGCAGGGAGATTTCATGTGGTGGTCTTCTAGTATTAGGGATGTTTCTCCAGGTAATAAAGTGGTGTGCTACCAATGTAGAAAGAGTCGGGTTGGTTTCCTATTGGTTATAGTTACCTTAGATGTATTGGGCCATGCATGACGTCTTTCATGTTTCTCAAAATTACGTTTCATACTTGTCTCGTGCTTTTCAACCCGAGGAGGTTTAGTTGGAGGTGGATGCATCCTTTTAGGAGCACCCAATTCAGATTGTAGATCACATCACAAAGGTTCTCAATGGATGGTTTGTTCCTCTAGTATGGGTGTTGTGGCATCATGGGCATGTTCCAGATGAGACTTGGGAGAGGGAGCCTGATGTTTGATTGAAGTGGATGGAGTTGTTCACATATTCTTCTCCACCACCCTTGGGGGAAATTTGCAGTTGAATTGCTTTAACGGGGGGAATTTGTAAGAACCCGAATCTTCTTTTCAGGTATAGATCTTTACTTCAGGTTGTTTTTTAGGAAAAAAGAAGAAATTGGGTTTTTCTAAGTACACGTCGTGTACTTCCATGTACACTCCTTGTACCCATTTTCCATTTACAGCCATGTACTGTCCATGTAACAGCTGAGTACATGTTCATGTGGGAACCTGGCAGACTTCTTATGTTGGGGGCCAGTTAAGGCTACTACACGGTGTGTAGTTTTAATAAGCACACATTGTACTTTTCTTTTTATTTGATATATTGGACCGAGGTCACATCTTATGTCCTAATACATCTTCTTCTCCCCGTGGTTCATATAGTAGAATGTCAAAATGTCTGATTAACTCTGAGCTCCTCCCAATTCTCCATCCATGCTCCGATTGAGACAACATTGGGTGCATTGGAATCCCACTGGTGAGTTCTCAAATCTTATGTAGCCTTTCTCCCTAATTCCTCCTACCTAGTGAGTTTTTCAAGGTTGATTTTTTTCATCTTTCTATAGATATATTCCATTTTAGGTCGATTCAAGGGCCGATGTTCAAGTATATCGATCGTACAATATTGATGTAGGTGTTTTGTGTCTTTCTTTGTGTTTTCTTGGATTATATATGCCTAATGTGACACATACATACATTTTGGGGTATTCCTTGATTTGGAATTTAACTCTTTTTATCACCTTCTATGGTTTATTTAATTCATAAATGGTAGTTTCTCATGCATAAGGTTGGATACATTGTTTATTGGACACCCCATGGGTTTGTTTCCCTTATTTGGTTATTTATTTCTGTTTGGTCTAAGATGCATGTTAGGCTTGCCTTGTTTTCCATGAATTTTCTTTTTAGGATGGAGTTTTCGTTTATATGAAATGCATATGATATGCCCTGAAAATGTTTATCCATGTAGTAGTTATAGATTACATGATCTTCTTTGATATGATATGCGTGCTATTTGTCCAATGGACCTTAATATCCTTAGACTAGGAAGACTGAGTGGACTTCCATATTATTTATATAGGGTTGTGAGAGCCTTGGTGTAGATGATTGACATAGGTGGTTGTTTATAATTGATTACGCTACGATGACCCAGGGATATTGATCATTAGAGCTGACTAGGTGGTTGTTTAATATTTATTGATGATATATTGACCAAGGGTGTATTGATCATGAGAGTTTCCTATGTGGTCATTTGTAATTGATATATATTATGAGTAACCAAAGGGGATAGACCATGAGAGTATCCCAGACAGTTTTTTCTAAATAATTGATTGATTGTGATGAATCTTCCAAGCTAAAGCCCAAGCTTGGACTCAGTCTTACTTGATTGTTTTGATGCTCTTCTGAGACATCTATTTTGTTACTTACACAATGTATATAGATCTTAGGCTAGATGGAAAAGTTAACATTATTCAATGGATTGAATATTAAATGTAAATAAATTTAATTGAAAACTATAGGATTGTTTACTTTTGAGTACTTCCTAGTTTATTGCTTCATTCTCGCATATTACCAGCTATATATATTCATTGATATTTAGGCACATAACATTTGGTGGATGACTATTGGGATTTTTCTCACACCCTATTCAGGTAATGTGTTAGATCCAAGTAGATTTTATGATTGTAGGTATAGATATGGGAAATATCCTTCCTTCATCAGGTACTTGATTGTTGTTGGAGCTAGAGAGCATGTGACCTAGATGAGGCTTGCGAAGTGGTTGGAGTTCACTTTCCTTTCTGTAATTTTGTTTCTATATTTTATTTCCAGCATTGTGACGTGTTATTATACTTTCCTAGACACATGTGACATTCATCATTGATATATATATTTATATATATATATATACTCTTGTTGTTTTATTACTTTCAGTCTTCCGCTGTTTACTTATGTTGTATGGTATTACTACTTCCGCTATTATTTACTATTTTCTTTCCACTATGTATACTCTACCAATTAGAGAATAGTAACCCCGTTATCACACATTGTCCCTCGCTATTAGGTGGTAGCCTCTGGTATTTTGGGAAAGGCTCTTGAGGTTATGTAACCAACAGGGTTCGAGACACGTTTGGGTGGCACCCGGATCTAGGATGTTACAAAGTGGTAGCAGAGGATTTTCATTCCTTATTTACCTTGATATTTGGATCAAATAGATTGGGATAAGATGTAATATGTAGTTGGTAATATGTTGTGCTCAGGAGTAGCTAACCCGTTTACAGGAAAAGCCATGTTACCTCAAATAATGCAATTTGTTTGGTTTTGCAATTGTTACAGTTGATTTTATTTCACTGTTGGGTGATTTACATGTTTTGTGTTGTTATGAAAGATATCATTGTGGTTTTATTTCTATTCCAACCTAATGAGATGAGGGTATGCCATCTCATGCATCATATATTCATTTTATAGAGATATGTCATGCATTCTTGTATTTCCATTTACGGTGCATTACAAATTAAATGTTATTGTGATATATGTTTTGCCAAATATGCATATTATTGTGATAGATGTAATGATAGAAATACTTACTATTTTTATAGGGTATTGGTATATGTGAAGATTCATTTCTATGGACACCAATATTTGGTTCCTGAGGTGTTATGGGCCTTCTGGGATCATAATTTGGTGTATCATGTTTGAAAAATAATTGAATTCTGTTAAGATTTGACATGAATAAGGATTCCAAACACTGATTCATAGGGTGTATGGGCTCTCATGTATTTGAAAATGGAATTAATTAGTGATTTTTTAGGAATTTAGGGGTTCATGAGATTTTTCATAGGATTACTGTCCAGAAAACCCAGAAAACACAATGCATGATATTATCAACACATGCCCTGTGTTCTTCTATTATAGAATAAATGACTTTTCTTAAGTACACACCGTGTACCATATGTACACGCCGTGTAGTTGTTGCTATTTTTTATGACTATGTGAGAAGATACACGGTGTTGGTAAACTCTTGGCAGAACACATTGGGTATTGGGAGTACATTCCATGTTGGAATCGACCGTGTATCTGACTGTGTGACTAACAAAATGGGTTGATGGAAATTTAGTTGTACATGACGTGTCGAGGGAGAACATTTCGAGTAATGTTACACTAGTATAACTGTGTAGTTATAGCCATGTATAAATACTTTGGAAGGAGATAATATTCAAGAACACGTCGTGTCTCAGGATGAACATGATGTGTGCATGGGGTGTTACACGACTAGGTTGGTAGAGATACATGCCATGTTAATGCTTAAGGGAACATGCTGTGTAGTGGTTCTACATACACATAACCCTCTTTTTAGAAACACAAATTCTTTCCATCTCTTATTCTATTTTAGAACTTTTATGTTGAATTCCTTGATAATATTTTACTAAGGTGTGCACTTTAACATACCAAGTCATGCCACCAAGACGTCCTTCTGTTGTACAAAATGTACTGGGTGATGTTTAGACACTACATATGGTATATTAGAGACTACCAGTAGACCCTCCCATTATGCCTATCTTGGAACCAGTTGTTATTCAAGACACAGGTGCTGATGCAAAGTTTCTTGAAGGATTTATGAGGATGATGTGGACTTTTCAGGGAGCACCAAATCCTACCCCGACTATGGTAGAGTTGACACAGGGGTTCCAGTACCAACATCCTCCCACTTTTTCAGGGGATGGAGGACCATAAGACACATATTCATGGTTAGAGATCGTGCTTTTATCTTTGAGCATCTCGAGATGCCTCCTGAGAAGAGAGTGAATCTCACGATGTACATTCTACATGATTCCACCACGAGATTATGGGATGTTTTCCCATCAGTGGGAAATCACCGAGATATGGATTAGGAAGAGTTTCAAAGGAATTTCTATGATTACTTCTACCCAGAGACGTTGATGGCCGATAGAGCCTGAGAGTTTAGGAATTTGGAGTAGGCCTCTATTTAAGGGATGGATTACTCTTCTCGCTTTACAGAGCATCAGCGATTCACACCTATTTTTGGAGGTGACGAGTTATCATTGAAAAGGCAATTTGAGGATGTTATTAGGTATGACATCCAATAATATGTGAATATTTTTAGGATGAATTGGGTAACTGTTATAGTAAATTAGGCACTGATTTCCGTTCACAATTTGAGAGAGTTTAGAGATGTGGGTCATGGAAGATCGGCATGTAGGGCTAGTACTCCTTCTGCCAAAAGCAGCAAGTGTTGTAGGGAGCTTTCACACAACGGTTCTTCTAGAAACATGTATGTTTCTTCAGGTATCCAAGTGGAGTGCTACCAATGTGGGAAGAGTGCGCACACAAGACCGTAGTGCTCAGGAGACTCAGTTGATTGGAAATATTTTGGAAATATGGGTCATCTTCAATGTCTTTATAGGATGTTTTCACCAGAATATAGTCAGAGGTGATCTGTTATGACTCCACATACAGGAGCGGGGCCACCAGTTTCACATCAGTCAGGGAACTAGAGTTCATATGGTTGTTTAGGCTGAAGAGATGGTCGTGGTATACAAATGATTGGTTTTCAGCGAAAATATGGTGGATTAGCGCAAGGTATCCATGTATGGTCGTAGGGTTGTAGTACAAGTATGAATTTTTCAATGGAGTAGACCTAGTATTAGAAGGATCCCAGACACTCTACGGTTTGAGGTATGATTCTAGTTTACTCAGTTTATATTTAACTATTTTTGATATAGGGGATTCCCATAGTTTTATATCTGTTGCTATTATAGATAGACTTGGGATCTATATCATTAGTTGTTATGATGTTATGAAGCTAGAAACTCCATTGAGTATTAAGATGACTAGTGTACGTCAGTGCAAGGAGTACCCTCTTAAGGATGGTGGGCGTCACTTCTTGGGGGACCTCTCTGTCATAGAGATGACAATTATCGATGTCATTCTTGGAATGGACTGTTTGGTATCTTTTTAGGCCTTTGTTGACTGCTATCACTACTGGGTGAGTTTCGCATCACCATAGGGAAGATATTTTCTATACATGGGTGAATGGGATGTCTATGCAGGTAGAGCTAGACCCGAGCAATATGGGTTAGGTGGACTTAAATACTAGGTTGCAAGTTTATTTCTGGATGACCAGGTGACTTCACAAATAGACTTTCCTCAAGTGGTGGATCTCTTAAAGGATGTGTTTATAGCTGACATTTTAGGTTTACCTCTAGAACGATAGGAATATTTATCTATTGATCTTGTTCCAGGAGCGGAACTTGTGTCTATTCCTCATTATAGGATGATTGCATCAGAGTTACATGAGCTCAATAAGTATTTTGAGGAGAAGAAGGAAAAGGGTTCCATCTAGCCCACTACTTCTCCTTGGGGTTTTCTTATCCTTTTTGCGAAGAAGTCAGATGATACCCTCATAATTTTTGTGGATTATTTGATGTTAAACCATTTGATGGTCAATAATAGATATTCCTTTCTAAGGATTGGTGATCTCTTTGAATATTCACAGAGATAGGGTGTTCACGAAGATTGACTTGAGATCCAGTTGTCATCATTTGGGCGTTATACCATTAGATATAACCCTTACTGTATTTCAGAGCATGTATAATCTATACGATTGTTTCGTTATGTCATTCGGTCCCACAAATGTGCTGGTAGTTTTCATGGAAACAATGAACTGAGTGTTCCATCCTTACATGGATTATTTTGTGGAATTATTCGTAGAAAATATTTTTGTGTACTCTCACACTTGGCATGACCATGATTTTAATATTGAGATCATATTGATTACACTGAGAGACCGTCGGTTATATATTATGCTCTCAAAGTCCAACTTTTGGATGAACCATATTAATGTCTTAGGTCACACCATCTCAGAGACAGAAGTATCAGTAGAACAAGAGAAGGTGGGAGCAGTTGTTCCTAGAGAGTAGATGAATAATGTCTTTGAGGTATAGAGTTTTATGGGGCTGTATGGTTACTACAAATGATTTATTCAAGACTTTTCATATGACAACCCTGCACTTTGTTACATACTTAAACATGATTTGTTAACTAAAACCTTCACTTGATACAACATAGAAGATCGAGATGTCTAGTGACATTGGGGATTAGGAACAATACATAACATCTTAAAGCATATAATGCAACATATTATTGAAAGCATCCTTTACATGACAACGATATTCCCTCGTACTTAGCATTGCATTGGATAACCTGAGGACAAGCATAAAAAAGGGTGAGATATAAAGCCCAATAATGAAATAAATAGGGAATAACATGAGGAATACAATATATGTTATACAACATGCATATCAATAGAGAATAAGAGAAAAAATAACATAAAGGCATGATAAATCATGATAATCATAACATGTAAATGTGGCAACAACACTTAACCTGGAATTAGCATTAGCCAAGGCTCAATGAACATGGAGCATGAGTAAACCTTCGTTGCAAATGAAGAACGAGTAAACTCTCATTTCACATTAATTAGCATGAGTAAACAGCCATTGCACATGATGTATCATGATAATATACTTTACCCAATGCATTGGAGCGCTGTTATGGCACACCCTTCTTAAACATTTCATTTCATGCATAAGTGTGCAACATGGATTCATTAAAAATAATTATTTATTCCATGATAAAGTAGTTTGGAATTCATACATGAAACTATATAAACAATAAATAAATGTTAATAAATGTGAATACCCATGATAGAGAAGTGGACATGGTATTCACTACACAACGACTTTGGCTTGGAAAATCACTGTGAAATTTTGGTAGGGTAACGACATGATATAAGAACTCATAAAAATACTTGAAGAGAGATAAAGGGGTGTCTCATAAAATTTACATGAAATGGAAAGTAAAAGGTCATATAGATACATGTCCCAATAATTTTAATGGAATTTAGATTCATGATACAAAATAATTACTTTAATGTATATGAGGAGAGAGAAATTCCTTATGGAATTTCAGCATGGTAACAGGTATACATATAAGGAAATAATGAGAGAGAAAGAGGATATATCATTATTAAAACATGTAGAGGGATGTACGATGGAGGTGTGAAATAATACCCCATCATTTATAATTGAAAATAAAAGGGCATAACAATATAAGGAAACTTCGATATAAATAAGGAAGGTGAGAATATCTTACTTGGAAGTGTGATACCAAAAGATTAGGAGAGGCTTGAGAGAGGCTTCTTGGGATCTTGTGGAACCTTGGGAGGATATTAGAGAGAGGATTTCAGGGATTGGTCAAACTAAAAAGGCTATGAGTGAAGAGGAAGTGGGAGCTTGGGTGGGTTTATATGGGAAGGAGAAGGAATTCTTTTTTATTTTTGTTTGGGACACCTCACATTAAACTAATCAAAACCACAAACCAGGCCATGATTTTTGCCCATGGTTTTTTCCAAAGGGTAGTGAAAAGAAATATTTTCTAAGAAAAATGGCCTAACTTCTTAAAATAATAGGGTTACTTGTGTGGAGGTGAGTCAGAATCTCATGGAAAACAATTTAGAAAGAAAAAATGTTTTATAAGTTTTGAAGGGTCCACCAACGCTTTGTAAAATAAATCAACCAAACCCAAAATCAAATTATTTTAATGGTAAAAAATACATTGATCTAAAATAATGTTTACAATTTTTATTACATCACTATTTGGACATTATGATGTTATAAAACACATTATATATTTAAACGGTATTTAATTTTTACCCAAAAATTTGACTTTCTCAGAAAATTATGAAAAATTCACCATTGGATAATTTTGACATCCTAATTACAAAAATAATATTCATTTTATCAAAATAATTTTCTATATATGTTAATTTTTACTTTTAAAATAAAAACTGACATTTATAACAAATTCATGGGTTTTGACAAAAACAACTTTCAAACCTTAATTAAAATTACAATTGCATTAAAAAAATTATATGATAATTTATATTTAATAAAAATTAATTTAATAATAATATTTTATTAAAATAATATTTAATTAAAAAATTCATTAATTCATCAAAATATATTTTTTAATTGAATATAAACTAAAAAACAAATTTGGGCATTAAAAACTATTTACAAAAAAACAATAATAAAAAAATTTATATTATATAAACAAGAGTAATGTACATAATCTTAGTTCAAGGTTCTTGTTACATAACCCCTTAAAACACCCACATAAGACCGTAGGGTAAGGTGCATGATGGTGACAGACTCTTAGGTGGCTCAGTTGACATTGCTCGAGTGGTAATCTCTATCAACTTCCACTTCTCTAATAGGCGGTTCCGCTCAAGCTTAATCTATTCAAGATTGGCTTGGGCTTGGTCAAGAGTGAATCCCAATGATGCCACCACCTTTCCAAGTTCTGAAAAATGGGATTCATAGGGCACAAGTCTACTGGATGAGGCCATCGCTTCCTTTGTCTGAGTAAATTTGATTTGTTAAAGACCTATATTTATACTATTCATGAGATCACTGTTCAACGACTATATTAGAAATGTTCACAATTCTTAACGGTATTTTAAAATAAAAAACATAGAACAAAATAATGGAATATGTTTTATATAACCATAAGAGGACATTTAAATAGACCAAGAGAAATTTTCATTAAGAAATTTTTGGGTCGTTACAATCTTCCCCCCTTAAGAAATTTCACCCTCAAAATTTCCTTTTCCCAATATAAAATAGATGTGGGTAACTCTATTTCAACACTTCCTCCAATTCCCATGTCACTTCTTCAAACTTGTGGGTTCTCCACAACACCTTGATGAGGGGCATTGTCTTATTTTGTAGAACATTTTCTCTATGATCTATGATCTTCACTGGTTGCTCCTCGTAAAAAATATCATCATATAATTGTACTACCTATGAAGAGAGTACATGTGAAGGGTCTAGTATGTAATTCATTAAGAGGGATACATGAAATATATCATGTATTTGGACATATTATGTGGAAGTGCTAGTCGATAGGCCACAACCCCGACATAATCAAGAATCTCGATGGGGCCGATGTACCTAGGACATAACTTCCCTTTCTTTCCAACCCTCATGACCTTCTTCCACGAAGATATGCATAGAAATACCATGTCTCCAACTTTTAACACAATGTATCACCAATAGTTATCTACATAACTCTTTTGTCGAATTTGGGCTGCCTTAATATGTTGTTGAATGGTTTTCACATTATCCTCTATTTCTTCGACCATTTCTGGTCCTATCAGCTTATTCTCACTGACTTCATCCCAACATGTCAGTGTTCTACACATATTCTCATACAGGGCATCATAAGGTGTCATTCAGATGCTCAGGTGTAAACTATTATTATAGGATAATTCCACAAGAGGAATATGTTCATCCCTACCTCCTTTAAACTCTATTGAACATTATCTTAACATGTCTTCCAATCTCTGAATAGTTCTCTTAGATTGGCCATTAGTTTGAGGATGATAGGTCGTACTGATGTTCAGTTTAGTATCCAGAGCATGTTGAAGACTCTTCTAAAACATATAGGTGAATCTTGGATCTCGATCGGATAAAATAGAAGTGGTAATCCATTAAATCTTTCAACTTCCCTGATATATATCTGTACCATTTTATATAATGATACATCCTCCCAAATTGCAATGATTTGTGAAGACTTTATAAGACGATCCACAACAACCCAGATTTCATTGTTTCCTTTGGATATCTTTGGAAGTCTGGTGATAAAGTCCATAGTGATGTTCTCCCATTTCCATGTTAGTATGGGCAATGGTTGCTTCATCCCCTTAGACTTCTGCCTCTTTTCCTTCACTTGTTGACACACCAGGAAAATTGATGTATACTCAACGATCTCTTTCTTCATATTATCCCACCAATAATGATCTTGGAGATCTCGATACATCTTTGTGTTTCCTGGGTGAATAAATAAATTTAAACTATGTGCATCATCCAAAAGTTCCTTCTTCAGCTCCAAACTTGGTGGAACACATAGTATTTTCCCAAATCTCACAATTACTTATTCATTAACATTGAACTATGAGGATCTACCTTTTATGATATATTCCGCGTTCTTTTGAATTCCCACATCATCCTTTTGAACATCCTTTAACATTTAAAAAAGAGACGGTTACACAATCATTTGTGAAAGGATTGATGATGTTCCCTTCTTTATGATTCCTATATCCATCTTCATCAAATTTAAGAATATTGGATCCTTCTCAATTCTCATCAATGATAGAATCGCTGTGTTCTTTCAACATAGAGAATCTTCTACCTTATTCGCTTTCCCATGGTGGTAATGGATTGAGTAGTCATAGTCTTTGATCATCTCTAACCATCATCATTGGTGCATGTTCAACTTTTTTTTGTGTGAATATATAATTGAGGTTTTTGTGGTCTGTATATATTTTACACTTATCCCCAAAAAGATAATGCTATCAAATTTTTAAAGTGAAGATCACCGCATCCAACTCCAGATCATGTGTTTGATAATTATACTTATAAAAATTCAATTTCATTGAAGAATATGCAATTACTTGGTCATTTTTCATCAAACAATAGCCCATGCCCTTCTTCGAAGCATCACTGAATACCACAAAAAGTTCTCCACTAGTGGGTAAAGTGAGCACGAGCATAATGACAAGCCTCCTTTTCAACTCGTTGAAGATTTCTTTGATATCATCACTCCAAGATAACTTTACTCCCTTCCTAGTTATCTTGGTAAGAGGGTTGTACAATCATGAGATATTTCTCACAAATCATTGATAATATCCAACTAACCCCAAGAAGCTATGGATAACTCTTACCGATGTTGGCCTTGACTATCCCTCTATTGCATATATCTTTGATGGATCCATAGATATACCATTGCTTATGATGATATGTCCTAATAATGAGGCCTCCTTCAACCATAACTCACACTTGATGTACTTTTCATAGAGCTTCTCCTTTCACAAGGTCTCTAGTACAATTATTAGATTCTCCTCATGATCCTCCTTGGTTTTGGATTATATTATAATATCATCTATAAAGACTACCAATAATTGGTTGAGGTAATATCTAGAGACTCTATTCATCAAATCCATGAATATTACTAGAGAATTAGTGAGTCTGAAAGGAATTACTATGAATTCATAGTTCTCATACCTTGTATGAAAAGAAGACTTGGGGATATCTTCCTTCTTCAACCTTACTTGATAATATCCTGAATGCAAATCCACCTTGGAGAAGTATTGTTCTCCATGTAGTTGATCGAACATGTCATCAATTCATGGAAAAGTATACTTATTCTTTATTATGATTTTTTCTATCTCACGATAATTGATGGAAAAGTGCATTGACCCATCCTTCTTCTTGACGAAGAGGACTAGTTCACCCTTTGTTGAAGCACATGGGAATATAAACCCTTAATCCATATTCTCCTGTAGTTGTTTCTTCATCTCTTTAACCTCCACAAAATCCATTATATATGGAGTCTTTGATATTGGAAATTCCCCAGGTATAAGGTCAATTGAGAATTCAACATCTCGTCTAGGAGTGATACCAGGAAATTTCTCGGGAAACACTTCAGCGAATTCCCTCATAATAGGCATGTCTTCAATGATGGTTTCTTCCTTAGAATCAATCATTTGATCCGAATACACATGCTCATAGGGAAATAATATCCACACTTGAGATGATGGATCTAATGAAGATTCATCTTCCTCCTTGCACTTGTTCAGAATTGGGGGCCGATTCTCCACATGGAGAGTGATTTCCCTCTCACGACAATTTATGTTGGCTCTATATAAGGAAGCCCAATCCATGCCAATAATTGCATCAAATTAAACAAGAGGGAGTATGAAAAAGTTATTTGGGAAGTTCAATCCAAAAATTAAGAGATGGGAGGAGTTATATTCATGGGATTAAATGATTGCCACATTTTCCATACTCACTGAAATATTTACTTCCATGATTTGTGGTGGTGTTGGTATTATTCTACTAAACTTTTGGGATATAAAAGAATGCGTAGAACTAGAATAAAAAAGTACCTTCTCTATTCTTGAATGAATAACTGGTATACATGTCACCACTTATTTTTTGGGGTCCACTTTGGTGGTAGTGATGGAAAAAGTTGGCCCTTGCTGCCTTGGTGGTTGTTGGTTTCCTCCTAAAACCTTTGGGTTAGGGAATTGATTTTCAAGGTGCAAGGGTTCTTTTAATTTGAAGTAATGAACGATGTGTTGAGGTTCGAATAGATAGTTCCTCTCCTATGTTTCAGTCACAGATTTTTCTTGTCAGAAGTTAACAGCTAGGTGCCCTTCTCTTCCACACCCAAAGCATTTCCTCGTCCCCTTCAGGCAATTTACGGGGTGATTCTTTCTACACCTTTGGCAACTGGGGTGTTGGATTTTATTAGAACGATTGTATTTATCCATCAGACCGACAAAATTGAAGTCTACCTTATGCTTCTTATCCCCATGATACCCCTAAGATTCACCAATCTCCATTTCGACCTTGAGGGCACATCGAAATTTTTTTTGATAGTTGCTGATGTTACGGATTGCTAGGGCTTTCCACAGGATAGGTTTCGTCCCACCAATGAAGCGGTCAACCATGCATTCGGGGGTAACGAAAAATCTGGAAGCGTATCATGCAAGAATTTTCAATTTTTCCTCGTACGCTCCGATTGATTCATCGTCTTTTTTCTTGAGGGAAAGGAAGTCCCTTTCCATATTAAGCCAGAGGGTGCGTGGAAAATATTTATCAAAAAACATCTTCTCGAAATCCTTCCATTCCAACACCTCAGTATCCTCCTCAGGCTTCATATTTTTTATCAATGTCCTCCATTGATCAGTTTCACCCTACATATGATAAGAATCCTTGAGAAACATCTCTTTTTCATAACATTGAAGGATGGGGAAGATATTTTCAATGGAGTTGATTCATTGTTCAACAATTGAGGGATCAGATGATCCATAAAAAGTAGGAGTCCATTGTCTCATAAAGCTCTTGATAATGACTTTTTCTTTATTAGAAGGTTTGAATTTTCCTCTTGACCCATGTTTCTATTCAAATCTTGAGTCAACTGAGATAGAATCATGGCAATGTTCGTGATTCCTCCTCCCATCGGATTGGGCATCTCATTAGAACGGTCATCGCATTAATCTTCACATCGATTTTTATCCCGAGTCCTCCTATTACCGGCCATTGGCTGGAATAAAAGGAAACTTATGGGTAACACAAAAGGTTTAATCCAAGACAACAATGGATGAATTATAAATTACTTTTGTTCCGTATCTTATGAATCAATAGGCATGAATCTATGCTATTCATGATCTACTTTCAAACATATATTCTTTGGGGAATTTTTTTAATTCCCCTAACAAGGGTTCATACTATGCTTGTGAATTTACCAAAGAATATCCCCTATGAGTGTCCTATCCAAGAGTGCAGAAAGGCCCATTTTTGTGTACCAGGATACCCCAGGTCAAGCCCAAAACTCCTTATCAGGGTTTTCACCCCTAGGTACATCTGTGCTAGAGCCGCCCCTACCTGCCCGTATCCAGACATGGATGTATTTTTTTGATAAAACACTTACTCAATACCCACCAAAACTTATGGATATTTTTATTATAATTAGTCTTGTCTCTAAGGCTTCCCTAGGGTTTTATAATCCTAATCCCAAAAATATCTAAACCTCTCTCTGATACCAACTACAAAAACCCTGCTCTTTATTATATACTTAAACATGATTTATTACATAAAACCTTCACTTGATACAACATATAAGATCGAGAGGTCATGTTTCTTTGGGTATTAGGAATATTACATAACAACTTAAAGAATAGAACAAAAAATCTTATTGAAAACTTTCATTACATGACCACTACATTCCCTCATACTTAGTATTGCATAGGATATCCTGGGGACATTCATAAAAAAGGGTGATATATAAAGCCCAGTAAGGGAATAAAAATTGAATAACATAAGGAATACAATACATGTTAGAAAATAGGAATATAAATAGATAAAAATAGAAACATGGAGATAAAGACATGATAAAGCATGATAATCATAACATGGAAATGTGGCAACAACACTTAACATGGAATTAGCATGAACCAAGGCTCATTGAACATGGAGAATGAGTAAACCCTCATTTCACATGAATCATAAGTAAAACCTACTTACAATTGAATTATCATGAGTCAATACCCATTGAACATGGCGTATCTTGATTCTATACTTTACCCAATGCATTGGAGCTCTATTAGGCTGAACCCTTCTTAAACATTTCATTTCCTGCATAAGTGTACCACATGGATAATAAAACATGGATTCATTAAACATCATCATTTATTTCATGATAAAGGAGTGCGTAATTAATACATGAAACTCTTTTAACAATAATTAAATGTTCATAAAGGTGAAAAACCTTGATAGAGATTTGGACATGGTATTAACTACATAATGAATTTGGCATGGAAAATAGCGGTGCAATTTGGCCATTGTAACAGCGTGACATAAGAACTCATAAAAATAGTTGATGAAAGATAAAGGGGTGTCTCATCATATGTAAATGAAATGGAAAGTAAGGGTTCATATAGATACATGTCCCAGCAATTGTAATGTAATTTATATTTATGATACAAAATAATTACTTGAATGTAAATTAGGAGAGAGAAATTCCCTACCGAATTTTGGCATGGTAACAGGTATACATGGAAGGAATTAATGAGAGGGTACGGGGATCTATCATTATTAAAAAATGAAGAAGGTAGTATGGGGGAGGTTTGAAATCATAACCCAATATTTATAATTGAAAATAAAAGGGCATAACAATATATGGAAACTTGGACATAAATAAGGAATCTGAGAATCCCTTACTTGGAAGTATTATCCCAAATTCTTGTGAATGGCTTGAGAGAGGCTTATTGGGAGATTGGGGAACCTTTGGAGGATTATATAGTGAGGAGGGTAGGGGTTGGTCATACTTCAATGGATTTTAGTAAAGAGTGAGTGGGATCCTGGGTGGGTTTATATAGGTAAGGAGAAGGAATTTTTTATTATTTAGGTTTGGGAAACCTCACATTAAACTAATCAAAACCACAAACCAGACCATGGTTTTTTCCCATGGTTTTTTTCAAAGGGGATGGAAAAAATATTTTATAAGTTAAGTGGCTTAACTTATTAAAATAATAGGTCTGCTTACATGAAGGTGATTCACACTCTCAAGGAAAACCTTTTAAAAAGATAAAATGTTTTATAAGTCTGGAAGGGTCCACTAATGCTTTGTAAAATAAATCCAAAAAACCCAAAATCACATTATTTTAAAAGTAAAACATATATTGGCGGAAAATAATGTTTATAGTATTTTATTACATCAATATTGGGTCATTATGATGTCATAAAACACATTATACTTTTTAATGGTATTAATGTTTACCCAAAAATTTGGCTATCTCAGAAAATTATGAAAAATTAACCGTTGGATAATTTAAACATCAAGATTCAAAAAATAATATTCATTTTATCTAAATAATTTTCTAAATATGTGAATTTTTACTTTTAAAATAAAAACCGATGTTTATCAACAATTCATGGGTTTCGATAAAAACAACTTTAAAACCTTAATAAAAATTTCAATTGCATTCATAAAGGTATACGATCATTTATATTTAATAAAATATAATATAATAATAATAACAATATTTTATTAAAATATTATTTAATTTAAAAATTAATCAATTAATCAAAATAGATTTCTTATTTGAATATTAACTAAAAATATTATTTGTGTTTTAAAAACTATTTACAAAGTAACAATAATAAAAAGAATGTATATTCTCTATAAAAGTGTAATGTAAATAGTCGTAGTACTAGGGTCTTGTTACATAACCCCTTAAAACACCTTCCTAAGACCATAGGGTAAGGTGTGCGATGATGAAAGACCTTTAGGGTGGCTCGAATAACATTTCCCGAGTGGTAATCTCTATCAACTTCCACTTATCTCGTAGGCGGTACGGCTCGAGCTTAACTTTTCAAGCTCGGATTAGGATTGGTCAAGAGAGAATTCCAATGACACCACCACCTTTCCGAGCTCTGATAAATGGGCTTAGTATGGGAAATGTCTACTGGATAAGGTAATTTCTTCCTTTTTCTGAGTAAATTGGATTTGTTAAAGCCCTATATTTAAACTAATCATGTGATCACTATTCAACAACTATATTATCAACGATCACAATTCTAAACAGTTTTCTAAAATCCAAAACATAGAACCAAATAAGTGCATACGTTTTTCATAACCATAAGAAGAAATTTAAATATACCAAGAGTAATTTTCATTAATAAATTTTTGGGTCGTTACATTTCAGGATTAGAAGCACCTCTAATGTTCCTGATAAAGAAGGGTGTGAAGTACTTGCAGAACTATTCCTGTGATTTAGCCTTTTAAGAGCTGATGGAGTGGTTGAATTCACCACCAATACTGATTTTTCTATAATCAGGTAATAATTACATAGTTTACAACGATGCATCTGGTATCGGGCTAGGATCAGTGATTATACATTGGGAAAGAGTTGTTGTGTACACATCTTGGTAGTTGAGGCCACTTGAGAGGAACTACCCGATGCACGATCTTGAGTTAGCTGCAGTTGTGAATGCATTACTCTGTTGGAGACATTATCTTTTGGGGGAGATTTTTTTGGTATACACTGACCAAAAAGCTTCAAATATATCATTACACGACATGATCTGAATTTGAGGGAGTGAAGGTTGGCAGAGTACCATCAGTCTTTTGAATTTGAGATTTACTATAGGCTTGGGAAAGGCAATGTGGTGGCTTATTCACTGAGCAGGAGGACTCATATACATGTATTTTTGGAGTCCAGTTGTAAATGGAAGCTTATGGCACTATTCTTTGAGAATCATTTGGAGGTTCACAAAAAATAAGGGAAAAATTTTCTTTCTTTTATAGTTGTTTCCTAAACTCTAATGGATCAAGTGAGGATGAGGCAACAATCAGATTCCAAAGGCCTTGTACTACAGAAAAGTATGTTAGGTGAGGACCCTACTCCTGGGTGGAATAAAGGGGAGGATGAGGTTTTGTGTTTATATGGATTCATATGGGTGTCAATAGATATATGTCAGGAGTTGTTGTGATATTTTTATGCCTCTATATGGGAAGTTCATCCTGGTGTCACCAAGATGTATTGAGATCTACATCATTAGTATTGGTGGCAAAGCATGAAGAGGTATGTAGCTAGTTTTTTATGAGATGTTCTACCTATCAGCAGGTGAATGTAGAGCATCATCAACCAGAAGGGATATTACACTAGTTACCCATCCTCATGAGGAGGTGGAATGATGTTGTGATGGATTTTGTGGTAGGTTTACCAAAGTGACCATGAGGTAATGATGAGGTTTCAGTTGTAATCAAAATGATCATGAAGGTTTCATATTTCATTCCAATCATGGACAACATCAATTTTGATGAGATTGGAACGTTTAACATTCAAAATATAGTATGTTTCCATGGGGTTCCACACTATGTCGTTTCGTACAGGGATTACCGGTTTACTTCTCATGTATGACAGGGAATACATAGGGATTTAGGTAAACATGTACATCGGAGTATAGATTACCATCCCCAAATAGATGGATAGTCCAAGTGAACGATTCATGTTTTGGATGACATGATTCAATCATGTGTCTTAGATTTCAAGGGCTCTTGGGAGAGAAACATACCCCTAGTGAAGTTTTCCTAAAGTATCAGTTTTCAGGAAATGATTAATATGGCACCTTTTGAGGTTTTATATGGTAGGCCAGGCTGATCACTCCTATGTTGGATGGAGGTTGGAAAGGTAGTTATGTTGGGACATAATCCTATCTAGGAGACCACTGAGCAGGTAGAGTTGTTTCGAGAAGGGATGGATACTACAAAATCTCACCAGAAATTTTATGTTGATCGACAAAGATTTCCTATGAAGTTTGACATCGAAGATCATATTTTCCTACTTGTCACACCGAGTATTGGACACATGAGTATTAGGATATAGGGTAAGCATTCACTGAGATACATCAGATAGTTTGATGTTTTGGAAGGAGTTGGGCCAGTTGTCCATCGGTTGCAATTACCTAAGAGGTACTAGACTATACATGACATATTTCATGTTTCTTAGCTACGGTGTCACTTTATAGATTTGTCTCATTCTTTTCAACCATAGGAGATTGAGTTGGAGTTGGATGAATCTTTCGAGGAACACCCTATTCAGATTGTAGATCACAGCATGAAGCTTCTCTATGGTCAGTATTTTCCTCTAGTATGGGTGTTATGGCTACATGGGCGAGTGTAGGATGAGACTTGGGAATAATAGGCCGATGTTGAATCGAAATGGATGGAGTTGTTAGAAAATTCTTCTTCACCACCCTTGGAAGGGAAATTCCGGGACAAATTGCATTAAGGGTGGGATGTTTGAAAGATCCCAGATCCTATTTGGAGGTATGGATCTTGATTTTGGGTTGTTTTTTAGAAAAAAGAAAGAAATGGGATTTTTTTTTCTAAGTACACACTGTGTACTTCCATGTATAGACCATGTACCCAGTTGAATGTACAATAACATACTAGATGTGTAACGACCGAGTACATGGTCGTTTGGTGACCTGGCATACCTCTTAAGTTGGGTGTCAGTTAAGGCTACTACACAGAATCTAGTTTTAATTAACACACCTTGTATGTTTCTTTTTATTTGATATATTAGATCAGGGTCATTTCCTATGTTTTGATATGTCTTGTTCTCATTGTGGTTTATAAAGAAGAGTGGTGGAATGGCCAATGAACTCCGATCCCCTCTAAATTCTTCATCTGAGCTACTATTGAAACACTATTGGGTGTGTTGGAACCCCACCAGTGAGATATTAAATCCTCTAGAGCATTTCATCCTGATTCCTCCTCTCTTGTGAGTTATTCAAGGTTTAGTGTTTTTTATCATTTTGTAGATCTATGCCGGTTTAGGCCGATTCAATGGGTGATGTTCAATTATAGCGATAGTCAATATCGAGGTAGGTGGTTTGTTCCTTTTTTATGTGGTATTATCTTATATATGCCTAAAGTTCCACCTAACCATGTTTAAGAGTATTGCTTTATTTTGAATTTAACCCTATTTATCACCTATGATGTTTTGTTTAATTTATAAAGGGTAGTTTCTTATGTGTAAGGTGGGATTCCTTGTTTATGGGATACCCCATTGATGTGTTTACCTTATTTGGTTATTTATGGTTGTTTGGTCTAGGATTCCTATTAGGTTTTCCTTTTTTCCAAGACTTGTATTATTAGGATTTATTTATTTTTTATATGAAATTCATGTGATATTCTTTTAAAATGTTTATCCATGTAATTGTTACAGATTACATTAGGTGCTTTGACATGATATGTGTTTTGTTTGTTCAATAAACCATGAGAGCCTTGGACAAGGAAGAATTATGAGAATTATCGATTATTTACATAGGACCATGAGAGCATTGGTGTAGATGATTGATCCATGTGGTCATTTATAATTTCTTTTAATATGTTGACCCATGGGTATTGACCGTCACAGCTGCCCAAGTGGGCATTTATAATTTATTGATGTTATGTTCACCAAGGGGGTATTGACTGTGAGAGATTCTCATGTGGTCATTTGCAATTGATCTATACTATGTGGAACCAAATGGGATAGAACATGAGTGGTTCAAAAAGGGTCATTTATCAATAATTGAATGATTGTGATGAGTCTTCCAAGACAAATCACAAGATTGGTCTTGGTATTACTTGATTGTTTAGATGGTCTTCTGATACATCTGTTTTGTTACATACATAGGGGATATAAAGATTAGTCTAGATCCCAAGGTTTACATGATTCAATGGATTGAGTAGTAAATTTAAATGGATTTAATTGAAAACTACATGATCTTTTACTTTGAGTACTTCATACTTTATTACTTCATTCTTTCATATTACCAGGTATATATATATATCCATTGACAGTTAGGCACAAATCTTTTGGTGGTTGCCTACATGGATTTCTCTCACACAATTTTTGGGACATGTGTTGAATCCAAGAAGATTATATGATTGTAGGTATAGATAGGAAAAATATACCTTATTAACCAGGAAATTGATTGATGTTAGGGCTTGATCGCGTTGTCGAGCACGTCAAATTAGATGTTTATTTGTAACTAGAATTTCTGTAGTATAACATCAACCCAACGTCATCTCTCAGAAGAGCCTTAGATAATTAATTAAAAAATGAGTTTCTGATTAAGAAACAAAAATGGGGATGGGGTTTTATAAAACATGGGATTTTATTCTTTGAGAATAGAAATTGAAAATATATTACTACAAAAAGAAACCAGTTGGATAAATCATGATCAACCCAGGAAAATGTCCCTTTATACTCAATCTGTCATTTCTTTCATGGGAAAGGGAATGATAATTGATTCCTTGATTTTATACATACTAAAACCAGTAATGGTATGTGAGTTATTACTAGGTTACCACTTAAGATTTGAACAGTTAATGATATTGAATATTGACATCCGCCACTACTACAAAAAATGACCTATATCAGCGCTCAAAATGGGATTTAATAGTGATAAAAAAGTGCTGTAAAGCTCATCGCTAATATAAGGGGGTCCCTTTTATCAGTGCTCCGAAAAGTGCTGATAAAGGTCCCTTTTATCAGCGCTACAAAAGCGCTGATAAAAGACCCCTTTATCAGCGATTTTTTTGGCGCTGATAAAAGGGACCTTTATCAGTGCTTTTAAAAAGCACTGATAAAAGTCAAAAAAATTTAAAAAAATAGAATAGAATTAAATAATGTGAGGAGAGATTTTAACAGCACTTTACTCCCCCTTTATTAGTGCTAGGAGGTCTCCCACGTGCTGCCCTTCCTGCGCATCCTCACACGCGCACACCCCTTTGCGCTTCCACCTGAACTCGAACTCGCAACCTCTCCCTTTCACGGCTACACCTTTACCACTAAGCTATTTCATTTTTTTCTTTATTTAATGATATATCTATTTATATATATATATACTTATATTTATTCTTATATTGATATAGATTCCTATTAATATAAGTATATTTATTCTTACATTAGTATATATATATTCATTCATATATTAATATATTTTTATATTTATTTATTTATATATATATTTTTAGTTATAATTTTTTATCCATATATTTATTTGTATATTAATATATACTTATAATATTAGTTTTAAATACATTTATGAAATATGTTTTTTATGTGTGTTTATAATTAAAAAAATAAATAAATACATACATATATACAACAGACACCCATAGAGACACATATATATTAATGAATAAATACATATATATGTGTATTTGAAAATCCATATTATATCAAAACGATCATAACTTATCATATAGAAGCCCATTTCAACTCCACAACTAGTAAAATTGAATAAAGTGAAACAATCTTCGATACGATATATGGTACAGGGCTAACCGACATTAGGATTAGACTTTATACCTGTTTGAATGTTAAAAAATCAGAGAATCCCAACTAAAAACTCTGTTTTAGAGGCCTTTTGGGCCTTTTTTGGCCTTAAAAAATGTGACAGAGGATTCTCCTTGGTCACCAACATGTAGAGCTCATTGCAGGATTCGATTTGATATGTTGTAGAGCTCAAACAGACTCCCGGATCAAAAGTTATGGCCGTTTGAAGTTTGAGTTACATTTTCAACTTATTTTAGATCTTTTATTAATTGTTTTGATTTTTTGTGTATTCAAATTGTTATTAAATTATTTTTAATCGATAATAATTAGAAAATTATTAACTAATAATATTTTTTAAATACTTTAAATCCATTTTCATTAAATTTCTTATATATTAAATTTAATAGTCTATTTATACGTATCTAAAAGATATTTAAAAAATATTTATTATATTTATATCAATATAAATATACTTATATAACAATAATTTATTTTTCATGATTTTTTTAAACATAAAATTTATCACTAGTAGGAAAAAGCGCTGAGAAATCCCCCTTTTATCAGCAGTACTAAAAAAAGTGTTCATAAAGGGCTCCCCATTAGTAGTGCTTTTTTTAGCGCTAATAATGGGGTAGAACTTCCCTTGGCCATTTTTTGTATTAGTGCGCACAAAATCAACAAACATAAATCGATGTTAAAAACAGAACTCAATCAAGGCATCACATCAACAATATGATGAGATGAAAAGATTTGTGTCAATGATAAAAATATTCCACAAGGCAAGAACATGAATATTTATAGGTTCATGCTCCTAGATTTTATCAACTAACACAATCCATTTTCATACTCATGAAAGGGAGGGGTGAGAAAAGAGGCAACCACACTAAAATCATCACAAGATCTGGGTTATGCATGGATGCATGTGGATACTTGTTCCTTTGATTTGTATTTTATCATACCAGAATAAACTCAAATTTAGAAGGTAAAAATAAATATCAATTGAAAACAACCTATAAATCAATTACCTTATGGAGATTACTATTGTGGAGCTTGGGATTACAACAAAGGACACTCCCTAAATTGATCACAAATAGGCTTAGAAGTACATGAGGGAGAAGTGAAATAAAATGGGTGATGAGAGATCTACAATTAGACTAACCTTAAACCCTGGTCATTCCTCATGGGATAATGAGGGGGATAGTCATTTTATGGACAAAAACATCTTACTTTCCACAAGAGAGGTCAAGTGCCTAAGGGACTAAGACTCTATTCAAGACAGAATTTTAAATCCTTCTTTATTCTAGATGGTTGACCTCCCAAAATGCATTCAATTGTCATGAAATTAGATGGAGATGTGCACCATCAATTTATAAGTCATTGGGAGGTATAATTAGACCAATTGGATCTCCTAGGATTGATTTATGAACAAATATAGAAGGGTGGTCCAATCTAGACTGCATAGAATATCTTCATACTGTGAGCCTATTTTGGGCCTCCCAATAGACGAATTTGGCCTTATAATCTTCTATAGAAATGTATCCCACATAAATTTTCACCCATAAACCCATTTTTAGACCAATAAGATTCATGTAGTATCCTTAGTACAAAAAATTGTCCACATGCATGCTTGGGATCTCGCGCAGTTTGGTCTATTTTGCTTGAATTCCATCAAGAGCTCTCAAAATCACCTCCTCCTACAATGTAAACACCCGAACAAGTAAAATTTATCTATTAAACAGTTATAAAAATTAATTAATTGATTAAATCATAAAGTTCAATTTATTATTTTATTTTTAATTTTCATTACAAAACCAGTTTAAAACTGTGGCGTAAGGGTGGATTTGAATAGTAAATCGCTATGCGATCACACCCCACACACGTAAACATTTTCACACCTAGAAAAAGTCACATATCCAAAAAATGATGCATTTATATATTCCCAAAATTATGAAGTTTTAACCTTTGAGGAAATTTAAATTCATTAATGTAACGAGATCAATGCACAAACCACACTAAAGAGTTATTCCTAGTGAAAATGGAAAAAAGAGTATCACAAATCATATCACAATGAAATTCAAAGATATTTATGATACCAAATTGAACAAGGAATTAAAAAGTAAACCATGCCACTAAATCTCCATGTGGGTGTGAAAACCATTCCATGCTATCCTTTCCACTTTCTATGCAATAAATATAGGTTATTTTAACATTTTCCAGCTTAAAATATTTTGTCCACCGTACCTGCCCTACATCCTTTGCAATCATATTTCAAAAACCACTAACTTAAGAATTCCTAGAATTCAAACCATAATATCCCATCCTATATATCCCTATATGTTTCACATTTCATCACTCCCCTCATTTTTTTTTCAGATGTTGCATTTGGAACAAATCCCTCACTTATCTCTCAACCTTTGTTTGATCTCCTCACAACACTAATTTTAATAGTTATTAAAAGATAAGAGGTTGAGGAGGAGTGGTTTTTGACTTGACCAAGACACAACCCAAATTTTTTTGAGGGCGTCCAACAGTCGGATATCAAGTACACATGCATTGGTCAATCTGTTATAGTAATGAAACAGATTAGATAATGAATGAACGTATGTAAATATCATTTTAAGCTAAAAAATATTAACCTAACTTATATTTCAATTCTAGTATGTATGAAATATTCACACTTTGTGGTTTGGTGAAAAAATGTGTTGATATATTAGAGACACTATTTTCCCAAAAACTACTCACACAAGGGGAATCAATCATCACAAAGGTTTCACATAGATACAACCATTTATATCATTGACAGAAAACCATGTCATTAAATCACTCCATGATGTTAAATTCATACATATATTAATTCCATAACAGATACCAGTATCATAAAATGTTAAAAAAACATAGAATCAAAAATTTCAACATGAAGTTTTATTAATTTCCATGATTTGGTGACCATAAGGGGGGGGGACATAAAAATACCATAAAGAATGAGAAAAAGTGAAGAATGAAGAAAGACAGTGAACATCTTAATGAACTGAGAAAGATGGGGAAAAGTAAAAATACCATAAAGAATTCAAAAAAGAGATGAATGAAGAAATATGATGAAAATACTAATGAACCCAAGAATGTATCCCCCCACCTAGAATGTGCATTGTCCTCATTGTAATAATTGTGAATGTGAGAAGGAAGGATAAAACCTGGTGTGCTTTACTGGTATGTTGCTTCTATAAGGTGGATTTCCTCCACCAGATTCTTTAGAAAACCCTCAAATAAGTTTTTAAGTTGCTTCCCATTGATGGTAATACTTATTTCACTCTACTCATGAAAAATATGTATTGCACCAAAAGGGTAATCATTAGTAACAGTTTAAGGACCAAGCCATCATGAACGAAGCTTACCTGGGTAGAGCTTTAGCATGGAATTGTACATCAGGACCTTCTCACCAATATGGAACTTCTGCTAATGAATCTTTCTATTAAGGATAGCCTTCATATTCTCTTTATAGATCTGGGAGTCCTTATATTCATCACATCAAATTTCTTCCAACTTTTTAATCTGTAGCTTCATTTTCCCACTTGCAAATGAAAGATTCATTTTACATTATTTAACAACGCAACATGCATGGTGTTTTATCTCCAATAGGAGGTGGAAAGACTTTCCAAACACAATTTTTTATGGTGATATTCCGATTGGGGTTTTAAAAGCTGTACAATACACCCAAAGTGCATCATCCAAGAGCAAACTCCAATCTTTCATATTGGGTTGTACCATTTTTTCCAAGATTCTCTTAACTTCTTGACTTTAGATTTCTTCTTGTCTGTTAGTTTGGGGGTGATATGCAGGGGAAACTATATGGTCAACCCCATAATTATGATGCAAATTTTTCATGTTGTTATTACAGAAATGGGAACCCAGATCACTAATGATGAATCTCAGAAAACCAAACTGACTAAAAATTTGAAACCTCACAAAATCAACAACAACTCGAGAGTCATCGGTCCTATTAGTCTTTTCTTCTACCCATTTAAACATATAGTCCATAGTTAACAAGATTTACATGAAGTAAATGAATTTAGACAATTCCCCTGAAGTCAATTCCCTATGCATTAAAGATTTCATAGAATAACATAGGCTGTTGGGGCATTTCATTCCTCTTGGAGATATTCCCTTTAAATTGGCAACAACATCATGACTTGAAAAATTGATGGGCATCCCTATATAATGTTATCTAATAAATTATTGATTTTAGGACCTTTTGAGATGTTCGTTGAGATCCAAAGTGGCCCCCACAAGCCAAAGTGTGATAAAAGGTAAAAATAGAGGTGAACTCATGGTCAGGGACACACCAACGAACTACTTAGTCACAAAAAATTCTCCAAAAATATGGGTCATCCGAAATGTACCATTGAGAAAAATGATTAAGTCTCTTGGATTGGGAAGTTATGAAATCAGTGGGGACCATATATGTTGCTAGAAAATTCACAATGTCCACATTCCAAGGGGTAAGGTACACAACAACACAAAGGTTCTCATGAGGAAATAATTTTACAATGGAGAGGGATGAGTCAGCATGGTGGTCCAGTGGTGGAGAAATTCTACTAATGTGGTCAGATACAACATTTTCTACTCCCCACTTATCTCTAATCTCAAGTTCAAACTCATGGAGGAGAAGCATCCACTATATTAGGCTGGGCATAACTTCATGTTTCTTTAAGAGGGATTTAAAGGAAGCTTGGCCAAAAAACACAAACACTTTTGACCCAAGAGGATATGAACAAATTTTTTTTGATGGAAAACATAATAAAAAGGAGTTATTTTTCAGTGGATGTGTAGTTTACCTAGGTAGGGTGAAGGGTACGTGAGGCATACACAATGACATAAGGATCCCTATCAACCCTTTCTGATAAAACTTCCCCAACTGCAATGTCAGAGGCATCACACATAAACTCGAAGGGGAGATCCCACCTTTGTGGTTGGATGATGGGAGGTGATGTGGGACTCCTTTTTAGTGAATTGAATGCATCCTCATAGTTTTTATCGAACAAAAACTCAGAATCTTTTTACAATAATCGGGACAATGGATGTTCAATCTTACTAATTTCTTTATTGAATCGGCAGTTAAAACTAGAATGAACCAAGAAAGATCACACCTCACAAACAAATTTTGGATATGGAAGGGTTGAAAATAATTCAATTTAAGATTTATCAACATGAATTTCATTATTTGAAATTACATTCCTAAGAACTATCCCCCTCTCAACCATAAAATTTCATTTCTCATAATTTAAAACATGATATTTTCAATGAAAAGGTAGAGGACATAACCTAGGTGTCCCAAAAAATCATCAAAAGAAGAACTATATTCCATGAAATTATCCATAAATACTTTTATACAACTCTCAAGGTACTCAGAAAAAATAATCAACATATATCCCTGAAAAGTACTAAGAGTATTACATAGACTAAATGGCATCCTTCTGTATACAAATGTGCCGAATGGACAAGTAAATGCTATCTTTTCTTGATCCTCATGGGCTATATGGATTTGGAAATAACCCAAATAGCCTTCAAGGAAATAATAATGGGACTTACCAGCCAATCGTTCAAACATTTGGTCAATGAAAGGTAGAGGAAAATAGTCCTTCTTCATGGCTTGATTCAGTCAATAGTATCCAATATAGACTCGCCAACTATTTTTCACATGTTTTGAAATAAATTCATTCCTTTCATTTGAAACAACTGTTATTCCTTTTTAGGCATAATTTCTATTAGGATAACCCATTCACTATCAGATATAGGACAAATTATCTCTACAACAAGTAATTTACTGACATCCAATTTTACCACTTCAAGGAGAGTGGGATTCAAACAGCATTGAGATTGTCTTACAAGATTATCCTCATCATACAAAAGTATGTAGTGCATAAAAATAGATGTTCTAATCCTGGGAATATCAGCCAATGTCCATTCTATTTCCTTTTTTACACTCTCTCAAAAGGTTGACCAGTTTTGATTCCTGTTGTGGAGAGTGGTTATTGGAAATAATGGCGGGAAATTGGTCAATACCATCGAGATATACATATTTTAAATTAGAAGGAAGTAGTTTAATTTCCAAAACTGGTATTTTCTGGATTGAGGGAGGGGATTTAGGGGGAGTGAGGTCCATTGAACTATCTATCTTCTCATGTCTATTCTCTAAAGATAGATAATCTATTGAAATGAAATTTGAAGAATCATCGATGGTCATGGGTACCTCAGAATGAACACACTCATCAATTAAAGAATAAAATTTACACTTTTCACAACCCACACAACACTCAAAACATGTATCAAAACTCAAATCATCCAATGGTGAATAAGAGGAAAATGAATCAAAGTATGGGTTGAAGAGAGAATTGTGTGTGTCTGCATCATCTGAGAGAAATTACATCGAATAGACATAAAGAGTGGAATGCTCTTCAATGGGGTGTTTCATAGCCTCAAGGATGTTAAAACCTACATTTTCTCCTCCAAACTCCATGGACAATGTATTATTGTGAACATTGATGACCATATTTTCTTTTTTAAGGAATTTAATCCCAAGTATGAGAGGATCATGTCATTGGGTTTGGGTTTCTTCCATCTCAAGAATGTAGAAATTAACAGGGAAGATGAGATTCTTTACACGTACAAGGAAATCCTCAATCACTCCTATTAGAAGCGTAATACATAGGTTGGAAAGTTGTATGATAATGCCCATTAGTTGAAGCTCTCCAATTGGCATAGAAGTGTACATGGAGTGAGGAATTACATTAATGGAAGAACCTAAATCTAGCACACCATCAGAAAAGAAGGTATCCCCTATGGTACACAGTATTGTGAATGTTCTTGGATCCTTGCATTCGGTTGGCATTGCTGGTTGAATAAATTCCGAGACATTCCTTCCCATATTGACTCTCTCATTCCCCATTAGTCTCCTTCCGTGGTTGCAATTATCATTAAGAAATTTGACATCTCTAGGGATTTGTTTAACTACATCCAATCGAGGAATGTTAACTTGATATTTTTTAAATGTTTCCCTTATTTATCTATCAATCTCATTATTAAAATTATTCTTAGATTTAGAGAGAATTTGGGGAAAATTAAGGGGTATGGATTGTTTATTTGAATCATCATTGATTACTATATTAACCTTTTTCATCATGTTTTTCATTACTTGAAATTTTTGAGGGTTTTGAAAGAGAGTTTTCAAGAGGGGTAAATACCTGTTGTGCAGAATCTGTAGAAGGAGAGACTTCTTTACCACCAAAAAGTGTAACTGCACATAAATTACCTTTGTACTTAATATTGAAAATGGACTAGGATGGTATCTGTTCATAACCTTGCATCTTAATCTCACTAATGGTGTTTTCTAATTCCCCCACTTGAGTTTGTACGTCATGAATAACTGATTATGAGGTTTTTTGGAACTAGAGGTTTTGGGATTCCCTTTTCATCACCATGTCCTCAAGGCATGGTTCACATTTGGGAGGAGGAGGAAGATTATTTTGAAAAGTTTAAGGATAATAATGTTGCATACCTTTTCCTTGTTGATACCAATTCTACTTGTGGTATCCTGAGTTTCCTCCTTCTCGGTATTGGGGTTGTGTTGGCCACCCGATATTCGGATTCAGCCTGAATTTTTCTTACTTGAAGGGAGGTTCTTATTGGAATGGATAGCCTGGGAACATGGTTGCACAAGAAATGGGTAAATCTTGATGTTGTGGGAATTGGTCAGAAAAATTAGTATTGTAAGAACAAATAACACAATATAATGGAATAAGAGGAGATTGTGAGTAACCTTGTGATTGGGCTAATTACCTTAAAAGGGTATGCATCTCATAAATCTTGTTATCTACCTTTTGTTCTAGAGATGAACGACTTACCTCATGAACTCCTCAAGTTGGTACAATAGCTCATGTACCAAATTGTTATGCATTTTGAGCCATGTAGGCTATTAAGTCACAAGCAGCAGAAGAAGTTTTATCAACCAAGGAACCACCAGCTGCTGCATCAATCATTAAATGGTCCATGAGAATAATTCCCTCATATAAGTATTGGATTAATAGTTGTTTACTAATATGGTTGTTGGGGGAATATTGAGCCGAGTCGTTTGAATCTCTCTGATTATTCATGAAGGGTCTCTCTTTGTGATTTCCTAATGCCAAAAAGTTCTTTCATAATTGATGTTGTTCAGGAGGCGGTGAAGAAATTATCTTAAAATATTCTATTCAAGTCATTCCAGGCCCCAATTTTGGTAGTAAAATAGTATATCCAATCTTTGGATACACCATCAAGGGGGAAAGGGAAGGCCCTACACATAATTAAGTCCTCAGAGACATTTTGGGGTTTCATGGTGGAGAATGGTATATGAAACTACTTAAGTTTTTTATAAGGGTCCTCATCAGTAAGACCATGTAATTTAGAAATAAGGTGGATGTGTCCTGCTCTCAACTCAATTTTGGATGCTTCCTCGAGATATTGGATGTACGCAGGTTAGTACTCCGCATCCGGGGTGGTCAATTCTTTTAAGCTATGATTATTTGGAGCCATGTTTTCTTGGGTTTGATTGGGTTAAGTTGTTGATTGGTTTATGAAAACATGAGGTTACAAGAGGGGTTCGTTATTATTACTTGATTTAACTTCTCTAGATTCCTTGATTTGTGTGTGAAGTGTATTTTCAATTTCCAGGTCAAATTCAAGCAATTTTTCTTTTTCTGATCATGTCATGGAAATACGTTGTGAAGTTTGTTTTTATGATCAAATATGGATAAAATCACTTAAGAAGGGTGAAATGAGAATAGAATGTTATAATACCGAATTATAGAGAGAGGGATGTAGAAGAAGAGAGAGATAGAGAGAGAAAGGAAGAACACACAATAACAAGCAAAAATAGAAATAGAAAACCAAAACCAAAACAATAAAATGGGGGTGGGGTATTTAAAGGAGTACTAATTTAGAAGTAAAATAAATAAATAAAAGGAAATAAAATGGAAAATTTTATCTTTTCTCCCATCAATAGTTCCAAAATTTGATCGTGCTATCGAGCGTGTCAAATTCGATGATTATTTTTAACTAGAATTTCTACAGTATAGCAGCAACCCTAGGTTGTCTCTCGAAGGAGACTTAGATCATTAATTAAAAAATATGGTTCTTATTAAAACAACTAAAATATGGATGGGGTTCTATATAAGTTGGGTTTTTTCTTTAATAACAGAAATTTAAAGTATATTACTACTGAAGGAAACCGGTTGGAAAATTGTGATCAACCCAGGTAAGTGTCCCTTAATGCTTAATCTGTCATTGCTCTCAAGGGAAAGGGAAGAATAATTGATTCCATGATATTATAAATATTGAAACCATTAATGGTATGAGAGTTTTTACTAGGTTACCACCTAGTATTTGATCGATCAATGATATTGATGATCTACAACTGCTCAAAATCAACAAACATGAATCGATGTAAAAAACAGAACTCAATCAAGGCATCAAATCCACAACATGATGAGATGACCAGATTTGTGTCAATGATAAAAATAATCCAAAAGACAATAACATTCATATTCATAGGTTTATTCTCCTGGATTGTATCAACTGACTCAATCCATTTGCACACTCATGAAAGGGAGGGGTGAGAAAAGAGGCAACCCCTCTCAAATCATCACAAGATCCGGGTTATGCATGGAAGCATGTGAATATTTGTAACATTGATTTGTATTTGATCATACGAGAATAAATAAAAATGTAGAAGGTTTAAATAAAGATCAATTGACAACAAACATGGAAATCAATTTCCTTATGAAGATTACAAGTGTGGAGCTTAGGATTACAACAAAGGACACTCCCCAAATTGATCACTAAGAGGTTTAGAAGTACATGAGGGATATGAGAAATAAAATGGGTGATTAGAGCTCTATAATTAGACTAAACTTCACCACTGGTCTTTCAACATGATAAAATGACAGGGAGGAGTTATTTTATTGAAAAAACATCACACTTTCCACAAAATAGGTCAAGTGCCTAAGGGACTAGGTCACTATTTAGGACATAATTGTGAATCCTTTTTGTATCTGGCTGTTTGACTACACAAAACACATTCAATTGTCATGAAATTCGATGGATAGATGAGTCTTCGAGTAATCTATCCATGGGATGTGTAATTAGCCCAATTGGATCTCTTAGTCCTAGGTTATGGCCCAAATACCAAATGGTGATTCAATATGGCCCGCCAGAATTTCTTAATATTGTGGGCCTATTTGGGGCATCCAAATGGACGAATTGGGCTTCATTATCTTCTAGGGAAATGTGTCCCAAATTCTTGTTTGATCATACACCCATTTTTAGCCCAATTTGATACCTGAATTATCCATAGTACAAATAATTGTCTACATAGATGCTTGAGAACTCATGCAGTTTGGCCCATTTTTCTTGAATTCCATCACGAGCTCTCTAAATCACCACCTCCTACAATGTAAACACCAAAACAAGTAAAATTTCTCTATTAAATAGTGATAAACATTAATTCATTGATTCAAATATAAAGTTAAATTTATTATTATAATTTGAATATTCCTTACAAAACCAATTTAAAACAGCGTTGCTAGGGTGAATTTGAATAGTGAATTGATGTGCAATCAGAGCTAGAGAGCATGGGACCAAGCTGAGGCTTGTGATACTATTGGAGTTTACAATATTTTCTGTAATTTGGTTTCATTATTGTATTTCAACCCATGTGACATGTATCATTGATATATATATATATATATAAATATATATGTACGTATATATATATGTTGCAGTTGTTTTATTACTATCAGTCTTCCACAGTTTACTTCTGTTTTATGATATTACAGCTTCCACTATTGTTTAATTTTTTATTTCAACTATGTAAACTCTTCTAATGTGGTCATATTTTCCCAATTATCACACCTTTTCCCTCAATACTAGTCGAAATCCTGTGGCATTTGGGTTTATGCACTTGAGGTTATGTGGCTGATCGAGTTCGGGGCACCTTTGGGTGGCACCCGGATCCGAGATGTTAGAAAGTGGTATCAGAGGATTTTCATTCCTAGTTTGCCTTACTATTTGGGTAAAATATATTGGGATAAAAAGTAATATGTATTTGTAAATAAGTTGTGCTCGAGAGTAGCTAACTCGTTGATAGGGAAAAGCCAAGTTACCTTGAATAATGCAATTTTTTTTTCAATTGTTATAGTTAATTTGATTTCATCATTGGGTGATTCACTTGTTTTGTGATATTATGATTCATATCATTGTGGTTATATTTATATTGCAACCCAATGATATATGAATATTACATCTCATGCATCATATAGGAATATGCTAGAGATCACATGTCATGCATTCTTTTCATATCATTTAGGGTGCATTACTGATTGCATACCATTGTGATAAATGTTGTGATAAATATGCAAGTTGTTGTGATAGATTCTATGATATAAATAATTTCAATTTTTATAGGGTATTGGTATATGTGAATTTTTGTTTCGATGGACTCCATGATTTGGTCCCTAAGGTGTTATGGGCCCTCCTGGATTGGAATTTGGTGGATCATGTTTGAACTTTAATTGAATTATATTAAGATATGAGATGAATAAGGATGAAAATAATTGATTAGAGGATATTATGGGATCTCATGGATCAAAACATGACATTCCTTAGACAAATTTTATAATTTTAGGGGGTTCTATAGAAGTTTCAAAGGCTTACTATCCGGAAAATGCACAAAACACGGCATGCAATGTTATGAACACACGCTATGTGTTCATCTATTTTGGAAGAAATGAATTTTCTTAAGTAAAATTTGTGAAACATATGTACACACCATGTAGTTTTTGACAGAGAGACTGACTGTTTGAGTAGATACACGAGGTTGGTAAACTCTTAGTAGAACACGCTGTGTACTGGGAGTACATAAAGTGCTGGAATCGACCGTGTATCCAGCCATTTGACTAACAACATGGGTGGATGGAACTTTAGTTGTACATGTCGTGTCAAGGGTGAACATGTCGTGTAGTTTTACACTAGTATAATCATGTAGTTCTAGTCATGTAGAAGTACTTGTGCATGAGGGAATATTCAAGAACACACTGTGTCACAGGATGAACATGCCATGTGTTTGGGGTGTTACATGACTAGGATGGTAGAGATACATGCCATGTTATGGATTAAGGGAATATTCCATGTAAACCTCTTTTAAAAAATATGATTTTTCATTCTCTTGTTCCATTTTAGCACTTTTAAGTTGAAGTCCTTGGTAATTTAGTATTAATGTGTGCGCTCGACCTTGTTGAGTCATTCAACTGAGATGTCCTATAGATGTACACTCTGTAGAGGGTGATGTTTAGACATTGAAAATGGTACATCATGTTCTACCTGGAAACACTCCCATCATTCCCGTCTTAGAACCAACTGTTATACCGGATACAGGTGATGATTCACAGTTTAGTGAAGGCTTTTTGAGGATGATGTAAACTTTTCAGGTAGCACTATATCCTGCCTCGACTATGGAAGAACTAATACATGTGTTCTACCAGTATCATTCTCCCACTTTTTTCTAGGATGGAGGACCACAAGCTGCAGAGTCATGGTTGGAGTCCTTGTTTTATATGTTCTAGAATTTGAAGATGCCTTCTGAAAGAAGGGTGAGGCTCGCAACATACATGCTACGTGATTCTTCCAAGAGATGGTGGGATGTTGTCTCACATGCAAGACACCATCAGAATATGTATTGGGTATAGTATTAGAGGAACTTCTATGATTACTTATATCCTGCGATGTTGAGTGCTGACTGAGCCTAGGAGTTCATGCATTTGGAGCAGGTCCCTCTTCTAGTGATGGATTACTCTTCTCGCTTTACAGAGCTTCAGTGCTTCACACCTGTTTTCGGAGGTGACGATTTATCACTAGCTAGGAGATTTGAGGATGGTTTCATGTATGACATCTGATCATATGTAAATGTTTTCAGGTTTTCTTTATTAATATCTATAGTAAATCAGGAGTGGATTTCCGAGAACAATATGATGGATTTTGGTGGTGTGAACTAGGTTGGTTCAGTATCCAGGGGTGGTACTCCTTCGAACGAAAGTTGTATGTGTTGTAGATAGATTTCATGTGGTGGTTATTATAGTAGCAGGGATGTTTCTTTAACTAGATAAGGGGTGCGCTACCAGTTTGGGGAGAGTGGGAACATGAGACCTCAATGCCCGAGAGACCCAGTTGAGTGCCGATATTGCGGCAAGATGGGTCATCTTCATCGTTTTTATAGGATGTTCTTACCAGTAGCTAGTGAGAGGGGATCTATCATGACTCTATGTATAGTAGTGGGGCCACCATTTTCTCATCAGTTAAGGAACTAGAGATCATTAGTTCATTCTAGCCGAGGAGTTCATCGTGGCCATTGTATCCAGATGACAGGTTTTTAGCAACAACAGGGTGAATCATCTCAGTGTAGCCAGGCATGGTTACAAGACCATAGTACGAGCCCAAATTTTGCAATGGTGCGGACCTAGAAAAAGCAATATCTCAAACCCTCTATGGTTGGTGGTACGATTCTAGATGCCTTTGTTTTAGCTTCAATACTTTTTGATATAGGGGAATCCCATAGTTTTATATTTGTTTCCATTGTAGAGATCCTTGGGCTCTGTATATTTACTTCCGATGATGTTATGATGCTAGACACTCTGTTGGGGATTACGATGGCTAGTGTACATCTGTGTAAGAAGTGGCCTCTTGAGATTGGTGGGAGTCACATCTTGTGTGACCTCTATGTCATAAATATGATAGGATTCTATTTCATTCTCATAATGTATGGGTTTGTTTTTTTCAGGCCTTTGTTGAATGCTATCACCATAGGGTGAGTTTCACGTCACCAGAGGGAAGGTATTTTCTACACAAGGGTGAATGAGATTTCTAGGTGAGAAGAGCTAGACCCGAGAAACATGGGTTAGGTGTACATACAGCCCAGGTTTGATAGTTTATTCCTAAATGTCCATGGGACTTCACAGATGGGTTTTCGTCCATTGGTGGATCACTTCAAGGATGTCTTTCTAGCCGACTTTTTAGGTTTACCTCCATAGAGAGAGGTGGATTTCTCTATTATGCTTGTTTCATGAGTGGAACTGGTGTCTATTTCTCCATATAGGATGGCTACACCAGAGTTACAAATTCTCAAGAAGTAGTTAGAGGAGTTTCAGGAATAGGGTTTCATCTTACCCAGTACTTCTCCTTGGGTTTCACCTATCCTTTTTGCGAAGAAGGAAGATGGTACCCTAAATCATTGTGTAGATTATTGGAATCTGAACCAGTTGATGGTGAAGAATCGATATCCCTTCCTGAGAACTGATGATATCTTTGATCATCTTTCAAGAGCTCAGGTGTTCTCAAAGATTGACTTGATATTCAATTCTCATCAGTTACGTGTTAAACCATCAGATATACCACCTATAGTCTTTTGGAGATGGTATGGTCTATATGAGTATTTGGTTATGTTGTTCGGTCTCACGAATGCACTAAAATTTTTCATCGCACTAATGAACCGAGTGTTCTATTCTTACTTGGATTATTTTTTGGTAGTCTTTGTGGATGATATCTTGGAATCCTCTCACACTCGACATGACCATGGAATCCATCTTGAGATCATATTGAGTACACTAAGAGAGCATGAACTATATATTAATCTCTCAAAGTGTAACTTTTGGAGAAACCAAATTCATTTCTTGGGTCATGTCATCTCGAAGCAAGAGTATCAGTAGACCCATAGAAGGTGAGAACAATAGTTTTTTTTGGATCAGTTGAAGAATGTTTTCTAGGTATGGAGTTTTATGGGGGTGGCTGGTTACTACAAACACTTTATTCAAGACTTTTTACGTTTAGCAGAACCTTTGACATGCCTGACTAGGAAGGGAACGATGTATTTGTGGGCAAATTACTGCGATTCAGCCTTTTAGGAGTTGAAGAGGAGGTTGACTTCACCACTGATACTGATTTTTTCAGAACAAGGTATGAGTTACATCACTTACTGCGAGCATCAGGTATCAGGCTAAGAGCAGTGCTTATGCAAGGGGAAGGACTCATTGTGTACGGGTCTTGGCAGTTGAGGCCACCTGAGAGGAACCACCCGATGCACGATCTCGAGTGATCTGTAGTTGTGCATCACTATGGGAAAAATGGATTTTTGCAACGGGCTATTTGCGACGAGATATATTCCCATCACAAATAGTCCATATTAGAGATTATTTGCAATGTGAAACTAATCCGGTCGCAAATAAAAAGTCATTGAGACGGTATAAGGGGTCCCGTCAGAAAAGGTTTGGCATTGTTTTCACACCAAACAGCAGGAAGGGTATTTGCGACTGGGGGTGTCTCCCCATCAAAAATACCTGACAAGAGTAAATACTATTTGCGACGGGACCTGTCACAAATACCCTTTTAACCACTGAATGTAATTAATCCGGCCGAAGATATTTGTGACGGGTAGCTCATCGCAAATAGTACTATCGCAAATAATCTAACATATATATACCCCATCCATTTTTGCTTCCTCTCCATTTCTAATTTCTCCCTCTCTAAACACTAATTTTAGAGTTAAAATTTCTCTAAGTTAGTTTTTTTTAACATGTTTTGATGCTGTCTACACTTATAAGAGATCAAGTTTAAAGGCATCTATTTTTTATTTAATTTAATATTTATTTCATTTTTTTATATTAATTTTAATTATTGTTAATTTTTTGTAATTAAATTAGATTTAGATTGTTTTGTCATTAGTATTTATTTGTAATAATAAATTGAAATTATTAGTACTAATTATTAGTAATAATTAGTAGTTAATAATTATTAATGATAATTAGTAATTAAGATAAATAATTAACGGTAATTAGTAATTCATAACTGTAATTTGTAGTAATTAATAGTAATTAACGCTATTTAGTAATAATTAGCCGTAATTAATAATAATTTTCTGTAATTAGTAATAATTAGGAAAAAATAGAAATAATTCGGAAAAATTGTAATAATTAGGAAAAAATAGTAATAAATAATAATAATTAGTAATAAATACTAATAATTAATAATTAACAGTAATAATTAGTAATAAATATTAATAATTAGAAATAATTACTTATATATACTAATAATTACTAATAAATACTAATAAATACTAATAATTATTAAAATTTAGTAATAATTTGTATTAATTATTAATAAATTAGTAATAAATTAGTTGTAAATTAGTAATAAATTAGTAATAAATAATAATAATTAGTATTAAATAGTAATAATAATTAGTAATAATTATTAATAATTACAAATAATTACTAATAAATATTAATAATTAGTAATATTTATTAACAATTAGTAATAATTGGAAAAAATTAGTAATAAATAAGAAAAAATTACCAATAATTAGTAATAATTAGTAATAAAACTAAATAATTACTAATAATTAGTAATAAATAGTAATAAATAGTAATAAATAGAAATAATTACAAATAATTAGTAATAAATAGTAATAAATAGTAATAATTAGTAAAAAATAGTAATAATTAATAAAAAATAGTAATAATTAGTAACAAATACTAATAATTTGTAATAAATACTAATAAATTGTAATAAATATTAATAGTTTGTAAAAAAAAGTAATAAATACTAATAAATTGTAATTATTAGTAATAATTAGTAATGAATACAAATAATTATTAATAAATAGTAATAATTAGAAATAAATAGTAATAATTAGTAATAAAGAGTAATAAATAGTAATAAATAGTAATAAAAAGTAATAATTAGTAATAAATTGTAATTAATAGTAATAAATAATAATAAATGAGAATAATAGCTAATAAATATGAATAATTACTAATAATTAGCAATAATTACTAATAATTATTAATAATTAGTAATAATTAGCAATAATTAGAAATAATTAGAAATAATTAGTAATAATTAGCAATAATTAGTAATAATTAGTAATAATTATTTATAATTAGAAATAATTAGTAATACTTATTAGTAATTAGTATCAATTAGAAAAAATTAGTAATAATTTGTAATAAATAGTAATAAAAAGTAATAATTTGTAATAATTAGAAATAATTAGTAATAATTAGTAATAAATAGAAATAAATAGTAATAATTTGTAATAAATACTAATAATTAGTAATAATTATTAATAAATAGCAATAATTACTAATAAATACAAATGAATAGTAAAAATACTATTAATAATTAACAAATACTAGCAATTAGTAATAAGTACAAGTAATTAGTAATAATTAGTAATAATTAGTAATAATTAGTAAGAATTAGTAACAATTTGTAAAAATTTGTAACAATTAGAAACAATTAGTAACAATTAGTAATAATTAGTAACAATTAGTTAAATTTAGTAACAATTAGTTAGAATTAGTAATGATTAGTAATAATTTATAATAATTAGTAATAATTAGTAATAATTAGTAATAATTACTAATAATTTTTATTAATTAATAATAATATGTAATAACTAGTAATAATTTGTAATAATTAATAATAATTTGTAATAAATAGTAATAAACAAATTCGGAATAATTCAGAATAATTGGAATAATTGGAATAATTGGAGTAACTGGAATAATTTGAATAATTAGAATAATAGGAATAATTTGAATTATTGGAATAATTGGAATAATTGGAATAATTCAAATAATTGGAATAAATAGTAATTAATAGTATTAAACAGTAATAAATTTTAATAAATAGGAATAATTGGAATTAATTGTAAGAACATAACACAATTTCTAGTGGATTGGAAACACTCTATTTGCTCGATGAATCTTCTCATTTCAACTCTCACCGACTCAAAACATTATGAAAAATATTCTTCTACGTATGTATTTCCAATCTCATATGCATGAGTTTGGATATGAATTTATAGGATCTCAGTATTCAAAATGTTTTTAGGTGGTGACATTTGAGAGAAGATGATTCATCGATGAAAAGGGGGCTATTTGGTCTGATGGCTCATTTAATTGCAGCTTTCTCACACTGAAATACCAATGAATAATCTTGTCGATGGTACACTTATGCATTCTTGTATGCATGAGAGTGGATATACATAACTCTGGGCATATTATGTATTGTGGTTTCAGTGTGAGAAAGTTGCAAGTAAATGTGCCATAAAAAAAGAGTAGCTACCAATCCACTGGTAATTGTGCTGCCTGTAATTAGTGGTAATTAGTAAGAAGTAACTGTAATTATTTATCATCAATTTTTTAGATAGTGTTTTTTATTACAAATTATTAAAAAAATAGTAATGATTTTATATGTTTTAGAAAAATATGGAACAAGAAAGTCGAAAAAAGTCATTATTAGATGATTGCGCTTGGATAAATCCGCTCTAAAATCCCAATAGTTCTAGTTTAAATCATGTATATATTGAGGGTGTTGAAGCTTTCTTATCATTTTCATCATCAAAACCAAAATTTGTTTCATAAGGAACAATTAGGTGACCTTGTCAAAAATGTGCTCTCAGAACATTTAACACATTTGAAAACTTTAGGGGACATCTCTTGTGTTTTGGTTTTCAACTAGATTATATTTTTTGGTATCAACATAGTGAAAATAGTTCTAGAAAAGATACTAATAATTTGATTCTAGATCCATCACAGTTTAAAAATTTAGTACTTGATGTTTCATGTCCATCTGTTCAACAAACTAAAACTCATGATGATAATGATTTAACTTTTATGTTAGCACCATCTGAATTTTATGAGTTTTTGAGGTCTGTTGTGGATGATTTGTTTCCTGGTTGCAAGATTAGAAAATTTGAAGTGTTTGAAAATTTTATGGCTATTAAATTATATAATTGAATGTCAAACAACTGTTTTGATTAGATATTTTATTGGGTTAAAACACTGTTACCTGAAGAAAATGTGTTACCTACAAGTTACTATTAGTGCAAGAGGTTGGTTCGTAATCTAGGCATTAGTTACCAAAAGATTCATGCATGTGCAAATGATTGCATCTTATATTCTGGTGAAAAATATTCGTTGGATAGTTGTCCAACATGTGGACAATCGAGGTATAAAGAAGGTCAACCAGGGAAGTATGGATCGATTCCTTTAAAATAGTTGAGATATTTCCCACTTACACCAAAGTTGCAATGTTTATTTATGTCTCAAAACACAGCGACAAAGATTTCATGGAACAAAACCAATATTTCAACTTGTAAAAACTTGAATAATCTATCTGATGGTGATTCATGGAAGCATTTTGACCAATAGCATCCCTCTTTTGCTTTAGAAGGACAGAATTTGTGATTGGGTCTTTCTACTTACGGTTTCAATCCATTTGGTTTTTACGGTTGTCAGTATTCATATTGGTGGGTCTTTATAACCCCGTACTATTTACCTCTATGGATATTGATGAAGCAACCTTATATATTTTTGACCTTATTAATCCCAAGACATTTGAAAAAGAATATTGATGTTTATTTGAAACCATTGATTGATGAGTTAAATTAATTGGGGAGTAATGGTGTTAGTACATATGATGTTGCTGTGAAACAAAATTTCCTACTAAAAGATGAATTGATGTGGAAAATTGGTGGCTTCACGACATATGGAATGTTATCTAGCTGAAGTACACAAGGTCTGAAATCATTTCCTTATTGTATGAAAGACAACAAAGCATTTATTCTCATTGATGGAAAAAAACTTGTTATTTTGACTGTCATAAAAAATTTCTTCCAATTGATCATCCTTTTCGGAGGAACAAATATCATTTTAAAAAAGGAAATATTGAAAGGGATGGACCTCCAAAAATGATTTCATGTACATAGTTAAAATCAGTTGTATTTTCATTACCTACCATCAGGTTTGGACCAACAATAAACCAACAAGAAATTTCATGGCTTTGGAAATGAACACAATTGGATAAAACGAAGCATTTTTTGTGATCTTCCATATTGAACTGATTTTTTGGTCCACCACATGTTAGATGTCGTAAATATTGAGAATAACAATTTTGTTAATTTATTTCATAAAGTTTTTGATACACTAGGTAAATCAAAAGATAATATAAAGGCCCGATTAGATCTTGCTCAAATTTGCAGTAGACCAAAACTTGAACTACTTGAAAATGTCGGATTACATATATTAATGAAGCCAAAATCAGATTATACACTATCTAAAGAGGTTATTTTATTATTTTGTTGGTGGATTTCAGATTTGAGACTTCCAGATTTCTATGCATCCAATTTCGGCAGATGTGTTAAGAATGGTCATATTACTGGATTAAAAAGTCACGATTATCATGTTATAATGGAAAGACTCATGCCGATTGGATTAGAGGTTTATTGAATTGTATGATTTGGGATTCAATAACCGACATATGATATTTTATCATAGACATTTGTGTGTCAAAAATAGACTACGCTGCACTAGGAAAACTGGAAGAAGATGTTTTTGAAATTATATATAAACTGGAAAAAAACATTCTGACAGATTTATTTGAAACAATGGAAAATTAGATATTAAATTTTCCACATGAAGAAAAATTTTGAGGTCTGGTACAGTTTCGACAGATTCATCTATTTAATAGATGCATGTAGAAACTGAAGAAAAATGTACGTACCAAATCATCAATTAAAGGTTCAATTGCTGAATCTTCTTTGTAGTAGGAAATTGATTTTTTATTCACTCATTATTTTGAATATGAATATCCCTAAAAAACTACATGGGATAAAATAAGGGGAATATTGATTATGATATGGAAGATCATTTATCGTTTTTTAATTATCCAGATCTTGGATTTAGTGGAGTTTATGAATAATGGATTTGAGATGATGAACATCACAGAGCTCATATATATGTTTTGCTCAACTGTGAAGAAATGACATCATTTGTACATTGATTTCTTCAATAACTTATTTTATAATTTATATTATATTGTGTAATCTAATTTTATTTGTAGGTTATATGATACTGATATCAAGAAACGTCTTCCACAAATTACAGCTGCTCCTCTTGAAGATCTCCAATAAAAAAAATTCTCAATGGTTTCAAAAAATGGTAACATAAATTATTGATGGTTTAACATATAAATTCAGTTAATTATTTATTTAATTGTTAATTGTTTTTCATATTTTTAGGTGTCTCAGCATGCTGATAAAAATGATAAGTGACTGTCATACACGTGCATATGAGGAATCAAAAAAACAATGAACATTGGAGTTTTATTGAGATGATATCATCATAGAGAAACTGAGGTTTCTTTTTATAGCATGGTAGATGAAATTATTGAAGTATTTTATCTAGGATAAAATTACATAATGATGTTTAAATTTTTTTTGTTGGAGACTGAGAAAGTATAGCATGTTCATCAGACTCATGGAATTGTTAATATTAAATATAAAAATATTCTTGCAGTAAATAAACCATTTTTACTGGCTCAAGAGGGACATAAAATTTATTATGAAAATTATTGTGCTACTCCAAGAGACCTAAGTGATTGGTGGAGCATAATAAAAACTAAATCTTGTGAAAATCAGTTTACTCATAATGAATTTGGTTTTGCTGACATGAAAGGACCTGAAAATTTTCAACAAACTACTCAAAATACATCTCTTTCATAAACACATGAATATTGATGATGAAACTCCACAATTATGGGTCGATGGTGATGATAATGTTAATGATGTTACAAATGAATTTTAAATAGAATGAGTTGATGAAATTGAAACTCATAGGGATATTGATAATGTTGAGAAGGAATATGAAGACGTTGATATCATCAGATATGAAGATGGTGGTAAAGGTGAACATTCACACAATTAAATGTTTGTTATAATCGTAAATAATATATATAAATATATAATAGTTATTTTCAACTATTTTATAAAAAATCATTTTTTTCAGTTAGAAATTTATTTATTTCATGATTGCCAGAGGCTGAGTTACATTTGAATGAGAAGGATTTGGGATTATCTGACCCTCATCCTACTAGTAGTTTAGGGGGTATGCGGAGGGGCGCAGTCTTGTACGATTGATGATTCCTGACACAATCCCTGAGTGACATCCACGCCTTGGCTTCAATCCATGCACATGAAGTTATGATAACCTATGTATTTTATTTATCATTCATTAATTTATTTATATACTAATTGATTGAATATTTTTTATTTTTTAACAGTTTTGCGCATATAGTTGTTGGACAGGGGAGCGCTATCCTGCACAATTATTTTTCTCAGCCATGGATTACATGAGAATAGATTCTTGTTGATGTGCATCTCTACATGTTCAATCATTGAATGATACGTAAATAAATAATATTTATTTTGAAATTTATTTCATTTATAACTTGATATTATAAATTTTTATAGGGTTTATGGTATCCTATTGATGATATCATGAGTAATGTTATCCACATAGCCTGGGAGGTGTCTATGCATGACCGTTTCCATATGTTTTTTCACAATATGAGAAAGAAAAACAAGAAGAAATTAGGAGCGTCAATATTTGATGAGTAGTGTAGAGCCCACAAACTATAGTACATTTCATCTCACATTTGGGATGGATTATGTTCACACTGGTTGGGTGGTGAATTTTAGAGGAGATCTTCATTGATATGACAAAGCTAGGGGAGATAGGAGGTGACGTATCATGCCGGTAGTTGTACATTGAATACGCATAGAGAGAATTTGGTAAGTACTATTTTTAGATATTTTATATAACTTTAAATATAAACGATTTATTTTATATTCATATAGGCAGTCAAGTAGCCAGATATTATAGAGTATGACATTTATCAGACGATGTACTATGATCCAGCCACTAGAGTGATTAGAGGTGATAACCAACGTCAGATTGTGGTCAGTATTATTTCTTTTTCAGTTTGAAAATTAACTACATATAATATTTCAAAAAAATTATTTCAAATTGGAACTGAAGGAGTCATATGAGGCCGCGATCTCTCAAACACAGGCTGAGAGTCAAGCTGAGATGGCAGATCAGACTAGTGCCCACCATTTTTATGAGGCATCATGGTTGCAAGTGACCTAGTATGGCTTTAAGAAGGGCTGAGTAGATTGTATATACTCTCAATTGACTCATAGTATTGATTATGGTATTGTTGTGATGCCATCGTCTAGCTTGAGTGGAGCTAGTTGAGAGGCATCATCTTATGGATCACAGTATCAGGAGCAACTGCAAGCTCAGAGTGAGCTTATAGAGAGTTTGTGTAAGCATCATGAAGAGATGCGTCAACATTGACAACTGTACGAGGAAGAGACGCGTCGATTGCAGCAGCAACATCATGAGCAGATGGAGTACATGCGCCATCTGACTCGTAGTTTAGGGATAGAGTTTTCTTAGCCATCTCCTCCACCTCCTCAACCTCCTCCAGAAGATGCCCCCCAAATGACTTTTTTTTAATGTTAAAAAACTTGAATTTAATGTTTATAATATTAACTATTTATAGTTTTTCTTTTATATTGGTGTAAATATTGAATAATTTATATTTTATATTTTTTTATTATTTTTAATATTTTATTATTTTATTATTTATTATTAGAATTATATTTTTTATTGTTTGTTTATTTTAATAATAATAATGATAATTTTTTTATATTTTTTTTATTATTGATAGTTTTGATATTATATATATATTTTTTATTATTTTAGTAATATTAATATTAATTTTCAATAAATATTAACAATAATAATAAAATTAATATATTATTAGTACTATATTATTAATAATATTATAATAAAATAATTTTTTATATTATTAATATTAGTATAATATTTATTATATAATATTATATTATTTATAATAATATTATTAATATTAATATTAGTTTATAATATAAATTTATCCTAATTTTACTGATTTTTTTAATTTTATTAAGTATTTCAGATGGGTCCTTTTGCGATGGGGTCCCGTTGCAAATAATTTATATAATTCTTAAATAAGTATTTGCATCGGGAAAATAATACCGTCACAAATACTTATTTGTGACGGGCCTGTACCAAATGATTTATATATATATAATCTATATAATCGGAGAACAATTTGTGATGAGATGATTTCCTTTCAAAAATAGTATTTTTTTGCAACGACCTATCGTAAAAAATACTATTTTTGACGTTTTTTTCTATAATAGACTATTTGCGATGGGACCCCGTTGTAAAAGCTCATTTGTGACGGGATCCCATCGCAAATAGCCCGTCACAAATAACTTAAATTCCATTAGTGGATGCTTTATGATGTTGGCGACATTACCTTTTGGGAGAGCATTTTGTACTATACACTAACCATAGAAGCCTTAAATATATCTTTACATAGAGTGATCTAAATTTGAGGTGGTAAAGGTGCGTTGAGTACCTTTAGTCTTTTGATTTTGAGCTTTCATATACGCTAGGGAAAGGAAACATAGTAGTCGATGCACTGAGCAAGAGGATTCAGATACATATAGTTCTGTATGCCAGTACTGAATGGAAGCTTATGGATCTATTCTCTATTATGCATTTGGAGGTTCATAGAAAACTGGGGCCGATGTATCTTTCATCTATAGTTGTTACCTCGAATCTACTGGATCGAGTGCGAATGAGGCAGCTATCAGATTCTAAAGGCCATGTCCTATGAGAGAGTCCATCAGTCGAGGACCATACTTCTCGGTGGACCATTGGTGAGAATGGGTTTTTTCATTTTTATGGACACGTATGGGTGTCAACAGACATGCGTCAGGAGTTGTGAAATTTTCTTGCCTCTACATGGTAGTTCATCCTAGTGTCACCAAGATGTATCGAGATCTACATCGTCAATATTGTCGGCCATTGATGAAGAGGAATGTGTCTAGTTTTTTTATGAGATGATCCACTTTTCAGCAGGTAAATGCAGAGCATCAACGACCGACAGGGCTATTACAATAGCTACCCATTCTTGACTAGATTTGGAATGATTTCATGATGGATTTCATGAAGGTTTTACCAAGGTATCCATGAGTTAATGATGTGGTTGGGGTTGTAATCGATAGAGTCACGATGGATGCACATTTCTTAAAATTCATGGAAAATCTAAGTGTTTATGATCTTGGATAGTTGTACATCCTAGATATAGTACGTTTTCATGGGGTTCTACACACTATCATTTCATATAGGGATGCCAAGTTTACTTCTCGTGTCTAGAAGGGACTATAGAGGGATTTGGGTACACAGGTACTTCTGAGTACATCTTACCACCCCTAGGAAGATGGCCATTCCAAGCACATGATTCAGGTTTTGGAGGACATGCTTCAATCATAAGTCCAATTTTTAGGGGATCTTGGGAGAGACACATATCCTTGATGGAGTTTTCCTAGAATAATAGTTTTTAGGAAATTATTTAGATGGAACCTTATGAGGATTTGTACAGTTGGCCATGTCGATCACCCCTATGTTTGATGGAGGGGGTGAGAGGTATCTAACATGGGACCTAATCTTGTCTAGGAGACCACTGAGCAGGTGTAGTTGATTCAGAATGGGATGGCTACTTTAAAATCTCACTAGAAATCTTATGATGATCGATTGAGACAACCTCTAGAGTTCGAGGTCGGAGATCAGGTTTTCCTATATTTCACACTAAGTTTAGGATATAGAAGGATTAAGAGAGAGGGGAAGATTTTACCATGATATGTCGAGCTCTTTAAGGTTTTAGAAAGACTCGGGCCTATTGCCTATCAATTGCAGTTACCTCAGAGGTATTGGGAAATCCATGATGTATTTCATGTTTCTCAGCTACGATGTTACTGTTCAGACCCGTTTCATTCTTTTCATCCCAAGGAGGTTGAGTTGGAGGTGGATATACCCTTCGAGGAGAACCATATTTAGATTTTAGATCACATCATAAAGGTTCTATATGGTCGGTATGTTCCTCTAGTACGGGTGTTATGGCAGCACATGTGAGTGCAGGACAAGACATGGGAGAGGGAGGCCGATGTGCGATCTTAGTGGCCTTAGTTGTTCACAGATTATTTTTCACCACCATTGGAAGGGAAATTCAGGGGAAATTTTCATTAAGGGGGAATTTTTTAATAACCAAGATCTTATTTTTAGGTATGGATCTTGATTTTGGGTTATTTCTATAGAAACAAAGAAATGGGGTTTTTCTGAGTACATGTCGTGTACTTACATGTACATGTTGTGTACCCAGTTACTGCATACTAGCCATGTGATGGATGAGTACATGGTCGTGTGGTGACCTGACATACTACTTATGTCAGGGGCCAGTTATGGATACTACACGACATTTAGTTTTAATGAACACAACATGTAATTTTCTTTTTATTAGATATATCAGAGCAGGGTCATGTCTTATATTCGAATATGACTTCTTCTCCCCGTGGTTCATACAGGAGAGCAACAGAATGGCCAATAAACTCTAAGAACCTCTTGATTATCTGCTTGATCTCCGATTGAGACACTTTCAGGTGGATTAAAATCCCACTGGGGAGTTCTCAAATCCTCTAGATCCTTTCTTATTTATTCCTTCTGTCTTTTAAGTTATTCAATGTAGAGAATGTACCATCTTTTTGTATATCTATGTCAATTTATACCAATTCAAGGTCCAACATTCTAGTATATCGATCGTACAATATCGAGGTAGGTGGGTTGTGCCTTTATTGTGTTGTCTTGGATTATATATACATAATGTTCCGTATACCCATGTTTTGGGGTATTGCTTGATTTATAATTTAATCTTTTTATCACCTTCTATGGTTTATTTAATTGACAAAGGGCACTTTCTTATGCATAAGGTTGGATAACTTGTTTATGGGATACCCCATGGGTGTGTTTACCTTGGTTGATTAGTAATGGACATTTGGTATAGGATTCCTTTTAGGCTTGCCTTATTTTACATGCCTTGTCTGGTTAGGATGGATTTGTTTTTTATATGAAATGCATTTGATATGCTTTGAAAATGTTTATCCATGTTGTATTTATAGATTACATGAGTTTTGTTGATAGGATATGTGTGCTATTTTCCCAATGGACTATGAGAGACATGGACCGGGATGACTAAGGGGACTTATAGATTATTTACATGGGATAGTGAGAGCCTTGGTGTAGATGATTGACCCAGGTGGTCTTTTATAATTGATAATGCTATGTTGACCCATGGGTATTGACCCTGAGAGTTTCCCAGGTGGTCCTTTATAATTTAATGATGTTATATTGACCATGGGGGTATTGACCATGAGATATTACTTGGTGGACATTTTGAATTGGTTTATACAATGTTGAACTAAAGGAGTTAGACCGTGAAAGCTTCCCATAGGTTTGTTTATGAAAAATTTAAATATTGTGATGAGTCTTCCAAGACAAAGCACAATATTGGACTCAGTATTACTTGAATGTTTAGATGGTCCTCATAGACATCTGTTTTGTTACTTACACAAGGGATATAGAGCTTTGGACAGATCCCAAGGTTTACACGATTCGAAGTATTGAATAATAAATGTAAATGAATGTAATTAAAAATATTAGGATTGTTTACTTTTGAGTACTTTTCAGTTTATTGCATCATGCATGCATATTAACTGCTATTTATATTCACTGACAGTTAGGCATAGATCATTTGGTGGTTTCCTTCTATGATTCGTCTCTCATTTTGTTTGGGTCTTATGTTGGACCTAAAAATATTATATTATTGAAGGTATAGATAGGGGAAATCTCTATTCTTTAGCAGCTACTTGATTGTTATTGGAGCAGGAGACATGGGACCAAGCCGAGTCTTGAGATGTTGTTGGAGTTTAAATTCTTTCCTATAATTTTGTTTCTGTATTGTATTTATAGCATTGTGAATTTTTATTTTTTCTTTCCTAGACACATGTGACATGAATCATTGATATATATATATATTCTCCCATTGTATTATTACTATCATTATTCTGTTTTTTAATTCTATTGTATGTTATTACTGCTTAAGTTATTGTTTAATATTTTTTTTCATTGTGTTTACTTTTCCAATGATGGAATATTTTCCCAATTATCGCACCTTGTACCTATATGTTGGTTGGAACGCTATGGAATTTGGTGAAATGTGCTTGAGGTTATGTGACCAATCGGGTTCGGGGAAACTTTGGGTGGCTCTTGGATCCAGGATGTTACAAGTTTCCTACTATTCTACCAAAATTTGAATTTAATTTCTCAAAAAACAATTTACGTGGTGACACACAAAATTCAATGGATCACTATATAATGTACTCAATTTAGTTTTAAGAATTGAATAATAAACTCATGGAGAACATTGACAAGGGATTAATTCAGTCAATTTTTTCACCATGGGATGTACCTATTTATTTTTTCTAGAATAGTGAAGGATCAATGTGACTCTCTATTGTTTACCGAGATCTGAATAGGGTCACAATTAAGAACAATTATATTATTTCCCATATCGATGAATTATTTGATCAAATGTAGGGAGCTCAACACTTTTACCCATATAGATCATTATTCTAGATATCATCAATTTAGGTTCAAAATAGAGGATATATTGAATAAAATATTCCATAAAATGTATTCAAAATATGAATGTATTGTTATTCCATTTAGTCCTACAAATTCCTCTGCTTTCATTTAGATTAAATGAATACTGTATTTTGATATTACATTGATCAATTTGTGGTATTATTTATATATTTCATTCTTATACATTAAATGTTCATGTAAGAGAATTAAAACCACCTTATAAGGGTAATAAAGACATTATGTAAGGAGAAAATACATGAATTTTTTAAATGTTAATATTGGCTACAAAAGATTCATTTTTTGGTCATATAATCTCAAGAGAGGCTATATCAATATATCCATAAATGAGACATGCTATTAAATGTTGTACTACAAAACCCACCATAACTATGATCCCTAGTTTTCATGGATTAGATAGATTTTATAATAATTTAATATATAATTTTTCAAGGATATCTAATCCAATACAAATGTTATCTATGAAGGGATAAATTATGAAAATATTAGTTTGATCACTTGTTATTACATTATCCAATAGTAAAGAAGGGTTTGTAATCTATAGTAATGAATCCATGTAGGTATTTGGAGTTGATCTTATACAGAATGGAAAGGTTATATATTATTCCTTATAAAAATTGAATATTTATGATAAAAATTAACCAACTCTTGATTTGGAGTAAGATATGGTGTTTTTTTCATAAATATACATAGAAATTTTATTTTTATAGAAATTTGTTACTTATATTATAATGACCCATGCTTTAAATACCTGTATATTTAACCATTATTACAAAATACATAAAAACACACCCAAAGAAAGTATAAGTTTAGTGTGTAACCCCCCGAGCTTCCACGATACGCTTCTCATTCGATAATGCAATGGCTTGCATTGTACGCAACTTCGAATTCTAAAACACCGTGACTAATCAAAGTAGCCGTTATGAATAGTAATAACCACTTTTTAAAATTATAGAAATTTTATATTTCAAAATGGACTTCATTTTTGGATTCGGAATATCGAAATTAGCCTATGTTGAAATTTTGGTATTTTTCTGAGAACTTATAATTTTTTATGAATAGTGAAAAATACTTAAAAACAACTTTTTTAATAAAAATAATATATAGTGATAAATTATAATATTTAGTGGTTTTAATGTATAATTAGAATATATATTTACCATTTTATCCAATGGTGGTCATTAGAATTAATTTAACATTGAAATTGGACATAAACAATTGCCAATCTTTTGATATAAATTGTTTCTTAAAAACATGCTATTTGTTGTAACAACGGGAATTAATTATAAAATTAAATAATAAAACTTATATGTTTGGAATTTTTTAAAATAGACATCATTTTTGAATTCGGAATATCAATTATAGCTTAGGGTGAAATTTTGGCCTTATTATGAAAACCTTCAATTTTTGATGAATAGTGAAACCACTAAGTGGTTGTTAAAAACTGATTTTTCGTTAAAATAAAATATTACCACTTCTGTGATTTGATTTTCAAAAATCCGACATACATGGTTGTCATTAAGAAGTAAAATGTGGTTCAATGAGATTAAAATAATTTTTTGGTGAATAGTAACTTTTAAGTTCTTAATCGCAATTAGAGGTAATTAGTGTAGTTTAAGGTAAAAATAATGTTTTAATAATATAAGATGAGCTTGACACTTGTCCTACTCCTATTGGATGAGTCATGGCCGACCAAGACAACCCATGGGTCAACTTGGGGACCCCATGGAGCCACTTTGGTTGGAAAATGACATTAATATATATTTATTTAATGTTAAAAATAAATTGACACAAACATGAGTTGTTTTACTAAAACAGTTTTTAAGTGGGGTTACACAAGTCCACATTTTGACTATAAATATTCATTAGAAAGCTAAAAAGAGTTCCTAAATCATAGTATTTTTTTTATAATTTTTAGACATTAAATAAATTAAATTATTTATGACATCATTATGATGCAGCAATGACCTCATTATTTGAAGATTTAAATAAAATGAGACGATAATGCAAAATCCAAGGCTTACACTTGTCCAAAGCCTATTGGATGAAGAGATTTCGAACCCTTATCACCTTATCCACGAATTATATAAGTGTGGGACCTTTAGAATCCGAAAAGAATTGTATAATAATGTAACATTTCAATCTTTCCAAAAGAGCCCCTCCTCTCCACTTATAAAAGGCCCCCACCTCTCCCACCTCATTTACACTTTCAAGCCATTTGGCTCGGCCAACCTCTGCCCAAATACTCTCCCAACTTCCCTCTCTTACTCCTAGAAGCCTCACTTTGGGCAGAACTCTTCCCAAGGAAGCCTTTGGCTCAAATCAAAAAGAGTTACCCGATTTTGAGGTAATGTCTTCTCTAATGTTGTTTTGTTTTATTTATCTTCTCCAACCACCTAAAATATTTTTATTCATTTATTTTGTAACAACAACAGTATCCTCAATATACTAGGATGTTGTTATGAGAAGGATTCGAGCTACACTTACACACACCTACATCTAATGGTTAAAGAACATACGGTTTCTGTGGATGGCGAATTTCTGCCTCACGAAACGATGAGTGTTCAACACTCATATAACACCTCCAAAGGTGGCCATTAAGATGTCACTATTTTTATATATGATATATAATATGTTTATGTTTTACTTATGCTTCTGTATTTCTCATTTATGGCATACTTTATGATTTCCATTATGGGTATAACGCGATAATTTCATTTTAGGAAGTGCGGACTACCGCCCCCTCAAAGTGATTTGAATCGTTAATGCCATATGTGGGATGTATAAAGGATGGAGTAAATGGTATTATACACTATATTATACTGGAATTATATTATACATTTATATCATTATGATTTCGTTCCATTAAATATGGAATTGAAATGAAAGTAGCGTTCATGCGTACGTACGGCTTACCGTCTCCATGAACGGTGCATTTCATTTCTTACCTCTAAATGTTACGTAATATTACAAATGAATGTATATACTGGATATATGAGATATATATGACATCTAAATCATGAATATAATTCGGGAGATAATGGATATTCTACCACATAAACAACTTGTAATTATAAGAATTTTATTGTTGACTCAAGTACCAAAGATCGACAAAACGACCGTTATTAACTTAAATAATTAAATAATGTTCATAACATGGTAATAAGGGATATAAAAGGAATAATGAACATGAAAAAGGTTCTTAAGTAAATAGATATTAACTCTAGTTTATTATTCAGGAGGTTAAAGAATGGTCGAGTCAGGACAAGACGCAAGGTAAGGGAACTTCTTAACCCAACTTCCATTCTTTGGGTTAATCTCCTACTTTCAAATTATGTCATGATATTATTATGTCCTATTTTGTATTTTTTACTTTCTTTATGTGTAACTATAGTGAATACACATAATAGATCTATTTTATTTTAAAAATGATCTTTTTAAGGACTTCGTCTCAATCCCCTTTCATTGAGGCATATTTGGTTTTATACACAACTTTATATTATACGGTGTATAAACCCCTTTGACTTTTATATTTATTCAAAAGCAATCTTTTTTATACGAAGCGTTTTGCTAAACGACAAAAGGGAATGTTTTTCTTTCCGTACTTATGCGGCGACAATGACTTCTCCGCCGCCGTGACCATTTTTTGAGTTTCGGCTTCCTCTACAAGCCATCATTTTTTTAATGAAAAATAAATACAAAGTATTAAATTTCTTTTACTTTGGTATTGAAAATGGTTTTGAAAGCGTTTGTATTATAACAATGTGTTGTATTGATATCTTGTGATTGAAATGTGGAAATGTTATGTTTCCTTTATGAATGTTTTATGTGATACGATTATGTTATGGTTTATGATATGTTTAAACCTATTCATATGAGGAATGTATTGGACTTAATAAGTGACGGGTGGAGCCCACTATAGCTCCTCGATGCATCGGTAGGTCTCATGAGACAACTAGACGTGGAATTGGCCGAGGCCCTTTCCCAATTTGATTTATGGTTTTGGCTGAGGCCTTAATCATTTTAGACGTCTTGGCCGAGGCCTTGACAAAATGTTTCAGAATGTCTGGCATTATACATTCCCTCATTATGAAAGTGGTTATTGATTTTGCATGTGATTATTCGACCAGTAGAATATCCATGCGAAGAAGTGAATGGCATTATCTCATTTTACTTTTGCCATATTATGTTGAAGTTCAAGTTTAAAAGGCTTTTGTTTTAGTTATACATTGCCTTAAATGTTAATGTTTATTTATGAAAGCTTCCGCTATATTGTTAACCTTACTGAGCATCTGAGATCACCCCTTTCAATGTTTTAATATTTTTCCAGGATGTGAAGAAGTATTTTATGAATGACCTGCAGGGATAGTCAGAAGAGGATATGAGTGTGGACTATGGAGAATTTGTTATTGTAGTTTTTCACTTTATGATGTAATGTAACATTTACGAATGTATCTAGTGTTTCCAAGGCTACTAAACTAATCGGTCTTTCGAGACTTGATCTTTTGTGATCATGCCAATGTTACGAAGTAATGCACCGACTCTGGGTAGCTGGGGTCGGGGCGTTATAGTTGGTATCAGAGGCAGTTTAGTACTAACCTTGGAAGCTAGATTTAGATAAACTCTGATTAGAGCACATATCCCGAAGATAGACTTTGAGGATTAGTATAGAAGAACTTCTAGAATTTTGGTATTGTAGAGATGTTGTGAGTTTTCCGAGCAATACATCCCTGTCTGGATACGAGCAGGTAGAGGCGGCTCTGGCACAGATGTACCTAGGGGTAAAACCCGAAAACACCGCTTTGAGCTAGACTCGAACGGGAACTGGTGCACGACAACAGGCCTTGCTGCACTCTTGGTTACGACACTCCCGGGGGATATGCTTTGGATAATTCCCATTTTCATTACAAACCACTATGAAGGGTTACGAGTATATATTTCCTCAAAGAAAACATTTTTATAATTATGGATTATATCCATAAATAGTTCAATTTATGTTATCTGTTTTATAAGTATGGGATTATGTATTTTGATTCATAAACTGATCTAATTTATGCCATTGTTTAGAAATGGCGCCTAGTGGAAGAAATGGAAACCGTATCAATGCATGCACTCCATGTAGGGATTGCCCTCCTGCTCAAGATAATTATTGTGGAGCTGGAGATACAACTGGTGCTGATCAACTTATTACCATACTGGGACAACTCACTCAGGTTATGAATAATAACCTTACTCGTATGGAGCACCCTGATCCGTAACGTGGAGGATCAATGTTAGACCGCTTCATGAGGCAACAACCACCAACCTTCAATGGGAGTATAAATCCTATAGTAGCTGAGCAATGGATAAATTCCTTAGAGAAAATATTCCATGCCTTGGGGAGTAGTGAAAGGGAGAAGGTTGTTATGGCAGTTTACCGCCTCACTGGAGATGCCGATCAGTGGTGGTCGCTGATTCAAAACACAAAGGAAGATGATGACGTATCGAATATGGAATGGAGGGAGTTCATAGAGCTTTTCTTAGAAAAATACTTTCCTCGTGACCATCGAGCAGATATGGAAAGGCAATTTCTGAGTCTGAGGCAGAAGGAGGATGAGAATGTCGCAAATATGAGGCTAACTTTACAAGGTTAGCGAGGCATGCTTCCGATTATATACGTAACCCAAGAAGTAAGATTGATCGTTTCTTTTATGGGTTAAAACCATTTCTCCATCGAGCTTTAGTATCAAAAACCTTCTCATCATACGAAGATATTGTCTCGTGTGCTATCAAGACAGAAAAGGAATTCTCTAAGTCTTATGACAACAAAGTAAAGCAAGAGAAGAAGAGAACGGTGGAACAAGAGACAGATAAAGGGAAAAGGGGAAAGAAGGATTTTCCATTATGTGATAATTGTGGGAAGAATCACCCTGGTACTTGCCTAAAAGGAATGGGAGTTTGTTATAAATGTGGAGAAAAGGGTCACCAGGCTCGTGATTGCAAGGGAAAGAAAGAGGCTATCAAAGTTGAATGCTATAATTGTAGAGAAATGGGTCATTATGCAAATGAATGTCCTAAGCATCAGGGAAACTTACCTCAGAAAAGGCCAAGGGATCAAGGACAATCTTATGCTGTTACTACAGTTGAAGCAGAATAACTAATGTATTGGTGCTTTTGGACTGATGGATTATATTTCGGTTATTAGAATAATGTGATATATATATAAGGATTGTACTACAGTACTTGTTGATTTCAGTAAGGTTTTAATATGATGAAGGTAATCATATTTTTAGTATGTGACAATAAGAGAAACTTTACTTTGTTTGGGGAATCTGATAAATTGATTTTGGAATTAAGAGACCTTTTAGAGAAAGTCTGGACAGAGGTATTTTGGATAATTATAAAGGTTGGAGTGGATTAAGTTGATCTTTGGATAGTATTGTTTAAGGTTAAAACATTTATGAAGATTATTTTTGGAATAGTATAGTACTATATTTTTAGGAAAAGGACAACCTGCAGGGTGGGGCATAACCGTCGCATCGGACAAAGCTGCAGGAATCGAACCCACAACCATAGTGCGACAGGCCTTTATTTCCTACCACTAGCCTACAGGAAGTCCCTGGTTATTACAAAATAATTTTACTAATCTAAATGGTATGTGTTAACATTTGGAACCTTATACAATTAGGATAAGTATAATATTTTTGAGTTCTATTATCTTTTTGAGTAAAAGATGAGTTGAAGGTTGAAACTCTAATTGTCAAGCATAAATATATACCTATCTCTTATTGAATGAATAAATTAATTCTTAAACTTTATTAAAGGGATATTAAAACAAAAAAATGTGTTATCCTAATACATTATGTCTTGTTGAACTGATGATATTTTAAATCAACATAGATTGAAGACTTTGAGGCCCTCAATTTGACAGTTGATTGTGATTGATGACCTCAATCACTCCCTACGAATATTTACGTTTTTCCTCCAATTATATGTCTCTAATTTCCACCAATGTTCTCCTAATCGAGATCATAATTGGGTGGTGACATTTTCATTTCCCTTTTCCTCTTATTAAGGCTAAATTTTATTAATCTTATTTCCGATGTGGGTTTTACACAAAGGTATTTTCTCCTTTCAACCTTTTATTTTCAAAGAAATTTTTTTTCAAATTGCGAGGACGCAATTTATTGAAGGAGGGGAGAATGTAACACCCCGAGCTTCCACGATACGCTTCTCATTCGATAATGCAATGGCTTGCATTATACGCAACTTCGAATTCTAAAACACCGTGACTAATCAAAGTAGCCGTTATGAATAGTAATAACCACTTTTTAAAATTATAGATATTTTATATTTCAAAATGGACTTCATTTTTGGATTCGGAATATCGAAATTAGCCTATGTTGAAATTTTGGTATTTTTCTGAGAACTTCTAATTTTTTATGAATAGTGAAAAATACTTAAAAACAACTTTTTTAATCAAAATAATATATAGTGATAAATTATAATATTTAGTGGTTTTAAAGTATAATTAGAATATATTTTTACCATTTTATCCAATGGTGGTCATTAGAAATAATTTAACATTGAAATTGGACATAAACAATTGCCAATCTTTTTATATAAATTGTTTCTTAAAAACATGCTATTTGTTGTAACAACGGGAATTAATTATAAAATTAATTAATACAACTTATATGTTTGGAATTTTGTAAAATAGACATCATTTTTGAATTCGGAATACCAATTGTAGCTTAGGGTGAAATTTTGGCCTTATTCTGAAAAACTTCAATTTTTGATGAATAGTGAAACCACTAAGTGGTTGTTAAAAACTGATTTTTCGTTAAAATAAAATATTACCACTTCTGTGATTTGATTTTCAAAAATCCGACATACATGGTTGTCATTAATAAGTAAAATGTGGTTCAATGAGATTAAAATAATTTTTTGGTGAATAGTAACTTTTAAGTTCTTAATCGCGATTAGAGTAATTAGTGTAGTTTAAGGTAAAAATAAAGTTTTAATAATATAAGATGAGCTTGAAACTTGTCCTACTCCTATTGGATGAGTCATGGCCGACCAAGACAACCCATGGGTCAACTTGGAGACCCCATGGAGCCACTTTGGTTGGAAAATGACATTAATATATATTTATTTAATGTTAAAATTAAATTGACACAAACATGAGTTGTTTTACTAAAATAGTTTTTAAGTGGGGTTACACAAGTCTAAATTTTGACTATAAATATTCATTAGAAATCTAAAAAGATTTCCTACATCATAGTATTTTTTTTATAATTTTTAGACATTAAATAAATTAAATTATTTATGACATCATTATGATGCAGCGATGACCTCATTATTTAACGATTTAAATAAAATGAGAAGATAATGCAAAATCCAAGGCTTAAACTTGTCCAAAGCCTATTAGATGAAGCGATTTCAAACCCTTATCACCTTATCCACGAATTATATAAGTGTGGGACCTTTAGAATCCGAAAAGCATTGTATAATAATGTAACATTTCAATCTTTCCAAAAGAGCCCCTCCTCTCCACTTATAAAAGGCCCCCACCTCTTCCACCTCATTTACACTTTCAAGCCATTTGGCTCGGCCAAAATCTACCCAAATACTCTCCCAACTTCCCTCTATTACTCCTAGAAGCCTCAGTTTGGGCAGAACTCTTCCCAAGGAAGCCTTTGGCTCAAATCAAATAGAGTTACCCGATTTTGAGGTAATGTCTTCTCTAATGTTTTTTGTATTATTTATCTTCTCCAACCCCCTAAAATATTTTTATTCATTTATTTTGTAACAACACCAGTATACTCAATATACTAGGATGTTTTTATAAGAAGGATTCGAGCTACACTTACACACACCTACATCTAATGGTTAAAGAACATACGGTTTCTGTGGATGGCGAATTTCTGCCTCACGAAACGATGATTGTTCAACACTCATATAACACCTCCAAAGGTGGCCATTAAGATGTCACTATTTTTATATATGATATATAATATGTTTATGTTTTACTTATGCTTCTGTATTTCTCATTTATGGCATACTTTATGATTCCCATTATGGGTAAAACGCGATAATTTCATTTTAGGAAGTGCGGACTACCGCCCCCTCAAAGTGATTTGAATCATTAATGCCATATGTGGGATGTATAAAGGATGGATTAAATGGTATTATACAATATATTATACTGGAATTATATTATACATTTATATCATTATTATTTCGTTCCATTAAATATGGAATTGAAATGAAAGTAGCGTTCATGCGTACGTACGGCTTACCGTCTCCATGAACGGTGCATTTCATTTCTTACCTCTAAATGTTACGTAATATTACAAATGAATGTATATACTAGATATATGAGATATATATGAAATCTAAATCATGAATATAATTCTGGAGATAATGGATATTCTACCACATAAACAACTGGTAATTATAAGAATTTTATTGTTGACTCAAGTACCAAAGATCGACAAAACGACCGTTATTAACTTAAATAATTAAATAATGTTCATAACATGGTAATAAGGGATATAAAAGGAATAATGAACATGAAAAAGGTTCTTAAGTAAATAGAAATTAACTCTAGTTTATTATTCAGGGGGTTAAAGAATGGTCGAGTCAGGACAAGACGCAAGGTAAGGGAACTTCTTAACCCAACTTCCATTCTTTGGGTTAATCTCCTACTTTCAAATTATGTCATGATATTATTATGTCCTATTTTGTATTTTTACTTTCTTTATGTGTAACTATAGTGAATACACATAATAGATCTATTTTATTTTAAAAATGATCTTTTTAAGGACTTCGTCTCAATCCCCTTTCATTGAGGCATATTTGGTTTTATACACAACTTTCTTTTATACGGTGTATAAACCCCTTTGACATTTATATTTATTCAAAAGGAATATTTTTTATACGAAGTGTTTTGCTAAACGACAAAAGAGAATGTTTTTCTTTCCGTACTTATGCGGTGACAATGACTTCTCCGCCGCCGTGACCATTATTTGAGTTTCGGCTTCCTCTACAAGCCATCTTTTTTTTAATGAAAAATAAATACAAAGTTTTAACTTTCTTTTACTTTGGTATTGAAAATGGTTTTGAAAGAGTTTGTATTATAACAATGTGTTGTATTGATATCTTGTGATTGAAATGTGGAAATGTTATGTTTCCTTTATGAATGTTTTATGTGATACGATTATGTTATGGTTTATGATATGTTTAAACCTATTCATATGAGGAATGTATTGGACTTAATAAGTGACGGGTGGAGCCCGCTATAGCTCCTCGATGCATCGGTAGGTCTAATGAGACAACTAGACGTGGAATTGGCCGAGGCCCTTTCCCAATTTGATTTATGGTTTTGGCCGAGGCCTTAATCATTTTAGACGTCTTGGCCGAGGCCTTGACAAAATGTTTCAGAATGTCTGGCATTATACATTCCCTCATTATGAAAGTGGTTATTGATTTTTCATGTGATTATTCGACCAGTAGAATATCCATGCGAAGAAGTGAATGGCATTATCTCATTTTACTTTTGCCATATTATGTTGAAGTTCAAGTTTAAAAGGCTTTTGTTTTAGTTATACATTTCCTTAAATGTTAATGTTTATTTATGAAAGCTTCCGCTATATTGTTAACCTTACTGAGCATCTGAGCTCACCCCTTTCAATGTTTTAATATTTTTCCAGGATGTGAAGAAAAATTTTATGAATGAACTGCAGGGATAGTCAGAAGAGGATATGAGTGTGGACTATGGAGACTTTGTTATTGTAGTTTTTCACTTTATGATGTAATGTAACGTTTACGAATGTATCTAGTGTTTCCAAGGCTACTAAACTAATCGGTCTTTTGAGACTTGATCTTTTGTGATCATGCCAATGTTACGAAGTAACGCACCGACTCTGGGTAGCTAGGGTCGGGGCGTTACATAGTGACTTGGGAATCTTGGAACTGAAACTTCTAGTCTAGTGAAATATCATAAATGTTAAATAAAAATATCTCTCCCTTTAGTACTCCCGCCTTAAATCATTTTTTATGACCTGGGGAAAAGAGAACATATAAAAAGTGTGAGCACATATGATCAGTAAGGGTAAACAAGGAAATTTTCAAACAAAATTTGAACATAACAATGTAGAAACATGAAAATAAATTTTGAAAATCATAACATATATAATATATTTCAAAATAATGAGATGTGTAATAAATCATGGAAATTCATAAGACATGAATCAAAATTGAATAATGAAAATAATCCATAAAATACAAATAAAAAATTGATTTTGTGGCATTCATATTAGAATATAGAATTTATTTCCATAGTAGTTAAGTCATATCTTCCAAGGACATCATGTTACTATGTGTTCACTACCCATACCATCTTATTAGTCATGGTTTACTCCCATATCCATCTTGGTAGTCATTGTTCACTCCCATAACTAACTTCATTATGATGGTTCACTCCCAAGACCATATTTGTGGACAAGGTCCTCCATGTCTATCTAATAAGATATTAATCTTCTACATATGCATTGGAGGGATATATAGGTCCCACACATCACATAATGAAATCATTCTCACATTTTCCACAAAATCATAAATCATTCCGCATAGCATCACCCATGGAATAAAATGGGTTTCTTATATATCATTTCATCATATCATAATCCATGAAAAAAATGGATTTCATAAATACAATTACATCATAATCATAATCAAACTTTTAGAATAATAGTGATAGTATACAAGAAACATGTCCCTATTAAATAATATCATCTTAGATGGAAATTAATTTTGATTGGACAATTGAAATTAATTATTGAGTAAAATATCTATTCTTATTTGAAAACATTTTATTTTCATAAAATTAAACACAATTTTAAAATGAAATAATTTTTTCAAAATAACTAAGAAATATTGTAATGTAATCTTGATGAAAATAAGGTGTTATGAAAACATAAAAATCATTCATTCTATGTAAGTTAGAAGAGAAAATTCTTATCAATATTTTTCTAGAAAAGTTGAAAACTACCTCATATGGAAAATGAAAAAAATATTCCATTAAAACTATGTAGCAAGAGTAAAAAATGGATAAAATTGACTTTAAACATCTATATTAGAATAGTAAAATATTTTATAGAATAATTTTTCGAAAATATGGACATGGATGATAAATAAACCCTAGTAAATACTTATGTGTAAACAATCTCAAATAATAATGAGATTGTGAATTATCCCTTACCTTAGGTATGATTCATTGGTACATATCCAAACAACCTATATATTAGATTAATGAGTGTTATAAACTTCATCCAGATCCATATTTATATTTATGTTATCAAATGTGATCACATTATCACCCATTTAATAATATTTCATTATTACTCTTCTTCTCGGTGCTATTTGATTCATGTTTTTCATATAAATCATAGTTATCCTTTTTGAGTTTACTTTATATCATTTATATAATGATAATAATTTAATATGTATTATATTTATTAATTATATAAATTTATATAATCATCATTTAAATGATATCATTGAGAGTAAATCGCATTGCATCGTGGAGACGGTAGGTCGAACATACACGTGAGTGATGATATAATTTTTTTAATTATGAAATGGTATAGAATTGGATGGTATATATATTTTTTGAAAATAAATATCATGAATAATAATAAAAAATAGTTATTATTTTCATCATTACACCCATAATATAAAGGTGGTTGTAAAAAAATAGATTACACCACAGTATGCAGATGGTAAGTCGTACGAAGGTATGCATGGTGATTCTATTTTTCATAGTATAGATAAAATATTGAATATGGATTCTCCTTAATCATAATATAATATCAATATATATTTAATATTAGACTTATTATATTATACTAGAAAAAACATAATAATAGGAAGTAGAAGAATAAATATTTTTTAAAGATCCATCAATGAAGTTACTTCTTCTTCGAAGAAAATCCTCTAGATCTGGTATTAGGGACCCTAGAGTGGGTCTTCTAAGAAGAAAAAACATCTATAATGTGTATAGGGATTTTTATAAGGGAATTTTTCAAAGGTTTTTAAATCCTTAAGTCTCAATGGGTTGTGAACAAGTAACGTAAGAGGTGTCCTTTTATCATTGATCTAAGGGGCACTTTGGGAAATTCATAAAATATTAATTTATAATAAATTATTACAATATAAAAATACCACCAAAAGTCAATGTAATAGAATATTTGATGTGATAATGTTGTAATCTCATCAACTAATAATGTATAGACATTTTTAGGTTTTATGTTAAACCTTATCAATCTGATTAACCCATAATTAATCAATTTTAATTTCCATTGCGATAAACCCCCTTTAAATATTAAATAGTTGAAATTATTTACTTATTTGGTGTCAATTTATCTTAAGTTAACAATTTATTATACTTTAGAAAATATAAAAATATATTCCCAATTTTTAATTGTTTTATTTATTTTTAAATAATTTAATAACGTATTATTTTCATAAAATTTCATTATTATAAATTTTAACACTATTCATTACTTTGACATTTAATAAAATCCAAACACCATGATAGCTTTGAAAAAAAATTACTTAATACACTCCTAAAATGTCATAGTTTCTAATAACATTATTTTATCACCTTAATTAATTCAAATAATATTTATTATAATATTTTCAAGATCTTTTATTTACATTTCTATTAATAAATTAATTACTACATCACTATTATGTCACCATTAAAGGTAATTATCTTGTCCAAAAAAATTATAAATAAATTACCATGATATAGATAATTTTTTATCTTGATGAAGACTATTTATTTTTTATGATATTTCCTAGTTGTCCCAATATAAAAATTATTATACTTATGAGAAATATGAGTGTGACAGTTTGTCACTTTCTTTGATTTTATTAATATCTATGTCATTTTCATGGAAACATGACTTTTTAATGACTTAATTTTTATCAATATATGTTAAAATTAGAGTTATATTCCTAAAATAAATATTTTACATTTTATAGGTTCATTTTATATTCTTTATAATTTTATTTTAAACTAAATTTACCTAATTTAACTTTTACCGTGGTAAAACAAATTACCGTGGTTACTATTCATATTGGACAAAAATAAAAGTGACCTATATCAAAAATTTGTGACTATTAATAATAAATTGAAATATATTTTTAAAAATAAAAAATTCAGAAGTTTCATTTATTAATTTAAAATTAATCCCATTATCTGAATAAGAAAACTGGTTTTTAAAGTCAAGACACGCAAAAGATTGAAATGTTTTTGTTTAATGTGAAATTAATTACAATGACCTAGATTATAGTAAATGATCAAGTTATAATATATTTATGTTTTCAAACCATTATGTAATATTAGTTAACTATATAAATTATTTCATTGAAAAAGTTTTATTTTTCCAATTAAAGTTATTGTACTTTTACTATTCATCACAACATGAAGGGTATCATAAAAATATAAAAAATTCTTAAAGAGTGAATTTATAAATCTATATTCCAAATAAGTATTATATTTTATCAAATAGAGTATAAAAATTGGTTAAAAACTTGATCTAAATGGGTGTTCCATCAAAAGGTGGCAAAACTTTTTTTTTTGGAAAAATATTTGATTTACCTGAAAAATATATTTTTTTTCCTATATGATGTCTATAAAACATGTAAGATGAATTTTAAACATTATATTGAATGTTTAAAATACATATTTAATTAAAATAATCTATCAAGAGTGATTTTATTATTTTATATACAAACTTATTATTGTTTAAATATTTTTTTTGAAAAACATTTGATTTTATTTAAAAATAGTTTTATTTTAACTTATAATTAATTTCTAACCAAATAATTAATTTCAATTACATGTGTAAAGTAAATTTTTATAATTCAATTAATACTCTTCATACTCACCATTGTAATGGCTATGTTATAATGTAACATAGTCATATTTAGTTGTTCACTTATACTCAGTCTTGCGTGAAATGAATTATATCAGAAGAGCATCTAATTGTGTATAACACAAGACAAGCATGGTTTTTTGTATAATGCAAGATATGATAGTATTTCATGTAGCGTGAGATTAAATTTTTATATCATATAAAATAATATATCAATGAAAATAAAAATATTATGCCTCATAAAAATCTCATGGTGTTACATTCTACCCCCCTTAAAATGAATTTCACCCTAGAAATTCCTTTGGGTTATAAAATTATTAATACTTGAAAGTTTCTTTCATAAAAACCCACATCTTAAATATGTAGAATAAATATAAATTTTAAAAAGGACCAATTAGAAAATAATATTTACCGAAAGTAAATCATAAATAGTTCTCCACGTAGGTGAACAAAGGTGAAGATTTTGGCATTGAGGAAAAGCGTGAATAATCATAGAGATTGATAAAGATTACTGATCAAAAGAAAATTTGTGACCTAAAGAAAGTTAACAATCACAAAAACATAAGCTAATTATTCATGAATTAGGTCATTGATATAATAAAAAATGATAATAATAAGACAACCTTTTACATTGCAATCCATTTTCCTAATGTTAAATATTTTTCATGAGAAGACATGCTTACTCGATTTCAGTACAATATCGTCATGGATAATGCCTTGACCAATTTCCACTTCATCATTTATTCTAAGCAATGAAATTGAAATTTTCATTACCGATGCATTAGTAGATCATATGATTGATACATAGAATGAATGGTCACTCCATATGTCATTATCAAAACAAAAAGGTTTGTACATGTTATTAGATAATCATATGTCAACCTATGGTGAGACAATACATTATTCTAAAAACTGTTATCTAATGTTTAACATAAAATTTAAATAAATTGATATCCTTAAAATCCTTAAAAAAATATAAATATCCCAAACATTATAAGGTGGTTCACTAAATCATCTTAACATTTATCCCCCATATATCATGAAGTATCTCATGTTGGTCACATTATGAACATGTGAATTCCTTCATCATGTATTCTCTTTATACATTTTAATAACCTAAATTAACAAAAAATCCTGATTGAAAACATTAATATTTTTAATTATTAAGTTCATAAAGCTATAAAATTCTTCCATGATATCATAAAACACTTTTAAAAAATCATTAATAAATTATAAGGAAATCATTACCGTCCAATTATTTTATTCAAAACCTACATATCTTTATCCAAACATCATTATCTCATCATCATTATAATATTTAGGATTATCCTTCCCTTAATCATGTATTTTATAAAAATATAAACTTATTAACTCAATCACTCTTCATGTTAATGAGTACCATTCTGTATATGATCTTAAATCCTTACGGGAAAACAATAGCAGACCAATACATAAATGTAACATTTTTTCATATTACCATAAATGTACTTCCACAACATTATTCTTGAATTATGATTCATAAAAACTCAATCATTTCACAAATTTTTTGTCATAATCCACATCACCAAGATTGATCACATGTGATTTATCTTAGTATTTTACTTTAAGAGGTTTATGATATCGATCATAATCATTAAAAATTGGATTTTTCATTGGTTAACATAATACCCATTTTCCTTGCACTTGAAACACTGATTTGTGGGAGGATCACTCTTTGTAGATTTTTATTTATTCCCATTAATTTGGTAGTAAAATGGTTGATGAACTTATTTTCCAAACATAGAACTTTTATTAGTCTCATTATAACAATTTCCTCCTTATTTACTTACACACTTTAACCATAATGAAAATATAATATATTGTTTTCCACATTTTTTAGAGTTTTCTTTAAATTTTATCCTTATTTTCTTATCCGAACCTTGATATATATGGGTAATTTTAATCTTCCTTTTTGTATGAATAATAAAAATATTGTAAATATTGAAAAATAATGATTGAACTCTTCCCAATACATGGAGTGAATTTTATCTTATTTCCTTGTATCCTTGATAAACGTACACGATAGATTCACATTACCTTTCAAGTGATATGTTTCTGTAAATTAACATTGTCACTTTCTAAACATTGGAGAATAAAACATATCTTATAAATGTCATATATGTATTTTTTATCAACTAGTGGATTGGTCATTCTACTAAAATAAGTGAACATTACCTTAAGAAGGATTCGTGAGAATGGTCTTCCCTCTATTTTTTATTTTGAAACCTACTAGGATTTGTGGTCATGGAAATAAATTTTGTATTCTAGATCCCATAAAATTTAGTTTTTTAGGAGGAAAATCGTTTCATTTTCCATTATATTCATCATTAACATTTTTTCTTTGTGTTTTACCCATTGAATAAAACCCAAAAAGAATAGTGTGAGAAAAAAAATCATTCTTGGAAAACAATATAATCATGGGGGAGTGCATTAAATCTCTAACATCATAGGTTTAATCTAAGGTTATTCACGATCATTACAAAAATTCAAGGATTGTAACCAAAAATTCGGCTTATCCTTTGGAAATCTCTAGACATATCCTTAGAAATTTCTCTAGGGATATCACTAATGTTTTTGAATCCTAGTTTCTAATGGATAACTATATTGGAGTTGTTTACTTAGAACCAATATAATTGTACTTTATAAAAAATGTATATTCATGGTTTTTAATATTAATAAATTATTTATAACATCAGTATTATTCTACTATTTGATAATGTATGTGATAATGTCCTAAGAGTAACTGTCATACTAAATGGTTATAGCGGATCCTTGCTATAATGAGAACCCATAAGTGTTATGACATTATTCTTGAATATATGTTATATATCTAGATGATTTCATTTGAAGGACACAAATAATATAGGATATCTAGGGCAGTGACTCATAGGATATTGAGGCACCTTCTCAAGGTGTACACCCTTAATAATTTCTAAGAGGATACTATGAGAACATGACATAACAGTAGGAAATCTACATTGTTGTGTGTAATTAGATGTTCCTATCTCAAGACATATGTATTGGTCCTTAGACTTTAAGATTATTATTAATGAGTATTATGAGTCACAAATTCAGATGTATTGATGAAAACCATGATGATATATGTTCCCAATGAGGTAGGATATGTTGGGTGCACCACCAGTAGTACTGTATTAATGAATAATGTGAGAAAGGATTTGTAACTTTTTGTATTTAATTAAAGTTGACGTCTTAGTATCCTTGATTGAAATTATATTGCTAAAATAAATCCATGGACATGGTGTTCTATTGGAATATTTAATTTCTGTAAATTCAATGAAAGATAAATCAACACATGGGATGATGGCACTAGCATACGACCCGATTGATTAGAGACATCAAGATAAAGGGATTATATTACATGGTAAGTGTTCATATGATGTGACATTTAATTAAGGTATTAACTTCTTTTTCTATGGGTTCCTTGGCCTATTTATAGTTGATAACCTTTGACATTAGGCTACTTCACCTAATTTAAATAAAAAGGAGGCATAGAGGGTCGCACACTAATCCTATCCATAATCTCAGTTAAATAATATATTATTATTTATTATTTTACAGTTTGAATAAAAATTATTCTCATATGTGGTGTAATAATCATTCATGCATGCTTTATCACATTTATTTCATCACTCGTTATTCCAGAGAATATCTTGCGAGTGGAATATTTGATAAATATTTATTTTATATTTATTGAATATAATATTTCTTTTATTTTTTTTATTGGTGAATAATGCAATGATATTTTTTTTAATAAATAAATAGATGTTATTCAAGGACTGATAAATATTTTGGAGTAATGGAGGACCGATTTTAATGGTCCAATGATAAAAGATAATAATGAATATTATTTAATTAACTGATATTTAATTTTAATTCGAATGTTCTACACATGTAGAGAAATGATAATATAACTATTATTATTTGATGTGGGGTTTTTCTTGGATTAAATGAATAATAAGATAATCTAGGGAATTATTTTATTTTAACCTTAGAAATACAAATACCAAATTATGTCATTTTATCATGAGGTTATTCGGTTGTGCACAACATATTTGGATAAAACCTATCTTGTCTAGTGATCAGTATTATATTAAGATTCCATCAAGAATGAGGAGAAAACCTCCTCCACCACATCAAAAATAATGATTTGGAATCAGTTTTGGATATGATTAAAGGCAGATGATGGAAGTGCGAGGATCTTCTGTGATAGCACCCGAATATTCCTTCGACAACATCCAGAGTTTCATGGAACACATATGGATCACCTCTAGAGGAAATATACACTTGGTTTCTACAAAGAAATTATGATTCACCTCATTTATGTTATCAAATACATCAATGAAGAAAGAATTACTTAGAGGTAATTCTTTATTAAATTAAATTAATTACAAACAATATGTGTTGATTGTTATATCTCTGTTATGGTGAAATATATTCTAAGCATTTATATTTTTTTATGACATGATAATTACCTATAAAGATTTACACTATAATCAAATGGGTTACAAAATCATTGTTCTTGTGTACGATAGACTACCACCTCATAAAAAAATGTAATTCATTATTCCATTTCCACCTCTCACAGCTGAACATAATGATGGATTTATTATTTAAATATGAAATTTGTTATATTATTGTGCTACTAAACTTTTTATATACAACATTCATTCATGTTTTCCATTTTGTGGTTAAAGATTAATGTTTTTCGTGTGTACGACAGACTACTACCTCATGAAGCAATGTGATTCCTTAAAACTTTACAAGATAGGTAAAAAGGATGTTTTTAATGAAGATATGTATAATATATGACATGAAAATAATACTGGAGTGATAATATATCATTTAACATTATTGATTACAATCCAAAATGTAAATGGAATCGATGTTCATACATATGTATGGGCTATTGACTCCATGAATGGTGTATTTAATTTTATATATCTTTGTTTTATATATTACTATAAATAAATTTATATTGTATATATATGATATTTTCATAATGGTTAGAATTCTAGTGATTATGGAATAACTATCAATTATAGAGTACAAAAAATTAAAAACAAAAAAAATATACATACGTTATGTTAGGGACCTATATTTGTTATTTAGGAGGTTAGAACATGTATGATAGAATCACGACTTAATGTAAGATATTTTTATCTCATTTTGACTTCTTTGATAAATCAATCACGTTAGGACCCTATAATCTCTTTTGGGGTGTATATATAGTCCATTTGACATGTAATATCATGAAATTATTTATCCACATGACATTTTTCTCATTTTAGGTTATTCATTCAGGTTTATTATGATTCAATGTTACTAAAATGGTAATGATTTTAGGATACAATATCATTATTTATCAAGATTATTTTTTATTATGTTTTTTATGAGAAAATATTTTGATCCCTCTCTCAAAAAACTAATTAATTTTATTTTACACTAGTTTTTCATGATATTCTCAAGACAAATTACCATTTTCAACTATTTTTAACCTAAAATAATTGAGAGAATATTTTAAAGAAAATAAGACATTATTTCTCTTTGATCAAAAACCATTTTTTCTAATAACATGATTCCGAAAAATATTTTGAAAAATATTTTATTATTATCTTATGATTTTAGAATATATTTCCTTGCATGATTTACTTTTTATAAAAAAAATTGAAAGGAATCGTCATTTCATTTTCTGAACAATGCCTATTTTTATTTTCCAAAAAATACGAATGGAATATTTTTTAAACATGTATTAAATGAATTAAATTTCCCATAATTATTGACAATTATTTTTTTGAAGATCTATATATATGTTTTCATAGATATTTTTTATATATAGAATCATCAAAATGATTTTTGTTGCAAAAAAATTATTTTTTAATTAGAAAATGATATTTTCCACAAGAATTTTTTTAAATAATAAATCAAAATCACTCTCCAACAAAAGATTTCATCACTTGATGTTACTTATTAGCCACTTCCTTTCCCAAAAATTATGCTACGATGAAAATATTATGAAACCTATAACTTTTCCATAGGTTAATATATTATTAAATCATTACAAAACATATTTCATTTAATGAATTATGATATGATGAATTTTTTATGATATCTTGGAGTGCATAAATATGATTATCAATATGAGATGGGTGGGGAAAATATCTCCCTCTAATAGAATTCGGTAAATATTTATATCTCATGTGATAGATAGGACTAGAATAAAGAGTTAACCTAGTTTTGTATGGGACATTTTTCGGTATGATATTCTTGAGAGTAATCATTAACCACTATTATGGTTTAGTGTAACACCCCAAGCTTCCACGGTACGCTTCTCTTTGAATAATGTGATAGCGTGTGTTGTACGCAACATCGAGTTCTAACACACCACAACCAATCAAACTAGCCGTTATGAATAGTAATACCTACTTTTTGAAATTATATATATTTTATATTTCAAAATAGACTTCATTTTTGGATTCGGAATATCGAATTTAGCATAGGGTGAAATTTTGGAACTTTTCGGATAACACTTATATTTTGATGAATAGTGAAAATTATTAAATTTTAATTAAAAACAACTTTTTTAATTGAAATATATTATATTGATAAATTATGAATTTGAGTGGTTTTAAAGTATATTTATAATATATTTTTACCTTTTAATATTATGTTGGTCATTGTACATAATTTTACAATTAAACCGGACATAAACAAGTGTCAATCTTTTGATAGTTATTATTTCTTAAAAACACGCTTTTTGTTTTAACAATGGGAATTAATTTTAAATTAATTTCTGTGACTTCTGTGTTTTGAATTTAGAAAAATGGATTCCATATTTTGAATCAGGATGTTCATATTGTGTGAATAGGTAACTTTTATTTTTATACATTTTGAATAATTACTGCGGTAAATATTTTATTTACCATTATTAAGGGTAAATCCGGTAAATAAGGGTTAAAAAATAATATTATAATAATACTAAATTACCCTAAAACGTGCCCTAGCCTCATTGGTTGATAAATGGTCGACAATAGACATCTTTGGGTCGATTTTGGGACCCCATGGAGCCACTTGTAGGTGATAGGGACACTTTATTTTAATTAAGCTAAAATAAGTACAAAAATGACATAAGCGTATATCTTTTAGAAAAAATTTTTTTACATAGGGTTATATTTGTTGGATTTTTGACTATACATATTCATTAGAAATCTAAAAAGATTTCATACATAATTATATTTTATTTATAATTTTTAGAAATTAAATAATATAATTTATTTATGACACAATGATGATGCAGTAATTACCATAATAGTGACAAATTAAAATAATTAATATTATAAATACCAAAATAAATATAATTTGAGACTTTTAATGAATTAAACTAATTTTCAAAGATAATATGACATATTAGTATTGATTTAATTGACTTTTTTCGAAGTAATAATTTTGTTATGAGTTTCCCAAAAATCAACTATTGAATAGTGTCAAAATTGACATAAGAGTTTTTAAAACAAATATTATATTATTAATTGATATTAAATTCTTAAAAATCTATGGTTCGGCCAAGAGACTTATATAATGATAGGGGTATCATTAATGGACCACTCGGGGGTCGCTAGGATGTATATAGTAAGTTTATTAACTATATAATATAAAAATACAAAGTGACATGGTAAATGTCAAACTAATTAACTATGAGTTAAAACTAAAAGATAAGGTTAATAAAATGACCCAAACCTGTATAAATTCTATTGGTTTAATGGTTTTCTACCTATCCCCACCTTAACATTTAAATAATCCACTTTGGAGCTGTTAGAAGCAGAATATGAATTTATTATAAATTAATATTTCTAGCTTTTCCAAAGGTGCCCCTCACCCCTCTTATTAAAGGGCACTCCTCCTTATCATTTATTCAAACCTTAAAAGCCTTTTGGTTCGACCAAAATCTTACCACATACTCTCCCAAATTTCCTCACTACAACCTAGTGGCCTTAGTTTGATCATAAAGCCATCCTAAGGAGCCCTTTTGATCAAATCAAAAGGAAGAACCCGAAGAAGAGGTAATGATTTCACCACCCTTTTCCATGTTCCTTTCTTCTTCCACTTATTCTTCCTTTGTTATTACCATTCTAAAATAATATATCCAGTATCATATATATACTATTATGTTATTATAAATATGGTACAACCATATTAAGTATTCTATCCATCCTTTTAATAACATGTCACCATACGTGCGTACGTACGGCTTACCGTCTCCACGTCGTGGTGTAATTGTTATTCAATAAACTATTATTTGGATGGGTATAATAATGATGTGTAATTCATGTAAATAATAAATATAACATGATAATGATTTTTTATATATGATATACCATCCCATTATATATTATTTTAATATCAAAAGAATGATATTGTCGCTTGTGCGTACGTACGGACAACCGTCTCCACGAACGCGATGAGATTCATTCTCCATCATATCCACTCAAGTATAATTCTCATTTGATGATTAATAATAGTATCTAAGGACTTAATTTAATTCTAGATATGATTAAGATACAACCTATCCATTAAAAACATGGCTTACGTAACAAAACATATAGAAGAAAACGAGTAAGTTAACACCCAAAACAACGATAATACAAAGATATTATTAACAAATCAATGTTAAAAGATCATATATGATATCATATTAATGAATATGATTCTTTTATAATTAAATAAAAATTATTTCACCATTATACAGGAGGTTAACCTGCCGTCGACCAAGGAAAAATTACGAAGTAAGGGGTTTCTTATCTCACTTTTAATTCCGTGAGAATTCCATTGTTCACCACTTATTTATTGCATGTGGTGTGTGACCTGCCCATGATTGTATTCATTGTGTAATATAATTTAATTTATAGATATTTACATCATCATGGTATGATCCTTCTTTCATGGGTATATGTTTCGTAAGTTACCTAATCGATAAGGGAATTTGAATTTTCAATTTCCACTCATTTGGATTTACGCATATTTCATTGATTATTTTGCTCCAAGATTATGTGTGGAATCACTATTAATTTTATTATGTCATATTTTCCACTCCCCTTTCTGTGGATAAAATTTTTATACACATAATCACTCTATTGATAAATTCTCAAGTCATCGGTATGAACTTGATAAGAGTAAATTTTACTCAATCTCGATTTGTTGAGATAAACATCCAATTCATTAGTGTTGTTTTTACTAGAATATGTATGAATGTCCCTTGATTGTTTTACACTGAATATCCAATAATATTTAGTGTATTTATATTTGTCACGCATACTATGTCGTTGATTTATCCTTAACCTAAGGATACGACTTTTATGAGAGATTTCATCCCAATTTACATTCCATTGAGACTTCTTTGTTGTTATACACCAAATCACTTTTATGTGGTGTATATAATGTACGTTGACATAGTATATCATGAATTCATTTATTCTCATGATATTTAAATGTTTTGATTACCTCAATTATTTTTATTCAAGTGTCTCTCTTTTGGTCAGAAACTCTAACTAAAATACCATTTTTAAATGTTTTAAAGACTTATTATTCTAAATCTTTCTCATTAATGTCCATGTTTTAAAAAATGGTTTTAAGGATTTATTTATATGGACATTAAAGTTTTAAAATTAAAACTCCTTTTAAAAAGTTTCAAAGTGGTAAGGGACACTTTGATTAAAAAATCTATTTTTAAATAGCTTCTTGACAAATAGTGTGACTTTTAAATGATTTCAAGAAAAAGGGGGATATTTATCTCAAATAGTTTTGAAGATTATTTTCATCTATGTCAACATCCTTTATTATTCTTGATTGAGGTTAATGTGATACAATACAATCTTCCATATTGTATCGAATGAGTTATGTTTGACTATGGATGTGCTATTTTTATACCATTCATGGTTTGTGGTTAAAGTATTGGAATTTCGTATGCTAGTTTTAATACGAATGTTTATGTTATGTTTAAACCTGTTCATATGGGGAATGCATTAGACATAATAAGTGATGGGTGGAGCCCGCTATAGCTCCTCGATGCATCGGTAGGTCTCCTGAGACAAACTAGTGTCTTGGCCCAAGGCCTTGATAAAATATTATTTGTAGTCTTGGCACGAGGCCTTGGCTATGTGGTTATGATAGTCTGGCATTATGCATTCCATCATTATGAAAGTGGTTATTGATATTGCATGTGATTGTTTGACTAGTAAAATATCCATGTAAATAAGTAAATGGAATTATTTCATTTTATCTTTTCCATATTATGCTGAAGTTCAAGTTTAAAAGGCTTCTGTTTTAGTTATAAATTGCTTTAAGTGTTTATGCTTATCTATGAAAGCTTCTTCTATATTGTTATCCTTACTGAGCATCTGAGCTAACCCCTTTCAGTGTTTTATTTTTCCCAGGATAAGAAGAAGTAATTTATGAATGACCTGCAAGGATAGTATGAGGGGATATGAAGACAAGATGTTGTTTTAGTTTTTTTACCTTATGATGTAATGTAAGACTTTTGAATGTATCCAGTGTTTCCAAGACTACTAAACTAATAGGTATTTCGAGAATTTATCCTTTGTGATCATGCCAATGTTATGTAATAAAGCACCAACTCAGGGTATCTAGGGTCGGGGTATTATAGTTGGTATCAGAGGAAGTTTAGTATAAACCTTGGAAGCTAGATATAGATAAACTCTGATTAGAGCATGTAGACCTAAGATGAACTTTGAGGATTAGTATAGAAGAACTTCCTAGAATTTTGGTATTGTAGAGGTTTTGTGAGTTTTCCAAGCAATACATCCCTGTCTGGATACGAGCAGGTAGAGGCGGCTCTGGCACAGATGTACCAAGGGGTAAAACCCGAAAACATCGCTTTGAGATAGACTCGAACAAGAACTGGTGCACGACAACGGGCCTTGTTGCACTCTTGGTTACGACACTCCTGGGGGATATGGTTAGGATAATTTACATTTTCTTTACAAACCAATTTGAAGTATTATATATATAAGATGAGACTAAATGACCTTGGTTAATCCTAATATGTTTCAAATTGAGAATATGGTGACATGTTAATCTCTAAATGATTTTACGACTACTGTTTCTCACACAATGCTTTATGGTTTTATTCAATGGCTGGATTCCAAGGAAGTCATAGTGACTTTGAGAATGATGTACAAGGTGGGAACGACAGTGGCAATGAGAAACAAAATGGAATGTTGATAGGCGTAAAAGATATCGTCTTTATGCCAAATCAGTTTTCCAAAAATATGATCAACAACATATATATTAACCAACTCCCATACTCAACAAGGAAGGAAATGGTGATGAATGATAAGAGCTCCAGCAATGGAGACCATGGAGAAAAGAACCCTCAATGTCCATCATGCAAGAAATGTGGTAGGAGACACCCGGGAAAGTGTCTCAATGGGACCAAGAAATGCTTTACATGTGGGAAGGAAGGACATAAAGTGAAGAATTGCCAAAGAAATATGAAGAGTACTATGGAAGAAGATAAAAATGGTCCCAATAGTCCATTTATAGTCATTTGCAGTAAATGTAGGGGACCTGGCCATTACCCGAGTGAATGCCCTATTCTATAGGATATTTTCTTAGTCAAAGAAGAAGCTATGTGGAAATAAATGGTTGGAGAAATGTTTAAAAAGTATTAGTGCTCCTTGTTGATGGGTTTACTTTGGAATAATTTTCTATTGTATTTGTAACCCCGCAGTTTTCCATGTGAGAATGATATTCGAGGAAGAATTGTCTTTTCTCTTGTGGATATAGGTATAAATAACCATTTGGTTTTATATGATCATTGGGGTTTGAGAGAATTATAAGTTATTATAATTTGGGATGAAAATGAAAGGTATAATATAACATTTGTGGTTAAATTATGTTATGGTAATATTATAAAATATAGTTTTTGAAAAAAGGACAACACGTAGACCGTGTGACAACCTGTCGCGTCAGACAAAGCTGTGGGAATCGAACCCACAACGAAAGTACGATTGGGATTTATCGCCTAGCACTGGACTATGTGAAGTCCCTGTTTAGTGTGACTATTATTTTTAGTTAAATGATTTTATTTATCAATGATAAGTTGATTTGGGTTCTTATGTCTTATCAAATGAATACCCTTAGTATAGAAAAATGATTTGGTGATTAAGTGATAAATGTTATTTTTGAAGATTTTCACTTTGTTGGGAACACTATATGTCCAAGGAAAATAGAATACTATGGGATTTCATTAGAGGAGTAATGGAGGATTTTTATCTATGTTTTTATTGTGGATTTAGAGTGATTTGGGTTATTGATGGAAATGATTAACCTATAATAAAGAATATGTGATTAGGTTAATTACTTTTAAGTATGCGACTTTAAGAGTAGATGATGTCATTTGGAGATAAAATTTAACATGGAATACTACATTCTTATAAGTTTTGGGTTTTGATATTAGTTTGGATTATATTGAAGGAATTTAAGGACAATTTATTATTGAATGGTATTTATTTAACATTGGGGTATTGTTGGTTTAATTATAGAAATTTAGATTAGTATTTTTTTTCTCTAATGGAATATACATTTGGGGGATCATTAGATCTTGTACTAACCATTTTTGTTTTGATTAATCTCTAAAGACAATGTAAATATATAGTTTATCCGGCATGGATCATGTAATTCTATATAAGTTTATTCTAGCTCTTCTAGTGTGACCAAGTCTTCTTGAATACTCATCGTTTAAAAAAATGAGTTAGTGGTTGAAATTTGTTAAAGAATGAAACTCTACTTAAAAAGTAAGTATATATCTTTATATTCTTAGTCAATATCATAAATGAATTCCTCATCCTTATGTAATGTAACTTAAAACAAAAAATGTTGTCCGTTTACTTTTCCTACTAGGAGACTAATGATCGTTTGTCCCAACACAAGTTTGTGATTTTGTTATTGTTAACTTTCTCCTGATCATGTTTTCTATCCCTCTCCATCAGAACTGAACACTTAGTTTATCATTCATATACATGTTTTCCTACATGTAATCCTAGTATGGGTTATCTTGGGTGACCTTTAAACCTCTCTTCCTTTCTTTTAAAGTGATAGTTTTATTGACTCTTTTTTCTGATATGGGACTTTCTATTATATTCTCAAGCCCAATTTTAAAAAAAATTGCGAGGACACAATTTATTAAAGGATGGGAGAATGTAACACCCCAAGCTTCTCTGGTACGCTTCTCTTTGAATAATGTGATAGCGTGTGTTGTATCCAACATCGAGTTCTAACACACCACAACCGATCAAACTAGCCATTATGAATAGTAATACCTACTTTTTGAAATTATATATATTTTATATTTCAAAATAGACTTCATTTTTGGATTCAGAATATCGAATTTAGCCTAGGGTGAAATTTTGGAACTTTTTGGATAACACTAATATTTTGTTGAATAGTGAAAATTACTAAATTTCAATTAAAAAAAACTTTTTTAATCGAAATAATTTATATTGATAAATTATGAATTTGAGTGGTTTTAAAGTATATTTAGAATATATTTTTACCATTTAATATAATGTTGGTCATTGTACATAATTTTTTAATTAAACCGGACATAAACAAGTGTCAATCTTTTGATAGTTATTATCTCTTAAAAACACGCTTTTTGTTTTAACGACGGGAATTAATTTTAAATTAATTTCTGCCACTTCTGTGTTTTGAATTTGGAAAAATGGATTCCGTATTTGGAATCAAGAACTTAATATTGTGTGAATTGGTAACTTTTATATTTATACATTTTGAATAATTACTGCGGTAAATATTTTATTTACCATGGTTAAGGGTAAATCCGATAAATAAGGGATAAAAAATAATATTATAATAATACTAAATTACCCTAAAACGTGTCCTAGCCTTATTGGTTGATACATGTTAGACCATAGGCATTTTTGGGTCGATGTTGGGACCCCATGGAGCCACTTGTAGGTTATAGGGACACATTATTTTAATTAAGTTAAAATAAGTACAAAAATGACATAAGCATATATCTTTTAGAAACACAATTTTTACATAGGGTTATATATGTTGGATGATCGACTATAAATATTCATTTGAAATATAAAAATCTTTCCTACATAATGATATTTTATTTATAATTTTTAGACATTAAATAATTTAATTTATTTATGACACAATGATGATGCAGTAATTACCATAATAGTGAAAAATTAAAATAATTGATATTATAAATACCCAAATAAATATAATTTGACACTTTTAATGAATTACACTAATTTTATAAGATAATATGTCATATTAGGATTTATTTAATTTACTTTTTTTGAAGTAATAATTCTATTATGAGTTTCACAAAAATCAACTATTGAATAGTGTCAAAATTGACATAAAAGAGTTTTTAAAACAAATATTATATTATCAATTGATATTAAATTTCTAAAAATCTAATTTTCAGCCAAGAGACTTATATCATGATAGGTGTATCATTAATGGACTACTTGGGGGTCTATAGAATGTATATAGTATGTTTATTAACTATATAATATAAAAATACAAAGTGACATGGTAAATGTCAAACTAATTAACTAAGAGTTAAAACTAAAAGATAAGGTTAATATAATGACACAAACCTGTCAAAATTCTATTGGTTGAATGGTTTTCGACCTATCCCCACATTAACATTTAAATAATCCACTTTGGAGCCATTAGAAACCGAATATTAATTTATTATAAATTAATATTTCTAGCTTTTCCAAAGGTGCCCCTCACCCCTCTTATAAAAGGGCACTCCTCCTTCTCATTTCTTCACTCCTGAAAAGCCTTTTGGTTCGGCCAAACTCTGCCCATATACTCTCCCAACTTCCCTCACTACAACCTAGTGGCCTTAGTTTGATAATAAATCCATCCTAAGGAGCCCTTTTGATCAAATCAAAAAGAAGAACCCGAAGAAGAGGTAATGATTTCACCACCCTTTTCCAAGTTCCTTTCTTCTTCCACTTCTTCTTCCTTTGTTATTACCATTATAAAATAATAAATCCATTATCATATATATACTGTGATGTTATTATAAATATGTTACAACCATATTCAGTATTCTATCCATCCTTTGAATAACATGTCACCATATGTGCGTACCTACAACTTACCATCTCCACGTCGTGGTGTAATTGTTATTCAATAAATTATTATTTGGATGGGTATAATAATGATGTGTAATTCATGTAAATAATAAATATAAAATGATAATGATTCTGTATATATGATATACCATCCAATTATTTATTATTTTAATATCAAAAGAATGATATTGTTGCTCGTGCGTACGTACGGACTACCGTCTCCACGAACGCGATGAGATTCATTCTCCATCGTATCCATTCAAGTATAATTCTCATTTGATGACTAATAATAGTATCTAAGGACTTGATATCATTCTGGATATGATTAAGATACAACATCCATTACAAACATGGCTCACGTAAGAAAACATATAAAAGAAAACGAGTAAGTTAACACCCGAAACAACGATAATACTAAGATATTATTAACAAATCAATGTTAAAAGATCATATACGATATCATATTAATGCATATGATTCTTGTATAATTAAATAACAATTATTTCACCATTATACAGGAGGTTAACCTACCGTCGACCAAGGAAAAAGTACAAAGTAAGGGGTTTCTTATCTCACTTTTAATTCCGTGAGAATTCCTTGTTCACCACTTATTTATTGCAAGTGGTGTTTGTACTGACCATGATTGTATTCGTTGTGTAATATACTTCAATTTATGGATATTTACATCATCATGGTATGATCCTTCTTTCATGGGTATATGTTTCGTATGTTACCTAATCGATAAGGTAATTTGATATTTCAATTTCCACTCATTTGTCTTTACGCATATTTCATTGATTATTTTACTCCAAGATTATGTGTGGAATCACTATTCATTTGATTATGTCATAATTTCCACTCCACTTTCTGTGGATATACTTTTTATACACATAATCACTCCATTGATAAATTCTCAAGTCATCAGTATGAACTTGATAAGAGTAATTTTTACTCAATCTCGATTTGTTGAGATAAACATCCAATTCATTGGTGTTGTTTTTACTAGAATATATGTGAATGTACCTTGATTGTTTTACACTGAATATCCAATAATATTTAGTGTATTTATATTTTTCACACATAACTATGTCTTTGATTTATCCTTAACCTAAGGATACGACTTTTATGAGATATTTCATCTCAATTTACATTCCATTGAGACTTCTTTGTTGTTATACACCAAATCACTTTTATGTGGTGTATATAATGTACTTTGACATAGTATATCATGAATTTCATTATTCTCATGATATTAAAATGTTTTGATTACCTCAATTATTTGTATTCAAGTGTCTCTCTTTTGGTTAGAAACTCTAACTAAAATACCATTTTTAAATGTTTTAAAGAATTATTCTTCTAAATCTTTCTCATTAATGTCCATGTTTTAAAAAATGGTTTTAAGGATTTATTTATATGGACATTAAATTCTAAAAATTAAAACTCCTTTTAAGAAGTTTCAATGTGGTATGGGACACTTTGATTCAAAAATTTATTTTTAAATAGATTCTTCACAAATAGTGTGACTTTTAAATGATTTCAAGAAAATGGGGGATATTTCTCTCAAATAGTTTTGATGATTATTTTCATCTATGTCAACATCCTTCATTATTCTTGATTGAGGTTAATGTGATAAATACAATCTTCCTTATTGTATCGAATGAGTTATGTTTGACTGTGGATGTGCTATTTTTATACCATTCATGGTTTGTGGTTAAAGTATTGACATTTCGTATGCTAGTTTTAATACGAATGTTTATGTTATGTTTAAACCTATTCATATGAGGAATGCATTGGACTTAATAAGTGACGGGTGGAGCCTGCTATATCTCCTCAATGCATCGGTAGGTCTCATGAGACAAACTAGTGTCTTGGCATAAGGCCTTGGCAAAATCTTATTTGCAGTCTTGGCACAAGGCCTTGGCTATGTGGTTATGATAGTCTGGCAATATGCATTCCATCATTATGAAAGTGGTTATTGATATTGCATGTGATTGTTAGACTAGTAGAATATCCATGTAAATAAGTAAATGGCATTATTTCATTTTATCTTTGCCATATTATGCTGAAGTTTAAGTTTAAAAGGCTTTTGTTTTAGTTATATATTGATTTAAGTGTTTATGCTTATCTATGAAAGCTTCTGCTATATTGTTATCCTTACTGAGCATCTGAGATCACCCCTTTCAGTGTTGTATTTTTCCCAGGATGAGAAGAATTAATTTATGAATGACCTGCAAGGATAGTATGAGGGGATATGAATACAAGATGTTGTTTTAGTTTTTTTTACCTTATGATGTAATGTAAGACTTATGAATATATCTAGTGTTTCCAAGACTACTAAACTAATCGGTCTTTCGAGACTTGATACTTTGTGATCATGCAAACGTTATCTAATAAAGCACCGACTCTGGGTATCTAGGGTCGGGGTATTACATTTAAGGAGTGAACCCATTCAACTATGATTGTCTTGGAAATGATCCTCGACTAATATTTGATTGATTTTCCATGATTAGGTGTATACCACACATGTATGTCTTTCTATAATGTTACAATCTTAATAGTCATTTTCTTTTATTTCCATTTGATTAATTTATTATAAACATCAAATCATTATTACATTACTCAAGATTTTAATCTTTGATATCCAAGGTATGGTTTCAAATGTTGTTATCATGTGATGCTTACATATTTCAGTTAATTTCCATTAATAAGAATTTGATATCACCCTTTATTATATATCATTTCCTTGAATTTTGAATAAATTTATTATTTGTGATATGCCTAATAATGGTGCTAGTTATGAATATAAAAGCTGATGATGATGTAGTTTACCTATGGACAAGTTTTTGTGATTCTATTTTTCTATAGAAACTAAACTATTAAAATCCTTAAGGGTATGTTTTTTCATTGTAATCATTATTAATAAAATCGATATAATATATAAGAATGAGAAACCTGGGTTTCTATAAGTAATATATTCTTAATTTTAATAAATTATATTATTTTATAATTTTAGATAATTATTTTTTATGAATAAAAATACTATGATAATTTTTGGTTGAACATAATGTACTGGGAGACATGTCTTGGTGTGAATGGAGTTATATATGGTTGAATAGTTTAAATACCAAACCCAGGATCCATATATCATGGAAAGTTGACTGAAACTCCATGTGAAAAGATGGGTTGACATGTCATTCTGATGAAAATGGATATGGAAATGTCTACCATGTAGTATTGGGATTCTATATATATAAAAGACTTCCAAATATCAATGAAAAAGAGGTAAAAATATCATATAACTAAAAAACGTCTTCTAGACATATTAGAATATATGAAAAATCAGAAATAAATCCATCATGGTAGATAATTTAATTCATTTTAGACTAGAGGTTTTTATTTTTAAGGTATCTGATTAAATTTTAATATAAAGGATTAATAAAGATATTATAGATGTCATTTTTATGATATGGGTATTACAACACGATGGATCAAAAAACTTGTTTTGAAGGGATGAATTTTTAAATTGAATAAATTGAAACAAGAATCTAATGCCGTGTGTATGTTATGATAAAAATGAATAACATTATTTTTTGAATCTTTATATATTTATTCATTCTGTGAACACTGAAGGATAAAATCATTGTTTTCATAATGATAAATATGGATATGGAAACCACACCCATTTCATTAATGAAATACCTTATTTTTGATATCTAACATATAAAACTATTCTAAAAACATGGATAAAGATATATATTATTGATACATTAAAAGATATAGTGATATCAAATTTGGTGAAAGAATAATTCTATGGAGAATTTTATTTAACTAAATTATTTATTATATTTATATATATAAATGGAAAAAATGAGAAATTTTAGATCATTATGACCTATTAGAAGATAGAGATATCAAAGCATAGATGTGTACAACAACTCTTTTATATTTTTATACATCAATATGTAGTTATAAAACTATTAAATGACTGTATGTTATGATTTCATTATAATAAAAATGTTATTATATATTTTGTTTAAAATTTTAAATAGACACACCAATAATATAAAAGACCAATGTATTTAGAAAATTATATTAATAATATAGAATAGTTAAATAAATATTGTATAATAATTTGTTTATATTTTCATAATAAGATCCAAGGTTTCATCATAAACATATCATTTCATGAGATACAATGGGGAAATATAGAAAAGAGTGGGAAAAATAAGATCTCAGTAAAGGGGGAATAAGAATTAACATGATGATGAGATAAATACATTGTGATAGTAGAAATTATAGGGGATTATAAATGATGAAAAGGAAAATTTACAAAATATAAAAATCACTTAAGGGTAATGATAAATATAAATGTGATAGTAATTATAATCATATTAATGTAGAATAAGTTTAAATCAAGTCATCATAAACATAAATTAATGATTATAACCAAGACATCAAAACATTATAAACTAAGAAAACTACTTATGATCTATTCGTGGTATCTCATGAGAAGTTATCATTACCCATAATTTTTTGGGTAATATAATTTCATGGCCACCCGTCATAGAGAAAACCATAATTTTATTACATAGATATGTCATCTTTTAGAACAATATTTAATACAAAACATTACGATCAACTCTATAATTATAATGTTTTTCTGTATTTTTAGGATAGAACATAAACATATTAATTAGGTACATTCTTCAACCTCTATCATAATATAATTATTCAAATTTCACCCTTATTAACATACACTAACTAATTCTATTATTTATAATTTTGAGAAAGGAAACATAAGAGTAGTTACTATCATATACTCAATAAGGGTTAACATACAAGATATCTGTCAATGATCAAACAAATTCATATGATAATAATATGGATATAAGATTATGACCATAACCTAAATTGTTCATAACTAATATATTATATATCCTAAAAATGATTCATGGAACACAACGTTATCATTTCAAAATACATTAATTATAATAATGAGAAATAATTATAAATAAATTAGTAACAAAAGGATCTTATTGTTAAATTATATCATCATCATAGGTATAAAAACCATTTCATCAATCAAGGTTAACTACTCAGACCATCAAATAATTTTGGATATGGTCTAAACACATGATTTAAATGTCATAATGGCTCATGCATCATCACCATATTCCAATAGTGGATCAAGAACATTAACATGTTACCTATAGTCGATCAATCATAGTGACTGATTTTCCATAGTGAATCAAACACATCAACTTGTATCCCATAAATATCTAATGATATATAAAAAATTACCCAATACATTTGAGGGATATATAATTAAATTCCCACCCATAAAATAATTAAAACTGTACATATATATTCACAACATCATCCGACATTCATCTTATCATTATATCATAACATGTCTAATTAAAAAGGGTTCCATAAAAAATCATAAATTCGTCATAGCATAAACTCAAGATAATTAATTGGTTTTATAAACATCTCAACATAATTATCATAAACCATATCTAGAAATAATAATAGTGGTATCAATGGATCATATTTCTTGTAAATCATATGTAATCTAAATGTTTTTTATTATAGAACAAATATATATTTAAATGATTACTTGAATATTACTTGAGTAAAATACCCTTTTCACATTGAAAATAAATATTTAAAATATTTCCAAGAGTATTCTAGATAGAATCTTCTTTTAATAGAATCTTTGAAACATGTAAATAAATATTCAAATAATTGAGAAGTTTTAATGGCAGGAAACTCCATTCACACTATGTATTTTAAAACAATGATTCATTTATTATTTAGGTAAATGTAAAAGGTACGACAGTCATAAAATGATAAGAACATTTCTAGGATTTTTTTATAAAACATCAGAAGTGTGTAAAATTGAAAATTTAAATTCTTATTGTAATTATAATACAGTTTTGAAATCATTTTAATGAAAACAAGGAGATGAATGAAAATTATTCCTGAAAAAAATATTAAAACATAGTTAGTTTTAAATAGAAACATTCATTCGGTTTTCTATGTAAATGAAGTGAGGAAAATGACTGAAAAAATGTGTTCTACAAGAATAACTATAAGTTATTAAAAATGAAACTGAATTATTAAATATGGATCATATAATTTCATCAATTGAAATTTAAGCAAAAAAAAATCTTGATTTAAATGGTATTAAAAGATCAATAAATTAACTCATGTCTCATATTTCATAATACATTTTTTAACATCATCTTAATTGAGAAAAATTATATTTAATACACCTTAATTCATGAAGGAATTTTTATATTGAAATACTGCAAGTTTTAGAACCTGGGAAATAGACCAAGGAAGGTATTATTGTAGGCATTTTCTAAGATAGAATGATTATGAAGTGTGACAAAAATTTGAATGAAAGTATCCTTTTATAGGGTAGGAAAGAAAACACATGAAATTACATAAAATATTAAATAAAATATATATCATAATCATGTATAGTCATAACAAGGAGATGAAAATTTTAATATAATATGTGATACGATTGAAAAAAATTTCACCAATCACATTTTGGAAAGTATTGGATAAATTTTTATCATTATATTATAGTTAAAACACTTTAAAATCAATTTAAACTTAACCATTATAATATAAAATTTCAAATTAAAACATAATTAGATGACCAAAAATAAAATGGTTTATCTTACCAAAGATAGGAATATTGATTCCAAATCCTGAATTCATCACAAAAGTCAATGTTAAGTTCAAAATTTCAAAACAATGGTTTAAAACAAAATATTTAACAAAATAAGAACACAATTGCTTGAGAAACTCTACTAAAATAGGATAAATACAATTTTAATGGTTATTTTATTGATTACCCACTTATTTTATCATTATTTAACATATATTACACATTACCTAAGTTAAATAGTTTCCAATGATTATTATTCATGACTCTTAACAATAATATGGAATTATTTACCAAACATTAATATAATTATTCAAAACATGGAATCAATTTTTTCTGATTCAATTTTTATAAGTGGATGAATTTAATTTTAAATTAAACATGCAAAACCTGATGAAACTATATTTTTAGAATATTATATATTTCAATTATAAGATGATATTACCTTAACATTATGACTATTAGTATTGATTATATGAATTTAAATTCTTATTTACATATATATATTAAATAAATACGAATTAAATAATTAATGATTAAGTTTTATTTTAATTAATTAAAATAGAAAAAGAATATAGCAAAAAAGAGTAATCTAAATAAATACAATTTATACTGAAAAAAGAAACTTATACCACAATCAATAAAAATAGTGGGTCAAATCTAATTACATAATTTCTTAAATAATAAATGAATGATTTTGATAAATTTAGATTAAATTCAAATCACAATGTTACTTTCTGGTGAAAGTAAATGATAGTTTTCCAATAGTTTGTATATTCCCCTATTTACAAAAAAACAATATTTTTAGAAAAATCATAAAATTTCATGCAATGATAATTTAGATATGATGACCTGAAAAATTAGATCATTTTTATTAAAAATATTTAATAAATGTGTTATTAATTATTTGTAAATTTCCCTCATAAAAATCAATAGATACCATTTTTTATGAAAATACATTTTTAAAGTATAAAATGGATTTACTGAAACTTGTGTACTTATTTACAAAAAGTTAATCAATAAGTTTTTATTTAGTAATATATATATATATATAATTTTTTTATCATGTTTATACCCTACAATTAACCGATTTGGAAATAATAGTTACGTTTAATAATAATATTTCAATAGTATAGCACAGTTAATCCAAAATTGGGGTTGCATGTAAAGAATAGTATGAGGGAAATAAAATTTATTCATTGAGAATTATATCATAAAATATCAAGGTGTTATATTCTACCCCACATATGATAATTTGGACCTTGATATTCTATTACTCTTATAAAATCAACTAAGGAAATTCTACATCATTGCATTCTAGGGTTCCTATATATCTTACTCAAATTTATGGGTTTAATATAATGCATTGATCAAGTGAGTGGTCTTTCTACATAATACTCTATCTCTATGATCCAAATTATCCAATAATTGGTCCAAATAATATATATATTTCTCTAATTTTATAAACTCTACATTTAGTATATGTGAAGGTTTAGGTTTGTACTTCCTTAGGATAGATATGTGGAACACATTATGAATGTGGGAGAAATTTAGTGGAAGTTCCAAAAAAATCATCCATATCAATGGTATAATGAATATAAAAAAGACACAAATAAATAACACTCACATTTACATTATTTCCATAATCTCATAACCTTAGTCTAATAATATACTCATAGGAATACCTTTTCCACAAATTTTATCTCCAGATATCACCGATGATTTTCAACATAAATTTTTGTCTATAATTAGATTTTATTATGTTTTAATGAAAGTATATAATCTTATATTCAATTTTATCAACTAAATTTTGTCCCAAAAAATTATTTTTATATCTTCTAACAACCATGGAGGAGTACTTCCCTTCTTATCATAGAGGGATTCATAAAGAGGCACATAAATAATCATATTAAAGGTATAATTATAAGTAAATTATATTAATGGAATATTTTAATCCCAACCAATATTGAAATATATAGAATTATCTATAAAAAGTTCCTCTAGACATTGAATGGTCCTCTTAGAAAAATAATCTATCTAAGGTTGTTAATTTGTATAGAAAATCAACTATGTATCTATAGTCTATTAAATAAATATCATGAAAATTAGGGTAATCCTCAAATCATGATAAGATACAATAGAATGTGTTACTATATGCAATCTTACCACTTAATTAATGAGGATACTTAAATGTTGATTAGGAGAGAAATATTCTCTATTTGTAATGAAATTTTATGATTTCATATAGACTTTTTCTATAACCAAAATATAATTATTTCCCTTAGATGTTTTGTGGAGTAAAAAAATTAAATCTATTGTATTTTTTCCCAATTCCATATATGTATGTGTAATAGTTATAATATCCCTTAAGATATATGTCTCTTATTTGTTACTTACTGACATTCCATACAAGGACATATATATTATGAAATGTCCCTCTTAATTTCACCCCACTAGATATATTTTTTCAGATCACTACACATTTTATTTCATTACAAGATATATGGAGAATGAATAATTGTTTTCTTCATCTAACACTTAATTTTTTAATTATTGTATTGAAGGGGTACATAAAACATTCTGGTATATTATTATTCCATCACCACCATAGATGAATTATAGAACACTAATCATGTTCTTTAGTAGTTTTGTATCTTCCCTCTTCACCGATCTAATATTTTCATGGAGGTATGGTTGAAAATTCATTAAATAATGATCTTATCTCTCTTATTTTAATAAAATTTAATTTTCAATTTTAAATAAATACATATGATTTGGATAATTTTCAGTTCACATCATGGGAAAACTAGCACCATCCTTTCGAATTAGATAATCATTCACATTGTTCTCATTCCCATAGTGATAGCGTATTTAGTAGACAAAATGTTTAATCAATTCAAATCATATTATCTAGTGAATATTCAAAATAGTTATTGTGAATATATTTCTTTAGTATTGGTTTATCTGTATATATATATATCACACCATTCAACATAATGTTAATTCATCCATAACATCAATTAAGAAATTAATTCATCCAATGCCCAATAATGCATCGTGAAATTTTTATCATGTATTTTTAATTGGTGTGAGGCATATGATACCACCAAATAATTATTAATGAAGAAACGTCATAGTACCTTATTTAGTTCATCAATATAGATCAAAAAACATTTTATAATATAGGGTAGGTGATCATCGGTTCATCAACCAACCTTTTATTTAACTCCTTGAAATTTTATTCACAATCATTTATCCAAAAGAACATAACCCTTTATGAGTCATATTATTGAGTAGATTATATTTTACTGATAAATATCCCATAAAATGTTTTTAGTATCTACCTCACCCTAGAGAGATAAAGATTTCTATTACCATGGATGGTCTATTCCATTGACCAATAACAAGTATATTTGAAATATCCAAAAATATAACCTCATATAAGATTATATGATCTTTGAATAAATATTTCTGAAGCCAAAATTAAAACTTCGTAATTTTTTCATACGATTTCTCATTCCATAGGGTCTTCAACACAATTCTAAAATGACTGTCATACTATTCCTTTCTCATTGAATATATATGATTATCATCAATATATATTTCCTCAAACCAATGAAGGTAATCTCCAAATACACTATTCATTAACATCCTAAAGATAATAGAGGCATTAGTAAGTCCAAATAGAATAAATATACACTTTTAATTATCATACCTCTTATATTAGAACACCTTTGGTATATTCTCTACCATGACTTTAAATTAATTACATAAATATTGGAGTTAAATATTTGAAAAGAGTTTAGTTCCTCATAATTGATTAAACAAATAAAAAATATCAGTTAGAGGATACTTTTTCTTTGTTGTGATCTTATTAACTTCCTGAAAATAAATAAAAAATAGCATTAAATCATCTTTCTTCTCAAAAAAGGAATATTTTGTAACATCCCCAACCCAGATGCCACTAACCTGTGTAATATTTTGGGATTCTACATGACCTCGTGTATACCTCCGCATACTCTAGAATTATCCTACTATAAGTGAGAGTATTATAGATCACTTTGATAGACTATACCCTATTCAATAGATTAAGAAATAACATAAAACATGTTAAATAAAAGAATTAATAATATATTAAATGTAAAAATTCATTACCAACCATTCCAAAATAGGGTATAAAACACATTAAACAATTATTATACCATGACATGCTAATAGTTCCAACAGTGATGAAAACCCAAAATAAGACCAAAAGATAAATCCCAAAAATGACTTCTGAATCCATGGCCTGATCCTAATCCATGCACAACCCAATCCCAAATCAAATCCCTAGTATAGGACCTTTTCCCTTATCTTGACATGAAACTATGAAATATACTTGGGTACCCAATGATATCCCAATTAGGGTGTGAGTACAACTGTAGCTCCCCGATCCCTCTAGGCTAGAGCCGGTGAATTACATGAGATATTGGCATGGTTATAAGGAATGAAATCCCAAAGGAAAGACCAGTTTAGTAGTCTTGAAGAAACTATATACATAGATGTAACACAAATTTCATTTAAAAATGTTACAAGATAAAATACATAACCAAACTGAAAACTCCATCCATGAGAACTCAGTAAATGACTTTCTCTTCATCACCTATTGAGGGTAAACAATGAAAGGAGTGAGCTCAAACACTCAGTAAGGGTTGAAAATAGTGGATGCATGAGTAAAATAATAAGAGAATCATAATCAATCTGACATAAATAATATGGCATAGTGAATAAATGAAAAGCTAATGCCATTAATATACCAAGAATGAAATTGCATCCATATATTTTTTTCATAGTGAGAAACTCATGGATAAAAATAATAACTCAAAATGAATAAAGATAATTCTTATTAATTTTATTTCATGTATCTTGAACATGAAACCATAATACCGTAAAAATGGTTTAGTTCTGTGGGTGGAAACCCGTCTGATTTTTGGAAAGAAACTCAAAGGGTTTATCACCAAATGATTTGTCTCATGAGACCTACCGATGCATCGAGGGGATATATCAGGACCCACATGCCACTGCATGTCCAAATAATTCTTTATACATTGATTCAATACAGTAGAAATATTCCTTTTCAATATCCGTATAGAGTAGAGTATACGGATTCACCAATATTTCTATAATTAAAATAAATTTCCAAATAAACACAGTATGTAAAATGATATATGATTTCGAAAACAAACATATCCATGATATATGATTATGGATATTTAATATAAATGTAATTTCAAATGAAAATTGATCTCAAATGGGAATTATGTACACCACATAAGGATTATTAGGTGCCCCATAGGAAGTTAGTTACCACAAAATAGTAGTTGAGACAAAGTCCCTTACCACAATGTAATCAGTCAATTCATATGACTAGAACTTAATAACCCTCAAATGAGTCATTTAATAACATGAATATAAATATAATCATGTTATTATATATCAAATGTCATTAAAAATATACCACATACAAGAAATAAGTGGCAAAAAAAGAAAATCTCACAGAAATGAAAGTGAGATGAGAAACCCATTACAAACATTTCAGCATGGTAATGAGTGTTCTTGCGAGGGATTAATGAGAGGTAAAAGGTTATAACATTATTTATATATCATAAGGGAAGTATGGGAAATGTGATAAAACATACTGCATAATTAGTTATTAAAAATAAAAGAGCACAACATATGGGAGATTCTTGAACAAAAGTGAGAGAGATGATACCTTACCTTATGCTCGAATGTGTTCTTCATTGTTCTTTAAGACCTGAATAATAAAATTTAGATTAATTAATGAAAAACTATATAACATAATAAACATTTAATTGATATTTTATAACCTTATTATGTTCATTAATGGCCTTTTTGAAGGGTTTAGTAGATTCAATTTTATTGTTTTGGATGCATTTTCTTACTTGGTTTCAAGATTTGTTTACTTGTATTCATGAATGGAAGTTGGTTAGAAATATGGTTAAACATAAAAAATTGTTAATATAAATTATTTGTGACATTAAAGAGATATAAATTATTTTATAATGATTCTGGTTATATTCCATGAGGTTGATTCATTCGATGAGTTAAAAATAAACGCTCGAAATTGGCTTGGCAGTTTTGTGCTCAAAAAAGTTGTTTATTATTATTATTCCATATTATGTACATGTAAAGATTCCAGAAAATTAATCAAGATTAAATACATATATTATTACCTGGTTAAACCATAAATATGTTTTCATGTCCATTAATGAAGGATTTATTGAAGAACGATACTTTGTTGTCCATGAAGGTTATAAATTTGAAACTCATGGACGTTGATTTCGTTTATAAAAATAAAAGAGATGGAGTAAGAATATTGATGATGGTTCTTCCATTCACAAGATATAAATCCAGTATATAGATGATTCTATAGTTATCATGATCATTTGGACAGAGCAGGTGAGGAGAGGATAACAAATGAAGATAAATTCAAATGAAACTAAAAGAAAAGAAAGGTGTTTGACCACTTAAAATAACATTCTCAAAAACCTCCTTAAGGGAAGGTATTTTGGTCTTTTGGAAAGACCGAAAGCTTCCTGGTCGTGGGAAGTGACTAGGGAAGGATATTTGATGTGAAATATGACGAGCTTCAGGGCTTAAAGAAGTGAAGAGAAGAGGGAATGGTGAGGGGTGTTTATAATGGAGGAGAGGGGTAAATTTTGAATATTTAATTCATTATTTTATTATTTTCCTCAAGACAACCAATAATGTTTTTTAATGTGACCCCTAATAGTAATAAGTTCATGTGAGTTCAAACCAAGTGTCCTTACATCACTTATGATGTCATAAATACTGTATTTAGCTAATAATTTTTATATACGGTATTTTATCGTATTTCACTATTCATAAAAAATTCTAGAATTTCAGAAAAATCCCAAAACCTTACGCAAACCATTTTTCGATGTGTAGAATTAAAAAATGAACTAAATTTTTAAAAATTAATTTTATAAATAATATTAATTTAATTTTTAAATAAATTCATAGTTAATTCGAAAAATAACAATCTTAAAGGTGCAATTAGTTTTATTTCTCATTGAAAAACTTGTTAGGATATAATTATCTTATTTCCTTAAGAAAATAAAATAATATTATTATTTACTATTCATAAGGTTCATATTACTATTCAAATTAATATTCATAAGTGTATGTTACTATTCACCAAAAATCATGTTTGTCTTATCAGACTCCAAATGACTTACTGATCACAACTCTAGATGGCCATTTTTAGAAATTCAAAACATAGAAGTGGAAAATTTATATTTAATGGCTTGGTCTTGACTATATCTTAAATAAAATTGTGTTTTTTCAAAAGAACATAGTGGTTAATATAATGTATTTAAGAGAAACATACCATAAAATGTTTGTGGTGTTATAACAACCCAGTTTGACACCACAAATTATGTCTACAAAATATCTATTATAAATATATAGTGTTTGAGAAACTAAATAAATGACAAGATAAAAATTGATACATAGGTGATATTAGCTAACAATATTACTTTTAGCCACTATAATCACTTAATCCATATTATTCACTTGTTCCATGTGATAGGAATTTACATCCTTTATAAAATGGCCTAAGTTGATCAATTACTATGCATAAGGGAATAAGACAGGTTCCCAATATTTCTAGGGATAATCATTTCAGAGAACAATACATTACACTTAACTTTGTTCTTTGGTCCAGGTGGTATTATCATATGAAACCATAAGGATAATATACCCTCAATCCCCCTCCCAAACCTATGCATTATAGGGGTGGGTTTAGAGCCTCAGTATAACCCAACCCATGGGCATAAATCCCCAAGTCCAATACCTAACCACTACTAAGCCATGCGAACATTATTATTTATCCATTTATGAAAAATACCTTATCATAAACAATAAAAACCAATACACATAACATATACAATTCGTATTTTATAAAAAACTTGTATCATCATAAATCCTTAACCAATTAACACATTTACCATTTAGCTAGCATGGTCCATAAAACCCATTTTCCTTTTTATACCTCAACTGATTTACCACAATCAATAATACCCATAGATTAGAAATGTAACAAATTCATTAATTATTTTATACTATCCAATTTAACACATTCAACAATTTACATGTATTTACCCATTTTACATGTTCAACCAATCATAAACTTTAACCTACTTATTCAATTCAAGTAAAATTCATAAGTCAATTAGAAAAATCACTACATTTCATCCAACCCATTCAATATTATGAAAAATAATTCCCTAGGCCATTATCAAAATGTAGACACAAATTTAATATTCAATTTTAACTCAACTGACATATAAATATGTTCATAATGTGATCTACATTATCACAAGTCAATTCAATGCAGAGCATTACCCTTCTTTTCCATGTTCAGGTATGTTGGAACAACCAATGGGTGGCACTAAAGCTATCTATTCAACCTCAATGAATCACACAAGGATCATGATGGGTTGGATTAATTATTTATCTAATCATTTTATCATATCCATTTAATTGTATAAAACACACAAAAGAGAGAACTAATAACCCAACCACACATGAAAAAATCAACTTCAAAACTATGGGATATAACATGTAGACCACATACCTTGAATATATAAAGTGAAACACTAATCCTAAACCTTATATCCTGATTCCAACACCCCTTGAATCCCCCAAACTAATTTTCCCTATAAAAATAAGGATTTAGGGCTACAAAATAAGAAGAAATAAACCACAGTCCCAAATACAAAAAAGAGAAGCCTAGGATGTTTTAGTATTACTCATAGATTCAATCAACACCCAAAAACACTCCAAATGGCCTTGAATCAATGGAGATTAGATCTTGGGAATCCTAGGTAATTTTGGCTCATAATAATGGGTGGAGAAAGAATAATAGGGAGGAAAATTATGTGAAATCCTTAAAATCCCATTGATGAAAAATTGATAATTTCTCACTTATTAATGGAGTTCTAAAATAGGTTACGTGGTTTTCAAAACCATGAAATAACCATGTTCAATCATCTTTCCATGTGGGGTAAAGTCACATGCTTACCTATGGATATTTGTAAGTTTTAACGAACTACCTTCCAACCACACGCCATCCTCTACGGAAGAGGGTTCTAAGTCACACAGTTACTGGGAGAGATGACACAGTTTGAACATTCGTGCTCTAAACATGCATAATGACTCCATACAACATCACACAGTTTTTCCTCCCCCTAGAATGGTTTACATAAGCATGTGACACTCCTCCTAGATTGAACAGTTTGGGTTCTTGGATTCCTCTAACAGGGCAACAACTATGAAACATGCATAGGATGTAGAACATCTACATTATTCTATGTCCCCAACCCATGGGACACCCCAAGACTCCTCAAATAAAAAGTAAACATCCCATTAACAAAATATTAGGGATTTGAGTCAAAATTTAAATAGGTATGTACAACCATGATCTATGGGATCTTACAACCACCCCACCTTATAATTATTCGTCCTCAATCCACACCTCTAATTATCAATGAGCTTTCGAAGTAAAGAGACTGGGCCATTAAGCCTACATATCTGACTCCCTTTCCAAAGATTCCTTGTGAATTTTACCATGATACCATAAATCTTGAACCAAGGGTAAAATATGTCTTCTCAATACTTTCTCACTATGATCTATAATACAAACAATATACTCCTCAATGTAAAGCTCATCTCAATCCCAACCTCTACAAAATAAATCACATGATATGGGTCATAGCGATACTGATGATGCTATGAAACATCAAAAACATCTTGCATACCACTATAATGATGTGGATGTACCAATAAACATGCCATAAGTCTGATCCTCTCCCTAATTTCTAATGGTCACACATATGTTGGTTCCAACATTCCCTATTTTCAAAATTGATAAAGACCCATCTTTGGTGACATCTGAAGAATCACACGATCACCCACCAAAAACTGAAGAGGTATATGATGATGATCCACATATCACTTCTACTATGAGTTGTTTCTGTAAATTTTTTAATCAACTAAACTTGTTCTGACATCTCATGCACAAGACTTAGTCCCAACAATTCTAAATTGCCAACTACCATCCAAAAAAATATAGATCAATATGGTCTACCATAGAGAACCTAAAAAAGTTCTATTTAAATAGAAAAATGGTAATTAATTTTTTAAGAGAACTCATTTAGTTCTAAATGGATTTCCCAGATTCCACCAAATTGTAGGAAAAAATCCCTCAACAAGTCCTCATGTACCTAAATTGTACTCTCTTTTTTCCCATCCTTCTACATGTGGAAGATCGTACTAAAAAACACATGGGTACCATGTTCCTTCTATAATATATATCAGAAGCAAATAATGAAGACCATATAACGAACCTAAAATATATTATAAGGTACCCCAAGAAAATGAACTTACTCTTGAACATACAAGGCACCCAACTAATCCATGATAAAATCTTATCTAATTGGAAATAAATGAGCCACCTCAGTCATCTCATCCACAACCACACAAATCATATCATTCTTTTGAGGAATCATCATATGACCTACCATAAAATCCTTCATCATGTTATCCCATTTATATTCCAAAATGTGAAATGGATTCAACAAACCACCCAACCACTAATGATCAACCTTCACCTGCTTGAAGGAAATGCATTGTGCCATGAACCTTGAAATGAATTTCTTTAACCCTTTCCACAAATACTACCTAAAAATATCACGATGAATTTGGTTGAAACTATGATTCAATTCCATATTTGATTATGGAAACTCATGCATTGACTCTTATTTCATACACATTGGCATAACCACATACCCATAAACATAAAAACACTTATCATCTCTAATGGTCCAGCTAGAAGGTGACTCCACAGCTTTAAAAGCATCCCTTAATGATAATAATTATATATCCACATTTTAAATTTCTTTAATATGGATCAAAATAGTGGAATTAAATTCCATGAATGCAAGGTTCATATTTCCTTGTCCATCTTGGACAATGAACTACCTGATTTGGAGTCTTCTAACTCAAAGAATTTGAATCATTGTTTCCCTTTCCTGGTATGTGAACTGGATCAAAGCTAAATTATTTCATCTATTCAACCCATCCTTGCTATTGAAAACTCAAATAATGATGAGATAATATATAAATCATGATTTTGGGATTGGTATAAATCACAAATCATTCCCCCAATAAGTAATACCACAAAAATATTATGGTATAAACCACTATAGACAATTCAGAATCATGTGAAGGGTAATATCACTCATGAGGCCTCAACTGCAGTGACCCATATGCACAACCCAATCATCCAGCATTAACACCACTCCATGACCAACACCATATGCATCACATAAAAAGGTATATTTCATAACATCCTTAGTTAATATCATAATTTGTGTTGTTTTCAACCAGCAATTTAATTCTATAAAGGCACTCTCACATTCCCTAGACCACTCAAACAAGGAACCCTTCTTAGATGGGAATGGTAGTTGTGCTTCCAAAGGATGAAATTCATTAATGAACAATTGGTAATATCCAAAAAAATCCATAATATACTCAAAATATGAAATATTATTGGGTTTCTCCTAAGACCCAACTTCCTTCACCTTCTCCAGGTCTTCAAAAACACCATCTTATATGATGATGAGCCCTATGAAAATTCACCTTATAAATCCTGAAATGATATTTTGATAGCTTAGCATATATATTATTCTCTCTCAATGTACTCAGGATGATGTCAAGATGTTTTCCATGGTCATTTTGATTTTGGAGTATACTAAGACATCTCCCATAATGAAAAATACAAATTGGTGTATTTATGTGTAAAAGATTTGGTCCATCATGTCCATAAACACAATTGATTTTTTGGTTAACCCAAATAGTGTAACAACAAACTCAAAAAACCCATACTTACTCTGAAGGCATCCCATTGTATATCAGAATGTATGACCCTTATATGATGATACATTTATCTCAAAAATATCACATAGAACACTAGTGTACCCCTATGCTTGTTAAAAATATCATTTATTCAAGGTAGAGGGTATCAGTTCATAATAGTCATCTGATTTAACTTCCCATAATTGGAAGATAGTCACAATATACATTATCTTTATTGACAAAAACACATGGGTTCTCTAAGATTAAATACTCATATAAATAGACTACTTCCTATCTAGTTACTCAAATAGATCTATAAGTTCACAGATCTCTATTTGTGCCATTATATTTCAAGGAATGGAAACTATATCTAGTCCTGGTAGAAAATATATTGTGATATCAACTTCTCTCTTAGGTGGAAACCCCAATAAGTCCATAAGAAACACATCCAATAACTAATCCACCACAGTTGGGATGAAAAGACACTAAACTATCGAATCATTAATCATGATACAAGCCACCTGGTCCATGAATTCACTCAACTACTGACAAACTGGCCCTGCATGGCCTGCCCAAATATCTCATTCACCATGATGGACATACATTTTTCCTTCGATACACATGAAAATTAACCAATAATGGTAACATTAAATATGGTATTGGAATATCAATATCCCATCCATACCCAAAATCAAATTAAAACCTGACATTTCTGGAACAAACAAGTCCCCTCAGAAATGGTACCCACCAACCTCAAGCACAAACCCCTCACATTGGATATTATTTTCAGTTCACACCCCTAATGATGTATCAATTGACATTTCCTCACACATATTTTCCACTTCTAGACCCAAAACAACCACAAAATGAGTAGATATAAAAGATTGTGTGGCACCTATATCAAATAAAGAACTTGTAAGTGTGCAAGCCACAAGAATCGTACGATGATCTGTTGATGAACTAGCCTCACCACCATCGAGTGTATGAAGAATTTAATGGTCCTAACCTACCCCTCTACCCAAGGACCCAGTCTATATGTCTGGTGATGCACTTCCCTACTGGTGTTTATTCTCTTATCCTAGAGTACTATGCTCGCCACCTCTACTAGTGTGGACAGTAGAGCTCCATATTCCTACCTTATATGTGGTAACCAAACCCCTTAGAGTACTTGGAATCAGACTCAATCCTCTATCCATTCCCAGCTATTGAGGGTTACTATAGAACCCTTACACAGGTCCCATTCTGGTGAACACTCGACACTCAACTAGTAGATTGGGGCACCAACCCCACACATGTCCCAGGCTCACAGACTAATATAAAAACACATGCACACCTCTACGAGAGACTGAACCAATTTTTTGAATACTCTACCTACTAATACACTATAGAAGATTTCTAAAATGATTCATGTTGTCCTCAGATGTCACACAACTATTATATCCAAATGAACCCATATGTTCACTACCAGAAACCTCCCTCATGTTTCCTTCTAAAATAAGGGCCTAACCCACCACTTATGTAACCCTCTGTAAATGGAATATGTTCACATGAGACTTAATCTAATGTCGAATTCCTTCTTAAAAATTTCATGTCACAGTGGACCCATCCCCTTCTAATGATATGAAAAAGCGTTGAAAGTCGATGAAGAGACCCACATAACATCACTGACATATTTGACTACCTCAACCACATATACTCTACAACCTACTTCTATCTCATGGTCATCAGATAGAAGTGTTCAAGAAACATTTCATGGAATATATTCCATATAATATCATTAGACTACTGAGTCTGAACTAAGATATCCCACTAGTGCTCTTCCAGTCCCCACAACATATATGATTCCAACCTCAATCTCTTCACTATATGAGACTCAATGTGATCCAAATTCATATGGATAGACTCTATCCAGAATGTTACAAACTCAGGTTCACCATCTATAACAAAAATTAGAGGGTGTTTCAACTGAACCTAATTGGTTATATCAAACATAATAGGCATGTCCCACCCTAGGTCCCATTCCATCATCTTCATAAAATGAGAAAGGTTCTCACAAAACTTCTCTCGTCTATTACACAGTATCTTTGGGTTCCCCATATCCATTTCTAGTGGATAAATCTCACCAAAATCCTATTGTCCCCCCAATAGGCACACATCATTTTGGTTTTATTACACTATAATAAACAACACATGCATTTGGACACATAACAGAAAACTCCTATTTTTTACATAGAAAGAATATCTTCAATAGAAATAAATGAACAATTTATGATACACTATCTCCATGGACATCGTCATATATAAATCACTAACATCGACCATCCCTACCATGGTCCAGGGATAACATGGGGTAAAATAATGTACATTGTGTCAAGTCTTTAATTAAATACATTTTTAAAACCATTTCCACACACACAACGTAAATCTTTCATCTTAAGAAAATTTCTAATTTCACAACATGTTAAAACCAATATGTTAACTCATTCAAAAACATTATTATGTAAATTCCAATAACCATTATTTAAAATTCATTCCAATTATCCATTTTCATAATATTCATTAGATACCATTATATTCCAAAAATTAAGAAAGTAAAATTCATCCTACCCTTAGTATCCCACACAACCATCCCATGTGTGCTTATCATGATGCATGCCACCTATATCATAAGGTGCCTATAATGATGTATGAATTCACAACCTCATTTTGTACCATCTATGATAAATGTTATAAAATTTTCACACCACACAAAAATTTCATCACATTATAGTGATGTATAATTCAACTGTTTCGACAAATATCAAGAACAACAATCCTTACCCTTGTTACAATGGTTTTTCCTCATACATGAGTTAGATACTCATATGAACGAGCTCATTTTCAATGCCCGACAGATCTGCATATCATGTGTACCATCAAAAGATATTAAGGCATATATTTGAACTGGTCTGATGCCACTTTGTGATGACCCCAACCTGAAGGACACTAACTAGTGACCCGAGCTAGGTCACCACATGACCTCACCTGCGTCTTCCCGTATGCTAGAGAATTATGACTAATGGTGATGATCTAATAGATCACTTGGGGAGACTATGAACTCTTTAACAATGTATGTCACATCATAAATCATTTTAAATAATACAAACAATAATTAATAAACTAGAAACATGAATAAGGGAGTATGTTAAGTTCCCTATCTTACTAGGGATAATTATTTAACAAAAAATTACATTGCACCAACCTTTGAGCATTGTTCTAGGTAGTCTCATCAAATGAAACTATTAGGGGAAAAGATCCTTAACCCCCTTCTATAACCCATGTATTATATGGTGGCTTTAGAGCATCAGTATAACTAGGCCCATGGGTGTATATCTGAAATTCCAATACCCCACAACAACCAAGACATGTTTACGTTCTTATTTATGCATTTAACACAAATACCATATAACAAAAAATACACAAACTATACACATAACACATACAATTCACATTTCATATGACATATGATTCCTAATAAATCCTCAAACCATTAGTAAATTTACAATTTACTTAGCATAGTCCATTTAACCAATTTACATTTCTATACCTTAACCCCTTTAGCATAATCAATAATTCCCATACATTATCCCATTTAACATATTCAACAATTCAATATTACAAACCCATTTAAGACAAAAAAATACATGTATTTACCCAGTTCACATGTTCATAATTTAACATGAATTAACCAAATTATGCCATTCAAGTACAATTCATAAGTAATTTAGTAAAACTACTAAATTTCATTCAACCCATTCTATATTAATCCAGATAACCCCTTAAGACATTATCAATGTATAGAAAAAATTATTAATATTCCATTTTTAGCTCAACTTACATATCAAAATGTTCATAATGGGATCTACTTTATCAAAATTCAATTATATTCTTAACATTACACATATTTTATATGTTTGGGTGTGTTGGCATGCCCCATGGGTGGACCTAAATCTTTCTATTCAACCACAATTTATCCCATATAGATCATGAGGGGTTTGATTCATCATTTATAACACCATTTTATAAAATCCATTTAATGGTATCAAAATAATAACAAGAGATAATCCTTAAACCAACCGCACATGAAAAAATAAACTTCAAGACCATGGGATATAACTTTTAGGCGACCTACATCGAATACCAAGATGAACACACATTTAACCTTATCCATATATCTAGATGCAAGTTATCATTTACTGCCCAACTTATGTTCAATTGAAAAAAGCTGGTTTTAAGTATTTGGCAGAAGAAGAACAAAAACACATTCCCTAATATGAAAAAGAGAAGCAAGACAAGCATATGATTACAAATAGATTCGATATGCACCCAATGAAATTCTATACAACCTTAAATCTATGAAGATTGAATAAAGTGATGAATTGAACATTTTGGGTTGTTAGTTGAGAAGTATGAAGAAGAATGGGGTGGAAAAGTGTGAGAAACACTTAAAACCACGAGAGGGGAAATTGGTATATTCTCACTTTTTAATGGGGTTCACTGCTTGGCAGCATAGTTTTCCAACCACATGCCAACTGTAAAACAACCTCTTTCCAAGATAGGTGAATTTTCATAGTCACGTGTGGATATCTAAATAGTTTTACAAATAGTGTGCTAATCATGCACCAACCACTATCCAAGAGTGTTCTAAGTGACATAGTTACCTAGGGAGACCACTCAATTTGACAAAATGTGTTCCAAATTGGTGGGATTCTTCAATCCAAGACAATATAGTTTGTTCCCCCACCCCATTGCATGGTTTACAAAAACATGAACCACTTGTCTGGACTAGCGCATTTTGGGTACATAGTTCCCTCTAACCATGCACCAACTGTCCAATAAGCACAAGATGTCCAGCTTCCCCTTTAATTCATTTTTCGAACCCCTATGACACCCTCGAGCCTCCTCATATATTTATTAAACATCCCTTTGACCAAATTTAAAGTATTTATGCCAAAATTTATATATGTAAATACATCCATGAAATTATAGATCTTACAAAGGCACAATGTACTGTGGTGCAATAGGGAATATGATTTTTTTATCAATATTTTTATCGAGGTTCTTATTAAATACATAAACCTAAATTATATACATTATATAGGGTGTTTTTTAAAATATATGTAGCATTATATAGGATTTAAATTAAAAAACTGGATTTAAAATTTGGAGGAAGATATGGAAACTATTCCTAAAAGTCATCAAAAAATTCTATAGAATACAAATATCTTCAGTGTATATTTTTTCCCAACCATCTGAGATAGATACCCTTGTTGGAAAAGGATTAATACCAATAATATATAAGTAATTTGAATTATAAATTCGGATTCAAACTCATAAGGATAAAAAAAATTATGTTTTTTCAGAATAAGAAATCTAAATTCCAATCATCAAAAATAAATATGGTAACCATGTCAAAAATTCCAATACATTCCATGAAAAATATTAAATATAAATAAACATTGAATCACAAGGTTTACAATAAATCAAATTCCCAAAAACATCAATAAATTAGAAAAAATTTACACGGGATGTGAACATCATACATATGTGAATTTTCACCTCTAACTCAACATATAATCATTGTGGATATGAATTTACATTCTATGAGATTTTTCCAAATATAAATGAATTAATATAACTAATCTAAAATAAGGAACATAAATATTTAGGAATACCTGTTACCATATCAACACAAGTATTCTATTTTCATCCCTAAAGTAAAACATAAAAAGTTAGCATGACCATATTGAATCTGCGATAAGTGTAGCCAATAATATAAAATCATTCCTAGGATGTAAAAATCAAGAATATTTATTCTCAATGTATTGAACCTTAGGAGTAACTTATGATTTCCGTGATCATTATCATAAATTTATAGAGTTATTCTATACTTAGACTTATCCCATGTCTTTTACCAAAATTTATCTAATCCTAATATTTATAGATTGACTATAAAAAACTCTAATACCAACTATTACAACCCAAGGATTTCAAAAAAATATATTTCATATTTTTTTATGAATATTCATTACATAAAATTATGACCCATGCCAAATATCTAAAGGATTATTGTCTATGAAGACTAGATAAATAAAAATAAATTAATCATAATGAAAATAAATCGATATTAATAAACAATGATCCATAAGTTCATATCAAATATTATGGCACCATTATTGGTATATAAACCATTTCACATGTCATGGTTAACAACTCAAATAATCAAATCAAAGTGGATCAAGGCTAACAACCTAATTCCCATATCATAATGGGCTTAGAATCATCTACTATTTATTATAATCGATCAAGTATAGCAAATTTTTTCCTATAGTAGATCAAGAACACCAACGTTTTTAATATAGATGATCAAGAACATCAATATGTCTCTTGTAATTATCACATGAGATATGAAACAATACCCAATTAATTAAAGGGTTGTATAACTCCAATACCACCCATAATATTTTTAAATCCATACATATGTGATCCACATGATCTTAAGACATTTATCTTATCATGATTTCATAACCAATGCAAACTAAAATGGGTTACACAAACATTTGATAAATTTATCATATCACAACCCATGAAAAATAAACGGGTTTTATAAACCTGTCTTCCTAATTGTCATATATCATATTGGGAAATAATAAGGATAGAATAATTGGATCATATTTATAGTAAATTATATATAATATGATGGGATTTTATTGAATAATAAAGATATATTTAAATTATTATTATATTATTTATTTATGAAAATATGATTTTGATTTGGAAATCACATAATACAAATATTTCAAAAATATTAATGATTGAATTTTCTTTGAATTTTTTTGAAGATGTAAATGAAGCATCAGATAATTGAGCGGTAAGGATGGAGGGAAACTATATACATCACATGTATTGTAAACAAATTAATCCTTTCATGTTTTTTTAAAAGTCACACATAGCTCTTTCAAAAAATGAAAAGAATATTCCTTTGATTTTTTTTAAAAATAAACATGGGTTAAAATGACTGTAAAAATTCATAGGAGAGTAATAATACATTCATGAAAATATTTTAAGGAAAAAATCTTTAGGAATAAATTAATTCATAACTAATTAGTAAAACATAGTTGGTTTTACTTAAAAACATTCTTTTTATATCATGAGTACATAATATGAGGAAAATGATAGAAAACATAAATTATACATAAATAAAAATAGGAGAAGACTACCAAAGTTAATTTTTTAGATAAGGATCATATAATATTATTGACATAAATTCATACATAAAAAAAGATTCAAATGGGATTGAAAAATTAATTCCTTACCTTAGGTCTCATTTTTATTCATACACATTTGACCATCCTCTTTGTTAAGAAACATTTATTACATTACACCTAAATACATTAATGGATTACGTTTTTTGAATTATAAAAATCTATAATATATGGGGAATAAATATAAAAAGTTATTATTATAGGGCTTGGCAGTGATTAAAGGCCCAAGAAGTATAAAGAAGAGAGGATATGTGGAATCATTTTATATGGGAGGAAAGTCAAATGGTTTGAATTAATTAAAACATTAATATATATATATATATCATAATCATGTAATTTGGACCCAAGTAACCCTATATTTTGAGAAAATATGTGACAAGGTTTATTTAAATTCATCTAGTTACTTTTGGGAAAGTGCTGGATACATTTTAAACATTATCTTCTAGTTAAACCACATTAAAACCACTTTTTTCTTTATCAATGATAACATAAATTATTAACATGATAACATAATAATATTTCCAAAAATTAAATGTTCATTATTTCCAAATTTGTAAATGATGACATAAAATCCTGAATCCTTTTTATTAAATATAATTTCTCTATTTCTGAGATATTTATTTCAGTATGAGAATAGTAAATGAATGAAAAAAATTTATAGGTAAATTCATTGATTAATTGTAAAAATAATTTTACCCTGAAAAAAGTAAAAAATTAGCTTCCCAAAATAGTATTGGAAAAAAATAAAAAAATGAAGGCTTTTAGATCAAACAAAATGTATTGGAATCTTCCATCCATATAATTAATTGAAAATACCATTAAAAAGAATTTTAATTTTAATAAATTATAACTTATCTTCAAAAAATAAATGTTTGGTGGCCTAATTTGAAAATAATAATTGCAAATAAAATATTTTGTTACTTATTAATGTATTATTTATAACACCACTCATCCAATAGGATAAAGGAATGTGTTAGGGTTATCTAATAGTTTTACACTATAGTTTTAACGTTGTTACCCTATTGTACCATTTATTGAGGAGATAAATATTTCCATAGTTACAATTCATAATTGCTAAAAATAAAAGGGAACTATTTAAAAAAATTGAAACTCATTATTAAAAATATGTTATTATTTTTTCATGAATCAATTAATTGAAATAGATTAATTTAATTTAAAACTAAACCATAAAAACAGAATGATAAATATCTTTTACTAAAAATCCTTTAGGTAGTACAATATGATCTTAAATTAACACTATGAATTGTAATAATAAATATATGAATATAAATTATTATATATATACATAATCCAAAAATTTAAATTAAATAATTCATCGTTATAGATTTATTAATCAATCAAATTAGAAATTAATTATTGACTTTAATCAGTTATCTGAAAAAAAATTGTTTCAAGAAAAAAAATAAACATATACCAAAATGAAAAAAAATTAATGATTCAAATGTAATTAATTAGATTATATATAGTCAAATAAATTTAATTTACTTTAATTTAATATCAAATTAATAGAATAATTTTACTCTCTAATGTAAATAAATAAATGTTTTATTAAATAACTATTTTTCAATATTCACTAAAAATGAATCTTTATAAAAATATCCCAAAATTTCACCCAAACACAGTTTTGATATACAGATATAAAAATAGTAATCATTTTATTAACTAAAATTCATAAATATGACAAAATTTAATATGAATATTTAACAAATAAGTTAATAATTTTATTATTAAATAGCAGGAGAACAATGTAGAGGGGACAATTAAAATATTCACTAACAAAAATCTATAAAACCTATTTTGGAATAAAATGTTTTTTGGAAGCATAAAATGAATTTAATGAAAATTGTGTGACTATTTTATAATAACTAATGAATATATTTTAACTAATATAGAACACTACATATATATATATAATTACTCATTAATCCTATTCATACACACCAATTCAATGACAATGGGATAAGAGTCACATTAAATTATAATATTTTAATAAAATAATGCAGTTTGTTTAAAATTAGTGTTGAGTGTAATGAATGATTTAAAAGAAATAAAATTTGTATTTATATAACTATATAATAAATTCATATGGTGTTACAATTCCGATAAAAATACTTACTACAAAAATGTTCCTTATAGAAAATAATTCTTTTTTCATATATAACAAATGAGAAACCCTGTGAGAAGTGACAGGTTTACAAAATAACTCTATAAAAATACACTAATGAAAGGATATTTAAATAAATAAATATTTATGAAATAATTAATATTAGATCTTAAATTTATAATATTATTTAGTTATATAATTTTATTGGCCTTAATTAGAGTTATAAAGTCAAAGTGAAAAAATATAGTTAGCATAGAGGAGAGGACATTGAACGAATGACCATTCTAAAATCATATTGAATAGAATACGATTCATCAGAGCAAATAAGGTCAAGAAAATAAAATATTGTGATCCATATTCAAGGAAATAAATTATTAAAAGGATATTAGAAATATTTGATTTACCCATGTTTATATATGACTTAAGGTATGTTATATGAATGAGAGAAAAATAGATAGAATGAACTCGAATAAATGAAAGAGATAGTAGAAAAATTTTCCCCTACATAGAGTCAAATTGTTTTGTTATATAATCACTTTACCTCCAAAAAATAAAATTAAATCAATTAATTTAAAATTAGTTGACCATATAAGTTTTTATTTCATTTATTAACATCTATTTTTATTATAAATTATGTAATTATAGGATTCATTTCCTTAGGTCAATTATTTGGGGCTTTTTTCGCATAATTCCAATGATTATTTATTATAATGACAATGGTCAAATATGATTTTTTTGATGATTCCATAAACTATATATTTATTGATATTTCAATTTATGTAATTTTAATAGTATAAAATCTCTATAGTTTAATATGTATTAAAAAATAGTTACTAATTAAGAAAAGTACCTTATAAATATTTTTTTCTATAGTCTATGTGACCATGGTGATTTGTTTTAAATATCATTAATACCATGAAAATTATATAATTCAATAATAATAAATATGATTTAATATTATTATTAATATTATAAATAATGTGGAATTAATTTTTAAAACAATCTCTTGAAGGTGAGCATGTGTATTAAATTTCGATGTCTACATGGGTGGAATAACTTACCATGGATTGAATGTTTCTTTTAATAAATATTAAATAAAGGAATGATAATAAAAAATTTATCTAATTTTTTGTACTAACAGATATTTATTATATATTTTCATGCTTTTATTATCATTACTTAGATTTATATGGGAATATAATGGAAATAAAATCAGTTATTTCCAATAAGAGTTTGTTGTTATCATTTTAATTTTCCTAATTTGGTATATAAATTTATCTTTTATGTTATGAAACTTAGGTTATAAAAAATATTCAAAAACAAGACTTATATGATTTTGGATGTTGTTTTGGAAATTTATAAGAATAGTTTTTTTTGGATTTGAGGCTAATCGAGTGGAAAAGGGGTGAATTAAAGACCAAGTATATGGGGTTTGTGAATAAAATGTTGAATTTAATATTTCTACTTAGGAATATTAATTTTATTTATTATTGTGACTAAGTTTTTTTATGTATCCATAATATAGTATTCCTTTTCATGTAAACCCGTCGAAAACCAAATTGTGTCATTGGATATTTTATTAATGTATAAAAATATTTCTTTTAGAATGAATATAATTTATAGTATTTAAATTTATTTATATGGATAAGAATTATATTTAATATTATTAAATAAAATATTTAACTCATTAAATAAAATTTTTTATCTTCAAAATATTCAAAAGTATATTGAGTCATATTTATAGAAAATTGATATCTTAAAACAAACTATATAATCAAAACACTATTTTTACTATTCAATAAAAAATTATCTTTTTATAAACCTTTTACCTAATCACTATAAAATAATTTTGATTCCATGAATTAAATTATGAAATAAATTTTATCAAAATATAATTTTAAATTAGGTAATTCCAATATCTAAATTTAAATTTAAAATTATGGTTTTATTAAGTAATTTGAAAGAGATTTTACTAAAGTTGTTTAGTCAAATGTATATCTTGTTTCCAAGATTGATTTTTTATTATATGATTTTATTAAACATATATTTAATTATATATATCAAGTTAAACATTACTTATTGGGTTATCCTATTACTATTCCAAAATTTGGTTTCCATTTTAAATAGTCTCCTTACTAATCTAATTTTTATATGTACATAGATATTTGTTTCCATTTAAAATATTATTCTTCTCCATTTAACTAATCTATATAAAAATTAATTCATTTATTACACAGTTAAAAAAATTCCTCTCTATGAAATCAATTTTTTTTTAAAAAAATCAAGCATTTTTTTATATAATTTTTTAATAGTAAAGTGTTATCTATGTCAAATGAAATTATAAGATACGATAATCCATTTGATTTACATATTTTAGAAATGTAATTTAATTATGATTATTATCTCATAATACAGGTTTTTATTTTATAGTAATTATAAGTCATTCATTTTTAATGATATGTTTTAAAATAAATTGATATTATTTTTAATTACATTTTAATATTATAATATACTCTTATGTTTCAATAAAATAAATTAATTATTAAAATATATTTTATTGAATAATTTTTCATAAGATAATAAGGGATGATAGATTTTTGGGGTTACATATTAATTCTTTTATTCTTGTATAATTAAATATTTCTAAGGAAGATTATTTTTAGTCAATTGAAGATGAAATATTCATTTTATAAACTAGATGGAATGAGTTTTTCTTAATAAAATATATTTTTTATTTTCCTCTATTTAAAAGTTGGTTGAGTTACCTAATTGTTTAATTTATTTATTTATATTATCATGGGAAGTTATTTATTTTATATTTAGTGGAAAAATACTAAACCAACAAACTGTATACACCCTATTCCAAAATTCTTTATTATGATTATTAAAAACCTATTTTATATGTGTACCTAGAAAATATAATCACTAAATCATATTTTTTTATTATAGTTTAGCAATTTAGTTTTACTTTTGTTTCTTAAAAACTAAAACCATTTGAATTGGATCATTGAATATACTGAATTTAAGTAGTAATATATGTTTAAAAATGTTCTCTAAGGGTTCAAATTTATGAAAAAAAACTTATTACAGATATAATTTTTTGAATGGAAAAGTGATATGAGATTTTCTCAAAACATAAACTACCCAAAAAAATTAAAAAACTATAGTTGGAATTCCCTAGGTCACCATAGAAAAATACATATTCTTTATATTTCTTAATCGCATATAAATCCTTTTTAGCCTCTTATGAACCATAATATATGAATGAAATATAAAAATTCCCTCTCATATATGATCTCATATCAATCACAATAAACTTTCTATAACTATTTTCTTATGAGGAAAACATATATATTAATGAGGAAAATTTACCTAAAACTATCAAAAATAATATCTTAAACCAAGTGAATATGTCGTTGTAAATACCCTTGGTTTTATTTTAACATGACCTTACATAATCTATATCATTTTGTTCCATTTTAATTTATATTTTTTGAAGTTTTACATTTTTTTAAAGATGAAAGATTAGGGATTCATTTATATGATGAATTTTTTTATTAAAAGATAATAAAATTAAAATGTAAATTAGAGAAAATGGTCATTTCCTTGGATGAATTTCTAAAACATGTATTTCATTTTTCAACTGTTGTTATGATTGTCCATTATCCATTCTCAATGAATACAAATATATAACCATGTATTTATCACCTCTCATTGATAAAAATATTTAATATAAAAATAATCATGTATCTTATGTAAACTAAAAAGATAATTTTTCCTACAAAGAAATGGTTCATTGAAACTTTAAAACCAAAAACATTAATCTAATTTAAATTAAGAGATGATTATACAAATAACATGAATCCTATGTAATAGACCAATGACGTTAAAACTACAAGTAATATGTTTCTATCCCTTTATCTATTTAACTATATTTTATGGAAAATAAATCCAACAATGGGAATTTAAATATTAATTTCAACTATATAAATAAATTATTGTTAAATAATGATAGATAAAATTTAAAACCCTTTAAAATTCATGATTCCACCCTCATAAAATGTAAATAAATGAATCCCCATAGTTAGTGGTATTTTATAATCCATTTATACCTTCACATAACCATCCACGAGCTATCATATTATTCATTGATCAATCCACATAGATTCACATGATCTGTAATTTTCGTATGTCTTCACATAAATGTTATAATAATTTCTCTTTATTTATCATCTGTACCATATTACTAAAATTTTATTTCCCAATGATCACTACTACATTATCTCTCCTTGATTAAAGGGAAATAATTAGAGATATTAAGAAATATCATGATTATATAAGGTCATATTATTAAAAATATTCCTCGTTATTTATGCCAGGAAGGGGTCCTCATTTACTTATCCATGGATGGGATTTGATACATGAATACCTATATATTGTTAATTATATATTGATTGCAGAAAAAGAATCAGGACTGTAGGTTTCAGAATTGGAATGTAATAGAATCATTATCTTCCAACACATGATAGGACGAAATTGGTTTTACAGTATGACAAAAATAAATTAATAATATTATTATATTCACATCATATTTTTGTAATTTATAATAATAAGTGTATATCATTAAGGGACTTACATGAATTTATTTATTTTTAATTAGAGGAAACTTCTGGTTGAAAGATTCGATATGACTTCCTCATTTTCAAAATACTACTATATTTTATCTAAGGTTATGGATAAATAGTTTACAATATCTTCTTAAAAAAATGTCAATATTAGACTAATGACTCACTAGTCATAACCGTATAGTATTATCATTTTTAATGATATTATAAATCATAGAAAATGATTTGTTTTCATTCATACATCATTTAAAAAACACCAAATCAAAAATGATTAATATTCATAGTGAATGATCACAAAATTTATTTGTCAATGGATATTTATAGAAATTCATTTATTATTGGTGATGATATAATTTTAGATTATGTTAATTTATATTACCTTTTGAGATAAACTCATTTCTTTAAATATTTAGCTATTACTATTTCATTATAACAAGTAACATATTTGCTGATCTAGTGGAAACCATTATAATCCTCATATTTAATTATATATCTATATATCAATAATTTTTAGTGATAATAGTATATCCTTTCTCATGATATCTTTCTTCTTCAGGGTTATTCGATGCCTTAGGTTATAACATTAAATTTCATTTCTTATAATATATCAATTATATTATATCATTCACTACAAAATAGATTATTCTAATAAATATATTTTATAACACTATAATAAATTTCTAGAATAAGTAATATTATTACATATTACTTGGATAAAACATTATTTTTTTAGAAATTGTTTCTCAATTAGAAGCTCCCCTATTTAATCCTCTTTGATTTATAAAAAATGAATTATATACCAATGATATTTATCCTTTTCTTAAATATTTTATACTTTCATCATTTTGATGCTTCACATATAATATTTAATTTAATAAAAATAATGTTATTTAATTTTCAATTAAATTTATAAAAAACCTTAATACCGTTATTTTCCAAAAATAAACCGAATATTCAAAAATTTAATAATTTAAAAAAAATTAAATATGCGTGATTAATGATAAATATTTGTAAAGTTATAGTGAATAATATTCCACGAAATGTGATTATAAAATACACCATAATATGAATTTATCAATTCTACACACATTATTCAAACTAGAGAATAATTCTTCCGTCAAGTTAATGAATGATATTCCCTAGTATAATTCAAATTCATATGCTGTTAGTGAAAAAATTATTTGAATACTTATTTACCATAGAATTTTAAGGAATTATATGTGAACAAAATTTTATAATTTTCTTTCTCTTCTATTTTAATTCTTTATAATCGTTTATTCCAATCCATGTTTTTATGGTATATTACATTTGTTGAAATGTTTCCCTCATCACACATGTGTATAAATTTATAAATTTTTTATTACAGTCACTCTCATGAATTTTTTACCATAATTTTGATATTACTATAATATCATTACCATCATAGATTATTTTTTTAATAACCATATCATTAAATGCTTTTGATATGAGGTTGAAGGTTATGAGGATGTGTTTTATAAATAAATTATTAGTTAGAATGAAAATATCTTCAAGTATAACAATTTATTTAAATTCAAAACTCAATAAAAATGTGTCTCACTGATTCTTCACATACTTTTATCAAAAAAAAACAATGACTCCCATTCTTCATTAGTGGTCCACACATTAGTTCATATTTATTATATTTGATTATTCATATATTTTTCCATTTTTTATATAAAAAAGTATTCATTAGATTTTGTAGATGAAATAAAAAGATAATATAATATTAATTGATAATGATTTTTTGGTCCATCCATGTCAATATAAAGATACACAACCTATAATATCCCCCTAAATGTTATTAATTCCCACTAAGAAGCCCATGATTTAAGGTATTGCTACATACATTTTTTGAATAAAATTAAGGAAGACTACACAATAGTTGTGTGTGTTGAGAAAAATGATATTGTAATATATCTCTACACACTATTTATTCATGGTGTATAAAAGAATAAAAATAAGATAAGATGTTAAGGCAGTATCAATGTGTTTTGAGGGGATTTTAACATTAATTATTTCAATAATTTGGACACAATTATTATAATCTAATAGTTTTGAAATATGATTACCTCAATTCCTAAATTTTATTTAATTTTTAAAATATCATTAAAGTAATAAGGTATATATTAGAATATATCAAATTTATTTCGGTAAAATATAACACACTAATATAATCGTTAGACATTACACGTGTGAAATGGATTCCACATTCAATGACATTTAAATTCATATAAATTAGTCCATAAAAATGATTTTTAATTGAAATTATCTTTTTGTATTCATTTTTATGCATATTTTTGAGAAAAAATAAAAAATAATATTAATAATAATATATAAAACTCTAAACTGAAATGAAAAAAAATAATAAAATATATTCCACCGTCACTAGAACCATATTTTTTAATTTCCTCAATATAGATCAATTTTTTTGGTGTATTCTTTTCATAAAATTATGCATAGAAAATATACAAAAATGGATGATGGAATGAGAAAAATCTGTATTTAATCCGTATTTATCATATATGGTAGTGAAATACTCTATAAGTTTCTATCGAAAGTTCTTCTTTACCTACTTTATTCACTTTAAATTTACTGGGAACGATGTCCATATTGATTCCTGAAAAATTTCCTACTTACCATATTAGTATAAATTAGTAATGAGAATGGGTTAAATCCTTATAAAATGAATTGTACATAGAATGAAACTCAATCAATTATAATAGAATAGAACAATATATCCATCATAGGAATATTTAGACTATTTATTCTTATTAAGGTAAGATCCTACCCATTCCATGAAAATAATTGAGTTCATAAATTCATCACTATTTGATTCATCGATGTCATGCATTTAAAAATTTCTTATATCATCAACTGTTGTTAAGTCCATATTTATTTTATTGAAAAAATAATAGTTTTTTTCATATAAATTTAGATGGAGGTGAAAATACATTGAAAACAAAACTCTACAAGTGTAAAATTTCTATTGATGTCTTAAAGGTTTTATTTTATTATCAATGGGTGAATCATGGAATCATACTCTAGTACTTCATATTCATTTGTAATGTTTTTTCAAATATTCTCTTAAATCATCAATTTTAAGATTCTCCCCATCCATTTCTCTATATTGGATAGGTGGTTTATTTCTTTTGAATCATACCATATTTCATCATGAGGTCATCTATACATATATTTACAAAGTGTTCATATTTTTCCATAATTATTATAATTTTAATTCATAAAAATCTATTTTTTTCATCTTCTAAAATTCACCTAATGGTTTAATGGTGATTTTACATTTAAAAATTCATTACAATAATCCCCAGGTTTCCTAATACAAATTCAATATTTTAAACTGTTCTGAACAAAAAACATGGATTCAAAATCCATAATTAGCCAATTACAAATAAAATAAAATTCAATTAAAAAAATTGTTGTGATTTGAAGGATTGAGCCCAGTTCCATCACTATGACACTTTTTATGATGGCCTCATTCCACCCACCAACTTCTTTCTAAATTTAACTCTAAATACATCATCATTGCAACCTACTGATGAGAGTGGAATCACTTGAATCTGACAAAAACTCAACAAAAAACAAAAACAAGGAACCGCTACCTAGAAAAACAAAAATATCATAGGTAAGAACTCACACATTTGAATAAGAAAAGAAAACAAAACACCATAGCCATGGGAATCCCATGCAACTTGTAGCGCTCAATGTCAACCACAAAACTTGAACCCCCCACGACACCGTGTAATAAACACAACTGATTAAATACCTCCCTAGCTCATCATCAAGAAAAAATGATTAATTTCTATATGTAGACCATTTCCAATGCCACAAAACTACTTCCATATGTGTCACCAAATTAGGACCCCAAAAAATTCTAAAGAGATCAAAAACTCTAACCTTCTAAAATCCAAGATTCTAGAGAAACACAACACCAATGGATAGATAAATAGAGACAATAAAACCCCAAAAAAATTCATGAAACTACAAGAAACACCATCACTGATTCAATCAAATGCCAGAGCATGGGATGACACTGGATGAGATTCACCCTTAATGCTAAACTCATCCACCAACGCCATGAAAAAACTACGATAAGAAACATCATACCATAATAATATGAAGTCTAGTAAAATGAGATAGGAAACAAGAGAAGAAGAGGGGAAAAGGGACAAAAGGAATAGCTGACGACTGTAACTACCAAAAAAACCCAATCCATCAGAACACATTCATGTCAAGCTAATTCAGAGATGTAAAAAAGGTCTAGCTAACAAGATTATGGTACAAATGGTTGGGTAACATGAACTGTAAGGGAATATATCAGTAGCATAGAATATCACTAAAAATCAAATTTTAACCTCCATAAGAAGTTTGGGGAATCCTAGAGGAAGAAAGGGTACCCCAGATAGTGATAAAGGAGAGGGAAAAGGATGAAAGAAGAATTTTGGGGAGAGGGAAAGCTCTGCCAAGGTGAGCAAAGGGAAAACCCTAGATATTGAGAGATAGACAAGGATATCCACCTAGTAGGGATGAAACCATTCATTTAGAATTAAAAATATGAAAATTATGTGATTCCAAGAATTGTATATAATAATAATTTATTATTTAATATTTTTAGTTGGGGCCTCCTCGCCCATTTAATCATAATCTTGTACAAAATTAACAAAAAAATACAAATAAAAATTTAATGATTTCAAAAAACATTATCCAACTTATATAAATGATTTTACATATATTAACTGGTTATTAGGGTATTCATTATCTTCATGAAATATTTCCCTTAAATATGAATAAGATATAGTTATTAGAAAGTTTCTATGTATCCTTACAAAAAGTTGGTTAATAGAATTATAATTCCAACACTGTCTATAAATTACATTGGGGTCCATTGATCCCTTTATAGGATAATGTGTTGAAAATTATCAAAATAGTTTTTCTTTCACTTTTTAGTGAAAAAAATTATTGATTTTCTCATGGAATATCCATATAAGAAATGTGTTTTCCCACAAAATATATTTTTATTATCCTTTTAGTTATCAAATTTTATATTTAGATAAATGAGAAGAATGAATTTAATTAACTAGAAAATTTTCAAAAGCCTATAATCCATGTTAATTTATTAAAACTAAAATGAGTTTCTCATATCTTAGAGAATAATTCAAGGGAACATCAACTACAATTTCTACCATTGTTATATATATTGTATTCTAATCAAGTTATCAACAATAAGTTTATTTGTCCCATTATTATATATGATTTATATATCATTCTTTTGTGGCAGTAACTTCCTTTTCATATGTATGAGTTTTTAATTTTCTATCTTCAACATGTATATTAGAGTCTGATTGTTAGTAAGGTTTTTTTTAGTTGTTAATAGTTAAAAAATGACTTTTTTATGTTAAAGCACAATGGATAAGGAGTCATTCACTATATCAATAAAAATGAATTTTGTAAAATCTATTTTATTGATTCTTATAATACAAAATGTATCCTACCATATTCCCAATATAATATAAAAATAATAACATAACTATTTAAGATATTTAACATCCACTATAATTGTGGATCATATCTTGGTGGATTTATAATTTGTTGGGGGTGGGGTCAAACATCTTTCTCAAACCATGGATGAAAAATTATGAATAATGATTTAATAGGTTTAAATTCTATTATGTTTATTTTAAATTAGAGAAAATGGATTCTATACAACAACATTAAATATTTCATGATGTTTGGTATGTGTTTAATGGAGATTGTATGAGTTTTTTATGACGAAGAAAAATCTATGCTATAGAGTAGAACATGGAACCTATTGTGATTCTAGAAAAATTACAGTGGGGGTAAATTGAAAGTTACTAAATTCCATGAGGGTAAACTAGAGCTTAGTTTAATAAACAATGATATGGTAATAAAATATCAATCATAGTGTTTTGTTTTTTATAGAGGGAATCATAAAATGATTTATAGACTTTATATGAAAATAGAACTAGGATATTTATAAAAAATGATTATTGATTAATGTATAGAAAATAATAAATATTGACACTTCAATTAAGTGCTTCTATTTGTACTATAAATTTTTATACAAAAAATACCTCCCCAAAATAATCTGTGACTTAATTAGGGTCACAGTTTAATGATATTTTCTAGAAAAATAAGGAAATCATTTGGGATAGTTATTATAAAACATAAAATTTTATAAAAGTGAATTTTTTAAATATATTAGAGGAATCAAAGTATATTTTCTGTATAAAATTGAATAAAACATATATTGTTTTCTATTAGATATCGATTAAAAAATATTTAATTTTGTGTATATTATACATAATGTAAATATGAAAGTTAGGGTTTTATGATCAAACCATTGACCAAAAAATAATTCACCAATAAGTTAGGCCATCAAAATTATTAAATTTTTTAATAATTTACGATATTATTTATATTTTAGAATATTAAAGAATGTGATACTATTCAGTGGTTCTGACTAAATATGTATGGAGTTTTTAATGAGCCATTAGGAAATGTGATGAAAGTGTGTGTTTTTGGACTACACGCCACATTTCTTGAGATTTCTTGATGCCCCCATTTCCTTCATGCTTATTACCATGCTTCCATCACAACTAGATCTACCACTAATCATTACCATGAAATTTATATCACATTTATTTAGTCCATTTTTTCATCAGAAATCATATTTTATCCATCCACATAAATTAGAAACAGATTCCATCTCTAGTGCCATCACTATGTGTTAAAACAAGAAAAAAACCTTCAGACAGATATGAACATCCTCCATTCATCCTTTAATATCATCAAACAAAAATTTCACCTTTAATCATGGTCCAAAAACATAGCCTTCTTCAATTGTTCTGACTAATAGTTTCATAAGGATCGTGTATATGAATATTTGAAACTGCGATCTAAAGAAATTTTCTATGATAAGTTTTCTAAGAAACTTCAGGAGAAATACAAGAAATGGAGTAATGTAATTAACCTCAGATATTTTTTAGAAGATACTCAATCCATTTCTATTATAATGATAAATGGATAAAAATCAATATAAAAATAATTCTGCAAGCCCTAAAAATAAACACATGCCTACAACATGACTGATTTCTAAATAAATCCATTAGATGTTTTGATTTATATTGTTCATGTAGTAATTGATAGGGTAAATAAAATATAGAAATCAAATTCCCTACTTCAGGTTCGATCCATCAATGATAAATAATGAATCCACATCATCATCCTTGGTGGGATCCTCGAATTATATAAGCAAGAATGGTCCTTGATCTTCTATTATCGTTCACTAATACTTCATCCAATGTTATCTCTCAATTATCATGGTTATAAAAATTACCCATGAAATTGGCCTTAATAGTTTATTTAATGAATTTAATTAGTCCTCTAATTTATAACGTAATAAAATAAATTAATTAGATAAATTATTAATTTATTTTCCTTTATGAAAACAATATAAAAATGCCTAACATCGATTGTGGTTCTGTTAAACCTAGTCTGAATCTCACATTTTGAACAAAACATCAACATTATATTTTGAATTGGAGCATCCATTTGGGAGTTATTCCAATTTTTCCATAAATATAAATGCACATGATATTAATATATTAAATATTTTTATTATATCAATTATTGGCTCACCAAGTCTCCAAAGCTCACTTTGCCTTTGTGTCTGACTTCGACGATATTTCAATATATATTAAAAAAATTTAAAAAGAAAAACTGAGTTACAAAAAAACTATACATTTTTCACCATAAATTTAAAAATATTCTTTACTTAATAATTTTTTTATTATAATAAATGTGTACTTAATTATATATCATCATATTGATCATTAAACACTATTAATAATTATTAATTATATTATTAAGAAATTATTTTGTGGAATTTATTTAACACATATACATGTATTTTTTAAATTAGTATTATAAGTTTCATAAAAGAGAGCTACTATACTAATGGAATGATTATTTGGTATCTTCATCCTTACAATGTTCTTATTATCCCATATATATACAATTCATTCAAATTTCACAAATTATTCACATACTTCTATTAGATCAAATACAATAACTATTTCAATACTTATTATGTTCTTCATAATAAACATTTTTCTCATATACAAGTCATTCCTTTTAGATTATGAGCCTTTTAAGATCAATATTTTGGTGATTCCCAATATTGTAAAATATTCTACTATTTTGGTTGGTACAATTATATTTGATACACTTATCTCATTTTGTGTTGTATTCTAAATATCATATAATTCATTGTGCATTGAAAAATATTTATTTTTATTATGTTCTTATTTACTATGGTTGACTAATAGGTGTTATACCCCCACCTTAGATAATTTTATCATTGATATTTATTTTATATATTATCCCATATATATTTTTAAGTAATTTTTCATCATTATTTTCTTAGGATCTCAAGTTTCTTCCTGTAACTTGGGATTATTCCATTGTACATTCACATGAAGAGTTATTTTATTTTGAAACAATTTTTCTATCTTATAAAAAATTGGACAATCATTCTATTATATGAAAATTGAGGCTCTAGGTTGATATACTTGGTGGTGAGTATGTGTATTTGGTTTAGTATATACTTTCTCAATAAAAAACATTAAAGACATCATGTACATAAGATAGGTTGTGTTGAATACATAAATGGTAATATATATATCCAATTTACTCTAATGTCTTAAAAGACCTAATAGACCTCTTACATAGCTTTCACATTTATCGAACCTTATAACTCACGTACCTAGAGATACCACTAGGAATCCATTACCCCTTATTGAAATTGAATTTCATAAATTCAATTGTAAATATTATTATCATGTTTTGAACTATCTTTATACGATTTTTAAGGGAGAAAACAATTTCAGTTGTATCCAAAATTATATTTTTTCCTATTATGTTCATTTCCCAAACTTCATCCTAGTAGGTTGGAGTATGAAATATTGTAACATACTAACATGAGTGCAAGAAAATAGTGACACAATATGGTCATCCATATAACCTTAGGTGTACCTCTCTGTATTCTATAGGCTTCTGACTAGCAGCATGGGACTACTGTCAATCCTGGGGAGACTATATACTCATTAACAAAGTAGAAGAACTGTAGATGTCAAAAAATAAAAACTAAATGATATATTAAATAACCATAAAAACCAGTATCATGTGATGAGTCAAATATTAATAAAATATCGAAACCATAAAATAGTAGATATTTAATGTTACGTATGTGTCAAGTGTGAAATTCAAATTCAAAATACACACAAACACTCCCAAGAAGTTCTCAACACCATGTTTGGTTCCCTCATTCTTGATTCACTTGAATCATTCATCTAACACATGGATCTTGTAATTTTCATTCCTGGAAATCATGTTGTCTATTCAAGTGCTGATCATGCATCCTGATTATGGTGTGAGTACAACTCAGAAGAACACCACCAACAGTGTCTAAAACAATATCCAATTAACAATAGTTTATACCGTAGTATAAAGACTAGAATAAAATCAATAAGTTATATTGTTAACACATTAAATTATTCTATGTGTACCATATAAACCCTGAAATACTATGAAACCTTGCACCATAAAAACCATCATCAGACTGTGCTGGAGTGAGAATAATATAACACATTCCATTCAAAATTCATTGTAAATCCTGGGATATAGTTATCTATTTCAATAATATTCATAGAAAAAAAAATTGGAACCATTTCTCAATGTCAATATTCTGATCATATATCATCGTGTTTGGAAACCCATAGGTATTGGAAGCCTCTTTCTCTATCACATAACTCAAATTTGTATTTCTATTTTGAGACTTGTTCCCTATCTGACACTTGTTATCACATAGGGGTATTTAGAGCCTCATTCACATCGCACACTAATTTATCACACATGGGTATTTTGAGTCTCAATACCTTTCCCACACTTACTATCTAATATGGATATTTGAAGCCTCATTCCATATCCCACACACTTATCTACATAAATCACACATATATTAGAAATATCACATTTATCAAAGATAATAAATACTAAATATATTATCAATTTTCACATAGTAATATGAAATTTCAACAATCAAAATAAATCTTAATTCAATAAATTAATAACAATGAATAATATGATACATTTTTCATTAAACTACTTTGAAATATTTAAATCATATATCCCATTAACTAATTTTGTTCAAGTCTTCCATCTCATAATTCTCATTGTCAAAAAATTCATAATCACATTGGTTGTCCAATTACAAAATCTCCATTTCTCATCCATACCATAATCACAAAATTGCATTAATTAATTTACCAATTAAATATTAAAATTTAAAAAAATTCATAATCATAATTACCAATGTACAATTTTCCCATATTCAAATAACTTCTTAATCACATGGTAAATCAATTAAAAAATTCCACGATTCCTTAATATAATTAATCAATTAATTTATTCAATACAAAAAAAAATTCAACAATTTTAAATTTTACAACCCATACATGAAATATAAATTCAAGACTATGGGAATTGAATTTAGATCACCTAACTCATTATTGATGAAGAATTCTCACTAATAGAAATCCGCAATTTATGTAGATGAATTAGGATCATAATGAAGAACAAGATCAAGAATTGAAACCCAGATCAAAGATCAAAATATTAAATATCCATCATACATATATATAAATAATTCCCAAACAGTGTACAATGATCCCATTTTTATCTTAAAAGAAAGACGATAGAGGCAAAGAGAAACCTAAATTTGAAAAAAAAACACATACTTGGAGAGGTACCGATTTGTCAACCCGAGCATTGATTTTTTTAATAACTTTGTTTGAGATCTCTATGAATTTATTTGGAAGCCTACAACAATGAGGGGAATGGGTTAGGGTTTCATTGGATTGACTTTGGGTGATGTTTGGGGGGGTTAGGAATTTTTAAACCAATTTTTGGAATTATTAAACCCACATGCATGGTTTCCTAGGTAGATGTGCATGGTTTTCCAAGACTTGTTCTCTAACTGTGCGCCTCTCCTATATAAGGATGGATTGATACTTCTATAAGGGAGAAAATATGTCTAAACCATGAACTAACCACATTATACCTATATCTAGGGTTTCATGTTTTTCTGGGGAAGATCACACTATTTGGTTAAACCATGTGCCAACTATGCACTACCCAAAACCCCTCAAAAAACATTCAAATTTCACCCAAACACACCTAATATAAAACCCCCAAAAAATATAAAAATAAGTAAAAATATTAACATTAAAAGTGATATATAAAACACTAAAAATGTCATATTATTACAATATTTCCACATTATAATAGCTCTTCCTCAAGATGTTCTCCCAAGTATCCCTAAGCTTCCTAAGAAAAAAGATCGGGCCAATGAGCCTGCATATCAGCTTATGTATCCCTTATTTCCTCCTTAAACAGCCATGTTACTACATTATTCATGATATTGGTAATGTATTTCCCCTCAATACATTCTTATTTTGATCCAAAACACGTATCAGATGCCCTAAAAAGGACGCATTGGTCTTAAGATGAACATCACCCACATCGATCACATGAGAAGGGTTGGGCTGATACCGCTGAAGTTGTGAAATATAAAAAAAAATGAATAAAAGTTAACGTCTATGGAAGATCCTACCTGTATGTTAACTGCTCGATTCTATCCCTAACCTCAAATGGTCCAATAAACCTGGGAGCCAAATTTCCCTGCCTCTAAATGATACAGTGAACCAATCATGGAAACACCTAAAGGAACACACCATCATGCTCTATAATATTAAGAGGTTTTCTATGTATATAATAATATGACTTATGTTTACTCTGAGCTAATCCACATTCTTATAAATCAATTAAACATACTATGACGTCTCCTACATGAGAATGAGTCGCACCAACTCTAACTCACAAGCCTCCATCCAACACTGAGGTTATCTGGATGGACAAACATAAAGTTCCACATATCGTCCCATATGTATAGTTGATAGGAAAATGTTTTTATAGGGGAAATCAATGAGAAATATTTTATTATCCCAATGCCAACCATTGTCTTGGACACATGCTCATAGCATATACTTAAGAACCTATATAGTATGATCTTACATCACATTTTTCTATGGGTCCAGTGTTGTACAATGTAAAACATTTATACCAATATCCTTCTGAAAAACCTGACAATAGAAAAAATTAAAACATGAGTCATGCTCTGAAACAATACTTCATTAAAAAAATTAAAAACAGTCTATCTCTTGAATATACAAATATCCAAACTAATCCACTGAGAAATAAACCTATAGGAAATAATTTTTCTACTTTTGTAAGTTAGTCCACAACCCCCAAAATAGAATCATTCTTGCAAGGTGTCCTCTGGAGACCCATCCCAAAATCCATATTAACATCATCCCACTTCAATTTAGGAATGGGAAATAGATATATTTATTGAATAGGTCATTGATTCTCAGCCTTCACCTACTGAAAGGTGTTGCATCATGTGAAAAAATTGAAATATCCTTTCTCATGTTTAGAAAAAAAAATATTTTAGACATAGGTCATGGTAAAGTTTGGTCAAACATATAGAAACGTAGACATCAAGGCATGAAACTTAGAAATCAATCCCCCCTCCCGTGAACATAGGAACGGAAACTGGATTCCTAACATATATGATGTCATCATCATCATCTATGGACAAATCTAAAGGTGATTCCCTAACTTAAAGGATTCCCATCAAGAAAAAAAACTATAAGATCATAATAATTTATGTCTCTAATCCTACCCAAAAGTGTATAATCCACTAAAACTAATACAATATTCACCTATTACGGGACCTCCTGAACCACATCAAGCATCTCATGTAGTAGGGTCATCATTTTCCACATAACACTAGACTCGTGAATTGACTGAGTCTAGGTTTTCCGTTTTAAAGTGTCACTAACACATTTTACCTTCTTGGCCATATATTCTAGATCAATATAAAATTAATCCTTATACTTACCCCACCTCTACTACTAGATATTCAAATCTAACCAAAAAAATATACACATCATTCTCTTGGTATATGTGTACAGATTAAACATTTCACCCAACTGATAATTCCCCCAACACTTCATGGAATAATCAACTACTTCCCACTCAAGGTCTTGCGTAGGGTTGCTCTGTTCATGTGGCCTCAACTACTGAAACCCATACACCAAAAATTGATCATCTTACATCAACAATACTTGAATAAAATCCCAAAATAATCACCTAAAAACATATAATTATCACATGGATAGATTAGGATCAGGATTGGTGTTTTTCTCAGACACTTCTTCAACTCCTAAAAAGCACTGTAATACCCCGACCATATATACCCAGAGTCGGTGCTTTATTACATAACCATAGCATGATCCAAAAGGATCAAGTCTCGAAAGAACGATTAGTTTAGTAGTCTTGGAAACACTAGATATATTCATAAGTCTTACATTATATCATAAGGTAAAAAAACTAAAACAAAATCTTGTCTTCATATCCCCTCATACTATCCTTGCAGGTCAATCATAAATTACTTCTTCTCATCCTGGGAAAAATAAATCACTGAAATGGGTGAGCTTAGATGCTCAGTAAAGATAAAAATATAGCAGAAGCTTTCATAGATAAGCATAAACACTTAAAGCAATTTATAACTAAAACAAAAGCCTTTTAAACTTGAACTTCAGCATAATATGGCAAAGATAAAATGATATAATGCCATTTACTTATTTACATGGATATTCTACTAGTCGAACAATCACATGAAATATCAATAACCACTTTCATAATGATGTAATGCATAATTCCAGACTATCATAACCACATATCCAAGGCCTCGTGCCAAGACTAAAAATAAGATTTTTCCAAGGCCTTGTGCCAAGACACTAGTTTGTCTCATGAGACCTACCGATGCATCGAGGAGCTATAACGGCCTCCACCCGTCACTTATTAAGTCCAATACATTCCTCATATGAACGGGATTAATCATAACATAAACATTTATATTAAAACTAGCATACGAAATGTCAATACTTTAACCACAAACCATGAATGGTATAAAAATAGCATATCCACAGTCAAACATAACTCATTCGATACAATATGGAAGATTGTATAGTATCACATTAACCTCAATAAAGAATAATGAAGGATGTTGACATAGATAAAAATAATCATTAAAACTATTTGAGAGAAATATCCCCCTTTTTCTTGAAATCATTTAAAAGTCACACTATTTGTCAAAAATCTATTTAAAAATAGATTTTTGAATCAAAGGGTCCCATACCACTTTAAAACATTTTAAAAGGAGTTTTAATTTTAAAACTTTAATGTCCATATAAATAAATCCTTAAAACCATTTTTTAAAACATGGACATTAATGAGAAAGATTTAGAAGAATAAGTCTTTAAAACATTTAAAAATGGTATTTTAGTTTGAGTTTCTAACCAAAAGAGAGACACCTGAATACAAATAATTGAGGTAATCAAAACATTTTAATATCATGAGAATAAAGGAATTCATGATATACTATGTCAAAGTACATTATATACACCACATAAAAGTGATTTGGTGTATAACAACAAAGAAGTCTCAATAGAATGTAAATTGAGATGAAATCTCTCATAAAAGTCATATCCTTAGGTTAAGGATAAATCAACAACATAGTTATGTCTGACAAATATAAATACACTAAATATGATTGGATATTCAGTGTAAAAAAATCAAGGGACATTCACACATAATCTAGTAAAAACAACACCAATGAATTGGATGTTTATCTCAACAAATCGAGATTGAGTAAAAATTACTCTTATCAAATTCATACCGATGACTTGAGAATTTATCAATAGAGTGATTATGTGTATAACAAGTATATCCAAAGAAAGGGGAGTGGAAATTATGACATAATCAAATGAATAGTGATTCCACACCTAATCTTGGAGTAAAATAATCAATGAAATATGAGTAAAGCCAAATGAGGGGAAATTGAAATTTCAAATTCCCTTATCGATTAGGTAACTTACGAAACATATACCGATGAAATAAGGATCATACCATGATGATGTAAATATCCATAAATTAAATTATATTACACAATGAATACAATCATGGGCAGTACACACACCACATGCAATAAATAAGTGGTGAACAATGGAATTCTCACGGAATTAAAAGTGAGATAAGAAACCCCTTACATTGTACTTTTTCCTTAGTTGACGGTAGGTTAACCTCCTATATAATGGTGAAATAATGGTTATTTAATTATTCAAGAATCATATGCATTAATATGATATCATATACGATCTTTTAACATTGATTTTTAATAATATCTTAGTATTATCGTTGTTTCAGGTGTTAAATTACTTGTTTTGTTATGTAAGCCATGTTTTTAATGGATAGGTTGTATCTTAATCATATCCAGAATGATATCAAGTCCTTAGATACTATTATTAATCATCAAATGAGAATTATACTTGAATGGATACGATGGAGAATGAATCTCATCACTTTCGTGGAGACGGTAGTCCGTACGCACGAGCGACAATATCATTCCTTTGATATTAAAATAATATATAATTGGATGTTATATCATATATACAGAATCATTATCATGTTATATTTATTATTTACATTAATTAAACATCATTATTATACCCATCCAAATAATAATTTATTGAATAACAATTACACCATGACGTGGAGACGTTAAGCCGTACGTACGCACGTATGGTGACATGTTATTCAAAGGATGGATAGAATAATGAATATGGTTGTACCATATTTATAATAACATAATAGTATATATATGATACTGGAGTTATTATTTTAGAATGGTAATAACAAAGGAAGAAGAAGTGCATGAAGAAAGGAACTTGGAAAAGGGTGGTGAAATCATTACCTCTTCTTCGGGTGCTTCCTTTTGATTTGATCAAAAGGGCTCCTTAGGTTGGCTTTCTGATCAAAATAAGGCCACTAGGATGTAGTGAGGGAATTTGGGAGAGTATTTGGGCAGATTTTGGCCGAACCAAAAGGCTTTGAAGGTGTGAATAAATGAGAAGGAGGAGTTCCCTTTTATAAGAGGGGTGAGGGACACCTTTGGAAAAGATAGAAATATTAATTTATAATAAATTAATATTCAGTTTATAATAGCTCTAAAGTGGATTATTTAAATTTTACGGTGGGGATAGGTTGAAAAAAATTCAACAAATAGAATTTAGACAGGTTTGGGTCATTATATTAACCTTTTCTTTTAGTTTAAACTCTTAGTTAATTAGTTTTATATTTACCATGTCACTTTGTATTTTTATATTATATAGTAATAAACATACTGTATACATCCTAGAGACCCCCAAGTGGTCAATTAATGATACAACTATCATGATATAAGTCTCTTGGCCAAAACTTAGATTTTTAGGAATTTAATATCAATTAATAATATAATATTTGTTTTAAAAACTCTTTTATGTCAATTTTGACACTATTCAATAGTTGATTTTTTTGAAACTCACAACAGAATTATTAATTCGAAAAAAGTCAATTAAAGCGATCCTAATATGTCATATTATCTTATAAAATTAGTTTAATTCATTAAAAGTCTCAAATTATATTTATTTGGGTATTTAAAATATCCATTATTTTAATTTGTCACTATTACGGTAATTACTCCATCATCATTGTGTCATAAATAAATTAAATTATATAATGTCTAAAAATTATATATAAAATATTATTATGTATGAAATCATTTTATATTTCTAATTAATATTTATAGTTGAACATCCAACATATATAACCCTATGTAAAAATTGTTTTTCTAAAAGATATATGCTTATGTCATTTTTCTACTTATTTTGACTTAATTAAAATAAAGTGTCCCTATCACCTACAAGTGGCTCCATGGGGTCCCAAAATCGACCCAAAGATGCCTATGGTCAAACATGTATCAACCAATAAGTCTAGGACACGTTTTAGGGTAATTTAGTATTATTATAATATTATTTTTTACCCTTATTTACCAGATTTACCCTTAACCATGGTAAATAAAATATTTACCGCAGTAATTATTCAAAATGTCTAAAAATAAAAGTTATCTATTCACACAATAAGAACATCCTGATTCCAAATATGGAATCCATTTTTCCAAATTCAAAACACAGAAGTGTCAGAAATTAATTTAAAATTAATCTCCGTTGTTAAAACAAAAAAGCGTGTTTTTAAGAGATAATAACTATCAAAAGATTGACACTTGTTTATGTCCGGTTTAATTGTAAAATTATGTACAACGACCAAAATTATATTAAATTGTAAAAATATATTATAAATATACTTTAACCCCACTCAATTTAATAATTTATCAATATAAATTATCTCGATTAAAAAAGTTGTTTTTAATTAAAATTTTGTAATTTCCACTATTCATCATAATATAAGTGTTATCCGAAAAGTTCCAAAATTTCACCCTAGGCTAAATTTGATATTCCGAATCCAAAAATGAAGTCTATTTTGAAATATAAAATATATATAATTTCACAAAGTTTTTATTACTATTCATAACGGCAAGTTTGATCGGTTGTGGTGTGTTAGAACTCGATGTTGCGTACAACACACGCTATCACATTATTCAAAGAGAATCCTACCGTGGAAGCTTGGGGTGTTACATTCTCCCATCCTTCAATAAATTGCATCCTCGCAATTTTTTTTTTAAAATTGGCCTTGAGAATATAATAGAAAGTCCCACATCGGAAAAAGATTCAATAAAACTATCACTTTAAAAGAAAGGAAGAGAGGTATAAAGGTCACCCAAGATAACCCATACTAGGATTCCATGTAGGAAAACATGGATTTGGACGATAAACTAAGTGTTCAGTTCTGATGTAAAGGGATAGAAAAAATGATTAGGAGAAAGTTACCAATAAGAAAATCACAAACTTGTGTTGGGACAAACGGTCATTAGTCTCCTAGTAGGAAAAGTAAACAGACAACATTTTTTGTTTTAAGTTACATTACATAAGGATGAGGAATTCATTTATGATATTGACTAAGAATATAAAGATTTATACTTACTTTTTATGTAGAGTTTAATTCTTTAATAAATTTCCACCACTAACTCATTTTTTTTAAACGATGAGTATTCAAGAAGACTTGGTCACACTGGAAGAGCTAGAATAAACTTCTATAGAATCACATGATCCATGCAGGATAAACTATATATTTACATTGTCTTTAGAGATTAATTAAAACCAAAATGGTTAGTACAAGATCTAATGATCCCCCAAATGTATATTCCATTAGAGAAAAAAAATACTAATCTTAATTTCTTAAATTAAACCAATAATACCCCAATGTTAAATAAATACCATTCAATAATAAATTGTCCTTAAAATCCTTCAATATAATCCAAACTAATATTGAAACCCAAAACTTATAAGAATGTAGTCTTCCATGTTAAATTGTACTTCCAAATGACATCTTCTACTCTTAAAGTCACATACTTAAAAGTAATTAACCTAATCAAATATTCTTTATTATAGGTTAATCATTTCCATAAATAACCCAAATCACTATAAATCTGTAATAAAAACATAGTTAAAAATCCACCATTAATCCTCTAATGAAATCCCATAGTATTCTATTTTCCTAGGACATATAGTGTTCCCCAAAAAGTGAACATCTTCCAAAATAACATTTATCACTTAATCACCAAAACATTTTCCTATACTAAGGGCATTCATTTGATAAGACATAAGAACCCAAATCTACTTATTATTGATCAATAAAATCATTTAACTAAAAATAATAGTCACACTAACCAGGGACTTCACGTAGTCTAGTGGTAGGCGATAAATCCCAATCGCACTTTGGTTGTGGGTTCGATTCCCACACCTTTGTTCGACGCGACGGGTTGTCACACGGTCTACCTGTTGTCCTTTTTCAAAAACTATATTTTATAATATTACCATAACATAATTTAACCACAAATGTTATATCATACCTTGCATTTTCATCCCAAATTATAATAACTTATAATTCTCTCAAACCCCAATGATCATATAAAACCAAATGGTTATTTATACCTATATCCACAAGAGAAGAGACAATTCTTCCTCAAATATCATTCTCACATGGAAAACTACGGGGTTACAAATACAAGAGAAAATTATTCCAAAGTAAACCCATCAACAAGGAGCACTAATACTTTTTAAACATTTCTCCGACCATTTATTTCCACATAGCTTCTTCTTTGACCAAGAAAATATCATATAGAATAGGGCATTCACTCGAGTAATGTCCAGGTCCCCTACATTTACGGCAAATGACTGTAAATGGACTATTGGAACCATTTTTATCTTCTTCCATAGAACTCTTCATTTTGTTTTGGTAATTATTCACTTTATGTCATTCCTTCCCACATGTAAAGCATTTCTTGGTCCCATTGAGTCACTTTCCCGGGTGTCTCCTACCACATTTCTTGCATGATGGAAATTTAGGGTTCTTTTCTCCATGGTCTCCATTGCTGGAGCTCTTATCATTCATCACCTTTCTCTTCCTTGTTGAGTCTGGGAGTTGGTTAATATATATGTTGTTGATCATATTTTTGGAAAACTGATTTGGCATAAAGATAATATCTTTTACACCTATCAACATTCCATTTTGTTGATCATTGCCACCATCGTTCCCACCTTGTACATCATTCTCAAAGTAACTATGAATTCCTTGGAATCCAGCCATTGACTAAAACCAGAAATCATTGTGTGAGTAACAGTAGTCGTAAAATCATTTAGAGATTAACATGTCACTATATTCTCAATTTGAAACATATTAGGATTAACCAAGGTCATTTAGTCTCATCTTATATATATAATACTTCAAATTGGTTTGTAAAGAAAATGTAATTTATCCTAACCATATCCCCCGGGAGTGTTATAACCAAGAGTGCAACAAGGCCCATTGTCGTGCACTAGTTCCCGTTCGAGTCTAGCTCAGAGCGGTGTTTTCGGGTTTTACCCCTAGGTACATCTGTGCCAGAGCTACCTCTACCTGCTCGTATCTAGACAGGGATGTATTGCTCGGAAAACTCACAAAATCTCTACAACACCAAAATTTTAGGAAGTTCTTCTATACTAATCCTCAAAGTTCATCTTAGGTCTACGTGCTCTATTCAGACTTTATCTAAATCTAGATTCCAAGGTTTATACTAAACTTCCTCTGATACCAACTGTAATACCCCGACCATAGATACCCAGAGTCGGTGCTTTATTACATAACATTGGCATGATCACAAAGGATCAAGTCTTGAATGACCGATTAGTTTAGTAGTCTTGGAAACACTAGATATATTCATAAGTCTTACATTACATCATAAGGTAAAAAAAACTAAAACAACATCTTGTCTTCATATCCCCTCATACTATCCTTGTAGGTCATTCATAAATTACTTCTTCTCATCCTAGGAAAAATAAAACACTAAAAGGGGTGAGCTCAGATGCTCAGTAAGGATAACAATATAGCAGAAGCTTTCATAGATAAGCATAAACACTTATATCAATTTATAACTAAAACAAAAGCCTTTTAAACTTGAACTTCAGCATTATATGGCAAAGATAAAATGAAATAATTCCATTTACTTATTTACATGGATATTCTACTAGTTAAACAATCACATGAAATATCAATAACCACTTTCATAATGATGGAATGCATAATGCCAGACAATCATAACCACATAGCCAAGCCCTTGTGCCAAGACTACAAATAAGATTTTGCCAAGGCCTTGTGCCAAGACACTAGTTTGTCTCATGAGACCTACCGATGCATCGAGGAGCTATAGCGGGCTCCACCCGTCACTTATTAAGTCCAATGCATTCCTCATATGAACAGGTTTAAACATAACATAAACATTTGTATTAAAACTAGCATACTAAATGTCAATACTTTAACCACAAACCATGAATGGTATAAAAATAGCACATCCACAGTCAAACATAACTCATTCGATACAATATGAAAGATTGTATTGTATCACATTAACCTCAATCAATAATATTGAAGGATGTTGACATTGATGAAAGTAATCATCAAAACTATTTGAGAGAAATATCCCCCTTTTTCTTGAAATCATTTAAAAGTCACACTATTTGTCAAGAAGCTATTTAAAAATAGATTTTTGAATCAACGTGTCCCATACCACTTTGAAACTTTTTAAAAGGAGTTTTAATTTTAAAACTTTAATGTCCATATAAATAAATCCTTAAAACCATTTTTTAAAACATGGACATTAATGAGAAAGATTTAGAAGAATAAGTCTTTAAAACATTTAAAAATGGTATTTTAGTTAGATTTTCTAACCAAAAAAGGACACTTGAATACAAATAATTGAGGTAATCAAAACAGTTTAATATCATGAGAATAAAGGAATTCATGATATACTATGTCAAAGTACATTATATACATCACATAAAAGTGATTTGGTGTATAACAACAAAGAAGTCTCAATGGAATGTAAATTGAGATGAAATCTCTCATAAAATCTGTATCCGTAGGTTAAAGATAAATCAACGACATAGTTATGTGTGAAAAATATAAATACACTAAATATTATTGGATATTCAGTGTAAAACAATCAAGGGACATTCACACATATTCTAGTAAAAACAACACCAATGAATTGGATGTTTATCTCAACAAATCGAGATTGAGTAAAAATTACTCTTATCAAGTTCATACCGATGACTAGAGAATTTATAAATGGAGTGATTATGTGTATAAAAAGTATATCCACAGAAAGGGGAGTGGAAATTATGACATAATCAAATGAATAGTGATTCCACACATAATCTTGGAGTAAAATAATCAATGAAATATGCGTAAATCCAAATGAGTGGAAATTGAAATTTCAAATTCCCTTATCGATTAGGTAACTTACGAAACATATACCCATGAAAGAAGGATCATACCATGATGATGTAAATATCAATAAATTAAATTATATTACACAATGAATACAATCATGGGCAGTACACACACCACATGCAATAAATAAGTGGTGAACAATGGAATTCTCACAGAATTAAAAATGAGATAAGAAACCCCTTACTTTGTAATTTTTCCTTGGTCGACGGTAGGTTAAACTTATTTATAGTGGTGAAATAATTGTTATTTAATTATACAAGAATCATATGCATTAATATGATATCATATATGATCTTTTAACATTGATTTGTTAATAATATGATAGTATTATCGTTGTTTTGCGTGTTAACTTACTCGTTTTCTTTTATATGTTTTGTTACGTAAGCCATGTTTTTAATGGATAGGTTGTATCTTAATCATACCCAGAATGATATAAAGTCCTTACTTACTGTTATTAATCATCAAATGAGAATTATACTTGAATGGATACGATGGAGAATGAATCTCATCACGTTCGTGGAGACGGTGGTCCGTACGTACGCACGAGCGAAAATATCATTCTTTTGATATTAAAATAATATATAGTTGGATGGTATATCATATATACAGAATCATTATCATGTTATATTTATTATTTACATGAATTACACATCATTATTATACCCATCCAAATAATAATTTATTGAATAACAATTACACCATGACGTGGAGACGGTAAGCCGTACGCACGCACGTATGGTGACATGTTATTCAAAGGATGGATAGAATACTGAATATGGTTGTACCATATTCATAATAACATCATAGTATATATATGATACTGGAGTTATTATTTTATAATGGTAATAACAAAGGAAGAATAATTGGAAGAAGAAAGGAACTTGGAAAAGGGTGGTGAAATCATTACCTCTTCTTCGGGTTCTTCCTTTTGATTTGATCAAAAGGGCTCCTTAGGTTGGATTTCTGATCAAACTAAGGCCACTAGGTTGTAGTGAGGGAAGTTGGGAGAGTAGTTGGGCAGATTTTGGCCGAAAAAAAAGGCTTTGAAGGTGTTAAGAAATAAGAATGAGGAGTTCCCTTTTATAAGAGGGGTGAGGAGCACCTTTGGAAAAGCTAGAAATATTAATTTATAATAAATTCATATTAGGTTTCTAATGGCTCCAAAGTAAATTATTTTAATTTTAAGGTGGGTATAGGTCGCAAACAATTCAACCAATATAATTTAGATAGGTTTGGGTCATTATATTAACCTTATCTTTTAGTTTTAACTCTTAGTTAATTAGTTTGACATTTACCATGTCACTTTGTATTTTTATAATATATAGTTAATAAACTTACTATATACATCCTAGAGTCCCCCAAATGGTCCATTAATGATAAAACTATCATGATATAAGTCTCTTGGACGAACCTTAGATTTTTACGAATTTAATATCAATTAATAATATAATATTTGTTTTAAAAACTCTTTTATGTCAATTTTGACACTATTCAATAGTTGATTTTTGTGAAACTCATAACAGAACTATTACTTCAAAAAAAGTCAATTAAATCAATCCCAATATGTCATATTATCTTAGAAAATTAGTGAAATTCATTAAAATTCTCAAATTATATTTATTTGGGTATTTATAATATCAATTATTTTAATTTGTCACTATTATGGTAATTACTGCATCATCATTGTGTCATAAATAAATTAAATTATTTAATGTTTAAAAATTATAAATAAAATATTATTATTTAGGAAATCTTTTTATATTTCTAATAAATATTTATAGTTGAACATCCAATATATATAACATTATATAAAAATTGTTTTTCTAAAAGATATATGCTTATGTCATTTTTGTAATTATTTTAACTTAATTAAAATAAACTGTCCCTATCACCTACAAGTGGCTCCATGGGGTCCCAAAATCGACCAAAAGATGACTATGGTCGAACATGTATCAACCAATTAGGCTAGGACATGTTTTAGAGTAATTTATTATTATTATAATATTATTTTTTAACCCTTATTTACCGGATTTACCCTTAACCATGGTAAATAAAATATTTACCGCAGTAATTATTCAAAATGTCTAAAAATAAAAGTTACCTATTCACACAATATGAACATCCTGATTCCAAATATGGAATCCATTTTTCCAAATTCAAAACACCGAAGTGGCAGAAATTAATTTAAAATTAATTCCCATTGTTAAAACAAAAAGTGTGTTTTTAAGAGATAATAACTATCAAAAGATTGACACTTGTTTATGTACGGTTTAATTGTAAAATTATGTACAATGACCAAAATTATATTAAATGGTAAAAATATATTCTAAATATACTTTAAAACCACTCAATTTCATAATTTATCAATATAAATTATTTCAATTAAAAAAGTTGTTTTTAATTAAAATTTAGTAATTTTCACTATTCATCAAAATATAACTGTTATCCGAAAAGTTCCAAAATTTCACCCTAGGCTAAATTTGGTATTCCGAATCCAAAAATGAAGTATATTTTGAAATATAAAATATATATAATTTTAGAAATTAGGTATTACTATTCATAACGGCTAGTTTGATCGGTTGTGGTGTGTTAGAACTCGATGTTGCGTACAACACACGCTTTCACATTATTCAAAGAGAAGTGTACCGTGGAAGCTTGGGGTGTTACAAGAACTCTCATATGATCAAGACCATTGAAACATCACTTCATTATTGTCCAATCCCGAAATTGGTGCTACAAAATCAGAAAAGTCATAGATGACCATCAAATAATATGCAACTAATCCTAGAAAACTACATATATCAAAATCATTATTGGGTTTATCTCAACAAACAACTACCTATACCTTCTCAGGGTCCACTAACAGAACTTCCTATGAGATTATGTGATCCATGAATTTTACATGTTCAATCCATAATTGACATATATATAGCTTGGTGTATGGTTGATTAACTCTTAGTGTATTATAGACGATGTGATGTCTTTAGGAATGATCTTCATGAATATTGGATTACCCCAAGATGTCATCCACAATAACTACCATAGGCTGATCTCTAAAAGGATGGAATATTTTGTTCATCATGTCCTTAAATACTTTTGGTGCGTCCTTCAACCTGAATGAAATCATGAATAACCCAAATTGGCCATACCTAATTCTGAATGTAGTTTGATTTATTCCCAATGGTTGAACACTCACGTGATGATACCCTGAACTGAAGTCGATCATGATGAAAAAATAAGATCCTCACAACTAGTCAAAAATTTCATTCATACACAAAAGAGGACACCAATTCATCACAATATTCCATTTCATCTTATGGTAATCAACACACAAGCACAAGTTTGTATCATTATATATCGAAAATACTATAGAACCCAAATTAAAGTTACTCAAATGGATAAAACCCTTATACATCAACTCTTCCAGATGAGTCTTGGACTCTTGAAGCTCTGTCAGTTTCATTATTTATGGATGAATAAAAACTCAATCAGACCCTAACAAGAGCTCAATCAAAAATTCCAAGTCTATATTAGGTGGAAACTCTAATAATTCATCAGAAAACACATATTAGAACCTATCCACTATCAGTGTTAACACATCAGTATTTACACCTCCATCATGCAGTAATAAAGTAGAATCTTGGGTGGTGAGCTTCCCCAGTAGCTAATGAAATGGCCATGCACATCCCACTTGGATATCTGACTCTCAATGTTTATTATAATTTTCACCCTTAGAAAACATAAACACCATTCTCTTTTGGTAAAAATATTTGTGGGATCTATATGTCACTAACCAATCAATACACATAACTAGTTAAAATACTAACATATGTAGAATTTAATGATCCCATTGCAATTGATACTTAAAAACATTGAGAGAACACCCCTTTCATAAACATATGTCCCTTGACCGTACCCCTAATGGTGTATATATCATCACAACCCCACTCAAAAGCTCAAATTTAATTCTCAACCAATTCAAAAGTTTTGTAGATATAAATGAAATAGAGGAACCAATATCAAATAAGGAACTAGAAAACATAAAATCTATAAGAATAATACCTCTAACTATTTATTTTACAACCTCAATATCCACTTGTATAGGATGAATGACATTAAAATGTCTTACACCTATTCTCTATGATGTTGTCTGAGTCCTTTGAGCTGCACCACTTTGCTGAAATGGGTAATCCTTCCTAGAAGAACTGCCTCCACTACCTCAATGACCATGTATAGAAGAACTCCAACTACCATATTGATAAAATTTAGAAAATCCCATTCCCATTCACTTTTTTTCTAGATGCCCAATCAATACCCATCTATTTGGGGTTCTTATAGGACCTCTATAGATGTGCCATCATTTTGCAATCTCATCACTCTATTGGTGGTTTGGGAAAAGTCTAAAAACGTGGACCTAACTACCATATCAGTGGAAAAGCACTCAGGTAAGACACCGAGTAATATATCCTTACCAATGGAAACTCCTCTTTCCAAATATCTTTTCAAACTTTTCATAGTGATGTTTTCTACCATTGTAAGACTACCCCTGGTCATCTCTTAAAACCCACACTTTATTTAATAGAATCTTCCATTCGGTTACCCTTAGATATGAGAGCCAGATCCACCTATTTAGAAGCATTTTCATCTAAAATATATTACATTATTACTTATTATAATAATTAATCCCATCCTAGAAATTCCATTCTGTAGCTGTATTTTACCCTTATAGAACTAGAGAAAATCACTACAAGTTAGTAAATTGTCTAGCATAGTCCATCACAGACATGCTCTCCTATTTCAACCACATGAAATCATATTATCATTCATGAATTAGTGTATCTAGATAAAAGTTCTCCAAGATCTTCAAAAAAAATTCTCTCATACCTTACCATATTCCTGCCCAGTCTGAGCCTGAACATCCCTCCAATGCTTCCCTGGTTCTCATAATATATAAGTAGTTGTCATGACCCTCTTCTCAGTAGGAGTATGGAAATGTTAAAGTACAGTCTGGACGGACTCAATCCAGAACTCTTTTGACTTAGTTCAACACTATCCAGTGAATATAAGTGGGTTATCTAACCAAAACTCCCATTTCAATTCATACATACTCTTCATGATGTGCTCTGGGTCTCTCTCAATAAACCTTAAGTGATCAATTTTCTCACAAAAAATGCTCTCTGGATCATTCTTTCAGCACTATAAAGGGCTCATGTTCCTCTGTTGGGGGATCATTTCTATCCCTATCTTGCTGTACTCCAATAAACAAAATACCTCATGGATTCATATCTATAAAATGAAAATAAAACATCTCAAGGCACACAAAAAATATTTATACTATTATCTAGAGGGATTCACATAAATCTATAACAAGTCATTTCCCCATTCCCTACCAAACGGTTAAAGAAGAGGTATTATCACTACCCTTAACCATAAAAAATATTCATCATTTTTAACAAGGGTAAACACATTCTCATTAATAAAGTCCCATTATGAGTTCATTAATTCGAAAATTGCATAATTTTAAAAATTTAAATTCTCTACCAGGAAGCATTATCAGTTCAATTACACAAGAAAGGAAAAACCCTTTAATTTTAAAAAATTAACCAAAATCTATTTTCCCATGGATTCCTATAAACGATTCTTGTGTAAATTGTTTCTGATTTCCTAAAATGATTAATTCATAATCAACTCTCGTTCCATAAAAATATGTGATTCAAAAATCATAAAAACTATGAAACAAGAAGCACATCACAAAACAAGTGTATCAATTGAGGTGACATAACATCAACTCGAACAACACAAATCAATAATCACAATCCCACCTTAGGCACTTGGATATTACCTTAATACATGAGTCATATAGTCCCATGAATGAGATCTTATCCAATGGAAAATTTATTCTATTCATGCTTCTAAATTTCCAAAATAGTAAGAAAAATTAAAAATGAATTAAAAACCCTTCGATACCACTTTTTGTTGTCCCGACCTGAGTACTATACACTGGCACCACAAGACCGTCAGTCACGTGACCTCAGTCATGTCTCCTCATATATCAGAGGCTACCGACTAGTAGTGAGGGACTATTACCAATCATTGGGAGACAATAAAATCTTTATCAAAGTAGTATAACGGTGAAAATAAAAAAAATAACCAAATGATATATACAATATCCAGGGAAACAGATGTCACCTAATTACTAAAACATGAATACAATATCCAAACCAAAAACAATAGATATATCATTCCAAGTATTTTATCATGTGTCAAATAAAAAACCCAAATAAAGACACACAAACACTCCCAAGAGGGTCTTGAAACCACATCTAGTTCCATCATCCATGCTATATCCCGACATAGCCATGTAACATAGGGATCATTATTTTATCATGTCCTGCAAAGAAGAATTCTATTCAAGTACTCAATAGGTAGCCCATGTATGGTGTGAGTATAAATTAGTAGGCCACAAAAAGTGGTGTATAAAACAATATATAGTCAATTACAGTGTATGATGTTTTATAATGAAAAATATATAATACATAAGGTAAGAAGTTCACACATTTTATTATTTTTTATCAACCATGTAAACCCCATGTTCCTGAGGACACCCGCTCCATCAATACATACTTTGTACCATGATGGAGTCTGAAACATATCACATATTCAATTAAAAATTAATTATAACTCATGTTATTTCATCATCAATTTAATTAATATTCATATGAAGACAACTCGAAACCATATTCTAATGTTAATATCACAAGAATAAAATGTTGTGTCTTGCACCCCAGGGGTTTTTGGAGCCTCTTTCTCTATCCCAGACCTCAAATTAATATTTGTATTGGGAGCCTCTATCCCTATACCAAACTGGTTATAACATAAAGGTATTTGGAGCCTTAGTACCTATCCCACACATATTTTTCAAGCATAGGTATTTTGAGCCTGAATCCCTATCCCATCCCATTATCACTATCTCAGTTGTGTATTTAAAGAATATAAATTAATAAAACATTTATAACATATATCTCATCCATCAAGGATGATAAAGATTTACCCTATTATCACATTTCACATCATGATATACCATTTCAATTATGAAAACAAATCCTGATTCAATACTTCAATCACATGGAACAATATCATAAATTCACCAAAAACCATTTTACAAAATTTCATAATATAGCTCATTAACTGATCAAGTTCAAGTGAACCATATCACAATTATCATTTTCTATTAATTCATAATCACATTAAATGACTGATTACACAATATCAACATCCCATCAATTCCAAAATACCATATTTACATTAAGTATTTCACCAATTAAATAATCCAATCCAACAATTTTCATAATCACAATTACCAAAATTCAATTTTACCATATTCCCTACCTTCGTTATCAAATGGTAAATTAGTTAATCAATTCCAAAATTCCATAAATTAATTAATATATTTATTTTTTCAAATAATGATTCAATTTTCAAACATTAAAAATTATATTTGAACAACATATATAAGAAATTATAATTCTAGACCGTGGAAATTCAAATTTAGACCACCTACCTCACGATTTATGATGAATGGTTGCTAATTGAAACCCCCAATTTATGTGAAACAAACATGATCATGATGATTATATAGATCTAAAATCAAAACCTAGATCCAAGTTAAAAAGAACCAACATCTATAATGCCTAGATCTAATCCCATTACCAATGGAAGAAAACCATCCCATTTTTATTTGGAATGAGAGGCAGAAGATAGAGAAACCTAATAAGGATGAAAAAAATACCCAAGTAGGTGTCAATCTATCAATCAGACCTTTTATTTTCCATAAACGATGTTTAAGAGGCCTAAAAATTCATCTAGAAGCCTAAAAATGAGAGGAATGAGTTAGGGTAGAGTTGGGTAAACTTTGGTTAATGTATGAGGGTTTCAGTAATTTAAAAAAAAATGTTTTGAATAATTTAACTCACTCTCACGATTTCTTGGTTAGGGGACATATTTTTTCAGAATGTACAACATAACTACACACCATTCCTATGGGGGGTGCATGGTTACACAATAGATGGTGAATGGTTGGAAAAACATTTCAACAACTATGAAATCCCACTCTCTTTGGGGTTTCACAGTTTACAAGGGTTGGGAAAACAATTTGGGAAAACCATGCACCAACCATGATCTTCCTAATATCGCTAAAACATCAAAATTTCACCCAATAACACCCAATATAAAACCATAACATGATATAATAAATATAGGAAAAAAGTGTACCTATAAATTATTTAAATAAAACTCCAAAAATAGTCAGGATCTTATACTAATTTTCCCATGAATTTTTTGATATGGATCCATTTAAATTCTTTAATGTGATATATTATTTTATAAAACATTCACCAGTGAATAACATTGGTCCATTATTACTTGGATGTCATGTATAAATGAATATAACATATCCTCTATGGTTTTCATTGTCCTTTCTGACTACCCATAAATTTAAGGGTGGTAGGTGGTCTAACAATGTATGTAAATTTTTAGATTCATTTGAAGAATACTCAAATATTTTTATTTGAAACATGGATCAAGATCATAACAAATTAATAAATCTGTACCTTGAAGCGTAAAAAATTCTTTAATATATATTTTTATAATGAAATTAAAAGTGTTATATTATCCCTTATTTCTAAAAAATGCGATCACACGGTATAGATATCCACAATAACCAATATAGAATCATTCATCCTAGTATTCTTTTTAATTCAAATGACAAAGTCCATTGGGATATAATATAACTTCCACACATTTATAGGGAGAGTATTCAAGAAACCCATATGACTATTCCACTCAACCATCACTCATTATCAAACCAAACATCATGATACATAGTAATCCATTTCTTACATCATGTTTTACCATTAGAAATATTTTTTTGAATTCCTTTACATCTTTCTGGTATTATTTTTCATAGATAAATTTGAGATATGACATTGATCTAGAAATTCCCACATCAATACACCATATTCATAGATGATGTCTAAAATTTTCCAATCATTCATGTATTTAATATTATTTTAAAATAATATAAAATCTTGATACATCTTATTTATCTACACTTTAATATGGATGTTTAATTAGATAGAAAAAGAATAATGTTTGACCCACCTTAATATTGTACATATCTAAAATTAGTAAATACATATATATAGGATTATTTACTATCCCAACCATGGGGTGAAATCCATGTTCCTTCATGATCAATTAATTAATGAAAATATTTTCCATTTTGATGTCATAGTGTATAATGCAGTCATAGTATTTAAATAGTTCCAACCATTAACTATATCTCATGTTGAGATATTTATATGTCAATATGTTATTATTATTCTTTTGATATATATATATATCATTATTCATTATAGAATTAGTTTCTATATATCATAAGGAATAAGATTATAGTAGTGAAAAAATATCATTATTTATATAGTTTTGTTCATGAGTATTTAATTTCATTGATGCATATGAAACAACTAAATCATTCTATATAAGGTTTCACCCCAATCCATTTTTGATACCTCACTATATATTACATATCTTTCCTTCTCCAAAAGCAACATTAATACTGATTCATTGGCTAGAATTTGCATTAGTTCTTCAAAATATTTTTAATATTTCATTAGATATGTGAATTTGATCCCGTTACATATCATGATGGTTAACATATTGGATAATTTGAAATGGTTTTTAAAATTTTTTTGATACAAACATGCTAAACCAAATAAGATATGTTTCTCATTTTTAATTACTAGTATGTAATATTCTTTAGCTATATTATTTTTGAAGGATCAATACATATTTTATCCATCATGATAATATGAGAATTTTAAGAATCTTTTGGATTAAAAAATTGTAGATACTAAATTTATCATATAATGATATTCCTCTAAGAGTCTAAAAAATAGGTCACAAATTATTATCATTACTTTCATAAATTTTAGAGTATAAAAACATATCATCAATAAATACTACTGTATATTTATCAAGATAATTGTTAAAAATGTACTAATTAAATTCATAAATATTGAGTGAAGATTTTTCAATCGAAAGGGAATTAATTTAAACTCATACATTCCATATCGATTATGAAATATTATCTTTTCTATATCATGATTTTTTACCCATAATTGATTATAATTACAATTAAGATATATTTTTGATAATAATTGAGCTCTTTGGAGATGATAACACACCAATAAATATATAATAATTCAAAAATATTATTTAAACTAATGGTATTGAGTTATTTAAAATTGATGCACAAACTCAAAAAACCATCTATATTTTTTAAAAATAGGCATGGTGCACCCCACTGTGAAACACTGTGGAACTTTATTCCTAAATCATAAAACACATATTAGTTATTACGTTATCTTCAAAAATCCACTGGTTCTATTATATTAGGAGGATCAAATATTGGGTTTCCATTAGAGGTGATCTATTTGGAATATTTAACTTCATGTCCAGGTGGATTTCTATTTAATTGATTAGTACATAATCCATTCATAGGATATTATCCACATATATTGATTATGGTTTTTGTTCTTCTGGATAAAAAATTTAATTAAGATGAGCTATAAGAGGTTGATCTAAATAAGAATAAAATAATTAAACCGCTCCTATAAAAATGAGGGATTCCATATCACTTTCAAAAATCATAATATTATTTTATTAGTATTAAAATATTTATTTATAATTCAAGATCAAATCAAAACCAAGTATTATTTCAAAATCAACCACATTTATGAAAAAAAATTGAAACTAGACACTATACATGATTTTGGGATATAAAGAAATGTTTAGACCATTTATTGTTTAGAGAACTCAAAGTTTGAGCAGCATATTTTCTATAACTAAAAATTAAATTAGAAACAGGGGTCTATGTTCAATTTAAATGTTATGGTAGTTCAACTCCCCAGTGACATTTGAGTAATTATATGTTCTTATCTTCTAAGTACGTCGAGGTTTGACATGAATGTTGGAGAATATCCTGAATTATTTCTCAAGAAATTAGAATCGAGATATTTTTGCAAGGGAATGTGATTGAGGTCAATAGTGTTACATGAGATAAATAATTCCATTAAATATAGTGGTTAATCCATGAATATGGTACATATTATTTACCATAACAACTATATAAGGATTCATATACATGGAAGTCGATGCTTGCCCTTAATAGTGTATTTTTGTATGGAATAATGTTTTTGACACATGCATAGTATAAAAGTGAAATAAATAGTGCATCATAGTTTTAATTAGTGTTAATAATTCTAAAAAGAAGTTTAAAAGATGTTGTTTATCAGTTTTATGTATTGTATATACTTCCATAAATATAAATAAGGTACATTTATTCCTCCAACTAATCTTTTAAAACAATCCAAATCATGTTAAATATCATGTGTTATCTAAATACTTTATGTTCTTCTATTTCAAGTATTACTATTTATTAAATTTCAATTGTATATATTGTTTCTATTACGTTGTGTGAGAGGTAATTTAAATTGGTTGGTTAGGGTTTAGGGACATACTATTAGGTTATATAGGTCAATGGAAGTTGTTATATAGGGGTTAAATAGAACATATTAAATAATTTAATTGAATAAATTGATTGTTTAAACTAATTGTTAATGTTAATTATGTTTGTTAATTTTTAGTGTATATAATAAAATAAATAGTAGGGATTTTATACTAGTTCATTCAAAAGTGTACCTAGTCCCAACATGTACATATTCACTCAATGACAGATATATGTGAAGTAAACGGATTGGGGGGGAGGGTATTATAACATTATTACACGATCTTTTTCTAGTCGAGGGATAACCATAAAACATGAAAAAAATTTGGTGAGTCCCAACCAAATTACCACACTTGAATTTATACTATGGGAGTCGTAACCTGAATGATCCAAGCATTAGAATCTAGGAGTTAGAACCAATGAAAGAGATAAAAAATTATTTTTTATGTATGTGAATAAATAAAATAAGAGTTTGTATAAAAGATGGGAAATAAAATTACATAATCAAGAAACAATATGAATTAGATAGAACAAGAATAATAAAAAAGGTACTGGTTCTCAAAAATTGGATCATATTTTATTATCAAGGATGTAAAAGTTGATGAATATATAATCTATAACTTGAGATATTTTCTAGAAGTTAAATCAAAGTATCACATTGGAATTGAAAGAGTGTATAAGAAAATAAAAGATCACAAATTTTTCATGAAGGAAAAAAGAGTGTAGAATATTTTTCCATGGTTATTTGATTACATTAAAAACATTCGAAAATCCATTTAAATATATAACTACATAGAGTAACAAACATCTTCCATGGGTAAAATAATAATAATAATTCAAGAAAGATATACTAAATCACCATAAAAATCATAACAGAAATATTTTTAATTCAAAAATAAAATACAAATTCAAACCAATTTGAATAACCTAGTAAATTTTTTCAATATATTACATAATAATTAGAAATACATAATTTTTAATACACATTTTAAAAAAAGTCAATTAATTCCATGAATATCGTAATCAGATTAACTATTAATAAAAACATCAAAATAAAATCCTCATAAATACATTTATAAAGTGTCTAATTGCTTTTATAAATTAGCAATAACATAAAATTTTAATTGGAGATAACAAATTTTGTAACAAATAATAGGATAAAATAATAACTGGTTGTAGAATAAAAATATTTATACCCAATATTATAAAGTGTCTAATTGCTTTTTTAAGAATAGGTGTTTTACTACTATCATCATAGATGGTGATACTATTGATAATCTTCCATTATTGGTAGTGTGAAGCTACCATCAAAGATCTATCTTCATAGGAAAATCATATACCATTTAGGTAAGGCATTTACCATTTCTACTTTAGTCATTCATATTCCTTTGATATTATATTACATCTACAATTGGTGTGATAAAATGATATTTCATTGGACTGATAAAATAGATCAACCATTAAACTAAAATATATATCTACCATTGAAGAATATGAAGACCTGATAATTATTTTTAAAATCTCTTATTTCTTTTTTAAATATATATTTTTTAAAATCTACCAATGTTTCTTTAAATATACCATTGGGATTAATTTATCTACCATTGAGAGTACCTCTTCTATCGTTGAGTGTACTTCATATACAGTTGAATAAAATCTAATATACCATTAAGAGAACTACATATTCCATTGAATAAAAAAAATCAAATTCTAACTTAAAAGATATTTTTTTAGTAAAAACCTAATCAACATTATTTTATATGGATGATGAAAAATTCAAGAAGATAAAGGTGGTTATCCTCTCATAGAAGAGTATTGAGGAGAAATTGTGCATCCTTTTTATTGTGCATATTGCTAAAACCTTGGAGTACTTATGACGACATGATTAAAAAAACTACCATTAGATTAAATAAAAGAAATAACATACCATTGTAAAAGGAGAACAAGATGTAATGTTCATCCATTGGTGGAAAATTTCTATATGTATGAGATGATTAATAGTAATATCATTTCATTTCGAATCTTGACAGAAAAACAACGGTAAAATTTTAAAACATCTACATGATATAATTAGATATTGGTCAAGATTACATAAATGATGAAAATTTTGATATCATTCCAAAAAATAATATATAACTTCAATAGATTAAGATATATGGTTTTAAAATACTGAATTACAAACTTTGAAAACAACTAAAAAATTGAATTACTTTAGATATTTTTTAGTTCTGTAAGAAAAAATTTCAGAATGTAATGTAGTAAAATGAAACTTATAAAAACATTTAATAATTCTAACCAAACAAACTCTATGTTATTATAAGTTGAATCAAAAGATATATCAACTAAATAATGAATATTTTCATTTCTATAAATTATCAATTACCCAAACTATTCCATAGACATTGAAAATTTTTATCACCAAAAAATTCAGAATTCCATTTATTTGAATTAAGTGAAAAATTATGTTGGGGTTTCAATGGATATTTTTTCATAAGAATTAAATTACTTTATCTCATGTTATAATTTAACAATTAAAGAAACAATAAGTTAGATTACACTAAAAATAATTGTTGAAGCCAATAAACATAAGACATGTTTAGAAAAAAATTATAACATTCTATAGATAGAATTATACTTTCCCAAATTTGAATAAAATAATGATATACATTTTCATTCCCCCTACCACCAAGAATACATCAATAAGGGGAGGGGGATAATGTAACCTGAGTCTCAGCACCACTAGGACCTGTTTTAGTGACTACCACCAATGTTATGAAATTATTATATATATGGGAGACATTACCATCTATAAAAATACTAGTTTAGTAAATAATATGAATAATCCCCAAAAAATATATGAAATAATATAAAATAATCCAAAACCATCACCCAATGCATGTATAAATAAAATTTATACAAATTAAAGTCTCCAATGTATGTATTCAAAAGAAAAGCTAAAGTATTGATATATAAACTACACAAGGTCTGAGATAATAATGTCAAGAACGACCCATGTATTAATCCTAGAAACATAAGTAGAGTTTTATATAGGTAGGATTAGTATACAAGTATACTCAGTAAGAAAACCAATTTCTCTCATGTATATGTGAATGAAGCATACTAATTCACCCATGATAAAACATCATAACCTATAACACCTTAACGAATCAATAATCCATAAAAACCTCACCAAGTACCTCTCTCCAAATAATGCTAGAAATATATAGTAACATAATAAGAATCATATTGATAATGGGTATACCACATAAATTTATAACTGATATTCCACTCTCAGATCCTAACATCATATATCATGGTGCTTCCATATATTCTGAATACCACACTATCCCACAAGAACAATCACAAAAAACTGTCCCAAAGACACATGTTCTTGTCATCCCACATGATAGGCCATGTCACATCTTTCATGATGACACCTGGGTTACAACACATCCACAACTATAACCACAATATTTGGTTATCCTAATTAATTAAGGAAATTAACCTCATTACCTCCTTATAACATGCATGAGCCTTACCATAATCCACCTAATCTATCTAACCCCACCCATAAACACCCTATCTATGTTAGATTTCAAAAAAAGACACTTAGGTTGACTTCCCACCAAGTACAACCACATCATATCTCTCTCAAAGACACCTATTCTATCACAACCACCATCAAGTTCACTACTAATACTATAGCAATAATAGAATATGAAATTTAAACATCATAAGGATGAGAGAATGGAAAATATTAGGTACCCAACCAACCATCCTCCTCAGTAGATGTTGGGAAAAACACACCATTTGACTATGTGGGTATCATGACATATTGCTCAATATGGGTGATGTGAGTATTGAAATCACAACGATTTTACAAATATAAAAAATATATCCACACACAATCCCATCCTATGAGTTCTAAAAAAACACCAACCAACTCAAAATATCATCACTTTTTCTTATATCTCAAAATATATAACACCACACAAGCCACAAGCTTCAATCTACATTTCATATTTCCAAGAAAACCCATTATCCGGTCCCTTTGATTCATTTTTAATATTTAACCACATTAACCACAAATCACATCATTTATTTATTCATTGAAAATTTATATCCCTTTAACCAAACTAAACCCAAGACATTTAAATCAATATCCAAAAATTTTTTATTACACAACTACAGGGGAATGTAGAACAATAAAACCACACATCATAAGTGTCCCATAATTTCCATCACACCACCTCATCATATCTCTAAAAGGATATCCAAAAAAATATTAACCCCCTTCTGAAAAATCACATCAAGGCAACCAATACCTTTCCTACCCAAATGAATAGCCATAAAACAACCACCTCAAGACCCTAAAATCATAGCCACACAATAGCCACCCCACTACCCCAAAAGAACAACCAAACAAACACCACCATGCCACCCAAAATCACTGCCTCACAACCACTAGAATGAATGGATTAAAGAAAGTGATAAGGGGAATGAATGTCACAATAGGGATCTAGGGGTTCATCTAGAAGGAGACGAAAATAGGTGCTACTAAATGAGAAGAATCATCTAAAAATTAGATTTAATACATGGAATACAATCGATTTCATTTAAATTAATTATTATAAATTATATAAACTTTAACGTTTCTGAAAATTCTATCTCCTTTAAAAAAATGAATTATTTCATCCTTTATTTATTGAACCACATGAATTCCACTTACACATTGTGTAATCCATCTCACAGATTCCCCCAATAACTACAAACAACACATTAACTTGTTAGATACCCAATCTATTAACATGAATTTAAAATCATGTGAACAGTTTGCAATGATAATTTATTGTTGAGCACTCCTTCTCATTGAGCCACCAAGAAAACTCCCAAAAACTCCCCAGAATAACTCCAACCACCAAATATAGAAATTTAATGGAATTATTTAGGGAATACAATTACATGAGATACCTATAAAAAAATTCTTGATATACTGAATCAAAAAGTAATCCTTGAAGTAAAGAGGATCGAATAACCACCCAATGAGATATATGTAATTCATTTCATCATACCTCAAATGCTACCAACATCCAAACATGCCAATGAAATTGACCAAAAAACACATCACAAAATCTTATCCCCAAAGACCCACAGACCTTCTCCTCTCACACAACCACACATCCACACAATCATCTCAACATCTATGGGCCCCAAAAAAACAAATATTTGTACAAAAAAACATAACTACCCCAAACATATGAATCTTGGAATTCCATCCTCTATGTCAAGATATTATCCGCTTTGGGTAGAAATATATTGTCTGTAATGGTTTAATTTTATTATATTTTAATTCATCTTGATTAGTAATTACGTCATCTCCTTTTCAAATATCAGAACCTTATCACACATCATACATCATAAATAAAGGGGAAAAATAAATCTCATAACAGAGGAGGATCCAAAAATGGCATCAACAAGAAAAATAGATAAATGAAAAAAATAAAAACTCTAGGTACTGAAAATTCATCTATGTATCTCAATCCCAAGTACTCTCCTCCAAGACACTATGAATCAAAAACATGAAAACCATGGGTATAGTTAATTATCCTTGCACTTTCTCCTAATTATCATGGATCTATACTCACTCCTCCAAAAAAATCGCATCATCCTCAATATCAAACTCCCAACTGTCGATGACACGAGATTCATTGCGAATATATCGACAAATCTAAGATATTTAGAAGACTTCATGGATCCTATCAAGTCACTCTAGAAACATAATCCAATAAGACACCCCACAAAACCCTTATTTCCCATGTCAAGGGGAAGAAAAAAAGAACACAAGGTTCCCAACCTTAAAATATAAGTGCCTAATTTTGTGACTAACTTAAGACATTTTTCTGTCTGAAGATACTTTCAAACTCTCTTAAACCAATATAACCTTTTCTATCATCCTCTAATCTACATCTTGGCCAAGAACTGATACCTCCCCAACCTCCATAAAAAACAAAAGATAATGAAAAAGACACCAGTAAAAAGCATCAAATGGAGCCACACCAATTGAAGAGTAATGTATTTTTTTACCAAAACTGAATCAATGGCATGTGTCCTGATCAAGATCCACCAATGTCTAAGATTCACACTCACAATATATCATAAAAGATATGAATATTCTTCTCCATATTTCCATCCATATGAGTTTAGAAACAACTAATGAGGTGTGAATTATTGTCAAACACATGTTGAAATCCCATACAGACTCACATGGTAAAACATCTTTATTGATTTAAGAAAATAGAACACATAAATACATGTAACCTCCCCACCTCATGTACATACCTTGTGGAAGAAGCTCCCACAACACCTGACTTAATGATCAATAAAGAGTGTGATGATTTCATCAACTGATCCATGATCACCCTGATAACATCACAACCTCCCTGATCTTGTTGTAGACCTGTGATGAAATCTATCAATATACCATCCATTTCCTCTTGGGAACAAACAAAGGCTTTAATAACCAACTGGGAACATAATGTTCCACCTTAACCTACTGGGAAACTAAATACCTCCCCAAAATCTCCAACACATCTTAGTTCATCTCATGACACAAAAACTGTATCCTCAAGATATGGTTAAAATTTTATAATCCAAGGTGTACCACCAATGGTAATATATTAAACACACTAAAGACTCCCCCATGAATGAATTACCAAAATACCACCTTCCATTATTGAAAATCTAGTTCTCACAAGCCCTCTCGAGCATCACCCTAGACAAAATGACCACACTTCATCTCTACCAATAAGTATCCCTGTTGAGAATCTTCCTCCCACTATATCAGAGAAAACTACTCTATTATCTGAAACAAAATTCCTCTACCATCATATAACCTTTAATATGACTGAAATGCTACCAGCTTTCCCACTTCTCTCTATGAATCCCCATAATCCCAAAAACAATATTCACCTAAATTCTTCCTAAATGTGTATGCCACAAAATTACCTTTTTTAGATGTGTAGAAGATCTAGAAATAATAATCTTGAATAAAATTCATCTAAATATACAATAATAAGTTCATATATTGATGAAACAATATATACCTCAAACTCTTGTGATCCTTGAAGACCAAAAAGTTCTCCCCATTGATGAAATGTCATGAAAACTTCAACACAAACACAACTGATGCTAACTCCAGATCATGGGTGAAATATTTATGTTCATGGTTATGTAACTATCCAGACTCATAATAAATCACTTCCCTACACCACATAAGCAAGAATCCTTAGACCAGACCAGAAGCATCATAAAGAATCTGAAACATCGCACCCTATTTAGGAAATAGAAGAACTAGGGAACTATCTAATATACACTTTAGGTAACCAAACACTTCCTAGAAATGATCAGAGCAAAAATATTCCTACTACATCCTATTAAATCATATCATGTGGATAAATATCAATGAAAATTGGTCAAAAATAATTGATAATTTATCACATGTTTAAGGAAGACAAAAACATCTTCCATCTTCTTCAGCTTGGCCCAAGAAACAACTGGATCTATATTCGATGGGCCCACTACCACAACTTACCAAGATAAAATATTCCTAAAGAAATTTAACTATCATGTCGCAAAATTTTATATATAAATATTTCCAGAGAGTTAGTGGGGGTGAAAAACTTTTATGATAGATCTAATATAATAAGCATTCTCCTCATAAAAATTTTATTAGAACATGATATAATTGATTAATATGATGATGAAGCTATATATGTAATTATGGAATATAGATATCATAATTCCAATATACTTTGATTTTTTTTCAATGAAAAAGGATATGCCTAGAAACTTGAATTTAATATACCTACATAAGAAGGAAATCATTGGGATATCTACCCCCCCCCCCACCGTCAACTGGAGATATCCAAATCACATACTGGTCATAGAAAACCAAATAACCCCTCTCATCTATGAGAGAAAAACATATTTCCTCAGAATAGGGTAATAATTTTTTACCATCATCTGATTAAATTTTTTTAGCATATTAGTAGCCACATACTACCAAATATAATATTAAATAATAACATTGTATAATCCCATAAGAAAAACACTAGGAATGATAATACCCTTATCCATCACATAATCTATCTGAATCCTCAACTCCTTTAACTTAGAAGGATTTTTCCAATAAGGATCCATTTAAATTAGAGAAGAATAAGACTGAATGTCTGTCCCAAAATCAATATCTTGTCGAGGTGGTAACTTCATGAAATCCTTTGGAAATATATCTAAAATAATCCTAATGACCCTGGGAACCCCTGAAATCCTATAATACACTTAGTCCACTATCAAGTCATCTAATAAAGAAATAAGGGACCCACACACTATCTTCTCACATGACAACCTCACTCACCAATGAAAACAATACGATTTACACCCTCATCCAAGAACATGTCTATCTTCTAGAAGTAGTAAATAGCAGAACATATGAAAAAACCATTAGATGTTGAGGATAATATAGTATTGATGAATTTTTATAACAAAATGATTCCCATGAGATTGATGTGGACACATCATTAGTGTACACCCTCTACACACATAAAAAAAAGATGGTTTAGCCTCTTAATTCCATATTCATCACTAGGAGAAGGGAAATACTCCCTAAATCTAGTCCAAGATTATGGATTAGAGTGGGTTGAAAAAATAAATATGAATATCCTGAATCAAACAAGGAACAATAAATAGTACTAAAAATCGATCATACCTCTGATAATCTCTAGCCCCTATGGAACCACCACCTCCACTATATGTATCTGAAGATACCCAATTCATCTAAGTATATACTAAAAAAACCTCCATGACCACACATGTGTCATGGTCTATCTAAATGTGGAACATCTTAAGGATGGACTCTACCTACACCACCTCACATCAGTAGAGTATAATCCTTCTAACCCTAATACTAACATGGTCCCACTAGAATCTACTAATGTGAATTACATTAAACATGTCCATCACCATGATAATGAACTTGAAGGACCACTGGGTACTAGTTTTGATTATGGAAATAGATACCACTGACAAGGAACATTAGAAAAAATTCACTAGTAAGAGAATGAAAACCACTGTTCCTAAAAGGATAAACGAGATAATGTTTTGGTAAACTACCTACTATTAAAAACCATAAATGTTCAGGTGCCTAAGAACTACCATGGAAAAATATGTTATTCAAGGAAACCAGTTGGTTCCCCTCTCAAGATAAACCCCCTCATTAGTGTGTCCTCTTGATAACCTCCTCCTCGTTCTGATACTAATGGTATGTTTGAAATGTAAAAGGATTAAATATATACTGGATAAAATGATTTAGTTCCTCATAAAGACATATCACATAGGACTCATAATCTGGAAAGAGATCCTGGGATAAATAATAAATTAATTGAACATGATTCCCAACTCACGCATTGACATACTCCCTTACCGAAGGGAAAAAATCTATTTCTTCTTAAATTCATTACTGGTAAGTGAAAGGAACTCTGCTTAGAAATATTTATAAAATTAAACCCATGAATCATCATCATACTTTCTCTAATCAATATAATATATCCACTACTGACTCTAATGCTACCCACATATGGCTAATTATCGAAATTAATCAATATCCATCTGGTGACTAGATCATGCTAAAAATTATCATAATATTCTCTATCCAATATCCTATCATGACATCATAAATACTTTTCTTATACTTCCCCAAATCTTTCTAATGAAAAGAATGAAACTTCCTCTTCCAATTATCATCCTACAAAGTAGTATCAACCTTTTAGAAATCAATCATATAATCCTATTATACCTCAACTACCTGAGGCACATGTGGATGTAAAACCGGATCCATTATTGAAAACAAGGAGGATATCCTATCCTTGGAAGCACGGAAATATATTTAGATTCATTTTAATTGTCATTATTCATTTAAAACATCCCAAAATAACCTAATTAAAAAAATAAAATATGTCATCATGATGAATTTATCTCACTTAGGTTCCTACTATAAAACAATTAGACCTCACATGGTAATTTTGTAAGCTTAGATTCCATTTACTATATCATGGGGGCTTAAAATACCATTTCATAACCAATCTATCTGGGTAATGTCATGTACCAATGTAAATCTAAACTATTTCCATACCAAACCATGAAAACCTCAGTATATTAATCTCAAACATCATCGTATATCCCAACCATGACCTCAAATACAACTATTTTGTTACCCCACCCTCTACAAATACCAAAATGATGGGAGATAGAGATAATGACCCCAGATACATTCCTACATTAGGCCCTGGGTTGGATACTAGCACCAAGTGTGTATAAATCTCTTAAAATTGGTAGAATTTCCCTCTATTAAAATGATAGATTAAGAGACAAGTTGAATCATCCAAAAACAAGTCCATGAAAATGTATAAATAAACACGAACCATCCCAAAATGATTGTATAAATAAAACTTATACAGAAAAATTTCTCCAAAGTAAATACTCAAATGTAAAGCTAAATCAGTAACGCAACAACAACCCAAGGTCTAAGATAGTATTGTCCAATATATTCTACATATTATTCCTAGAAAAAATGAATAAAATCATATATATATATATATATTGGGTGACCATACTTGTATACTCAGTAGGAAATCCAATATATCCCATGTACATGTGAATGAATCATACAAATGCAATAGATAGAAAATAAGATAACCAACAACACCTAAACATGACAACTATAGATCCCAAACTCACCAAGTCATGAAAAAAAATAATGAAATACATGTATAGTAAAATAATAAGAAACATGTCAAAAAGGGTACCCAACACTAAATTCATGGTGGTATGTCACTCTCACACCCCATTGTCATATGTCTTAGAATTTCTATCTCATCAGAATAACACATCTCCCACATGAATAATCCCAAAAAACTCACCCAAAGACACCTAGGGATGCCTCCACACAATAACAGCCATATATCCCTGCAGTCAAATAATCATGGGATAATAAAAATCCACATCATTATCTATAGAATTAAAGTATCATGAATATGAAGTAAATATGCCATGTTCCCTCCTCCTTCCATGAATAAACACCACCATAAGACACCTGATCCTATCTCATTATTCTTGTATACACCTCAACTGTATCGCATCTCACCTAAAGACTCTTGATCTCACCACCCCACAATTAAATCCACATCGCATCTCTCTTAAAGACACCTAGACTTTCAAAACCTTAATCTAGAGCATTGTCAGACCTCTGCCATCATAGCCTATGAAATACCTTCATCCCCTTGAAGAAAGAGAAGGAAATATTAGGTACCCTATAACGCATCCTTGTCACTATAGGTTTAGAAAAACACCCCCATAAGACTATGCGGGTGTCATCAAATAGTGATCATCCTGGTAGTAGTATATATAGAAATTAAAAGGAATATACAAATAAATAAATAACGACACACACAATCCCAACATATGGGTTCAAACAAATATCAACCAACTCAAAACGTTGTCACTTTATCTATCACCTCTAAATGCATAACACCAAAAATACCATAATATAGAATCCAAATTTAACAATTCCATCCAATCCCATTATCTAGCCTATTCATTCATTATTAATCAACTACCACATTAAACATGCATCCCATCATTTATTTATTTATTAATGTTTTCCTTCAATTTACCAAATTAAACATATCTATTTAAATCACTATTAATCAATTATTTATTCCATCACTACCCAAGAATCAATAAAATCACAACCATAAATCAGAAACCTCCCATAAACTCCGTCACAAAAACACCTCACCGCCCCTAAAATAATGGGAAAGCAACCATCACTTTACCACCCAAAAAATCATATCAGTGAAACCACCACCTTTCCACCCTAAAAAACAATAACACAACTTTCACCTTATCATCGCAAAAGAACATCCACACAATGATTACATCACCACCCCAAAATAATTGTAAAACAACCACCACCTCACCACCCTAAAATCACAACAATAGAATGACAAAAACAAATAGACATAAAAAAGGGATAAGGGGCTTGAATGTCTCCTTGGGGTTCATTAGTTTGATCTGGAATTAGTGATGAATAGTTGAGAATTTTTTAAAATAATAGGCCATGAAAATGGATTTAAAAACAATAACCCCAATGGTTTCACACCATGTAAATTTTACATAGTGTGTAAACCCCATGTTATATAAAAATTACCTCATTCAATGAAGAACATATCAACATGTCCATAATTTATAAGACATAATTAATTACACGAAAATGATTTGTAATCCATATCATGGATTCTCCCTCTAATGGTAAACATAACATGAACTAGCTGGCTAAAGAATCGATGAACCATTATTTTACATCGAGTAGACATTTCAGAACCAGAATTTCATATTACAACACTCTTATAGCTATATCCTCTATATAAAACTTTTAGAACTTCTGAAAAACACCTACAACAATGAAAATTAAAAATGTAACCTACTTTCAAACAGATATTATCATTCTTTGAAATAATAATTATTAAATTACAATAAATAGTATTTAGGTTATAATAAAAACAAAGAGATAATATAAAAACTAATTTTCACATTAAATATTATTAGGATCTTGGATTATTTAAAAAAATTAATTAACATGTAATAAAAATATACATATATGCACTTGCACAAAAAATATCCCACTTTTTGTTTAATTAAAAAACATGTAATTTTAAAATCCATTTTTTATAATTTTGAAAATAAAAATAATGATAAATAAAAAACCCCCCCTATACATATGTAATGATTAAATAATCAAGATTCCCACATCCCAAGAAAAAATTCAATTTTTCTGAAACTTAGAAGAGTCTAAAGGCTATGTAATGATATTTTCAAGATGATTTAAAGTGGGGGTAAATTAATAAAATAATATCACCGAAATTTGAATGGTCTCTAATAAAATTATATCTATGGTTAATATTCTTTATTCTAGAATGATTTTAGAGATTTTTGGAAATATAAATTTGAGAAGGATTATAAGAATTAATATGAAATTTATCAAGTTGAATATAAAAATCACATAATTTTTTCTTATTCCGTAATATTTGATCAGAACTATTGGTTGTAGTGGTATAATAATTTTTTTACTATAGATAGAGAATCAGATTGTATTTTCTAGAAGACTAATAAAATAAAGAAAACTCCAAGAAAATGACTCATACATGATGTTCTTTCTTAGGATAATCTATAGCCTAAAATATATAAGTTATAATAATATAATAAATTAAAATAGTTTTATTTTGGATAATCCAAACTAGATTCAACAGTTCTATTATCATATCTAATTAATATTTTTTACATATTTAATATGACTATATTGTATATTATCTTGAAATCCAGAACATAGACAAACACGATGCATAATATTGAGTCTACACATAGTTAAATAAAGCAGTATAGCTATCACGCCTTTATTAAAATTAATATCAATCGATTTACAAGATGAATCACCATCTAATTTAAAAAAATACCAATAATAGTTTTTTCTAGATTTAGAGGATCTGAGATCATACCTTTTAACCAAATCATTATATTACTTAGATTAAATATAAAAAATTCAGTTTTTCTTTTGAGAGATTGGAAATCCAATATATGACATTAATTCTCCCATTAAACTCATGTTAGACATAGAAGGAATCAATGTATAAAAAATCACATCAAGGGAATTCATAATAAGCTACAAATACTATAACATCAAAATATATCTTTAAAATTAAAATTTCAATATATATTAATTTAAAAAAACGTGTAGGGTAAAAATTTCCTTTCCTGAAACAATGCTTTTGTAAAAAAAATGAAATATTTTCATACAAAACATGTGGTTCTTATTAGAGACTATAAAATTAGTTAGATAATTTAAAAAATGATTAGTAAATTTTCACTTTAAAAAATAGGGGGTTGAGAAACATACACTTCTTATTTTATTAAACTATTTATAAAAGAACATTTTACATAAATTGCATATGATTTAAAACATGAAAACAATAAAAATTAAATAATAGTATAATAGTATATAACATAAAGAAAAGTTAAAATAAATATTCAATTTCTATAAATTCTTCTTTAGAGTATTCTTGAGAAATAAGTCTCATGCTATTTTTTATAATATTTCTAGATTAGTCCATATTGTTTTAAAAGATCCACTTATTTCCATTTACTTGATTATCCTGAGGTAGTTTTACTAAATAGAAAATATTATTTATAACAAACTGATTAAGATAATATTTTAATAAAATAATTTAGTTAGAATAATTTTAAGAATCATTAATATTATTAGGAAAAAATCAGAAATAATAACATATTTAGTGAAAAACATTAAAATAAAATTCCTTGTTTTAATTCCATAATCAATATTACCAATACAATTTTCAAATAGATGGTCTCTATAAATCATATAGGGTAATGGATCGGTTCAAGTTGAATTATGCTTCCCCTCAATTTATTAATCCTTATCTAGAGGTTATTCTATACAAAAAAAAATCATTGAAATCATCAGCAAAACATGTGAATATGAATTTAATTTAACATTATGTATATCAAGGAGAATAAGAAGAGATTCATGAATAATTAAGATTATTTTATCATAAACTATATTTGATCTCCTATTAATAAAATATACATGAAAAATATATCCCTAATTTTTAGAATCAAATTTCTTTAAAATTTATTTAGAATTTAAAATAAAAACATCACAACCAAGAACTATAAAATAACCAATATTAGTAATTTTATTTTTAATAATTCATAATGTTTTTTTATTACCAAAGGACTACAAAGAATACTATTTAAAATATAATATAAATCAAAAAAATAAACTAGAACTAAAAATATATAGAAAAATTATATTCAATTAACTAAGATGTATCTATTTTAATAAGAGTTATATTTTTTTGTTATACAATGCATTTTTATGTGGTGTTCTAGGTAAAGATAAATCATAAAAATAACCATTATGTTCAGAATATTTTTCAAATTTTAAACAATGAAATTCACCTCTTTTACCACCATGATTAGAAAAAATCATATAACCTTTTTCATTTTGAACTAAATTAAAAATGATTCAAGATCTAGATAAAGTATCATTTGTATGAGAAAGAAAGTACACCCATAAAAAAATACTGTAGTAATTAATAATATATAAAGTATATTTCAATTCACCAAGGATATAATTTATAGTATGAAAAAATAAATAATGATATAATAAATATAATGTTCTATTAATAATTATTGATTGATAGTTATAAATGAAATTATATGTTGTTTCCCTTTCATGAAAAAGTGGGAAACCTAAAGTAATTCATTCTACAAGTAAGGTAATTATAAAACATAATAATGTTTTCGGAGTTCATGTAACATTATAATGTTAAAATTACTTAATCAATTATGAAAAGGGATATTATCACTCTGTATGACATTCAAATACATTAAATGTTGAAAAGTATTTTTGAAAAATTAATATTTTAGATATTATATGTTTGTTTTGCAAGATATAGTAAAGAATTATCCTTTATAAATATAAATATTAATAATTTTTAAAATTTTATTCCTCTAAATTCTCATATAATTGAGATATAATAAATAAATTATTTTTTAATTCTTTAGTAAACAAATCATTATAAAAAAAAGTAGAATTTTAAATATGAACATTACCAAAACCTTTTACTTCACCTTTGTAATTGTCTCCATATGTAATAATGACTCCATTATATGTGTTTTTAGTTGCACAAATTTATGGGTATCTAGTAATATTCCAATAGAATTCATGTACCATATATTATTTTTGGTATATCCAAGTCATTTTTCAAATAAGAATATTTACTTCCCAATTTTGGTACACATGCTATGTTATGTCCTTTTAGATTAGTAATAAAACTTTTAAGTACCCACAAAATTCTTAACAAGTATTGTGTAGTACTATAGATAACAATGAAAATACATATGAGTATTTTTAAATCTCAAATAAAGTTTGAATCTAATTGAATAGTCATTTTCATAGTGATATTTCATTAAATGTTTAAAACAAGTAACAGTAGAAGTACAACCATTTCGTACTTTTATGAGAAATTTAATTTATTCATTTGATGTAATCTTTTTTCATAACCAATACCATATTATTTATATTTAGTTTATTAAAATAAATGATTTTAGATTTTTTTTTCAACCTCAAATTAAATCTAGTATACCTCCTTAATGATATTAAAATTAATTTTTAAATTTTTCATTCAAATCTTGATTGGTTTTTAATTTATCATAAAAATTAAAAAGAGAACCATAGGTAATATTTATTAATTAATATTTCTCTTATAAAGGTAGTTTATTTTAAGAAACATGTTTTTGATTATTTTCATTAAGATTAATATATATATATCTACATATTTCAAAAATTATTTTGTTAATATTTCAATTTAATAATTTAATTCATTGATATTCAAAATTTTAGAATCAAAATCAAAATCATGAAATCCATAATAAAAACCTAAATCAATAACAATATGCAATGATTCAATGATTCACATGTTAGAAGAATCTTTCTCATTTACATATTGTTCACTAATATTACTTGATTTTTTAAAAATCCTACCAGCTTTCAATGTCTTTTTGTGCATATATTTTTATTTTTATTTACTAATTACCATTGAAAAGTTAGGATTGGTATTCTCTTCCATAATAAACTAAAAAAATCATATATGGAGTATTTTAATCAGAACATCCTTTCTTTTCTCCCATTCATTTTTCTTTTTAAGAGTTTATTCTAAACCGATTTTTAAATCCTTTATTTTTAATTCATTTTTAAACTCTCGTCCCAATTTGATCCATATATTCTTTTTCACAATCCCATATACGATAATCCTAAGTCTCAATAGAAAAAAAATCATAGATTTAAAATCTACACATTTTCATTTTTGTTATGTCCTCATTATCTATGTTCTTCTCTTTTAGTTCATATCAAAGTAGTGATCTAATAAATTCATAGATAGTGTACTCTTGGAATTTTTTTCTTTCATCAATGGACACATTATTAGTATTTCATTTCATTAGTTGAGATCAAATGAATTCTTCAACTTGTTTTGGGTTCTCCAGATATATTTAAAGGAAATTTATTCCACTAAAAATGATCTTGAATTGGTGGAATATTTTATTTACTATTTCATATTCACCAATATTAAAGAATTTTTACTCAGCATGCAAAATTACAAATTTAGATCTATTTAATTTTTTCACCCAACGGATGTGACTTGAAGAATAATACAAATCTCATGAGTTGTATTACAAAAATAAAATGACTAATTACACATCTTATTAATCAAATAATATAAAATTTTAATAATGTTGTAATTTAAAATATTTATTGAAGCATTGTATCTAGTAAGTGTATGTGGGTCTGATTCTCATAGAAATTACTATTTTACCATGATGGACCTATTTTCTATAGATTTTTCTTCAATTTTTCATCCTTTATGGATCTTTAGTAGAGATAATTATTTCCATCAAAATATGGTGGATTTTGTAGAATCTAGGATTCATTTTTTTCAATCATAAAATCTTATATTATAATTATTTATAGACTATAAGGTCTAGTAATTGGTTAATATGACAAAATATAAATGACATACATTATATAACTAAGGAATTATTCTCAAAAAAACAACCATTGATACCAATTGTTGTGTATTAGTAAATATAATGATATAACTAAAATATTATGTAATATGGTTACCCTATAACACAAATTTTAAGGTTTTATAGGTCACTTGTAGATGGTATATAGGGAGTGAATAGACTATATTAAAACATTTAATAAAGAAATTTGATTATTTAACCTAAATTGTAATGTTTATTAAGTGAGTTAATTTAAAGTTAAAATAATGAATTGAAAATTAGTATTTTTATATTGGGTTATTCCAAATTGGATCGATTCATTCCCTCCACCACTCCACTCATCAAAAGATACATGTTCACTAAACTAATTTTTGAGGGTTAATCAGATCTTGATTACCAAATCCACTTCTAGTTGAGGAATTACCATGACACCTTGATATTTTTATGGGGATACACAAACCAGTTATAACACCTGAATTTAGAATACATGAGTCACAAATTGAATGATACTGACATTAGAAACTGGTTGTGACAACCCAATGAAGAGATGATGGAATAATTTTTTATATGGAAAAGAATAAACAAAAAAAGGGTATTTGTGAAAGGTAGGAAATAGTGTAAGAGACTCAATAAACCTAGTGATGTAGATAGATAAATAATAAAAAATTTGGTAATGGTTCTTGGGTAATGGATCCTCATCTGTCATCAAGGTAGTAGAATTCTGTAACTCCCCAGTTCCGGAAGCCACCCAGAGGCACCCCATACCCGGTTGGTCATAGGGCCTCAAGCGCTTTTCCCCGAATGCCAGAGGCTGCCGACTAGCTATGAGGGCCTTGGTGTGATAGTGGGGAAACTATGCCCTCATTGGAAGAGTACAAAATGGATGTAACAACACATACAATAGCGAAAGTAGTAAATATCAAACAACAATAACAGATGAAGAATGATAAATAAACAACTGGATCATAAGTATATGTAAATGGTGCAAGATACATAAATGGTTAGGATAACAGCCAAACAAGTCACAATGATGAATACAGTACTAAACCAAAGTACAAAAGAAAAACAACAGATGAGTAACTCCTCAGCATCGTATGCCTCGCCTTGGTCCCATGCTCTCCAGCTCTAGTGTAATCAAGAACATGAAGTAGAAGAGAGATTTCACATATCTATACCTGCAAGAATATAATATGTTTGGGCCCAAAAGTATGACCCAAACAAGGTGTGAGATAAAAATCTCAGTAGGAAACCACCCGAAGATCTGTGCCTAATAGTCGGTAAATATATGCAGGTAAAAGTATAGAAATAGTAAACTGGAAGTTTGAAACAACAAACAATCCACAATTTCTAGCACATAATTACAAACAAGTAAATAGTCACTCAGTTAATAAGAACAAACATGTAACCTCTGGGTAGTTCTCACAGCCTTACCCCTATGGTTGAACCTACAAGTACTAGAAACCCTTAGGGAGGCACACACAATCTCACCCCTCTGGTTCTGATAAAGAATAGACTCTCTAGGGAAGAACTCACCGTCAATTTCCCCTATAGTCTCGTATCGTACTAAAGGCGCTTTGGGGAAGCACTCAATTTCTCATTCCCCCTGTGGCCCGCATCGAGGAACTACAAAAACTCTAAGGAATCACTCAACGTCAATTCCCCCTGTGGCCTCACATCGTATTATAAAGACACATTAGACAAGCCCTTACGTCCATTCTCCCTATGGTCTACTACACTAGGTTCTCATGGTCCTGTGAAAATTAAATAACTATCGCATCACGTAATGACCAAAGTAACCTAAAGAACTACTTGGATAGCATCTACAACATCTCATCATGGAAGAACAGTCATACCATCTTATAACTAGGCATGGAACTGGCAATAGTATCACCAGAAAAACTAGAGCAAATGGTCAAAAAACATTAAAACATTCATGGGTAAAGAATCAAAAGCATAGTAAATTCCTCTATTCACAAACAATAACCTATAATCAAGAATATAAGTAAAGAATGAAAACAAAAAGATCAAAAAAGGAAACACGCAATACCCCGTTCATGGGTATTGGTGGAATTGCACAAATACTCTAAGTCTTCCTACCTAAAGGCACAAACCACCTACCTCGACGTTAGGAGATCGATATACTCGAACCTTGATGCATGAATCTCCTTGGAACGTCGTAGATCTAAGAAAACGTCCAAAATTATCAACCCACGATAACATGAGAAAGAGGAGGAATTGGAAAACAAAGCTCTAGGAGAAGAATGAGCTTACCGCTATGGTTCCAACAAAATCGACAACGGTCTATTCGGAGAACGGATGGAGGATCATGGGTTTATCGAAGATCCGCGGCCGTACGGAATGCTCTCGGTTAAAGAATCTAGAGAAGAAAATAGTTTTGGGGTTAATACATGACCCCAGGGAATTTAGTGAAAAAAAGAAAGTACACGGCGTGTACTTTTGGAGTACATAGCGTGTACTAGGATTTTCCGTACTCTGCTTTAGGCGGCCTCCATGTCACCCCTAAATGGTCATGTGTGTGACCATGACATGGCCAGTACACGGCCTCAAGTAGCAACAAAGTACATGGTGTGCACTCAGAAAGTACACGGCGTGTACTTCAAAAATTTCCAGGAAATCCTCTTTTCTCAAAAACTTCTGAAATAAAAACATACCTGAAAAGAAGGCATGGGTTCTTATAAACTTCTCCCCTTAAAGAAATTTGTCCCCTAATTTCCCTAGAGAGTCAAGAAGAAGAATACCCGAATAGATACGACCACTGCGATCGTACCTCAGCCTCCCTCTCCCATGTCTCGTTCTGTAGTCACCCATGCTTCCATAGCACTCGTACCAGAGGAACAGACCGGCCACGAAGAGCCTCCATACTATGATCGACAATCCGAATAGGATGCTCCTCAAATGATGCATCCGCTTCGAGATCAACCTCATCAGGTTGAAGGACATGAGACGGGTCTAAAAAGTAACGTCGGAGTTGAGAAACGTGGAAGACCTCGTGCATAGCCCGATACCTCTGAGGTAACTGCAGCCGATAGGCAACCAACCCAACTCTCTCCAACACCTCAAACGGCCTGGAGTATCGTGGTGAATTCTTACCCTGTCTCCGAATCCTCTTGTGTCCCAACCTCGATGCGACACATAGGAGAACCTGATCCCCACCCTCGAACTCCAGAGGTCATCTCCGCTGATCATCATAAGACTTCTGTCGAGACTGCGCTGTATCCATCCTCTTCCAAATCAACTCTATCTGCTCTGTGGTCTCATGAATAAGACGAGGTCCCAGCAAAGTTGCATCTCCCGCCTCCTGCCAGCATAAAGGTGATCGGCATGGCCTATCGTACAAAGCCTCATAAGGTGACATCTGAATAGTCTCCTGAAAACTGTTGTTGTAGATGAACTCCACAAGAGGTATATGCTTCAACTAAGAACATCCAAAGTCTAGAATGCAAGCTCAGAGCATATCCTCAAGAACCTGAATCATACGCTTGGACTGGCCATATTTCTGGGGATGGTATGCTGTACTCAAAAGTACCTATGTACCCAAAGCCTTGTGAAGCCCCTGCCAGATCTAAGAATTAAAACACACATCCCTTTCTGAAATGATGGATTTTGGAACTCCTTTTAGACGTAAAATCTCTCGGATGTACAACCGTCCCAGCTCATCAACACAAAAGGTCTCCTTGATCATCAAGAAGTTAGAATCCTTAGTGATTTTGTCAATGACAACCCATACTGCGTCATTCCCTCTAGGCGATCTCGGAAAACTGGTCATGAAGTCCATTGCGACTTCATTCCACTTCCACTTGGGAATGGGTAACTACTTTAAAATACTTGATGGTCACTGATGTTCCACCTTCACCTACATACAAGTGGAACATCTCATGACAAAACCAGCAACATCTCTCTTCATACTTGGCCACCAATACTGGCAGTGTAGATCATAATACATCTTGGTGACGCCAGGATGAACAGCCAAAATTGAGGCTTGAAAGTCCCATATTAGCTCCTCGCGTATGTCTGCTGGCACCCATATGCGTCCCTGGAAACGCAATCTCTCATCCTCGCCTACTGTCCATTCAGGAAGAGGGTCCTCTCCTAACAAGCTTTCCCACAGGGCTAGGCCTTCTGAGTCTGATACCCGCCTCATCCGTACCCAATCATGAAGTGTAGATTTAATAGCTACAGAAGTTAAAAAATTCTACCCCAGTCTATCGTGCAAATCCAAATGCATCTCAGAGAACTGATCCATAAGCTGCCGCTCACTACTGGCCTCTTGAACTGCCTGTATTTGAGTTCTCCTACTCAACGCATCAGCTACTGCGTTTCCCTTTCCCGATGTTTAGGCAATCTCAAAGTCAAAGGACTAAATATACTCAACCCACCTACATTGTCTCAGATTCAGATCACCCAGGGTGACGATGTACTTGAGACTCTTGTGGTCGGTGAAAACCACAAAGTTCTCTCCCAGAAGATAATGTCTCTAATAGCGTAAGGCATGAACAACTTACGCGAGCTCGAGATCATTCGTCGCGTGGTTCCTCTCATGTGGCCTCAACTGTCGAGACTCGTACACAATGACTCCATCTCCCTGCATAAGCACTACTCCCAGCTCGATAACTGAAGCATCACAGTAAACAGTATAGCTTTTTCCTGGATCTCATAAGAGTAGTATCGGTGCAGAAGTCAATATCCCTTTCATCTCTTGAAAGGCCGACTCACAAGAATCTAACCATAAGAACTTCACACCCTTCTTGGTCAGACCCATCAATGGTGCTACTAAGCATGAAAAGTTCAGTATGAAGAGTTTTTAGTATACTAACAGCCCTAGAGAACTCCGCACCTCAAAGATGTTATTCAGATACTCCCAGGAAACTACTGCTCTCACTTTCTCTGGGTCCAATGATACTCCTGTCTCTGAGATAACGTGACCAAAAATGTGAATTTGTTCTATCCAAAAGTGTTATTTTGAGAGCTTAGCATATAACTGATGCTCTCTCAGTGTACTTAGAATGATCTCAAGATATATGTCATGGTCGTGTCGAGTGTGAGAGTACACCAAGATATCATCCACAAAGACCACCACGAAAGATTCTATGTATGGATGGAACACTCAGTTCATCAGTTCCATGAAAACTGCAGGTGCGTTCGTGAGGCTGAATGGCTTAACCATATACTCGTATAGACTATACCTGCTCCTGAAGGCTGTAAGAGGTATATCTGATGGTATAACATGCAACTGAGGATAACTGGACCTCAAATAGATCTTCGAGAACACCCAGGCTCCACAAAGCTGATCAAAGAGGTCATCAATCCTAGGGAAGGGATATTGGTTCGTAACCATCAACTGGTTTAGCTTTCGATAATCCACACAAAGCCTAAGGGTGTCATCTTCCTTCTTTGAAAACAGGACATGCGAACCCCAAGGAGAAGTACTAGGTTAGATGAAAGCCTTCACCTATAACTCCTCCAACTCTTTCTTGATCTCTTATAAATCAGGTGTCGCCATCCTATAAAGAGGAATGGACACCGGTGCCTCTCCTGGCATGAGCTCAATCGAGAATTCTACATCACACTCTGAAGGAAAACCCAAAAAGTCCACTAGAAAGACATCTCTGAAATGATTCACCACTGGAGGAAAGTCTAACTATAAAGTATTCTGATCATTCTGATATGGACTAGAAATATGGTCTGTAACTCCTCCAAGTCCATGATGTTCGGGTCATGCTCTACTCGCCTTGACCTCCCACTTGCCCCGATGATGAAAAGATCCACCCTCTGGTGATATAAAACTCACCCTATGGCGATAATAGTCAACTAATGCCTAGAAGGGAACTATCCAGTCCATTCTGAGAATGACCTCATAGCTTTTCATCTCTAGGACATAGAGGTCCCATAAGAAGTGACACCCTACAACCTCAAGAGGGAACTCTCTGCACTGACATACGCTAGATGTTATCATTCCCAATGGTGTGTTTAGAATCAAAGTATCTGTAGAGGAAAATATACAGATCCCAAGGCTCTCCATAGTAGAAATAGAGATAAATCTATGGGAATCCCCTGTATCGAAAAGAGAAGAAGAAAAAACTGAGGCTACTAAGATCATACATCTAATTGTAGAGGGTCCAAGATCCTGCTCCGGCTAGGACTACTTCACTACAAAAGCCTGAACTGTACCATGAACCTGTGGCCCTTCCTGACTGCTCTGAGTTGACCTGCCCTACTATCGCTGATAGACCAGCAACTGACCACCCCAGCCACGACCTCTGCCTCGGCCTGAATGACCTAAAGAACTCTAGTTCTCAGACTGGGGAGACACCAGTGGCACTACTCTTGAACGAGGAGTCATGGATGAACCCCTGTCACCAACTGCTAGTGAGAAAACCTGACAGAAGCGCTGAAGGTGACCCATCTTTCTGCAATATTGGCACTCCACTTGGTCTCTCTAGCAGTACGGCCTCATATGCCCATCCCTTCTACACTGGTAGCATACCACCTGGCTACCAGAGGATGTGTCTTGCTTCCTCGAATCACCGCGTGTAGACTCCCTACGGTGCTTCCTACTGTCAGCTGGTGAAGCACTAACCCAAGAAGTGAAACCGACCTAGCTCTGAAATCTAAAATCTCTCAGATTTCGCTCTTTAATCAGTACCTGGTTGACTATGGAAGCGATGTAAGTAATCTTGAAGATATTCACTTATGAGCGGATCTCCCGTCTGAGGCCATCCTCAAACTTCCTTGCCAAGAACAACCCATCTGCGCTCTGTAGGGGTGTGAAACACTGAAGCTCGGTGAAACGAGAGGAATACTCCATGATAGAAAGAGTACCCTCACTACTATAAATACAGGTATTTTCAACGGGATCCCGTCGCAAATGGCCTTTTGCGATGGGGCCCCGTCTCAAATGACCCGTTACGGAAAAAGGCATCACAACTTTTTTTTTGCGACGGGCCCGTCGCAAATAAATTTTTTTGTGATGGAAAATGGGCCCATCAGAAATAGATTTCTGGTTTAAAAAAACAATTCTGCGACGGGCCCGTCGCAACAAAGTATTTGCGACGTGCCCTTTTCCCGTCGCAAATAGTTTCTTCAAGGAGCCTATTTGTGACGGGCCCGTCACAAATACTTATTTGCGACGAGAATATATTCTCGTCGCAAATAATAGTAAAAAAATTAAAAAAATTTAAAAATTATTTATTAATATTTAAATATATTAATCTCTTTATATTGATATAAATATAATATTTATTTTATAAATATGGTTTTGAAAGGATCTATGGAAATATAATATTAATTTATAAGATATTTAATAAAAGAGGAATACAAAATAAATTTAAAAATATTTTTAATTAGTAATTATGTATTTTTTATCAATTAATAGTCATTTAATAACTCTTTGAATATAAAAAATATAAAAAAATTAATGAAAGATAACAAATAAGTTGAAAATGAAACCCAAACTTCAAACGTCCATAACTTTTGATCCGGGACTCCGTTTGAGCTCTACAGCATATCAAATCGAAGCCTGCGACAAGATCTACATCACTGTGACCCAGGGGGGCCCGGTCAGGTGATACTTGAGGCCAAAAGAGGCCCAGAAGGCCTCTAAAACTGAGTTTTTAGTCGGACTACCCCGGGTTTTTACCATTCAAACAACTATAAATTCTGATCTCAATGTCAGATAAACCTGTACCATATATAATATCGAAGATCGTTTCATGTTCTTCGATTTGACTAATTGTAAAGATGAAACGGACTCCTGGATTGGAAGTTATGGTCATTTTAACATTCAAATGGCTATAACTACCGATCCGGAAGTCTGTTTGGCATGTACCGCATATCATATCGAAGACCATTTCATGTTCTTCGATTTTACAGGTTGTGGAGTTGAAACAGACATATATATTAGAAGTTATAGCCGTTTTAACAATCTAGTTGGATTTTCTCCCTCTCATTTCTATGTATTCATTCATAACTACATATATATATATATATATATATATATATCTGTGTGTGTGTGTGTGTGTATTGTATATATGTATGTATGTATGTATTTATTTATTTATAAATACACATAAAAAAACACATTTTATAAATTTATTTAAAACTAAGTTTATAAATATATATTAATATACAAATAAATATACAAATAAAAATTTATAACTACATATATATATATATAAATAGATATAAATATATATTAATATACGAATAAATATATATATTAATATATGAATAAATAAATAAATATATTTATTTATTCATATAACCAAATATATTTATATTAATATAAATCTATATTAATATACGAATAAATATAACTATATATATATATAGATCATTAAATGTATAAAAAAATGAAATGGCTTAGTTGTAAAGGTTAATGCATGCGCGGAGGTGGTTTATTAATAATTATTAGTAATTATTAGTAATTATTAGTAATTATTCGTATTTTTCCTTATTTTTCGAAAATTGGTCCTAATTATTTCCTAATTATTCTAAATTATTCTAAATTATTACTAATTATTACTAATTATTACTAATTATTACTATTTATTCCTAATTATTAGTATTTATTACTAATTATTAGTATTTATTCTTAATTATGACTAATTATTAATAATTATTCCTAATTATGACTAATTATTATTAATTATTCCTATTTATTATTAATTATTTCGAATTATTATTAATTATTCCTAATTACCATTAACTATGAACAATGAATACTAATAATTTAAATTTATTAAATAACAAAAAAATCTAAACATAATTAAATTACAACTAATTAAGAATAATTAAAACTAATAAAAAATTTAAAATAAATATTAAATTAAAATGAACATAAATACCTTTAAAATTGATTTGAGGTTGATCTCTGATAGTTTTTGAAGACTTCAATACCAAATCCGGAAATAGAAATTAAACTTAAGAAACTGTGAACTCTAAAAATAGAGTTTTGAGAGAAGTAGAAGATAGAGTTTGAGAATGAATGAAAAAAATGGATGGGGGTATTTATAGGTTAGCTTATTTGAGACGGGTATCCCGTCGCAAATAGTATTATTTGCAACGGTACCCATCGCAAATACTTTAGCCCGTATTTATCACGGTCAACGGTTAAATAGTTATTTGCGACAGGTCATGTTGCAACTAATAACATGCCGACATAATATTTGCGACGAGGGTATATTCCAGCCGCAAATATTTTTTACCGCCGCCGGTTATTTGCGACGGGCGGTAACCCCCCGTCGCAAATAACATTCCCGCGGTTTGGCACGCATTACACGCCAAACCTTTTGCGACGGGTGAGCTTTCCCCGTCGCAAATAATTAGTTATTTGCGACGGGAAAATTCCCCCGTCACAAATAAGTTTCTAACGGGACTATTTGCGACGGGATTTATCCATGTCGCAAATAACCCGTCGCAAAAACCCCTTTTTCCCGTATTTCCCTCTCTAGGCTCATTAAATCTTGGTCTCGGTCGGCCCTCAGGGTATCCAGATAGAAGTAGTCATAAAAGACACACTGAAACTCCTTCCATGCCAGAACCTGCTGATGAACCGCCTGTGATATCACATCCCACCACCTCTTGGCAGAGTCTCGTAGCATTTAGGTAGCGAGCATGAAATGCCTTTTTGGAGGCATCTCCAGATGCTCAGAGATCGTCATCATGGCTTCTAGCCATGACTATGTAGCCAAAGGTCCTCCTTTCCCTGAAAAGGTGGGAGGATGCTGCTGCTGGAAAACCTGCATCAAGTCTTCCATAGTCGAGGCAGGAGGCGGTGCTCCCTAAAAGGTTTGCATCATCTTCAGAAAGCCTTCCATAAACTGTGCATCCTCGCCTGTATCCGGTATCACCGCTGGTGCCAAGGCCAGCACAACAGGAGGATCTGTTGGAAGTCCTTGATCAGCCATATCTGGTGTCTGATCACCGCCTGGCAACTGGCATGGAATCAGAGGATGTCTCAGTGCCATGACTCTGCAAGGTAAAAAGTAGAAATTAGATCACATTACCAGGGACTGAAAACTAGGAGCGTAAGAAGGGAACAGGGGAAATAAAGCATTAATTTTTTTTTACAAAACTTGACTACATGGCATGCATAAATAATACACGGTGTGTTCTCTTAAGTCATTTACATGGGCGTGTACTTCTACCTAAACTGGTCGTGTAACACCCCAAATACATGGCGTGTTTTCCCAACACATGGTGTGTACTTGAATTCTCTTCCCTGCCCGAGTCCTTCTACACGGTTAATCCACACTGCTCTCCTAAGACAAAACTACATGGTGTGTTCAAGGTATACATGGCATGTACATAACAATCTTTACCTGGCCCGTGTTGTTAGTGACACGGCCTGTGTACCTAGTTCACACTACACGACGTGTTCCAAAATGACACGACGTGTACTAAGAAGTCCTAACAGACCGTGTGGTTAGCTACACGGCCAACTACATGGATGAAACTACAAGGCATGTTTCAGGAGGACACGACGTGTATGAGAAAGGATAACACCGACCCATATTATTAGTGACACGCCCAGGTACCTAGATCAGACTACACGACATGTCAACTAGTACATGACATGTTCCTACAAGATTTTTCACAACTCTGTGTCCTTTCTCGCATAGTTAGTGACACGACTATAGACTACACGATGTGTATTCATAAAGTACATGCCGTTTATTCAAGGTTTTTTCAGACAGTAGCCTCAGAACTGCACCGGAGCCCAGAAAACAAGGAAAAACAAGCATTAAGGTGCCAAATTCCGATCCGTGAAGGCCCATACTCCCCACGAATCAAAGTTTGGAATCTTTTAAAAGTCACAAACATGGTAAACAGGTCAATGATCCACCAAATTCTAGTCCATGAGGGCCCATAACACCTCAAGAACCATGATTTGGTGTTCATTCAGGTAAAACCTTACTCAATCAAAGTTCTATCAAGAAGAAGATATTTTTATCAAGAATCTATCACAACAGCATGCATATTCTACACAACATCTATGAGAACAACATGCAATTGCTAATGCATCCTAGATGACATGGAAATAATGAATGACATGTGATTTCTAGTAAGTTCCCATATGATGCATGAGATGGAATACCCTCATCTCATTGGGTTGCGGTAGAAGTAGAACTGCAATAACAACAAAAGTAATAACACAAAGTATTTGAATCACCCAACAGTGAAATCAAATCGACTGTAAAATTTCAAACTAGTAAAATTGCAATAAACGAGGTAGTATGGCTTTTCCCTGTACATGGGTTAGCTACTCCTGGGCATAGCTTATTACCAAGTACCTATTCCATCCTATCCCTGGATATAGGCTCCAAATAGTAAGTCAAGAGAAAATAAATTCCTCTGATACCAATTTGTGACGCCCCAGTTCCGGAAGCCACCCAGAGGCGCCCCGTACCCGGTTGGTCACATGGCATCAAGTGCATTTACCCAAAAACCATAGGCTGTCGACTAGAAGCAAGGGCCTTGGGTGTGATAGTGGGGAAATTATACCCTCGTTGGAAGAGTACACAGTGGAAGTAACAACACATATAACAGCGGAAGCAATAAATATCCAACAACAATAACAGAGGAAGACTGATAAATAAACTACTGGATCAGAAGTATTTGTAAATGGTTCACGATACATATATGTCTAGGAAAACTTCCAAACAAGTCACAATGATGAATACAGTACTAAACCAAAGTAAAAAAAGAAAAACAACAGATGGGAAACTCCTCAGCATCGCAAGCCTCGGCTTAGTCCCACGCTCTCCAGCTCCAGTGCAATCAAGAACCTGAAGTAGAAGGGTGTGTTCCCTTATCTATACCTGCAACAATATAATCTATATGGGATCAAAAGCATGACCCAAACAGGGTGTGAGATATAAATCCCAATAGGTAACCACTCGAAGATCAGTGACTAACAGTCAGTTAATATATTGCAGGTAAAAGTACAGAAATAGTAAACAGGAAGTACTAAACAACAAACAATCCACAGTTTCTAGCACATAATTACAAACAAGTAATAGTCAATCAAGAAAGTAGAACAAATAGGTAACATCTGGGTAGTTCTCACAACATAACCCCTATAGTTTAACTTACAAGTACTAGCAACCCTCTGGGAGGCACACATAGTCTCACCCCTCTGGTTCAGCTCAAGAATAGACTCCCTGGGGAAGAAATCACTATCAATTCCCCCTATAGTCTCATATCATAATAAAGGTGGTCTGGGGAAGCACTCAACATCTAATTCCCCTTGTGGCCCACGTCGAGGAACTACAAACACTCTGAGGAAGCACTCAACATCAATTCCCCATGTGGGCTCACATCGTATTATAAAGACACTCTGGAGAAGCCCTTACGTCCATTCTCCCCACGGTCTACTACACTAGGTTCTCACGACCCTATGTAAATCAAATAACTATCGCATCGTGTAATGGAAAAAGTAACCTAAAGAACTACTTGGCTAGCATATACAACATCTCCGCATGGAAGAACAGTCATACCATCCTACAACTAGGCATGGAACTGGAAATATCCTAACAGGAAAAACTAGACCAAACAGTCATAAACATGCAAATAAGCATGGGAAAATCATCAAAAGCACAATAAATTACCATATTCACAAACAATAACCTCTACTAAATAATATAAGCAAAGCAGGCAAACAATAAGGGAAAACAAGAAACACGCAATACCCCGTTTGTGGGTATTGGTGGAATTTTCACAAATACTCAAAGACTACCTACAGAAAATAACAAACCACCTCCCTCAACGTTAGGAGATTGATATAGTATAACCTTGAAGCTTGAATCTATTTGGAAGGTTGTAGATCTAAGAATATGTCCAAAATTCTCAACCAACGATAAATTGAGAAAGTGGAGGAATTGGGAAACTAAGATCTATGATAAGAATCAGATTACCACTGTGGTTCCAATGCAATTGATGGAGGTCTATTCAGAGAACAGACAGATGCTTGGGGGTTTGTTGAAGATACGCGGCCATACAGAATTCTCTCGGTCGAAGAAGCTGGAGAAGAAGGTAGTTCTAGGGTTAAGACGCGACCCTGGTGTTCTTAGTGAAAAAAAGAAAGTACAAGGTGTGTAATTTTGGAGTACATGGCGTGTACTAGGATTTTCTATACTTTTCTTTAGGTGGCCTTCATGTCACCCTTATGTGGTGGTGTGTGTGGACCTGACACGGCTAGCACACAACCTCGAGCGGCAACAAAGTATATGGGGTGTACTCAGGAAGTACATAGCGTGTACTTTAAAAATTTCCAGGATCTCATCTTTTCTCAAAAACTTCAGAAAAAGAAAAGACATACCTGAAAAGAAGGTTCGGGTTCTTACAAATTCGATAAATATGTAATCTAATAATTTAGAGGTTGTAGAAATGATGAAACACAGTATCGCACAAGACTTTAGAGATTGTACTATTGATTGAAAGGCCATAGATTTTTTAAAAGAAACATAGAGTACTGATGATTTTATCTAGTATGGTCAGTTAATTTAAAGGATTTTAAATATCCCTTCTAATAAATAACTGTAAAGAGTAACAAATGACTTCCACATGTAAACCACTTCAAAATATTTCAGGATAGGGAAAATCAATTTTTTATAAAGACATAATAATAAATATTTGATTTAAAATCACAAGTACCAATTAAAAGTGAATTTGAATAACCCATTAAATCATTTTACCATTTTATATAATAATAAATAAAGTATATTTTCAAATAAAGAGTTCAAATTAAGTCAAATAATTCCATTAATATTGCAATCAGATTAACTATTAATGAAAATTTTAAAATATAATATGTAAAATACATAAAATATAATGATATATTTTTCCTAAATTTAATAAGTTATTTTTTTTGAAAATATTTACCAATATTAATTAATATTTACAAAATAATTAAAATAATGTATTTAAGAAATCAAAAATGTAATCACAAATGCATTAAATTTTTTCAAACAATGAAGTATATATTAAAACATACATTATCACAGATTAAATATTTTAAAAATTAATAACATATAATTATTAAAATATATTTGAGTTTTATAAATCAATAAATCCATTAGTATAATAATGATATTATCCAGTAATTCAGAAAATTAATATAGGTGAAAAATAGTGCACATGAAGAAAAAATTTAGAATAAAAAAATTAACTGGTTGTGGCATAAATTTTTAATTAGTTATAGATTATTTTTCAACATATTTTAGTATAAAACAATAACATTAAGTGTAATAAAAAATTATATCTGGTGATAAAAATCATCATATACCATTAGAATATCAAGTGTTGTGATGTTACAATCACAGATGGTGATACTCTTACAGATCTACTATCGTAGGAAGAGTGGAGAGACCATTGATGATCTACCATTATAGGGAGAGTTTATAACATTGAGTTAGATAATATAACATTTCGGATGTGGGATTTTATCTACCATTGAGAGAATATTTCAACTTCTGTTGGAGTGAAAAAATATTCTACCATTGGACTGATAAAATAGATCTATCATTGAATTGAAAATTTGATATATTGTTTGAATAATATAATTTACTATAAGAAGATTATGTAGATCAATCATTTCTATTTTAACTCCAAAATTAATATTTTAAATATACCATTTCATCTTTAAATCAACCAATTTTGTTTTATATCTTCAATTTCTATTTGAAATCTACCATTGAGAGTACCACATCTTCCATTAAGAGTATTGCATCAACCATTGAATGAAATATTATACACCATTAAGATTACTTAACCCACCATTGAAATAAAGATAATCTACCATTGGATTATATAATTATTGATAATTGAGTGAAAAACTAATTTAGTGTTTCTTTTTTAAGGAAAAAAATTTCAAGAATGGACGGGTGGTTGTTTTTATTCTGAAAAGGATGGAGAAGAAATGGTAAATTCGTGCTACTATGCATGAATACATAATATATTATGACCTATAGTTTCAATGTGAATCACATAACATTTAATTCTAAGGGTCAAATTATCTACCATTGGAAATATAGAATAATCTAAAGAGTGTTTCCAGGGAGAAAACCTATTGGAGGTAATAGATGATGACTTGTAATTCACTATTTCATATAGAAGCTTGGCACACAATTTTTTGTAAAAATTTAAACCATATAAATGGCAGAAATAAAAGTTGGTATAGAATATTTAAATGAATATAATTTTTACATAATTCTAATCAATAAAAAAATTTTGAATCCTACATATATTTTAAGAGATATTATCAAGAAATTGTGAAATTCCTAATTTGAAAATTTCAAAAAACAATGATGTAATTCTGACTATTTTTTATTTTTTAAAAAACATTTTATTAATTTCATGTAGTTGAATGTAATATAAAATATTTCTAATATTTCTTTCACAAAAACTCAAAGAAATATTAATGTTTATTGGAAGTGATATTAAAGAAATAAAAAATATTTTTAAATCCAAAAATTCTATATTTCCATATTTGTTCATTAATATTAGACATTTTTATGTAAAAATCCATACTTCAATTTATTATAATGAAAATTATTTTTTTTGGGTTTCATATGGAAAATGGTATGTAATAAATTGACTAGTATAACTTTGTAATAATAGAATAATAAAAGAAAACTAGAAAATATTTAAAACTGAATACAATTATTAAAACTAAAAATTAGGAAGAGTCATTAGGAAAAATTAGAAAAAATGATGCGGATAGAATTATACTTTTCTTGAAGTTGATTAAAATAAGATACATATCATATCATAAAATTCATACAATTATTATAAAATTTATATCACTACATCTCATGTTATAATAGAACTATTGAGAGATATTAAAAATTATTTTTTCACATAAAATAATAACCTGGTTTTGGATTATTAAAAAAACTATTTGAAATTTTAATAAAAAAACAAAAATACATGTATGTAAATGTATAAACACCACACACATCTAGGATATATAGTTGAGGTTAATGAAAAAATTTAAGGGTTCATTTTTCCACAATACTATTCTGCATTGGGACTTCTGGTGGTCTATTGATCATACTTGAAATGGTTTATTAGTATTACATGCAATCATTTTTATAGTATTTCCTTACTCCAAAAAATGTGTAATTTGAGTAATATTCCATTTTCAAGGTTCAGTATCATGTTAGTAGAAAATTCCTGAGATGAAATGAGGGAATGATCGAGATCGATAAATTTGAGGGAAAATAATTTGTCATTTGGAGATTAAAGAATAGAGATCATAAAAATCAATAGGAAATATAATTCCCATAGTTATAGAAAAACAATTCACTAATGGATAAAGATAAATAACCACATTTGGATATGAATGTATTGGAACGAGTAGTAATTCCTCCAAATAGATATGATTCTTTCAACAATGGGTAGAATAAGAAAAAAAATATGTCATGAAATAATTTAAATATATATATACAAAACTAAAATCCATAAAAAATTGATTTTATGTTATGATGGTTGCTTAGATTATAGTTTTCAGAAGGAAAACTAGTGGAAGATATTGTGAATTGCTTCAACATGATTTGTTGGAAGACTGAATAAATAATTTTATCTTTTAGGATTATTTAAGGGTGATTATTTGATTATCTTCACTTTTGAATGGTTATTATTCCATGGTTATATTACTAAATAACTAAAGAAGAAAAACCTATATGTTATTTAATGATATCTAATTTTTTTAATGAAGATCTTATATAGTGTTATGTTTTGGTATTGAATAGTATTTCCCTTAATACAGATGGAAGGATTAGGTCACCTTATCATATGCATGTATCCTTTAAGAAACCAACTGATGAAATGATATTTGAATGGAGTTGAAATATGTTATCATGTCCTGTTCTAACCAGGTAGAAATGCAAGAATAAAGGATATATTAAATATGACTTATATAGTCAATGGAGAACCCCATAAAGGAGTAAATATCTCAAAGAACATATTATGCTATCATTATACATGAAAAAAATTCCCTTATTGAGTTTTAATACTCTTATATAAGCTTAGGTGATTGACACTAGATAATCTTATAATTCAATGGAGATCAGTGGTGAATTTTTAAATATGTGCCTAAGAAGTGAGGGAATGTTCATATAGATGATGGTTATGTAATAATGTTATTAGAGAATGATATGACAACATATGAATTAATAACAGTGGTTTATTTATATTAATGGATGTTCATAAATCCCTATCCATAATTGATGTATAATTTTTGTTGGATAACATGATGATGTCGGTGGGACTTAATTTATTGATTGGGTGTGAATTGTTACCAAAGAATCAATGATAGTTTTGGTAGTAGTTAATTATAGTTACATTACAAGACATGAAATTTAGATGGGAAGTAGGTTGATAGAAAAAAAACATTCTTTGATTTGGAGTATGGAACTATAGGTTTTGTCACCCAAGTAATAAGAAAAAGAATTTTATAAAATCCATGGAAATACAGAAACATGATAATATAAACATTGGAATGTCAGAATGCTGTGTGTTTGGAAATATGAAATTATTATCTCTTAACACAGATGGTCAGGAGCCAATGAATTGGATATTGAAGAATGAACACTCAGATGTTTAGGTAACCTTCCCCTTTTAAATAATATAACTATTTCCTTAACATTCTTATATTTATTGATATTGTTACAAAGAAATTATGTATTTACTTAATGAAATAGATTCCCAATTAATTTTTGTGTGTTTATTTAGTGTAATACATTTTGAAAAATTGAAAATTGTAAAATTTAAAGTGCATCTAAAATGAAAATTCCCCTACTCAATGCTATTATGGTTTCCTAATCATTCTTACATTAATTGTATTTTTTATAAGTAATGTATGTATATACCTTTTGAAAAATATGTACACTATATTATAGATGGTAATTCAATGGAAAAAAATTATAGAAAAGTAAAATATGGGATTCTATAGTGTATCATAATAGAAAATGGTGGGTAGTACACTAGATGCACCATCTAGACCATTTTTATAGAGGAAGTGATAATGAATGTAAATATAGTTCACAAAATGTTCAATTTAAATGCGTAACAGAAAGGATGAATAATATTTTTAATGTGAAATAAAAAATTATTATATTGAAATTAGGGATACTAAAGATGTTTCGGGAAGAGGCTCCCAATATAGCATCTTATATTATCAAAATAATTAAAACATCAGTAGTTGGGAGGGAACATCTGGAGGTGATATGGAAAAAAAATGAACAATAAATAAAAATATTTTTGTTTTTTGTATTATAGAATATGTACAATAAAATTATGTGGATTATGATAAACATGGATCAAAAGTTAAATTGGGTTTTTCCTAATCTATGGAGATAAAAATTTATGATATTATTTTATAGTTGGTGAAAGAAAATATTTCCTCAAATGAAGGGATTTTATCTACTTTGAGAAAAATATATAGAAAAATTGGAACATTGAAATGTAGGATATTGAGGATAAATAAACTTCTGAAGTCCAAGTTAATCTGAGTATGAATAGTTCATTAAACCCATAGAAACAAATGTAGGTGATAAATGTACCATAATTATAGAAGGAATAATATAAAATAAATAATAATGTTCAGGAGTATATGAAGCTCAAGTGGGATTGTTGGATTTATGTTCCCTAAGTAAACAAGTACTATAGGATCATATAATTGTTCTCAACCCATAATCTCATATACAATGTTAAAAACATAATATTTATATTTCTAGATTTGATAATAATAATCCTGCCCAAATTTTTTTCATATGAAACAAGCCGTGTCATCAAAAAATATTGGATCAATTACATATACAATTCCCTTTTAGGATTATAGTTTTACAGAATTTACAGAAACTCATAGATAATAACACACATGTCTTCATGTGATCACCCCCAATTTAATTATTTTATAATTTATAATTATTTCTACATCATGTCCCATAATTCATTTCTAGGAATAATTCATTTAAAATCATTATTCATAACCTAGAAAAATTTACAATCTAAAAATATTCAACTTAAAATCACAATAAGGGTAAATATAATCATTAATAATTGAATATAAAAAGTAGGAATAATATGATTGTAAGGGTATTTTGAAATTCACAAGTTGAATGTGAACACTATAAGAGTATTTATATACATAAAAATGTGGAACATAAATCATGATAAATGATATAAAACATTAAATTATGAAATGATTCACATAAGTCTATAATCATGGTCCATGTAAAAAGAGTCCTTCAACAAAGGATCCATTTGAACCTAGAAAAGACATTGAAAATTTTATATGAATCATGGAACACCAAAAATTCATCATGCAATCACCGAACAAGTTAATTCCTATATCTCTTTTTAAAAATAGATAATTTCTAAACTCTTTCATGTATTATTCTTGACTTATAATCATTTAACTCTATTGTATATTAGGAATAACATAACTCTGACATCACTAGGGGTAACTTGTGTCAATTTTACTCTATATCATTACACAGTAAATTTGATGGATATAATAGACTCTCCAATAACATATCAAACAATTTTACTTAATAATTGGCTCTCACTCTCCAATCCCACGTTCATTAATACTTTCCAAGTACCATATATTGAAAAAAGCACCTAGATTATTGTGTTTTTTTAAAAACTAGCATTAAATGATCTACTCATGAAAAAGAAAGGTGTTTTTTAAAAATCATATTAATACATTATCATAAACCATTCATATAATGGAAATAAATTATATTATAACATCATATCCCAAATTAATCATATAAATCATTAAATAATTTTTACATTAATGAAAAATAAAATTGAATGATCATTCAAACATTTCATTGAAAACTCGAGAAAATATTATACTATATTGATAAAAATTTAACTAAAAATTTAAAAAATATTGAGAAAATCATATGTCTTGGATATAAAAATATAAACATTTAATGTAATCTTTATTAAAATGAATTTACATGAAATATGGGAAACTTGTTCATGATGTATACACTAAAAAGAATAATCTTTTCCAAATTTTTTAAAAATTCAATTGATAATTGTCTGAAAATGTTGTTTTTAAAATGATTTATTTAAAAAATATATATAAATATATAAAGTAAACTATAATGAAAATTAACTTTTAAATCATTTGGATTATCTGTAAAAACTATAATACTTTTTTCAAAAAAACTGGGATTTGGGAGAAAATTTTCATCAACCAAATAAGAAATGGGGTCTTCATTTATATAAAAACATGATCATAAAAATTTAAAGTATAAAAGGGAGAAAAATGGTACTATTAAATAAAAAATCCATGAATAACCATAGTATAATAAATCAAAATAGTTTGAAGAGAGAGTGGTCAAATAAAGTTCTTAAAAAAAATTTAAGCATAAACAATCCTAGTAAGAAGTTATATTGTAATATAACCCTTATAACTCTGATAAATTTTGAATCATACTCCCAATGAATGAAATAATAACAATTAAAAATAAAATATCTTGAACATAAATATATTCATGATATATACATATTAATGGAATAATATATATACTATATAAACATAAAATTGATCATAACTTCAAACATTTATCAACGAAATAATTTTCAGTTGAATAACTAATAAAAGTTCATATCCTTGAGGTGATTATCAGAAAAATAAATTAAAAATAGAAAAAAAGGGATAATACAAAATAAATAAATCATATTTCATTTCACACATAATCTGGGAATATCATAGTAATAGAAGTATAAGTATAACCTAATTAATGGAAGATGATTTAAGAAACCCCTTTCATATAGTGTATACAAGCATTGTACATCAATTTATTTGTTTTAAAGTAAAGTTATAATAGTTATTTACTTGTTTATGATCATTTTATAGGTTTATTATAATATCAATAGAAAATTATTTCATTTATTAATATCAATATTTAATTACATAATATGTTAAGTCCATGTCATGTTGTTTTATTATGTTTAGTTACTAATTAGAAAAAGACTTTTGTAGGTCAACCAAGGTAAAATAGGTAATTGTTCCATCATCTCTAGAATAATAATACCGACTTGATTATCATTTTGGCATTATATATCAAGTTTTATAATAAACCATTAATTACGTGTTTTAAAAATAAATCACACCACTTTGTGGAGTTTGTATTGGAAAGGTATGTACGAGCGACATTATCATTTTTTAATGGGTGGAAGGATAAGAAGATAAGTAGTATCTTATAGTAATAGAATAATAATTAATTCCTCAATATAAAATATATTCATTATATCTATCATAATAACTAGACATTGAGTTTGGGATGAAAAACAAAACACATCACTTCATGAAGATGTTTTTCCACACATACACACTAATGATGATTTTGTTACCCATATGATAGAATGGATAAAAATAATGTTTTTTCATTAAAAATATATTATATTTAAATTTTATATATTTATTATATTAAGATTTAATGGCTAGGAATAAATATAAAGAGGTAAAATAATATGTAAAATGAATGGGATCAGTTAAAATGATTCCCTCCTCTTTAAGATACCTCCTTTGGATTTCTTCTTTTGTATCATAGGGTTGGAATGTTTAAGAAAAAAGAACCAATATAACATGTATAAGGATGTTGATAATATTTTTTTCAATGTTGATTGATCAATGTGGATCAATGTGGTAATAATAATTTAGAATAGGTGGTGACCTTTTATAGGGAAAGAAACAACAAACATGGAATTACATAAAATATTTAAATATAATGAATTCTATTTCATGTGAAACTTGAACAAAAAATCTAAAAAATAAAGATAATATATCTTAATTTACAAATAACTTCATCAAATAATATTTTTACATGTGTATGTTCAATATTAAACATTATATTTGGGTTTAACACCATCATTAAATAATTTTGACCTTAATTAGGGTAACAAATTTTCAATACTAAAGGGTTATAAATTTACAACCATGGTGACAATTGGATAAATAATGTTCATTGGATGAAATTTATACCATGTCCTATTATCTTGTATTCATTATTTTTTATATAATTTATTATTATATTATTTTCCATAAAATAAAAATTAATTCATTTTTAGAACTATTCACATATATTGTAATACCCCAAGCTTCCATGGTACGTTTCTCTTTGAATGATACAATAACTTGCGTTGTACACAACTTTGAGTTCTAGCACACCAACACCAATCAAACTAGTAGTTATGAATAGTAATACCCACTTTTTGAAATTTTTGAAATTTTATTTTTCAAAATGGACTTCAATTTTGGATTTGGAATTTCAAAATTATCTTTGGGTGAATTTTTCAAATTTTACTGAAAACTCTCAATTTTTGGTGAATAGTGAAAAACATTATGTTATTGTTTAAAAACTGAATTTTTATTTATAATAATTTTTTAGTTTAATTAAATTTTTTAAGTCAAAATAGATACATAATACCTATATTAGTTCAATGTAATTCGTTGGAGTTATTTTATAATAATATTAGCTGTGTAAAATATTATTGAAATTTTTAGTGTCTTTTACTCACCTTCTAGGCACATTTAAAAAATTGTAAAAAAGGTAATTTTACCACTTATCTGAATTGAATTTAAAAAATATGAGAGACACAGTTGACATTAGTAAGTAAAATGTTGTTCAATAAGATGAAAATAGTTTTTGATGAATAGTAACTTTTGAGTTTTATATACCGCAGTTAAAAGTAAATAGGGTAATTAAAGGTAAAAATGATGTTATAATTACCATTACACATGTCCTAATTCTATTGGATAAGTGTATTTTGACCAAAATCAACCTTAGGAATAAAATATAATCTTTTTTAATCGACATGGATGATATTAGGACATTTATTATTATTTAATTTAAAGAAGAGTTAAAAGTTTTAAATTCATATTTTAATAACTAAATAAATTTTAATATAGGGTTATAAATAAGATAAATTAGACTATAAACATTAATTATAAAGATAAAAATATTTCCTATATAATATTATATTATTTTTAATTTTTAGACATTAAATAATTAAATTTATTTATGACACAACGATGATGCGACAATTGCCTTATTAATGAAATATTAAAATAATTGATATTATAAATATCCAAATAAATATAAATTGAGAATTTAGATGAATTAAACTAATTTTATTGGTTAATATGACATGTTAGGGTTGATTAAATAAATTTTTTTCTTAGTGATAAAGTTGTTATGACTTTCACAAATACAAAATACAAAATAGTATCAAAATTGACATAAATGAGTTTTAAAAAAAATATTATATTATTAATTGTTATAATATTTATAAAAATATAAGGATATTCCAAAGGACTTATATAAGGTTAAATATGTCAATAATTAACCACTTGGGGTTCTCTTTGATTTTTATAGTATGTTTATTAACCATTTTTTATAATAATACCAGAATAAATGGTAAAAGATAAAATATTTAACTAAGAGTTAAATATAAAATATAAGGTTAATATGGTGACCTAAACCTATCTAAAACCTATTGGTTGATTGTTTTTCAAACCATCCCCAACTTATACTATAAATAAATCATTTTTAGACATTATAAACCGAATATTATTTTATAAGAAATTACTATTTCAAACTTTTCTTATAGTGACCCTCGCCACTCTTATAAAAGGGTATTTCCCCTTCTCTAAAAATCATGCCACCAAATCCATTTGGATTGGCAAAAACCTACTAAAATATCCACCAAAATACCTTCAATTCAACTTAGAGGCATTAAATTGATCATAAATCCTACCTCTAGATCCCTTTTCATCTAATCAAAAGGAATCACCCGAAGAAGAGGTAACAATTTCATCACCTCTTTCAATGTTCTTTTCTTCTTCCACTTACTATTTTTTTCACACCAAAATAATAACACCAGTACCTTATACATAATTTGATTTTATTATAAATATTTTATAACCATATTCATTATCTTATCCATCCTATGAATGACAAAGTCACCATACGTGCGTACGTACAACTTACCGTCTCCACGTTGTGGTGTAGTTTTTCATTCATAAGTTCATTATTTGGATGAGTATAATAATGAATATAACTGATTTAAATAATAAATATAACATGTTACAGATTCGGTATATATGATATACCATCCAATTACATAAGATTTCACCATCAATATAATGGTTTTGTCGCTCGTGCGTACGTACGGATTACCATCTCCATGAACACAATGAGATTCATTCCCCATCATAACTATTCAAAAAAAATATCATTATATTATTAAAAATAATGTTTATGAACTTAATATCATTCTGTATATGAATAAAATACATCTTATCCATAACAAACATGACTTAATTAAAAAACAAATTAACGAAAATGAATCTATTAACCCCCAGAACAATGATACTATTGAAATATTATTAATAAAGTAATATTAGAAGATCATACATGATATCATATTTATTTATGTTGTTATTGTAAAATTTAATATCAATTATTTAACTATTATACAGGAGGTTAACTTACCCTTGACCACATAAAAGTACATGTTAAGGGTTAATTATAAAATATTTTTATTATTTGATGCTGTTTTTACGAAAGTATCTATTGGAAATTCTTTATCATCCACATCTGTGTTTCTTAAAAATATATTTCAAAAAAAATTTCTATTTCCTATAATATGGGTTAAAGTCATTTATACACCTTTTTTACTTTTTATAAATTGTTTTGAAAGTAATATTTTCGTTGTTTTCAAAATAAGGTACTTTATGACCTTTTGACGAATTAAGGTAAGAATGTTTTTTTATCTTATACAGAGGGTGCTGCTATTTTCCATTGTCAACACAGCTTCGAAGCTTCCCTTACAATCTTATAAGAATATTTTCAAAATAAATGTTTTCTTTTTTAATTATATGACTTTTAAATTATTTCAAAATAGAAATATTTACTCTCTAAAAAACTTTCGATTTCATCTATGTCAACATCCTTTGATGGATTTTACAATTGTTTATAGTTGATTTATTATGATAAAATCATCCATATTGTATTGAAGGTTTTTTGATATGTTTGATTGTGGATGTGTTATTTTTATACCATTCATGGTTTATGGTTAAAGTATTAACATTTCATATGCTAGTATGAATAAGAATGTTTATGTTATGTTTTAAACTTTTCATATGATGAATGCATCAGACTTAGTAAGTGATGGTTGGAGCCTTCTATCGCTCTTCGATGCATCATTTGGTCTAATGAGACAAACTAGTGTCTTGGAACAAGCCCTTGACAAAATCTTATTTTTAGTCTTTTTCATGAGGCCTTGACTATGTGGTTCCGATGTCTGACATTATTCATTCCATCATTATGAAATTATCTTTTGAAATTACATGTGATTATTTTACTAGTAGAATATCCATGTGTATAATTAGATGGAATTATTTGATTTATATTTTCTATACTATACTGAAGTTTATGTTTTAAAGTCTTCTGATTTATTCTTATACATTGCCTTAAAAGTTTATACTTATTTAGGATAGTTCCCGCTATATTGTTATCCTTACTGAGCATCTGAGCTCACTCCTTTATCTGTTTTATTTTCCCAATATATGATGAAGTATATTATGATTAACCGACAAGAATAGGCCAAGGGATATAAGTGTGCTCAAAGGGGACACAATGTTGTTGTTTTTCCATTTTATGATGTAATATAAAACTTATGTATGTATCTAGTAATTCTAAGGCAACTAAACTAATCAGTATTTCGAGACATGATCTCTAATTATCATGCCAATGTTATGCAATAATGCCCCAAAAATGGGTAACTAGGGTTAGGGAATTATAGTTTGAATCAGAGGAAGTTTAGTACAAATCATGGAAGTTAGATTTATAAATACACTGATTAGAGAACATTAACCTAAGATAAACTTTGAGGATTATTATATAAGAACTTCTTATAATTTTGGTAATGTAGAGATTTTTTTGTGTTTTCCAAGAAATACATCCCTTTCTAGATATGAGCAGGTAGAGGTGGATCTGGCACAGATGTACATAGGAGTGGAAACCCTGACAAAGAGTTTTGGGCTTGACTTGGGGTATCCTGGCACACAACAATGGGCCTTGCTTCACTTTTGATTACTACACTCATGTGGGATATGCTTAGGATAATTCACATTTTCTTCAAAATACATTATGAATGATTTATGAGTAAATACTTCCTCATAGAAAACATTTTTTTATGATTATGGATTATATGCATAAACTATTCAATTTATATTAGGTATTTTACTAGTTTGGAATTAAGTATTGTGATTCATAAACTAATCAAGTGTATACCGTTGTTTAGAAATGGCATCTTGTGGAAGGAATGGAATCCATATCAACGCACATAATCCATGTAGATATTTCCCTCCTACTCAAGATAATTATTGTGGAGATGGTGATTCAAATGGTGGTGAAAAACTTATATCTATACTGGGACTACTCACTCAGGTTATGAATAATAACCTTACCCATATGGAGCACCTTGGTCCACAACACAGAAGATAAATATTAGACTGCTACTTGAGGCATCAACCACAAATATTCAATGGGACTACAAAACAATTTGAATATGAGCAATGGATAAGTTCTTTAGAGAAAATATTTCATGCTCTGGGGAGTAGGGAAAGGGGAAAAGTTGTCATGGCAGTTTATCGCCTCACATGAGATGTAGATCAATGGTGGTCATTAATTCAAAACACAAAGGAGGAGGATGAAGTATAAAAAATGTAATGGAGGGAGTTTGAAGATATTTTAATTAAAAATACTTTCCTCATGACTATCAAGGGGATATGGGAATACAATTTATGAGTCATAGGAAAAAAGAGGATGATAATGTCGAAAACTACGAGGCTAACTTTACAAGGTCAGCAAGGCATGCAGTAGATTATATACATAACCTAAGGAGTAATATTTATTTATTATATGATGGGTTAAAACCATTTCTCCATTGATCATTAGTCTCACAATCCTTCTCATTGTACGAAGATATTTTCTCATGTGCTATCAAGACAGAAAATTAATTCTCCAAGTCTTACGACTTTAAAGAAAAGCAAGAGAATAAGAGATCTACTGAAAAATATGGAAATGGAAATAAGGGGATGAAAGGAAAAGTTGAATTTCCATCCTATAGTAAATGTTGGAAGAAACACCCCTGTACATTCTGGAAGGGGATGGGATTCAGTTACAAGTGTGGTGAAAAAGGCCACCAAGCTCGTGATTGCAAGGGAATAAAAGTGGTTTTCAATGTTGAATTCTACAATTGTAGAGAAATGGGGCATTATGAAAATTAATGTCCTAAGTGTCATGAAACATACCTCAGAAAAGGCCATGGGAGTGAGGCCAAGCTTATGAAATAACTATTGTTGAGGTTGAAGCTCTGAATGAAATAGTGGTAGGTAATTTAATGGTTTCCTCAAATTTTACCAATGATTTATTGGATTCTGGATCATTACATTGTTTCATATATTCCTAGTTTTCTATGAAAATTATATATTTACAATTTGATTTAATAAGAGATTTTTCTGTAAAAAATCCTAAGTGAAGTATCATTGTAACAATGTTTTGTGAATCAGTTCCCATTAGAGCATATAAATGTGATTTATTTGATGATCTCATCATCATACCCATTATTGAATTTGATATAATCCTCAGAATTGATTGGATTTTCGACCACGATGTGGAAATTTATTATAAGAAGGAGGCTACAATTTTTGATGATGATAAGGAATACTTTATCTTTAGAGCCAAAACGTCTCCATTTTATTCTTATCTAGATCCACCCATGGTATCTTTACTGAATTCAATTATTGGGGAGGAAGAGAGTGAAATAACTATGGGTGAATAATGAAATGTTCAAATAGAGTACATACCTATTGTGCAAGTATATAATGATGTGTTTCCATAGGATTTACCTGGACATCCACTGGAATGATAAATTGAGTTTTCTATTGATTTAATTCCTGGTTCAAGGCCCATATCAAAGATACCTTATATAATGGCCACTATGGAATTAGTGGAACTAATGAAAAAACTAGATTAATTGAGTAATAAAGGATTTATTCACCCAAGTCTTTCTCCATGGGGATCCCCTATTCATTTTTGATAAGAAGAAAGATGGATCTATGAAGTTTTGCATTAGCTATAGGGAGATCAATGCTACAACAAAAAAGAACAAGTATCCCCTACCTTTCATTGATGATTTATTCAATCAACTTCATGAAACTCAATATTTTTCAAAGATTTACCATTGATATGGATATCATCAGTTGTGTGTGAAGATGGAAGACATTTTAAAGAAAACATTTCATATCAGGTATGGGCATTACGAGTTTACAGTAATACCTTTTGGACTAACTAATCCACCCTCCTTATTAATGAATCTAATGAATAGATATTTCAAGGAATATCTTGATGACTTTGTGGTGGTATTTATTGATGATATCTTGGTTTACTCCAAAATCTATAAAGATCATGAAAATCACTTTTGCACTATTTTGAAGACTCCAAGAAGAAAAGAATTATATGGGACGTTTAGCAAGTGTGAATTCTGACTGCAAGATATTTCTTTTCACAGACATACTTTCTCTAAGTAAGGAATCTCAATTGATATTTCTAAGATAATAGCAATAAAATAATGGCCAAAACCAATGAGTATAACTGTGGTACGCAGTTTTAGTGGTTTAACTGGTTATTATTAGCATTTTATCCAGAATTTTGCCCAATTGGATAACCCATTTACCAAGATCACACATAAAGGTGTTAAATATGTTTGGACAAAATAATGTGAAGAATTTTTTGAAGAACTGAAGAGAAGATTATTTAGTTCTCTTATATTGACTCTACCATTGGGGTATGATGGTTTTGTTATTTATAGTTATTTTTTCAAAGAAAGGACTTGGTTGTCTTCATATTCAAAATGATAATGTTACTGGATATGCATCACGATAGATAAAATTTTATGAAAAAAACTATCCCACTCATGATCTTGAGTTAGCATCTGTAATCTTTTCTCTAAAGATATAAAGACACTATCTCTATGGGGAAAATGTGAGATATATACTGATCACAAGAGTTTTGAGTATATTATATCAGAGAAAAAACTTAACATGAGGTAAATATGATGTCTTTAACTACTCAAGTATTATGATTTCACTATACCCTACCACCTGGGGAAGGAAAATATGGTAGAAGTGGATTTTAGTAGAAAGGATCATGGAGTTTTGAACAAGATGAGAGTTGAAAGGGATCCTATGTTCATGGATCTAGTAAAGATAGATATGGGAATAATCATGGAAGGTGAAACATCGATACTTTACAAATGGTTTACAATCTATCTTTACTAGAAAGAACCAAAATTTCTTAGAAGGATGATGAAGAGTTTCAAAAGAAAATTATTTTTGTGAACAATGGGAGATTTAATGACATTGTATATGAAGATGGAATTTTGAATTTTTGGAAGAGACATTGTGTTCTCGATATACCTGATCTAAAAAAGGGAATTGTTGGATGATGCTCATAGCTCTAATTTCTCTATACACAGTGGTATCACTAATATGTATAGAGATTTGAAGGAATATTTTTTTGGGATTACATGAAGAGGGATATTGATGATTTTGTGTCAAGATGTTTGGTTTGTCGATAGGTGAAGGTTGGAAGAAAACATCCTAGAAGAGTCATGCAACCTCTTCCCATACCTGAGTGGAAATGGGATGATATTACAATAGACTTTGTCATGGGACTACCAAAGACTCCAAGAAGGAATGATGAAATATGGGTCATTATTGATCGTCTTACCAAGTCAACACATTTTCATGCTCTTAGAGATGATTTACCACAAGAACGTTTAACAAGACTATATATTAAAGAAGTTGTAAGACTTCATGGTGTACCACTCTTGATTGTTTCTAATCTTGATCCTAGTTTTACTTCAAGATTCTGGAAATGACATCAGAAATCCTAATATACTGAACTTCATTTGAGCACCTCCTACCACCCTCAAACTGATGGAAAATCATAACGGACTATTTAAAACTTAGAAGACATGTTGAGATCTTTTTCACTTGACTTTCAAGGTACGTGGGATCAATATTTACCTATGGTAGAATTTTTCTATGACAATAGCTTCCATTCAAGTATTCAGATGGAACCATATGAATCATTAAATAGAAAGAGATTTCACACACTACCTCGTTGGGGGTGATGTCGGTGAAAGAAAACATGTAGTCCCAGAACCTATTGAGGAAACAATAGAAAATGTGAATATTATCCAAATCCACATCAAATTAGCTCAATGTAAGAAAAAGGGCTATGCCAATAACTGAATTAATGATTTGAAATTTCAAGTAGGAGATCTTGTTTTCATGAATGTATCTCCATGGAAGGGTGTTATAATATTTGATAAGAAGTGTAAATTAAGCCCTAGGTACATCAGACCTTTCAAAATTCTAGAATTAATTGGAGATATAGCTTATCATTTGGCAATGCCGCCAAGTCTCTCCAAAGTTCATGATGTGTTTGAAGTATCATTGTTGAGAAAATACATGCTTGACTAAACACATGTACTCACCTATGATGAAATATAATTGGAACCTGATCTATCTTATTGTGAAAATCCTGCAAGATTCTTGATACCAGAGAACCTGTGTTGAGAAACTGGATGACTTGTCTGGTAAAAGTTCTATGTAGAAACCATAAAATGGAAGAGACAACATACAAAATTGAGGAACTTATAATGAAGAACCACCCGAATCTTTTTATGCAGTAATATTATAGAAAATTTCGAGGATGAAATTTTTTGAAGGAGGAGATAATGTGACAACCCAAGCTTCCACAATGTGTTTCTCTTTAAAAAAACAATAACTTCCGTTGTACGGAACATCAAGTTCTAGCTCACCACAACCAATCAAACTAGTCATTATGAATAGTAATACCCTATTTTTGAAATTTTATAAATTTTATTTTCCAAAAAGGACTTAATTTTTGGATTTGGAATATCAGAATTATATTAAGGTGAATTTTTGGTAACTTTCTAAAAACATTCAATTTTTGATGAATAGTGAACAACATTGTGTTATTATTTAAAAACTGACTTTTATTTAAATAATAATTTATTTTATTTAAATATATTTAAATTAAAAGTAGATAAAAATACCTATATTATTTCAATGTAATTCATTTGAATCATTTTATAAAAATATTAGATGTATAAAATTTTATTGGACTTTAAACGACTTTTACCCACATTCTAGGCACATTTTCAAATTTTCATAAAACGTAATTTTACCACTTCTATGACTTGAATTTTAAAAATTTGAGAGACATGTTTTACATCAGTAAGACAAATGTGGTTCAATAAAATGAAAATAATTTTTGGTGAATAGTAACTTTGAATTTTACTTACCACAGTTAAAAGTAAATAGGGTAATTAAAGGTAAAAATGATATTATAATTAACCTAACACATGTCATAATTCTATTGGATAAGTGTATTTCGACAAAAATGATCCTTAGGAATAAAATATATTCTTATTTGATCCACTTGGATTAGATTAGGACATTTATTATTATTTTATTTAAAAGAAGAGTTAAAAGTGTTAAATTCAAATTTTAATTAATAAAACATTTTTAATACTAAATTATACATAATATAAATCTGACTATAAATATTAATTATAAATATCTATAGATTTATTACATAATTTTATTTTATTTATAATTTTTAGACATTAAATAATTAAATTTATTTAGGGCACAATGATGATGTAGTAATTACCATATTGATGAAAGATTAAAATAATTGATATTATAAATATCCAAATAAATATAAATTGATACTTTTGATGAATTACATTAATTTTATAGGTTATTATGACATGTCAGGATTGATTAAATAAATTTTTTGAAGTTATAAAGTTGTTATGACTTTCACAAAAACAAAATACCAAATAGTGTCAAAATTGACATAAATAAGTTTTTAAAAAAAATACTATATTATAAATTGATATAATATTCCTAAAAATCTAAGGTTCAGACAAAGGAATTATATGAGGATAAATATTTCAATAATTAACCACTTGGGGTTCTCTTGGATTTTTATATTATGTTTATTAACAATTTTTTATAATAATACAAGAATTCATGGTAAAAATGAAACTCTTTAACTAAGAGTTAAATATATACAATAATGTTAATATGGTGACCTAGACCTATCTAAAACCTATTGGTTGAGAATTTTTAAAACCCTCCCCACCTTATACTCTAAATTAATTCTTTTTTGAGCCATTATAACCTGAATATGAATGTATAATAAATTAATATTTTATGCTTTTTCTAAAGTGAACCTCGACTTTCTTATAAAAGTGTAATTCCCCTACTCTCAAACTCACACCTCCAAAGCCATTTAGCTCAGAAAACATTCTCAAATATCCTCCCAACTACCACAAATTAAACTTAGAGGCCTTAATTTGGTTCTAAATCCAACCTAATTATCCCTTTTTATCGAATCAAAAGGAAGCACCCGAAGAAGAGGTAAAAATTTTAGCACCTCTTTCAATGTTTTTTTTCTTCTTCCACCTACTCTTTCTTTTTTGTTTCCAAAACAAAATTATAACTACATTAAATTATACAATATATTATGTTATTATAAATATGGTACATCCATATTTGTTATCTTATTCATCATATTAATGACAAAGTCACCAAACATGTGTACATACGGCTTACAGTCTCAAAGTCATAGCGTAGTTTGTCATTGAACACTTCATTTTTTTGATGGGTATAATAATGAGTATAATTGATGTAAATAATAAATATAACATGTTAATGATTCTGTATATATTATATACCATCCAAATACATAATATTTTACCATCAATATAATGGTATTGTCACTCATGCGTACATATATATTAATGTCTGCACGAACGCTATGAGATTTATTTCCCATCCTAAACATTCAAAAAAAATATTCATTTTATGATTAAAAATAATATTTAAGAACTTAATATCATTCTGTTTATGAATCAAATACATCCTATCCATAACAAACATGACTTAAGCAACAAAACATATAAAGTAAAATGAATTAGTTAACACCCGAAATAATGATACTACTAAAATATTATTAACAAATCAATATTAGAAGATCATATATAATATCATATTTATGTATATTGTTCTTTTATAATTTAATAAAAATTATTTAACAATTATACTGGAGGTTAAAATACCCTCAAACATTGAAAATTACATGGTTAGGGTTATTTTTACAATCTCTTTATTATTTGAGGTTGTTTTTACAAAAGTATCTACTAGGACTTCTTTATCATCCAAATCCGTGTTTCTTAAAAATTTATTTCAAAAAAAAAATTAATATTTCCTATAATATGGGATAATGCAATTTATACCCCTATTTTACCTTTTAAAAAATGTTTTGAAAGGAATATTTCCATATTTTTCCAAAAAAGGTACTTTATGACCTTCTCAACAAATTAAGGTAAGAATGTTTTTAACTTATACTACAAGTGAAGCTATTTTCTATCGTTATAAAACCATCAATGATTCCATTACAAGCTTATAAGAATATTTCTAAAATATATATTTTATTTTATAATAATTTGACTTTTAAATGATTTCCAAATATAAAGAGATATCTCTCTCAAATAGTTTTGATTTCATCTATGTCAACATTCTTTGATGGATTTTACAGTTGTTTTAAGTAGATTTATTATGATACAATCTTCCATATTTTATTAAAAGTTTTTTATATATTTTATGGTAGATGTTTTATTTTTATAACATTAATGGTTTATAGTTAAAGTATTAACATTTTGTATTCTAGTTTTAATGAAAATGTTTATGTTATGTTTCAAACTTTTTATATGAGAAATGCATTGGACTTAGTAAGTGATGGGTGGATCCCGCTATAGCTCCTTGTTACAGTGCTAGGTCTCATGAGACAAAATAGTGTCTTGGAACAAGGCCTTGATAAAATATTATTTGTAGTCTTGGCATGAGGCCTTGAAAATGTGGTTGTGATGTCCAACATTATGCATTACATCATTATGAAATTAGCTATTGATATCACACATGATTATTCGACTAGTAGAATATCCATGTGAATAAGTAAATGGCATTGTTTGATTTATTTTTTTCCATATTATGTTTAATTTTATGTTTAAAAGGATTGTCTTTTAGTCTTATACATTGCCTTAAATGTTTGTGCTTATTTATGGTAGTTTCTACTATATTGTTATACTTACTGAGAATATGATCTCACCCCTTTCTATGTTTTATTTTTTCTAAGATGCAAATAAGTATATTACGATAAACTAACATGAATAGCCTAAGGGATATGGGTGTGTTCAATGGGAACAAAATGTTGTTGTTTTTTCATTTCATTTTGTAATTTAAAACTTATGTACGTATCTAGTAATTCTGAGGCTACTAAACTAATTGGTCTTTAGAGAATTGATCTATTGTGATCATTCCAATGTTATGTAATATTGCACCTACTCTGGGTAACTAGTGTCAGGTCATTACATATGTTAAAATTAAAGGCATCAATACTGGTAAAGAATTAAAATTAAAACAATTTCAAAATAGATAATCAATTATTATTAACCATATAATTCAGGTGAAATCACGATTCATCCAAAAAAATATTACATTTTATATGTTTAAAATATTCTAATTTGATGTTTCTGATTCATACAGAATCATTATGTCAGCGTTGTGTAACAATTTAAGCTAATTATACCATCAATAAAAATTAAAAATACCCTACCATCATAAAAATAATCAGTTATTAATAAAATATTATTTTCATTCATAATATCTTATTATACATATGGGAAAATATAAGAGAAATTAAAATCAAAATATCGATATTTTAGTATTTTACTTTTCATAGAATATTATAAATGACTTTATCTAAGAAAAAATAAGAAAACAATCCTTATTTTATATTATAAGAAGGTGTGGTCACGAAAAAATCACCATATATAAATATGGTAAGTGTGATCTAGATTTTTAAAGACACATCACAATATTTTTATCCTTAGTTGCCCAATTTACCATTACTAAAGTGAAGAATATTTTCTAAAGTTACTATTCAAAATGACAAAAAATAAAGGTGCCCAATTTAAAAAATATGATCCTCCTTATTCATATTATGTGAAAAATTAAATATTTAATTTATAATATATGTATAATGAAATTTTTTCATTCAGCTATAAAACACAATGAAAAATTGTTTTTAGAAGAATTTTTATGCCCAAAAATAAACTTATACCAAAATCACGTATAAAAATCATTTTGATTTAGTTAATTTGGTTATTTATAAAAGATATTTAATTAATATAATACAAAATTCTATTCATAATATTATTTTTTATTAGAATGAAGTCACATTTTTTAGAAAATAAAGATTTTTCACTATTCATTTAAGATCAATCATTTATGTGGGAAATGATGGACTTTCACATTAAGAAAATATTGAAAATAATTTAAAAAAATTTACATTTAAAATAATAAATTTTCACAAAATGGAATAAATTAGTTATTATATTCCCCCCAAAAATGGAATACAACTATTTTTTAAGAACACATTATTTTGTAGCAAAAAATGAATTTTTCAATATTGATCACTTTTTTTATTTTTAATTAATTAAAACATATAAACATAATAAATAATATTAAATATATTTCATAATTCTTTTATATCACTTCATTTTTTTAATTCAATCACTCAGTTATTACCTTCATAATTAAATAATTATATTTTTTTGTTCATTTGAACATAGTGATGTCTGTCATATATGCTTTTGAGCATAGTGTTCTTATAAAATATTAGGGCTTTATATTCTCCATTTTTATTAAATTTCACCCTCAAAATTTTACCTTGACCATAGAAATCAAAGGTTTTAAATTTGAAATTTATTTTATTGTAATCACCCATAGATATAACGGTTAATAAAACATACTTTTTAAATGAGGGAAAGAGAAATATAATGGTATTATGGAATAACTCATAAGTTTCTTTCCAAATAGGTGAACGTTATTGGGAAGTGAAAATGTGGAGGAAAAATTAATTTCCAAATAATGATAGGGAGTGATGATGAACACTGTTAATGAGAATGATAATATCTACAAAACCATAAACAAGAATAGTGTGAGATAGACTATTAGTTTATCAGAAATTAATGTAATATTATGGCATTTAAATTTCAAGATCCTTTCCTAATTGTTGAGTAATTTCTATAACATCTATAATGAGAACATAATTGAACATAGTTACTAGATTTTATTTTATTTAGTATGAATTATTTTTTCCATAGGGTGTAATTTGATAAATTTTCTCTGTTATTGAATCTCGTCTTCTAGGAAATGGATATTCAAAATAAAGATTTCATATCTAATACACTAAAGTGAAATTCTAAAGGATCACACGTTCTATAATATAATAATTTTTTATATTTTCGTATTTAGTCATTAACCAAAATAAAAATGGTTAAAATAAGATAATATAAATAAAAAAATGAATACAACATCATATGAAGAAATTATACATTAATTGTTATAGTTCAAAACTAATAGCAAAGGTTAATTATAGATCATTACAGAAATAAGTATCCATATATACAAGTTAACTTTGATGAATTTAATGGTAAATAAACTTTGATCTACATAGGTTGTCTCATAATTTTCAACATAAATTAAGAAAAAATTTATAATATTTTTATTAATTATTCATTTATGTTAATCCTATGTTTTATATATAACTCAAATTAATAAAACACCTCCCAAAATATCATTAGTCATCAATAAATTTCCTAAATTAAAACCTCAAAAATGGATTCAATGCTTTTGGAATTATGAACAACCATAAACATATAAACCCATGACAGGATCCTCAACTCTTAAGTTAACCTCACATAAAAACATCATAATTTCAAAAGTTATTTAAAGACTACACTAATACCAATTATAATATCCCCAAAAAAGAACTCCTAGATTATGTAGTATGAAAACATCATTATATTTCTGGATTTTATAATAATAATCAGGAACAAATTTTAGTGTGTCGTATTTTGTGGCTACATGGTCCTCAACTACTAGTTTTCGCATACATGAGTACATGGATTCAATCACAGACGGGCCCATGTACTGTCACAATACTATGTCGATTGTGGAGTTGACATGACACATAGAGGTGGTGATGCCATCATGATGCAGTCCTTATTATACAGTCATGATAATGCTAGTATAGCGTTGTATTGGTCCTTTGATCTGGTTAATGGAAAATTAGTTCATGTAATGGTATTCATTACAACTATGATTATAGGCCATGTAATAAATAAATAAGGCTTTATGGGTGTTCTATATCTTTGGGGGGTCAAAGGCTACATTTCCAGTCTATGTGTGAGGTCTGTGTGTGTGTGTGTGTTTTTGAATGTAATTGTAACCCTATTTTATTAATATATATATAAACTAATTTAAGTCATAAAAAACATAAAATAGAATCATAAAATATTGTATCAGTTACGTAACCAAGAAACTTTTGACCTAGGATTGATATAAATTGATATTAAATCATTTTAGGTGAATATTCAATACATTGCAAAAATATATGCCCGGTGGCTGTAATAGTTTAGTTTCTTTGGAAACATATAAACAAAATCTTCTATCCTGGTGAAAGATCTTCAAAATCTCTAGTAAATTTCTCCACCTCTAGTACATATACCTAAAACCTTTCTTCATAACCAGGGGATAAGAAACATAAGAATGTCGTTAGCTCAAATTCTCAATAAGGGTAAATAAGGGATATATGTAAGCACAATCATGAGGATAAGGGAATGAGAACATGTCCAAGAAAATAGATGCTCTTACCCTATATATAAAAGATCATATACATGAATCATGGAATCTTTATTGGCAGTTCATAAGGCATAAATCATAATGAAATGAATAAAATAACCCATGAAATAATAATAAATGAATATATCATGGAATTGTGGAAGACACATAAGCATATAATAATATTTCCATAGTATCCAAGGCATTGCTGAATTGACCACATTGGTAGTATAGGTTCACTACCCATACAATCTTGGTAGTTATGGTTCACTCCCATTTCCATCTTAGTAGCATGAGTTCACTCCTCACATCATCTTGGTAGTCTTGGTTCACTCTCATGACCATCATAGTAGCATGAGTTCACTCCTCAACCATCTGGGTAGTCATGGTTCAATCTCATTAACATTTTAGTAGACAAAGTTAATTACTAATATCATATTAGACTATATCATGAGATATAAATCTTTACCCAATGCGTTTGAGGGAGATATAAGTCTCACCCATCTCATTTTAAAATCATACATGCATTTGACACACTATTTTAAATAATCATATCATAACCCATGAAATGAAATGGGTATTATAATCATGTAATAATATCATAACATATGAAAAATACATAGGTTTCCTAATCTTTTCATCAAAAGAATCACTCATGAAAGAGAAACAGAATACATAAACATATAAGCCATAGAAGAGATATAGATTTAATAAACACATAACCCATGGAAGTAAAATTGGTTTCATGAAGACTATGGAATTATGAATAAACCATTAATAAAAATAATATTAATGGAATGTTTAGATCATTTACTGGAATGGATTGAGTAGAATCCACAGATGTCATATTATACAGAAAATAACTTTGAAATATCATTCAAAATGTTTTCTTGAGGAAAATATCCATTTCTCTTTTAAAAAGTATTCTAAATATATAAAACCATTTAAAAATAATTTTCAATGAAAATACCTTGAAATATTATAAAGAACACATGAAATCATTCGGAAAAACTTTTTCCTTGAAAACTTCAAAAAAAAACCATCAAAACATTTGAAAGTCATTTTTCTTTGAAAACACATTGAAAATATATAATGATAGTTTTAATTTTTTTTGAAAACCTTTTTTACTTGAAAATTTGTGAAATAAGATTGCAATTTATATGAAAACAATTTTTTTGAAAATACTTTGAAAACTTATAAAGAAGGACGGAAAACATTTTGAAAACCATTTCACATGAAATATTAGAAAATAATATTGAAAATATTTTGAAACTCATTTAACTTAAAAAAAATATAAAACTATATTGAAAAACAAATTCCAATCCAGTTTCTGTGAAAACATATGAAATAATTATGAAATTTTTTTTAAAATAATTCCCCTTGAAAATTTGTAAAATAAGATTGAAAACATTTTGAAATTCATTTTCATTGAGAACCTAAAAAAAGATTCAAAACCTTTTGAAAAATAATTATATTAAAATTTATGTTAAAAAAACTCTTAGAAATTAACCTTAAAACATTCAAATAATGATTCAATGGATTAATGGTGGATAAATCCATGCATGTACGATGAGGTAAAAAGAATATTCCGTTTTCACGATATAAAGGTTAGATAAATAACTTGTTTACAAAGTAACAATAAGATTACATTGAAAAAATTTGTAAAATAAAAAGGGGTAAAAATATCATTTAATTTTTAGAGTTTAATTTTATAATATTCTTTGAAATTTGTTTTAGAAACAGATGGTATTTATGAAACACAGATTTCTGAAAGAAGAAAGGGTATGGTCAGGCTTTCATAAAAAACACATTCTTAACTATATTATGTAAAAAAGAGTGGAATAATGGTACCAATACATGAATATATATTTAATAAATATAGGATAAAGAATATAATGAGTGTTCTTTAGATATGGATCCTAGGATGTATCATAGGAAGCATAAACATAAACAATCTTGAAAAATGACAAGATTGTCTTAATAAAATCTTATAACTTGGTAACTAGGGATCATAATCTCCATGTAACAAACAAAAATTTATTGACTATTAAATTATAATTAAATAAAGTAATTTAATGATTTAATATGTAATATTTAAGTATATACACCTTGAAAGAGAATTTAAGAGAATAAAAAAACATGAGTCTCAATAAAGGAAAATTGAGACAAAACTATTTTGCCGATTTGGTAACTTTTTAAACATAAACTCTGTGAAAGAAATATCATAAAATGGATAACTGAATACCAATAAATTTAAAAATAACAAATATATAATATAGTCTTGGGATTTACATAAACCAAACCAATATAAAGACTAGAAATCATATCATTTATCTCACAGAAATAAAAAGTGAGATGAAATCTCATTACCATGTGTCTTTACTCTCAACATAATTATCAATAAAACATGATAATAATTATAAATTTAGTATAAATATTTTAAATAAACATATTATTATATCTAATACCATATATTTTTTTATTAAAAAATTATATTACCCACTTGTTAACCACCATATCTTAATGTTTCACTTCAGGTAATATTTCCTTTGATTTCCGAGTATGCCATATTTGTTATATTGATGGCCTTTATACTTATATAATGATTACTTAACATCATCCATGATATAAATATCATATATATATATTATATGAGTATTATAATAATCTATTTAATATATATGTATGAAAAGGAATACATCATTCATGGAGATGGTAGGTCGTACGTACACATGAATGTTATTTCCCCTTAATTATTCTGTTAAGAGAAAGAAAGTATAAGGAATAATTGTCCATATAAATATATAATTTCTAAAATATATTTATTATATCATATATATAATATATATTCACTAAATATATCCTTAATACATTTCATGTAGTGTGTGAATAAATCGCATAGCCTTGAGGGAGAGGTACTCCACACTTCCTAAAAAGATATATTGTATTAACACCAAATAGAAATTAAAAAGGTATGTGTTGTAAAAGTAATAATTAATATTAAATAAATATTAGATATAAAATATAATATATACAAATCAAGTTTTCATCATAATATCCACCATGAGTGGCGGTAAAAAAATCAAACAATCATTGTTTAGTGAGGCAGTAGTTCGCCATACACATAAACAGTATGCTCATTATCCATTATATGGAGATGTGGGTTATTGTGGGTTTAAAACATATCATAAAAATAACATAATATATTGTGGATACTTTTTTTTCATAAAATATGTAAATATAAATTGGAGTTGGGTGGTGAAATAAAATAAAATAAATGACTTGTTCAAAGATGTTACATCTTAATCGGGTAACTCCTTTTGGTCTGTTCCAAAAGGATTGCATGGATTTACTTCTGTACTAGGGAATGATTATAGGAGGAAGGGAAGATTTTTGGTAAGTTTATTGAGCATATTTTTTCTGAACTTAATATGTTTTAGAGGTGTGAGTATGTGGAGACGTTATGGACTTTTATAGGGATGGAAAATTACTCGTTCAGAATTTATGAAAACATGTTATGTGTACACATGTTCTCAAATAAAAAAAGAAATAACAAACCAAATTAATTCAATAATGGATGGAATATTCCATGAAATGTGGTTTAGACATGTTTCTAGGTCATTTGGGATCCTAATTTTAATGTTTAGCCCCTAATTAAGCTTAATTCGACCTTAATCGTAGAGATTAATTTCAACCACTTTTACTAATCATTTTGGTAAAAAATAAACATAATATATTTAGACCATAAATATTATAATTACTAAAATTCTTTTTGTTTGTTTCTATAAATTTAATTTATGGGATCAGAAAAAATTAAAATTAAAGCTAATACCGCTGATAGGACGAAATTATGGGTTTTGTAGAAGAAAGAAGTTAAAAAGTTTATTAATTTTTCATATTCAGTTTCAAAGTGAAATTTATTCTAATAAACTAAATTGAATTAATAAATTTGTAATGAATCTAATGTGACCTTAAGAAAAATTTAAAATATAATTTGACATTAATAAATATTTAAACAAAAAATGATGTTCTTAACTAAAAGAAGTATTTTTTCTATTAATTAATCAATGATTTTTCTAAAACAAATCCAAAAAATTCACTCTAAGATAAATTCAAAATTCTAAATAAAATAAATTATTTCTTTTAACAAATTATATTTATAAATTTATCTTAAATTAAATTTATTTTAATAATCATTTCATTTGAGAAAATATAACTTTTTAATCATAATGGGACATTACCAAAAATCATATCTTTTAGTTTCAATATGTTTTATCTCTATAAAAAAATTATAAATAATATTTTCAAATTAGTTATTACTATTCATATAACTATGTTTAACATATAGGTTATTATTATATCATTTAAATAATTATAATAATAAAAAAAATGTTTTATAGAAACATCTGTGTTGCGTTTAAGGTATGTTATGTCAATGTTTCAGGCATCACAAGCCAAGTAAATATTGTATTTAGTGAAAGACAAGTTGGTATTGTGTGTAGCACAATCCAATTTTGTGTTTTGTGAATAGAATTTTTAACTTAGTGTTTTAATATATATATATATATATATATATATATATATATATAAGGAACTATTTTTAATGACACTTGAAATGAAAAATATCAAGAAGATATATTAATTTAGAAAAAAATAATTCACAATATCTCATGGTGTTAAATTATACCCTTATTAAAATGATTTTATCCTTATATATTATTTTTGGTTATCACTATTTCAAAAATTGGGAGTTTCAATCAATGAATCCCAAATTGTAAAAACCAATATTAATACCTCTTTTAAAAGGGAATTTTTGAATCATAATGGTTATTTAATGTAACATATAACTAGGTTTATGCATAAGAGAACATAGTTTATGAGGTGAAAAGATGGACGTGAAAGAAAATTATAACTATCATGCTCTGATGGAGAGTAATAGATAAGATGGTTTGGATAAAGTTAAAAATTAGAAATCCTTAAATATGTGATAAACTAATGACCCATTTTATTCATGCGAAATGGAGGTACTAGGGAAAAAAATTTAGTTTCAAGAGCCTTTTTCCAAAACTTAAATACCTTCCATGAAAAGATATACTTTGATGATTTTTGGACAACCTCACCCTTTTTTGTTCCCTGATCTAATTCACCCCTTTCTCTAAAAAGGAACGTGAATTTTTCATTTATGATGCAGCAAAAAATCATGAGATCTATTATATTCCATCCCATATATCATCAATAATAATCAACACCATGTTTTTCAAATAGGTTATAAAATATTATTAAATCCTCACTTGGTAATATAATAATTTATTCTCAAAAATTTCATCCAAATATTAACTTAATATTTCAATAAATGTTTTACCTTTTAACCCTTATCAATTCTTAAAATCTAAAACATTAGAAATTAAGTCATGAAATCATCTTAACATTGATCCCAAATAAATCACAAAGTAGCTATTGGTTTTCACATACCAAACATATTGATACAATCATGGTAAATTCTCTTGGAATGTTCAAAAATCCCGAATTACCATAAATACTTATGAAAAACATGCATGCTTCCCTATTCTATAGATTAATAGATATATTCCATAAATCCAATAATTTGTAAACTTCATCCATGATATTATGATATAATTTTCAACATGTCCTTATTTAGTTCCAATGTAATTAGTACCATCCAATTTTCTTATTCATATCCAACACATATTTATCCAAACAACATTATAATTACATAAGGAAAATATTATGGGTTATATTTCCCTTAACCATGTGCTTTCCATGGACACCACATTTTCGTTATATCATATTTTTCCATTAGAAAAAATATAACATGTTCTTGTAAATTCATTTGGAAAAACATAAAATGAATAATCCTTATATATTTAAATTTTCATATAACATGCATCTTTAATCCAAATACATTAAAATATTATAATCACACTTCATCATTATATAATTAGCAAGGCTACCACATCCATTTACAAAATACCCCTTTCTATTCAGATTTCATATTTAGTCTCTTCATCATTAACAATTTAAACACCACTTGTTCCACCTTGTTGATTCCCCTTAGTAGCATTCATATTGGGACATTGAGTTGCATAATTTCCATTTACTCCACACTTAAAACGCATAACATCCAATTTTATCTTAGGGGGAAAATATTCTCTTCCATTTAATTAATAAAACTGTTCATTTTTTCTTTGAAATCTCTTTCTTTGTTTCCTTACATTCCAAAATCAAAATATATTGTTGTTCCTCTAAGAAATTAACATAGGTGATTCTTTCAAAATTCACGAAAAAAGGAAGTTTAATCTTCTTTCCTCCATGGTATCCAATACCCATACTCTATGTTAACTCCTTTGTCTTCCTTGGTGAGTCCGAGAGTTGGTTAAGGTACATGTTGTTAATCATGTTCTATGAAAACTAATAAGGAATTATCCCAACATCTCTCACTCTAGTGATCATCCCGCTTGATTTCTCATCTGCAAATCATCCATCACAATCAACAATAATCTAGTTCTTTCTAGTTCCCTCAATTGACTAAAACTAGAAGCATAGTGTGATCATTAATTATCATAAAATGAAACCACATATTCATGAAACTAATTGCCTATTGGATGTCTAAATAATGACACCTTCCTTAATCTATGAAACCCTAGGTTCATATGAGGTTATTTATAGCCAACGTGTATTTAAATACTTCATGATGGTTCATGAAATGTTTGTGTATTCCCCAAGAATATCCCCTAGGTGTGTGAAAATAAGTGCGTAACAAGGAATGTTCTTATGTACCAAATTACTCAGAGTCAATCCTAAAACATCTTGTCAGAGTTATTAATCCTAGGTATATCTATGCCAGATTCACTTCCACCTATAATATCCAAAAAAGGATGTATTTCTAGGAAACTACTCAATATACCCTTTACCAAAATTCCAAGACATTTTCCTAAACATTGACTCTCCATTTTACATATCCTTAGAGACATCCCTAGACATATCCTTATAAATATACGTATGGATCTCACTAGTCTTTTATCATCCTTTTTTATAGAGTTCAACTAAACCATTACTTTTATAACAACTATAGAGTCCTTGGGTTTACATACATGGATATTACATCATTTTAGATGAATATTTAGTACAATAAAAGAATAAAATACCAAAAAACATAATAGATTAGTGTGTTTGTAAACATAGAAACAAAATATTTTATCCCGGTGAACGATATTAAACATCTTCCATAAAGATCCCCACATTTAGTAATTCTACCTAAAAACCTTCTTCATAACATTGGGAAAGGAAATATCATAAAGGGGTGAGATCAAATTCTTAGTAAGGGTAAACAAGGAAGGTATATAAGCATAATCATTAGTATAAGGGTATATGAACATGACCATGAAAATATAATATCATACCATGTATATCAAAGATCATATACATGAATCACAGAATAAATATTGGTAGTTCATATGGCATTAATCTTAAGGAAATGGAGAACATAAGCCATAAAAGAATAATAATAGAATGAAACATGGAATTTCGGAAGAAACATAAGAAAATAATATGATTTCTATAGTATCCAAGACATCACTTACAAGATGATCTTGGATGTTTAAGTTCACTCTCCATACCATCTTTATTTTCATGGTTCACTCCCATGGCCATCTTAGTAGCATGAGTTCACTCCTCATACCATCTTGGTAGTCATGGTTCACTCCCATGGCCATCATAGTATCATGAGTTCACTTCTCATACTATCCTCATAGTTATGGTTTACTCCCATGGACATCATAGTAGTAAAGGTTCATTCCAAATACCATCATAGTCTATATCATGAGATATAAATCTTTACACAATGCATTGGAGGGAGATATAGGTCTCACCCATCTCATAATGAAATCATACATACATGTTATGCATGATCATAAATAATCATATCATAACCCATAAAATTAAATGGGTATTATAAACATATAATCATATCATGACCTATGTAAAATGATTGGATTCATAATGATTTCATCAAAATCATAACCCGTAAAAGATAAACATATTTCATAAACATATAAATCATAGAAGAGAAATAGATTTATTAAATGTATGACCTGTGGAAGAGAAGTAGGTTTCATAAAGACCATGACATTAAGCTTAAACAATTCATAGAAAGAATATGTATTGAACCTTTAGATCATTTCTTTTAGTAACATCAACTAATTTCACCTTAGATGGAAAATAATTTGGAAATATTTTTTAAAAATGATTCTCGAGGAAAATATCCTTTCCTCTTTTAAAAAGTATTTTTAATACATAAAACCATTCAAAAACCACTTTTTAAAAAATACCTTGAAAACATATAATTAATTATTGAAATCATATGGAAAACAATTTCCCTACAAAACTTAAAAAACAACCTAAAAAAATATTAAATAAGTTTTTCTTTTAAATGAATTTGATAACATATAAGGAAATCTTGAAAATGTTTTGAAATCCTTTTTACATAAAAACATGTAAAAGGAGAATAAATTTTTTTTAAACCGATTTCTTTGAAAATACATTGAAAACATATAATGAAGGCCTTAAAACCTTTTAAAACCCATTTTATTTGAAAATGTATAAAATAATTTGAAAGTATTTTTAAATTTATTTTCCTTAAAAACATACAAAAGAATCTTAAAAAATGTTGAAAATAATTTTCCTTGAAAACCTATAAAATAATTATGAAAACCATTTCAAAACCATTTATTTAAAAAAAAATTAAAAATATTGCTTAAAATTTAACCTCAAAACATGAAAATAAATATTTAATGTATTGGTAGTGGATAAATTCATATATGTCATGCGGTGTAAGCTGAACATTCACTATTTAATGTAAAAAGGTTAGAGAAATTCCTTATTTAGAAAGAAACAAGAATATTCTTTTGAAAATATTGTTAAAAGGTAAAAAGTGGAAAAGATAATTTTAATTATTATAGTATAATTGTATAATACTCTTATAAAACCTTTTTAGAAAAACATGGTTTTGATGGGTCATAGATTTCCTACTAAATAGCGGGTGTGGTCGATCTTTTTAAAAAAACACATTCTAAACAATATTTGGTACAAAAAAGTGTAATAATGGTAAAAATACATGAATATATCTTGAATAAAAATTTTATAAAAAACACCTGAGTTTTCTTGATATATGGATCATAAGACACCATAAATATGAATCATATACATAAAAAATATGAAACAAGTGATGAAATTATATCAATACACTCTTATAACATAGTAACATGGGATCACAAACTCCATTTAAGAAATGAATATTAAATGACGCCTAAAATGTCATTAAATAAAGTTATTTCATGATATAAAGTGTAGAAATGAAGTATATACACCTTGAAAGTGAATTTAGGTGCATAAAAAAACATTAGTCTCAACGAAGGCATATTGAGACAAAACAATTTTATTGATTTTGTAAAATTTTAATCATAAACCCCATGAAACAAATAACATAAATTGGATATATGAATAAAAATAAATTTTATTATAATATAAATAGAATAAAACCATTTTCAATACATGTACCACACAAAGAAAAATAGTTGAGAACATAACATGTATCTCACAGAAATAAAAAAGTGAGATGAAATCCCTTTACCTTGTGTCTTGACGCTCATCGTTATGTTAAAAAAAACTTGTATAATAAATTTAAATTTATTATAAATAATTTAAAAAAATGTATTATTATATCTAATATCATATATGGTTTTATTACAACCTTATATTTCTCACTTATTAACCATCCTATGTTAAGGATTCATTTTGGGTAATATTCGCTTTGTTTTTTGTATGCGTTTTAATTTCTTATATTGTGGGTTGTTATGATTATATCATGATTCCATAATTTAAACCATGATATAAATATCATATATATATATTATAATAATCAATATAATATATAATTATGAAATTGAATATAATATTTATGGAGATAGTAGGTCGTACATATGCATGGACACTATTTACCTTAAATTGCTGTGTTGAGAGAAAGAAAGTAAAAGATATATATATATATATATACGTATATAAATATATATATCATTATTAAATTATATTTATTATATCATATATATTCACTAAATTCATCCTTAATATATTTCATTTAGTGTGTGAATGAATTACATCGCTTTGAGGGGGGGTAGTCCACACTTCCTCAAATGAAATTATCATATTAACACCAAATGAAAGTAAGAAAGATATTTGTTGTAAAAGAAATAAAAAATATTAAATAAATAATATATATAATAATATATATATATATATATAGAGAGAGTTTCCATTATAATTTTCACCATGAGAGGCGGTAAGGAAAATTGAACGATCATCCTTTAATGAGGCAGTAGTTTGCCGTACACATAAAGAATATGTTCATTATCCATTAGATGGAGGTCTATTTAAGTGTAGGATGTAACAATAGAATAAAAAAAATACTATTATATTGTAGATATTTCTTTTTTATACAAGATATAAAAATAAATTTGTGGTGCGTGGAAAAATAATAATAATAAAAGGACTTGAGAGAAGAAGTTACTTCTTAATCGGGTAACTCCTTTTGATTTGTGCCAAAATGAATCCTTGTATTTCATTCTGCCCTAGGGAAGGATTCAATAAGGATGTGAGGGTTTTTTTGAGGGTTCATATCATGGAATAACCTAATAGTTTTCATTGGTATGAGGATGTGGGAGAAGTGGTGGACTTTCATAAAGAAGGAAAATGACTCACTCGGAATTTATGAAAATATGGTGGGTGTACATATGTTATAACTTAAAAAAGCCATAAAACCAAACAAAAATAAATAATGGAAGTTTTATGGATGTAATATGTCAATTCATTGGGTTTTTTGAAAGGTTCTAGGTCATTTTTATCTCCTAATATTATGGTTTAGTCCCTAATTAAGATAATTTGACGTTAATCATGGTGATTAATTTTTATCAATTTTACTAATAATTTTTATAAAAAAATCAACATGATATTATTGGACACTAAATATTATACTAATTTAATTTTTTTGTGTCATTTTTTTAAAATTAAATTATTATAATCATAAAAATTAAGATTCATGCCAATCTAACATACGTGATGAAAATATAGGTTTTTATAGTAGAAAGAAGTTCAAATGCTTATTATGTTTTTATATTAAATTTGAAATTGTAATTGATTAAAATGAATTAAATTATATTAAAATATGAATAAATTAACTAATGTGACTATTAAAAAGGTTTAAAATATAATTTAACATTAATAATTATTTAAACAAAGAGGCAGATCTCCACTAAAAAAGCAGTATTTTTCACTATTCATCAAAAAAATGTTGTTTCTCAGAAAAATACCAAAAAATCACCCAAAGATAATTTAAACATTATAAATTTAAAAATGTTATTTATTTTCTAAAATTCATTTTTTATATGTTCCCAAAATATTTTTATTATTACAATAAGCTCATTCTAGAAAACCGTATTTTTTAAACATAAAGGGACTACCAAAAATCATATCTTTCATTACAAATATGTTTTATCTGTATACATAATTATATATAATATTTTAAAAAATTTATTACTATTAATATAACTATGTTTTATGGATAGGTTATAATAATCACATTTAAATAATTATAAAAACAAAATGATGTTTTGTAAAAAATTCGATGTTGCGTATAAGGTACGCCAAGTCAGTGTTGAGGGTAGCACATGCCAAGTCAGAATTGCTTATAGTGCAATCCATTTTGTGTAGAAAAATCCATTGTTGTTTTGTGTGAAAGTACTCTTTTACTTATGGTTTTAGTATATATGTTTATATATATATATATATGAACTTTTTCAAGTGTCACGTGAAATAAAAAATATCAAGAAGATAAATTAATAATTCAAAAAATATTAGGGTGTAACAAAGATATTTTTTAGTTCATGGTTTAAATGAATTATGAAAAACTATTACATAGGAATACCCATGTCTTCAAATGACCATTTTCCCATAATTCCATTTTTTTTATTTCATATAAAATCTTATAGATGTCCTTTAAATTATCCACAAATTAATACTATATTAAAATAATTAATTTAACATCTATATTCAAAACATGTGGAAATGGACAAATTAGATAGGAGAGATCAAACACCCAGTATGGGTAAATCTAATCATTAACAATTGAAAGTAATCATTGATCATAAGATAAGAATAAGGGTATGATGACCTTACCAAATTGAATGAGAATAATATAAGTGAATTAATACCCATAAAACATGGATCATAAACCATGATACAAATAACATATATTTACTCTTCTGAGATATAAATTTAAATCCTTATTGTGGTTTTCCATTTTCATTGTATGGGTTGCACCGAGAGGGAATTGGGAGGATACCTATAATAGTGAAGTCAATGATTTTCCGGATTCTTAGCATGAAACTTTTTTTTCTAGAGCCTACTAATGAATTACATGGTGTGTAATGTGGTTACATAATTTGTATGTATACAATTATAATAAATATTATTATCAATAAGTGGTAGTTTTTTCAGAGAATTTGGTATTTTTCAATTACATAACATGTAAATTGGTTACACATATTGTAATGTCCCGACTATTGTTTTTTAACATAGAACCTATATGATTTATTTATTTATTTATTATAATTTCTATTTCTCTTGACCAAAGATCCATTACTAGAAGATTTTAGACCCTTTAAACCCTTTTGGGTCATCTCAATTAGTGATTTATCATTGTTGCAATTGCAGTGTGACTTTCTGGGTAAGTGTTCTCCCTATCACATCGTCTATTTATCTTTCTCTCCTTGGACTTTGATAGATCATCTGAATAATGATACATCTAAACATAGTGTTGTTCAATCTCTTTTCTATGTTTATTTTCAAGATATAATGTTCCCATTTTCAATTCGGAAATTTCCATTGAAGGTGTTTTGGTTTCGTAAAAGGTAGGTAGTTCGGTTTTGATGGAAAAAGTTTATTTAATTTGAATTGATTGATTTAATTTTAATTGTTTTATTGAAATTAAATTTCTTGAAACTGATTTCAATTGGTTTATTAGAAACCCAATTTCATTGAATTATGGAGTTTTGTGTAGGAAATTATATTTTGGAATGAAATTGGGAAAACCCCCAGTTCTAGTGAATTGGGGAGTGTTTAAGAAATTAATTGAAATTGGTGAAAATTAAATTGTTGAATTTACCTTTTTAAATTAGTTTGAGGGAAAATTGTGGAAATTAATTTGATGAAATTAATTTCAATTTTTTTGGTAAAAATGGATTAAAATGGTTTTGATAGGAACCTTTAGGTTCAATCATGGAAAAGGGAATGTTTTTTATTAAAAACGCTTATTATGGTTTTTGAATAGAAATTAGAATATTTTAAATGGAGAATTGGATGAAATTTATTTTAAATAGTTTTAAAATAAATAACCCACAATTGTTTTTTTACTAGATCACATTCAAGCCTTAGGTAGTTAGTTGGTTAATTAAATGAAACATTATGATTTAAAATTTTCCAAAACATAAATGAATCATGTAACATCCCTTAGGTTATAGTGAAGAGTCCTATTTGGATTGAGTTAAAAGAGGAATATGTACATATTATTGTTTCACCTTGATTGTGGGGTCCCTATAGTCTCGAACTATTGTACCATCTTAGGCGTTTGACCGTTTTTATCAGTTGTTTTAATTTCAAATGAAAATAGACCATTTTTTTAAAATACATTAAATAATTTTAGACATATATAAACTATTTTATATAAAATGTGTTTATTTTATCATTTTTTTAAAGTATTTCAATTATTTGAAATGAAATGCACATTTTGAAATGTAATTCATGATCTATTAAAATATTCTTTTGATATACCAAAGGATTTTATTTTAATATTTAAATCCCTTTATTTATTTAGTTAAATTTTGGAATCTATTATGGAATCTGTGGTGATACACTAATGGAATTTTATCTCACACCTTTCTTATTCCTTAGGGTGTGCGCAGATTATCTCCATCTAGGCTTGAGTAACTGTAAATCAAAACTTTGAGGAGGCTCCAGCTATTTATCCATGGAATTAAAGAGTTTCATTAGTTAGGACATGTGTTATTTTCATTTCTTATTTTTGATTACCTTAATGTAGTACTTTGGGATGTTTTATAACTCTTTGATTTATGGTACACTAATCCTAGTGGAGTTTCTTTTGTATGAATACTATCTTGTTTCTTTCACTTTGCATTGTTTATGGAAAATTCATTACCACACTCATTTTTTATGTGTATAGGTGCTATTGTATGACTCATAGGAATTATAATGTACTTTAGGATATGTGAGGACTTTCACAATTATTAGGTTATTAGAGTGCCATATCTATTTCATGAACAAGTGGGTTATAATAGTCGATCCTTGGACTTTGAGAGTTGCATCCACGGGGACTTAGACTACATTATTTCCTAATATATACAAATTTTATATATAAATTTGGGTTGTTTTATACCTTTTTATCTTTTGGTACACTACTCCTAGTAGAGTTTCTTTTATATACATTTTATCTTGTTTGTTTCAATTCTACATTGTTTTTGGAAAAATCATTCCAACTCTCATTTTTTATAATGTCTGGAGCTAGTCACTAACCCATTGGGATTGGGAATCCCCTTTAATCTATGTCAGGAATGGATTAGTTATCTTGTTAAAAAGGTACTCAAGAATGTTTTTGACAATGTGGTACTAGAGAAAGGTAGATATTTTGTTTTTATATTAGTATGAATTTGCATAATCTTGTCGAGAAATAGGAGGTAGTTTCGATTGTGTTCCTTCCATCTCTCACCACAATGAGACTCAAATCACCTGGGAAGGTTTTGGAATTACATATTGAGGATTACTTCTAGTATTTTACCTTCTTTTTATTTGGGTATATGGGAGTCCAAATCTTATTTGTCTATCTATTGGATTAATTTCCATGTTTCTCTTTCAAGTGATAATTTCATTTCCTCGTTATTGTCTGTTGATATTTTTTAGCAATATTCCTCTGAGAAGACATGTGAATATGATCCAGGAAGAAGATACTACTAAACCTTAGTAAAGAAAATTCCCTCATGGACCTGAATCTAGTTGTGGTGATTATTCATATTGTCCAAGATCTAGGATAAGCACCACTACTAGTTACCATTCAGGTTCCATTTTTCTTATCCTCAAAGGGATGTTCTTCTAAACCATCCCTGTGAGTTCCTTTTCTAGAATACACAAGTGATCAAGGGCCCAAATGATCCTCAAGAGGATGATTAATGGTTGAGATGGATCGATTTTTTTTTTGTGTTCTTTGAAACACTTGACAAAATCAAGGTTAAGTGTGCCACCTTGATGCTGTAAGGACAAAGAAGGTGATGGTGGTACATGACAGGGATGGTGAAGAAACATAAGGTGTTATAATGGAATGATTTCTCTTTTATTTTCCTCGAATAGTTCTGTCCAAAATCAATTGTTTTGGGTAAGGCTACAAAGTTTTCCAACCTTGAGCTAGCTATTGGACCATGGAAAAGTATGTGAATCATATTATACAGCTTGTAAGGTTTTCACATGAGATAGTATAAAATGATATGATGAAGACTCAAAAGATATAGTTGGGACATCGACATGATATTCATTAAGAGGATTTCTTTTAGAATTCTTCTTCTTATACGGATGTGTTGGATAGATCACTAATGGTTGAAATGGATCTGGCCTACAATTTATGGTCATCAATAGTTTCTCTCTCTCCCACTGGAAAAAAGAATTATTTTGAAGAAAAGTGGATGCATGATGGTTTTCATGATTGTTCTTGATAGAATGTTCATTCCAAGACTTCTACAATTCCTCAGAGAGGTCCTATGATTTTCTAAAATTATGGAAAGAATGGTCTTTTAAATAGGTTTTTCACTAAGGCACCCAAGAATTACAGCTCATGCAGACATTTGGGTTACTTAAAAATGTTTTTAAATATATTTTATTCTCCAAATAGTGTCATGGGATCATAAAAACCTTATAAAACCTCGGGGGTAATAAGATGCTTCACGTACCAAAGTTTTCTAGTCACCGGCATCTAGAACAAAGCTTTATCATAGAGCAGAGGAGTCTCTAGTCGAAGCAAATATGGTTCAAGTGACAATGAGAGGTACCATTAATATGGATTAATCATGGGGGTTTTATTTATTTGATATTGGTTCATCACATTTTTTTATTTCAACACATATTTTTAATCTACCAAATCTTTTTATTGAAATTTTTCTTATGGATTTGATATTACTACATCCCTTGGTATGATGAGATAGCAGGGTATCTTTAGTCCCTCTTATGTTTTCACTCTATCATATGTCAAGATTTCATGGTGTTTTTTAGTTTTGGACATCAAATATTTTGACATGATTTTTAGGATGGATTGGATCATTATCAATAAAATCCTAAATGATTTTTATCTTCAATGAATCTCCTTTACTACACCAAATTGTGCCTATTGTATCGTCCAAGGATAATGGGGCCCAAGGTCGAGCAGTGATGGAACTTCTTATCTGTTGTTTGGAAATTTGATATCTGATTTTTCCTTTAATCAATAGTTAGAATATTTTAGTGGTTCTCTCCCTATAGTGGTCATTGAGTTTCCAAACATGTTTTTTTTGACTTTTCTGGTTTTTTACTAGTAAATAACGTTGAGTTTTAGATTGAATTAATTCCTTAAACTTAACTAGTATCAATTACCCCTTACCATATGAAACCATCTATAATGAAAGAATTGATCTCCCTATTGGAAGAACTTCTTGAGAAAGGATTCATATTCCCAAGCATGTCACATTAGGAAGTGCATGTTCTCTTTGATATGAATTCTAATGGTTCAACTTAGCTTTTTATTGATTACCAAATGCTTAATTAAAATATATTAAATAAAAATTATCCATTTCCATAGATAGATGATTTGTTTGATCGGGTAAAAGGGGAAAAGTGGTTCTTGAAGATTGATCATCGGCTTGGCTATCGTCAATTGAGAATAAAAGAATTTGACATCCAAAAAAATTACTTTCAGAGTAGGTATGACCTTTATAAGTACCTTTCTGTGCCCTTTGTTCTAACTAATTATCTTATAGTTTTCATGGATTGATGAACATGATTTTACATAGGTATCATTATACCTTCATGGTAATCTTTTTGGAGGAATTCCTCTTTTAATATATGTCTGAGGAGGTTTACATAAATTATCTGATAATAGTTTTGAGTTTACTGAGAAATCACAAACATGATATAAAGATTTGAAAATTAGAATTTTGTATTTGGGAAGTGAAATTAGTAGGACACGTGGTGTCATAACATGTGATTCCATTTGATCCTAATAAGGTAAAGGATACTATGACATAGTAATAACCACATAATGCTTTCATGATTTAGAGATTATTGGGTTTATATTGGTATTATTTCATATTTTAGAATGAATTATTAAAGTTGGATTCACCATTGACTACTCTAACTTGGAAGGGTGAAAAGTTTTCATGGGAAGAATGATGTAAAAATTATTTTGTTTTGATGAAATTCCTTTTGGCTATTTCACTGGTGTTGAAACTTTCAAAGGCCAAGTAGGTCTATGTGGACTTTTGTGATGCATCACATTCTGGTTTGGGATGCATTCTTAGGAAAGGTTATTAGGTTTTTTCTTATGGATCTCATCAGATTATGCCACAAGAGAAGAATCATATAAACCATAACCTTGAACCTATATGTTTGATGAACAGACTTAAGAGATGGAAGAATTAACTTTATGTAGAAAGGTTTAACATGTATTTATACAGCAAAATCTTGAGTTATATCTTCTCTAAAAAAGATTTCAAACCCTACCAGATTTGATTAGTGGAATACCTGCTCTCTTTTGATTTTTAAATTTCATATACCCAGGGGAAAGGTAATGTCATTAAAAATTCTCTAAGTAGAAAACTTCCAACCTAGGTAGTGAAAGAACCATCAGAAGAGTTTAACTTGATGGAAATGTTTGCACAATTTCATATTGGAGTGTAGGAATCTAGGTATACAGTTTCTTAATCCAGTGTTAAGTTTAAATTTTTTATTCTCAAATTGATTCTCTATGAAAATAAGCTTAATAATGAGTTCCATAGCCTTATAGACTCTATCAATGGTTGGGATATCATTTTTTCTTGTTCATTCTCTAAAGAGGGTATTTTATGCCTTTATAACCATTTTTTGGTACCATATTCGATAAGAAATTTTTTAATGGGGAAATTCCATTGTTCCCAATAAGTAGTGCAACCAGGATCCATGAAGATGTTCTATGAAATATGTGAATAGTTATGGTGGCCATGTATGATATGATGCATATATAAATTGGTCTCTCATTTCAATATGATCCAATTGGTCAAGATCGAGCACCAGAAACCATTAGGTTTGGTTCAGCCACTTCTAGTCTCTACTCTGACATGGGATGAGTTCTTTATAGACTTTGTGGTTGGGTTTCCTTATAACCAAATAAAGAAGAATTAAATATGTGTTTTGGTCGATCGGTTGACCAAATCAATACACATTATACCAATTCATGATACAACCAAAGCAGAGATTTTGGGAAATATCTAGGTGAATGATATTGTTCATCTGTATGGAGTTCCATATACTATAGTTTTTATAGAGATCCTTAGTTCACTTAACCATTTTGGAAAGAAAATCATGAGGCACTAAGATCTCAGGTTTTTTTTAATCACAACATACCATCCGAATTTGGATGTTTAGATAGAAATATCTATATATATTCTTAATTATATTCTCTTCTCTTGTGTTATTGAATTTATTGAAGCGTGGGATGACCATTTAGGGTTGTTTGAGTAGTCTTATAACAACAATTACTAGTTTGTGACCAGAATGGAAAATTTTGAGGCCCTGTATGGCAAGCCTTATAGATCACTATTGTATTGGTCAGAGATTGTTGAAAGTAACTTGGTTCGACCGAGCATGGTTTGAGAATGAAAACAAAAATTCAGTTGATTCATATGAGAATGTTAACAACACAGACCATGTATATGTTTTTTGTTTATCGTCAACAAAGACCGTTGGAATTATCAGTTGGCGACTTGGTATTATTTCATGATTTACCTCGGTTGGGTTGTCGACATACTAGAAGGCAATGTAATCTTACTCTAAGTTTTTTAGGTCCCTTTGAGGTTATTTAATAGGTGATGAATGTTGACTACCATTTAACACTTTTTCCATAGCTAAAGTCAATACATCACGCGTTCCATGTATCTTAGTTATGTAAGTATTTATCTGATCTATCTCCTGTTCTAAGCAGGAGTGATCTTAAGGTTGATCTTGACTTATCCATGGTTGAATAGATAGATAGTATAGTTTATTATGAAACCACGGTGATTCATCGGAGGGAGAAACCTTTGGTTTGTGTTATATGGAAGCAGAATTTTGATTCTCATGAGACATGCGAATGTGAGTCACTGATTGGAGAGAAGTGGGCTCACTTTTTTATATGGATGCTTCTTGATAGTATTTTTGGGGATAATTTTTTTTATGTTGGTGAGGTTATAACATCATGTTACTCTTCTGACAGGTACATTTTTAACATTTTCAAGTTTTTTTTGTTTTATGTGTAGGTCCAAGAAAGAATTGAGAGGATACATATAACGATGAAGTGAGAGATTTGTTAGAATCACTTCCTAAAACCTATTGTTTTGCATCAGTATAGTGAATTAAACAACATTTAATATGGTTACATGATGTGTATGTTCTAAAATAATAATAAATATGATATATCAAGAGGTGATGGGTTTTTCATAAAATTTGGGATTTCTAAAAAACATGATGTGTAATTTGGTTACACATCCTGTAATGTCCTGAATGTCTTTTTTACAGGAATCCTAGATTATTTCTCTATTTACACTTTCCATTTTTCATTGATCTTAACCCAAGATCAATTATCATGCTATTTCAGAACCCTCAAACCCTTTTGAGTCATCTCAAATAGCGATTGATCGTTGTTGTGGTTGAAGTGTGACTTTCTAGGTAAGCATTCTACCTATCTCTTAGTCTCTTGCTCTTTATCTCCTTGTAAATTAATATATCATTGTTGATTTATGGATCTAAACCCCATATATTTTAATATTTATTCTTTTTTGAGTATTTAGTTCTTCTGTACTTTCTTTCTAGTCGGCAGTTTCTATTGTTGGCGTTGTGTTTTAGGGAAAGGTAGGTGGTTCCATTATGATCGAAAAATAGGATTTAACCTGAATTTATTGAATTAATATCATTTGTTTATTTTAAATTCAATTTACTAATACTTCTGTCCATAGTTTTTTTAAAACCCAATTACATTTAGTTTGGGTCTTTTGTTTTGGAAATTTGTTTTTGGCATTAAATTGGGGAAAACCCCTCAATTTTTGTTAATTCAAGAGTGTTTGAAAAATTAATGGAAATTGGTGAAATACAAAATGTTGAATTTAAATTATGAATTTTTTTATGTAAAATCATGGAAATTAATTTTTATGAACTTTATTTCAAATTGTATTTGGTATAAATGGCTCAAATTGGTTTTGATAGAAATCTTTGGGTTCTATCTTGTAAAGGGCCTGTTTTTTATTAAAAACCCATTGAAAGGTTTTTGAATAGAAATTGTCGTATTTTTCATGGAGAATGAAATGAATTTTATTTTAAAAAGTTTTATAATAAATTTCCCATAATTCTTTTGTACTAGAGTTCATTCAATCCTTAGGTAGTTAATGAGTTATTTGGATGGTACTTTAAGATATACAATGCGCCAAAACATAAATGAAGCATATAACATCCCTTAAGATATGGAAACAAGTCCCCTTTGGCCGAATTTTAAAGGGGAATATGTATATAATTTTATTTCACCTTGACCATGGGATGCCTAAATCCCTAAACAATGATACCTTATTAAGTGTATGACCATGTTCCTTACTTATTTTTTTTCAAATGAAAATATGAAATTTCTGTGCACTATTTTTCTTACCTTTATATTAATATAAACCTTTATATATAAAATGTGTCTATTTAAGATGTTTTTTCAAAGTATTTACATCATTTGAAATGTATTCAATATTTTTAAATGCAAATAATGATCTATTTAAATATTATTTTGAATTTAAAAAACTATTTATTTGAAAATTGAATGTACATTATTTGGTTAATTAAATGTTGGGATCTATTATGGAATCATTGGTGTCAGCCTACTGATATTTTATCTCTCATGTTACCTTTATATTCAATTACTTTTATATTATCACCTTCTAGGTTTGATCATTGGTAAAGAACCACTTGGAGTTGGTTGTAGATGCTGATCTGGGGACATGGAGAGTTGCATCCACTGGGACTTGGGTTTTTTATTTTCTTTTTTTGTTATGTTGTTTTATTACTTTTGGGTTGTTTTCTACCTATTTTATTTCTAGTATACTTTTTTCAATGGTGTATATTTTTTACGAATACGATCTTGTTTTTTTAACTTCCACATTTTTTGTGGAAATATAATTCACCCTCTCATTTTGCATGATTCTAGGTGCTAATTTCTAACCGATAGGGATTAGTAATTATCTTTGAGCTATATTAGGGTCAGATCAATTATTAGGTTACTAGGGTACTCAGTATGGTTCATGAAATTAAATGGAACAAATAATTAATATACTATAATAGAAATATAAGTAAAAAATAATGGACCAAATGAAAAAAATGCTTGAGGAATGATTTATTACAACTCAGAGATAGAATTCAAAACTATGTATGTATCTTAGAACATCCAAAACTAATCATGGAATCACCTAAAAATATTATTTTTAGGCCACATAGTTGTAAGCTATAACTTTTAAACTATGTATCCTCTAAAGAGTAACAAACAATTAATTAACTCTATATTCTCTTAGGATTAACTTATCTCCATCACCTCTTAAAAGTATCTTCCACCCAATTTATTCCATCTCATTTCCCAATGCACTGAAGGGATATAACCAACCCACCCATCAAATGTTGGAATGTGTAACATATGGAATTGGGTTCATTCCTATTTAAACATTCATAAAAAAAGTCTATGTGCGATATCCTAATATAAAACACATGGATGTTTGAATTCAAAAAAACTTTTCCTATAGTGATTTACCTATAAAAAATAAATGGGTTTCCAAAATTTCTCTTCAAAATATAATCTTAAACCATTTAGAGAAATAAATTTACTTGTTTCATAACATAATATACCACTTAATTCATAATATTAATTAAATAATTTATATATATATGAAATATAACTTTGACACATCATTCAAACATTTATTTAAATCTTAGGGAAATATCATTTTACATTCATAAACTTTTAACTAAAAATTCACAAAATTTTGAGAAAATAATTTTCATGATAAATAGATATCAATACAAGGAATGGAATCTTCAATGAAAGGAACTTCCATAGTGTTGGAAAAATCTATTCATTCCATATATTTTATGAGAGTTCATTCTTTTTATAATTTTTTAGAAAATAAATAATTTCTATGATCAAAAAAGGTCATTAAATATATTCCTTTTTATTATTTGTATTCAATGTAATAGGTAATGAAAATAAACTTTTAAAAAGTATCAAGTATAGGTAAAAGCATCCATTAATAAATTTTAAAGAGCATATAAATGTAATAAAATGTTCATCAACTAGAAATGAAATAAATTTGGATTTTCATTAAACACATTTCCATCATTATTTTATGTATCAAATAAAGGAAAACCATAATAATACCTAAAAATTAAAAAAATATCTTGATGAGAGTAAAAAAGAAGGGTTTTAAGTGGGAGAGGATATATAATTTCATCAAATAAAATTTAAGGATAAACAATAATGGTAAGAATTTATATTTTAATATAATCCTTATCACTTTGGAAACATTAAAATCTTTATCGATATAAAATAAATAACATCAAATGACCCTTAAATATCATGAATTTGTAGAGACTCTTGATATAACATATCAAAAGGGATGTATATATTGAACATAAAAATAAATAAATACATAGTATCATATATTTCTCAAGGAAATAATATTTAGATGATGAAGCCACAAAAATATTGTATTATTAAAGTTAGAAGTATACAATGAAGAGATTATGTGTAATAATTTTGAAACCAATAAATATGTTTTATATAAAATTTAATAAAATTATATTTCATCCCACACATATTCATTGGAAAAAGTATTAAATTATGTAAAAGTATGTTGAGAAGAATTGAAATTGAGATAAGAAATACCTTACCTCAAGTCGAAACTTGTTATGTATGTATATTATACTCTTGTGTAATAAATTAATATTTATTGTCAAATTTTTTAAATACCATTTATATTTCAATTTCGTTACCACTAAACAATTTATTTAATTTATTATAATGAAATATTTAATTACATAATCTATTAATTCTACACTAGGAGTTTGAGGATGTTTCCTTCATAATTGAAAAATGATATTGATAAGTTGATCATGGTCAGAGTGGTAATTAATACATAATATCTAGAATAATAATCCTAAAATAATTATCATTTTTACAAATAAAATATAGTTTAGAATCGCCCATGAATGGAATACATGAAAAATGAACCACATCACTTTGTTTACATGGTATTCAACACATACACACAAGAGACATTATCATTTTTTGTTGTGTTGAGGGGTAAGATGTTATGTAATATACTATATTAACATAATATTATTTATTTGAAGAATATAATATATAAGTTACGAATATATCATAATAACCATCCTTTACGAGGGAAAATAATGACATCTTTGTATATGTTAGATAGTTATTTTATTATATTAGACTGGTTAGGATAGAATAGAAGTAAAACAATTTATTAATTCAAGTGAAAGAGATTTCCTTAAATGATTACCATTTATTTGAGAGATCTCCTTTGGAAATATTCATAAGGAACCTAGGGACTATCTCTTAAAGAGAAACAAAAATATAACTAAGATAAGGATGTTGATAACTTGTTTTGGCAGGGTATTTTCAATCCATGTGGATCGTAGCGGTGTTATTAATTAGGGAGTGGTTGTGTCATTTTTTAGTGAATGAAGTGGTACACATGGAATTACATAAAAGATATAAATATAATATAAAAAATCAAGTGAAAGTGGAATAAAGTGTTATGATTTTGGAATATAGGATAAGTTATTGTCAAAATTATTTCAAAAAATAATATTTGGAATGGATTATGTGGAATTTTAAACCTTTTCATTGGGTTTAACCACTTCATTAACCAATATAAACCATAATAGTGGTGAAAATTTTATAAATACTAAAGGGTTATGAAGTTACATATAAAGTAAAAATTGACATAAAAATTGTAAAGGAATGAAATTTTAGACTATATTGAATCCCCTTATCCCCTTAAAAAATATATCATTTTTAAAAAATATTATCTTATATTATTTGACATAAAAAAATTATTTTATAATTATGAAATATTATAATATTATTACTTTAAACATAATGAGATATGAATTTTATAAAAATTTAAAGTATTTAACAAAATATTATACATTATTATTAACCAAAAAATAAATTAGACACTATAAGTCATCTATAAAATAATATTTCAGATAATTTTAAAATCATTTACGTTGTTTTTTCTACTATACAAATAAAAATTGTGACAAGATTGTAAAACTATTTAAGGTAATTATACAATCACTAAAAATTATATATACATTTTCATAACATATTTTAATAAACTATGTTCAAAACAACTAATTCTTATTCATTCCTATTACCTTTTAATCCAGAAGTGAACATATAAGATAGATTAAATGCAAAAGAGTGTCATTTCGTATGTTTAAATTATTGAAAATAATATAAAGGTTTTTATCAAATTAAAATTGAACCAAAATAGAATATTTTAAATTAGATATAGGTCTTGGATAAACTAAACTCATATAGTATATATGAGGATGGGTTTATATAGATTCTTAAATTCATAACTCTTCATTTTTAACCATACTTATTTAATTTACCCTTACATTTGTGAAAAATATTTACCATAATTGATATTCATTAAAAACAATGATATTTATTCACATTTTATAAATTATAATTGATTGAAACCAAATATTGATTAATTTTATCATGATTCAATTTTTAGAGGTCGAAGAAATGAATTTTACTAATAATATGTAAAACACAATGAAAAATAGTTTAATGAAAAAACTGTAATCCCAAAAATGATATTATAACAAAATGAAGTCTAAATATGATTACTATGTAATTAATTTATATTCATATGCTATATTTTGATCAAATTAAAACCCTAATATTACTTTCCAATGAAAAAAATCAGAGTTTTACAAAAAAATTGAATTTTTTCAGTATTTCGTGAAAACCCAATATTTTTAGAAAATACCATAATTTCTTCCCAAGTATAATTTTTATATGAATATTTAAAAAAATTAATATTTTTTATAAAATAAAATTTATTTAATTTTTAAAAATTTACTGAAATATTATATCATTAACATTGAAATAAATTATTTTTGAATAAAACAAATTTTGGTAGCACAAAATGATTCTATTATAAATCATGTTCTTCTTTTAAAACAGTGAATCATAAAATTTATATTATATAGGATAATTATAAATATATTTAATATTTTTTTTACTCATATTCATATCCCCCAATTTAATGTACATGTTAGAATAATCATATTTAAATAATAATTTTTCATTTTTCATTAAAATATAGATTTGGTGCTGTAAAAACTATAATACATATTTAAATGTTAAACTATCATGGTGTTTCAGTTTAGGTATTGGTAGAAAGAGTATATCTAAATATTTCATAATAGATGACTTAATTGAGAGGATGAACAAGAATTAGGATACTAGTGCAGAAGTGTGCAAAAAATTTGAACATTATAATCCTAATGGATGTTAGAGAACCTAAAATTAAATATGTAGAAACTTTTCATAGTGACTCTAACATGTTTGAGTCATACATGTATGTAGATATGGATTTATTATATTTAAATATAACAATGTATATAGATGAGTTTTTTAAAGTTATAACATAACTTGAGAATAATTGGGTTGAGCATATTATGGAAGAGGTTGATGGAAAGAAATGGTACAAAGAATAACTAGTAGTGAAGGTGTATCACCCCCAATATTTTAGAATATATTTAAATTTTAATAATTTATTGTCCTATGTATATTTAAATGCATTAAACCCTAGTATTTTAAAATAAAACTATGTTCAGTAGTGTATACAACACACAACATTGAGATTAAAGAAACATCAAAATTTTATTATTTAAATACAGTTGTTATAACCTAGATGATATATTTATCGGTATGATTAAGATTAAATAAATTATAGAAAATCTATTATTTACACCCACATAAAATAAATTAATTGGATATCAATTTATTATATATAAAAAATCATTTGAATGATAGTGAAATGTTCTCTTGAAAATTTGTATTTTTTCAAAATGGGGCATCATTGCATTATATTTATTAATCTTAAAATTAATTTTCAAAACATAAATAAAATTTATATTATAAAATGATATTAATTTTTGAAATAATATAATAAAAATTACATTAATTTATTTTTTTTAGTTTTTATTAATTGTTTCATTTTTTATTAATAGGGAAAAAACTGATTCCTATTAAAAACATCATTTTTCGTTTAAAGAATTTACAAGTTTCATTTTAAAAAATATTATTTTAAAATAATTTTTTGTTTCATAATATTATTATTGATCTTATTATTTTAATTCTAATCAATTATATATTCATCAATGATATAAATAATTTTCTTAATTATGAAAATTTCTCATTTGGAAAATCGTATTTTCATCACGCATGTAGGTTTATTATAAAATAAAATTTTGAGAAATATGTCAATTGAGTTTTAAAAAATGGATTCCATATTTGGAATAATAACAATTAATATTTTTTTATATGGTCAAATTAATTAATTTTCGTAATGAATAGAGAAAAAATATAAAACTAATTAACATGGTTAAGGTGAAAATGAGTTTATCGACATGTTAAACTAAGAAGATAAGGATTAAAATGACCTAAAAATTGTAAAACATCATTGTATTGTAATATTTTGACAATATCCAATATTATTTATAGTGAGTTTAATTTTTAATCCTTTTTCATGTAAAAAACAAGGGTATGATTTATTCTTTCCAAATATTCCACATGTTTCTCCCCCCACATATAAAATATCACCCCTCTATAGACATGTTCACACTTTCAAAAAAATGAATTGGAAAATACCCTCCCAAATGTGTTTGATAATTACTTACCAACATTCTTGATGCCTTATTTTTATCAAAAATCCATCCACTTAATGATTTTTTTTTGAAAGCTTAATGTGGTTGTCTGAATTTGTGGTGAAATTTTAAATAATTTTTTTATTTCTTCTTCCATCTCATTAAAATAATATTAAATAAATATTATATAAGAAAAAAATTATAGCCCATATACTAATATGTTATTATGGTAATTTCATAACATATATCCATCTTAATTTCTATTTAATGGGAAAGTAAACCATTGATCATGTGTACGGTGGACTACTACCTCGTGAACTGATGTAACTCATTTTCTAACAACACCTATCATGATTGGTTATAATGAATAATTTAATGTGTATATGTAATAATTATTATATAATTACACTTATTTAATTTTAATATAATATATACCGTCTTTATATCTACTCCTTTTATGACATGATAACATCACTCTTGTGTATGGTATAATACAACCTCAAGAAGATATGTGATTCATTTTTCACTAGGTCTTTGTGTCAAACGTAATAAAATATAAAAATATTGAATATTTGTGATATATTTAAATAATAGTTATTTTTTAAAATTAATATATATCCCAATTATTTAGGCTTTCATCCATTCTGAATTGATATTATATCTCGTGTGTATATATGGCCTTCCGCCTTTAAAAAGAAATTTGGAACATTTTTTATGTACATTTTTGAAGATTGGTTCTAAATATTTACAAAATGAAAAAAATGATATTTAATAAATTAATCTATTTTAGTAAATTATATAACTATGTCCTATGTTCATTAGGAATTAATTTCATGGAAAAAATGCATGGGACAAGAAGGAAATTAACACCTGAAAAAATAATATTAATGAAATATTGTTAATGGGTGGGTGATAATATATTGTAAAAGGATCATATATGATATTATAAAAAATAATATTGTTCCAGTATAAGTCACTTATATGATATAAACCACTATATAAGATTATAAATAGTTCTCTACTAGTGGGATGTGTGTGATAAAGGATTTCATATAAATTTCAATTTCATATAGACGTATTTGGTTTTATACAAAAAATTATTTTTATGTGGCTCAAATACTACCACTTTAAGGTATTAAACATTAATATATACCTATTAATGATTATTTTTTATTAAATTAAATTTATTAATACAAAATAAGTAAACATTACATCAAAATCTATATTATCTCTCACTGATTTTTTGGTTATTTACTTTCTCATTTAAAATTTACTTTAATGATATCATTTTTCATTAGAAATTACATTTCATTTAAATATCAATGTTATTTGTGTTATGGATATTATTACTTCCTAAAACGTATAAATTTTTTACATATAATGTTTTTTAAGAATTTCATTTTATTATTTTGGAAATTTTTGTTTAATATGTGTTCTTTACTCAATATATATATATATATATATTTTACATGAAAAATTATTCATGAATTAAATCGATAATTTGATATAAGAGGAATTATATAGACTTGTAGTGATGGGAGGGACCTATAATTATATATCCCGTCAATTTAAGGGTAGGTCTCATGTGACAAATCAACTAACCAAATTAAATCAGTTTTAACCATAGTTTTTAAAATGTCCATTAAAAGGCCTTGAGAGTAGTGGAATCATGATTCTTGAGATCATGATGTCCAATATTAAGTATTTCCTTCCATAATAATTTAGTTATTATTATTATAAATTAATTTTTCATACATTGATATTATCCATGAATGTATATCATTCACCAATTATAGATTAAATGGAATTTTTTCTTAGTTATTTACCTTTTCATGTTGATTATGACTTATTTATTGCTCATGTTACTGAATTAATGTTTATTGTTATTAGTTATTTACCATTACATATTTTTTATACCTTATTTCATACCCAAGTTGTTGATTAAATGGAATTTTTTCATATTTATTTACCTTTATATATTGATGATTCATTATTTACACAAGGTAGTTTACAATGTACATAACCCTTACTGGGCATTTAAGTCATCCTAATTTTGATTCCATTACCTAGGATTCCATAAAATTTAATATAGTTTATAATAAAATAAATGTGTGAGGGTGTCACGACCCGTCCTGGGAGCCCATACCGTGATTACCCCAAACCCGCCTTCCATAGGCCAGGGGCTGGTGACAAGCGCCAAAGGCGTAAATCCCGATAAATGGGAAGGCATTGCCTTTATAAAGTAAACAATCACCACAGAGTACACAAACTGAAGTAAAAACTAAGTAAACTGAACTACAAAAGTATGTTCTGGAAAAGTAAATGGGCCAGAATTCAAACCCAACTGAAGTAAAGTACAACTGAAAAAAAAATACAGCAGCAGAAAAGTAAAGCAGCAAATCCAAGCTGTCCTCTGGTAATCCCACCTGAAGGGTGGGTATATATAGTCCCTTCTGCTCCTCGGCTCCAGCCATCCACTCCGAGTACGTCCCATTCAGTGATCCACCTCCAGGTACCATCCAACTCCATGAGCTCCCTCCTCGATTAGCGCTGTCTATCATCTGCATCCAACACAACGAAGTGCGGGCATTGCCCGTGCAGGGGTGAGTATACGCTACTCAGTAGGGACCCCGAGACCCCTGAAGGACTCCGAGAATCCATGAAGGATAAACCAAAAAATAAAGATACAATCATGAAGTAACAACCAACTCTTCTTAGGTATATTCCCATACATATACCTAAGTCATCACTTCCAGCTCGGCTCCAGCACACAATCCCAAGATACAACCCAGTCCACACAAGAAAAACATAACCCATTCCACATAGGAATTCACAACCCAATCCATACAGGAAAGCACAACCCAATCCACACAGGAAAGCACAACAATCTTATCGATGATAATGATTGAAAGTCAAGACTCAGCTCACACATGTATACTTCTTCGTAAGGCGATAGAGATGATCAGATGTAGCCAATGATTCATCTAAGCTGTCGGACCCACATAGGATACAAGTACATAGTCTAATACTACCGGACCCACATAGGATACAATAAAAGTAGTCAAGTACTGCCAGACCCACATAGGATACAAGAATAGTAGTAATCGTCGTTGAACCCACGGAGGATTCCAGTATGGTCGTCGTCGTTGTCGAACCCAGGGAGGATTTCAATATAATCGTTATCATCGTCATAGTCACAACCATATCTAGGGTTCCCACACATAGCATGCTCGATTACGGGAGGGTCCACTCCACGATCCAAGGGGGTCGATACATCAACTGACACGAAGTCCGGCATTGATGCATCCCACAGTTCCGTCTCGTCAATGGAACTCAACGTGACAGACGGCGCGTCAATCGGACGCCCGGTCTGAGAGTTATTGGCTTTTTCGTCCCAGGGGCCCGGTTGGTTTTTAAGCTAAAACCAAACCGACCATACTCCAACTGTGTCCGAACCTCGAGAAAAGTAATCCAAAAGAACTGTCTCCCTAAGATGAATCCAACTAAGTCGACGACACGTCAATCGGACATCCAGATCTAATGTTATAAGTGTTTCCGCTCCGAGGGCCCGGTTTGTTTCCTGTTCAAACCAACCCGGCCATTCCCAAAGTTCTTTGAAACCCTGAGTGTAATATATCAAAACTACAATCTTGATCCAAGGATTTCTACGCAACTGACGGTGCGTCGATCGGAGGTTCGTAGCCCAAGTTATGGGCATTTGAACGGAAATGACCTAAAGTAGGGGGTTCGGGCCCAGTCCGACTCAGCCTGATACCCTCTGGGTCGACCCGGCCCGGGTCCGGGTCTGTCTTGGTTGGACGCGGCCCGACCCGGCTGGCCAGGCCCGGCCCAGCCGGTGCGGGGGTCCGGCCCAGCGCGGGCGGCCCAGACCAGCACGGGCGGTCTGGCCCGGCGCGAGCGGTTTGGCCCGAGGTAGACGGTCTGGCCGGTGCGGGTACCCGTGTGCTGAGCGGACGTGGAAGGGGGGGAGGGCGCCCCCCCCCCTCCTCTATTTCTGGTGGTCGGCTTGGCTAGCCGCATCATGCAGCTCCGCCGCTGCCAAAGGTTGCGACCCTTGTCCGACTGGCCCAGCGCGACAGTGTCGCGCCCCTTCGCTGTGGCCACCTTTGGCTTCACCGGTGTAGTGTTCCGGTGCCATGCTCCTTCGCCACGGCCTGCTCCATCCGCGGTTCTCTCATTTCTGTGCTGTGCGACGGCACTGTGTCGCCTCCATTTCAAGAGAAAATAAAGATCCACAATAAAGGGGAGGAGGTTCGGCCCTGTTTGTGCGGTCCAGCCTCCTCCCATTATTTCAATATCAAGTTGATAATTTATTTAACAATGAATTTCATTAAATAAAACTCGAATGATGAAACAACCCCTACCTCGAAGAAGTTTTCGAACGATGGTCGTTGCTGGAAAACGTCATCGCGGGATGAAGCTCCGTAATGTTGATAGAGAACATCCGAGGAGGAGAGACGTCTCCCTTCCTTTGACACGGGAAGAAGAACGAAGGAAGGCGCGTCATCATTCTTTGGGAAAGGCAACACACACCGGTTATGGCGAGGAGAAGGGACGATATGTCGATCTCTCCTTACGGTGACGACATTCTTCATCTAAGTCTTGGCGTTCTTCGTGAAGAAGATGAAGTTCTTCAGGAATAACACACAAGAGCTCTCCCCTTTTCTTCGCATAGCTAAAACCAAAACTGAAATAAAATAAGTCTATGCATTATTTTATTCACTTATGCCAACATTTTCAAAATTCAAAACATCTAATTAAATTAATTGAAGAGTTTCAATTAATTGAATAATATGTGTTGGCATTCAATTAATGAGAGAAGAGGGAAGTCAAAAATTAAAAAGGGGGGTTGCCAACATTATGAGGGTTAGAGGAAAATGAAGGGGTGGGGATCATGTGGGCCCCACCTCACTAATATCCTACCAAGAGGAGTTAGGATATTACCTCACGTGGAAGTTAAATCACATATAAAAATAAATTTGTGACACAACTTTATTCACTTAACACTTAGACCCCAATTTTTAACATCTCTTCCTGAGAAAACGCAACTCTAGAAAAGATATTATTAAGAAAATACTAGCACTTTGGTTTCATCGATGGCCTTAGATTTCAATTCCGAGCACCGATTCAATAGTTAGAAAAGCCCTCTCATTCGTTCACTGAACGTACCCGAGCTAAACTTCAGAAATTGAATCCGGGCACACCGGGTCTTGGAATCAGGTGCAGTAAAAAAAGGGCGTACTCACAAAATCCCAAAAAAATTAATAAAAAAATTTACTTTAAATTTACGGGTCATTAAATTAATCCCACCTTAGAGATTTACATCCCCGTAAAGATACATCACAAACTAGAGGAACAAATGAGTGTACTGAGCACGCATCTGAGCCTCCCACTCCCAAGTGCTCTCGTGGAGGTTCATGTGCTGCCACCAGATGCGCACTAGAGGAATCGACCACCCACATAGGACCCGCTCCTGTCGATCCTCAATCTCCACTGGGACCTCCTCAAAAGTCACCCTGTCATCAATGTTCATCTCCCCATGGTCGATGATATGCGTCGGTTCATGCACGTATCTCCTCAGTTGAGATACATGGAAGACGTCGTGCACCTGGTGCAATTGAGGTGGTAGAGCCATGAGATAAGCCACCTCGCCTATCCTGTTGAGAACCTAGAATGGTCCGATGAAGCATGGATATAACTTGCTTCCCTGGCCAAATCTCTGTAATCCACGTCGAGGTGAGACCTGCAAGAAAACGTGGTCGTCATCCTCGAACTCTAGTGGTATCCGCCTCCTGTCAGCATAAGACTTCTGTCAGATCTGAGCTATCCTCATCTGCTCCTAGATGACCTGGACCTTCTCTGTCATGGCTTGGACCATCTCTGGTCCCACAAGTGCTAACTCCCTAGGGTCTGTCCAGTACAGAGGTGATCTGCAAGTTCGGTCGTACAATGCCTCGTATGGTGCCATCCCGATGGTGGAGTGGTATCTGTTGTTGTACGCAAACTCCACCAGGGTAGGTGATCCTCCCAGCTGCGACCAAAGTCAAGGACACATGCACGGAGCATGTTCTTGAGAGTATGAATGGTCCTCTCCATCTTTCAATCTGTCTGAGGGTGAAAGGCAGTGCTTAGGAGTAGCTCCATCCCGAATGCCTCCTGCAACCCCTTCCAAATCCAGGAAGTAAAGCGAGCATCTCGATCGGAGACAATAAAAGATGGCACACCATGAAGCTGTACAATCTCTTGAATGTAGAGGCATCCCAATCTCTCCAATGAGCCCTACTCTTTGATGGGAAGAACGTGGGGCGACTTGGTTAGTCGGTCGAAGATCACCCAAATAGAGTCGTGACCTCTAGAAGTACATGGAAGTTCAGTGACGAAATCCATAGATATCACATCCCACTTCCACTCCGAGACCTCCAAGGGTTGTACCAAGCCTGCTGGTACCTGGTACTCTGCCATCACCTACTGGCAGGTGAGGCATCAAGAAATAAACTTTTCCACAACCTTCCTCATACCCGGCCACTAGTGCTATTGTCTAAGATCATGGTACATCTTCGCCACTCCTGGATGTACCGCTAAAGGGGAAGTGTGAAACTCTCTCAGCACCTCCTCCTGTAAAGCATGTGCTACCATGGTACGTCCTCTGAAAAGGAAGAAGAGCTCTCCTCCTACCGAGAATCCATCTGATGCCTATCCTATGGAAATCTGTGCACACCGCGTCTCATAGTCAACGTCCCCACGCTGTGCCTCCCTGACCTACTGGAGAAGTGGAGGTGTGACTGTGAGCGACTGTAGAAAGGGTTATTTATCTCTATCCACAAAGGATATCTGCGACGTGGCTAGCTACACTGTCGACTCTCCAAGTAGTTGAATGTCCGTCCTCCTGCTGAGAGAATCAGCTACTACGTTCCCCTTTCTAGAAGTATAGACTATATCAAAGTCATTGTCCTAGAGGAACTCGAGCCATTACTTCTGTCTCAGGTTTAGTTCCTTCTACGAGAATATGTACCTGAGACTCTAGTGGTCAGAATAGACTGTAAAGCGCTCACCCATCAGATAGTGCCGCCACATCATCAGAGAGAGGACCACTGCTGCTAACTCCAGGTCATGGGTAGCGTAGTTCTGCTCATTTTTCCTCAAATGTCATCATATGTAGGTGATCACTGCTCTCTCCTACATCAAGACACAACCGAGTCTGGTCCCTGATTCATCGCAGTAGACTACGTACCCTACTCCCTCCTCCGGTTGCCTCAAGATGAGTGCACTGGTCAATCTTTGTCTTAGATCTTGGAAGCTCTGCTGACATCTATCTGACCACACGAAGGGTCTCCCCATTTTCTTCAATGCTTTAAGTGGTTCTTAAACTCTTTAAAACTCTGGCACAAATCTCTGATAGTACCCAGCTAGTCCTAAGAAACTCCTCACATCTGTCACGCTCCTGGGTGGCGCCCAAGCTAGCACTTCCTTGATCTTCATAGGATCCACCGCAACTCTCGCCTCAGAGATGACTTGCCCCAAGAAGTGGACCTCACGTATCCAGAACTGACACTTCGAGAGCTTACCATAAATCTGGTTCTCTTAGAGTGTGTCCAGTACAACCTGCAAGTGGTAGGCGTGCTCCTCCTTAGTGGTCGAGTAAATCAATATGTCATCAATGAAGACCACGAAAAATCAATCGAGGTAAGGCTGAAGGATCCTGTTCATGAGACTCATGAACACTAATGGAGCATTGGTTATCCCAAAAGGCATAACCAAGAACTCATAGTGGCCATACCGACATCTGATGGTCGTCTTCTGCACATCCTCGTCTCAAACTCTGAGCTTATGATAGCCCAACCTGAGGTCTATCTTCGAGAACCAGCGTACTCCCTTGAGCTGATCAAATAGGTTGTCAATCCTAGGAAGTGGATATTTTTTCTTCACAGTCACCTGATTCAGGCGATGGTAATCGACACACAGTCACAAGCTCTTGTTCGCCTTCTTGGTGAGAAAAATCGGGGAAGCCCAGGGTGAAACACTGGGTCGGATGAATCCCTTGCCCGGCAATTCCTCAAGCTGTACCTGTAGCTCTCGAAGCTCAGCGGGAGCCATCCGATATGCTTGAGTTGATATTGGGGCTGTCCCAGGGTACATGTCACTATATAAGTCTACCTCTCTATGAGGAGGTAGTCCTGGAATGTTGTCAGGAAAAACGTCTGCGTACTGATCCACCACAATAGGGAAACTCGGACTCTGAACGTGAACTGCTCCTAGGATGAGGCTAGCCAACTGATGAGTGATTGACTACCCTCTCCTCTACGTGAGTCCATCCTATGCTGCAGAGACTCCCTTCTCGCTGGTGAAGGTGAACCTGCTCCCATCGGTGCAAACACATCGCACCTTTCGCCTAATACAGTCGATCTGAGCATGGACTATAGATAACCAATACATGTCCAAGATAGCGTCATAAGGCCACGACGCCACTACAAGAAGATCCTAGCTAAAGCTCTCTTCTCCTAGAGTAAGCTCACACTACCATCACTAGTGCGTAATCGTCGAGTCTGCTATCATAAGAGTCTCTAGCCGTAAGGATCGAGCCAACGGCTCCGTCGGAATCTCTGAGCTCAAAAAAGGGAAGTGGCAATGAAATAATGACTAGATCCAGTGTCTATAAGAACTACAGAAAGGGTGGAGTAAACATAGATAGTACCTAGAATTATCTCTGGTGCGCCATGGTCGTAGGACTCCACTGCCTGATGCTGAGACTGTCTCTATCCGCCAAATCCTTGTGGTTGGGGTGGACCTCCTTGTGGTGGTGGTAGTAGAGCCTCAAAGTGTCTCCCGCCACCTACTGCTTGGCCAGCTCCTCTTCCTCATCCACCTGCTCCCTGAGGACCACCACGGTCAAACCTCTACCTCTGCCTGGGTGGTCCCTCAACCGTCTGCTGCTCCTCTGCATGGCAGGTCAGGCAGTCATGAGCCATGTGGCCCTACCCACTGCATGCATAGCACAGTCTTCTCGTCGTAAGACTGGATCAATGTCGTGTGCCCTACACCTCTGAGTCAGTGTCCTGAGGTTGTCCGCCTAATGGTCTGGTCTGCTTGGATCCCTGTGACATCCTTCAACTGCCAGCTACAGAAGACTCAGCTACATGCTGCCCTGCGGTAGGTCTCACTGCTGGTGTAGGCTCAGCAAGAAAGATCTCTATGAGAAGGGCTTTCTCCAGTACTCCTTCCTGCGTAGGAATGCTGATGGAGATCATCGATTCCATGATCTCATGCGTCATTTCCTCCTCGAAGGTCTGGGCCCGGAAGAATGGTTCCCATTCCATGTCCGTGGAATAGCGCGAGAGATCGGTAAATCTCACCGAGTACTAGGCTACCATCATGCTACCCTGCCGCAGCTGTAGTAGCTCTTGAATGTGCACTGTATAGAGGGTGCATGGTACGAACTCTGAGTGGAAGATGCTCTTGATGTCTGACCAAAGAAGAGATGCCTCGTCATGCACCTGGAGAATTAGGCTCCACCATCTTCCTGCTGCCGCGTACAGGATACTTTCTACAAGGATCACCATGTGGTCAGCTGGTGTCCCCACTAACCTAAAAACTCATACAACATCCTCCATCCAATCCTCGGCTGCCTGAGGGTCCGTCTCCCCATGGAACCTAGGTGGTCTCTAATGATGAAACTCGTGCAGTGCACTAAGGCGACGAGCACTCTCAGCGGCTGGGGTTGGTGGCATCGGTGGCTCAGCGGGTAGAGGTACCACTGGTTCCTCTGTTGTAATAGGGCCTTGCACCGAGGCCTCGTCGCTCGGTGGGCTTTCATCTCTTACAATGATCGAAACCCTAGATGGATTCCATCGTGGAGCCATCCAGAAAAGAGGCAGGTGTGCCTCTGTCAATACGGTATACCTGGTGAGCTGACATAAGTAATCACAAAGAAATATTTGAAACACACATGCAATCAATGTTTTCGTGCATTGAGTAGGAAATCAGAAGTCAAAGTCCTGGTGTATGGATACGTCATCCTCCGCGCCAACATTGAACTCCTTGGACTGATAACCACAATCAATACCCTTAACACTATTACTTCACATAGAAGAAAGAATAGAGTCCTATGTTCTGCGGTAGAACTAAACTCCTCTGATACCAATTTGTCACAACCAGTCCTCGGGGCCCATGACGTGACTACCCCAAGCCTGCCTTCCATAGGCCAGGGTCTGGCGACTTGCGCCAAAGGCATAAATCCCAATAAAAGGGAAAGAATTGCCTTTATAAAGTAAAAAATCAACACAGAGTATGCAAACTGAAGTAAAAACTAAGTAAACTGAACTACACATGTAAGTGCTGGAAAAGTAAATGGGCCAGAATACAAACCCAACTGAAGTAAAGTACAACTGAAAAGAAAATACAGTAGCAGAAAATTAAAGCATCAACTCAGAGCCATCCTCTGGTAATCCCACCTTAAGGGTGGGTACAGGTAGTCCCCTCTGCTCCTCGGCTCCAGTCATCCGCTCCAAGTATGTCCCATCCAGTGATCCACCTCCAGGTACCGTCCAACTCCACGAGCTTCCACCTCGATCAGCGCTGTTCGTTGTCTGCATCCAACACAATGAAGTGCGGGCATAGCCCGTGAAGGGGTGAGTATACACTACTCAGTAGGGATGCTGAGACCGCCGAAGGTCTCCCAGAATCCACGAAGAATAAACCACAAAGGAAAGATACAATCATGAATTAACAACCAAATCTACTTAGGTATATGCCCATACAAATACCTATCATCACTTCCAGCTCAGCTCCAGCACATGAGCCCAAGATACCCCCTATTCCACACAAAAAAACATAACCCATTCCACATAGGAATTCATAACCCAATCCACACATGAAAGCACAACCCAATCCACACAGGAAAGCCCAACAATCTTATCGATGATACAAGACCTGCTAAGCTATCGGACCCACAAAGGATACAAGACCAGCTACTCTATCGGACTCACATAGGATACAAGTACAGAGTCTAATACTGCCGGACCCACATAGGATACAAGAACAGTAGTCAAGTACTGCTGTACACACATAGGATACAAGAACAATAGTCATCACCGTCGAACCCACAGAGGATTCTAGTATGGTCGTTATCATTGTCGAACCCACAGAGGATTTCATTACAGTCGTCATCGTTGTCGGATTCGTAGCCAGCTCTAGGGTTCCCGCACACAACATGCTCGATTACGAGAGGGTCCGCTCCACGAGTCAAGGGGTTAGATACATCAACTGACACGATTTCCCGATTTGATGTATTCTGAAGTTCTGTCTCGTCAATAGGAACTCCACGCGACAGACGACGCGTCAATCGGATGCTCGGTCTGAGAGTTATTGCCTTTTTTGTCCCCGGGGCCCGGTTGGTTTTTAAGCTAAAACCAACCCAAACGTACTCCAACCACATCCAAACCTCGATCGGAGTATAAAAAAAACGTCTCACTAATATGAATCCAAAAAATTCGATGGCACGTCAATTGGACGACCGGATCACAAGTTATAAGCGTTTCCGCTCCGAGGACCCGGTTGGTTTTGTGTTCGAACAGACCTAGCCATACCAAAAGTTCCATGAAACCTTTAGTGTAATATATTTAAAAGACTGTCTCGATCCAACGATTACTATGCAAGTGACGGTGCATCAATCAGAGGTCATTAACCCAAGTTATGGGTGTTTGAACAAAACTGACCGAAAGTAGGGGTTCGGGCCCGGTCCGACCCGGCCCGATACACCCTAGGTCGGGCTGAACCGGGTGACCCGACCCGGGTCTGGGTCCGGCAAGGTTGGGTGAGGCTCGGCCTGGCTGGCACAGCCTGGCCCAGCCGGTGCGGCCTGGCCCGACACGGGGGTCCGGCCCAGTGCGGGCGGTCCGGCCCGACGCAGCCCGTCCTGCCGGTGCGGGCGCCCGCGCGCTGAGTGGACGCGGAAGGGGGGGACGGTGCCGCCCCCTTGGAAATGAACAACAGAACCAAGGGTCCGCCCTTGATGGATACCAGGTGTTTCAAACCCCTGGCCTTAATGGAAAGGGCCGACCGTTTTGGCCAGCCGGTTGCGACATGCGGGACCCACGGGGGGGTCCCGCCTCCTCGATTGCTGGTGTTCGGCTTGGCCGCTTGCCTCCTACAGCTTCGCCACGGCCAAAGGACGCGACCCTTGTCCGACCGGCACTGTGCGACGGTGCCGCGCCCCTCCGCTGCGGCCCGTTCTTGGCCGCAGCCACCGTCGGCTTCATCGGCGTGGCGTGAAGGTGCCGCGCTCCTTCGTCGTGGCCCGTTGTGGTCGCGGTTCTCTCGTTTCTGCGCAGTGCGACGGCACCACATCGCCTCCATTTCAAGCAAAAATAAAGATCCACATCAAAGGGGAGGAGGATCAGCCATTTTTGTGCAGTCCGGCCTCCTCCCATTATTTCGATATCAAGTGGCTAATTTATTTAACAAAGAATTTCGTTAAATAAAACGCGAATTATGAAACAACCCCTGCCTCAAAGAAGTTATCGAACGATGGCCATCACGGGAAAACGACGTCGCGGGATGAAGCTCCATATATGTTGATGGAGAACGTCCGAGGAGGAGCGGTGTCTCCCTTCTTTTGACATGGGAAGACGGACGAAGTAAGGTGCATCGTCTTTATTTGGGAAAGGCGTCACACACCGGTTGCAGAGAGGAGAAGGGAAGGCACGTTGATCTCTCTTTGCGGTGACGGCATTCTTCGTCGAAGTCTTGGCGTTCTTTGCGAAGAAGATTGAGTTCTTCATGGAAAACACACAAGAGCTCTCCCCTTTTCTTCGCACAGCTAAAACCAAAACTAAAATAAAATAAGGCTTTGCCTTATTTAATTCACTTATGACAACATTTTCAAAATTCAAAACATCTAATTCAATTAATTAAAGAGTTTCAATTAATTGAATAAAGATTTTTTGGCATTCAATTAATGAGAGAATGTGGAAGTCATAAATTAAAAAGGGGGGTTGCCAATATTATGAGGGTTAGAGGAAATTGAAGGGGTAGGGCTCATGTGGGCCCCACCTCACTAATATCCTAACAAGAGGAGTTAGGATAATCTGTCATGAGGAAGTTAAACCACAAAAAAAATAAAGTTGTGACACAACTTTATTCACTTAACACTTAAACCACAATTTTTTAACAACTCTTCCCGAGGAAATGCAACTCTAGAAAAGGTATTCTTGAGAAAATATTTGGGCTGCGCATTCATCGGTGCCCTCAGATTTCGATTCCGAGAACCAGTTCAAAAGTTAGAAAATCCTGATCATTCGTTCATAGAACGTACCCGAGGTAAACTTCGGAAATTGATTCTGGGTACACCGGGACTCGGAATCAAGTGCAATTAGAAACTGCGTACTCGCAAAATCCCAAAGAAATTAAGAAATAAATTTCTTTAAAATTTACGGGTCTTTACAGAGGGATTAAATATATTCTTGAAAAAAATATTTTTTAATTTCTATTTTCAAATTTAATATTCTAATCATGTATGTTTACAGTTTACTAGGACTAAAAAACTATTTGTTCCTTCAATATGTTATAACTTGTATCTTTTTATAATGTTGTAAAGTAACCAATGGTTTTGGTATTCTATAGTCAGGGTATTTATAGATGGTATCATAAGTATTGTAGAATCCTTGGGAACAAGATTTAATAAAAGACATTATAGGGTACATAACCCTGTGATAGACCTAAGGGATATTTTAAATCATATGAAAATATCCTAAGAATTTTGGTAAGTATTAGATTGTATGGATTTCCAAGAAATATATACCTCTTTGGAGATACATGGGGATGTGGTTCTTGAACTAATGTAGCTAAGGGAAATAACTCTAAAACAATCATGTCAGGATTGACTTGAGTGTTGGCTGGTATACAAAAATGAGTCATACTATGCACCTAGTTTGACACTCCAAGGAAAATATATCTTCTTAATTTAATTTTTTTTAAAAATTATGAAAGATATGGTAATATTTATATGATATAAATAAAATACCAAAGAAATAATTTGAATGATTATGATATTTAAATTTCAAAAAATTTCAATTTTTGTAAAGTGTTACACTAGAAATAGAACTATATATTTTGATTTTAGGAAACAATTTAGTATATCCCATTGTGATATAGGAAAAAATAATTTTTCTTGGGATGAAAATAATATGTTGAGTCATTGTTTTTTAAAATCATAGATACACCTTTTGATATTTTATGTGATTTATGTTTAACATAATAAAATATATTTTTTGAGAAAATAATAGAAAAATAAATCCTTTCAATTGGTATATATAAAGTTAATTAGAGAAATAATTATTTCATAAATTTTGGGGACACATGTTTATTTTTATTTATAAATATTAAGGATAATATGATCATTGATTTCGATGTAATAGCAATCAATTAATATTGTTTGATTTGTTAAAAGAAATAATATGCTTAGAAAACCATAGTGGTAACAAAATATTAAAATATTAATCTTATTTAATGTAGTTTCATATATTTTTTGGACGATTATAGGGATTATATAAATACAGTTGAGAAAAAATGAATACCTACATGCTGAGTGACAACATTTCACATCAAGAAAGGTTGTAGGTCTTGAACCCCCAACCAAAGGGTGATAAGGGTGCAATTACTACCACTTTCCAACATGATGTCAAGGTTAAAATGAATTTTTTACCTAGAAAATTAGATTCATAAATATTATATTCGTTTCTTGGAAATGTATAATTGGGATGAGTTATATATTACCCATAATTGTAAGTTGTGATTTATCATAAATAACATAATGAGCATTTTGAATATTGAGGTTATTTGTGATGTAAGTTTAATTATTTATAGAATAATTTATGTTAATATTCGTATTTGGAGAGTAATGTAAATACATATTAATTTTATGAATTCTCTTACCTTATCCTTATTATTTTTTTAGAAAATATAGGAGGAATATAGTTCAATCATTTTTTAAATAATTTGATTCATTAAAATTTAGTTTTAGTGTGTTAAATTCATCTTGAATACTAATCATTTAGGAAAAAAGATGATATTTTCATGGAAAATTATTAAAGGATCAAATTATACATTTCATGTAAGTATATGGCCTTATTTTTTTAGCTTATATGGAAAAATAAATTGTAAACTCTAGGAAAAGGGAATTTGGATAAAATATTACAATATTACCTTCATTTCTAAGGAATCAATGGTCTTTTAACTAATCAGAGATTCTGGGTTTTTTGGTGGTTAAAATTATCCTTACCAAGTTCTCTATCACTCACTATTAATACTTAGGGGATTATTGTTTCCTTCCATATACATATTTTAACTTATTGATAATTTTATCCTATTTTAAATCCCTATTTTGTTATGAAATTTAATTTTCTCATTATCTTCTTTGAAAAGAAAATCTTATAAACCCTTTTTCATGTGGTATATTAAGAAAGGATGAACCATTGATGATCGAGACGAAATTATGTGGGTACAATTTATTTAAGGGTATAAAATGTTACACCCTGAGATTTTAGAATAAATCTTTTATTAAATTAATTATATCCATATATATATATATTCATTAAAACCTAATATTTTAATAGAACAATATGTTTAATAGTGTCTAAAACATGCACCACTATGCTTAAATAGACCATGAAATATTAATATTTAATTATAAATGTGATAAAATAGCTGTTAAATTGGAAAGTATGAATAGAAATAAATTAATTATTATTATATAAGTTTTAATCATATATAAAATAATTTTTATCTTATCAATTGATTATAAATTAAAAAAACATTTTATGAAAAGAAAATTTTTATTCTATAAAACTATATTTTCTTGAATTCAATTCTTTCAGGTTTGATTAATAAATTTTAAAATTAATTTATAAGAATTTTAAAAAGATTATATGATAAAATAAAGATCTATTTCTAAATAATTATATCAAAATTATCTACTGTGAATTTTTAGGATTGTTTTAAATTTTTCCAATGAATAATTAAAAATAAATATTCTTTTTAAGAAATGACTTTTTGTTTAAAGCATGTTTTAGTCCTATTTTTTAATATTTGTTTAACAAGAGAAATTAGTTCAATTAAGTAATAATTAATTTAGTTTAGTTAATTTTAATCAATTATATTATTATAATTGATATAAAAACATTTCATGCTTATGAAAATTTCTTCTCTGCAAAACCACATTTCCATCACACTTGGTTGTTTATATTAAATTAAATACTAAAATTTATGTGATTAGATTTTTGAAAAATTGATTAAATATTTTTAATCAGAACAATTAATATTATATAATAATTTTATCGAAATCTTTTTTCATAACTAATTGTGAAAATAGTAAAACTAAATTTGTGTATTTAAGGTGAAAATGGGTTTACTGAAGTTTTAACTAAGAATATAATGGTTAAAAAGACCGAAAAAGTTGTTCATTTTTTATTGGAATGATTTATTTAGACCATATATCATATATATCCAGGGATGGGTCATTTTATCAATTTTTTATGTGATTAATGAGGATATGATTGATTCAATTCAAAAATCCCAAGTGTGTCCTTCCCCCTCTAATTAATGGCCACATCCTCTCCTCTGCTCTTAATATAGTAAAACCCCATTGGTTTGTCAAAAAAAATTATAAATACCAGCCTTAATTCCATACAAAAATCATGGATCAATTATTTTGATCAAAAATCCAACATAGGATAGCTTTTTATGAAAACCAAAATGATTACTCCAAAGAAAATATAATATTATTAAATGGACATTTTAATTTTGTTTCTTCTTCCACCTATTTAAAATATTATTAAATAAGTATTTTATTATAATAAAATATATTCCATATATTTAAATGTTATTATATTAATGTAATGACCTATATTAATCTCCTCTTTGATCAAATGGGAAATAAAACTATTGATTGTAAGTATTGTGGACTACCACATCCCGAATTGATGTAACTCATTTTCTATTAACAGCAATCATGATTGGATATATCGATAAATTTAATACATATATTTAATATTTATAAAATAATTTTAATTTTTTAATTATTAGGTTATGTATTAATTCTTATATTCCATTCTATTTAACAATCGATAAAATCACTCCTCTGAAATAATGATTGTTGTCTCGCAAAGCGATGTGAAACATTTTTCACTAATGTGTAAAATGGAAGGTAATAAAGGATAAAAATAATTAATACATGTGATATATATGAAAATATATTTATTCATTAAAATTAATATGTCACCAAATTCATTACCATTACACCCATTAATAAATGATATCATCACACATGCATATATAAGACCTATCATCTCAAGGATACGATGTGACTCATATTCTTGGTCACATTTTCATAATTGAAAATAATTATTTTTAAAATGGAAAATATAATATATATAATATTAATATTTTTCTCTAATAAGGAAATATATTTTATTTTTAAGATCTAGAATATTCATGATAAAAACTGCATGAGAAAAAAAATCCATAAACACCTGAAATAATATTAATAATGAAATATTATTGACAAATAGGTTAAAAGATGTTATAAAAGGATCACATATGATATTATAAATATTAATATGATTTTGGTAATAGTTTTTAACATTTTTTAATCCACTATACATGTGGATAAATAATTATAAGTTAAAGGGATGTTTTCGTTAATGGATTTTGTCCCAATTTCCACTTCATTGAAACATATTTGGTGTTGTGAACCAAATTATTTTTTTATGGTGTATATACTAAAAAAAATTAGGAATTTATCATTAATAAATAAAAATAATAATTATTGATTACCCAATTCAATTTATCATTCCAAAATACATGAATGTATCTCAAAATATATATTTTCTCTCATTTTTTGTGGTCGTTTACATTATCTTAGAAAAATTCACCTTTTTTGATCATTTTTCATTAGAAATTGCATTTCTGTAAAATATCCATATTCATTTTACCATGGATATTATTATTTCATAAACTATATATCATTTGAACATATACTGTTTTATTATGAAATTTATATGATTGAAGGGGGAGCTATTTTAAAATCCATGTTCTTTTAGAAATAAAAATATTTGTTTGTAAGAAATATTGTTCATGAATTAAATCCAAAATTCAATATATATGGAATTCATTGGAAATGTAGTTATGTCATGGGCCCAGAATTATATTTCCCCTCGATGGATTGAAATGTCTTATTATAAAAAATCTTTTGTCCAAATTAAATGAGTTTTACCCATAGTTTTTAAACTACCTTTTGAATGGTCTTGAAAGTAAGTTATCATGATCCATAAGATCATGATATCCTATATTAATAAATTCATTCATTATGAATTATGTTATTATTGTTATACTTGTGATTTTGGAAGTTATATTATCTATAGAATTAATTCATCGTCAGGGTATTCATTAAATGAAATGTTTTCTCAGCTATTTAGATTACCATATTTATTTTCCCATATTTAGCGATGAATTTAATGACTAAATGGAATGTTTAATAAGTAATTTAAATTTAAAAAAAATTTATTCATATTTCATGATCACTTTATTGATTAAATAGAATGTGTTCTCAATTATTTACATGTTCATATTGATGATACTTTATTTATTCCTAATTTATTCTATTGTATGTAACCCTTACTAAGTATTTGAGATAACTATTATTTATTTGAATTTTCTCTAAGAATCTAATAAGTTTAAAATGATGGATATGAAAGTATATGCTAGAGAGAATAGTGATATTATTTGAAAGAAATTTATGTTGTAAATATTGTTTTCAAATTTGAAATTTAAATCATGTATGTATATAGTTTACTAAGCCTGCTACTCGTTCCTTTAGGATGTGTTAACATATATCTTATCTTAAAGTAGTAATGTAACAACCAGATTTAGGCTAATCGATTTAGTTTCTTTAACAAAATATTTTCAATATATGAATGAGTAAATTTTTAATAAATCATCACATTAGTATTTAAATATTGAACCATCAAAATAGTTCTATGTCTGATTGCATCATAAATTATATATATGGATAAAATTGGTGTGATGATGCTTTTTCTTCATGGTTAATTTTATGAGGAAATCATTATGTAGCAGCCAATAGGTGTGTCAAATATTGGAAAACAAAATTTTTTCATTGATTAAAGAAAATAATGTATACCTTGTGATAAGAAATATGATAATATAACTAGAATCTATACTCATTTATGTAAGAAGAAATAATCTTTTGGTTTAATGCTGATAAATTTTGTCAGAAAAATACATGATATGATAAATATTTGGTCATTTTTATTATATTTTGATGAAATATTTCATTTTGAGACTCGGTGTTTAAAAGATTGATAAATTATAAAATAATATGTATGAATTTTTTGTGATAAAACATCCTTATTATTGAAAATGGATATTTATAATTGAAGATAAAAGGTAATGGAAGACCAAATCATTGGTTTATTCTAATATATTGTTTACCCAAAAAATAATTTAATTGCTTGGGATAGAAATATAAAAACTAGTCTCTATCCCTATTTTTGGAAAAATCAAACTATTTAAGGAATAATCCCATAATAGTAGAAAAGGATGATGAATGGATGAGATAGTTATTAATGATATAGATATAGGAAGTATACTATATCCCATTATTTATACTTGACTATATATTACATTTTTTGTGGAAGTTGTAAGAAGATTTATGTCCAACCTAAGTAATTAACATTGGGAATCCATAATGTGGATCCATTTTTCAATGAAATGAAAAAAAGGTCTGAATCTCTATTTTGGGTGGAAATATATATTACAATGTTTTGTTTATGTTTACTTTGTTGAATACTCAAAATGTATTAGTTGAATAATGTGATTTTTATTTACTGATGGAAGAAAAATAGTTAGTTATATATCAAAACTAAATTTTTTTTACATTAGGTGAAATAGAATTATGGGTTGTAAAGGTAAAAAAATATTAGAAGGATATTGGTTAGTTATTTAATATTCTGAGGGAATTAGACCGAATTCATGAAGTATGGATTCTATTCTATGGTATCCAAATTGGAATCCACTCAGTGAAAAATATATTTTTCCATAAAAGGTAAAAGAACATCAACTTGATGTACCACTTGATCTGAAATATACTAATTGAGAAAGTGTTATATATATATATATAATATCACTATTAGTGAAAATCATGGGATCATGTTCTCTAATTATTTTTTATCAAGAATGTATAATAAAAATTGTAACTTTGTGGGGCTTGGGTCAATGGAGGATGAACTATGTGGAGGAACACTACTATAATATAGGATGGGAAAAATTTTGATGATGAGGGTTCTCATGGCATTCTATAAAAGAAGTCATCAAGTGAGTGACTTTTTTGGGTGTTAAGGCTTTCTCATACAATCATATTCTTATATTACTATATGTTTGAGCATTGGATTTATGTTTACTATAAATTCAACACGTGGTGGGTGGATGAGATTTTTATAACAATAGTTATCGTTACTCTCTTCAGTGATAACAGGATTATCATAAGATTGTATCTTCCATTGGAATAAAGTGTGGCCATGAATGTTATCGAAATATCATAAAGTATTTTTCTATAAAAATTAATCTCACTGTTTTAACCATGTAAAGTGGTCGAGGTAAACAAAGTTACTGGTGATCAACAAAGATATTCTATATAGGGACTCCTCTATGAATATAGGAATGTAGCAAGGATAGAATAACATGAGGTTGTTTTATATAAAAGGAAGTGTAAAAAAACTACAAATTTTGTACCCATGTGTGGAAATATATTTTAAAAAAATACACAATATACTAGGGAATTATGAAATGCCTCATAGTTTGTGTAACAACCAAAAATTTATCAATGTAGATCCCCCTTTGATTAAATAATTGTTTCATACTTAATAATGTAGTGGTATATAAATCACATTCACTGCATGACAAAAAAATAACATTTTATAATTTTAACAAAATATATATAGAATAAAAATGGCCATATTATTTGTAAATATTACAATGGAATAAAAAATAGAAAACACGACAACTAATGTATGGAAATTTGGATATGATTGATACCCCGTAATAATCTAATTCATGAACAATGATGTATAAATGAAACAAAATATTAATATTACACCATTAAAATTATAATTTAGATTGTATATAACCTTTATTTAAAATATAAGTTACAGAATAATAAATGAAATATGAGGTATTCATAGTAATTAGAGAATGACTTCCACCATAATAAATATGACCATTATAATTGTAATGTTATCATTAAGAATTTCAACCCAAACATTATAATAGTATCAACTCTTATGAAATAGAGAAATGAAATTTATCAATCTTATAAAATAAAAATATGATATATTTATATCATAAAACTAGTAAATAAATGTTTTAAAATGGATAAAATCAGTGTTTGTATTTTTGACAACTATATATGATTAATTCTAATTTTTATAACAAATATAATTATTTTATATATTTTTTATTTTCAAAAAAATGGTTTCAAATATTAATATTAAAATGTATTATAGTTATAATATAATTTTGTGAGACAATAAATAATTTTTCAATGGGTCTAAAAATTGATCATAATTTTAAATTTGTAATTTTAATAAAAAAATGTATTTAATATGAAAATTAAATTTCTCATATCTATATAATTAATTTTATAAAATGGATTTAATTTCTGGAATCTACACATCAAAAAATAGGTTGGGATCATTTTTTGTATTTTTAGAAAATATTTTAATTTTTATAAATAGTGAAATACATTAAAATATGATATTTAATATTATATGTTAAATATATGAGTAATTTCATAATAGATGATGTAACAACCAATTAGTTCATAAAATCAGGGAAAAAATAATTTATATATTCATAATACTCATGAATATGGATAATATTAGGATAAAATAATAAACCAATGAATGTAATATTCAAAAATAACCCGCTAATATCATTATAAATAACAACCCTAAGCACCCCTAATCCTCATAAATTCTTATTGTTAGAGTAATCCAAATTTTTACCCAACTCTGTAGAGACCCAGTTTTACTTGTATAACTTTGGAATATTTCCTTGTATATTTCCAGAGCTACGCGCAGAGACGACATGCAATTCCGAGGCCCGATGCGTCCGAGATAAATTAATAAATAATAATAAGTGTTTTTATAATATGTATGTGATATAAATGGTTTAACCCTCAAAAAATAGAACATTTTAGAAATCAGAGTCCACCATTGAGTCTAGAATGTGGATTTACCATAAGTGGTGTATAAATTTTATTTGCATGGGACTTCTGTGAGAAAAGTTAGCCTTGGACAAAATAGTAAATAAACTAATTAATCTTAATTATTTTACCTTGAATAATGAATCAAATATACATTGAATGGGGATATGGATTTGAAATCCAAGACTGTCATTGAGTTTGGAATGGGGTTTTTACCTAATGATGACATAAAATGAGAGGGTGAAGAGGTTTTAGATTCTGTGACTGTTAAGGGGGGGGGGGGTAAGTGTTTTTAGATAAATAAAAAATAGGGTTTTTGGATTAGGTTTATCCCCCTTACCCCCACTCTCTCTGTCTATACCCCCAAAAATCAATCTCTCATATGTTATTCAGCAAATCAAAAAAGGATCATTGGAAGATCAATGCATAAGTATGGCGAACGCGTTGGCGAAGTCGAGCGGTTGAATTGTGGTACGATTTCATTCCACTGAATCTATGATTGGAGTTTCAATTGAAAATCTATTTCATGGTGATTTACTTTATCTTTTTTTTAGTGATCATTGATGGATGCACTAACATGGAAATCGATCCATTTTGATAAACCCTAAATTTTTATATGAAAATTTGTTTGTTCTTTTTGGAATGTGTTGCTTATTTTCTAGAATGCATCAGTCGACCGTTGGATCGTCGATCAGAGGTCGGAACTATGAAGGACTTGTCTCAAGGTTTTTTAATCCATTTTTGGATCTTAAATTAGGACACTAGAGGAGTCGGTATGATATATGGAAGAAGGGGGAGGTGTGGGTATGTCACGACGGTGCCAGCAAGGGCCGAGCAGTGGTGGCGATGTGCAGGGTGAGCAGGGCAGCAGTTGGTTGTGAGGAAGCGACCAAGGAGCTCCAGTGCGGAGGGTGTGCTAATATGGCTAGAGTCAGAACCAGTGGCTGGAATGAGAGGTGGAGATTTTGGGATGGGGGTGATAGGTGTGGGGGAGCCGCAAGATAGTGACCTGTCGTGGCAGGAAACCGTGATGAAGGAGGCCGAAGCTAGCTGGCGAGTGCGTCAGTCTGGCAAGGGATATGAGGGGGCCGAAATCACAAGGCCCAGTAATCCATTGACTTGGGATGCAATTGATGGTATCTAAGTTGGATCGGTGGTGTAGCTAGCACAACGGGTTGTGGTCCATAAAAATGAGCTTGGTCGGTCGGAGTGGGCCAGTCCAGGAGGAGCATTCCAACTAGAAAGGGCCGAATCTATTCAAATAGGGGACATCCTTGTTAAACGAGTGTATCTTCTAATCCAGGTTTCTGTTTGATGAACCATCTATGGAAGCATGTCCCTCTCTTCGATCAGGATCTTTTTAGACCGGTTCGAGACTTTTAAGTACCGGTTTATTTGTTTAGTTTCATGAAACACCTCAGTTTTATAATAATAAAATATTTATTATTATTCAGGGATCTTGTTTTGAAACCATCGTCTTAATGTTATGTTTGTTTTATGTTTCATTGGAGGTTGCATGAACCTGGTCTTTGAGCATATTTTTCAAGACTAATTTTTTCTCTTTTAAACCCTAGTTGATTTGTGGGCCCCACGGGGCCTGATTCCCATGTGTTGTGATGAAATGCAACCTTTTCACAGGTTATCTATTTTGGATGAATGAGTATTACATATCATGTGTTTTTATGGTAGGATTTCAATAGAATAATCTGTATATTTTTTGGGATTGAGGCATGGGACCCATGAGATGTCTTTCGATCTCAATGCGGTGACTTATGACTTTTCCATCAGATGTCGAATTGCAGTGAATAAATGGTCAATCTTGCATGTTTTTTTGCAAGGGTAAAAAATGAGTGATTTTTTTGGATGTGCATACCCTTATTATTGATCTCATTAAATGTGTAAACATGAAAGGAATATTAGTAGAATATGCTTCTCTTTGTGTTTGATGAGAACCCATGACTTTGGTCAGCTTTGGCTCTTGTGATGTTGATGAATATGTGTAAACAGATAAGTTCAAATGTTCTGGGCTATTAACGAGGCATTTTATTGAAGTTATTCTTTTGACCCTCTGGGTCAACGACGAGTGGCATGCACTCGTCAGCCTTCTGACTAGATGGGACATTTACTTTGGGAGTACCTTTGTATGCCTAGGGGAACTTGAATTTAGTACCTGAGAATGGTTAGGTACACGACCAGACAATGATGTGGGGTCACAATTTATGTGGTCCCCACACACAATGTATACCACATTACTAATCTTATACTTATCATAAATCCTTCTTTTGGACATTCATCTTGGAATATGGGTACCCTATCAGATGTTTTTTTATCGAGAATGTTGTGGTGCCCTCTGTAGTGGATTCTGAGACATGATGCGAGATTTTCTAAGAGTGATACACATATAGTGCGACACCCAATGACTACTAAAACATTTTTCTATGAGGTAACATCTAGTATGGATGGCCGAAGTTCCTTGATTCTTTTCCAGGAGGGGCCATCTAGCAAGTATGGCCATTGTGTTTCTCAGTGCTTTCTGAGAGGTACCATCCAGCATGATGGCTAGAGTACCTCAATGATTTTCCAATAGATATCATCTAACAGGGATGTCCAGTGTGTTCTTTAGTGATTTCATAGAGGCACTATCCAGTAGGGATGGATAGAGTTCCTCAATGATTTTTCAAGAAATACCATCCAATAGGGATGGCCAATGTGCCACTTGATGCTTTCCAAGAGGTATCATCCAGCAGGGATGCCTGGAGTACCTCAATGATTTTTTGAGAGGTACTATCTAGTAGGGATGACCAATGTGTTCTATAGTGATTTCTGAGAGGTACCATCTTATAGGGATGGCCAGAGTTACTTGAGGATTTTTCGAGAGGAACCATGCAACCGGGATGGATAAAGAAGTTCTGGGTTTACCTCTAGCTGGGATAGAAAGTAGTCCCCAATAGTTTTTTTAGTTTTGTCTCCAGCTGGACTATGATTCTTTCTCTGATGGAAGATCTAGGATTCCCTATAGTGGGGATGGGAAGTGGGTCTTGTCGATTTCACTTGTCGGGTAGTGCCCTCCAGTACGGCTGGGGTAGTGGTCCTCAATGACGTTTGGGTGATTATCCCTCCTAAAATACTAGGCCATGAATACCTGATGACTATAGGGGAACCCTCTTGCTAGGCTGGGCATGGGCCCTCAACATTGAGATGATCTATCGACTGTGTGTTATAGTGACAGGGCATGCATTGCCATACCTTTGGACTCTTAAATAAGAGGGATGCTTTTACCACCAAGATGCATCGTTTTTATGTGATCTAAAACTATTAGAGAGAGAAAATGTCGCCCAAATTGGATAGTATCATGTTGACTTGATTGAATCCCTTTGACTTTCAATTCATGTATGACATGTGGGATGATAGGCATCGATTGTGGTTACTTATGGAACTATTGGCTACTCCCTTTTTTGGGATTAGCTGGGAGATGGATATCCCCTTACTCTGCCATTTGGGTTTCTTTGGTTTAGAATATATATATATATATATATATATATATATATATATATATATATATATATATTCTATTTCTAGTACCCACTCCTTGGGTATTAGTTACTCTATATCAAAGAGAGGTGAAGACACACGGTGTATGTCATGTGCTTTATATGTCTATATTCTTGTTGTTTTACGAGTGTACTCTCCTACTATTGGTAGTGAAGACTTGATGAAAAGTTCATTTTCTCTCCATTTCTATCTCTTTGTGTTTAGAAGAGCTTATATTACACTCTTTTGGGTTGATTTTCACTTTTTTTTACTATCCCGTGTTCTCTCTTCCAATCCCCTCTTCAGTACCTCTTTTGCTGCTCCCTTGATCCTTCTAGGCATCCTACTAAGTATTTTTATGCTCACACCTTCTCGGGTTTTACCCGAATTGGTGTTACCTTGAAGATCATGGTCAAGTTAATTGGGAAATCATAGGATCTTATGGATACATGGTGCTTTGATAGAGAGCGGTTGTCATAGCTTGGGATCCATGAGTGGGGATCTCCCAGCTGTTTAACCTTTCTACATATTTTCTGGTTAAGGAACTTTTCTAGTTGGGCATGTATTTTTTCCCTTCTTCCTTTCAGTTTATTGTCTCAAACTTATACTATTTAGTGGTTTATGAATCTTTTTTTTATTTATAGTTGTGTTGCATCTTTTGTTCTTTTGCCACTACACTTTTTCATTGAGTTGGCTATGTGTGTGTGTGCATAAATGTTCTTATAAAAATTCCTCCCTGAGTTTTTTGTGCCCTTGTTGCTTAACTCCACCACCTTGCCTATAAAGACGGGCATGGGGAAGTTGCTTCTCAGTCCCCAACATTAGTCGTGTCATAAAAAGTACTATCAGAGGGAGCTTCAACCCTTGGGACATTGTTCATACATTTTGGTAAATTTTATTGGTTGGGTTTTGGGAAACAGTGTTGAAGTGTCTCACCAGAGGCTCTCAGGATAGGGAGTCCAGTGATGGTATGGGAAACCAACATATCCATTCACCAGGACCCGGATTATCCACTTATCGACTCATAACCCTTAGACGCTCATTGGGAACAGTGGTATACAAATAATATATGATTGAGTCTTCAACTATCATTCTAGATTCATCTCCCCATTCTGGTTGTTTATATATATATATAAATATTATTTTAACTGTGGTACTTCTTAAGAACAATCAGGATGTCTCTGTGATGATAGCCATCTCGGATACTAGCTCTGGTTTGTGATGACGACCCTGTGAGTAATGATGCCTCATTTCAGGACATATCATGTGATCCCCTTTATCTAGGTTAGTAGGTAGAAACATATCCAACTATTGAGTAGTAGACAACCCCCGAAAAGAGGGTTGAGGACCTGCGTAGGCTAAGTGTGCTTCACAAGTTCCAACACCATAGGCCGCTTTAGTTCTGCAGTGACCCAGACCCTCAAGAAATATAGGTTTGGTTAGAGTCAGTGGTATGCATATTCAGACTTGTAAGGACACTAACAAATCAGAGGGTGTATTTGGAAACCAACCATTTCAATGGAGCCGCTGGACATTGGTGGAGCTTGGTTTCTCAAATACACGATAAATCGACAATCTCATGGGACGACTTCCTACAGTTGTTTCATGAGGAATACTTCCCCTCCTAGTGCTTCAGTCAACATTACGAGCTCCTCCTCTTTCAACAAAGAGGGTTGATAGTGACTGAGTACCCAACTAGGTTTATAAACCTAGCATGCTACTCTCTAAATATGATCCATTAAAGATACTTCCAAGCAAAAAAGTACAAGCATAGACTCCTGAGAGATATTTGTGCTATCTTATTACCCCTATACATCCCCATCTATTCCAAGGTGATGGAGTATGAACTGGTGATAGATAAAATTCTGTCTGAGAGACTCCATGCAACTGGTTCTGGAAGTGGGAACAACATAGCAGTGACTTCTGCCGCATCTTGTATGCACCAGTCACCAAGATCTCGAGGAAGGAGGCCTCCCAATAATCAGTCTCAGGCACATAGTCTAGTGTATATGAGGAATCATAGAGTATGAGAACATCCTGGGGAGGGCTGGTGTTATGCTTGTGATGGGTGAGGTCAGATGGAAGGACACTGCCTGACCAAACGTGCTGAGAACACAAGCCAGACAGCAGGTGGACCACCACAGTAGGGAAAATGCAGTGATCAGGGTGGTCCCCTAGGAGGTGGTGCAAGAGGAGGAGTAGTAGTATATAGAGTTAGGGGATGACATTATGAGGTTCTTACACCACCACCAAGCTGGCTACATCAGACTAAAAATATGGTAGATGGGCCCACAGATAGCTACAAGCCTTGGATGTCTATGATCCTATAGAGCACAAGATGGTTAGAGGTACACTCTGTTTCTTATAATATTTTTAGTATAAATTGTTAAGAAATTTGTGAAGTAATATTTTATACCTACTCCTTGCTTGAGGATTTACTAGGGTGAAGCAAGGAGTTGGTGTAACCCTAGGTCATTATAGTACGATGTAGCTATGAATGCATGAGTAAGAGGGGTAATTCCTCGACTGAGATGCATTTTTTCGATGTGGGAAAACCCATGAGGGAGAGTCAGTGCCTCCAAAATAGGAATGTATAGTGTCTTGTGGGATGAGTCCCTATAACTTATGCATTCATGTAGGGGTTTTATAATTGTGGGTCAGATCAGGTCCTGGATTTTCCAGTTGAGACTTTCTTCTTGACCGAATTTTGTTGAGAATTCCACTAATGGGTGTGGTGGAGTGTCTGGTTTGGGTATTAATATCCTTACAAGGGAAGAGAAGACACACAATGTATGCCACTTGCTTTCCATGTCTATATTCTTATGGTAGGATGAATTTACTCACCCTCTCTATTTGTTTTTACCTTGAATGATCAACATCAACCTTGATACATCAGTTATCATGTATAGCTAGAGGTGATGGAGACACCATGAACATAACTACGCAACTCACTATTTATTGTTGACAGAAGTAGTCTTCGGCCTGAGGGTGTGGAAACACTACCTTATGGGAGAGCGCTTTGTGTTTTGTTAAGGCTGCCAAAGTCTTAGGTACGTCTTCACCTAGAGAGACTTAAACCTGATGTGGAAAAAATGATTGAAATATTTATAGTAATATAACATCAAGACAATCTATAATTCAGGAAATTGAAAAGTTGTAGAAGATTTCATTAGGAGGAAGTCTCAATATCACTTAGTTCAGGAAGTATTGTAGTAGTTAGCTTCCCTATAGTTGGACCTAGTGAAATAGGAGGGTACAACTTTTCTTCAGTCGATAGTGTTGACTCCCTCTCTTCCCCAGCATGTAAGAGAGTCTTAGTTATGAGGCATCGATAGTGAAATCTCTAGTGACCATATATCCTTAGGTTCTCCACCTAATGAATATTATAAAGGAGGTAATCATGAAACCATGTTCTAGGGATAAACTATGCTTCCATTCAAAATGTGGGATGTAGATGTTCAGTCGGGAAATTAAACTACCTATCCAAGGTTCTTTAGATCATTTGAGACCTTTAAAAGAGGTGACACAGTTGCATACCTCTTTTCCCTACCCCCAATAGTTGGTGTGGGTGCACAACATCTACCAATTGTCACATCTAAGGAGATACATCCAAGTTCTTACTCACATAATTAGTAGGAGAAGACCATATAAGGACATGCCATCCCTTTTGTTTGTGTGTTGTGCCAACTTGGAAATGTGCAGGTTTTCCTAGGATCAGGAGAGCTAGGTGTGAGCTCAATAACTGGAGTTCTTTCCCTAGTTTTTATTTTCGGGGATGAAAATAATTAAGGAAGGATTGATGTAGAGACCCAATTTTTTCATGTATGATATGGGAATATTTATACATATATTTCTAGAGCAAGGTGCGGAGATGGTGTGGAATTATTAGGATTTATGTGGCCATAATATATTATACAAAAAAATTAATTTTTTTATATTATTTACATGATAGAAATGAGTTCACTATAAAATTTTTGATCAGATATGAAATCTATGGCCGCGGTTGAGTTTGGAATGTTTCATTTACCCTAGGTGGGGCATAACTTTGGTCAGCATTTCACTTCTATGGGAAATTTCCCCAACGGAAAAATTATAAATAAAATAATTAAACCTAATTTATTTGATCTAAAATTTTGAATCTACTAACTTTATAATGGGGGATTAGATTGGAGATCCATGACCACTACTAATATCAAAATGGGTTTCTTTACCTAAGTGTGACATAAAATGATAGGCTATAGAGGTTTCATAATCTACAACTGTTGGCGGGGGTTTTAGTGTTTTTCTATAAAGAAACACTTTTGTTTTTTGGATTAAGGCTAACCACTAGTCCCCTCTATCTCTCCCTCTAAGCCCACCAATGTCAATCCCATCCATTCTTTGACAAATCAAGAACATATAGTTTTGGGATAAAATCTAAAGTGAGGAGAACACGTTGGTGTTGTCGATCAGTTGAATCAATGTAGGATTTCTTTCCTTTGAATCTGCAATTTGATTTTAAATTGAAAATTCTTTTCTGAGTTGTTTATTTTATCTTTTTATTGTCAATCACTAATGGTTGAACTACCACGACTATTGATCCATATTGTTAAACCTTAATTTTTATCTGAAAATTCATCCATTCTTCATAGACTTCATTGCCTATTTTCTAGGATGCATTGATCGACTGTCAGATTCTTGAGTAGGGGATTGAGATGTGAATGTCTTGTCTCGGGGTTTATTGATCCATTTTCGGATCTGAAATCGGTCTACTGAAGGTTTCAGTATGAAATGTGGGAGAAGGGGAATTGCAGGTCTGACATGGTGGTGCCGAAAAGGGTTGGGTGGAGGGGCCGGTGCTTGGGGCGAGCGGTATGGCAGTTGGGTTTGAGGTGGTGGGTGGTGGGTATAGATCTCTAGCACACCTGGTGTGCTGGGGTGGCTGGAGGTCAAACCGGTAGCCAGCATGCGAGGTGATGAAGCCGGGACGGGGGAGACCGTTGCCAAGGAGTAGTGGGATGGAGACCGTTAATGGAAGGAGACTATGATGGAGGAGTACAGAGCTAGCTGGAGAGTGCTTTGGTCAGGTGGGGGACATGAGGGGGCTAGGAACTATAGAGTCTGGTGGGCCATTGACACCGGGCATGACTGAGGGTATCTGCGGTGCAGCTGGCACGGTGGGCTGGGCACGGAGATCGGACCAGGCCGTCATCTAGTAGGTTGGGCTAGCGAAAAGCTGGCCACATACTGAAAAAATGGGGCAGTCCAGTCAGAGGGGTCTAGCCTAGTTGGAACAGGCGGCCACAATGGGATGGACCTATTTAAATTGGTCTGAGCCCCTTTAAATGTATGTATCTCCTAATCCAGGAATATGTTTGATTCACCGTGTATGAACACAAGTCTCTCTATTTGAGATTGAAATTTTTCGACCAGTTTGGGAGTTTTATTTCTTTCTTTGATTACTATATTTCACGAAACATCTCTGAGTACTAATAATGATGTATTTATCATTATTCATGGATCTCATATCGGATCCATCTTTAAAACAGGACATACATTTAACACATCATCAGTATGGGAACAAACCTAGTCTGGGTGAGAACGTTTTAAGAATACTTTCAAATTATCTAAACCAAAGTCAAGGTGTGGGACCCATGAGGCTAGGTTCGCATGTGTTGCGGTGAAATGTAGCTTTGCCACCAAGTATTCGTTTTGGACAAATGAGTAGTCATTGTCCTATGTTTTTCTGAGAAGATCGCAATGGTGCAATCCATATAATTTGTTTCGAGACTGAGTCATGGGCCCCATGGGATGTCTTTCTAACAAAATTCAGAAACTTATGAATTTTCCACTAAATTTCCAATTGGGGTGAATAAATAGTCAATCCTTCATGTTTTTGCATAAGTATCACAAAGGAGTGATCCATTTGGATGTGAAAAGCCTTATTTAGGATCTCATTAAATGTGAAAACATGAAAGGAATAATGGTGTAAGTTCTATATTATTTTGAAGAGAACCCACATCTTATGTCAGCTTTAGCACTGAGAGAGTTGGGAGGATGTATGAAAATATGTGGTCAAATGCTATGGTCCGTTGAGGAGGTGTGTCAGTAAAGATACGCATTTGACCCTCTATATCAGCGATGAGTGGCGTGCACTCAACAAGCTTCTAACTAGATGGTCCATGTTCTCAAGGAGTACCATGGTACACATAGGGGAACTAAAATTTTATCCTCAAGAATGGTTAGGTACACAGTAAGACGATGAGGTGAGGTCACACATCATGTGGGTCCCACCTACGTCATGTACCACTTTATGAATATTATACATCTAGTAACTCCTTTTGGACATGAAACTTAGAATTTGAGTCACCTATCCTGAGTCATTTTTCACAGGTAATGTGGTGTTGCCCTCCATATGGGATTCTGATATATAATTTGATATATTCTATGTGTCACACCTATCTGGGGTGGCACCCAATGACTACAAAGATGTTCTTATGAGAGGTTACATATAGCAGGGATGGCCAGAGTTCCTCAATGATTTTTTGAGTTGTACTATCCAGTAGGGATGACAACTATATTCCATGGTTATTTCTGAGAGGTACCATTCAGCAACAAGGTCTAGAGTCCCTTGATTCTTTTCTGAGAGGTACCATCCAACAAGGATGTATAGTGTGTTCCTCAGTTCTTTTTGAGAGGTACCATTTAGTACGGATGTACAGAGATCTTTGATACTTTTCTAAGTGGTACCATATAGTGGGTATGTCCAGTGTGTTCCCTGTTTCATTCCAAGAGGTACCATCCTAGTGATATTTCTAGAGTCCATCAATGCTTTTTTTAGAGGTACCATCCATTAGGGATGGACATTGCGCTCCTTAGTGTTTTTCGGGTGGTACCATCCACCAGGGATGGCCAGATTTCCTTCATGCTTTTTTAAGAGATACCATTCAGCATGAATGGCCAGAAAAGTTCCAGGTTTACCTATAGCTGGCCTGTGAAGTGGTCCCCGATGGAAATTCTGGGTTAACCTCTAGCGAGGTTGGGAAGTGGTCCCCGATGGAAGATCCAGACTTCCGTTCAGTGGGGCTAGGTAGTGGGTCCCAATCGACTTCTGAGTGATGATACCCCCTGATGGACTAGTGCACAAATACTCGATGTCTAGAGTGCGACCATCTAGCTAGGCTGGACATTTCTACTTGACATTAAGATGACCTCTCAACTGTGTGACATAGTAACGAGGGAACTTTTACAAACCTTTGGACTCCCTAGGAAGTGGGAATCTTTTCCCAATAAGAGATGTCCTTGTTACATGATCTAAAACTATGAGGGAAAGATAGTTCCACCCAGTGAAGATAGTATCAAGGTATTTTGATTGATTCCCTTGAACTTTAGGTTCAGGGAAGATGTTTGGGATGCTGGGCATCGATGGTGGTCACTTCTGGAACTGTTATCTACTAACTTTCTTCAGATGAGCTATGAGATGGATATCCCCTTAGTCTTCTATTTGGGTTTCTTTGAATAATCATACACACACACACACACACACACACACACACACACACATATATATATATATTCTATTTCTTTTAACCACTCATTGGGTTTTAGATTCTCTCCTTCCAAGAGAGTCAAAGAAATGCAGGGTTTTCCATTTGTTTTTTGTGTCTAACTTATCATGGTTGGATGAGTCTGCTATCCTTCTATAGGTAGCGAAGACTCAATGGTAATTTTATCTTCTCACTATTTTTAGCTCCTTGTGTTTAGACGATATTATTTAACTCTATTATTGTGTTGAGATGAATTTATTTTTACTATACCTTTTTCTATATATTTCTCCACTCATAAGTACCTCTCTCGCTTCTTCCTTGAGCCTTTGAGGCATCCAACTAAGTATTTTTATACTCACCCCTACTTGGGATTTTCCCATACTTGGTTTTCCCTTGTATATGATGAACATGTTGATCATGAAATTAAAGGAGCTTTGGGATATGGGGTGTTTGGACCGTGTGCGGTGATTGTAGCTTCGAATCCTGAAGTGAGGCTCTCACAGCTATTTTACTTTTCTACCTGTTGTTGGGCTATGGATCGTTTCTAGTTGGCTGTGTATTTTTTTTCTTATTCCTTTCGGTTATTCGTATTTTACTAGTAAACTTTTATTTTTCATGCATGTTTGGTTTATTTATAGAATTTTTGAATCTTTTTGTTACTTACCCTTTGAACTTTTTCATTAATTTGCATACATATCTGTGCATAGTTTCTTAGGAATAGGCCTCCCCAAGTTATTTGTGCCTTCGACACTTGTCACCACCCCTAGCCTATAGAGATGGGCTTGGGGTAGTTATGGCTTGAGCCCTAACATGGGTAATGTTTCTCTCATAACCACTATACCCATGTCTTTATAATATTATCTCCTAATGTCTCTTAAAGAGTATTTCAATTGACAACATTCAAGAGGTGATATTTTAAAATGTTCTCTTTTAAATTATTTTATCATTCTACGTTCTCCTCCTCTTTCTCAACCAACATTACATAAGGAATCCAATATAATAAATATTTGAGGAAGGTTATGTGGTTAATGGTGTATCCATATTATATAATCCATTCATCCATTTCATAAACATAACATATTTCATAATATGGTTGGTTCCCTGCTTCCATGTACAGTGGAATTCATTTTCCCCCAAAACCTATTGGGAAACTCATAGAAATGTTATTATGGTAAAATAAAATTGTAATAAGTATATGTAACATTAAAATAGTTATAAACTATTATAATGATAATTTAATTAAATAAAATTAATTCCTTTATTCACAGTCGGTAAATCCACCAAAATAAACTAACCACTTAATGTTAAAAAAATTAGTAAATGAGTCATCCCTATGATCAAACACATATGAATATTTGGAAACATATCATATATTTTATGGGAATTAAAATAATTTAATTTAGTTTTGGAGTTTTATTACCATTTTAAAAGAAAATAAAATATTATCTACAACAGATCCGACCTTGGAACCATGAAAAAAATGTCCTTAGTACGACAAAATTTAACATTATTTATCATGGAAATGGTTGTAAATGATAAAATAATAATTATAGTATATAAAATATAAAATAAAATGTTTATTAACCAAGTATTAATGAGTTTAATTTAATTATTTATGAAATTGTGTAATTTTGTAGAGTGATTTTGTAACCAAATGTAAGGGTTCTATCCAAACCATCCTATTTTATTTTTGGATACCCTTTCAATATCTTTACTACAATTGACATCTGAATTATTATTTTCTAATCATTATATATTAAGAATATATGACACCCAAAATTTAAAATAGTTCATTTCACATTTATTTAAAGGGTATATACATTTTTTAAAGAATCCCCTATCGATTTAATTCATTTAGAAGCCCAATTATACAGAACTTCATTGTCTCTTACCCCATTTCTTAGTCCAATCCATAAAATGTTTTAATCTATATTTGGTCTCCAAAATTATCCATTTGAATATGGGAAACCCTTTCTAGATTATATTTTAATTTATGGTTATTAATATTCTCTTTCCTTTTTTAAAGCCTCTTTAACGTTTTCCCTAAAACCCCACCAAAGATATACATTTCCCAAGTAACCTATCAACTTTTTTTCACATATTCACTTTAAATAGACAATCATTCCTATGGAAAATAATTATATTTCATCTACTAAAATACAATAATTTTTTAATCCCTGATCTCATAGAAACCATTAGGATATTACATATTATTATTCAATAAGATATGATTATGAGACTCATTTCTTTCCATTGGTATTCATTAAATGTCTGAATTCTGTTTGATTCATTATGTGAAACACATATGGATATACATGTTACACTAGGAATAAACACATAGATATCCAATTAATTGGATAGTGTTTATGTATCATGATATGATATATATTTTATTAGGGAGTAATCCTAATCCATTACGGGACTCAAATCATATTGTGATGTTTCCTTGGTAGTTTGTATTGACATAAAGTATTTCCATGTTTTATATTTTTTACAAATTTTTCAATTTAAATGATCTTATGATTCAATGTTATTTATAAAATTCCTCCACATGATTATTCATGATCATCTTCTTTCATGGTATCATGTTATTCCTTTTAAAATATATGATATTATTATTTTTCATGTTCACAACCTTACTCAGATTTTTAGATCACCCATTTTATATATGTATTCTCCTTGCTATTTTATCAATATTTAGAAGTTAAAATAGATTTATGAAATCATTATAGATATAAAAATAAGGATTTGATATTTTAGTTTCATATTGGTTTTTTTATGTACCTAATTTCCCATAGATTCTATGCCTCTAAAAATGTGATTGTATTTATTCGATATTTATGTTTAAATTATTATAATAATATTTGTAAAAGGATTGGGTCACTATTTTTGGTATTAATGTAAAGACTAGTTATAATAAAATGTTAACTTCTTTTAGGCATTGCATGACCATTTTATATATATCTTTTTGGATGGGTCTTGTTTCATGGTGTTTTAGATGAAATTTTGATAATTTTTGAATACCTTTGGGTTGTGAACTATTGGCGTATTGTTAGGGAAAACTAAGTGGTTTGGCCCAGAAGACCATGAAACCTATTATAATCCATTGTAAGGGGGGTGATGTTTTTAAAAACTGTAGTTCCACCACTCCAATACATGCACCCAGTGTGCTGTGGGGAATTCATTGTTTGTGTACGGTTAGATTTATCGTGCAACCAAACTATGCTCCCTGAACAGAATTCTGTTATAGGTTTTCGGTTAGGGTGGATGGCTTTTCTAACCATGTTTCCCTACTCGATACACCATTCGTGTGGTATTTAATCCCCCCAAATTTAATTTCAAAAATCCCAAACCTTCAGTTTAAGAGTCTAATCACCCCAATTTAGACATAAAATGATATTATTTTTTCTTTGAGACTATCAAGAATCAATTCCTCCTCTAACATCTTCCATTGGTGAATAAATGTGTCGATGTAATATATGATCCCTATCAATTAAGTGGATCTCCTCTTATGTGTTTTCTACCGATCTTCTATTCTCTCATCCTTATAGAGTGTCAGAACATCGTGTTCTTGATAGACCTAAACTCCATTTTTTGTGGATCTAATCATTGTATTGAATGATTTTGATTCTATATTTGGTCATAGAGATTTTTTTCCAATAGTCATTGTTTTCACTACCATCATGGGTGTTGATCATTTGATACCATGATTTAAAGATAGGTTCTTTCTTTTGATATTACCCATGAAATTGATAACTTGATTTGTTATATTAGATTGGAATGTAGTTTATTTTAATTATAAAATCTTTATTTTGAATGATTTGATTATTATACTCAAAATAGAATGGATTTTGAGACCCCCCCCCCCCCCACAATTCCAATGGATTTGGTATTTTGGGACGAATTACAAATGTGTTTGATTGATTTTTGTGAAAATGATTTAATGATTGAATTGATTAAATTATTTGAGATTTTTTCGGAGAAAATGAATTAAATTAAAATGATGAAAACCAATTAGTGGGTTTGGATTGAAAATTCATGAAATGATGGTAGACCCATTTTTTGGTATTCAAATTGAATTTCAATCTGGAAACACAAAATTAGTCAAATAAATTATATATGTAGATTAATTTTAAATGATATTATTTTACCCTTATTTATTAATTGATTTAGTAAATCCAACTCAGAGTAGTTTGTAATTAATTTTGGAAATGTACAATAGGATCTTCATCCACTAGCAATAGATCGATGGTGAAAACTCTTACAAAAAACCCAGTTTGTATTGATTATCCCTAATGATTTGTTGAGGAGTCCTATTAATACTATGCATAAGGAATTTATGTACACATGATTATCCATTATTATAGAATTGAGATTTTTGAGGATCCTATATCAAGAAGCAAGTGTAGTTCAGAGAATATAACCAGAGTATTTATTTTTTATTATTTGAATACATATTGAATTAATTATAGAAATATTTTACTCATGAGAAATGATTTATATAAATTATTTTATATAAAATTTTTGTTATTACAAGTTTGAAATGTATTCCACCTATTGATTTAAATTCATATTTTTTTAAATATTAAAATGACTCATTATATAATGCCCTGTTTTTTTTAATTGAAATTTTTTCGTGTTATTGTTAAAGAATATAATATAGAACACTTGTTCAGAAACTGATGGGAATTATATATCACATCATACCCTTTCCCTCAAGAATTTATAGATTTTAATATCCATATCTTAGAAAATGTATAGAGAAACATTGAGTTAGAGGATGTTTGTGATCCTTGGAAGTGCAGATTGATGATAGTGATCAATGGATACAAGTTCCACTTATTACACATGGTTTTGAGACTATTTTGGTTGGTTTATAGTAGTATTTCTTGATGTGATCATTGATTTGTTTATATATCTGATAAAGTACTATTTTACCAGTTTCACTTATGAAAGGTTATCCAACATTTATCTTGATTAACATCAAAAATTTTGTGAGAAATTATTCCTTCTAAGTTTTTTTAAGATTCCCTGTTCAAGTATTCAACATGTGGGGACCAGGAATGCCCTTCGAGATCCATAAATGACTTCTCGAGTATAATATTACAAGGTTATATAGGATAGTAAATCAAAAAATTTCATCAGAGGTATATGTTAAGCATTTTTTTCATGAATTAAGTATGTGGTATTCATTGTCTTGATAAATAGAAGATAAAATTTATAGAACATGGGAGGTAGTTTTGAGTGAGTTCCAAGATATATATCACTATATCGAGCCTTATGTATTCATCAGTGGTAAAGAAGAGTGTCATTGATGATAATTTAACCTATTTCAAGTCTTTTCCTTATTTTAATTGAGTTTTCTAAAAATCCCAAAATGTTGACTCCCAATTGAGTTGCTCATCTGAGTGTATTTGTTTAAAACTTTCTTACTGTATATTGATGGTCTGTAGAAACATTTCTATGAGAAGTCATTTAAAACATCCTAGGGAAGGAGATACTAATGAACTATGGCATGTAAACCCTCTATATAACTATAATTTCACTAAGATAGTTTTGCATGTTGTCCGAGTTCTTGGTAGTCAGCCAGAACCATTAACATTAACATTCCATTCATGGAAACCTAATGGGATAAACCATATGATTGTGTGAATAAAGATTCTTTGTAATAATACACTAGTTTTATAAGGGTCTAATGATCCAAAAGATGAGGAGTATTGGTTTAAATGGATTTATATTCTTTTTTGAGTTCTTGGAAACTTTTATTTCAATTAATATGATTTGTGTAATCTTTATGATTGATGGTCCAAGTAAAAGTTTGTGGAAGTATATGGCAACAACAAATAAGCATGGAGGCATGGAGTAGAATGTTCTTAATAACTTTTCTACCAATAATTTCTATCTAGATACCATGGTTTATGAAAAGTAAATGGAGGGTCTTAATCTCTAGAAATATGACAATATCATATCTCAGTACACCAACCTCTATGCTGATGTATTGTTTTTTCTCTTGGGATTGTCAGTAATGAGAAGAAGAGGGCATGATGATTTGATATGGGGAATTGAGATGAAAACGAATCCTATGTTCTCATACTAATGTTGATTTATTATTTTGATGTATTCTATATAATGATTATAGATGAGATTGAAATGGTTGGAAATTCAGGGTTGATGGGAGTTACTTTATCTACCAGTGGTAGTTCTGTGAGTTCTGTTAAAGGAAAGAGGAAGCTGATGAGTCCTCTGGTGGATCTGAATAGAATTATTCCACAAGACCTCATGTAATTCCTTTTAGAGTCCCTTTGACTTTATTACAGTGTTGTGAGGTTGGGAATTTGAAATGGATTTTTTACAAAGGCACCCATTATCTATAGTTCTAGATGAAACTTGGGTCACTTGTAGAAATTTAGTTATATATTTTATATAACTCATAGTGCCACAGGTTCATCAACACCTATATTTATCATGGTTCAATCAGATAATCAATAAAAAAAGTGTTCTTGTTACAAGAATCCAAAATGATGATTCTTCTCATTATGGAAGAGTCTCTAGTGGATGATGATACTGGTACAACCTCTATTAGAGGTACTATAACTATATCTTCATCCATAGTGATTACTTTATTTGATATCGGTTCATATCACTCATTTATATTGAGCCATGTTGTTATTTTGTTGACCCTTTATATGGTTCATTTCTCTTATGTGATGGATATTACTGTAACCCCTCAGAGAAAAGATATAGAAGGTCCATTGGTGTCTTCATATTTTCTATTTATTAGAGATTGATATTACATGTAGTTTTTAGGTTCTAGAAAATAAATCTATTGTTTCCATTTTCATGATGTATTGGATGATTTATCATTAGAACGAAATTTATTTTTATCCTCTATGGGAATCCTTTAAAATGATTTATGTGGTGTTCCTTGTAATTTTGGGAGAATTAGACCCATGATCGAGTAGATATGGACATTATTATGCTGAAATGAGAAAGAAAATATTAATGTTTTCTTGTTAATTGTGTCGATAATATTTCAGTAATAATATCACCCTATTTTCATCATGTTTCCCAATGTTTTTCTATCAAATTTATCTTTCATGCCACCTATAAGGGAGATAAATTTTTCGATCAATTTGTCACATAGTACATAGTCATTTCCTATATCTTCATAGAATATGGAACTATAATAACTGAAATAGTTTAATAAATGGTTTTATTATTTTCTTACGAAAGTATTTATATGATCGAGTGCATCACCTAGGGTGGAAGCTATTCTATTTGAATGAAATCTTTTGATTTTCTTACTATATGTTTTGATTATCAGAAAAAAAAATGGTTTAGAATAAAGAATAATTATTCATAGCCTCGAAAACATGATATGTTTGACTATATTAAAGGGTATAATTTTTTCTATAATATTGATCTCTAGTTTTTCAACAACATGTTTCGAATTAATGAATTTGAAACCCAAAAAATCATTTATATTAGTTATGGCCATTAAGAGTTTCATGTCCTTTCATTTCATACAAACATTTCTCCTATAATTTTCAGGGAAATTATGATCAGTATATTTCATGAGTATATCAACTCTTTCATTATAGTCTATATGGATAACATCATCATTTACTCTAAAACCATGAAAGATCATGCGATTCATCTGTGGATAGCGCTAGAAATTTTGAGAGATCATAGACTCTATAACAAGATCATTAAATATATTCTACATTTAGGATGTGATTTTCATGAAAAATGTGGTATTAAAACATGTATTTTATGCTTAACCTAATTAAGAGAATTCTTTTATAGTATCTGGTTAACTGCTAAATATTTTTGTGATTGAGTTCTTCTTGGGTTTATAGGGGTATTGTCCCAAGTTTTAAAGGATTTATCAATGTTGGATTCTCTAATGACCCCTCTTAATAAAAAGTAGTAATTTTTTTTGCATAATGTGTTTCATAGTAATTTTATTGAGCTAAAGAATATTTTTAAGTCCACACCTATGTTGACTCTTAAAGAGGCATGTCCTGGCTATGTTGTCTCCTGTAATGCATTATGTTTGGGTTTGGGATGTGTTCTATTGTTGGATGATCATGTTATTTCATATGGATCTAGATATCTTAGGACACATGAGAATAATTTTCCAACAAATGATGTTAAAATCACATATTTTATGTATTTACCTAATGTATGGACGTATTATTTTATAATAAAAAGGCTTGACATTAATTCTGATCATAGTAGGCTGAGATATATCTTCTTGAAAAAATATTTCAATCTCGGGTAGAGGTGTTGGGTTGAGTACCTTCAGTCATTCCATTTATACATTTATTATACTATATAGGTAATGTCCAAGATGATGCATTAAGAAGGAAACATTCAACCTAGACTGTGAAAGAATCTTCATAAGAGTGGAATTCGATTATTATATTTTTACAGTTTTACTATAGAGTCCTGAAGAATGAGTAATAAAATGTCTTGATCAGATTTCAACTGACCTCCTCTCTTCGTGAGAGGATTCATCTTGATCAGCAGTGGCATGATGTGTTCCACATTTTTAGAGGATCACTTTCTGGAAGGGATACTTTCACTTAATGGTGATTCTACACAAAGTATTTTTATGATTTCTAAAACTAGAAGGTTGTTCCTTTTCCATGAATAATTCTGTGATAAAATATTATCATAGTTCTCAATGGGTAGTCTACCTAGGTACCAAGATAATGTCCTATGATATATTGTAATGATTTTTGTTAATAGATTTGATATAGGATACCATTGTATTTGCTTCACATTTTTATACTTCCTAACATGTTGAGGTCGAGCATGAGATTCCTTCAAGGATAATCCTCCCCTTTAGTGATGAAATGGAAGTGGATCATATTTCTATGGACTTTATGGTGGGTTTTCAACATAACTTGTATATAAATAATGTGATATTATTTCTGAACGATCGGATGGACAAATTGGCTCACATTATACACATCTTTGATACAATAAAATATGAGGACATTTTTAGAATATACATACAAGAAGTTTTCAACTTTCATTATCGTCTATTTGTAATAGTCTATAATTGGGTTACTCATTTTAGTTACAGTTTTCAAAGAGGTCTCCTAGAGGAAATGGGAACTCAAGTGAGTTTGAGATTGACATTTAATACCCAAATAGTTGTATATATAGAGATTGCTATATAGATTTTAGAAGACATAATGTGTGATTATGTCCTTGATTTTGGTGGAGCTTGTGATAGCCACATGGGATTGGTTTAGTTTTACAATAACAATAGTTACAAGTTATCCATTTGTATAGATCCCATTTGGGCCTTGTGTTTCCTCCCATGTAAATATCTATTGTTTTGGTTGGAGATTGATGATCCTTCCTTGTACGGACCATGTATTGTCCAAGATACAATGATTAAGATTATTTTTATTCATCATAGAATTTTCAAATCATGGAGATGAAATAAATCATATTCTGATTTTCATAAAATAACATTAGAGTTTTTAGTTGGTGATATGGTGTAATTGATAATTTCACCTCAGTTGGGTTACCAATAATTAGGGATACTGGGAAGGATTGTAGTACAATTCGTGGAGAATTTAGAGGTTATTGATCAGGTGGGGAAAGTGGAATACTATTTATCACTTGCTCTATAGTTGATGTTGATACATAATTTTCTCAATGTATCAAAACATATGATATATCTTTCTAAACCATATCAATTCTATAGTTGAAAAGAGATCAAAAATGATCCTAATTTATCTGTGGTTGTACACCTAGTCATGATAGTTTATTCAGAGATAAATGTACATCATGGGAAGATGATACCCTTGTTCTGTATTCTATGAATGCTTGTTTTTGATTATCATGAGATAGGGGAGTGTGAGGAATTGATGAGATATTAGGGGCCTCATCATTTGATATAGATCCTTTTTATAGTTGGGACATAAATTTTTATTATCAAGACACTATAAAATCTTGTTACCTTATTTTAGGTGTTCATTGACCCATTTTTTAATCTCATTTTGGCTGGTTATTGTTTTCGGTTGTTTTTGGTGAAATTTTTAGTATTTTTGAATCCTTTTAGGCAACTATATTTTGGAACATTGTTACGGAAAACCGTGTAGTTTATCCCCATAAACTATGCACCTTGATGTAAGAATATATAACATGGCACACAATTATTCTAGAACAAGATTCCACACCTCACAACCATGCACCTTTGGAATGTGGGGAATTTATGGTTGGTTCATGGTTATTTTAACCATGTGGCTGAATTTTACACCCCAAATAGAATTCCAATAAGGGAGAACAGTTAAGGATTACAAATTTTCAAACAGTGCTACCCCCAACACGAAATTGATCACATGGTTTTTATTCCCCAAATTATAATTTTAAAAATAATAACTCCTAATTAAGAATATAATCAACCCCATTAATTATTAATAAGTCATACCCCTCTCTAGTAAGTGGATCTCCTCTTGTTTGTTTTCTTCTGGTCTTCATTTCTGCCCCCCTTATAGAGGTGTACATGATTATGTTCTTGAATGTATCTAAAACCCCTTTAGTTATATCTAATACTTATAATGATAGATCATGAATCTAGATTACATTCATATATATTATAAAATTTAGATAATTTTTGGTATTCTCATCATGTGTTTTGATCATTTCATTATATTATTTTAAGGTATGTGGTTCATGTTTATATTATCCTTCAAATTGAATCCTTGAGTTTCCAAATTTTTGTGAAATATCATTCAATTTATTTATAAATCCATTATTTATAATGATTTCATTATGAACTTAAAATTTTCATTTATTTTGAGGAAAACTATAAATTCTAATGGAATTATAATTGAGGGATGAAATTACAAAATCATTGCTTTATTTTTTTCAAAAATGTTTTGATGATGGATTGATTAAATGATTTTAATTTTTTTGAGAGAATTTTTTAAATTGGATTGATGAAAACCCATGATTGGTTTTGGATTGAAAAATAAATAAATGATGAAAACCCCATGTTTTGGTTTTGAAATCAATTTTTCATGTCGAAACTAAAAATTGGACAATTAAATTGTTAATGATGATTTATTTGAATTGACTTGATTTCCCATTTATTCAATAAAAAATTTAGAACATGGGATATTTAGAATTTGTAAGGTCACTTGGGACTATAATTCTAGGTTATTAATGACCTAGAGATAGACTAAAGATGAAAAATAAAAAAAATAGTTTGGAATAATTATCCCCGATGAGATTATGATGAGTCTTATTTGGTGAGATACTAAAAAATGTATGTACACATGATTGGTGGATATGAGGTCCACATATTACATAGGGTTTTGAGAAATTTTATGGTTTTTATGGTAGTTTTGGTGGATGTTATTTTTGAGTTTTTAAATATTTGATTAGATACTATTTTAAACATTTATTACTAGTACTTTCTCCTTTAGGAGTGTTTATATATTATGTTGTATCTTGTTTAAATTCCACAGTTTTCTATAATAAAATTTTCCTTATTTATTATTTTATGATTTAACTTGGAAGTCACCAACTCATGGGGATCAATTTTACCAATTATTATATGACTATTATGTCATAGTAAATATAGTATTAGGGTGTTTAGGCAATTGGGGGAAAATAGTTTTATTTTTTGGGATTATGACTATAATAAATTCATAATAAACCTACATATATTTCTATGTATAATATTATTTTTTTAAATTTGGGTGATGTATAGAGTGAGTGGTTTCCACAAAATTACATCCTTCTCTGAATACTAAAAATTGATTTGTCTCTGACATAATTGTTCCTCAAGGTAATAAAACCAAAAAGTTAATATTGGTTATTACCTCTATCATTACCTGGTGCATGACAAAGCGGCCTTGTTTCACACCTAGTTTGACACACCCAATGGATATTATTTTAAAAATTCATTAACTATTTATTAACCACTATGAATTTATTAAATATATAGTTAATATAGAAAACATATAATAATAATTACAATAGATAACCTAGATTGTAATGTGGAGACTCATAAGTTAGGAAATACATGTCATTTATAAAATATTCCTTATAAGATATAAATTTCATTATTTATTGATTACTAGTTAATGTATTTTTATTAAAAAGATTATTTTGGATATACTAAATGAGTAAAAACAAAATCAAATAGTGAATTATGTGCTTATTATCAATTCATGAGTTACAAATGTCTTTAATGATTATAGTTCTACACATTCATTAATATATTCCAATTTTAGTAAATCTATTTAAACACCACCTTAAATCATGGGGATTAATGTATATGTGAGAACAATAAATAGAGAAATTATTTCATTTCAAGTATATAAATCTTCTGAAGTCAATGTTTGTAGACTACACCACCTAAAAAATAGTTTTATAATTCCTTCAATAGAATTTGATATAATATTTTTCATTAATTAACTATCCTTATTTAAATAATACATCAAATAGCATGAGAGGGAGATGACTCTTCACATCTTAATTCATCCTCTGAAAGTATTATATTATAAGTAGGAGGATGAGGCACATTTTGAATCTTCATCTCATTTATAAATATTATTTCCTTAATAAAAAAATCACATTATTGAGATAAAAGATCAAATAATACTTGAAGATATTCCCATTATTGGGGAATATTATGATGAAATCCATGAGGTGTTTATTGATCATCCGCATAATTGAGTGGCTGAGTTTAGAGTGGAACTTATACATAGATATATTACCATATTCAAGACTCCTTATAAAATGGGATCCATTAATGTAGATGAACTAAAGATAAAATTTTAAGAATATTTGGAATAAGGTTTTATATTTCACTATAATTCTAAATGGGGTAAGCCTGTCCTCTCTTCCAAGAAAAAGGATTGGTCAATGTGACTACACATCGATTATACTAAACATGAGAAAATAATGATAGATAAAAAAATAAAAACCACTTATTGATGACCTGTTATATCAAATAAAATGGAATATATTCATGAGACTTACTTTTAAATTAGTTATAAACACTATGATTTTATACTGATTCACATCAGATTAATAATGATCTGGAAGTATCAATGGACTTGATGAATAGTATTTCATGATTACATTCAACATTTTGTGGTAGTATTTATATATTATAATATAATATACTATACCATATATGAGGACCATGAATATATTTCAAATACTATGCCAATGAAATTGGGATATAAGAATAAATATAAAATGTTCAAAAAATGAGAGTTATGTATAGATGAAGTATCATTATTGGAGAACATTATCAATAGGAAGGGGATGTCATTGTACCATTCAATGGAAAAGTGTATTACGTAAGGGAATACATAACAACATATAATAAAGATCAGTAGTTATGTTGTACTAGTAGGGTATTATCAATTATTTGTCAGAAACATCACCAAATTATCATATCTGAAGACAAAGATGATTCTAAAGGGGGAAAAGTAATTATGTAATAATGACAATAAAGATACCTTCAGAGGATTGAAAAAGTGTCTTATCACTACACCAATAATTACTCTACCCAAAAGTGGGTAAATCTTCACCGTATTTAGATATCATTCAATGAGGGTCTTGTGATGTATGCTAATGAATAATGGTAAAGTGGTTTTCTACACCTCAAGGTAGATAAAAGTTCATGATAAGAACTATCCAACACATGATCTCAAGTGGGTGGTAGTGATCTTAGAATTGATTATTTGGAATTAATATCTCTATGGAGATAAGTTTAAAATATATATGGATCATAGGGTACTAAGATATATATTCATACATAAAGAGATAAATATGTACTGTATAGTATGGTTAGAACATATCATGGAAAATTCCTACTCATTCCAATTCCATCCTATGAAAGTGAATAAATTAGAAAATGATTCTAATAGAAAGGATTATAAAACCCTATCAATTATGGGAATTGAGAAGGATCTGATCATCTTAGAAATTAAATGGATAATCATGGGAATCCTAAAGTAGTGAACATCATCATTAAAATTTTAAAATATTTCTCAATATCCCTTATTGAGAAGGTGAAGGATGATCAACACGATGGTTTTGAAATTATGAAAATGGTCGAATCTATAAGAAATGGAAAATAAATTGATTTTAAAAGCTATGGATAAGGAGTTGCATGATTTGGGTCATGACTATATTTGTCATCAAATCATATGATAAATAATTATATTTTCCTTGATATGTACAACCTGAATATCTCTATCAATCTAGGGAGAATGAAGATTCAATGAGATATTTGAAAGATTTTTGGTTGAAAATAGGAAGTTTGAGATTAGATAATTATACATCAATGTTCCAATAATTTTTTATTTCAAGGAAGAAATGAAAATTTCTAAGGGGGTGATGAAACCAATACCCATGATCAGATGGAAATTAGAGAATAATATAATGGATTTTTTCATAGGTATTATAAGGATATCTAAAGGAAATAATTCATATGGGTTGTGGTGGATCATATTATAATTAATTCTCACTTAATTACAATTATAATAGACTTATCAAATGAAAAAATGCAATGTTATACATTATATAAGTGATGAGGATGCATAGAACACCAATATTGATTGTATCCAATCAAGATTCTAGATTTACCTCCATGTTTGGGTAGATAATCTAACATTATATAATAATTTATTGGAACATTTGTATAGTTTAAAACCCAAAACAGAGAGCCAAACTGAGTAGAATATCTATACATTGGAATATATGATGATAAATTCTCGCTGGACATGAAATTATTATAGGAATATCATCTTTTTTGGGATGAGTAAATATATAATAATATATTTCACTAAATATTCAAAATAGACCCATATGAAGTTCTTTATTAAAAGATATATCAAAAATCTTTTTTGGGAGATGATTTTAGGGTAAAATAATATATTATATGAAATGGTTTAGGAAATTATAGAAGATTTCAATATCATTCAAAAACACATCAGCAATGCTAAGAGTTGATTGATATGTTTTACTAAAAATTATTTATGAGACCTGGACTTTGAGGTTGGTGATAAAGTGTTACTCTATATATCTCCACAGGATAGGATTATGAGATTTGTAAATAAGGTAAAAATATGTCATATGAACATCATAATATTTGATATTATAGATCAAATTAGAGTTGTGTATTATTGACTATCACTCCCTCCAACCTCATCTCAATTACATGACATATTTCATGCATGACTCGTGAGAAAGTATAAATGAGACCCCTAAAATGTAGTTAATTAGAATATGGTAAAAGTGTAAAATGATACCTAATATGATGAGAATTCAGTGAAGATCATAGATTGTATAGATAATGTTCTACACAACAATAAAACTCATCTAGTTATAGTACTGTAGAAGAACCATATGTTTGAATATGTGTCATGGGAATAAGATGAATCCATGAACTACATATACCCTCACCTATATCAAATATAGTATAAAAAATATAATTTAAATTGTAAATTTTCTTTATATGGAATAATTTAATGACCCATAATTTTATCAATTTAATTTCCATATAATTATATAATTATGTCATACATATTAATGTACAATTTTATAAATCACAAAAACCACATGATGGAACAGTGAACATTCTAAAATTTTAAAATTATATTTTGAGAAAAAAATGTCCATAATAATTCAAAATATTATAATGGGATAAAAAAATAAAAATTAGATAATCATACTATAAAAAAATTTATCTCCTAGATCCACCTGAATAACCATACTCATGTACAACATTATAGAAATGAAATAAAATTTAATAATATAATATTAATCATAATATTTAAAATATATATAAACATTAGATAAAATATAATTGAATGAATTTTGAATGGAATATGATGTATTTATTTGAATTAGAGAACTCATATAACTATTACAAATCAGACTGTAATAACAAAAATAAAACTATAGGAATATGACAATTAAAATAGTCATATGACTGTTAGGAATATTTAACTAACCATTAGAATTTTTTCATCAATTTTTTATGTAGAAAATAATGTTTAGTTATATTATAAAATGATAATAGGAAATATTTATACCATGATACTAGAATATATTTTTTTTTGAAATTGATAAAATAATATATGTATTTTTGAAAACAAGATATGTTTTAATTGGGTTTTTATAAAAAATATAATAATATAAATGAATGAAAATATTAATAAATTGGTCTTATAAATTAATATTATTATATATTATAATGATAATTTAATTTCATATTACCATAAATAATTTTTCAATGGGTCCGCAGTGTTATCATAATAACATAATGTGTATTTTTTTTCAAATAACTATGGATTAAAATTAAAAACTAAATTTCTCATATTTAAAAAATTATTTTTTAAAAAATAAAATCATTTCTATATATAAAAATCAGAGAATGGATATATATAATTTTTTTAATTTTTAACAAAATAGAATGAATTTTTTGGTGAATGGGGAAATATAGTAGAATAAATTATTTAACATTATAAGTTAAATGAAAGATTATTTTCATAAGGGATGATGTAAGAACCCATTATTCCTGACTAAAATGAATTAGATATTTTTTTATAATAACAATATTCATAGATATTTCTATTCTAGAGAGAAAATAATATATTAATGAATATAATATTTAAAAACACCCCTCTCTTCTCCTTATAAATACTACCCCTCAATAACCGCTATATTAAAACCATTTAAGACTTGGAGGATCCAAAAAAATTTCACACCACTCTCATTACCTTGGTTCACATGTACCTAGAATATTTTATCCTCTAACATGTCTAATACCCATGTTCAATAAGATATATTTCATGATATGATATTCAAGGGGAAATATTCTCAAACCTACACCTTTAAATTCTTTTCCGAATCAACCTTTCTAGGGATCCATCATCCTAAATGAAAAAATTTCTCTAATATTATAAATATATTTTATGTTAATGTGTTAATGGTTTATCTTCTTCTACCCTCCACTCATTTATTTCATTAATATAAACGTTGTTCTTAATATAGTTGGTTCACCAACTCCTTGAACAACACAAACTATTTTTCTCCACATTCTCTTCTGCCATTATCAAAATAACTATATTAATTTTTTAAACCATACATGGAATATAAAATAACCCAATTTATCATGTTAAACCAATTTTATATCAATTATAGTTTTTTAGATAAAATTATTCACGTTTCCTTAATAAATACTCTTTACCCTTTTCCCTAAAACCCCTCTTAAGAGGTAAATTTGAAAAGTTACCCATATACTCTTATCTCATATTCACTTTATTTAGATATATTTTTTCAAGAACCATTCATTTTTTTCCTTTATGAAATTACAATAATGTTTTAATCTCATATTTTGGGTACACTATTAAGATATTCCATCTGGTTCTGCTATAAGATATGATTATGCAACACATTTCCCTCCATGGTAAATCTATATCTGTATGACTTATGTTTGATTACTCATGTAAGAAAAATATTAATGTACATGTTATGATTTGTGAACAAATATAGGGATTTAATTCATTTCATATTACTTCTGTCACATGAGACAATATGTAGAGTATTATAGAGTAAACATAATTCATGATGGAGATCTTTCCTCCATGTGAAGTTGTTTTCCAAGTTATCCAAGACTTATGTTTTGACATGTTTTTTGTTATGGTCACATTCCAATGTTTACATGATATTATTATTACATGATTTTTATTTAATTTTCCTTTATTATTATTCATGAGCCTCGTCTTTCATGATATTATATTATTCTTATTGAGACATATTATATGTTTCTTTATCAGGTTTATAGACTTAATAGAATTTATATCTATACCTTATTTTTTATGAATTACCCATGTTATTCTATGAAGTTTTAAGTCCTCAAAATTATTTAGGAGCTCATTATGGAGAATAAAATTAAGAAATTTTTTAGCTTCATGATGATTATTTATGTATCGTGTCTCCCAAATACTCATGGCCCCTTAGCCCTAGGATTTTATATTTTTGATATTTATGTTTAAATTCTTGTAAAAACACATTTAAACGGTTTTGGTCACTATAGTTTTATTGATTGTTAATTATTAAATAATTTAATATTATTGATGGTTTTTTCAGTTTTATTTAGTCTTTTTTACTTCCTATAATATAATGAAATCTTAGTGGTTCCTCCCATGAATGTAGTACAACCATTTGAAGCATGTTAAATCTCTTTTATACTCATAATGCATTATGTTCTTTTTTGTGTTTCTTTCCATGTATTTTACCATAATATGAATTTCTAAAGATATCCTAATTTCTATGATATTTATACTTCATATTTTTATTTTAGAACCCATTATTAGTGTGTTTGTGTTGATTTAATATTCCTAGTAACCATTTAATACTAATAATGTTGTAAAGATCTATAATAAAAAAATGAAATAGATGACATTCAGTTTTTATCATCCTATTTTTTGGACCAAATGACATTCTATGGGGTTTTTAATTTTATTGTTTGGTGGATGGTCTGTTTTGTAAACTGAGATTCACAATAAATTTCCAAGAGTTATAACAACTCAATGTGTTTTTAAGACTTGGTGTGAATACATAGTTGTTTCTTGAGTGGTTTTTTGGGTTTCAGGTGTTTTAGGCCCTGGAAACCCAATATTGGGTGAAATAGTAATGGTTCATGGGTTGTATGAAACTGTACATACCATAAGTGAAAACCATGTGACAGTTGTAGGTGACCTTAAGAGACTCGCAAGTGCTACACTTGGTTTCACAATATATGAACCTAGTCTACATTCTTAGTGTCATTTATATAGTATGTGTGCATTTTTCATCATATAGTTCACACATGATTTGTCCAACCATGTGTTTAAACTATGTGACCTAATAAAAATGTTCAAATTACCTTTCTGGCATTAATTAGATAAATGTTTCAAAACCTTTTCTTCCTTGTCCTCTCCTATAGTGGGTGACTCCTATTTACCTCACATGTGAGGCTTCTCTAACATATATACTAGGCATGGTATGATATCCATAATCTGATGTCATATTCGACAATTGATAGGTTATAGATGTATCTTGATCTTTTTACACCTTCCCTTTCTTCTTCTCTTCATTTATATTCTCTCTCGTTATGCTATTTTGGTGTGAGATAATTTTACATTCTTTTATGGTGTAAGACCATTTAGTTGATTTCTCTTCAATTAAATAAAATAAAATATCAAAAATTGGTTGTTTGAGTCATTCTTGGTATAAGGTAGGTGGAGAATGTCTTTTTACCTCATGTTTCACCACTTATAAAATATTGATGTTTTTTCATGTGTCAAACTGACCCTATTTAATTTTGATATAATTTTTTCCCTTGATTTAATTTTCTTAGCATTACTTATAAAATACTTATACCCTTCTTGTTGTGGTAGGAGGATTTGATCTCAACCCATACCACCCCTTTTGGGGATTTTTTCCTAGTCCCCCTATCTTAAAGTTGTATGCCTTTGTTAGAGACTCCCCTCAGGGTGTGTTCCTAAAAAATATAATAATTTTGATGCATGCTTATTTAAAAATCCACCTAGAATTGGGGTTCATTATATCTTGTAATGGAAATAAAATATTATAAATTCAATGAAATGAATTTTTTAATTACCAATGTCATGTTTTCCAATAAAACCTCTCTATGAGGCATTCTCTCTTTTGTTAAAAAGTGATACATGTTTTATGACTTGATTGGATTTATGGTTGAATGTTATGTCCTTCATAAAATACTTTTTTTGAGATATTCAATGCTAGATTACATGTGTCTAATTATATAAAATGAATTAAGAAATGATATTGGCCCTCTTATAATATCATTTTTTATTTATGAAATACTTATTAGTATTTCATATTATATTGTAAAATTTTAATTGATTAAACATATTATGAACACCATGAGTGATACTTAATTTCCTTCCATGGAACTATAAGGAAAGGATCACCTTTCATGTGTTCATATTAACTAACAAATTATGCCTTACACTAAGGAAGATATTGGTTTGCAAGGACGGGCTCACTGTGTGTTATTATTACCTAATTATGAGTGATACCGGTTCCCTTGGGGAGACACATTCGACAGTCTCATTGGTGAGATGGTTATACCTAGACACGAGTAAGAGTTAGACCCAACATTATGTACTCAGTTCAATCTAATATGTTGTTATCTCGCACTAGGTTGAGGGTGACTCTTTCAAGGAATTCATGGATTTATTTAGATGAGCTCTAAAATTAGTGAGCACTAGTGGTTTTTGTGGTGTGATACATAGATTCCTTTTAATGGTTCACCTTGGACAGGCCTATAATTCCACCAATTTAATTTTGGTATTTCCTTTAACATTAATTTATGTTAATACATATTTTTTATCCAAGGAAGCCTTTCTCTAAGAGAAATCACGAGTTTGGGTTTGGCCCACCTCATTATACCTATTTTATGGTTTTTTCTTATCACATGCCTCATATCACATTTGTATAGAATTACCATGGTTTAGAAATCTCTAGGTTAGGATGAAGCAGGTATTTTCAACTAGTTGTCCTTGAGGAACCTTAAATAAATTGGTTATTTATTTATTTTGCAATACTGCATTACTTTGTTATACATGAACACTTCTTATTTAATATGCATGAACTAGATTATTCATCACACATAGTTTTTGGTTGTCTAATAATTATATATCACACCTTTCTTGAGCTTTCATTGCACTGGGGTACCCGAGAAGATCTTCTTGTTCACATGCCATTAGTTTACAACTTGTTCTATCATGCTAGTAGCTTGGAGTTAGGAGCACAAGATTGATCTTGTTCTTAAGATTCTCATGGAGATTTTCCTTGAGGTCCCCTTTATTTATTCTCTTTGTTAATATATTATATCATATCAGTTTTTTGTATGTTTCCTTCTTATAGTCCAACATTACATGGATATGCATGCATGGTCTTATTTGGTATTGTCCATTTATATTCAGTTGACAATATTTTCTTTCACTGATCATTATTTCCTTCATTACTATAGTTTACTTTATTTTATGATATTTTATTTATAATATACCATTGTTCTACTCTGACTATGAGGGTATAGTCTCCCCATAGTACCACCATTAGTCCATTTCTACTAGTCCATGGCCTCTGGCAAACTGGGAGGCGTGTTTGAAGCCATGTGGTGAGCATTCTAGACACCGATATAGTGGGTAGTCAGGACAAGATGATACAAAGTGTTATCAGAGGACTCTTTAACTATATATTAATATTTTTGGATGGTATTATAGAGACTATGTATTTTTTTAACTTTTTAAATAGCCATATATTGTCAAACAATGTACGGGGAAAGCCTAAGTGGATAGGGATTAGATTGTTATTTATGATGTTGCTAGTATATTTGACTGTGATTTCACCTAGAGTTATTTGAGAATTTCAGGTAATTATTAATTGATGATATTTATATCATTTTTCTTTTATATTTTATAGTGATCAAGTTCCATTTCCCAAATCATAAAATGCACATTAAGATTCACATTCTTTGCATATGTCAAGCTGTATAAGTTGCATTACTTGGTTGTTTGAAAAAAATTATATTCCTTGAATGTTTTATTAATATAAATATTATGTTCCGTGTTATAAATATTAACAAAATGTTAAGGTTTACCTAATAAATAATTTTAATAGCATGATTCTATAATTGAAATTGTCATTTTTTTCTTATATTCTATATTTGAGTGTTTCAATCTTATGTAGTAAATATCCATGCTTATTTTTCATACATGTGATTATTTGGAATTATTAGTGATTCCTTTAGCATGTATAATTTTATACCTTGTTTTGGAGATTAAATAATGGGATTTTTTATGATTTCCATGTTTCTATTCTAATTTGGAATGAGTTAAACCATACTGGTTTTGATTAAATGAGAGTCAATTTGTAGTTTTTAAGGTGTATAAAAACCTAACAAAATTGGATATTGATGACCCATATAATCAATCCATCATATATCCACATTATATACATAAAATACATTCCATAAATGTTATTCCTACTGAAATTTCATCATAATACTATATAAAATTGTTTTAGTTAGATGGTATTTTCCTAGAATTTGTAATGACTATAGGAGATTTATAAATTGTATAGAGGTATCCAATATAACTAAACCATATATAATGATCCTTATATGATTATAAACTCTTGTAAATATAATGTTTTTTCTAATATTGACCTTAAATTTTTTCCCCTTATTAAATCTTGTACACATATTACTAGGGCTTAATTAACCATATGGAAAAATTTATAAATACACAACTAGACCCATGTAGGCCATTTTGGTGAATTATTCTTCAGAAATGAACCTCTTATGGTGTCTTAAATCATAATGATTAAAACATTATAGTTGATTTTAGTTGAACAAAAAATGTCTTAATAGGGCCCTAGTGGGTGACCATTTATTTGATATGACTTAGACCTCAAACCCCATGTGGGTATGCTTATTTTATATGTTGATGGACATTTAATGTGCATGTGGACACCAACATGGTTTTACATATGAGTGTGTGGTGGAATAAAACTTGACCAGTACATATTTTATTTAATATAAGACTATTTACATGGTTTGAGTTATATTTATATGAGGCGTGAGTTAATTACAATGCCAATTTTGACCTAATGGGTGTTTTTTTCCTATGGATTGAAAATCACATTTTCATTGAATAAACTAAATTTTATGACTTTTAAATAAATGAATGATGTAAAATTAGGTTTCATAAAATAAATTCAATAATTATAATGGGATGTAAATAAATAAATAATACTGAAAATGAAATTTAATATAGCATACTTGTGTTCCTTATGGAATTGTTTAAATAAGTTCTATTCTCATTACCTTCTTAAAGAGTGTTTGTTCTTCTTAAAAGATAATCCTAGTCATGTTTAATGAATTAAATGAGTTGTGTATGATTCCATAAAATGAAAAAAATGGTGTTCTTAGATTCAACTTGAGCAAGGTAAGTTTTACGATTTCATAACTATATACATGAAATAGAAACATGATCATTACCCATAGGCCCCATATTTTATAGATAAGTCCTAAATTATAGGATCTTAAGACTAGTGACCATTTTTACATTGTAAACCCTTGGTAGGGTTCATGATTCCAACATCAGTAATGCGATGGACCATTAAGGGAAGTGAAATCAGATCATTGAAATCCATTCTAAGAACTATGAGAATTATTATGACTATTACTGTTTGAGGGCCATTGTATCTGTAAGAAACTTATGCCCAAATGAAACCCTTTCTTTGATGGGTGGTCAGGTGTAGTTTGGATCCTTTATATGAGTGTGAGAATTATGAAATGATCAATTCTATAAATATAGACATTCCTTGGTAATGTTTGGATGATTAGTAGGTCTAATGACTCTAGTTTTCTTTCCTCATTAAGGTTGGAGGAATCAAGAGGTCATTAGATTGTTTTATATTCATACATGGTAATGTGACTCTGGTTTAGTTATATGCATGGAATATTAGATACATGAATGAATAAGGCTGATAAGCCTATTTATAGTATCTTTGGTGTGCCATTTTCTCTTGTTGTAATAGGGTAGTATGAATTAATACACATGGTACCCATTGAGTTGATAAAATGGGGCAGTGAACCATCTGATATTGGTGGTGATCATTAAAGTCTTAGGCCATTACGTTTCAGTCACCAGTCATCTATATAGTATAGTAAACTTGGGTTTTAATGGAAACCCAACACCCTCCCCCCAAATATAGTGATTACATTTTAAAAAGAACATTTGCTTTAGAATGATGGTCAGTTGATTTGGAATTTAAAAAAAATGCCTTGATGTATGGGAGTGTGACTTTGTGAATAATTTAATGTATGATTATTGAAAATTTATTCAAGTGCATTGCTAAGTGGCTGATTTATTTACCTTTTCAGTTTAACACTTAGAACAAAGAGGTTATCCATGTCTAGGGACCATAGTCAGTGGTCCATAGTGTGTGCTCCATGGGATGAGTTCTCTTCTTAGTAAATTCTATGTTATGAAAACTCTTATAGTGGAGAGTGTCACATCAATTTTGGTAAAAATTTTCCTCCCAAGTAGAAGGAACCCAACCAAGAAGTACCATTTTGAAAAGGAATGATATTGCTTAAAATTTACCATATATAACAATTATTCATTTCATTAAGTGCTTTCTTGAGAGCACGATGTTGTTTTGTTTGGCTTTAAGCATACCCTGTGAGGATACCCTCATATGGGGATGGTCTATTGTGGTTATTCTTGAGTAACCCTGAGATGTATCAGGTCGTGAAGGTATTGTGGTTGATTTGTAAATGCATTGATAGGCGAAGCTGATCTCTTTCCAAAAAAATGACCATTAGTGGTTCAACTATTCACACTTTTAATGGTTTGGTATGGTTGGATGGAAACAATTCTATGAACTTCTCCCTCTTGGTAGAAGGATTTTATTGAGTCCTTCTAGTTACCATTCAAAACATTTTATTTTACTATCTTATAAATGAATATCATTTCCTCTTCCTTGAATTCTTTTTGCAACATTGAGAGATAATTAGTTATATATTATCCTTAAATTTAAAAGTTATTGGGATTATTAAGTGATATTTATTAGAGTTGGTTTCCGTTATCATGTTTTCTTTGATTTTTTTGTTAGTCATAAGTAATACATGGGTTATCGTGTTTGGACACCATGGTAAAACTCAAGGACACTAACTTTTCACATTTTGACTTGATCTTTAGGATAATGTAACTCTAGGCCATTAAACGTCTTGATATGTGGATGCATGTACTTGTACTGATGACTTTAGTATATATTCTGTTTAATTTTATCCTTCTATGAGAACCTAGAGTAATGGTTGATGATTTATAGGTGACTTGAATTATTTTTGGGCTTAGATGAGATGTGAATTATAGAGATCCATTTGAGAAGGATCAGGAATGCACACACATTTTTGTGGGGGAATGAATATTTGAGGTGGATGTTAAGATAGAGGCATTAACAAGAGATAGTTTACATATATCTAAGATAATTGTTTTGAGAGTAGCTTAGAAAAGGCTTTTCTACTATTTATATCTCTCACATTACGTATGCCATCGGTGAAGAACCAAATAATATACTTGTCAGTTATGTTTGGTGAAATGTTAATGTGGACTATAGATTTTTTTGGAAGGATTGGACTGAATATTTTTAATGAGATTGGTTTAGAATCAACCCATTGTTTAGATCATGAGTCATGTCTTAAGGTATGAGAGCTGATGTAATACTATGGGAATATTTGGAAATAAATTTATGACATTAGAGATACCAGGATTTAGATATGGTCGTTAAATAGTAGAGCCTTTGGGAGGAAGCGTCATAGGGGGCTGTTTAAAGGGATGATGTGGATATCATGTATCATGGTAAAAGTGTGTGGGTAATCCCCATATCTTTTTTTCAGTTTTTAATTCGGGTGTGGAATCAAGATTCCATGGCTTCTATGCCATTTTTTAAATTTCATATTAGTGGTGAGTTTGATATTTTAAAGTGCCACATGACTGTTTCAATGAAATACATAACTCAACTAAATTAGATGTTTATTCCCTTTTTTATGGATTATCAGGGAAAGGAATTTATAATGTGGGATGATTTTAGCATCATGTATTTTTTGACCACATGAAATTCCATGGGGTTTTGAATTTTATCATTTGGTGGTTGGTTAGTTTTGTAATTCAAATATTGCAATTAATATCCAAGACTTGTAACTGTTAATAATTTTTTTATAACTGGTTGGAATCTTGAGAGGTTTCTTAGTGGGTAATTGAGTTTTAGGAGTGTTGGTTCAATGAAAATCGAGTTTGGTGGACTAGTAATGGTGTATGGTTTATCTGAAATCATGCAGCCCACTGGGCAAAACTATGTAACTACTGCGTGTGAGTAAAAATTACACACACACGCCATGAAAAATTTACTAAACCATGTACTTATCCTACATTATTAGTGAAATTTAGGCAATATGTGTGTGTTGTTCATCACATGGTTGGAACATAGTTTAGCCAACCGTGCAGTTAGACCATGAGACCCATTAAAATGGGTGACATTTCCTTTCTATCCTTAATGGGTTAAATGTTTTAAAAAACATTACTCTCCCACTTATCCTCTTGTGGGTGACTCCTTCTCCCCTCACATATGAGGATTCTAAAATGACAAACATAGTAATGTCATGAATTCCTAAATCCAAATTTATATTTGAGCACCTTCAGGTGCATTGGAAGAGTCTCATTAAGTTTATGACTTGTCTTTTTTACCTTATATATTTATCTTTTATCTCTCTATGTTATTTTAGTTTGAGAATAATTGGCATATTTTAAAGGTGGATGTCCATTTCTTCTATTTCTCTCAAACCAGACTAAATCAAGCCTTGATAATGTATTTGTGAGTCATCATTGGTATATGGTAGGTGATTTATTTATTTTTTCCTCATGTTTCACCACTTATAAAATATTTCTATTATTTTGGATGCTAGAGTAACAGGGTGTTATTTCAAAAAGAAACTTCTTCCTTGAAATAATTTTCTTAGCTTACCTTATAAATTTATTAGAACCTTCTTGATGTGGTTGGAGGTTATGACCACTACCTGAACCCCCCCCCCCCCCATTTGGGATTCTTCATCTAATCACCCATTCTAAATGTGGTCAAACATTTTTAGATCCACACCTTTGGGTGTGTTCTTTGCTAGTTTAATAATTGTGATTCTCACTTATTTTAAAAGAAACTTTGAGGGGGGGGTATTATTTGTCTTGTGATGAAATTGATTTATTTAAATTTAATGAAATGAATTTTTTGATAAAAAATGTCATGATTTATGATATAAACTCTTGATTAGGTGCATCGTCTTCAATTGGAAATTTATATATGTGTTATTCCTTGCTTGGATTTGTGATTGAAAGTTATTTCCATCCTAAATTACATATTTTTGAGATACAGTATACTCGATTACATGAGAAATATTATACAAATTGAATTAGAAAATGGGTGTTTCTCTTTTATAGCCACTTTAATTATTTATGGAATATATACAAGCATGCGATTTTATATTTTTAAATTTTAATTAATTAAAAAATTTATGAACATCACGATTGATACTTGGGATTCATCCATGGAATGTCAAGGATGGGATAATCATATGTGTATTTAGCTCCCCTAACAAATTGCAATTTATTATGGGAGTGATACCGTTATGCTAGGAAGGTCGCATTGGGTTTTCTGATTGCATCATTCTGAGCGACACATGTTTCTAAGGGGGCATATTTTAAAAGATCTCATTGGGAAGATGGTTGTAAGAGGCCATGAGTGAAACCTAGTCCCCAATGTGAGATACAAGGTACTATCTTATAGTTTTTATTATCACACTAATAGAGGGGTGATAATTTCAATGCCATTCATGGATCTCATTGGATGGTTTCTAACATTAGTTTTCACTCTTGATGCACCTGGTGTGATACATGGTTTCACCATGGACATTCCCTAGATGATTCCAATTTAATTTTAGAAATTACATATATATTAAATGCTATTAATATGTTTTTATTATCCATATAATGTTTCAGATAAGAAAAATCGTGTTATTGGGTTCAATCCACCTTAGGATACCTATTTTGTGAAGTTTTTTTGTCACTTCCATCATATTAGAATTGTAATGGATACCCATGGTTCATACATTTTTTACTTAGGATGAAGTACTTATGGTCAACTAGGTATTCTTGAATAACCTAATCTGACTTAATATTTATTTATGTCACATTTCTACTTTACATTGATGTGACTTCACACAGCTTATTTTAAATTCATGAACTAGACTATGCTCCTGATGCCATTGGTGGTGGCATACTAAGTATATATCACACCCTTCTTGGGCCTCTATTTAATTGGGTAACCAAGAAGATATTCTTTTTATAGGTACACGGTTTATTCCCAGTGATTCCATGCTTTTTCCTAGGAGTTATGAGTACCGGACTAATCTAGTAATCGGGATACAGATAGAGATCACCCTTTGGTCCCCTTTTATTTCTTTAATTTGATATTTTATTATATCATATAACCCCTTTTATGTTTCATTCATATATATATATATTTATCATTATGAGTTCATGAATTCATGGTTGTTTTTTGATATTTTCTTGTTGTATTTAGTTGATATAATTTTATTCCACACCTATCTATTCCTATCATTTATATTATTTCTTCTATTGTTTGTTATTTACTTTATGATATGGAAATATGTTACTCTAACCATGAGGGTATAGTCTCCCTACCATACCACGATTAGACCATCACTTTTAGCCCAAATACTTTAGTGTCTAGGTAGGTGAACTTCAAGCCATATTGAAACTAGTTTATCTACTGTTTATGTGGTCAATTGGGCCGATATGATACAATGTTAATGATCAATGTAATTCCTATCAAGTAATTTGAGACATCAAATTTTTGTACCGTAATCATATACACTGGACCATTCTTCCTTATCCTCTTCTATGGTAAATTCTGTTGACATAAGTTTTACTTGTTGTAATCATTCCTCATATCCATATAGGTTAAGATGTAGACAATTTTAGATTATGTTTTTTAATTTTCCTTCATGATAATAACAAAAATTGTCTCCAAACATGTTGAAAACTCCCATTACCTTCAAGAATGCCCCAAGTTGTTTTATTTCCATTGTAATTTCTTATTAGTAATTTGAAACTTTAATAATTATATTTTTCCACAATTATATCTTTTTAGTGATTACAAAGATTCTTCTTATCAAGACTTATATTAAAATTTTATCATATAAAGAATTATTTCATGTTCTAAATAACAAAAACTAAAATCTATTAATATTTTGGAAATTTTTGAGAGGATAATAACCTTCGATGTAATTGATTTATCTGGTCAATAAAATTATTAATAATAGTTTTTGTATTATGTATATATTCTACATAATTCATGAAGTCATTACAAATTTTTACTCATATAGAACACTGTTTTCCTCTTCTATTTATCATAAATTTTGGATTTTTCTTTCTATATTATCTTGTTTCCCAAGTAGAATGTTATTTTAAATGAAAATAAGCATTAAAGTATTTAAATGCATACTATATATCTCCACCAATTTAGTATTGTTATAAATTAATTTATTTAGTTTTTTATTATCTTATATTAAGTGATATAAACCCTTGACAACCATCTCCCATTCACAAATTTATATAGTGAAAAATTCATTCTTATAGAACGTTATCTACTGTTCAATTAAAAATGGAATGGGGAATCCATTAATTGATAGAGGTTTATTTATTATTAAATGGTATAATAGTGTTACTTAGTTTTGCGGGGAATATTTGTTTCTATAATAAAAGGGTTATTGTTCATAAACTAGAAAAAATACCAAATATATTTATAATATGTTGAGATCCAATCCCAATTTCATTGAGTTTATCTACAGTTAAATCACTATATTGATTGTGGGTGTTGACATGGTTTATTTTCATTATATTAGGAACTATTTATTAAAAAATAAAATACACTAAATTATATCATATCCCCATAACTAATGAATTGTATTGTATAATTCCTATATAGGAATGTTATTGAAGAAATATTTTCCTAAATATCATATGGGTTCATATTAATGATTTTTTTGACTAATTATTTTCTTTTAAATCCAGTTCACATAGTTCCTTATGAAGTTTCTCTAATAAAAATTGTTACACCCAAACTCCATTACCCCAAATATGGTGGTTATTTAAATAAATTGGTATAGAATAAAAGATATCAGGTCATACATGATCCAATAATTTACTAGTAATAAGATAAAAAATTCATACATGATCCTTAATGTTTTTTAAAAACATTAAAATATATAAAATATAATCAAAACATTATTATTCATTCTCACGCATTTTGATATCATTCATAGTATAAATCATGATTACCTGGGAAAAAAGGAATCAAAATAATTGTGTGATCTTAGGTACTTTGTTAGGGGTAACATATAGTAGATGATATCATGGATTTGATGAGGTATAAAAAACATGACACAAATAAATAAATTAAAAAATTGTTTTATATAATTGATAACATGATAATGAAATATACCCAAATATAATATAAAAATGGAAATAATTAACTACATGGACAGTACTAAATTATTTTTTAGTGGTGGAATATATAATTCCTGACATCATAAACACACTATTAAGGCCTTGTGATAAGACATCACACACAAATGAGTATGAAATGAACCAAATACCATATTCAACTTTCATTATGAGACATACTAGTTTGTTAAGGGGATACATAAATTTAGGACCCACCCTCACATAATAAGTCCAATATACCTATCATATGAACGTTTTTAGAAAATAATAAAAAAATATTTATGTTTCAAAAGCATCCACTTATATACACATGTCTTAGTAATCAATACATATCCTAATAGAAGTGATGGGTATAAAAATTGTCATAGTTTCCAAAGTATAATGAATTATTAGGATATCTAAGTGAATATACTTCAATCTTGTAGTAAATATCAGATATTCACAATGAAATGTAAAGCATCCTCGATAATTGTTTAACGATTTAAGAGAAATTATTCTTATAGGGGCGATAACAGTTCTAAATGAAATTTGTGGTCAGAGACCAATTAAGTGATAGAAAAATCCCCCTGTTAATAACAGTTATTAATACATATTGGCTTATAAGGTTTTTATAATAATATGAAATAGATAATTAATATTCATAATAAAATCATTGAATTGTAATAATGAAAATTAACATCATTATAATTTTAAATGTACTAGAATTCAAATAAATTTCGATAAATAAATAATCAATGTTGTTTAGTAACCCATAAAATTTAGTATCTAATAAAAATAATTGATAATGAACTTATAAAATAATTTTTTTTTGGTTTATCAAAAGATAAATTTTTATAATGGTTTTGGAATTATATTCCTAATAAGTCTCGTGATAAAAACTCTTATGTTTGACAAGAAGATAGAAATAAATATTGAGTTTAAAATTATTATCCACATAAGTCTAATATCAAAGCTTCATGGAAGGTGAATTGAGATTGAAACTATTTTATATTGTTTTTAGTGGATAGGAATGTTTGAATGAGTAGGTATTTATATAAAATGAGAGGAAATTGATAATTTATTTAGAATTTTTTTTTTGAAATATTGGTTTTCAGAAAAGAGAATACCATGGGCCTTATTATGGTTTCAAAACTTTTTATTTGATATATAGTGTCTTGTGTATGATTTATATAACACTAAAAAGATAAATCCTTTAAAGTAGATTATTTTAGTAATAGAAAACAAGTTTTATTTGAAAATAATTTTTTAAAAATAATATTATTAAAATTATTTTTTAAAAACATCCCTTTAGTTTTGATGAATTAATATTATTATTTTAATATAAATTATTCTAATGAATAAACATATTTTCCGGTGGGAAATCCAAGATATTATTTTTAAATAATTTTAATTTTCTTATTATTTTATAATACTTACCATGTGTCAATACTATATTTCATTAATTTTTGAAAAAAAAATCTATCAAAGAATATTGATAATAAAATTATAGTAGGATAATTTCAAATTTATCCTTTTGTAACAAATAAAATATAGAAACTTAGAGATAATGCTTAACTTATTACATTGGTACATGATACAAGGTATCTAACCATATAGGATTGATGATTCTAGTAGCCTTGGAAAATATTATATATACATGATTCCCATATTACATTGGAAGTATAAAAATATATCAACAAAAATATTCAAGAATCCTTGAAATCATTAATTATATCCATCTTTATAACCTTAAAAAATAGAAAATGGTAAATTTTTAACTCATATGATTTTTAAGGGTTACATAAATTGGAAGGAATCATGAGTAAAAAAGGTTAAATCAATTTTTTATAGTGGAGAATAAAAAAATATTCCATTCAATCAAGAACATGTTTTTAAAACATCCATAGCTACTATAAGCATAGAAATCATATAGATAACGTAAAATAGATTCTTAACAAAGAAAATACATAATTATAAACATTAATAATCAAGGCCTATAAACCAATATATCATTAATCTTACTTTCATGGAATCTTAAACAATACATAAATCTTAATAAGTGGGTATGTGTTAAACAAATACCTATATAATATGTCATGATTCCTATTTTGACTCATTATAATTTTTATGAATCGAGGGGATATTAATAACCTGGACCCACCTATCACTTAAACATCATAAGCATTTCTCATATTTTTATTGATCAATACAATTCATTATAAAAGTTTATTATATGTTAATAACTATCTATATTGAATAAAGAATACACAATATCAATATTTCCATAATAAAATAAATATCGTTCTTAATAAGATTCCTTGAACTGATACCATATATAAAAATCATATATTTTTTTAAAAAACATGAAATTAAAATAAATGATTCTGAATTCATAGATGATATTAAAAATGTGGATGTAAATAATGAAAATAATGTCCAATGAATAATAGAGAGTTATAGAGAACATGATCACAACATAATGAATAATATGGAAATATTGTATCATAAATTAACAGTAAAAAATATATAAGAAAATAAATTCATCAAACAATGGAGGATTTATAGTAAAACCAATGCTATATAAAAAAATATCTTCAATACATGAAAATTATATTCCTTTTAACTTCTTTTAATAAAGTATTTATAAATAATTTTCAAAATTTCTTTTAATTTATTTAAGAATGTAATACCTTTCTTTATATGAAATCATTTTAAATAAAAATTATCAAAATATTGAGAAGAATATTTTATTTTAAAATATTCTTGTAAAATTATAATTTAATATTCAATATGAATATTAGTCATGATGTTTGGAAAATCTGTTCATGTTTTGTATGTAAAAACTAAGATTCTGTTCATTAATTTTTTAAAAAGTACCTCATTCTGAAAATGAAAAGAACATTACATTCAATTTTTTTATAGAATGTAAAACATATTCTAAAAATGTATTATATATATATATTATGAAAAAACTATAAAGGACATATTTCAATGATGATACAAACATGGCATAAATGGTATTAGACATAAATCATCCAAATAAGATATTTAAATGAATTTCTCTTACATGTAACCTAATTATTCATTATTTATAAAATAATAGAGTACTTGAAATATAAACATGTAAAACCGAAAATTACTAGAATAAAATAAAAAATTTGGGTTTTTATAAATTGGGATTATTGAATTTTCTTAAAATAAATATAAATATAAATAATCTCGAAATAAAATGAGAGTGTAACCGAAATCCTTTACATCATGTGTGAAGTTACCATGTATGTGATATTAACCTAATTTATGATGATTTTAAATTTATTATAAATTTATATCAGAACCATATAAAAACATATAATATCATATATCATCCACTTATATCATTTTAACACCAATTAATAAGTATTTCGTTACTAAAATCATCATTTCATAGTGTTAATTGTTTGATTTTTCTAGTAAGTATCAATTTGTTAATTATGATCCTTCAATCCTGAACATGGTTCTATAATCACTATAATTTTAATAAATTTATTATTTATATATTTCATAGATACAAATTTTTATCCATTACTGAATGGAGTACATGAAATATTAATAACTTTGCATCATGGAGAAAGTAGCCCACACATATTCATGACTGACGTAGTCATTTGTTTATCCTGTAGAAGAGTAAAAATTTAAATGATATATTATATTTAAAAAATAAATATTATTTACCAAATATCATATATATCCATTAATTATATCTTTACAAACCTCCATAATATTTTTTTATGAAAAAATAATTATACTACCATGCAGAGAAGGTAGACCATACGTACTACTGTGATATATTTATATTTTACATCATATGGTAAAGAAATTATTGTAATATTTATTTAAAAGTAATTAATTAAATTTATATCATATATAGCATATTATTTCATTTTTATTGATAATTATGACCAACCATGATAAGTGATGATGAAAAATAAAGTACATCATCTTCATGAGGTGGAAGTCTGTATATACAAATGAAAGAATATTTAATTTTACATTAGATTGATAAGTACATGAAAAAGTGGTATAACATTAAAATAATAACATTTTATAATATGGTAAATACTTATGTTATTGTATATAAATGTATAGTAGTGTTTTTAATGATGTAAATGAGGGAATTAAAAAGAAAACACTCTATTAGTTATTATACCTCTTCTTCAGAAAACATCCTTAGGATTATTTATAAATCCTTGGAAGGATATTATTTTAATCATACTAGAATAATAAGGATATGGGTATGTATGGTATAAATTATTCATTTAGTTATTATCTGAGATAATAGGTTCATAATGTTTGGATAAGAGAGGAGAGGTGGGGTCCTTTTATAAATGACGGAGAGGAAAACCATGGAATTTTTCAAAACATTAAAATATATTAATATCTTACTCAATACTTATGAATCTCCAATGACTCCTCATATAATATAACGTAATATATGGTATAAATATCACCATCCAATAGGTCATGTAAAATTTGTGTGGTAATTTTAACTCTTATTATTTTAGTTTTGACACTTTTTACCCATTTTAACTCTTACCATGGTAACTGATTTTTTTATCAAAGTGATTATTCCTTATGACACAAAATGAATGTGGGAAATTTAAAAAAATCATAATTTATTATTCTTTATATGAATTATATTTTAACAATTCAATTTTTATAAGTGGTATAAATTAATTCTAAAACAAATCCATGAATTTCTATGAGAAATGGTTTTTCCTAAAAAAAATATCTTCTTATATATAATGATGATTTTACAAAAAAAAATGTATATGTCTTAATCCAATGGAATTAATTGGATTTTGTTAAGTAAAAGGAGGTATGTTTTTCCTTGAAAAAAATCACAAAAATTGATTAACATTGATTAACTAATAAAATATTTCATCTGAATAATATGATTAATTAAATTTAAAAAAAATTATGTTTATTTTTCTAATTTAAAATTTATATATATATCGAAATAATATTAATGATTAAGTATATATATGTATATTATTGATAATATTTTTCATAATCCTTCAATTTATTCTTATGTTGTTATAATGTATCAAAAGATAGAGTTTTTGGAAAATCTGTATTTTCACTTTTCATACAATAATCAACTATTTCTAAAAAACATCAAATGTTCACCATATGAAAGGTTTTAAATGTTGTTTCAAAATAAAAATTCAATATATTTAAATTAAATTTATATTAATTTAGAATTTATTTTTTCAAAAAAAAATTGGATTAGGCTTTAAGAATTGTTATATTGTTACACTTGAAAGAAATGCTCACAATAATTAAATCATGTGTATTATATTCTTACCTCATTAAAATAAATCGTCCTAATAATTTCTAAAACAAATCCTCATGAACTAATAGAGATATTAATTCTTAATAAATTTATTAGTTTCCCCTATCAATTATTATGTCTTATGATTTATCCAGAAGACCTTTACAAGGATAGTATTCTGATTCCACAAAACATTGTCTCTTATGTCACAAAATATGATTTAATATTCATAGTATGATTAATCACATTCAAATTCTATTTTATTTTAGTGGAAAATGTGAATTGGGTGTAAAATTTAATTCCTCAATAAAGGGATATGATATGTGTCCTGATCTCTTAGGAGGCTATGTTGAATTTCCAAACAATAAGTAAAAACTCTAATTATTTCCATAATTTCAAAAGTGAAAATGTAGTTGGGTATTATATTCCAAAAATTTAGGAACATTTTAAAAACCATAAAAGAGATAATTTTTTGAAAAAATTATCACACACTTCAAATTATAAATCCTCTATTAGGATATCTAAATATCCCTTTTTTTCTTTGATGTTTCTTGATATTACAATGAATTTTTATCAATATCATCACAGTATCATCAAAATGTTTGATTACTAAAATATTCCTTCCACTAAATTTGTCCCATCATGTTTTCAGATGACATCTTTTCCATTGAAACACTTTATACCGTGCCATTTGAGTGTTCAAGTAGAAGATATTATTATATAAAAATTCCAATATACGTAATCAATAACCCCACATTCCTCAACTGTCAAATAATCATGACCTTAATACGTCTTTCAATTTATTAATAGTTCTTTTAGATTATTTATCCTTCAGAGGGAGATAAATAATTCCCAATTTTCTCTTGATTTCAGTATCATGTTAAATAATTTTTTTAGGATTTTGAGGTGACCTATAAGAAATTAACAAATAAAATTGAATGAGATGCACCATAAAGTATCATAAAATCATTAATATAGATTCACATGGCCAAAATAATAGGTAGATCATTTCATATAGAAATAAAATCTATTTACTTAGTAATTCAATCCACAATAACCCATATAATATCATTATTTTTCCAAGTCTTTGGAAAACCATTGAAAAATTAAAGAGTAATATCATTACAGTTACATAAATAAATATGTTTAGGTTTAATGAATCTTTTATAATTTAGTATCTAAGGCTTGACCAATTTAAAAACCAACCATATTTATATATAGTATGAAATTTATTATTTTAAATTATCCACCCAAAACTCGTTTTCCAAATCACGATACATTTGGTTTCTACAGGGGTTTTTAGAGAAATTTAATCTTTGATATTTATCTAGTAATTATCTCTTCATCTTAGGTATAGATAGAACACATAACATATTTCCCTATTTCATTACACTATATTTATAATTAAAATCCACCAATTATATATCATTAGAAACTTCGGATATCTTTTGTTAACTGTTATCATAAATCAAGGATACTTTTATGTATTCTAATAAATAGTTCCTAGAAGTAATTTAGAAAATAAGTAATATTTTTCCATCCATAATAATTCACTTATTAAACATTACTAAGTCCCTATATATAGAATACATTTCAATTCACATCATAGTCTTAATTCTATGGTATTTTCTACTCAATGTACCAGCTACCTTATTGACCTTCCCAATATGTTAGTGTATTTTACACTCATAATAAATGAGTATCTATACCCATAATCTTTGCTTTATATTGATATTATTTTGAAAAAGATGTATTTCAAGTTATCGTGACCCATATATATCTCACAATTTTTACCATAGAGATAATTTTTCGATATATCCAAGGGAAAAATTAATGCTACTAACTCAAGATATTGGGTCAGATATTTCAATCAATAAATCATTAATTAGCATGATATATTTCTAATAACACTATTATTTTTCATAAGGAAACATCAGATTCTCTTCCTTATTACATCACTATATATTACAAATCCACCTCCCCCATTGGTAAACTAATACAAGTGAATTTTCTATACTCCTCATAAATTATTCAAAAAAAATATTTTATTCATTTTATTATATTAACTTAACCGCATTAAATTGAAACATGGTTTATGAGTCATATAATCAAGTAATAAAATGAATAAATAATTGATAGTGACCAAGAAATACAAGTAAACTATGAACATTAGTTACATTTATTTGAATTACCTATTCAACCATTACCTTTTCCTTTGAAGGATCAACCGATATTCCATAATTAGAGATAATATCACAAAGAAACCAAACATCTTTAAGACAAAATGCTAATTTTCTAAATTTTACAAATAAATCATTGAATCTATTAGTAATAAGGAATATTTGAAAATTACACTTATTACTATCATATCACTTTTAGTATATAAATATATCATTAATAAATATCACACAAAAATTATGGGGAAACTCATTTAATACTCAAATAATAAGATCCATACAAATATATGGTACTTCTTCCATCCAAAAGAGAAATACTATAAATTTATTAATTCCCTACATCATTCTTAATATCATCATTATAATAAGTTCTTTCATTACTTATAGTTGATGAAAACTAGAATGAAGATCGATATTCAAAAAATATTGATCACTATAAAGTTAATCAAACATGTCATCAACATGAGGAAATGAATACTTTTTTCTTATAAAAATTTCATTGATATACATACATTTAAAGTAAATCCTTAGATATTATTATTTCTTCCTAAGAAGAAGAATACATTCTCCCCTTATTGAAACACTAAGGTGTACAAATATGTTGTCTCATAACTCATGTTGTAATTTCATTTTTTCACTAATTCTACTATTTCTATATTATATGTATCCTTAGATATAGGTATTTCATCAAGTATGAGAGCAATAAAAAAGAGAACATCATGATCATGTGGATTTCATAGTAGTTCTTTAGTAAACACATCAATGCAGTATTTTACAACCAATACCTCTTCTGTTAAAATGATAACTTTCCCATTAAAATGTTCTTGATACTCTTGTTCACTATGAATTTAATTAAGAAGAGATCTTTTAGATTGATTTATTTGTGATCCAATTAATGTTGTCTCCCTTTTGATGAAAAAGTATTCTATATCTCAATCGTGAATTATATTATCCTCTTCTTAGAAATAATCTTTGTCATTATAGTTGGTAAGAAAATCCCTAATAGGGATTGTTTAAAATTCAACCATTGGAATAATAACCGTGCTTTCAAAAAATTTATGTCTATGCTACATAAAGGGAAAAAACTTACACATCCTTATTGTAATAAAATTTCTACTAGGAGTATTTATAGAAATCCTCCTTCTTAAGGTTCTTGAGAAATATCTAATTTTCATGGGAAAAATAAAATATATAGAAGAGTGATAATACCAAAAAATAAAATAAATAATTAGATATATTTTAGGTTATTATCAAATAACCTACTACTATGACATTGGAAATATCAACCTCAACTATTGTAATCATACTATCTTTTACATATCACATTGATCTCTTCTTTTTGTGGTTCGGTTGATATATAGTACATTGGTTTTAATAATTCCATATCTATTTGTATATGAATCAGTAGATAATAGTGGTTTACATGTATTAATTTCCTTCAATAACCTTATTAACCCATTATACACAATTTAAACAAACTTGCATTCCAATTTCTAAAGTACCTATGTGTTTCATTCGATAACCGTCACAAAAGAGAATTTTTATTAACCCTTTCTTCTTCTTTTAAAAATATCCTTTTATTATTAGTCCTCTATCTAAAAATTATTTTCATTATTTCCCATAAATATATAAGGATAATAAAATTTATATAGTTTTTTAATAGAATGGGATACTCTATCATCATTTTATTAAATTTTTTGACAAACAAGAGTGCTTTGGAGGAAAGGATTAATCTTGTCGACGAAATAGTCAATATTTATTTTTATATTTTTTATATAGTATAAATCATGAATAGATAATATTCTAATGCTAAAAAATAATATTTAATACCTTCTTCTTAATTATTCTTTTAAGTGAGAAACATTATCTTCATTTCAAATTTTTATTCATTAGGAATGTTTTTCTCAAAGAACATTACATTAAAATTTTACCATTGAATAATTTTTATATAATTAGAATATTTAGTGTTGTTTATCTATGAACACCAATTATTATTATCAACCATAAGAAAATACACTACCCAAATAACATATTCCCTTTCATTACATACCAAGTCAATAAATATCTTTTCGAGGGACTTAATATACTATTTTTAGTAATAAATGAATTATTAGTTTTTTAAAGATGGATGTTTTTTTCATGTAGAAATCCAAAATATGTTAATCACAATGTTTAAAAAAATAATTCCTATGGGTATGGAGATTTTTCATAATCTTAGTTATATTCATTATGATGGGAATGATCTTCTTAGTTCCCACACCATCTGTATTTCATTTCTCCATACGAAAATATCTACATTGGATATGGGTGTTGATTCCATTTTATCTACAGGTTTCCATATCTAAAAACTCACACACACTATATTAGATCATAATCATCATGAATATTGATCCATAAAACAAAAAATCCCTATTATTATAAAGGATTTTAAATATCCCTATTTATTATTATAATTATTGTGTTAGCTATTCTAATTAAAAATCTATTTCCCAATGAAACTACTTTGATTGATTAAATACTAATTGTAACACCCCAACTGAATAAACATAAATCCATTGTAACTTCATTAAATTGGTATAATACACAAGAAATATCACCAAGTATTATATATCAATTTATCCACATAAGAAAACATGATACTTACATGATTACCATATTACATTGGAAATTAAAAAACATAGCATAATAAAAAAAATTCATGAGAAAAATCATTCAGTATATTCATTTAATTTTCATGGGGAATAGAAGAAAAATGAGGTGTGAGATTATATCCTCAATGAAAATTAGATATAGTGTAAAATTTCATGAATAAATATTTCATAATCAACATGGTAGAGTGGTTAATAAAAACTCATTCCATTTAATCAATAACTTCTTTTCAATAAACATGCATAGTTAATATCAACATAAAAAATACATAATGGAAAAAAATTAATAATGGAAGAACATTATTTTGGGAATTAATGATCAAGTCCACATAACTAGGATACCATGAATATTACCCTCAATTATTATCAACCAATACATCATTCTAAACAAATGTACATTTTTAAACTAGATAACCATCTAATATGTATTCTCTAGTGTTTCGTCTCATCATACATACCTATGTATCAAAGGAATATCTATAACCAATACTCATCTTTATTTTTTACAACCTATTCATTCCCCATATTTTTAATAGAAATCCAATTCATTCTAAAATTTATTTATGAAACAATAATTATCTGTATTGAAAATGGTATTCAAAACATCAATAATTACCTTGTAAAAAATGACCTACATAATATGATTTAGTCAATTGATATTGTATATAGTTTTGATATACAGTTCAAACATCATCAATGTACTATAAATCATTTTTAAGTTATCCATGATATTAACATGAAGTGGAAAAATAGATTTCACTGAATAATGTAGATTACTAAAAACTTCATCATAATAAAGTTAATTAAGATAAAAGAAGTTATAATCCTTTATTAGAAAAGTATTAAAGGAGTCCATAACTCAATAATAAATGATTTTTATATTAAAATGGTGCATTTGGAAACAATTTGGATTAATTCTATAAAAATAATATCATTATAACTTCATGTAATAAAGGAATTATAAATAATAGTTAAAGACTATTATCTTTCCATTAGGGAAATAATACCCACTTTATTATATTTTCAATTCAAATAAATGACCCAAAAATATTGAAAAATACTTTATTTGAATGTAATCATGGAAATGTTTAATAGAATATTCATTAAAAATATTAGACATTATATAATGAAAATTCTTTCTTGCAATGTATGCTAAAAATATTTTGATCACAGCTTTTCTAAAAAGATCTTTATATTGAAAATAATATGAAGATTCCTTTTCAAAAATTACAAAAATGAAAAATGGTTAAAAAAATTTAATAAATATTTTGATAAAATTAAATAATACTATTGATTTTTTTAATTAATATGTGTACATTAGGGGAAATGAGTTTGATGTAAATATTTATTGAGTTTTTTTAAAATAATTTCCATAACATTTAACATAATTTCTGAATCATGACCCAACAAGAGAAGAAAAAAAGTATAAACATGTAAAACACAAAATAACTAGAGTAAAATAAAATACACAGATATTAAAATATTATTATCATATAATTTTCCCCAAGTAAATTTAAAAATAATGAATCCCAAAATAAAATAATATTATTATATAAATGACTTTACCTCATGTTTGATATTCCATGTAAGATTATTTAGACTCTATAATAATATATTTAAATTTATTATAAATATATACTAAAACCATATTCATATATATGATTTCATATATATTCTACTTATAACATTTAAACACCCATTTAATAACAATTCTTTAGTAAAATCATCAATTTTGAATGTCAACTATTTCATTTTAAAAATAAGTGTTGATTTTTAGTTTTGATCATTGCATATTAATCATTTTTCTATCATCAAAAAATGTTAATAATTTTATAAATACTATATATATTAATTATATAAATAATTATAACCATTTTTGTTATAGAGAAATTAAATGTGAATAACATCACTTAATGGAGGAGGCGGTCCACACGAGTCAATCGATGACATTATCATTTTTTAATAGGTGACAGGGTAAGAATCTATGTCAAATATTTTATTTATATAAAAATAATTTTTTCATAAATATCATTTACATTTATTATTTTCATCTTTATATACATCCAAGTGAAGTGGTTATGGAAATTTAATTATGCCAATACATGGAGACAATAGGATGTATATTCGTATGAGCGATGTTTTTATATTTCATTGGATGGTAAATAATGATTTAGAATATCTATTTACCATTATATAATTATTATAATAACATTTATATCGTAGTATTTTATTTTTAACCATCAATATAAATTCTCATATATGGGACCCACTAAACCGATTCTCCATGACTATATTTCACATGGCCTCAAGCATGCATCCCCATACACAAGAGGCTACCAAATATCAATGATGGTGAATAGTTTGTATAGTTAGGAGACTATATATTACGGTTAGACTCCAATATAATAAAAATAAATGAAGCATCAGATACATATCACTGAGATTATGTGAACAGGTTCTAAAGTACCAATTTAGAACCCATGAAATCAAATAGTAATACCACATATGAAAAAAGAAGGAATTCATATAAGTCAGTTCATGTAAAACATGACCAAAAGTAATGAAAAGTGGGGGATATATAAAAAATATTTTAAGTCCAGTGATATATCTTTTCTCTCAACTCAAAAATCAAATCATAGGTATAACATCAAGCATCAGTTATAGGGTAGTTTCCCATGTCTAGACCTACATCCATGAAGATTGTCCGAGTAAGAAATAATATCCTAAAATGATTTCAATAAAACTCAATATCCCCACCAATGGTTTCTATTATTAACTTATCATGTTCATATATATCATAATAGTTTGAAATATAAAATTTAGGTGGTAATAATAAAAATAAACAATGAAAAAAATAGAACAAAGTTGATCTTCAGGTCTCAAGGATATAACCTAGGCTAACTTGTCACAAAGCGAATATGGTCACCATAAAAACCGGCAACCGACCCAGACCAAGACGCGTCCCTAAAAGCGTTACCAATCCCCACGAGCTGGCACAAGTTCCCAAGTATCATAAATTGAAGTTTGGGAATGATTTACTTGAGTTTATAAACATTAAACAACAAACAAACTCAATAAAACAAATCTGGATTTTTCAAATAAATATGTCTTTTACAAAATTTCAGAAGTGAATTACGTAAGTTAAAACTGTAGAGACCCGAAGCCTGACGTACATGGACATTACATTACTTTTTTGGAATACTTAGTACATAACAAAAACACACACACAAGGACCGTAATAGTTTAGTGTCTTTGGAAACTCGGAATATAATCTTCTAATCGTGGTGAAAGATCTTCAACATCTCCTATAAAGATCTTCTTTTTTTAAAACCTAAATCCTTTCTTTATGTCCTAGGGAATAGAAAACATAAAAGTGTGAGCTCAAATGCTCAGTAAGGTTAAATAAAAGAAATATCAATCACGTCATATTCATAAGAACATATCTTTTGGAAATCTTAACCTGCAAAAGAGATCATAATTTCATAACATGGGATAAATCATAGTAGTGAAATGTAATCCCAATAATCATAACTTAAAACATGAAACTTTGTGGCATACACACATAATCATAGAGAATCATTTCTTATTAGTCAAGACTCATTTCCAAGACTATCTTAGTGGACAAAGTCCTTTTCTGAGCCGAGTTCACTCCTCATTTTATTCCTGTTTCACTGAACCGGTATAACCTACCGTTCCAGCCATGTCTATCTCATGAGATATAAAATCTTTACCCAATGCATTGGAGGGAGATATAGGTCCCACCCATCTCATAATGAAACCATTCTTATGTGTGCCACAAAAATCATAAATCATACATCATTGCATAACCCATGTAATAAAAACGGAATTCTTAAACATCATGACATCCTAAAACAATTCATATAAGATAAAAGAATTCATAGAAAAAAATATTTCCATCACAACATAATCAAATCCATGTAATAATAGGGATAGAAACAGAACCCTTTATTATCTTAGTTGGAAAATAATTTTGATAAAACACTTGAACTCCATTCTTGAGGAAAATATCCTTTCTACTTCAAAAATACTTTTCCTTTCTTAACATGTCATACCGTTTTAAACTAAAAGAAGTTGATTAAAAATAAACTGGAAAACTTGTAAAGGAAGCTTCTTGTAAATAATGTTTTAAAAATCCATTAATGCCGTATAATTTAAAAAAACATTCTTCTCGTACTTTTGTCGGAAAAGTTAAAAAGTACCTCGTACGAAAAATGACAAAAGATTCCTTTCATATCCTTTACTAAAAACTCACCGAAGGGTAAAATTGGATTTAAACAATTTTAGGTGGATGTAAATAATATTACATATTGATGAAACATGGATGTGGATGATAAAATACACCCCAGTAAATACCAAAGTATAAACAATCTCGGATAAAAATGAGATTGTGATATTTCCCTTACCTTAGGTCCGATTTGCTTCGTATGTGTCCGAACCTTCTGTATAATGATTTAAATAATGTCATTGACTTATTCCAGAATCATACCCATTGTTATGATATCATATATGGTTCACTTATGGCTTTATATTACCCGTTCTTTTGTAAATTCCATGTTAAAGAGCGTTTTGGGTAAAATTGTTTCATTTGTCGTCTGTGTTTTGACTTGTAATTATTCATATGATTACTTAGATCATGATTACTTAATTCCAAAATATAAAACATGATTTATATATAATATATATTCAGAATATATATATATAATAGATCAGTAAATGGAATGAAAAACACCGTTCATGGAGACAGTAGACCGTACGTACGCATGAATGCTGTTTTCTTTTCCTTATTGAGTTGAAAGGAATTAAGTAGATGACATACATATATATACACATAAATCCAGAATCATTATTATTTCATATATTTCATTATTAATTATTATATATACTTTATAATCATTCATGAATGGTTAGCGTGGAGAATGAATCCCATCGCGTCGTGGAGACGGTAGTCCGTACGTACGCACGAGCGATGATATCGTTCTCATGATCGTGGAATTGTATTGGAGTGTATGTATACTATTTCAGAATCAATATCACTTTACAATAATTATATATAGTAATTATTTACATCACTATACCCATCCAAGTAAGGTGGTGGGGGAAAATAGATTACACCACGGCGTGGAGACGGTATTCCGTACGTACGCACACGCGGTGATTTCATTTTCCGTAGGATGGATAGATGGTGAAATAGGGTTGTTTCATACTTATAATAACATATCAGTATATTAGTGATACTTATGTTATTACTTCATGATGAAACAACTTAAAGAAGAAGTGGAAGAAGAAATAAAGATGAAAGAATCGGTAACGGGCATTACCTCTTCTTTGAAGCGCCTCTTTGAGACCTCCTTTTAGGGCACTAAAATTGGTCTTTGAGGAAGCCCATAACCTCTAGGATGTTTCTAGGTAAGTGGAGAAGGGAATTTGGCAGGGTTTGGCCGAGGTTGAAGGCTCAAAGTGGTGTGAGGAAGAGAGGTAGGAGGTGCCCTTTTATAAGGGAGGAGAGGGGCACCTTTGGAATAACTAAAACTATTATTTTATTATAAAGTCAAATTCGGTTTTAAATAGCTCCAAATTGATTCATTTCGAAGATAAGATGGGGATGGGTCAAAATACTCTCATCCAATAGAATTTAGACAATTTTAGGTTCCTATTTTAACCTTATCATTTAGATTTAACATTAAGTAAAATAATTTTACTTTTACCGTGTCTTCTTGTGTTCTTATACTATAAGGTTAATAAACTTACTATAAGAAGCCAGACGAACCCCAAGTTGTTTATTATTAATATATATAACTTTATCTAAGTCATTTGGCCGAACCATAGCTTTTTAGAAATAAAATAACAATTAATAATATAATATTTGTTTTAAAAACTATTTTATGTCAATTTTGACACTATATTGTAATTGATTTTTGTGAAAATCATAACAGAATTATTAGTTATAAAAAATTAAATTAAATCAATACTAACATGTCATATTAACCTATAAAATTATTTTAATTCATAAAAAGTCTCAAATTACATTTATTTTGGTGTTTATAACATCAATTATGTCAATATTTCATTAATAAGATAATTACTGCATCATCATTGTGTCATAAATAAATTAAATTATTTAAAGTCTAAAAATTACAAATAAAGTATCATTATGTAGGAAATATTTTTATCTTTCTAATGAATATTTATATACGAATTTATCTTATGTATAACCCCATATTAAAAATTATTTACTTATTAAACATTGATTTTAACTATTTTAACCCTTCTTTAAATAAATTAATAATAAATGTCCTAATCTAATCCAAGTGGGCCTAAATGGTCATATTTTATTCCTAAGGTTATTTTGTTTTGAATTAAACTTGTCCAATAGAATTAGTACATGTGTTAGGGTAATAATAATATCATTTTTACCCTTAATTACCCTATTTACTTTTAACCGTGGTAGAAAAAAAGTAAAACTTTACTATTCACCAAAAATTATTTTCATCTCATTGAACCACATTTTAGTCCTTGATATTAACTGTGTCTCTCGGATTTTCGAAATTCCACTCACAGAAGTGGTAAAATTAAGTTTTATGAAAAATTCAGTTTTTTTAACTACCACTTAGTGGTTTCACTATTCATCAAAAATTGAAAGTTTTCAGAAAAATACCAAAATTTCACCCTAGGCTAATTTCGATATTCCGAATCCAAAAATGAAGTCCATTTTGAAAAATAAAATTTATAAAATTTCAAAAAGTGGTTATTACTATTCATAACTACTAGTTTTAATAATATTTTATTAGTATATCATTGTTTAGTGAAACTCGGTATTGCGTACGATGAAAGCTATCGAGGAAGGTTGCGATTTCGTGTAATGCAAGGCAAGTCAAGGATGCGTGTTGTGAAAGCTCCTTTTGGTGTAGCGTACAACAGAAGACATTAATGAAATTAAAAAGAATATTTTTCATAAAATCTCGGGCTGTTACAAAAACTATGCTTGAAGAACATTAAAAATGTAAAAAATAAAATAAGGATAGCCCAAGATACTTCACATGGAAAGAGGAACCGCCCTCAAGCCATCTCCACAACACCGCATCACAAACAACCGGTAAAAACCCGAACTGTTGGCACATAAGTTGTACCCAAACCCACAAAAACAAAATCACCAAGTCTAATTACACCCAAAGGCGTAAGTAGGGTGTGATCCAAATCCTATTAGGATACCACAACTAAGATATTCCATGAGATAGACATTCAATGAAAAAAAGCATGCAGATTTTCAAAAACATGTAGTTTCTAGATACAATTTCTAAAAGATGCAACTTAAAAAATCAGTTTTCAAGTGGGATAATTTAGAGAATCAACGCTTTTAAAATAAATTCCAAAACTAATGAATATTCTATCCAAATATACCATATGTCTATGGTAAGTATGAAGGATATAATGAGCACAAGCAATAAGAAATAACTCCTCGTCACTAGCTTGTTGTGGGTCCCAGGTACCTCGTATCTCTGTAAAAGTAACCATCACAAATATCAGTTCTCATGCATGAGCCACTAGTAGGGAACATACCTATTTCCTAGTGGTATCTAATAATCATCATCATAGTTTAGTTATAGTTGTAAGCATACATCTTTCTAAGTTAAACTGAGGGGAAACCCATGGATTCACTAGCATACTAGTACACGTCCACCCACCTAGATACCCAGGTTTTCCATTGTGCTGATACAATTTCAACAAGTCAATAAATATAATTTGCACATGAAAATATCATTTACTAATAAAAAATTCACCAAACATCCCAAATGTATACCACACAAGTCACAAAGCCACTTTTCATTCAAATTGATTTGAAATCCAACTCACACCAAAATATCTCACAACACTTTTCATATTTATTTAACACTTCCACAAATCCATTAAATTTTTTTATAAAACCATTAAAATATATTACAAATCACATAATAGCCCACTCACATGTTACATAATACCATTTTTAATAACCCAAATACATTTTTCACATCACACTCACAAAAAACATCCCACATCACTTTCACATCTCTTACACACTTTAATAAATCCTTCAAACATTGTGTAAAATATTTCAAAGATGGAACCCAACACAAAACAACCCCTATCACATTTAAAATTTACCATTTCAGAATATACACACTAAAAAACATTTTTCAAATATGATTTCAACCGATACATAAATCATTAAATCATTCAAATCTTTAATAAAATAATTCCAAATAGTATACCCAATCATTTCTCATAAAACCCATTTCAAAATCATATTTCAAGGACAAAAACACACAAAAAAACTACCAAAGTTGAATGTTCATCCCTAGATACATTTATAAAACCACTTTCAAGTGTTATAAAATCACCTTTTATAATACCTTGAAAGATACAAATAAAAACACCCATTTTCATAAAATGATCCCAAATAGTATAACAAAGTTCTACACAACAAAAATATTCCAAAAAACCCCTTCTAATACCCACATGACACTAAGGAATTAACATAACATTATTTTCAGCCCCTTTCAACAACTAATAAATTAATTTCATATTTTATAAAACTACCACAAAAGATAAAACATGTGTTACATACGAAAAGTTTACCACTTCAACAGAAATGAAATTATAAAAATAAATGCTTAAACAAATCCCTCTAAAATGGTTTTCACACCACACACAACATATGGAGAACATGAAAACCCAGTAAAAAACAAACTCATAAAGGAATGGTTAACCATGGAATCACATACAGAAAGTGTCGAATCCCTCAAAACATGGTGCAAAAAATCAACTACACCACCGTCGAACCACAAAGAAGATAAATACATCGCTGGACCAAAATATTTGAAAAAAAATACACCAAATCAATCCCTAGGTTAGAACCTTAACTTATGGACATTTTAGAACATAATTAAAGAGGGAGGAAACTCTAAGGGAAAAGGAAGAAACCAAGAAGGAAGCACTTACCTTGAAAAAAATTAAAGAAATAACCCAAAATACCCAATTATATGAATTTTAAAACAGAAAAACATTTAAGGGAGATTCTAAAAAGGTTTAATAAATCATTTAGAAACTTCAATTGGGGAAAAAGAGCGAAAATTATGGAGTTATGAAATTGTCAATTTACCTCTACAAATATGGGTGATTAGAGAAATTCAGAAAACATTCATCCATATTCGAGATGAAACTGAGCTCCAAAAAGGGGGAAGAGATCATGGGGGTGCTCCATGGGTATTTGATCTCGAGGGGGAGTTGGAATCACCTAAAAACATAAATATTGGTGGAGATATTAAATAATTAAAAGATATTTTTAATGCATGAAATGGGCTTTCGAGCCGGCCCAATACCTTAAATAAAAACCCAGATCCACCATGATTATGGATTCCTAAATAGTATAAGTTAATATGGTGGTGTTAATAGGTCAGTGTATGACAAGTAGGAATGCGAATGGATGAAAAATGTTGAAAAATTAAGGAGTTGTAGAGGAATCAAAATTTATTTTTAAATCGGGAATTGGGCTCACGTTTTGGCCCAATTCATGAAAACCCACCCATTCCTCCATAAAAGCTTGGGAAACCCCCAAAACAAAGCATTAATGGAAATTAAATGAAATTTTCCTTTAAAATAAGTTATGTATGTGACAATTCTCTCCACCATGAAATCATTTCATCCCCAAAAAGCCACAGTAAGGCCAAATACAAAAACCAAACCCAACTGATAATCCAAGATGTACTTCTTTGCCAAATTTGCCTCCAAGGGCCAAAAAACCTACAGTGATCAATTAAAGAAGGATTAACATTACAACTCAAACATACACCAATTTCTTGAAATGATCAATCACATACATATTTTATCCCAATAGAAAACTCCTCAGACACTATCCAAACAAGACTCAAGCAATTCACCCAAACGAACAACAACTTTGAACAAGGTTACACTTACCTTACTTTAACTAAATCATTGGGTGCTATCCAATCCTAAAGTTTACTCAGGGGAGATGTTGGTAGCTAGATATTTCCAAAGGATACTACATATCAACAATCCAATACCATGGATAAATCTGAGCTATTGGTACGGGGGGACACAAATAGGCACCCCACCATAAGAGGCAACCTATATTTTTCAGAGACAGAATCAAGAGACAAATAGGGGGAGGCCTGAACGGACTCCCTAGTACAAAGGGTATAATTCCATTCAAAGTATACGAAGAAATGTATAGGAGAATCATACTAGGTCTCCCAACCATAAGAACCAACCATCTTAACCGACCAGTATGGGATGACACACAAAACCCAAAAAAAATTAATGATTTGGGAAGGGAATAGGGTTAGTCCTCACAGTTTGGGAAACCATGCACTAACTATAGAGATCATTCTTTCTGCATGGCTTCCTAGCACACGGTCACTACTAATCATTCACAAACTTTGTACTCATCATGTTTATCAAAATTTTCAACCATTCTCTAATGACTCAATGAAAACCAAAGAGGGGATGATATTAGGTGATGACATGGGTATAAGGCCCTCCACCAGTTTCCACTGAATGAGAACAAAAAAATAATGATGATGAAACAAGAGGTTTAAACACTTCATATCTTTATTACTAAGGTTAGAACATTGTAGAAGGGTTTAATAGACCTTGATTTTTCACCTGACTATGAGCCAAATTCTATCCGAGACCTATGTTTGGAGCTCAAATGATTGAAGCATCTTCGGCCTCATAGATTGGTCTTGGAAACCCCCTAAATGAGAATTATTCTTTCAATGCCACAAAAAAACTACACTGAAATACCCAACAAGATTTCCAAGACATAACACATTCCAAACTCACTTTACCCTAACCCGATATTTCACTAAAACAAGGGCTTATAAGATTTACACACATCACACCTTGTTTCTTCAGGTTAGAAAAAATATAAGTAAAGAATACCTATACTCACCTTCTTCTAAAATAGAATATTTTGAAGTTTTTCTAAGGGATACATTCTCCCAACATAACAGGGACTCTCAGAGGATGGTACGACTTTCACCTTTACGGTCAATCGATCACATGAAATCACAAGGCGTCACTGAAGAGGACCATGGAGACTGATATAAACAATGCATGGAGAGGTACCTTATACAATATCCAAAGACAACACAGAAATCTAGAAAGTGGCCACAATATCCTCTCATGACCATATTTCCCACACTGATATTTTAACGTGAACACATTCTTCTAAGAGACAACAAAGGACTGAGAGGACCTCTTAGACACCATCCAGATACTCATACATGCTAACAACCCTATACCACTTCCACCTTTAGAAAATCAAGAAAATAAAAAATATAAGTTCAATTTCAAACATCCATGATCACTCTCCCGCTCGAAGAGGATACAAAAAACCAAGAATGAAAAGGGTGTAGTCTCAATCTAAAATCTCATGAAAAACATTCCTTACATTGATCAAATGGAGGATCTTCTAATGGTGAAAAAACCTAGGTTGCACTTCAGTTGTGCACTAACCCTTATTGGGGGCATACCTAATCCAACGAGAGAACCCAATGACCCAACAAACCGGGTCCATTGGTCAAGACATACATCAACCAGATCCAAAAATATGAGGGGAAAACCATAAAGGCTTCCCAAAATATTCTCTTTAGATACCACTCACCATCCCTTCAACCCAGCTTACCGACCAAACACAAAAACAAAACACTGTTCAAACAAGAGGGGTTCTTGGACTCTAACCATTCTATAACATCAACATTTCTAAAAACACATAATACACACCTCCCAACCCACTCATAAAGAAATCATGATTTCCTTTTGAAAACATTTTTTTGAAAACAAATGGTTCAGTGGTTAGCGTATCCCTCAATGGTACCCCATGGGCCCCAAACATGCATGTTTCCGTGCCACACCGGGCACCCTCCTCATATCCATCCCGAAACTCATCCAGTCATGCCATTAACCATCCATAATCCTATATAACCACATGCATGTGTTCCCTCACGAAAATAACAAAGGTTAATACAAAAACTCATTCCACTTTTCAAAACCAAAACAATCAAGCAATACTTACTTTTTCTCAAGACCACTGACCACGAAATCGAACCCAAATTACCGCATTAAAAAAATATTTCAGAAGGGCACAATAATTCCAATGAAAAATAACATTCAAGTTATTCAAATAAATTTCAATACATCTCATACAATTAAAACACCTTTCAATAGTTTAGAACACTCTATTGGAAATACTTTTTCAAAACCAACCTTGAAATAGTACATGATTTCAAAAGAGGTGAAAATAAACCATTTTCCATTCCAATACAATTCTGAAAAATCAGTTTTCCATTTTAAAAAATCTATCAATTTCCTCATTAATAGAAAATCATTTCACAAAAACTTTACCCTTCTCTAAACCAAGTCACTTTTAAACCAAAGTTCCATGATTTCAAAACTAAAGAACACAAGGCAATGCAAGAGGAAACTAGTTTTAGTGGGTGACTTGGACATATGGTTGGCAGCCATATTCCAATAACTTAACCAAAAAAAGGAGTGTTATAGTGAATATACCTAGCTCCACATGGCTTTCCAGGCCCTGTGAGCTCATCAAGACCATTAAACCAACTCTCTTTTCATATCCCCTAATCATCATCAATCCAATAAATCCAATGGGCTCATATAAATCTCGACTTCCCTGGGTGACTTGAATCCCATAATGAGGTGTGGTGATCAGGAAAACTACCCATAAATGAATACCATGTCCCAAAAATCTTAACTATAGACTATTCAAACTTTTCCCCAAATAACGTGAACTAAAGAGTTAACCAGAACCTCCTTTGATACCATTTTGTCATGAACCGAATATGGTCTCCATCAAAACCGTCACTCGACCCAGACCACGACTAGTCCTGGAGGGTGCTGCTAATCCCCACAGGCTGGAACAAGTGCCCTGGTATCATAAATTGATGTTTGGGAAGGCTTTACCTGAGTTTATAAACATTAAACAACAAACAAACTCAATAAAAAAAATTTTGATTTTTCAACTAAAAATGTCTTTTACAAAATTTTAGAACTGAATAACATAAGTTAAAACTATGTTTAAAGACTATTAAAAAGGTACAAAACCAAATAAGGACAGCCCAAGAACCTCCACATGGAAAGAGGAACCGCCTTTAAGCCATCTCCACAACACAGCATCACAAACAACTGATAAAACCCTAAACTGTTGGCACACGAGTTGTACCCAAACCAGAGAAAACAAGAAAACCAAGTCTAATTACACCCAAAGGTGTAAGTAGGGTGTGAGAAAAATACCAATAGGATACCACCACTATAAAATTCCATGCGATAAACATTCAAATACAAAAATCATGCAAGTTTTCAAAAACATGTAATTTCTAGTTACAATTTCTAAAAGCTGCAACTTAAAAAATCAGTTTTCAGGTGGGCTAATTTAAAGAATCAACACTTTTAAAATAAATTACAAAGATACTGAATTTTCCAACCAAATATAATGTATGTAGATGGTATGTATAAAGTATCTAATGATCATAATAAATAGTTAAAAACCCCTAGGCACTAGCTCATTGTGGGTCCCAGGTACCTCGTATCTCGGTGAAAGTAACCATCACAAATATCAATTCTCGTGCACGATCCACTAGTAGGGAACATACCCAAAACCTATTGGTCCCAAATCATCATCATCATAGTTTAGTTAGAGTTTCAAGTGTCAATATTGCTATGAGAAACTGAGGCCAAACCCTACGGATTCACTAGCATACTAGTACACGTCCACCCACCTAGATACCCAGGTTTTCCCTTTGTCCTCAAACAAGTTCAAAAAGTCAAGAAATATAATTTTAACATGAAAATATCATTTATTCATAAAAAAATTCACCAAAAAACCCACATGTATACCACACAAGTCACAAAATTACACTTTTTATTCAAATTGATTTGAAATCTGACTCACACCAAAATATCCCACAACACTTTTAACATTTCTTTAAAACATCCACAAATCCATTAAACAATTTTATAAAACAATTTCAATATATTGAAACTCACTTAAAATTCTACTCATATGTTACATAATACCATTTTTCATAACCAAAATACATTTCTCACATCACACTCACACAAAACATCCCACATCACTTTCACATCTCTTACACACTTTAGTAAATCCTTCAAGGATTTTTGTAAAACATTTCCAAGATGGAACACATCAAAAAATAGCCCCTATCACATTTAAAATGTACAATTTCCTAATATACAGATTCCAAAATATTTTTCGAATATGGTTTCACCAGTTACGTAAATTATTAAATCATTCAAATCTTTCATCAAACAATTCCAAAGAGTATACCAAATCCTTGCCCATAAAACCCATTTCAAAACCATATTTTAAGGACAAAACCACACCAAAACACTAAAAAAGTAGAATTGTCAGCCCTAGAGACATTTATAAAACCAATTTCAAGTGTTATAATATCACCTTGGATAATACCATGAAATATATAAATAAAAACACCCATTTTCATAAAATGATCTCAAAAAGTATAACAAAGTTTTACACAACAAACCTATTCCAAAAACCCTTAAAAGGACCAAATGATAATAAGGCATTAACAAAATAGAATTATTATCCCATTTTAACAACTAATAAATCAATTTCATATTTTATAAAACTACCACAAAAGATACCACATGTGTTCCATTTGAAAAGTTCATAACTTCAACAAAAATGAAATTACAAAATTAAATGCTTAACCAAATCTCTCAAAAATGGTTTTCACACAACACATAGAATATGGGAACATGAAAACCAAGTAAAACATGAATACTAACTCATAAAGGAATGGTTAACCATGGAACCACCTACCGAAAGTGTCGAATCCCTCAAAACATGGTGCAAAACATCAACTGCACCACCGCCTCACCATGAGGAAGATAAATCTAGCCCTAGACCACAATATTTGACAAAAAAGGCACCAAATCAAACCCTATTTTCAAACACTAATATCTGGACATTTTATAACATAATGAAAGAGAGAAGAAACCCTAAGGTAAAAAGGAAGAAACCAATAAAGAATCACCTACCTTGAAAAGTATTGACGAAATCACCCCATATACACTTGTATTTGAATTTTCAAATATCCATCCATTCAAGGCAGATTTGAAAAAGGTTAAAGAGATAATTTAAGAACTATAATGGGGGGAAATAGTGAGAAATTAAGGAGTTATAAAATAATCCATTTACCTCTTCAAATCTGGGAGATTTGATAAATTCGGAAAAGTTTCATCCAAATTTGCGATGAAACCAAGCTCCAAAAAGGTGGAGGATAGCATGGGGGTGCGCCTTGGGTATTTGGACTCTTGGGAAAGTTAGAATCACAAAAAAACATAAATATTGATAGAGATATTAAATAATTAAAAAATATTTTTAATGCATGAAATGGGTTTTCGGACAGGCTCAATCAATTAAATAAAAACTCATATCTACCATGATTATGGATTCCTAAATGGTCCAAATTAATTTGGTGGTGCTAATAGGTCAGGGGATTACAAGTAGGAATTGGAATGGATGAAAATGTTAAAAAATGAATAGTTTTTAATGGAATAAAAATTTATTTTTAAATCTGTAATTGGGCTCACGGTCTGGTCCAATTCATGAAAACTCACCCATTCCTCCATAAAAGCTTAGGAAATCCCCAAAACAAAGCATGAATTGAAATTAAATGAAATTTACCTTTAACATAATTCATGTATGTGACAATTATCCCCACTATGAAATATTTTCATACCCAGAAATCCGCAACAATTCCAAATACAAAAACCAATCCCAACTGATTTGCCAAGACATACATATTTGCCAAGCTTCGCCCCCAAGGGCCAAAACACCACTAGTGATCAATTAAGGAATGATTAATATCACAACCCAAACTTACATCACTTTCCTAAAATGATCAATCACATTCATAATTTATCCCAAAATAAAACTCCTTATACACTATCCGAACAAGACTCAATCAATTCACCCAAATGAACAACAACTTCGAACAAGGTTACACTTACATAACTTTAACTAAACCATTAGGTGCTCTCCAATCCCAATGTTTACTCAAAGAATACGTTGGTAGATAGATAGTTCCAAAGAAAAATACCTACCACCAAGCCAAGACCTTTGATAAATCTAAGCTATTGGTACAGGGGGACACTAATAGGCACCCCACCATAAGAGGAAACCTATATTTTTCTAAGATGGAATCAGGACACTAACAGGGGGAGGCCTGAACGGACTCCCTAATATAAAGGGTATAATTCCATTCACTGTTTAAAAGGGAATGTACATGAGAATAATAGTGGGTCTCCCCACCATAAGAACCATCTATCATAACTAAATAGCATGGGATGACATAGAAAGACCCAAAAAAATTTAAAGATTTGGGAAGGGCACAGGGTTAGTCCGCACGGTTTGGGAAACTGTGCACTAACTATGGAGATCATTCTTTCTGCATGGCTTCCTAGAACATAGTCACTACTAATCGTGCAAAAACTGTGTCCTCAACACGTCTATCCAAATTTACAACCATTATCTAATGACTCAATGGATAGCAAAGGGGGATGGAATGACATTATGTGATGACATGGGTACAAGGTCCTCCACCAATTTACACCGAATGGGAACAACAGAATAGATTATGACACCATATGTTTAAACTCTTCCTATCTTCTATACTAAGGATATAACATTGTACAAGGGTTTAAATGACCCTGGGATTTCCTAACTATGATCTAGCTTCTCTCCGAGACCTTTGGCTGGAGCTCAAATGATTGAAGCATATTCAGCCTCATAGTTAGGATTTGGAAACCCCCTAAATGAGAATTCCTCTTTCAGTGCCACCAACAACTACATTGAAATCCCCGATAATATTTCAAAGACATAACACATTCCAAACTCACTTTACCTAACCCCATATTTCACTAAAACAAGGGCTTAGAAGATGCACACACATCACAACTTGTTTCTTCGGGGGAGAAATGATAGAAGTAAAGAACACCTATACTCACATTCTTCTAAAATGGAAGATTTTGAATTTATTCCAAGGGATACATTCTCCCAACATAAAAGGGTCTCTCCTAGGATTGCATGAATTTCACCTTTATGTTCAATCGAGCACATGACATCACAATTCATCACTGAATAGGACCATGACATCTGATATATACAATGCATGGAGAGGGACCTTATACAACATCCCAAAACAATACCAAATTCATGAAAGTGGCCACAATATCTTCTCATGACAATATTTTCCACACTGGTAGTTTAACATGAACTCCTTGTTCTAAGAGAATATGAAGGACTGAGAGGACCTCTTAGAAACTATCCAGATACTCATCCATGCTAACAACCCCAGGCCACTTCCACCTTCAAAAAATTCGAAAACCTTAGAAGCTAAGGTCTCTTTCAAACTTCCATGATCACTCTCCCGATAAAATAGGATACAAAAAAACCAATAAAGAAAAGGGTGTAGACTCAATCTAAAAAGATCAAGAAAAATATTCCTTATGTTGATCTACAGGAGGATCTTCCAACGACTAAACAACATGGGCTCCACTTCAGTTGTGCACTAACCCTTAATGGGGGCGTACCTAATCCAACAAGAGACCCCACTGACCAAACCAACCTGGTCCATTGGTCAAGACATACCTCAATCAAATCTAAACAGATGAGGGGAAACAACATAAATTCTTCCCAAAATATTCTCATTGGATACCACTAACCAGCCCTTAAGCCCAGCTTACCGACCAAACACAAAACCAAAACATATTTCAAATAGGAGGGGTTCTTGGACTCAAAACATTCAACAACATCAACATTTCCAAAAGCACGTAATACACACCATCCCAAAACACACATCAAGACATCATTTTTTCCTTTTAAAATAATTTCTTTGAAAACAAACAGTTCATCAGTTAGCATATCCCCAAATAGTATCCCATGGGACTTACACATGCATGTTTCTGTGCCACACCAGGCACCCTCCTCATTTCCATCCCGGAACTCATCCAATCATTACATTAACCATCCATCATCTCATATAACCCCATGCATTTGGTCGCTAACGAAAATACCACAGGATAATACAAATTCATTCCACTTTTCAAAACCAAAACAATTAACCAATACTTATTTTTTCTCAAGACCGCTGACCACGAAATCGAACCCAAATTATTGAATTAAAAAAACATTACAGAATGGCACAATAATTCCAATGAAAACTCACTTTCATGTTATTCACATAAATTTAAAAACATTTCATCCCATTAAAACACCTTTCAAATAGTTTTTAAAACACTATTGGAAACAATTTTTCAAAATAATCCTTGATATAGTTCATGCTTTCAAAAGAGGTGATAACACACCATTTTCCATTCCAATACGATTCAGAAAACGCAATTCTACATTTTTAAAAATCTAATAATTTCCCCTTTATTAGATAATAATTTCCCAAAAACATTATGGTTCTTAAAATGAGGTCACATTAAAACCAAAGTTCCAAGATTTCAAAACTAAAGAACACAAGACAATGCGAGAGGAAACTAGTTTTAGTGGGTGACTTGGACATATGGTTGGAGTCCATATTCCAATCACTTCACTTTCACAAATTGTGTTCTAGTGAACATATTTGGCTCCACATGGCCTACCAGGCCCTACGACCTCACCGAGACCATTAACCCAACTCTCTTTTTATTTCCCCTAATCATCATCAATCCATGAAATCAAAAGGACTCCTATAAATCCCGACTTACCCTGGTGACTCGAATCACATAAAGAGGTGTGGTGATTAAGAACACTACCCATAACCAAAATACCAAGTCCCAATAATCCTAACTTCATACTATCCCAACTGTTCCCAAAATAACGTGACCCAAAGAGTTAACTAGAACCTCTTTTGATAACATTTTATCACGAACCAAATACGGTCAATATCAAAAATGGAACCCGACCAGGACCACGATTAGGCCTGAAGGGTGTTCCCGATCCCCATGGTCTGGCCCAAGTTCTCAGGTATCATAAATTGATTTTTCAGAATGATTTACCTGAGTTTATAAATGTTAAACAACAAACAAACTAAACAAAAAAATCTTGATTTTTCAACTAAAAATGTCTTTTACAAAATTTCAGAACTGAATTACATAAGTTAAAACTATTTTTAAGGACTATTAATAAAGTAAAAATCCCAATAAGGACATCCCAAGAACATCTACATGGGAGGACACACCGCCCTCAATCCATCTCTGCACCACCACATCATGAAAAACTGGTAAAAACACGAACTGTTGGCACAAAAGATGTACCCAAACCTGTGACAACAAAATAACCATGTCTACTTACACCCAAAGGTGTAAGTAGGGTGTGAGAAAAAGTCCATTAGGATACCACCACTAATAGATTCCATGAGATAAACATTCAAAGACAGTAAGCATGCAAGTTTTCAAAAACATGTAATTTCTAGTTATAATTTCTAAAAGATGCAACTTTAAAAAAATTAGTTTTCAAGCGGGATGTTTTAAAGAATCAACCCTTTTAGAATAAATTCCAAAGCTACTGAATTTTACATCCAAATAAAATGTATTCTGATGGTTAGTATAAAGGATCTAATGAGCATAAGCAATAGGAAATAACCCCTTGGCCCTAGCTCATCGTGGGTCTCAGGTACCTCGTATCTCGGTGAAAGTAACCATCACAAATATCTGTTATCATGCACGAGCCAATAGTAGGGAACATACCATAACCTAGTGGTCCCTATTCATCATCATCATCATCATAGTTTAGTTATAGTTGTAAGAATTAATCTTGATAAGTGAAATTGAGACCAAACCCCACAGATTCACAAGCATGTTAGTACACATCCACCCACCTAGATACCCAGGTTTTCCATTTCTACTCAAACAATTTAAACAAGTCAGGAAATATAATTTCCACATGAAAATATCATTTACTCATCAACAATTCACCAAAATCCCACATGTATACCACACAAGTCACAAAAGTCCACTTTTCATTCAAATTGATTTGAAATACTACTCACACCAAAATAGCCCACAACACTTTTAAAATTTCTTTAAAACTTCCACAAATCCATTAAACAATTTTACAAAACCATTCCAATATATTAAAACTCACATAACATCCCACTCACATGTTACATAATACCCTTTTTCATAAGAAAAATACATTTTTCACATCACACTCACACAAAACATCCCACATCACTTTCACATATCTTACACACATTAGTAAATCCTTAACAGATTTTTGTAAAACATGTCCAAGATGGAACACATCACAAAACAACCCCTCACGCATTTACAATTTACCATTTAAGAATATACACACTTCAAAACATTTTTCCAATATGGTTTCATGTGTTACATAAATAATTAAATCATTAAAATCTTTCATAAAATAATTCCAAAGAGTATACCCAATATGTGCTCATAAAACCAATTTCAAAACCATATTTCAAGGAAAAAACCACACCAAAACATTACCAACGTAGAATTGGAAGCCCTAGAGACATTTATAAAACCACTTTCAAGTGTTATAAAATCACCTTGGATAATACAATAAAGGAGACTAATAAAAACACCCATTTTCATAAAATGCACTCAAGAAGTATAAAAAAGGTTTACACAACAAACCTATTCCAAAAAACCCCTTCTAAGGCCCACATGACACTAAAGAATTAACAAAACATAATTTTAATCCCCTGAAAACAACTAATAAATCAATTTCATATTTTATAAAACTACCACAAAAGATACCACATGTGTTACATTCGAAAAGTTCACAAGTTAAACAAAAATGAAATTATAAAATTAAATGATTAACCAAATATCTCAAAAATGGTTTTTTCACCACACAAAGCATATGTGGAACATGAAAAACTAGTAAAATAATAAAACTAACTCATCAAGTAATGGTTAACCATGGAATCACCTACCGAAAGTGTCGGATCACTCAAAACATGGTGCAAAACATCAACCGCACCACCACCGCACCACAAGGAAGATAAATCAAGACCTAGACCGCAAATATTGACCAACAAGACACCAAATCAAACCCTATATTAGAACCCTAACATTTGTACATTTTAGAACATAATGAATGAGGGAGCAAACCCTAAGGGAAACATAAGAAACCAAGAAGGAATCACTTACCTTGAAAAATATTGAGGAAATCACCCTAAATACACCAGTATATGAATTTTATAACATCCAACCCTTATAGTTATATTTGAACAAGGTTGAAGATATCATTTAAGAACTATAATGGGGGAAAAATAGTGATAAATGAATGATTTGTGAAATAATCAATTTACCTCTTCAAATCTATGTGATTTGAGAAATTCATAGATTTTTTATCCAAATTCGTGATGAAATAGAGCCCCAAAAAGGGGACAGAGAGCATGGGGGTGAGCCTTTGGTATTTGGTCTTGGGGGAGATTTGGAATCACCGAAAAAATGTAAATACTGAATAAGATATTAATGAATTAATAAATTAATGTAGGAAATGGTCTTTCAGCCAGGCCCAATCCCTTAAATAAAAACACATATCCACCATGATTATGGATTCCAAAATGGTCCAAATTAATATGGTGGTGTTAATATGTCAGTGGATGAAAAGTAGGAATTGGAATGGATGAAATTTTTTGAAAATTAAGGATTTTTAAAGGAATCAAAATTTATTTTTAAATCTGGAATTGGGCTCACAGTTTGGACCAATTCATGAAAACTCACCCATTCCTCCATAAAATATTGAGAAACCCCCAAAACAAAGCATGAATGGAAATTAAATGAATATTTCCTTTAAAATATGTCATGTATTTGACATAACCACATTTATATTTTCTAATTTTGGGCTTGAAACATGCAGGAATTATAATATCACAATCTTGTTAAAGTTTGATAAACATGAAAACTATGAAAATATAATTGAATAAATCCTTGTGTCTCAAATGGTAATTCCCTTATACAAATTCATAAGTAATTCCATTTTTAGGTTTGAGCTCAATGGACCACCCTTGAAATTCAGAGACATGACTCAATTGAAATCTAAGGCTCACCCCAAGGAATTCCACACTTATATGAATAAAAAGAATCTAGTGACCTCAAACTATGATATTCAATAAGGTTACCCAGCAAGAATCCATGAAATTAATCCACGGTATTCAATAAGTTGATACATTAACCAAATCCAATAGGGGAACACCCCATGGAATTAATGGTAATGAATCTTTTTAAAATCCATTGGCTTGATCATGAAACTCAATTTCATTGGTGATCATTGAAGCCACTAGTGTTTTTACACCATGGAAATCATATTAACCCAACAATTTAATCCTATATTCTTACAATTTATTCCATGATAATACCAATTAGGAATAATCCATGGAGGCCCTCTAAGGGATTCCATACTTATTACCATTTCATTGAATTTGTTAAATTTCATTATTCAATAATTAGTGTAATATAATCCTTGAAATACAATATAATTTTACTAGTTGGTTTCAATTCACATTTCCATTTATACATTCTATATCAATAAGCAGTAATGGTTCCTAGCGGTCATCATTTTTATCCCTCTATTCTTGTAAAACCATAATACCAAATATGGAAACCCTAACTAACCACTAATTAATTCACCCAATTTTGAGCCATAATATATCTCAAAACATTAAATGGTTTAAATGTATTCCCCTAAGTCAACATTATATTATGGATCCAAGGATATGATAATAAATCAACATGGTTCCAAAAAAAATTTGGATAAATATTTGATCAATCATTCAATGAGTTGGCATGGTCACCCAAGTGAGTAAAACAATAAAATGATGTAACATTGTGGGAAAAAATGAGTCCATCAACCTTTGGTTAAAAGAGTACTACTTGAAGAGTATCGTGATTTTGTTTAGGTAGAATTAAGATAAATAGATATACTAGAAAAAATATTTTACAGTAGTAAATTTAAATTAGTGAATGTTGGAGATATTTAGAAATGATGAAAAAGGGATATAGTAAGAGAAATGAGTTGAATCCTTATTGATTGCCATCCAATGTGAGGAACAAATGAAAAATGAAAATTTAAATGATGTAAGAACACCCTAAAACCATGGGAGAGTTATAGAAGATTCCTACATTACTACGGATTCCCAAAAAGAAGCGGTTTTTAAAAAATTTCTAAGTCTCTTGAACACCACTAAGACCCTTTTTAATCCACTTGAATACTTTTTCAAAAAAATAAGGGGTTTTGAAAATTTTATAAGGATTTTACCTTATAATATTTTTGGGGTATTATAACCTACCAAACTTAAGTCAACTCTTCCTTATGAGATAACCCTATCTTTCACTCTAGGAAATTGAGGAATATCCCTAGAAATTCTACTCACATTTCTAATTCGATCTCCCAATTTTCATCATAAACATGTCCATCATTCAATAAATAATCTAACAAGGTGATATATATACCATGAAGATTCTTATCACTATGTTCTACGATATGAATTAGATTCTCCTTAAATAATTAATCATCCATGCAGTTGATATATTCATCTTTAAATGTGGTATATGAATCAAGAAAGTACCGTTAAAGATAAGATATGTGAAAAAATCATAAAAGAGGCTGAATCTTTATTGAAGAGATATTCAGTAATACAAATAGAAAACCCTTTCCACAACCTTAAATGGATTCAGGTACCTAGGATCCATTTTTATATACCATAATATATGATGGTTTCCCAAAGTAATAAGCACATGAAAAAACACACTCTCGCCTATAAAAAAAACTCCAATGGTCAAGGATTCTAATCCACATATTATTTTTACATACACTTCACCGTATATATCATCTAGATAATCAACTAAAAATTATATGTTATTTCCAGAACAAGAGGTTTCACAACCATCGATACCTCACCTACCACCATTGAACCCTAAGGTGAAAAACATTACCTCCCATATAAATCATTAGAATAATTTATCTCAATAATCACCTGATAACTATTATTATAGGTTAATTACATGACAACTATATATTTCACTAGGGATCCTCTAAAATATATAAAACAACACTCTTTATATGTCATTCAACATCTAAATAGTTCACTTAGACCATTCATCATTATATGGGTGATAGGATCTACTCAAAAGAACCTGTGTGATCAATGATGTATACACCACATACTAGAAACATCATATAAACTAAGAATATATTTATTAATTTATTTTTAAATGTATGATATATATATGTATGATATTTTGGATATAAAAACATCCCATATCATCCAACAAAGTGGCCTCATAGATAAGTTGAAATAGGAAAACCTTCATTGGATAATTAATGATGACCCACACTACATCATTTTCTTAGGGTGTCTTTGGTAAACCCATAATGAATTCTATTGTGAAATCATCCAACTTCCACTCTTTAATGGACAATGAGTACCTACGAGCAATTATCAATTGATGATAATCCTTAAACTACTAATAGGTGGATCATCATGTAACATAAACTGTTATCTACACATTTATGGAATAAAATCAATAAAAATTATATAGATTTATGATAATAAAATTTTGATCTAGGGATTAATCCCTGCATAGATATATGATTCTACCTCATTAATTCTAATTTCATGTTAGTAGTTTCCAACAAAAACTTATGAACATGGATGATCTCATCCTCAAATGTAATTTTGGGAAGTAGTAGCCCTCCACCATCAAAACTATCTCGGATTTCTCAACTCCCATGTTCTAAAAGCTATATTTTCATTATTTTATGAATAAGAAAATGAACCACAAATAATAATACTAAAACTATATAACCATGGTCTTCATAGACATAAATATTTATTTATGTCTGAAGTACTATCAAAATATCATAATTACATGATTCCTAGAAAACATGATTCCACATCATCCTTCTCAGATCATCAAAAAAAATATTTTTCTTCTTGAGTGTATATACAAAAATGAATTGAATATATATAGATACTCAACACACCATGGATGCTGAATATTGACCTCTTATTCGGTAAATATGTACATAAAAATTTCATATATGTAGACCCCGATCCTTTCTCCCAAGAGTTAGTTCTTCCATCATTTCAAGTCATGCACTACAGTTTCTACCCTGATATCATGTACATTGTAACTAAATTTATGAGGATTCAACTTCTGGGGCTCATATTCCCAAACTCAATCCCTATATATCATAACTATTCTTAGACCGATAGTTTATACATAAATAATATACAACATACTCATTTTTAATCTCAATATATAAAAGAATCATTAATGAGGTTCATTTCCTCTTCAAATCCTAGAAATAATTCTCACCATCCCATGAACAAAAAAACATTACCCACATTTTAGTCAGATTTGTCAGAGGTTCTTCGAAATGGGAAAATTCCTATATAATTGTTTTAATAGCCTACAAAGTCTCTAAAGTTACCAATATAAAAACCATTCATGGGATTCTCCCAATAATCCATTTTTCTCATACTCTAAAATTAAATATACATGCATGATTATAATATGATATTCCCCAATAACTATATCAGGTTGATCAAAACATAATACATCAAGATCTAAAAGAATATATTCCAATAGAGTGACCAAAATGATATACAAGTGGTGCAAACGATTTTATATCCTCTGAGAGTATATGAGGATATCTTCCACAAACCCACTGAAAATACATATTTTTACAGATAAAAAAATATGTTAATCAAGGCTAGAAGAACTAATAAAGTGTTCATCAATCCAAAAACCAACACTATGTATCGGTAATGTTAATTCCTAAATTAGATTAATGTTCATAATATGTTTGATAGTCTCACCCAATACTGATGATAAACTGACCTCAAAATGATCCTAGAGAATATTTCAGGACCCCGATGTTGGTCAAAAAGATATTTGATCTTTGGTAGTAGATATTAGTAATTAATTGTCTCATTATTCATCCATTAATAATCCTAACACAAACATAACATACAATTAATGATCCTAGTAAGAGGAAAAGACACCTTCAAAGTGATGTTCTATGGCAGATAAACCCCATGGCCTCTAAGTCTCCCATTTGGTTCTTAAACACTTTAGTCTATAATAGAACCCTATGGTATAGAAGAATAGTAATAGTCATAGAATTCAATATGAGCTCAATGGTTAATGCAACATCCATCTTTGGCATAAATCCCATGAGGATGTAATGGAAATAATCCATAAACTAGTCCTCCACAGGATGGCAAACTACTGATGAATCCCCTTTATCATCCAATATTTTTAAGAAAAAGAAGGGTGAAACCCCACATATCACCTACTAACCATTACCATATCATCAATAATAGAGGTATTTCAATCACTTGTGAACATAAATTTCATCTTCAGTTGAGACAATGGTAACTTATATGCGATAAAAATTTATAGGAGCTAAAAATGGATCGAACCAATCCATTCCCAATATTAAAAAAAACCCGATCATATCTAGCATGAAAATGTCACAAAATAACTAGTAACCTCCAATATTAATAGAACACTACCAACAAAGAAGGAACCCTTATGATCAGACTCCCAATGAGGTGTCAATAGACATCTCCCCCTATACATATATTCGATATCCAAACACAATCCTTCCATGAACTTAGTGTAAAAGAAATATTTTGAGCCCCCTCTATCGAAAGGATCATAATATAATGATGAGTCTACAAAAAATTTACCTCTAATGATAGAGGGCCCAGTAACCTGATTTGTGGGAGAAGTCTACCAAAAATGTGTCAATCCTAAACCTTATCCTCACATCAAAACTATCCTTATAAACACTGTACTACCCTAATTCCATTTATAACTCATCAATTCTCACTCCAACCACTACATTGAAGTATATGACCACACAATCTCTGATATTCCACCTTTCATGGTGTATAATATCTAGAATCAAACCCATTTATTGGCCTATAATATCTATGATAGGGTTCCATTATTGTGGTATTGAAAAAAAGTTATATTTAAAAACCATCCTCCAATAGGATTGACACTTTACTAGTAGCCAATCATATTTTCAGTGTTAGTAACATAACCTTAAACATTTATAATAGATCATATAACTATCTATGTGGATTATATATTCCCAAGTTCTCTATCGATACCAATAAATGAAGTTATTTTGGCTACTAGCTGTTCTACTACAAACTCGTGTATCAGACCATGAACCATGGTCATATCTTAGATTCATTAAGAATTCTAACTATTGTTTCACCATATTAAATACTATGTTGATATATAAGATGTTAACCCATGAGTTTAGGTAACATTTAATTCCTTCCATGATGTTAATTTCACTAACCAACTCACCACTATCAATGTGGGTAGAACCATTGTAAATAAAAAATTGAGTACCATACTCCCTGATAGGGAAGAATTTTTTCACTATGATCATGAACTTTTTGGACTTATTAGACTATAGGGTCTTGAGGAAAAAATGGTTGAACAAGATAATATTAAAATAATTCCACACTATATTAACATTATTATCTTCTCATATCATAATATCCCACCATCATTGTCACATACATGACTTATTTTAAACATAAATTTAATTTAATTTCTATTTATGCTTTGTTTTTGGGGTTTCTCAAGCTTTTATGGTGGAATGGGTGAGTTTTCGTGAATTAGGCCAAACCGTGAGCCCAATTCCAGATTTAAAAATAAATTTTTCTTCTCTTATAACTTTTTCATTTTTTAATAGTTTTCACCAATTCTAATTCCAAAATGGTCTACCCTGACATATTAATACCACCATTGTAGTTTGAAACCTTTAGAAATCCATAACCAAGGTGTATATGGGTCTTTATATAAGAGATTGGGTTTTCCCGAAATCCCAATTATTGTTTTAAAAAAAATTGATTAATTAATAACTTATTAAATCTAAAGGCTTTTTCGGTGATTCCAAGCCCCACACACGACCATTGCATCCTGACACGTGTCCAGTATCTTCCAACGCTATTTGGAGTTCATTTTCCTCTCTGTTTAGGTAGAAACTTCTGAAGCAGTCACATTTCATACAGATTTATAATGGTTATTTGATTCCTTCATAAATCCTTAAATATTCACTCTTTCCCCCCCATTCCAGTTCTCAATTAACCTTATATTTCTTATTACAACTTCAATTGAATTTTTATCTATTTTCAAATTCATCCACTGGTGTATTTGGGGATATTTATTCAAGAAACCTCAAGTGAGTCAGTCTCCGTCATTCTTTTTTCATATTTCTTAGGGTTTCATAAAATTTTAGTAGGGTTTCATACCTTATCCATAAGGTTCATAATGTCCAGAAGTTAGAGTTCAATCATAGAGATTTATTTCTTGCCTTTTGGGTGAAATATTCTGGTTTTAGGTTGGATATCACTTCCTTGAGGTGCGGCGGTGGTGCGGTTTATGTTTCGTACCATTTTTTGAGTGTTTCGACATAAAAGGTAGGTGATTCCATATATAAACATAATATGATGAGTTAGCTTTCATGGTTTATTAATTTAGTATGTTTCAAATCTATTTTATGTGGTATGAAAACTATTTTTGATGTATTTAATTATGTTTTTAATTTTGTAGTTTCATTTTTTCATAGAATTGGGTGCTTTTCTAGCGTGGCTCTTGGAGATATATTTTGGTGTATTTTATAACATATGAAGGTGATTTATTAGAGTTGAAAGGGGGTGAAAATTATGGTTTCTTAATGCCTTAATGTCATGTGGGCCTTGTAATGGGGTTTTTGAATGGTTTTAATGTTTGAAACCATGTTGTACTTCTTGAACGTGATTTAGGAAAATATGTGCTTTTCATGTGTACATTTAGTGGTATTGTTTGAGGTATTTGTATAAAACCTAGTGTTGGTTTTATGAAAATTGTAAATGATTTAATGAGTTACACAAAGTGTGAAATGGTTTCTTTTATACCATTAGCTGATAGTATGTTCCTAAAATGATTTTTTGAAACATAAAGTGGTCATTTATGTTGTAAAACATTTTGGTAATGTTTTGTAATTTGTCGAGGTGATTTATGTAATTGAGATGTGGGTGTGAAACATGTTTTCAGGCTGTTTTGCATGAGTGTGATGTGAAAAATGGTCTTTGTTTATGAAAAGGGTATTATGTAACATATGATTGGGCTGTTATGTGATGTTTAGAATCTTGGGAAATATTTTATATATTGTTAATGGATTTATTGAATTGTAAAAGATGTAAAAAATGTGTTGTGGGATATTTTTTCTGTGAGTATGATTTCAAAATTCATTTGAATGAAAACGTGTATTTTTAGACTTGTGTTGAATACATGTTGGTTGTTTGGTGAACTTGTGATGTGAAAATGATATTTTTATGTGTAATTTATATTTATTTACTTGTTGAACTTGTCTGAGCATAAGGGGAAAACTTGGGTATCTAGGTTGGTGGATGTGTACTAGTATACTAGTGAATCCATGGGCTTTGGCCTCAGTTTCACTTAGCAAGGTTGACGCTTACAACTCTAACAAAAAAATGATGATGATGATTGGGGACCACTAGGTTATGGGTATGTTCCCTACTAGTGGCTCATGCATGAGAATGGATATTGTGATGGTTACTCTCACAGATATATGAGGTACCTAGGACCCACAACGAGCTAGTGCCTAGGGGTTATTTCCTATTGCTTATGCTCATTAGTTACTTTGTGCTTACCATCAGCAGATGGTATGGTTACCTGGAAAATTCAGTAGTGTTGACATTATTTTTAAAAGTGTTTATTCTTAATGATAGCCCACTTGAAAACTGTTTTATTTTTTTAGCTTCATCTTTTAGAAATTATAACTAACATTCTTTGTTTATGAAAACTAGCAAGATTTTTGTCTTCGAATATTTATCACATGGAATATCTTAGTGGTGGTATCCTACAGGGAATTTTTGCACACCCTAATTACACCCATGGGTGTAAGTAGACTCGGTTATTTTGTTGCTGCAGGTTTGGATACAGGTTTTAGTTCTAGTGGTTTAGGTTTCTAGCATATCCTTGGTGGTGAAGTCTTGTTTAGATGGATTGAGGGTGATGCCCCTTTCCATGAGGGTTATTAGGCTGTTTCATTTTGATTTTGTACCTTTTTTAATTGTCTTTTTGAGTTGTTTTAAAAGATGTAATTTGGTTCTGAATTCTGTAAAAGATGATTTTAGTTGAAAACACAGATTCATTTTATTGAGTTTGTTTGTTGTTTAATGTTTTTAAACTCAGGTAAATCATTCTCAAACATAATTTTCTGATACTTGGGAACTTGTACCAGCCCGTGGGGATAGGGAACACCCTTTGGGACTTTTCACCGTCTGGGTTTGGTGCCGATTTTGGTGGTGACCAGATTTGGTTCGTGACAAAATGGTATCAGAGGAGGTTCAGGTTAACTCTTTAGGTCATGTTATTTGAGGAAGACTCGGGATAGTCTAGAGTTAGTATTTTTGGGACTTGTAATTCTAGTTATGGGTAGTGTTCCTGATCACCACACCTCATGATGGGATTCAAGTTTCTAGGAGAAGTCTAGATTTATCTAAGTCCTTTGGTTTTCTTGGTTCGATGATGATTAGGGGAAATGAAAAGAGAGTTGGTTTAATGGTCTTAGTGAACTCGTAGGGCCTGGAAAGCCATGTAGAGACAAGGATATTCCCTAGAACACTCTCTGTGATAGTTAAGTGATTGTAATATGGCTTCCAACCATATGTCCAAGTCACCCACTAAAACTAGTTTCCTCTCGCATTGTTTTGTGCTTTTGTTTTGAAAACCTGGTACTTTGGTTTTAAGAAGCATAAAGGTTTTGTGAAATGATTTTAAAATAAAGAGAGAATGGTTTGATTTATGAAATGGTGGAACAGAATTTTCATAATTGTTTTGAAATGGAAAATAGTGTGATTACACTTCTTTTGAAAGAAGGAACTATATTGAAGTTGGTTTTGAAAAATGTTTCCAATATAGTTTTCTAAACAATCAAAGGGTGTTTTAATGGGATAAGATGTTTTGAAATTGATGTGAATATTTTGAAAGTGAGTTATTTTATAAATGTTTTTGTCTTTATAAAATTTTTATTGAGATATGAATTGGGATTTTTATCTTTTGGTTAGCCGTTTTGAGAAAAAGGATGTGTTGGTTGACTGTTTTGGTATTGAAAAGTGGAAAGAATTTTTTGTTTTACCCTTTGGTATTTCCATGAGCAATCCCATTCACGGGGTTATATGGGATGATGGATGTTTTTTGATGGAAGTAATGGATGAGTGTCAGGATAAATATGAGGAGGGTGCCTAGTGTGGCATAGAAACATGCATGTGTAAGGCCCATGGGGTACCATTGGTGGATACGCTAACCGCTGAACCGTTTTTTTCAAGAAATATTTTTAAAGAAAAACATGAGGTCTTGATGAATTATTTGGGATGGCATATATTATGTGTTTTCGTAAAATGTTGATGTTGTGGGATGTTTTGAGTCTTATAACCCCTTCTGTTTGTATTGTGTTTTGGGATTGAGTTTGGTCAGGAAGCTATGTTGAAGGGTCGGTTAGTGGTCTCTTTTGAGAAATGTTTTGGGATGCTTTTATGGTGTTTCTTTCATGTGTTTGGATCTGTTTTGTGGTATATATTGACCTATGGACCATCTTGGTTGGGTCCTTAGGTTTAATAGTTGGATAAGGTATTCCCCATTAAGGGTTAGTGCACAACTGAAGTGCAACCTGGATTGTTTCCCAACTCGAAAACCCTCCAGTTGATCAATATAAGGAATCTTTTTCTTGAGATTTTTAGATTGATTCTACACCCTTTTCTTTCTTGGTTTTGTGTATCCTCTTTAAGTGTGATAGTTATCATGGAAGGTTTAAAGAGACTTTAGCTTCTTATGTTTCCTGATGTGCCGAAGGTGTAAGTGGTCTGGGGTTGTTAGCATGGATGAGTGTCTGGATGGTGTCAAAGAGGTCCTCTCGGTCCATCGAAATATCTTCGAAGAAGGATTTCACAATAAACTACCAGAGTGGTAAATCTGGTCATGAGATGATATTGTGGATACTTTCTAGAATTGTGTGTTGTTTGGGGATGTTGTATAAGGTCCCACTCCATGCATTGGTCATATCAGTCGCAATGGTCATGTTTGGTGAAGCCTTGTGATTTCATGCACTAGATTGACTTTAAAGGTGAAAGTCGTGCAATCCTCTGAGAGTCTCTTTATGTTAAGAGAATGTATCCCTTAGAAATACTTAAAATCTTCCATTTTAGAGTAAGGTTATTATAGGTGTTATTTACTTGTATATTTTCTCAATCGAAGAAACAAGGTGTGATTTGTGTTCATTTTCTAAGTCCTTATTTCAGTGAAATATCGAGTTAGGGTAAAGTGAGTTTAAAATGTGTTATGTATTTTCAATCTTATCAGGGATTTTAGTATTGTTGTTGGTGGAACTAGAAGAAGAATTCTCATTTAGGGGGGTTTCCAGAGACTAACTACGAGGTCGAAGATGCTTCAATCATTTGAGCTACAGCCATAGGTCTCGGAGAGAAGATGACTCGTAGTCAGGGAAAATCCCTGGGTTGCTTAAACCCATCAACAATGTCTTATCTTCAGTATGAAAGATAGTAAGAGTTTAAACCTCTAGTGTCATCATCTTTCTTTTTTTGTCCCATTTGGTCGAAATAGGTTGAGGGCTTTGTACCCATGTCATCACCTAATGTAATTCCCCCCCTTTGGTTTCCATCGAGTCATTAGAGAATTGTTGGAAATTTGGATAGGCATTATAAGGACATAGTTTGGGTATGATTAGTAGTGACCATGTTCCAAGAAGCCATGCGAAAATAATGATCTACACAGTTCGTGTAGAATCTCCCTAACTATGCGAACTGACCCTCCGCCCTTCCTAAATCTTTAAAAAAAATTGGTCTTTCTGTGTCGACCCATGATGGTCGGTTAAGTTGGTTGGTTCTTATGGTGGGGATACCCACTATGATTCTCATGTACATTCCTTCATATACTATAAATGGAATTATAATCTTTGTACTAGGGATTTCGTTCAGGCCTCCCTCTGTTAGTGTCATGATTTTGTCTCAGAACATTATAAAGCTTGTCTCTTACGGTGGGGTTTCTATTTGTGTCCCCCCATACTAATAGCCCATATTTATCCATGGTCTTGGCTTGGTGGTAGGTAGTTTCATTCGGAACTTTCTAGATACCAACATCTTCCTTGAGTAAATGTTGGGATTGTAGAGCTCCCAATGGCTTAGTTAATGTAAGGTAAGTGTGACCTTGTTCGAAGTTGTTCGTTTGGGTGAATTGCTTGAGTCTTATTCGGATAGTGTTTGAAGAGTTTAATTTTGGGATAAAGTATGAATGTGATTGATCATTTCAAGTAAGTGGTGTATGTTTGGGTTGTGAGATTAATCATTCCTTAATTGATCACTGGAGGTGTTTTGGCCCTTGGGGGAAAAACGTGGCAAAGAATTACATCTTGGTTTATCGATTGGGTTTGGATTTGGTATCTGGCCTTGTTGTAGCTTTATGGGGATAGAAATCTTTCTTGGTGGGGGGAATTATCACATAAATGAAATATTTTAAATATTAATTTAAATTAATTTCTATTTATGATTTGTTTTTGGGCTTTCTCAAGCTTTTATGGTGGAATGGGTGAGTTTTTGTGAATTGGGCCAAATCGTGACCCCAATTACAGATTTAAAAATAATTTTTTTTTCTCCTATAACTTTTTAATTTTTTAATATTTTTTACCCATTACAATTCCTAAATGGTCTACCCTGACATATGAACACCACCATTGTAGTTTGGAGCCTTTATAAATCCATAACCAAGGTGTATATGGGTTTTTATTTAAGGGATTGGGCCTTCCCGAAATCCCAATTCCAGTTTTAAAAATAATAATTGATTAATTAATAACATATTCAATTCAAATGATTTCTTAGTGATTCCAGGCCCCACACACGCCCATTGCACCCAGTCACGTGTCTGTTATCTTCCCACCCTCTTTGGAGCTCATTTGCCTCGTGGTTTTGGTCAAAACATTTGAAGCACTCACATTTCGTCCAGATTTAAAAAGGCAATTTGATTCCATCATAAATCTTTCATTATTGATTCCTTTTCCCCCATTCTAGTTCTCAATTTACAGTATATTTCATGTTCCAACATCAATTGAATTTTTGGCTATTTTCAAATTCATCCACTGGTGTATTTGGGGCGATTTTTCAAGAAACCTCAAGTGAGTGAGTCTCCTTCATTCTACTTTCATTTTTCTCAGGGTTTCATAAAATGTGATTAGGGTTTCATACTATATCCATAAGGTTCCTAAAGTACAGAATTTAGGGTTAAAACCTAGGGTTTGATTTCTTGTTTTTTAGGTGTAATCTTTTGGTTTTAGGTTGGATTTCACTTCCTTGAGGTGCGGTGGTGGTGCGGTTTATGTTTCATAGCATGTTTTGAGTGTTTCGACATAAAAGGTAGGTGATTCAATGTATAAACATTTTATTATGAGTTAGCTTGCTTGGTTTATTAATTTATTATATTTCAAATCTGTTTTGTGTTGTGCGAAAACTATTTTTGATATATTTAGTTAAGTGTTTAATTTTTTAGTTTAATTTTTTCTTAGAATTGGGTGCTTTTCAAGCGTGGGACTTCGAGAAATATTTCGGTGTATATTATAACATATGAAAGTGATTTATTAGTGTTAAAAGGGGATGAACATTCTGATTTGTTAATGCCTTAATGTCATGTGGGCCTTGTAATGGGTTTTTTGAATGGTTTTAATGTGTGAAACCATGTTGTACTTCTTGAACGTGATTTGTGAAAACATGTGTTTTTCATGTGTACCTTTAGTGGTATTGTTTGAGGAATTTGTATAAAACATGGGGTTGGTTTTATGAAAATTTTAAATGGTTTAATGAGTTACACAAAGTGTGAAATGGTTTCTTATGTACTGTTTTGGTGATAGTATGTTCCTAATATGAGTTTTTGAAACATAAAGTGGTCATTTATGTTGTAAAAAATTTTGGTAATGTTTTGTAATTTGTCGAGGTGATTTATGTAATTGGGATTTGCGTGTGAAATTTGTTTTTGGACTATTTTGTATGAGTGTGATGTGCAAAATGGACTTTGTTTATGAATAGGGTGTTATGTAACATGTGAGTGGGCTGTTATGTGATGTTTAGAATCTTGGGAATGATTTTATAAATTTTTAATGGATTTGTTGAATTGTGAAAGATGTGAAAAATGTGTTGTGGGCTATTTTTGGTGTGAGTATGATTTCAAAATTCATTTGAATGAAAAATTGGATTTTTAGACTTGTGTGGAATACATGTTGGCTATTTGGTGAACTTGTGATGTGAAAATGATATTTTCATGTGTAATGTATATTTATTGACCTGTTGAACTTGTCTGAGCACAAGGAGAAAACCCGGGTATCTAGGTGGGTGGATGTGTACTAGTATGCTAGTGAATCTGTGGGGTTTGTCTTGAGTTTCACTAAGCAATATTGAATCTTACAAATCTAAATAAACTATGATGATAATGTTTGGGGACCACTAGGTTATGGTTATGTTCCCTACTAGTGGCTCGTGCATGAGAATAGATATTGTGATGGTTACTCTCACCGAGATATGAGGTACTTGGGACCCACAACGAGCTAGTGCCTAGGGGTTATTTCCTATTTCTTGTGCTCATTAGTTACTTTGTGCTTACCGTCGGCATAAGGTATGTTTGGATGAAAAATTCAGTACTGTTGAAATTATTTTTAAAAGTGTTGATTCTTAATGATAGCCCACTTCAAAACTGTTTTATTTTTTTAGCTTCATCTTTTAGAAATTATAACTAGCATTCTCTGTTTATGAAAACTTGCAAGATTTGTTTCTTTGATTTTTTATCACATGTAATCTCCTAGTGGTGTAATCCTACTGGGAATTGTCTCACACCCTACTTACACCCTTGGGTGTAATTAGACATGGTTATTTTTTTGCTGCAGGTTTGGATACAATTTTTAGTTCCAGTGGTTTGGGTTTCTAGCATGTCCTTGGTGGTGAAGTCTTGTGGAGATGGCTTGAGGGCGGTGCCCCTTTCCATGAGGGTTCTTGGGCTGTTTCATTTTGATTTTGTACATTTTTAATAGTCTTTTTTAGTTGTTTTTGAAGATGTAATTCAGTTCTGAATTTTGTAAAAGATGGTTTTAGTTGAAAAATACATATTTTTTTATTGAGTTTGTTTGTTGTTTAATGTTTATAAAATTGAGAAAATCATTCCCAAACCTAATTTTTTTGATACCTGGGAACTTGTGCCAGGCCATGGGGATAAAGAACGCCCTTCAGGCCTTGTCAAAGGCTGGTTTTGGTGCTGGTTTTGGTGCTAGTTTTGGTAGAAACCAGATTTGGTTTGTGACAATCACCTATCCTAGAGTTCAATAATATAGGTGTACATCCTCAACACCTACTCTAGAGGTGTCTCTAAATTGTTTAAGAGAGTTCTCTTAGACACAAATAAACTCTCAGATTCTTAGAGGCAATGCTTTATCAATAATATAAATGGATTATACAATTAAAACATCCACTTCAACCTATAAATCTTCTTCATAACTCATGGTTCATATCTTGGTGTAGAATACATTACGTGCATTAAATCCCCCGATGTTGAGCTTCTATAAAATGGCATATAGACAATGGTGGATGGGGTGTCTACACCATGTGTGCATGATCGTCAGTACTCTCTTATAGCATAGAGGGTTTTCTAAAAGCATACATTTATCTATAATGAAAAAAGAAAAGAGAAGAATACATTACTAGCTTAGTTATTAATATCATAATTTTGGGAAAAAAGAAATAATCATGTGCTCCTAAACTCACAACATGGTAACTCTCACTAGACCCATAAAGACACTCTAGGTCCAAGTCACAAATTTAATGGAACCTCACATTACCAATCTTAGAGAAAAATTATTTCATTCACTTGATATGAGGTAAACAACCTGATTAGTTTCTTCATGTCATTTTATTTAACCCAAATAATCATTTAACGTATCTAAATATCTTGTTCCATAATCAAATACACTCTTATTTTTTTCATTTCCAATTGGTTTTTCATAACAAAAATCATGTTGTTGTTATATGAAGTGTAAAACATCACTTATAGATGTAAATTTAATATATGTTGTTCATGAAACCCCATTTAACTTCCACAGATTTGTATATCAAATAAGTAGTCATGATTCCATATAATTATCCATATAAATATGGTTATATAAACTACCACCATTATGTTATATAGAAATAAATTATTTTGGTTAATGTTAACACATTAAGTGGCCAATATATTTTACACTAATAAATATCAATATAAGAAATCATGGAAATCACAGTAATATAATTTATATAAATATGGGCCTAATATAATGCATGTACACAAACCCTCGGACCATACAAACTCAAGGGTGAATATCCCATAAATTGATAAAATTTGATAAACATATCAATCTAGTGGAAAATAGATCACTTGTAATAATTAACATGATGAACCATAATCCCCTCCCATAGAATCATGGATTTTCTATCATAGGTGGGTTAACTACTCTGAGATGCAATATTATTACCATGTCCAAAATATCTTACCTTATTTCTATCGAACCTTTATAATAAAACCATGGAGACCCACTGATTATTTTATATAATACCCTAATATGGGATCCGCTGAACTAGTTCCTCATCCCAGTTCACCATAATGCCTCTTGAATACCTCCACATACGCTAGAGGCTATATAAAACAGTGATGTTATATAGGTGTAACTATAAGGAACATATACCCTCTGTTTGGATTCCAGAATAACAATTTATGGAAATATCACATATTTAAAAAAAAAAGTTAATATGTGATAATTTACGATGTCACAACCCATGAAATAAAAAACTAATTTCACATACTAAAAAATTTAATTAAGAAATCAAGTCAAGTACAACATGCACAAAACTGAATAAATAAGAAAACTAAAAATTTATATAAAACCTAGAAGTATCAAACACTCTTTATTCTCTAGGATACTAGCTGAAAAAATAGCCATAACATCATGCGTCATCTATAATTTTATTTTCCATTATATTGACCTAAATTACTATGGTCTATTTGGGTACCATACGATGACCCGAACAGAGTGTGATTATAACTCAATAGGCCACAATCAATTGCATCTAATGAAAACCCAGTCTATAGAAGTAAATAATAATAGTGAGTAATAAATTGTAAAATAAATAAAAATACTAAAAAATAGCATAAATAAATAAGTGTATGTTTTCCTTGGTTTATAAGGAGAAAACCTGAAATGACCACAATTTCTTCTTTCTATATATGTCTATGAACATATAAGAGGTATCATGGCCCAATTTGGTTCCATGCACATCACAAGGGAATCCATGATAAAATATGAGGAGTTATCTTTATGAATAAAATGGAAATTCCCTATAATAAATTACTCTGTAAATCCATTATATAGGTTTGAGATTAAAGGACCACCATTTATGTTTAGAGGCATATATGAAATGGAATACATGGCTTGCACTTAAGGTATTCCACACAACTATGATAGAGTTGATTCTAGGGAGCTCATATTTTGACATTGAAAAAGGGGACCCCACTAGAATCCATGAAATTAATCTAACACATTCAATAAGTGTATACATTATATGAATCATTGGGGGAGATATCCTAGGTAATTTATAGTAATGAATATGTTTTTAATACACTAAGTTAGTTGATTAATTCAATATAATAAGACATCATTTAATCTAAATGTGTCCTCACAAAAAAACATGAATCCCCAAATGTAATCCTAAGATTAACAAAGGTGTTCCACAGTAATAATAATCATAAGGAATCCAATGAGATCTTCCAAGGAATTTAGTACTCAAATAATTTACAATAATTTAAAACATGTATTTATTCCATTATTCATATTAGAAAAATGGTTTAATAAATAGTAACTCCACTATATAGCATCAATTAAAATAAATTTTCAAACATTATATATATATATATATATATTAATTAAAGGGTCCTGGGGTCATCATAGGTTTTCAAAATTCCTTGTTATTGAAAAATATCATAAATAGTAACCCTAACAACCCACAATTAATCAACCCAATTCTACAACATAATGCATCTCAACACATTAAAGTATTTACAAGGTCTCAAATATATATAAAAATTACATTCTATGTCTGAGGTACCTTCTAATACATTAACATGGCACAAAAAGTTTATATTAATTTTAGGTCAAGGGTCTGATGAGTCGGTGTGACAACACAATCCAATGATGTAATACAATGGAGATACATTTAGGGAATAACATGAGAGCACCTATCATAGGTTAAAAGAGTCCAATATTAATATTATGGAGTCTATTATTTAAAAAAATTAAAGTATAGAAACAAGAAAAATCGATCAAAATGGTTGATTTTTGTAAAACATGGTGGGAGAGATTTGGACTGAAGTTAAAAGAATGATATGAAGATAATGGAGTATTATCCACATATAGAGCAACAAAACATGAATAAATAACGAAAAATTAGAGGTTTAATGAAGGAGTAACACCCAAGAACCATGACACTTATACAGTGTAGAAAGAGGGAAACATTAAGGTTAAGAAACTAAAGGGGTGAAGGGGAAAGAAGAATCATTTTCTACATTTTTTAATAATACACATCATGACTCATTATCTGACTAGGGTGTATCAAAAAGTTTATTGTTATTTTCCAATTTATCTTATTCCCCAAAAAATCCCATCAACTATCCTTTGGCATGTAATTTTCTAAAAGGTGGCATTGCAGTCTTTTTATTGCATGCCCTAGCCTCCTTCTAGGCCCTCATAAACCTCTAAGACCCCATGAACCACTTGAATTATTCTATAAATTTAAAAAAAGGGGTTAAGTAAAACATTAAAGGTTTGAAATAAAAAAATATTAAATATGTATAAAAATAATTTTAAAAAAATAAATATGTATTGATTAAAAATTAAATAAATAATCATCAAGAGGTAGAGTCTGTATAAAAGATATTTTAATTTGCCATTTGATTGATAAGTATATGGAAATTGGTTATACCATAAACTTATGAATATTTAGAATATGGGATATACCTATGTTGTAATGTCGCAATGTATTGGGCATATTTGAGGGAGGTAAAAAAAGAAAAAATAAACAAAAAACACTCGGTTAAAAATTATACCTCACATTAAGACAACCTCCAGAGGTTTATATCTATAGACTTCATAGGATGACATTCTGATAAAAAAAGTTTGATTAGAAAATGGGTAAGAATGTTATAAAAGTATTTAGACTACTATTCAATGAGATAAGAGTCTCTGGATGTATAGAAAAAAGGGAGGTTTTGTCCCTTTATACGTTAGAGAGAAGAAACACTTGAAATGTTTAAAAAGAATAAAATATATTAATGTGTTACTAAATCCAAAAAACTCAAAAATCAATCATCATTATAAAATAGTTGATTTAGGGTATAAATATCACTATATGATAGGATTTATACATGTTTTTATGTCATTTAAATCATTACCATTTTAATTTTAATCTATTTTAAATCTTACCTTGATAATTGAATATTTTACAGAAGGTAATATTCATAATAATTATGTGTTCCCCTTAAATAATTTTTAAATTATTTTTCAAAATATTTAGTTCATTTCATCAAATTCAATATTAATAAGTTGTAGAAGTATAATTGAAAAAAACCCTTTAAATGAGATGAAAAATGTTTTTCAAGGTAATTTCCTTTTTAGATATGAAAATTATTTTATAGAAAAATAAATTATAAGATATATTTAGATGGAATTAATTTGAATTTGATAAATCAAATGGGATTTATTTTCATTTTATGTGAAATTGAATCCCCAAGGATCCTTATAAATACTTGATTAAAAACTAAAAAAGTAAAAATATATTTATTTGGAAAAAAACATGAATTAAATCTCAATACTGTTAAGAATATATTTCTAAATTTGAAAATATGTTCTTATATGCATTATATTATGTCTTAAATATATATTAATAGCATTAAAAAAATTTCCCAATATTTTATGTTATTCTAATATCTTTGTAATTTCTTAAAAGTGATAATTTTTATAAAATCATTATTTCTGAGTAATCACCAAAAAAACTATTTTTTGAAATATATAAAAAATTAAAAATAATCTAATATTGACATGTTTAATTCAAAAATAAAATCTATTTAATCCCATTAAAAAATTTATAATTTAGTTTCTAATCACATTATTTAAAAAAAATTGTATTTTAGTCTATTATTTTCTATGAAATAAAATGTTTCTATAAATATATATTGGGTTTTCAGATTTTAAATTTGATTCCCTCTCCAAAAAAAGATTTATATTATATAATAAATTTTTATTTTATGGAAAACCCTTAGATTATTTTAAAATCATACATTTGATTCCAAAAAACTGAATCAATTTCTTTAATAAATCATTTTATTATAACATTTATGTGGCTAATTATATTATATTTCATTACTCAATTTAAATTAAAAATAATTATTAATTATTTTATCACCAAATGATATTATGTGTTGTTTCAGATAATGGTAACATTTTGATTGTAATAATCATAGAGGGAGTTAATATCTTAATGTTAACGTTCTGAATTGTCAAATTTCAAGGGTCACCATACACATCTAACCATTATATTATAACTTATATATATATTTATATATATATTATTCAAAAATAGTAATGTCATTCACATACAAATAATAATTATTAAAATAAATTCCACTAATTTTTCCATCATAATAATAATATGTGATTTATACATGGGATTATATTTAGTGTTTGATCCTCTAATGTTCAAGATTATACAATTTCAATTAAATGTTAGTTATGTTTTGGTACTAGTTTCATCAATTATAGTGTATCTAATATTTTTTTTGAATTAATACTATGATAAAATAAATAAATGTGTATTATGAAATAGTATTTTTGATAAAGTGATTATTTACTATGGTAGAATCTTAGATGTTACATTACATGCCCAGGTGACTGGAGATGACATAGAGGGACACTGTGATACAAAGGAAGTACTCTGATAGATAATTAGAAAAGTATTTGTGGAAATATAAAAATTATAAGGTTGGAACATAGGTGAAGTTTATGTACCATCATCATTAATTGTGGTTGTTTTTGAACATTTAATTATAATGGAGTTACTAATACTATATATTCTCAAATACTTTTATAGGTGATTATTTTTTAAATATTCATGTTTCTTCATGTAAAGTAAAAAATGGTATTTTATAATAATAATAATAATAGGTCATAGTTTCTATTGAAGATATTTTATTAATAAAATCCTTGTTGTAGAAAGTAATTTATTTTTTTCAGTAATATTTTATGTAAAAATTTTTATTTCTTTTTTTTCTCATGTGATTAATAATATGATAATAATTTGATATCATAAATTCTATACCCAACCATATATTAAATTTATTTACTATTATTTAATGACTGATTTATGTTTAAGATTATTAATAGTGATAATTTAGAATATGTAAAGAGTTCCTTAGAATTTAGATTTTTTATATAATGTGTAATGTGATTTTTATGATTCTATAATGCCTATGTTATTAATGAAACTTCCTACTATAATATTTTTTACATTTAATGTACCAATTAATTCTATGTTGTTCTAGAATATTATTTAATAAAATAATGAATTTTTCTTAATTTTTTTATATGTTTATGTTTGGGGTCATTTTCAATGATAGAGGTTATGTCTCTAAATATAATGATTTTTAAATTTAAGAGAAAGAATAATTATAACATTATATTTATAATAATATTAAGAATTACATATTATGAAGATTTCATGTAATGTTATATTTTTTTCCTGAATAAAATTTTGATACATATTTAATTTGAAGTATTGTGTAGATGTTAATAAATATGTCAAATCAGCATGAATGAATTTTGAGTTTTTTCTTTTTATCTTTTATAGAATTATGAATTTTAAGTCATGATACTTGTAAAGTTACATGAAATATGAATTATAAATAATTTTTTAAATAACAAGAAAAATATGGTAGTCTATGAATAAATTCATTAAAAAAATTAGGATGATAAAAAATTAAATGTTATTACTATGAAATAGTTTTTGTTAAATATATGCTATGTTGTATGTGTTAAGCTATGTAAGTATTTTTTATTAAATATTTTGAAATAATTATGTGTCATAATTTCATAAGTTTTAGTGGATATTGAGGTATTAATCAATATTCTTACCAAATTTAATATTGTAGAATGAAATATTGAAATGATTTTTGTTCCATATTATTTTAATGATTTAAAGTAATGGTTGAATAAAGTTTATTAATGGTTAATATGTATTCTTTTAAATGCATCACATATGTAATTTATTCATTTTATGATATAATATAATAAATATTATGATATATAATTAATATTTGAAGTGAACATTTTCCCTAAAATAATATAACAAATTATTTCACAATTTGTTTATCAAATTATGTTTTCATTAAACTATTTTTTAATAGTTTATAGAAAATGATTGTGATATATTTAGTGATGATTATTATAATTTATAATTATTTGTGACCACTTTTGGTAATATATTTTATTTGGTATTGGGTTCTTTTAAATTGGATGATGTGTTTTATTTTTTATAAGTTGTTTATAAATTGATATTTGTAAAAAAAATATTGAAGGTTTCATGGAGGCTATTTTACTAGATATATGGAAATTATATTACTAGATATCAATTAAATGATATTTTTTTAGAAATATAAAATTATAAAATAGGTTATTATAAATTTTTTATGTTTTCATTGAATCTATTTTAAAAGAAAAAAAAATTCACGGTATATTTTCAATTCATTTATGTCAAAAGTTTTTTTTGTGAAACATAAGACATTGATGTTTGATAGAGACATGTTGAAAGTTGTTTGTATAAATTTTTTTATTCAATGAATATATTTTTTACAAGAAATTTTTCATATTAACTATGAATGTTTTTTAACTAGTGTTAGTGGTTTATAGGAAAGGGGAGTAATTTTCTTGATTTTTTCTCATGTAGGTTTATTTATGGATTAATGGGGATGTGGGAAATCTATATTGACATTATTCACAAAGGAATTTATTTATTTATCTTTTTATTATGTTAACATTATATTAATCATTCATTTTAGTTGATTTATTTTTTATATAATGTTAAGGAATTTACGGCTCATTTAATTTTATTTTGTGATAATTTTTTGAAAATAATGGATGTGAATTTTATTGATCTCGTGAATTTTCTGTATAAATGTATGGAATCCAACTGAAAACCCATTTATTTTTTGTATTATATAAAGAGAAATTTTTTGATAAAGTAGTTAAATATAAACTTTTAGAAATGTATTCATTATAGTTTCTATTTAATTGAAAAAGGATCTAGTATGAAAGATTTTAATTACTTATTTAATACATATTTAGGGGTAAAAAGATCAGATGAATATCTAAAAAACCTATTAGTAAGAGTTGATTTGATTTTTAAAATCAATATGTATGTTTTTATGTATGATGTGAAAGTGATATTGCTTTTTTGTTTGAGGATAATAGTGTGTAAAACCTTAGATACAAAAGAGATGTATGATCATATGTAAAGGTAACCATATCTCGTCGAACGAGATATGAAAAGGTTACTTGGTCTTGTAAGATAACGCATAAGGGTTACACTATTGGAGTGTTGGATATTTTTGAGATTATAAATTACCATGGAAATGAAATTCTTGATTTTTAATATCTAGTATAAATATATTAGTCATATATAAAAGCTAAAGAGTTACTTTAGACAATGCATAAGTTTCTTAAACACTTATATAACATCCACATTAGGTTAAAAGGGGGTTCATATTGGTTTTATACTTCTCAAAATTCAGATAATGGGATTATTTTTATGACATAAATATTTTAAAAAAAACTCTTAGGGAATCCCTGTATGATGGGTGAAAAAAAGAGAAAACTATTTCATATAGATGATTAAACTAATAGGCAAATGATAGACCTCATAGTCCATGTGTCAACTATTCTCAGGATGGAAATATTTAAGGATTAAATTTTTAAATAACCTAAAACATGGGGGGAACTATTGAAAATACATGTGGAGGGGATATCATGTGAACATCTAAATGTGAAATAATCAATGAAACCAATGAATGAATGACATAGCTGTTTAAGATGTTATTGGAAATAATGAAAATTATAGAGGGATTCAATGTTTTGTGTGTGTAGAACTATTTTATAATTTTTTATTAATTCCAGTGTTGAGTTATTTAATTTTATGTTGTTGAATTTGGTTAATTATTTATTAATTATTATCTCCCTTTATGTGATATTTTCCATATATAAATGAATGGGTATGGTATTGTGGTAAAGTGTCAACATATTACTAATACAGGGGATGAAGGAAAATGATCTATCTATATAAATTAATAATAAATTTATTTGATTGGCTATTTTAAAAGATTTGGGGGTAACCCATTATTGATATATCACGAATATAATATGATATATTCCCACACTCATAATATAAATGATTGGTCTACTATGATAAATATTAATTATAAACTCACATGCACTACCAATTGTTTCATAAATAGATTTATTATTGATCTTATTAATGATCAGAACATAGTTAGAGTATTAATCAATATAAGGATAGGATTTCATAGAAATTGGTAATCAAAATCCTGAAATAATAACCTCATCTATCACTTAATCAATAACAATAGGTTTCTTTTTTAGTTGATATTAGATTTCTCCAAACAATTAAAATATTTCTCCATTCATTCCACTATTGGTAGAAAATATAATTTTCACCCCACCTTGAATATAACCATAGAAATCTACTCTACTATTATTTATCATTGGGTTATTAATTTATTTTTTATATATACTATTACATGTGTAATATAAGCGTTGCACCATTTCCATTGATGATGACGTCAAATTCAAGATCATAAATATTAATTTCTCATACATTAAATTTTTTATCTATTTTTTATTGATCTGAAGATTAAGAGAACCATGTTAAATAAATATAGATATTAAAAAACTATTTTCAAAAAACTATTAAATACATTTCCCTATAAGAAATTAGTGAATCACTAAGTGTTCACTATAAACATAATACCATGTTTGAGGACCCTAAAGAAAGATTAAGTGACATGTATAAACCCCATTTCATAAATAAAAAATAATAATTTCATATCTGAATTAGAGGATGAATTTTGATTGAATAATTGGTTTGACTAAATTTATTCCATGATTTAATAGCCTTAAAACTGGGAAACCATTGAATCCTATTAGGGGAATTACTATGGATTTTGAAACCCTCAGGTATAGAGGGGTATTTGATGAATATGAAAAGTATATTGAATTTTCATTCACTCTATATAGAGAATACGTCGAATGGTTAGAGAACCTATATCCTAGAGAAGTAAATGATAGACATGAACTAAAAATGAGTTTTATTTAATGGATCTTTCCATCATTATGGTGAACATCCATATTGAATGTTTTATTCTCTAAGATACGTATCATTATAAACTTTTAATGATTATTGGGAATAATTCAAGCAGTTTTGTGCAAGATATCTATAATAAATCAGAGTTTACAAATTATATTTTCCTCTTGAAATAAATGAGTGTTATAATATACTATTTAATATTGTACACATTAATATACTAAAAAAATTATTTCATTAATGCAAACTATTAAATTGATTTCCATTGAAACTGATTAAAATTATAATCATTATAATTGGATAGAAAATATTAAATAGAACCTTGAGAGTAATTAGGTTGAATATTCAATTACTGACTGGAGTGTCACATAAAGGAGGAAATTCAACCATTGGAATGGTAACGTGATCAATGGTAATAGTAACCTAATAGTTGGGAATAATAACCTAACTACTGGAATATTAGTTTCACCCAAATATAACAAATTATAATATATATATATATATATATAATATTTTTAATAACTAATTTATGTAAATATAAATTTTATAATTCTACAAAAATTAATATCATGATTAATAACTCAATGAAAATATAAGAATATTTTTAATAAATATTATTATAAAGTATTTTGTAAAACATTATATAAACATTAAAAATAATATTTACATATTTTAGAAATTTATTTTTATAAAATTATTATCATTTTTTAAATCATCATATAAAAATTTTTAGTGGTTGATTTCTTGGTAATTTTTTTAAGTACGTAAATTTTCCAGTGAATAGTGAAAAGTATAGATTTTTGCATAACCAGTGTATCTTAAATTACATTACTAATTATATAATAGCAACACAATGAATTATATAACATATATATAGTAATGATATATTTTATTTCATAATTTATTCATTAAGATATGATGAAAATAATTTAAAAATAATAAAATTATTATCCAAAGTGTAAAAATATAATGTATTAAATTATAATATTATTCTCTCATTTTTTCCACATTTCCTTTTGATTCAACTAATGAATTCAAATTACAAAGGGTATTTAGTGGAATTAACCCATTATATTATATTCATATAATATTTATATTTCACAAAATTCACTATCATAAGTTGTTCCTTTGATACAATATTTTACTCTAAAATTACCCCTCTCCTCGAGTATAAATAACCCCTCAGCTTTACCTTGGAAAATAACTCCTCCTACCCATTAAAATTCACAATATCTTCCCAAAAAATCCATATAAATCTCATTATAATAAATCACTACATTCGAGATCAATATGAATCCAATCACCAAGGGAGTTATAGTGTCATACAGGGGAAGATACATTGAGGAGAGATAAGTCTCTATTAACACTTTACTCTTTTCTTATTCTATTTATCCTTTTCACAATTAATTTAAAAATAGTATAATAAAAAATTAGTAATTATGTAATTTAACATTATATTAATTATTTTAAGCTAATGTAATTTTCATATGTATAAAAATTAAAAATGTCACACATCACTTTCATGCCCTTTTGACAACGTCCCATTAAAGGCCAGTTAACCACATATGACGAGATTTCCATGAAAATTATTATAAACACCTTAATGGATGGAAATTATTAATTATATTTAATATATAAATAATTAATTATATTTACTATAATATTATATATTTAATAAGATGTTTATAGAAATTTCTTTGAATTAATATAGGGAAATCAATGATAAATAAGGTCTTTTTTAAAATGCTTCATATCAATAAACATCAATTCCATCAATGTAAATTTTGAAATATAATACAATGATTATAAATTATAAATAGTTTCATAAATTAATTTAATTTACTTTATAATCAATTTATCAATAAATATATTTTTATTATTCTTGAGGTTGAAAGTCGGTGAAATAATGTCGAAATTAATGTATGGGGATTCTTGAATAGAATATATTTTCATTGGGTTATCCCTCTTTAATTAATTCTTTGGAATAAACATTTTATTATTGTTACTTAAATATTATAACATTATTTTTCCATATTTTCTAGGATATACATGTTTCCAATAAAATTTAATGAAAAATACAATGATTTTCCAAAAGAGATCTTCTTTCAAAAACACATCTGTGAACTCTATAGAGTTGTTTCTTATTTTCTCAATAATGACAATTATTATAAATAATATTTGTTCACTTTTTCATTTGGGTAACCCCAAGTTTATTCATGAAATTATTATTGATGAGATCTTTAATTAACCCACTCCTTTGCATTTGTTAATTCATGACTATGGTTTAAATACATTCTACTTGGAATGTAAGATTATATAGTTATTATAATGTGATGGGTGGGCCTAGAGTTATATATCCCTAGAATAAATTGGGTAATGTGATGTATATCCTGAAATAATGAGTATTTTGAGTGAACATTATTCTTTTTTTTTTGTTCATAATTATGATGTTATGATTTTCCACATATGTTATTCGTGAATATGATTCCAGATTTTTTCACAACTATGTGTGGTATTTGACCACTATGACATGATGTATCATTTTTATGCACTTAAAAATTACAAGAATTTATCACATGTCCCCTTCAAGATTTTGATTATGATCCTATTATAATGATATGGTGATGATGTTTATCATCACCCATACGATATTAATTATTTTCCCGTATTCATCCTTTTACTGGGATTTTAGCTCACCCATTTCATTTATGGGTATCCTTACTTGATTACTTTATTTAAGGAGAAAATTAGGGCCATTATGTAGATAAAGATGATGGAATTAAATAATGTTTATGTTTTTATATAAATATTTTTTATAATCCTGATATACCCAATACACTAAACATTTGGATCTTGGATATGTAACATTATTATTTTGTTTGTCTTTAAAATGATGTAATAGTATTGAATGAAAAATGAGGGTCATTATAGATGATATTAGAACAAAGTTTAGTTAATATGGGAATTATGATTAGAAAAAGAGTGAATTCATTTAGTCAAAGTCGATATATATGTAAAAAAATATTATAAGAACATTATTTAAATATTATTAACATTGTTATCCCATACGATATGCCTTAATATTTAATTTCATAAAATAATAAAGTATTCATAATTTTATGATTTTTTTTCAATCCTTTTCTATTTTAAAAAATAGTGGAAACCATGACATGCCAGGCCAACAAATCTTGTGAGGTACAATGAAGTAGTTTCTCAAAAAACATATCTAATGCCATGAGAGGTGGAAATAAAGGCATTCTAGTGATTCTTAACCAAATGTATCTAGATATGGATAATAAGCTAAACCATTTGTAACTTCCACCTTCACCAATGAAGGATTTTCTATCCATTGAGTCCATTATGAGGAAATGAACACCAATAATTAGTGGATAATAAAATCCACTTGCCACAGAAAAGTGGGTTAACTCATTAGAGAATCTCTTTTTTGTAACCCATTGTTCTGAGAAAGAGAAAGAGGACTTTTTCATTTCTCATTTAGATTGAGAAGTTGATCAGTGGTGGGTATTGATAATGAACACCATGAATAAGTATTAAATGGAAGAGATATATTGGGAAGACATTAAATAAATATTTTATACAAATTATTTCCCTTGAACTCTTAGAAAAAACATTTAGAAGATGAATCATTGAGATGAAGGATAATAAAGGTGAATCTGTTATAGAGTATAAGTCAAACATCACAAGGGATTAATGAAAAACTCGTGTTTTTCTATCAATAGTGAAATAAAATAGTTAGATTATTTAAATTATTTTAAAAAAACCTTTAAAATTATCTATATATTTTAGACTTTAAGGGTTATGAATAAGTGCTTTTATATTCTCTATAAGTATAGATGGATTTAAAAAAATGGTACCATGGTTAGATAGATAATAAGATATGAATAGAGTTTGATGATGGTAGATAAAATGAAATAAAAAGTAAGTGAATCTAGCTACCCACATGTCAAACATTTCTGAAGAATCATCATAGTAATTTCATCAATGGTACAAGAAGATGATTCAAGGGTGGGCGAGAAGGACACCAAGTTCATGAATTTCTAATAGACATGAACAACTCAACCAACATTATGGAGGAAAGGAAGTAACCTCCTAAATCACAACCCATGGATCAATGCTTTATTTATAGATATAAATAAAACTATAAAATCCAATGTACTAAACCATAGGTCTATAAGCATAATTAGTATAATCAACAACAAATGAAAAATAAATAAGGGATTATTAATTCAATCACCAATAATGATGTTGATCATGAAAATGAATTCGTACAAAGTATAATTAATATTATTTCAAGAATAGAGGTATTTTTATTTGATTTTGGTTCTACGAATTCCTTTATATCCAAAAGGTTTTCTAGAACATTTGAATCAAATCCCTGATACCTTTAAGTAGAGATATATGTAAAAAACATATGGGTGAATTAATTTAAATACAAGTGATGGAATCTTCTAATATACATGTCTTTGGGAAGAGTCTTCTAGTAAATCTCAAAACACTTCCCTTGGAGGAATTCGACACTACACCAAAAATGTATTGGCATTCATTATATAGAGCACACATCTACTATTTGGAAAAATAAATCACTTTTCATATTTCAAACCTCCCAAATATCCTCTAAAAATGAATGGAAGATCTGAATCTCCTTTGGAAAATCCCTCAATGGTATGGATCTTAATACCCTGTGAAGAATAATACCTTTCCCAAATGGTTGACTCAATAGAAGGTATTAACCTGGAAAAAATTCACATCATTATGGTTGAAATTTATGTATTTCCAAATGAGTTACCCAAACTATCCCCAAATCCTAAAGTAGATTTCTAAATAATATTCATACCTGTAGCTTCTAATATCTCAAAATTCCCATATAGTATTCCCCAAATAAAAGTATAATAACTAAAGAAGAAGCTATAAGGGAACAAGGAAAAAAGATTCATACTCCCAATTGAACCCCCTAGGGGCACTCATGTGCTCTTTTTTAAGAAGAAGGATGGATCAATGTGGTTGAGTATCAATTATCAAGATCCCAATAAGAACAAAATAATGAAAAATTATCCACTTACAATGATTGATGACTTATTCAATAATCTATTAAGAGATTAGTACTTCTCAACTATGGATCATCATTCTGTATATCATCAACTAATGGTGAAGTAGGATGATATTAAAAAGATTGATTTTCATTCAAGTTATGGGCACTATAACTTCATAGTGATTCACTTAAGACTTATTAAATCAACTAAAATATTTATAGATTGGATAAATAGAGTCTTTAGAGACTACATCATCAAATTTTTGGTAGTGTTTATCGATGATTTTATCATTCACTACAAAAGAAAGGAGGAACATGATGAGAATAAAAGGATTGTGTCATTTACATTATATAAGTAGAAAATGTAAGAACCGTTTTTAAAGGGTGGCATTGGATATAGAAAGTCACATTATTGGGTCATGTGATCACAAGTGATGGAATTTTTTAGACACTTTAAAGACAATATAAATTGAATAATGGCCGTGAACCTCTAGGGTCATAGAAATCAACAATTTTCTTGGATTAAAAGGTTACTCCTGATGGTTTTTGAGATTTTTATGTTGATTTTATACCCCTATGACAAATTTAACACTCAAAATGGAAAATAATTTATGGAAATAATAATGTGAAGAAATCATTAAGGATCTAAGGAAGAGGATAATCTCTACACCTATAATCAAACTAGAAATTAGTGGAAACGGTTTTTGATATACAATGACTCTTAAATGAATGGTTTCAGTTGTGAACTCATGAAAAATGATAAATTTATAGATTATGTCTTATTAAATTTGAAGATACATGAGAAGAAGTACCTAATGAATGATATAGATTTAGCATTTATGATCTTCTCACTAATGATTTGGTCGAACTACCTCTATGGTGAATATTACGGTATATTTACTAACCATAAGAGTATGAAACATATATTCAGACAATAGGATCTAAAAATGTATCAAATAATATGGTTATACATAATAAAGGAAAGTTATTTATCTATTAACCACCATCTATAATGGGTAAATAAGCTAGATGATGCCCTTAGATGAAAAGAACCTACTACTCTATCCATGATGCAGATTGAGAAATACATTATCTTCATGGATATTCATTGTATGGATTTGGAAATAATAATAGTAGGTAATACATAATAACATTAAAAAAATATTTCCAAACATTCCATAAAAGACAACATGAAGTTGAAAAAAAAAGGATGATATGTAGTTAAAAAAAATAAGAAGAAAGTAGCGCAGTAAGGGAAGCTACATGAGTTCTACATCAATAATTATGGTATGATTCGTTTTGGAATGAGGATTTATGTTCCTTAATCATATGATATAAAGAAGGATCAATTTAATAATGTATATAACTCATATTTCTCAATCCATCCTAGAAGTACCAGTATTTATTGTGATCTTTGAGTGCACTTCTTGTGGGTTTATCATTAAGAAGAAGACAAAGGAGTATATTTCAAAGTGTTTGGGTTTTCAGAAAGATAATGAAGAGTGACCTAAGTACAAATGGATTATGAAACCATTACCTATACCCCAATGGAACTGTTATAATGTCACTATGGAATTTTTTACTGGTCTTTTGAAGACAAGAAAAGGAAACAATGTAATATGGGTTGTGTTGGATTGGCTCACCAACACTTCCCACATTATCAGTATTAAAGAAAATTTATCACATGAAATACATACTGAGATATATGTGAAGTAAGTGGTAAGGCTACATATGGTTCCACTGTAGATCAAATCTGATCGTGATCTAATGTTATCCTCTTAATTATGGATATTTTTAAATATGATTTGAGTACTGGATTGAATTTAATCATGGACTATCCCCCTCAAACTGATGGATAATATAAATGAACTATTTAGATACCTGAGTAAATTATACGAGTTTAATAAATGGAATTAAAAGGAGGATGTGATCAAAATCCCCCACTCAATGACTTATCATTTAATAAAAGTGTCCACTTAATTATTCAAATGGCTCCATATGAAGCTATAAATTGTAGGAAATGTAGAACATTAACTTGTTGGTATGGAGTGGGAGAAAAAATTATACTTATCTTAGATCTTGTTTAAGAGATTAAATTGAATGTTCAAGTCATCCAAAGAATATATAAAACCAACTCAGAGTTGTAAAAAGAGATATGATGACATCTGCTGATGGGATTTGGTGTTCTATATTGGATATAATGTTTTACTTCAAATATCACTATGGAAGATAGTTATATGGTTTGGGAGGAAAGGGGAGAATATTCCAACATACATTGGACACTTTAATATCCTTTATCAAATGGGATTAGTGGTCTATCATCTTGCATTTATATCAAGTATGACTCAGGCTCATGATGTGTTACCTGTATCACATCTGAGGAAGTACATACCTGCTCCATCACACATAATAAGTACAGAGGTGGTACAATAGTAGAATTTCCTATCATATTAAGAGAAGCTAGTGAAAATCAAGGATTATAAGAACAATGTTCTATGCAATAAAACAACTCAACTTGTCTAATTATTGTGGGGGAAACATAAGTCTTAAGTGGTGACATGGGAATTGGAGGAAAAAATGAAACAAAAGTACACTCACCTATTCACAACATAGAATATGAGATGAATTTTTGAGGAAAAGTTTTCTAAATGGTGGAATAATGTAATGTCCCCGAGTTTACAAATGGTATTAATATCTTGAAATAAATGTTTGTTATAATGTAATATTAATTATTAAATACACAAAGAAAAAGAAAATAATTTATTTCATTAATGAACACTATTAAATTTATTAGAAATTAAATAGATTAAAATTACACAAATTTTAATTGGGAAAAAATATATTATATAAAAGAAAAAATGGTCCTATTTGAACCACCCTAATCTACTGGAATCATCACCACCATTGCTAACACTATAGAAAAGAAAAAATATATTAATAAAAATATCAATATCATAAAAAATAGAAATATAGAATCTTGAGAGAAATTGAGTGGAATATTGAAGGAAATAATATATTTTAAACAACATGAGTTCATGTAATAGTTTTAATAGTAATGTGATAGTTGTAATAGTAACTTGATTGTTGGGAATATAAACTTGAAAATTTGGAAAATTAACCATAAAATTAGAAATACTAAATTGAATGATGGAATTGTAATTTTACATAAAAAAATAAATAATGATATTAATAATGTTAATAATGATTAATTTATGAAAATAGAATTTTTTTTAATTAAAGAAAACTAATCTCGTGATTAAAAATCCAATGAAAATATAAGCACATTTTTAGTAAACTATATTTTAATATATTTTGTAAATGTTAATACTTTTATGTTTTAATATAAATTAACCAGTTTTACGAAAAAATTATAAATTTGATATTTTTTTTAAAATTAGCAAATCATAATTTTCCATGGGTGATTCTTTGGTTATTTTTTGAAATACATCAATTTTCGGGTGAATAGAAAAAATACACTTTTTTACAAACTAATGTGTCCTAAATGATGTCATTAATGATATAATAATCAAATAATCATTTCTATATCTTGAGGTCTACACCAAATTTATTTCATTTCTTAAATAAGCTATTAAAATATGATAAAAAAATTAGCAAACCTAAAAAGTACATTCTAAATCCTAGAAATCAAAATTATTATAGTAAAATATTATTTTATCATTTTCCACATTTTCTGTTGATCAAACAAATAAATTAATATTATAATAGTATTTAAAGGTTTCAACACATTATATTATATTTATATTTTCTTTATATTTTCAAAAATTCACAATTACATGTTTTACCTTTGATATAAAATTTATTATTAAAATACCCTTAACCTCAACTATAAATAAACCCTATCAATTCCCTTAAAAACCACTCATCCCACCCATTACAAGTCTCATGATCATCCAAAAACACCCTATCAATACCCTTAGAATACATAGTTACATTCTTTAGAAATCCATATCCAATGAAAAAGGGAGTTATAGTGTCATAGAAGGGAAGCTACACTAAGAAGAGAGTATGTCTCTATTAACTTATCCCTATTTTTATCTTCTCATTATTATTTATACCAAATTAATTAAAAAATTATATACTATAAAATAAATTATTAACTATTTAAAATTATATTAATGATTTTAACCTACTATAATTTTAACATTTTTGAAAAATATAAATTTCACACTTCCCATTCCCGCTCATTTGACAGTGCCCCTTTATCGGTCAATTAACCACCTATGAAGAGACTAACAAGTTAAATATTATAACTTCCTTAATGTATAGATATTATGAATTATATATATATTATAAATAATTTATTAAATTTATTATAAAATTTTGGAGTTTTGAATACATTTATATAAATTACTTGGACAAAAATAGAGAAATCAAAGAAAAGGGACATTGTTTTTTTGAAAAATATGATATCAAAAAAAAATTCATAAATAGAAATTAATAAATATAATCCAATGATTATAATATATAAATAGTTCTATAGATGAAAATAATTCAATTCCATGTAAATGTTTTGATAAATCTATGTTTATTATTTAGGAGGTTAAAAGTGATTAAATATGGTAGAAATTAAGGTAAGGGGATTCCTGAACCCAACTCATTTTCTATGGGTTATCCCTCTTTTATGAATTATTATATATAAATATTTATCTAATGTTAATTAAATTTTATTTCATTATTTTCAATTTTATTTAGTAGGATATACATGTTTCCATCCTGATTTCATGACAAATATAACGAATTTCCAAAAAAATATCTTCTTTCCAAAACACATATTTAACTCTTCTGGAGTTGTGTCTTTTTTTCTCATGATGGAAATATTCCAAATATACTGTTCCATTTTTATTTGGGAAACCCTAAGTTTATTCATGAAATCATGATATATTAAATCCTAATTAAATCCATTCCATTCCTTGTTTTAATTCATGACTATGATTGTGATACGTTCCATGTGGCATGCATGATTATGAAAATAGTATGATGTGGCCTATGGGCATGGATTTATATAGCCCTCCAATGCATTGTGTAATGTAATGTATAACAAGTAATAATTTTTATTAATTGTAAAAATGGTGGAATTGCTTTCACAATGATGATGTTAGGATTATTCACATATGTTTAGTGTGAACATGATGTTATCCTTGTTCATAACTGTATGTGGTATTTGACCACTATGAATTGATATTCCATTTTCATTCATTTCCTCTTTCAATTATTTTATCACATGTTTTCCTTATGATTTTGATAATGATTCTAATATTATGATATGATGATAATGAGTACGCTCACCCTTGTTATATTGATTTATGACCATTATTCATCATTTTACTGGGATTTTAGATCACCTCTTTCTTTTTTGTATGACCTCAAGTGATTATACGTTCTAAGGATAACATTAGGTCCACTAAGAATATAGAGAAAAATTAATTAAATATGGTTCATATTTTTTTATATAAAATTTATGAATGATCCCAATTTTCCCAATACACTAAACCTTTGGATCCTAGAATTTTAACATTATTTCTTTATTAATATTTAAATTGATGCAATAACATTTTAAGAAAAAATATGGTAATTATAATATCCATAAAAAAATTAAGGAACACCATTTTCCTAGTTTTCTTCTATAATTGTCTACTTAATAGTGTCACAATTTTATGGAAGTATATTCAGGTGGAATATTGATTTACATGACAACAATTTAATCCAAAGGATTAATTTAGAATATTTCTGACAATTTTGCATTATTTAGTGAATGAGTTACTTGTATAAGAATATTTCATGAGGTAAGATCACTAGAATCGCCAATATAAGGCTCCAAATATTAGGAACCAACCAATTTTTTAGATATATAGATTTTATGGAACCAATAAAACAACCCACGCTAGTTAGATGATGAGATATTTGGTCTCCTAAAAATTATTCAACATAAAAATGTCATCGTGTAGAGGTAATAAAATTTTGTGAAGAAATATATCAATAAATGCAATTTTAACAGCTAATATATGTATTTAGGGAAATATCCCATTAAAAATATCGACATGAGAATTGATAAAGTGAAGTTATAAAACAATTTCAAAAATAATATAGACTTCCACCACCATTATAACAACCCATAAATCAACTATAAAATAATAAAAATATTCAAATGGATATCTTTTCAAAAAAGGAAGTCCAAGTAATAACATTAAAATAGTTTATCCCCACACATATAGAACAAACTTTATTTAGATACTAAGGATAAGTTAAATGATATGATTGAATTGAAAAATTAGATAGGTTAATATATATATATAGAATAATAAAAATTTATGGGTAACTTCCATCACATCCAATTGAAAATATGACATGAAATGTAAATGTGGTAACAAAAAATTGTGGTCAAAATATCTACCTAGAAACTAAAATGAAACTATAATTGTGTAAATAATCCACTTGGGGAGAGGATTTTTAACATAATATTATAATGAAGAAATCAAAGTCAAAATTGAAAAAAAAATCTTTTTTAAAAATAACATATTCTACTACCATTTCCATCATTAATAGTCTATTCAAAGAAGATGTATTAAGAGTTAATACCAAGATAAGTTACAGAAAGCATCTAAAAGGATGAAACAAACATACCATTTCTTAAACCCCCAATTATATTCTAAAATATTCTATGTTTACTAAGTAAATTTTAAAAAAAATGATTTAAAGGAAATAATAGAGTTAATCTGGGAAGAAATATTTTATCCTTGATCACACCACATATTTGATTCAAATTCTATTATCCAAGGTCATACTCTTTTCTATGTAAAATGGAATCCATGTATTTTATGGATGCATTATATGATCAAATAGATTGTATAAATATCATTCCACATTCTATATTTTTTCTTTTATAGATTAGGGAACTCAAAATAATATTTGTGGGTGTCCAGCTATCCAACAGATATAATGCATTAAAAAAATTTCTTTTTTGTATTTTCCATTATCTGAGTGAAAATTTTGATATTTCCAACTAACCTCTATAATATGATCATGGAAGGGAATAAGATTCCAATACAGTCACCTATATGTTTTTAGAGACCCATCATACAAAATTATAAATGAAATCATAAAAGATCGTGATGGTACTTTAACTATTGTGTTTAGAGAGAACACTATCAATTATAATATTTTATATTCTATGAAATATTTATAGGAATTACGTTAAATTTTTTAAATTGGCACATTGGGATGATACAAGTCCATCAGAATAAAATGACCAGTTGAAAAAAAAATCTGAAATCATGAGATCAAAAAAACTAATATATTTTTAACCAGACATTCCCAATATAAATCCACTAGAGAATTCGAAAAATGAAATTTATAAGGTGGTTTTATTATTTATTCGTAATGGGGTGAAATAAAATTGAATATTCCTATTATAAATCCCATGACATAGTGTCATGTAAGCCTAATCTACCATCACCTCTGATCCTATCCCCAAATTTAGAATGAAAACCCCTCCTCTAGATTTTATGTGTGGATTTTTATTGGAATGAAAGATAATACCCATTATTATTTCTAGAAATTTCCATTCCAAAAATCAACAACAAAATATGATATATCTTTTGAATGAAATTTTATATTTATAGGATTGAATTTAGTAAAAACTTATAGAATTATTCTTAAAATTAATATACATATAATTATTCTTGAATGTGATGAAAAAATATTTCACAACCTTAGAGGACACATATCCCCACATTGATAAATGTGGTAAAAAATAAAATTTAAATATATTAGAAGCCAAAATCATTTTTCTAGATTTTATTTAAAATGACTAAACACAATTCATATATTCCCAATGAAATGTATACTTATCAGTATGAATAATGATCAAAATGAGCTTATTCATATAAGAGTCAAAAAGAGTAATACAATTTTATTAAACTATATAAAAATGGATTAATTAACAACAATATTTTTCCAAACTATTTGTTATTGTTATGTATGAATTATTACTATAAAAACATATCCTTACTTCTTGAAAGGGTTTGTGGTTATTTATTAGTTTTCATTACAATTATTAAATAAAAAATGTAATCTTTATCCATCCTAAAGAAAAATTTTCTTACAGAATAATGTCATTAAAAATCTTACATTCACTAGGTACACTTTAAGTATCATGTTAAGAACTTTAAAAGATTCAAATGTGAAATTTTTTATGTATATATGAATTATTTTCCCAGGATTTGAATTTTATTTTTTCCAATATCTAGAAAATTTTGATAATTTGATTAAAAATGTACCGAAAATAATCATATCCAATATTATACAAATTTTCATTAAATGTGGAAGTGAGGTATTTCTCTTAGAACCTATTATTAGAAAATATTAGATTGAGATTGAAAATGTGAAATTCAAATTTTCAATGAATTACCATACCAATCCTATATTGAACATGTCAAATTATTTTTAAGACATGTAGGAATTTGTAATATAGCCATCATGGTATTTTTTTTATTTCATTTCCACATTCAAAATTTAATTTTCAGGATTATATGATTTATTTATTATTTATTATTTTAGGTAATATTTTTTTGAGATGAAATGTAAATGTCCACACTAGATTCCAAATAACTACCTGATTAAGAATAACCTTTCATAGTATTATGTTATTCTAAAATCCATGTTGTTGGAGTAGTGTTCTATCATAAAACTAAAGTAAGACTATATGTTATTGACTATACTTAGAAAACAATTTATGAAATTCAAAACCAATATAAATCTACTAAAAAAATATTTTTATATATTTTTATTATACTATATAAATTTAAATCATATTTGGTTGGTATTAAAGTGACTATTTTATTTAACTGTACATCCTTAAGGACCTGATAAAGAAGGTAGAAGTAAATCCAAGTATGGTAAGATGGATTATATTAATCTATGTTTTTTATTTGGACATAAATAATAAATTAGTGTTTAAAAATTTAATAGAATTCCACTTCATTAGGATTACCCAAAAAAGTATAAATTCTAAATAAATAATTCATTAGTGAATCAACTCTAGGTAAAAAATATTTTTTAATTTATTTATGGGTTCCATGAGATGAAATATTGGAAAATTTTCATGTAACATCGCAGGTCCATCATATATGATATCGAAAAAAAAATTAGATTCAAATATAGATCAATTTTTAATTTTTGGGATGATATATGACTTTATAAAATTTATACTGAAGAAATGTCTATATGAACTATTCATGAATGTGAAGTGCAATCTATCTTAAAGTTTTTCCATACCATAGCCATTGATGTACACTTTAGACCATAAAGAACTAATAGAAATTCATTGAGATCATATATACAATATTAAATATGAAATGTTATTTTGTTAAAAAGGTAATTAGTTCCGATTAACTTGATATATATCAAGCGCATAAAAAATTAATTTATACCTGATAATGTTTTCTACAATATTCATATATTTTATGTGGGAATTTACTAAAATATTTCTATATTATTAAATGTTTTTATTTTTTATTTTTTAAAAAAATAGGTGGAGGATAAGGCTACTAAATCTGATTATTCAACTATTTTTTTACATTTATCAGAAAAAATATCATTTCAAGATTTTTAATCCCATGATAAATAATAATTCGATAGGAAATCCAAGTTTTCTATAGGATTATAGAATTTTTAATGGGGGAGATATTGATTTACCCATAAAAATCAACACCCAATCATCTAAAAACCAAGGGATAAGCTTATGTTTCCACCATGAAGATTAAAGGAATCCAAAAAATTAATTTTAGGCTAAATAAGAGAGATTGGAACCAATATTTGGAAATTCCACTTGGGATTAAAGGATATCTCACCAAACCCTAATTTTAATGATTCTATTTAGATTGATCTATTGTAAATGATATCATATTGTTGTAAAGAAATAACACGATTCTTATAGAAAAGTCACAGAAATGAATATGGATTATGTAAAATATGAAAATAAAACGATACATTGGGTTTAAATAATGAAAAAAATATGAAGAGAATATATTTAAATTATAGAATTTATAAGTAAAGAATAAGAGTGAAAAAAAAGAATATTCAACCAAGATAATTTCACTATAGAAAATAAGTGTTTCTCTATAACTCAAGAGGTAAATTTATATCCATTAATATTGATTTTATATGGGATATCCCATTTACTATCACTATTGTTACTATTTTTAGTGTAGTGTATATCACTACAAAATGATTGAATAATCCATTCTCTGTTATTGGTAATTGATTGAAAAAATACTATGGTAATCTTCCAAAGTTACAAATTGAGGAGATCACTCTCCACCAAAAATTTACCCAATAAAACCATTTGGGTGTACCACTTATTAAAGATATTGATTTTTGTCATTATATATAGTCAATTGAAAATATAATTTATATTAGAATACACTAAATACATGATATTATTAATGTGTGGGGGTGGAAACCAATGTTTTTTCCAGAATTTAAAGATGTCATGATTTCTATTTCATTGTTCATGTGTGTTTTATTTCTGTAATGTTAGTTTTAGAGTCACATTCATCTTAAGTTAATAGAATTTTGATTTTTAAAACTATTAAAAATTATGATAACTTTTTTAAAAAATGTAAAAAATACATATTATAATATTGAAATGGACTAACATATAGATTAAAATTTGGTAACATTTATGAAAACCCACAATTTTTTAAATCAATTCCATGAAGTGTTTTCTAATATTAATTTCATTCATGGAATTGTGTTAAAAAATCATTATAGAATAATCAAATGATTTATTAAAATATATTATCATTTTAATTATAGTCAATACCATAGATAATTAAGGAACTTCTATTGAAATGTAATGAGTCTAAATTATAATTTAAATTACCATTCTATAATAAAAATATATTCAAGAAGACATGGATATCTTACCCATGTGAGGATGTTGCGACCCCGACTACAGTAGCTCGGAGCCAGTTCCTACTTTCTTAAATTGTCATAAGATACAAGTAATTACATCCCAAATACTGAATAGTCTATTTTTCTTGGTAAAAAAGATACATAATTGAATCAAATTTAAATTGGGAATAATATAATATAAAAAAATATTTTTTTGAGAAATACATTATTCCACTAAGAATATCCTATCATATATAATTCCTAGTATCCTAAGAAAAATAAATCATAAAAAAGGGGTGATCTAGGATTCTCTATAATGTTATGGAAGTTTCTGAAGATGATAATAAATATAGAAAGGTAAATAACTCAAACACATTCCATTTAATCAATAACATGATCATAACTTGTTATGAATAAATGATTATCAAATAATTTCTTATAAATAATTCCATGATTAATAAACATAAACATGGATACTCTAAGTGACCAAATAATCACATGAAATATCACGAACTAAATTAACAATGATGATATTCATAATAATTGACCTCTAAAACATATTGACAAGGCCTTCATCCAAAAAAATATGTTATATTTGACGATTTTTAATAATGCATATAATATCTTTGAGGCTTAATTCCAAGAAATTTAATACTATAAAGGCCTTATGGGAATCCATCTATATAAATGGGTAAGGCCCCAGCCAAAACCATATATAGTTTGTACCATGAGACCTACAAATGCATCAAGGTGCTATAGTGGGCCCTCGTGATAACATAAAAATCTTAATGCATTACTCATATATTTAATAACTAATTTATTTCATAATTAATGTGCCTTATCATAAAATATCCATATTGTGTAAAGGATAGATATTTATTAATATTTCCTTATTTAATGAAATAACATTCAAAGTAATCACAGTAAGTAAAAATGGGACATGGTTTATAAAATAACCTTATCCATTGAACAATAATATGTATATTTTATATAAATTTAATTTTAATGAAAATTCATCATAAAAATGTTATTGTTTCATGAAAAAGTTAATAATCACAAAAGAAAGTTAGATTGCACAATAAATTTTACAACTTGAAAATTTTCAAGTAAAACCCCCATAGATGAAACAATTCCATGATTTATGAATTAATAAAGATATTAGATGTCCAATAGAAGGTATATACAATACATAAAATTTAATTGGTTCATGATGAAAAATAATACTCATAGGAATTTAAATTTATATGAAATCACTTACCCCACAGATCCTTTTGACTGAACGATATTTATCCTCTTGTATAGTAGTTTTAAATGATATTAACTTACAAATGAACCATATTACCTATTATAATATAATATTTTATCCTTTTATAGAATATTTTATATCACACCCTGATCTTGGATATTCTTTTATTTTATTCTTTTAACGGATTTGGATCTTTTTTGAGGTTTGGGTTGAGTCTCGGTTAAAATTTTTGAATTTTAGAAGTCCTGGGTGAGTTTTTTTCATGTTAATGGTTTGGGTATATAGTCTGGGAAACCATGTGCCCTTCTAAGGTATCTTTGTGACTTTTTTGGGTATCATGTGGTGAGGCACATAGGTTTCACACAGTTTGGGAAACCATGTTGTTCAGTTATGGAACCAGACAGAGCTGTCTAGTATGGTTAGCACACAATTTGGGAAAGTATGCAACAAAACCATGTGTGGTTCCCCTCCTTTCTAGTATCTTGATAATGGTTAAAACATGGGTTTTTAAACAAAGTGTCCAAACCATGCGAGCTATTGAGATTCTTAACAATTACAAATTTTATGGTTTTCAGCTATTTTTTTAATAATAATCGTGATTATTCTCCTTTTCTTAGCCTAAGAGCACTAAGGTGTCCTCCATGGTCCCTATCCTTTTCATCCCTTCAAATGTAGAAGCTCCTTGATGGTTCCTAGGTGAGTTTTATTGGTATTCATTGTCCATTCCCTCTTCTCTTCCCTTCCCTCTTATGATTTCATGGTTTCTCTTTATAGGGCATCTCTTTGGTCGAACCCTAGAGATAGGATTGATGTGTGGTATGATTATAATCATATTTTCAATATGAGGATAGTTCTTTGGTGTATTTTCTTACTTATAAAAGGGTTTCATAACATCTACATTCCCTTGAGGTAGGTGTTTTCATCCATTTCCTTTTCAATTCATTCCATTTGATGCTTGGGTAATTTTTTAATGAATTCTGTATGTATTTTAAATATCGGTGGTAAGAATTATTATCTTGGTATAATTAATTTGTGCTAGAAAAAATTGGTGATAATGGGTTTAAAATAGTTTCTTTAATTATGTTATGTAGTTATTCACACAATACATTTTACTAAAATGTTGATTATTCCATGAAAATGAAATTTTTTGTATTAAGTAGTGTTAAACCTTGATAAAATTAATATTGAATTCTTGGGTTGTGTATTTATAATTATATGTGGGAATTAGTGGTTTTTATGGAATCACTCATACATGTGGTTTTTTGGCTTGGTTTGAAAACATATGGTGATTATTTAACTATTTTTGGGTAACTTCATAGATGCTTGTGTTGTACCACTGAATGAGGTTACATCCATCTATGCTCGAGTTTTACATATGGATGGGAACACCAATGATATTAGTCTTTGATAACCTTACTCAACTTGAAACCCCATATTTCAAAACACTTACCCCTCCTCGTTTATTTCTTCAAAAAGTTATCTCTTTTCAAATAGATCCCTGGTTTCAACATACACATATGTGATTCCAAATGAGTTCTTTAAAAATTATCCCTTTAAAACCATAAATATACATCTTTATGAAAGTATGATGAAAATTCATTCTTGTCTCTTTAAATACACATGGTGACTAAAAATATATAGGGGCATGCATGGAATGTTATCACGTAGCTTAATTTATAATGTGTTTATAGGCCCATTTGAAATTGTGTGTGTGAAAGTGGTATTTTATGATGATTTTGGAAAATTATGTGGAAGCGTCTTTGTAAATGGAATTTTTATTTTAGAAATTCAATGATCATTGGGAAATTTATATGCATTGGGAATTTCTTTTAAAACGTATATTATGTGGAGTTAATTGGGATTTTAAAATGTTTTATGAAATTGTTCCAAATATTTTTTGGATATGACGGCCCAGTTGGGATATATGAATGTGTTATTATTTGATGGGTTCCCCTATAGAGGATATCCCCATGTAGGTTATATTGTGTGTGGTTTATGTGTTTGGGGTAGGCAAGTGTAGCGGTGAAAGGTAAGGTGAGTCATGTGTGTGAGATCCTCCTTCATCCAATGTATAATATTACCATGGGTTTCCTCGAAAACATTTAGATAGTCAAGTGATGGTTTCTTATCAACCCATATTTGGTGTGTTGGTACCCCCTTGACTATATAGGTCTTGGTAGGATGTGCCACTGGAGTGGCTAGTTTAGATCGATCATTTGGAAATAGACTATGGCGCTTCATTATATGTCAGTTGGTTAGTATATTTTGAGAAGATCTAGGGAACACTCTAGGGATGTTTAGAAAATTTACCATGTTTTACTATTTATATTTTTTTACATTCTATTGCTCTTTGTTTTATATTTATACTGTTTGTTTATTTTTAGTATATTCAAGTCTTATTTATCTTGGGTTTTTGTTTAGGTTTTCAGTTCTAAAATGTTAAACCATTTTGAAAATAGGTATATTTCATGTGTGTTTCTTTTTAAAAAGAAAAATAGTGTTTTTAATTAATATTATAAAACCCTATTTTTACATATTAATTTTAAACTAGTCTTGATGGACTATTTTTGGGAAAGGAAATGGATGGACTATTTGGTGGTTTCCTATTGAGTTACAAAAGGTCACACCCTAATTATACCAATCAGTTTCAATAAACCAAAGATGTTTTTCAGGTTCATGTTCTTAGTTTGTGTGCTCATTTTTGGAGTGGTTTGGTCTTATGGTTAGTGGTGACCAATAGGTCACATTGAGATTTTGTTGGCATGTTCGGTCTCAATTTGTATTTATTTTTTCTTTTGATCAGTAGTTGTATTTCATATATGGACTAGTTTATGTATTTATTGATATTTAGTTATTATGGGTTCTTCCTCATGTTCAATGTATTAAATTGATCTTGGTTTATTGAAAAAAAATTTCTTCCATACTAATTATGTTGATCCCTAACACTAGTTTCTCACCGGTGGGGATCGAGAACGCCCATTAGTCCATTTCTCAGACCAGGCCGGATGTTGGGTTGGATGGAATCTTGGCTTGTTTACTAAAAAATAGTATCATAGAAGGCCCTTTATTATTTGGGGTGCCTGTGATAGTATAGATTAGTATTTTCGTAATCCAGTAGGTAGTCATGAAAAGGGTGTCATACACCCTTGCTCATTATCATCCTCTAGTTTCCAGGGGTAGTCCAAGATTTGAGTATTTTATCTTTGTTTTGGATAATGAATTAAAATGGAGGTAAGAATGTGTCATGTAATGATATCACATGGAGTAGTGACCCACGTGGACACTCACAGAATGGTTTAATATCCCTCAATATGTTAATTCCAACTTGGGGCATGGCCCATTAACCATATTACTGATTCAGGTACGGGAACTGGATCTTTATTCCATTAGTTTGGTGTGAGTAGTGTTTTGTTTTAGTTTTGGTAGGTATAATTGAGTTTTTTAAATGGAAATGGTTTCGAAAAGGAAATTATTTCCATCAAGTGGTTTTAAAATTAGCAAGAATTTTTTTTAAAAGTGAAAGTGTCTTGGATTGGGAACTTATTTATTCATCGTATTTGATAATGAAATTAAATTCATGACCTTTGGTACCCCTTATGAATGATTTCATATTATGGGTATGTATGGTAAGTTCATGTCGAAACTTGGGCATGGGTGATGTAAGTGGGAGGAGAAGGACACATATGTGATGGTTCATAGGATGCTAGGGGTGAGTTATTGAAAGAAAAAAGTTTTGGGATTGGTTTTCTTTTTATTAGTGGGTTATCATTAAGAAAAATGGATTTACGTATTTGGATAATGGTCTTGGAAGAATTGGGTTTTTCAATTTAAATAAAATGGGTGGTTTTTACTGGGGATTTTTTGGATGTTCTTGAATGTGTTTGGCTTGAGAACTTTTAATCATTGGATTGAGGTGTTTTTTGTATCGTTTTATTTGGATGCTATTTTTGGTTTTTTATTTCTCATGTTGAAAAAAATATTCAACCCAAAAAGGTCCCCCAATGTTTCTAATGAGTCATTCTCAGTTTCTGGTTCTTGATAGGTGTTTCTTATTTATCAAGGTTTTGGAGGTTTGTTAGATGCATGGGATTGGATCGAGCTAGTTGATATTGTCTTTAGAACATTGGGAACTCCCAAAGATGTTAGAGTATGTGTTGTTCTGGGTTTGTTTTAAGGTCTCGCTTTGGGTGAATGGGAGATGTTTTCCCCCACCATTGATGTTCATTGGGATGACGTGGGAGGTGTTTTATGTCGTTAATTATCCAATGGTTTCCACCTGAGGAAGTGAATATGATGAAAAGGAATATCTTAGGGGGAATTCAGCAAGTCCAACGGATGGTGGAGGCCTATGTTTACCATTTCAAGAAGATGGTTTCCTATTATCTAGTGGTGGCATGATATGATCTATTATAGGATTCTATTTTCATTGGTGGTATTTATTCAGAGATCAAGGACATTCCCCTCTACTCTAAGGATTTTTATTTTGAGATGTTGGTGGATGAATCATTTTTATCCAAGTTGGTTTCTAGAGGACATGTAGTTGGAAAATCCAAAATCTCTTAAAGCCCATGAGGTTTCCCCATCTATTGAGGGGTGTTCCAGAGGAGATTTTTTTTAAAAGGTATCCTTTATTGGTTTCATTTTCCAGCTTATAAAACCATTTGATCATGTGTTTCTTGTGTTTTTGATTCAGTCATTTCAAGTCATCTTGTCACAATCCTCCAAAAACATCTCATTACTGGGTCTATTTGGGTTATCTTGAGAATTTTTTTAAGAAGAATCACCCAAATAATACATTTTGATTAGAGTATGTTAGGACTTGACTGTGAGGTATGTGATTCTTTAGTTATTTGGTCTCAAACCATAGTCTTCATAGTAATGTTCACGCACAGTTGGATAATTTCTGGGGGTGTAGAAGGCCTTGGATAGTATTCATCTCCAGTGTTGAGGTGTGTGAATTTGAAGTTTATTTTTTTAATTAGAAGTGTTTTGTTTTGTTTTTCCATTGTTTAAAGAATCTTGTTGGTTTTTTTATCTGAATATGGATATGAAATCATCCCTTATTTTCAATTATGCTTGTTTTGAGATACTTGTTCATATGGAAGCTTGATGTTAGTAGTTATGTTTGGGTTTGTTGTTCATTTCAAGAACATTCATGGATTTATCCCTTTCTTTTAGGGGTTTTTGGATGGTGTGGGTATTTTTCATTTCTGGTTGTTTTTTTTTAATCACAAATAAGAATTTTGGGTATGTTGGGTTGGGATTTCCCTTTACCATTGGCTATCATTTGGGGTATAAATTTCGATCTTGTTAGTTGATATCTAATTTTGGGGATAATCCTATCATTTTCTCCCAAAATGGTTGGGATTTTTCTTCTTCTTGATTATTCAGGTGTGCCTTTTGGAGTAAACAATCCCCCGAAGGTTGGTGGTTGCTTTCAGATTTGATCGGGTATGGATTTAGGTTTTGGTTGATCATTGATCTGGGTGCCTTTTGGGGGGCATAAAGTGTCTATGGTGGGGGAATTGTAACACCCCAACCTCGAATAATCTTTTTTTTATTCTTTTTATGGATTTGGATATTGTTGGTTGATGATTGTGTTGATTCCTAGTAAAAAAAATTAATTTTCTAAGTCTCATGTTAGTCTTTTTTCCTGTATACGGTTTGGGTGCGTGGTTTGGGAAATCATGCACCCCACCTAGGTAACAATGCAACTTGTGTTGTGTATCTACTGGTGAGGTGTAGAGGTTGTGTATGATTTGGGAAACCATGAAATAGTCATGTAGTTTGGTTCTGGAACCAAATAAGGGAATCCAGTAATGTTGGCGTATGGTTTCATAAACTATGTGTCCAAACCATGTGGGGATACACCCTTCCTTTCTAGTAGTTGGATCCCAGTTGGCACATGATTTATTAATTCATGTGGACAAACCGTACGAGCTATCCCGATCATAAAAATTTCAAATTCAAAGGTTCCCCCTCCATGTTTTTAATCCTGAATCAGGATTCTTCTACCTTTATTTTCATAGGTGCACCAGGGGGTCCTCCAAGATCCTTATCATTTGCTTCCATTCTATTTTGGAAGCTCCTTAAAGTATCATAAGTGATATTTCTTTAGATTCTTGGTATATTTCCCCTTATCCTCCCTCTCTTATTTTAATTTCATTATTTCTATTGGTGGGGATTCTGTTTAGCCAAACCCTAGATGTTAGGGTTTATCTGTGGTTTGATTTTCTTGATTTTTTGGGTGTCTCGATGGTTATTGGGTTTTTCTCTTCCTTTTCCAATGGTTTCATCACATCCACTCTCCATTAAGCTAGGATTTTCCATCAGTTTCCTTTCCAATTCATTCTATTTTTTTATTGGGTATTTGTAAATGAATTATTAATGTATTTTTCATGTGCGTGTTATGATTTAATTGCTTGGTATGATGACTTTGTGATGAAACAATTTGGTGAAAATGGTTTTAGAGGAGCTCCTTTAATTTTGTTATGCAGTTATTCACATAAGGTATTTATTAAAATGTCGATTGTTATTTTAAAATAAAAATTTTCAATTTGAGTGGTGTTAAACTTTGATTATATTAGGATAGAATAATTTGTTAGTGTATTTAGTATTGTGTGTGGGAATTAGTTATTTTTATGGCATGAATCATATATGTGGTTTTTTAGGTTAGTTTGAAAACATGTGGTGTTTCTTTCAAAATGATTTTTGGGTAACATCATTGATTCATGTGGTGAACCATTTGATGTGGGGATATCCATGTGGGGTCAGGTTACACACATGGATATGAAAACAAAAGGTAATGGTTTTGATAAACATTCTCAACTTAAAAACCTAAATTTTAAAATACTTATCAATGCTCCTCCTTTCTTCCTTCAAAAAATTCTTGTTATACAAATAGTTTCATGGTTTCTAAAGACTCAAATGCGATTCCAAATGTTCTATTTGAAACATATCATTTTTCTAACCTTAAATGTATGTCTTGATGAATGTTTTATGAAATGGCCTACTTGTGTATTAAAATAATCTTGGTAACTAAAATGATATAGGTCCTCGTATGTAATTTTTTTATGTAACTCAATTCATAAAGTGTTTAAAGGCATACTTTTTATTGTTTATTTTAAAGGGGTGTTTTATGCTAATTTTTAAAAATGATGTGGAAGATGATTTTAATAAAATTTTAGTTTTATAAATGTAATGTACGTTTGGTAGTTGAGATTCATTGGGAGTTTATTTTAAAAAAATGTATGATGTGAATTCGATTAGAATTTTAAATTTTTTTGAGAAATGGTGAAAAATATTGTCTAATATGAATGCCCAGTTTTCACTTATTAATAGGTTTTTAAATTATGGGAACCCCTATGGATGATCTCCCCATATGGGTTATCATGTGGGTGGTGTTAGTGTTTAGTGTAGGAATGTGTGGTGGCGGTAGGTAAAGTTTCTCACACATGAGAGGGCCTCCTACTTACCTAGTATATTATTACAATGGGCTTCTTGGGTGTATATTAGAGGTTCGAGCAACTATTTCTTATCGTCCCCAATTTAATGAGTTGGTACCTCATTGACTATATAGGATTGGTGGGATGTGCCACTATATTTTCTAGTTTAGATAGTCCAACTGATTATAAACTATAGAGTATCACCATCCACCGGTAGGTGAGCCTGATTCGAGTATGTTCAATGATATCCCTAGGTATTTTTAGGAAATTCCCAATTTTTACTATATATATTCTTGTCTATAATGTTCTTCTCTTAGTTTTCTATTTATACTACTTGTTTATTATCTCTATATCCCAGTGGTTTTTTTCTCGGTTTTTGGTTTCGGTTTGGTGTTTTAAAATGTTAAACTCTTTTGAAAATAGAGATGATGCATGTGAGTTTGTTTAAAAAAGTAAATGCATTGCTTTTAATTAATATGAGAAAGACTACTGAAAAATACATCCCTTCCAAAAAGTTTCAAACCATTAAGAGAGATCCTAAAACTATTGGGATAGGTTATGCCAACATTTATAGAATTCGTTGGTTTGTTGGACATCAGGATACACTATACCAACGGTTTCAATGAAAATATTGGGATATATGAATACGAACAGTTCAATAATCGTTTCATAAATATTGTCTAGGATAATGGTATACAGAAACATTGGTATACCCTCTTCACCTCAGTCCATCATGAATGAATATATACAAACGGTTCTGTAAACAATTAGTATATCCTTTTATCCTTATCAAACAACAGGTCCATTATAAACCTCTTCCAGAACCCCATCCCGAACCTCTTCCAGAACATGTAAACATGAATGTTTTGAATTGCATGTTTTTTGGTCACATAATATCTAAGCGCAATAGAGACAATTATTTCTCCATCTACAATATGAAGGGACATTCAGCTGCTATATGAATAAAGAGGAAAGGAAAGGAGGTCCCCTCAACTAATGCAACATATAACCATGGTGTTGGTCCTTCTAATGCGGAAATGTCATAAAATTGAATTTTGATAGACATAATATTACATGGAATGTCGGAGGCTTCAAAAATACCCCCCCATTCAATGATGCAAACCTTGAGCATACCAATGATGTGCACCATGAGCGTCCTAAAAATGTTCTTAATACCCATATTAGTCCTAGTCACAAACACAATAAGTCTCTTTTTGAGGGTAAATATACACAATTAGAGGAAGTAGAGACAAAATGCATACATCCCATCTGGGAGATATTAAGTGCAGTGAACTGTCTCCCCTCCTTGCACTAGTGCATCCCCTGATGATAATAGACCTTGAGTTAGAAGTGAGGGTGCCTCTAAACTAGATGATGTACATGGTACCCATAATTTATGACCACACACTGATAGATTATTGTGATATCTGTCATCCAAAAAGACCTAAGATTAGGCGATACCTATCAGGAACACACAATAAAAGGATGGACTCTTACATGAGTTCCCATCTCTCATAAATGGGTTGGAGACATAGTTTCAGTATAGTCCTACACATACAAATGACTATTAAAAGGAATGTATGGAGGGATTTATGGAGGAACCTCATCCTAGGAACATCCCATAGGGACCTATTAAATCTAAGAAGTAGATTTACATAGATCTTTAAACATAAGAATATATTGTGGATCATTATAAATTCCCAATAGGGAATACACATAGTTTTTAGAATACTAAAAATCATTACTCTCATCATGATAGTGGTTATTTCATGGATTAATCCATCTTAAAGGTTTCCCCATCGAAATAGGCTAGGAAAGGGGCTATTAATTCTTTGTCACCTGAGCCTCTGTCTTATCAGAATTGATTCACTTCTATAAGTTGAATTATCTAGGCTGACGAAGCTGAGGACTCCCATACCACCTTTCAAGATAATGATCAGCTTGATGCAAAGTAATATCTAAAAGAAGAAAAGAAAAATGGTAGAAATAAAAATTGTAAAGGCCATGTAAGAATGGGTCAAGATGAAGGACCTACAACTAAGGAGAAAATAATTAAATAATGAATCTCTTCTAGTGGAATTTGTGAGGGCTAGGGAATTCCCAAACATCCAATTCCCTTATCCATTTTATATTTTCCAACAACCAGCACTTGTTGGAATGGCATAACCTCAAATTACTTTGAGAAATGGAGATCATAAAATTGAACAATCTAGGATACCACTTTTCCTCTAATAGCTCTAATAATGGTGGCATGGATAACTTATGGGTGTTTAGATATGAATTTTTTCATATTGATGCTTGTAATTAGGGAAATCAAAGCATGACAATTACATTCAATAGACATTGAAGTGCTATTAAAGTCTCTTTTTTGTATACTTCAACATCTTATGATAGAATAATTGATTTATGTGAGTATCTTGGAGAAATATATGATAATGGAAATCATAATTGGGTGATTATTGGTGATTCTAAAGAGGGAAATCATGGAAGCATGCTCAATGTGGATTTTAGATCTCTGGGTTATTGTAATGCACTGGTTGGTGATTACATGTGAGGTTTGATTCGCTCTCTTCTTGGTAAACTCCCTTGTAACACTAACCTTATACGCTTCATTTCATTAATAATTTTTAGAACCATAGTCATCTAGATCTTGGATATTTTTGGTATATAAATTCAAAATAAAGAATTGTGAAATGATTTTTGAGGTAAAAAGTGTTATTCTGAAAATATATAGTTTATGCCTCCTAACTGGAAATACATAGCATATGGATAATTGGATTTAAAATAGGGGAATAATATTTATCTTGATTTACATCTTGATTTTTTGATCATTGGAATGTGTATTTTTTTCTTAGATAGTATAATTGAACATGACTAATAGAGGTGCAGAATTGTAAAGATAATCCCCATCCCTCCCCATTTATTCCAGGTTTCGTAGGTCCTCCCAGCGTAAAAAAATAGTAATGACCTAGTTATACTCCATTATAAAATTTAATAGGATTAATTAAGGTTGATGGGATATGCCGATGGGTAGGCACAAGTTTTCGGGTATCAAAGAATCACCACTTCATAATAATTTCTCTGAAATAATAGTTAATTAAACTAGCAGCAGAAACTAAATAAAATTTTGACATGACCTAGTTTTACATAAAACATATACATTGATGGAAATTAAAATAAATAGAAGCAACATTGTATAAAGGTAGAAAAAAATGAAACACAATAAGTAATCCCTCCACTACCCTAGTCACCCTTCCCTACAAAGAAAATAGCATAGCTGCCTCTAGTGTGTTTCTAGCACCCTTCACAGAATATAACTTCCTTTTTTCCATAAGAAGTAGTAAAAGTCCTGGGTATCCAATTAAATAGAAATATAAAATAAAAACTAAACTAAAAAATACATGTATCCTATGACTATACAATTCACTGCCCAACTTATAAGAACGAGAACACCCTATGGGTCAAATAATGTTACTGTAGGCATGGGGGAAACAAATACATGTTTAGAAATGATATTATCAAATGGTGTACTCCTATAAATTAATAATTACAATTCTTATTAATGGTATATAATCTATTTGGATCGAGTTTCAGCTCATTTTTTTTGTGTTCTATACTTTTTTTTCAAAAATTTTATTAGATTTAATTTGTCTAATTTTTTTTATATTGTCCTATAAAAATTCATTCATTTGGGTTATAATCAAGTCAATTTGATTTCATTTGTTTCATATCAGTTTGATTTATTTCATTTTAGTTCATGTAAGTTGTGGTCATATATTTTAGAATTCATTATATTTTTTTCAATTTGATTCATCATTTGTAAAATCAGAAAATTTCAATTTAGATTAGTTTGACTTTATCGAATTTAGTTTCATTCAGTTTTTATTTCAATTTGTGTTCTATTTTCTTAATTTTGATCATTATTGATCTATTTTGGTTTAAATAATTTATATTTAAACCATTAAGTTTTGGTGTGTTTGTGATTTTGTTTTATATTCTTTAATTTGATTTTTTATTTTGTTTTATTATATCCATTATGGTTTTATATGGTGAAACTGAATTTTGTTCAACTCATTTTCAGTTTAATCGTTATAATATTATTTATTTTATTTTATTATGGTTCATCTTGGAAAGTTATGTTTTATGAAATCCTAATTGAGGTAGGGTAGAAGTGGTCTAACTAGATTATACGTATTAAGTATGATTCTCTTTTATACAATATGTTATGATTTTTTTTAGATCTGGTTAGATTTAATTTATTTGTTCGGTATTGGATAATTTAATTTATTTTAGATTAATTTTGGAATATTCAGTTTTACTATTTATAGGTTAATACAATTTTTTTTTTCTAACTTATATTATGTCCTATTTCATTCATTTTAGTTTGAATGATTTCATATTGGTTTCATTTAATTTGGGTTGTTTTGATTTGGATCACATTAGGTAGATTTGATTTGATTCAATTTAGTTAACACTTCATTTCATATAAAACAGTCATTAGAATAAATCTATATCATTATTTTGTATATAAATATTGTTTAAAATACAATCAATCAACGATTCTTTAATTTAAAGGACAATACCTATGAGAACCAACATCAATATTAAGGCACTCAACTTATGAATATAAAAACTCAAATTTTCCATTTACCACTTGTATTCATATTCACATTCACATATTTAAATAAGGACACATATCCCCTACATACATTTTCTCATGTCCAAATATATACTAGGGGATCCTTAAATATATTCTTACACATGCATATACCCCTTTTCCCTTTCACATGTAAGAAATTTTCATATATATACAAAGGCACATATATCCCCAATATATATCTTCATACCACCATGAGTGAATATATGTGTGTGTGTGTGTGTGTGTGTGTGTGTTCGTGTGTGTGTGTGAGGGAACTTATATATGTATATGGCTACCTAAGTATACAAGAGCATTTCTCATTTGACAACAAAAACCCTAAACCACCACAGGGAGGTCCAAAATACACTAGAAAAACAAAAAAAATTAAAAACCCCAAAACCCCTAAATTAAAAAAAGGAAAAGAATTGAAATTGAAAAAACATACCTGAATCCCATGGAGAATTCTTAGTTTTCCCAAAAAACTGATTCAGGGATATGGACACAAATTCTGATAGAAATTAGACATTGTGAATAGAAACAAAAAAGGAATCATGTTTATTTATAGTCAATATATAATCCAATAAAGAAATATTAGGAAATATCAAACAGATTTTTTTGGGCCAAGATGATAATTGGACCTATTTAATGCATATTTAATTGAATACTTCAAGAGTTTTTGAGTATATAATTTCAATTATAGTGATAAAAATGAATTTAATGGTGGAGAGGAACCCAAAAATATCACAAAAGTTGATTCTGATCACTACTGGCAAGAAACTACTACCGAATCATCACAATACATCACCTTGTGAATAGTTTCATCCTCAAGACTATCTTAAATACATTGAATCAATTCTCGAGAATATATAATCAATCACCCATACATTGGATATCCATGAAACATAAAATAAGTAAAAGTAAAAGAGATAAATAACCCAAATGTGATTAACATAATTAACATCAATTAAAAATAAAAAAAAAGAATCATAAAAAATAAGATTCTATGAAAGTAGAATCAAACATACACTAGGTAGAGTTTCAAAATATAATAAACCATATTAAAATAGAATAAAAACTCAATTAACCCCATATATCCATTTTGCAATATCATTTTTCTCACCATATCCCCACTCACCCATCAATAAAAAACATGAGATGATTATACCAATGGATGAGTCTTGAATATATACACACAATATGAGATAAAAACTCATAGAAATAGACATAAAAGATGTAATATAACAAATTTAGTGGGATGTCACCAAGGAATCCATGAAATTTCATTCATGTGGAAATTCATGAACACTAAATTGAAATACAATTATAAAATTGTTTTATTTCAAATATACACACAAGAAATCCAAAAACAATTACTTGAACATTTAGAAAAACATTCCTTTTTGTTTTAATTTATTTAAAATATAAATTTGAATCAAATTCAAGTGGACTTAGACATTTTTAGTCTATACAACTAATTCAGAACCAAATATGAAAACAAAAGATGAGTTCTATTAATTAAAAAAGGATTCCAAAAAAATAATTAATTTTTTTTAAAATTAATCAAGCCACACATAAGTGAAATTTATTCCATTAGGAATGATCCACCCATAATAATGTAAATAATAAATATAAATGAGATAATTCACCCACAAATAATATAATTAAGTGTAAAGTATAATCAACCATGAGATGATAATGCCTTATTCAATGAAAAATTAAAGGAGAATGTGTCATGGGATCTAACCTAAATCCTAATTTTAGATGATCTAGAATTTACTAAACCAATGTATGACTAAGTATTGGCCTATTTTCTATATACCAAATACAAGCCGCTCACATATCCCCCACCAAAATCTTTCAGATAGCCCCCCATCATGTTCAATATCATGCTAGAGATTACACTAATGGCCTCCATACCATCTAGTGTACCATAAATATAAAAATTACACATAGTTATCCATGTTCGCATGACTAACAAAATTTGCAGAAATTGAACAAACAAGGGAAAATTTGGGAACAAATCACAAAAAATAACTCATCCTCTCCTCTACCACCCTCTCATTGAAGAAACACCTTTCCAACATCACATGTCAATCACATATAAATAATATATCTACAATTATGGTAAAAACAAGTGGAAATTTATGACGTTCCACATCACATCAGCCATCTAACCCATGATGTACCAAATAGGCCATTACGATTAGCCACACTATTTACATTTCAAAACACCCCTTTTTAAAACATGTATTTTCCTATTTAAAATACAAGGATAAAATAATTAAATTTAATTCAAAAATACCTTTTAAATTATTATATGCATTGTTACATGGATTTAATAATGGATATATATTTATTTCAATGGGACATTTGATGTTCATAAATGAACTTCACTGTGTCATGACATAAATTTGAATAATCTATTTAGAAACACCACATACTATCACATAGAGGAATAATTTCATAAATATTGAATTTATAAAACTAAACCACTCTTTTAATACCAAAATTAAGTAATTTCTAGGAAACATGGACCTTAAAAAAGAGAATTTTAAACTAATAAATACAAAACATTTATCCTTTATTAGTGAGAAGATAAAGGTCGATGAAGGTGTTATACAAGGTCTCTAAACATTAGAATACCCAATATTAGGTCCACTATATACCCTATAATATCCAAAATACCTTTAGATTTCATAGGACAAGTAGGAACAAAGAGAAAAAAGTGATATATATAAAGAGTGATATATTAAAGAAGATTAACTTTTGGATCCAAGATCAATAAAAGAAGAGATTACTTTTGAGCATTAAGGGGGAGGATGGAAGCTAAAGATAGAATGGAGGAATCAGAAGGAATTGGAGCATCGAGGTAGTGTCTTTTCTTTGAGTGTGATGACTGTGATGGATGATAGTGGAATTAGGGGAGAAGAGGGTTGGTGAGGGAGAGTATAGTGTTTATTCTAGGGATGAGTGCGATGGATAATCGAGGGAGAAGGTTTTTATGGGAAATGAGTGTTTGGGGGGAGAGTAGACTTTTTAGGGGAGGGGCATGCTAGGATGAGCCAAAAAGAAATAAAAAATTGAGGCATGGTATACCTATAGTTTTTAAAACCATAGGGATGTCTTTTTATAAACAATTTATCTCAATGGTTTTTTAAAACATTTGTATATGTGTGTGGGTATACAACATTTTTTTATAGATAAAACCCTATTTTTACATAAGAATTTGAAACTGGTGTTAGCATTCTATTTTCAGGATATTCACATTAAGTATTATTCGGTGGTTTCCTACTAAGATATGAAGCTCATAGCCTACTTGTACCATTTTCTGTTCATAGACTTGAGCTATTTTTTAGGTTTATGTTCATAGTTTTTGTGCTCATTGTTGGAATGGTTTGGTCTTGTGGTTGGTGGTGACAAGGAGGTCACATGGAGATTGTGTTGGCATATTCAGTCTCATTTTGTATTTAGTTTTTTTTCATCAATAGTAATATTTTGTATTTGGATCCATTTATGTATTTATTGAGATTTCTTTATTTTTAGTTCTTCCACATTCAGTGTATTTTCATGATCCTATTTTATTTGGAAAATCGTTTCTATAGTGATTACATTAATGTTTGGCACTAGTTTCCATCCCATGGGGATTGGGAATGCCCTTAAATCCATGTCTCAAACTAAATTATATCTTAGGTTGGATGGAATTCTGGCTGGGTTCATGACATTATCACAACTTCATTACTAATTTTTCATTATTTTCATTGTTTCATATGTTAATTTCATGGTTTTAGGACATGTGTTTTGTAATTAAAGATCTGGTCTAGATACATATTATGTAGTTCTATCGTCCCCATAATAATAATCATGAAATAATTATTTTATTTATAAAATAATTATACTTTTACTAAAAATTATATATAATGGTTTTCGGAAATAAAATATGTTACGGTCATGGAGATGGTAGGTCGTACGTACACATGTGTAATGTTTCCAATTTCAATGATCATTACGGAATGAGGTATGCAATATTTTATCATTATATAATGAATGTAATAAATAAAAAATTATTAATTTTAACATACATATATATTTCATCCATGTGTTGTTGTGATGAAAACGCAGTCACATCGTTTCATGATATTTGTAGACCACACGTACACGAATGACGTTATCAACATTAATTTTGTGATAAGTTATGAAATAATATATATATATATATATATTAATATTATAAAATGATAAATATTTCATTAATATATTAAATATAAAATTTATATTTCATATAATTATTAACTTGACCCTTATGACCTTCCTTTTAAAGAAATTTTGAAAGAAAAGTCACATCGCTTTGTGAGTTGATAGTTCATCTTGCACTAGAGCGAAATTATCATATTTACTATGGAATGTAAATTAAAAAATAAATATATGATATAATTATTCAATATGTATAATCATCTTATAAATATAATTTTTATAATTTATATATATCATAATACCCAACCATGGGATGTGGTAATGGAAAAACAAATGACATCGGTTCGTGAGAAGGTAGTCCACTATACACGTGAATGATGATTTAATAACCCAATTTATGGATTTAGAAGGGATTATTTTTCATTAAAATATTATAAAATCATCTATTTATATGTATTAATCTGAGTTTAATATTTAGGAATGGTTTAATAATAAATTAATTAGGTGGATAAGAAAATAAAATATTAACATATGTTGAAGAACGTCACCTCTTCTTCAGTTATCCTCCTCAAGTTTGCACTAAATAATTCATAGATTGGATTTTATAAAAAAAAAATCTTCTAGGCTGATTTTATGGAAATTTGGAAGTGATTTGTGAGGGTATTGGAAGAACCAATGTGGTTTGAAGGTGTGAATAACTGAGGCGTGTGAGTGCCCATTGATAATTGAGGAAGCATGGCATTCTTTTAAATACCCAAAATTATTCACTTATGGGAGGTATCCTACACCTCAAGCACCTATCAAATTGAAAAAATTTGGAGGGTTTGGTTTATGTGGTCTATAAAGACCTCTAGCGTACCAAAAAACATTTTTATCATAATATTCCTTAGTGTTTAAGTTTACTCAGTTTTACCCTTTTAGTATTTACACAATAACTTTTATCTTTTTATTTACATAGGAAAATTAGGATTTAAGAATAAGGGTAAAATTAGTTTCATTAGATAATTTATAGGTAATTATTATAAATATGAAATTAAATATGTTAAATAAAAACCAAATGGGTGTGTAACTTCAATTTTAATACAAATACAGGTAATGTAGAAAACCTCGTTTCATCCATAATCGCAGTATATAATTTTAACAGTTTTCACTAATAAATATAGTATAAGATAAATTTTACCATAATTTATAATATAAATTATTATTATTTAAAATATGGATTACATTTTTCAAAATTAAACTCACAAATGTGGTAGGATTAAATTTAAAATTAATATAATAGACATGATTAGAAAGCGAGTTTTTAAAGTAAATATTTCAAAAATCATAAAAAGTTTTTAAATAGAAATTTAGTGAGAAAATTATTAAAATTAAATATATAAGATTAAATTATATAAAATTTTACTAATTATAATTTAAAACCAATTAAAAATTCAATTTAATGTTATAAATTATTTAAATAAAAAGGTAGTTTTAAATTAAAATTCAGTATTTTTCACTATTTATCAAAAAATGAAAATGCTAAAAAATATACGATAAAATAACTCCAGGTTAACTTTGTATAATATTATTGAAAATATAAATTTTATTTTTCCAAATAAATTTTAAAAATTTTTTAATAATTAATTTTAAATTAACTACGTAAAGTGAAAATAATAAGTCTTTTAGAAAGAAAAAAAATTATATAGAAAATATTATTTTTCTTTTAAAAGAGTCTTATTCTATTAATAATCAATATATATTTTATAAATCCATGTAGAATACAGATTTAAAAAATTTATTTAATTAAATTCATACACACCATTCCAATATCTAGGTAATAACTATCATATTAAATAATAATTATAATATTATACTATTATTCGCTAGAAATCGGTCTTCTGTATAACACAATGTATCTAAGAAAATCATTTTTTTTGTAATAAATGATAAAAAATGTTAAATTCCACATAAAATATTTAATAAATCTTTATTATTTAATAATTCATGGGTGTAACATTCTCTCCACCTTAGATAAATTACATTGTCCCAATTTAAACTTGATCTCAATAATCAATAGATAATAATTAAAAATTCATTTGTTGAAAAAACCACATCATAAAAGGGTTGATAAAACATCCACTTAATAAGAGTGAAAGGTAAGTACCGTAGTTATTTGGAATATCACATAGCTTGGTTTTTAATTAGGATAACATTGGTGGAAACTGAATATTTTGACATGGAAGAAAAGTGTAAAAATTTATAGAGACTTATAATGGTCATTGATCATAAAAAGGTGAATGATAAATGGAATGTTAAGGGCTTAAATACCATGAATATTTTTTTAAATAAAAAGAAAAAATGATTCATCTAATATTAAGGTAACAATATATCATTTTTTTCAAAGATAATATTACCAATTATTGAAGAAATATTTAATGTTTAAGAATATAAAGAAATATTATTACTTGATACATTTTTATTTCATAAGAACAATTTCATCCATTGATTTTTATTCAATAATTTTAATATTCATATCTTTCACCAAGAAATAAATATCCAAAATGTTTGTTTTATACCTGATGCACTAAAATTTACCTTTAACATGTCATAAGATCTATTAAAAAGTGAAAAGTCTATCATTGTGCCTCTAACTAGTTTACATAACCAATATGGTTAGAAAAAGATATCCAATATAATAAATAAATCTCTAAAAATAAAAATAAACACTTTTTATTCATCATTAATATTTATTTTCAAATCATTTATCAAAAGAACAATAACCTATTAACCAACAAATCATATAGTCCAATGGATGTTATGAAACCCTTATCTTCCACTTGTGAGGGGTTCAAGCACCATGACCCTTCCCAATGAGATGGATTGTCACCCAACATAAATTATTTCATTTTTCTAAACTCTGTTAATATAATTCCTATAAATTTACCCAAACAGAATTATGGACACCCTTAAAATAAATTTGATCATTAAACAACATCTGTTTACAATGGGTGTCAATACATATTATATTTTATAAGTATAATATTATTATTTAGCTGTTACTAAATGTTATTAATGATCATATTAACACTAATGTACATCAATAACATTAAGCATGTGTCTATAAAATGTAAATGAATTATATCAAAAATAAATTTTCTATGAAAACTTATTATTTCCAGAATTTCTACCCATTTATCCTTAATCATGGAAGACTCCCATCGCATAAAAACAAAAAAGTAGGGTTTGTGAATTTGAATGTAGAATAACAATTCAACTCGTATCCCATGATTTTATTCATAACTCTAAATTTAATGAATAAATATATGATTCTAAAACAATACAAATTGGTTTCATAAATCTTATAACCAAAATAAAATTGGTAAAAATATATATATAATTTAATTTTTAAAACCTGATACATAAATAGTAATTACATTTTATTTCCACTTAGGTCATTCCATGTTATATGGTTTATCATAGGTAATTCACCATCAATATCTATTCAAATCCTTTATAATTGATTGTAAATAAATTTTGAATTATCATCAGCATATCCCACGAGAGTGTCAAACCAGTTGGGATGTAAGACTCATTATTTTGCAGTAGGTGACGATTAGGCCAAGTTCAATGTTCCTTTTTTAGAATTATTACCTCTAGTTACATATATTCTAGAACAACATCCACTTTAGTTATTTATAAAGGGATGTATTTCAAGGAACACCATATAATATCTAAATAACCAAAATATTGTAATGTTCTTATACACATATTTTTAAATAATATCTTAGGTTTATTTTCCATAATCTATGTTATTTTAAATATATTTTTTAATTATTCAACTAAAATTTTATTAATAATAACTATATAACTCCTAACACTAAAATGTTTAATTTGTTTCAAACTTTGTTAAATTATCAATAGATATAATGAATCATATCCTCAGGGACCAAAAATTTTATTTTTCATCATAAACTAAACACATATATAAATTACATTTACATTTTAAAAAATATAGAACAACAAATTATTTTCTGGAGAATTCCATTATTCCCCTTAATATTTTTATATATATGAGTTGAAAAAAATCTAGTATCCTAGGGAAAATAAAACATAATAAATGTTTGAGATCAGTTGCTCAGTAAGGTTAATCATACAATAGAAATTATGAATATACAAGGAATTATAAATAAGGAAACGTAATTACCTAATACATATTTAATTTAATCAATAATAATGAAAAAATATTAATTGAATAAATTATGATCAAATAATTCTATATAAATAATCACGTAAGTATAAAAGATAACCATATGTATTATTACTAGTCAAATAATCACATGTAATTTCAATAACTAAATTAATAATAATGGAATGAATAATGAAGAATTTTTTTTGACAAGACTCATTTCAAGAAATATAATAAAATTAATGATTCATTACAATACATTTAATAACATTGAGGCTTCATTCCAATATAACTAATACTGCCGTGCCCCTTTTCCATGAAATCTATTAAATCGATAAGGCTGATGAAAAAACCATATCTTTTTTGTCTCATGTTTCCTACCAATTCATTGAGGGGATATAGAGGGCTCTGATCATCACATATAGATACTAATTAATTAAAAATATATCAACTAATCAATTTAATTCATAAAAAATATATTGTATCACAAACTATCATTATTGAGTAAAGCACACAGAATTATAAATATTTTCTCAATAATCAAATAAATTTTAAAGAAACAACATCATTTTGAAATATTATATTATTTCTAGAATAACAATAACCATAACTTAACAGTATTTTTATTTATGAGAAATATAATTTTTATCGAAAAATTATCACATGAAAGTGATTGTTTCAAGGGAATGTTAAAAACCAAAAAAAGTGAGATATCACAATTACTTTTACCACATTGTATTTTTCAAGTCAAATCCCCTAGGATGAAATGATGCCAAGAATTATGAATGAATCGTGATATTATATGTCAATGGGGCCTTATATACACCACATTATAGTGAATTGGTGCATATTAACAAATAAGTCCCAATAGAATGTAAATTGATTTGAAATATCTTACCTTACACATCCTTTTGATTGATAAATATTTAACCTCCTGTATAGTTATTTTAAAAAATTTATTAAGATAAACACAAGTCATATTACAACTTATAATATCAAATATGATAATTTTATAAAATCTTATCACTTCATAATTAAAAATATTTTGTTATTTTCAATGTTTCGGTGTGAATTGCCTTGTTTTATTTTTTGTTTTTTGTAATTAAAGATCCAATTGTTGTGTATATTATATATTGATATCATCTCATGAATAATAATCATGGTATAATTAAAATACTTTTAAAAAATATATAATTACATAAAAAATCATGAAAGAAATTTTTTAGAAATGATGTATGTTCTAATCGTGGAGACGTTGGGTTGTATATATGCAAGTGTAATGATTTCATTTTTCAATGATAATTATGGAAAGAAGGTGAATAATATTTTATCTTCCTAGAATGATCATAAGAAATAAATAATTTTTTATTTAAATATACATATATATATCATCTGTTTTTTGGTGATGAAAATCGACTCTCATCGTTTCATGAATGTGGTAGTCCACACATACATGAATGAAATTATCATCTTTTAGTTAGTGAATAGTTAAGAAAGAATATGAAATATGTAAAAACTACCAAAATGACAAATATTTCATTAATATCATAATTATGTCATTTATATCACATATATTTATTAAATTTCCCCTATAAGCTTCAATTTATTTAAATATTGAAAAATGAATCACATGGCTTCACAAAGAGATAGTCTTCCGTAAACTCGAGTGACATTATTTTATCTCTTATCAAATGGAAAGTAAAAAAAAAGATATATATGATATAATGACTCTAGAGGTATAATTATTTCATAAATAATATATATATATATATATATATACTTTATATTCATTTCAATTCGCAACCTTGATAGGTGTAATGGAAAAACGAATGACATCAGTTTGCGAGATAGTAGTCTAACGTAAAGACAAATAATGATTTCGTAACCCATTTGGTAGAAGTGGATAAGCTTATAGGTCACTAAATTATTATAAAATCATAACTATATATATAAGATACTATGGTTATATATTATAATGTATTAATAATTAATGGTTGATGTTTATATTGAAATAAAATAAAAATGCTCGTTGAATAATGTTACCAATTTGTTTATCCTCATCAGTTTTGTGCTAAATCCTCCATATATTTGAATTATACCAAAAATAAGGCTTCTGAGATGAGGTTATGGAAGCTTTTAAGTTATTTTTTTATTTATTGGATTATAAAATTAGGTTTGAATTTGTTAAAAAGTGAGGGGAGTGAGTGCCCTTTTATAATTGAGGTGAAGTGTCTTTCTTTTAAATACTAAAAATCATTCCCAATTAGGAGGTCTCCCTTAACTAATGTGCCTTTTAAATAGAATAAAATTGATAAAAGGGTATATATAGTTGTAAAAATACTCCACCACACAGATAGAAATTGATTTTATCTTATTATTCCATAGCCATTATATTTACTCAAAATTTCCCTTTTAGTTTTTACCACGGTAACTTGTATATTTTTATTTACATAGGTAATTTACCCTTTAAGAATACACCTAAAAAAAGTTTTATTATATAATTTAGATAAATAACATTTATTAAATAAAAATCTAATGTGTGCATGAAATTAATTTTAAACAAACACTTGTAATGCATAGTACCTGGTACTAACCTAAATCGTGGTGATTAATTTTAACATTTTTAACTAATCATTATGGTAAAAATTTAATTTTAGAATACTATAAAATATAAATTATTCTTATTCAAATTGTGGGATCATTTTTTATAAGTTTTACTCATAGTAGTGGAGTAATTTAATTTAAAAATAAACTTGCATCTGCGATGAGAAAGAAAATTTATAAAGTGATAATGTTCAGAAGTTTGCAAAGTTGGTTTATCTAAAGACATCATGAAAATGTTTACAATTACATTAATTGTTTTAATTTTTATAAAATTTAACTAATTTTACCTTAAAACAAATTCAAAATAAAATTTTACATTATAAATTATTTAAATAAAAAGGAATTTTTCAATTTAAATTCTGTATTTTTCATTATTCATCAAGAAACAAAAATCCTCATAAAAATACAAAAAATTCAACCTAGGATAAATTTTATATTAATATTCTAAAAATAAAGAATATTTTTTAAAATTATATTTATTAAAAGTTATAAATATCAATTTTAAATTAAGTTCTCAAAACACGATAAATTTTTCTTAAAAAATATTATTTCGAAGAAAATATTTCTTCTTCATTTAAATGAATCATATTTTATTAATAATGATTATATAATTAATAAATATGTATAAACATTATATGTTCATAATATAGTTAATCTTATTTATACAATTCATTCCAATTTCTAGGCGATAACAATCATATTAAATAATAATGTTAATAGTATATTTTTGTTTGGTACAACTTGGTTTTCCATGTAATTTATGTTATAGAAGAAACATATCAATTTATGTAAGAAAATATAAACTCAATGGTTCATGTAACATACATTATTGAATTAAAGTTTAATCATTTAGAATTTTGGGGTGTTAAATATCCCCTAGAAATCTTAAATGATGTTTTTAGGTACCCATATTGCAATACAAATAAATCATTACCTACAGTTCCATGATATTAAATATTTGATCATAACTAAACTAAATTATGGGGGTGATGTTTTTATTTGATAATAGCATTGTAAAAGGATCACATTTTAGAAATTCAGAAAAGATAAATATTTCAAAATTAGTCTTATAAGTTTACGTAAATATTTTATGTTTATAGATTCTTATATACATTTAAAATTAAAATTCTACATATAATTTAAAAAATGAACATAGAAAAAATATTCCAAAGGAACAATAGAGGAGAAATATTTACTATTATTGTAGTGATTCATCTGTGGAAATTCTTTGAGAATCTGAATGGCCAAGTGGGTAACCTTTGTAAATGGGAGAATGTCATGTACCATTCATGAGTGTTGATGGTTCTTATTAGATTTTAATTCAATTTAGGTGAAACATACTCATTATACCAAATAAGTATTTTAATTATGACTCACCAAACCGCCGTATCAAAAAAAAATTGAAAAATAGACATGACAAACAAAATTGTATAATTCATTAGGTGGATAATTATAAAGTCCACAAGAATATAGTGACCTTTGCATAAGTTTTTATTGATAAATTGTTTTATTAAAGAAAATTTGGGTTATAGGAGATATATTCCAATAATTGTAGGTATAAATGTCTATGTACAGAGTGAAAGCATTAAAATTAATTGAATTTACATCATATAGAAAAATTTAAAAATGAATATATATTAGGATTGAGGTTAAATAGTGACAATACTTGTAACATCCTAGGTAAATAAATAATTTTACATTTTTATATTTATCCCTATTTGTGAATAAAATGTTAATATTAATTTAAAGGGAACGCTATGATTGATGGCTTACCCAATACGCAACAACGAGTTCCTTTGAAATCTTACGCAGCACTCTAATAATAAAGTAATTTTATTTTAAATGGTAGTTAACACCTAGACGTTGTAATGACGGAAATGAACAGAAAAAACTAAAAAATTATTATATATGTTTGTCAAATATTTTTACATTTTACAATAAAAGTTAGAGGATTAAAAATGCGAATGAATCAAATTTACGCGTAAACATTCTAATATTCTTTAAAAGGTCGATTAACCGCCTTTTGATGGTGAACGTCTTTTAAATGAACTTGTTGACGATTTTATGTGTTATATTTGACAAAATAAAATTCTTCTTTCGAATCGAGACATCAAAATTTACTTTGTGTAAATTTTTGGTATTTTTCTGATAAAGTTCATTTTTTTAATGAATAGTGAAAAATGTTGTATTTTAATTCAAAACCTTTTTTTAATAAAATTTATTTATATGATTAGATTATCTTTTGAATTGGTTTTAAATTGAAATTAGAATATATTTTTACCATTTAATCCAATAGTGGTCATTGAAATTAATTTCACTTTGAAATTGGACTTAAACTAGTGTCAATATTTTGATATATATTGTTTTATAAAAACACGCTATTTGTTCTGACAGCGGGAATTGATTATTAAATTAATTAATGTAATTTATATTTTTTGAATTTTTTAAAATAGACATCATTTTTTGAATTCGGAATATCAAATATATCTTAGGGTGAAATTTTGGTATTTTTCGGAAAAACTTCAATTTTTGATGAATAGTGAAACCACTAAGTGGTACTTAAAAAACTGATTTTTCGTTTAAATGAAATTTTACCACCTCTATGTTTTGAATTTCTAAAATCCTACATATACGGTTTCCATTAAGAATTAAAATGTGTTTCAATGGGATTAAAATATTTTTTTGGTGAATAGTAACTTTTAAGTTTCTAATCGCGATTAGAGGTAATTAGTGTAATTTAAGGTAAAAATAATGTTTTAATAATATGAAATGACCTTGACACATGTCCTACCCTTATTGTATGTGTCATGGCCGACCAAGAAAATCCATGGGTCAACTTGGGGACCCCATGGAGCCACTTTGGTAGGAAAATGACATTAATAACTTTTTATTTAAAGTTTAAATTAAAATGTCACAAACATGTGTGGTTTTACTAAAACAATTTTTACATGGGGTTATAAAAGTCATATTTTTTACTATAAATATTCATTATAAATATAAAAAGATTTACTACATCATTATATTTTCTTTATAATTTTTAGACATTAAATAAATTAAATTATTTATGACACCGTGATGATGCACTGATTACCTCGTTATTTAACGATTTAAATAAAATGAAAAGATAATGTAAAATATAAGACCTATACTTGTAAAAAACCTATTGGATGTGTGGATTTTGAACTATTATCACCTTATCCTCAAAATATATAATTGTGGGACCTTTAAAATCCAAAAAACATTTTATAATAATGTTACTTTTCAAGACATTGCAAGAGTGCCCCTCCTCTCCTCTTATAAAAGGTCTCCACCTCTACCACCTTACCCACACCTCCCCAGCCTTTGTCTCAGAAAAACCCTGCCCATTTTGTCTCTCCACATCCCTCTATTACTCCTAGAATCCTCAATTTGGGCAGAAGGCTTTCCAAGGAAGCCTTTGAGATCAAATCAAAAAGAGTTTCCCGATTTAAAGGTAGTGTCTTCTCTTGTGTTCTTATGTTTTATTTTGCTTCTTCAACCACCTAAACTCCTTTTATTCCTTCCTTTTGTAACAACACCAGTATATTAAATATACTAGGATGTTGTTATAAGAAGTATTCGAGCTACACTTACACACACATCCGTCTAATGGTTAAAGAACATACTGTTTCTGTGGATGGTGAATTACTGCCTCACGAAACGATGATTGTTCAATATTCTTTTAACAACTTTAAAGGGTTCCATTATGATGTCACTGTATTTTATATATGATATATATGGTATTTATGTTTTCCATATGCTTCTGTATTTTATATTTAAAACATACCATTATGCTTTTCATGTTGTGCTAATGCGATAATTTCATACGAGGAAGTGTGGACTGCCGCCCCCACAAGTGATGTGACTCATTCATGAAATACATGGAATGTATAAATAATGAAATTAATGAACTTATGTGACCCATATAACATATATATTACACTGTAATTATAATATATATATCTCTCTCAATTATTTTTCATTCCACTAATATGTCAAAGAAATGAAAGTAGCGTTCATGCGTACGTACGGCCTACCGTCTCCATGAACAGTGCATTTCATTTATTTTTATCTCCAAATGTTATGTAATAGAATAAAATGAATATTTACTAGATATATAAGATATTTTAATCATTAATAATATTCTGGAGATGATTTACTTAAAACAACATGGACAATCATTTTCAAACAAGTTCATTTTTGACTCATGTACCAAACATCGACAAAAACGTCTGATATGAACTCACATTATTAACCAATTATTATAACATTATAATATGTGATATGAACTGAATAATAATATTTAAAGGAGTAACTTCAGCGATTATAAATTGGCCAAAGTTTATTATTCCGGAATACAACAAAACGAACAAGACAAGTCGGACTTGAGGTAAGGGATCCTACCCCTCTCTTTCTTTTTAAGTACACTCTTTTATGTCATTCCTTTTAAGCTCATCTTTATTATGATTGGGATGTTATTTTATATTAATATTACTGTAATTTTTATGTTCATATGATTAGAGACCCTTTTTTCTCTCATCAATCCATTTTGGATATTTTGATTGGCGATGTTAGGTTGCCGAATTTTCGTAAGAGATCCAACCTCTCTCTTTCTTTTTAAGTACTCTCCTTTATGTCACTTCTTTTAAGTTCCTCTTTTCTATGTTGGGGGATGTTATGTTATATTCCTCTTTATGTAAATTTTATTTTAAAATGATGAGAGACCATATTTGATCTCATCAATCCAATTTTGGAAGTTTTAAGTGGCGCTGTTAGGCTGCCGAGTTTTCGTAAGGGATTTTTCATCTCACTTTTATTCTCGTGAGATTTATGCTACATTTGCCACTATTTTCTTTGAGTGTTATATGTACTGCACATTATTATAATCTTTTTGTAATATAATTTCTTTTATGAGTATTTACATCAATGTTGTATTGTCCTTCTTTCATGGGGTGTATTTTTCAAAAGATAACCAAGTCGGTAAGGGAACTTTTCACCCTCCTCTTTTTAAAAGACTTATTTTGTTGGGTATTTTAATTTACATATTGCAATTTTGGGATATTTTCTTATATATACTTATTGATGTAAATTTTATTTCCAATTGATGATATACCCTTTTTATCTCTCATCAACTCATTTTCTGAATTTTAAAGTGAAGTTGTTAGGCTGTCGAATTTTACCAAGGGAACTTCTTAACCCAATTTCGATTTCTTTGGGTTCAACATGTAGTTATTGAATATTTCATCCTTTGAATATGTGTGAATGACATTTTATTGTTTTAAACTTAATATCCACTTATATTGGGTGTATTTATATTTGTCACACATAATTATGAGATTGATTTATCCTTAATTTAAGGATACCTTCTTTACAGGGGATTTCATCTTATTTTACATTTCTATTGAGACTTCATTGTTGTTATACACCAATTCACTCTTATATGGTTTATATACTATCATTTGGAATATTATATCATGAATTCATTTATTCTCATGATATTATAATGTTTTGATTAAATGTTATTCCTCAATTATTGTATTCAAGTGTGTCTCATTTTGTTAAAAACCCTTTAACTAAAATATCCTTTTAAATGTTTTAATGATTTATTCTTATAGATATTTCTAATTAATATCCATGTTTGTAAAATGGTTTTAAGGATGTATTTATATGGATATTAATGGTTTAAAATGTTAAAATATTCAAAGTGGTATGGGACACTTTGATTCAAAGATCTCTTTATTAAAAGTTTTAAATGGTTTTTAGAATGGATTCACTATTTCAATATCTTAAAATGTTATATTGTTATTACAATGTGGGAATGTTATATTTCCTTTATGCTTAAGTTATGTGCTATGATTATGTTATGGTTCTTGGGAATTGTTTATGAAGATGGGTGGTTCTCTGATAAACTAAGGGTGGGTGAGCCCGATATAGCTATCCAATGCATTGGGTAACGCGAAGGAGTTAAACGTTAAGGTTTCTCCGAAGAGATTTAGGGAATATACTGTGATGGGTATTCCAAACGTAACCATGAGGGTTACTCCCTACATAAGAATGTTATTAATGCCTCAAGTTACCTTTATGCCTTATGATTTCTATTGAGTTATTCATAAATCTTCTGATTTCATGAGGTATGTAAAATTGCTTATGTTTTATGAGTAAAGTATGATTTCATTGATTATTATGTATACATGGATTGATGTTTTATATCCATACTTTTATAACCCTTACTGAGTTTTTTATGCTAATACCATGTTTTTGAAATGTTTTCATAGGACATAAAGTTGAATAGGGTCAAGGATGGGATCAAGGAAATGTCAGGCTGTCTCAAACAAAGAACTAGACCTGACACTTTTGTTCAAGAGTTTTTTTTGTGAAAAATATGGAAGCTGTGTAGATGTGTCTACTTTGTAATCTTTGAGATGTAATAGTTATGTCCTAATTCTCTAAAACTCTAAACCTGAAAAGATCCTTAATGTGAATTATTCAATGTAATTCAATATTACTTAATTTTATAAGGTTGGGGCCTTATAGTTGGTATCAAAGGTCAGTTTAGATAACTTTAGAGGTTAGAGTGTTGTTTTTGAAAAAGTGACAAGTTTTGTATAACTACAATGGTTAGTATGTTAGATGGATTCATTGTTTTTTTTTTGAAATTTAGAATGAGTTTGAGATAACTTGGATAAATATATATTTGTGTTTATCTTCCTCTTTATTATATGATGATTTCACTGATATACTCACACTGACATTTTTGGTTTTAGTAAATGGCTGGATCTAGTAGGAACCAAAGTAACAGTGGATTTGAAGAAAACTGTGATGGTTTTATAAAAGAACAACTAAATGATATGGGAGCTGAAATGAGAAATCTTGTGGTTATCATCAACCAACTATCTGGAGTCATGATTGACCACCTGAACCATAGTGATTTTTATAAGGCATCGTATATGCAAGAAACAAATCCCTACGGATGTTCGGGTAATAATCATAAAGGTAAGTATGTTCAAACACCTATGTGTCAAAGATGTGGAAAGAAACACATAGGAAAATGTTTCAAAGGGACAGAAAGATGCTATAGATGTGGAAATGAAGGTCATAAAGCAAGAACCTTCCATGGAAAAAGGAAGCATCTAGTTGACTCAAGGAAAGGGAAAGAAGTTCTTTCTAAAGGATCAATTGAATGTTTTAAATGTGGTGTGCATGGTTATTATGCAAACACATGTCCTACGAAGAAGTTTCAGGAATGGGGTCACCAAGATCGTGAAAATATTCATTTTCCAATACCTAATGCCATTCCGATTGAGGATGAAGAAACTGACATTGAACAATGAAAGGTATGGATTATTTCTTAACATATGTTTTCCTATTATTAGAATCTTAGGCTATGATTCAAGATTTTGTTTGTAGGAAGGAAGTATTTCAGAATAAGTTGAAAAGGAATGGAAAATGGATCATGAAGAATGTTGAATGAGTAAGAATTCAACATATAAGGGATTCAAGAGTTATGGTAGATTTTAGGATGGTGAAATTATTAGATGTATTAAGTCTCTTTTGATGATGGGGTTACATTTGAATACTTTTTATAGTAACCCTGATGTTTGATATATGAACATTTTATTCACAGAATAATTATCCTTTCTTTGTGGATAAAGTTATAAAGAACCATTTGGGTTTATATGATCCTTGAATTTGAGGCAATTACTGTTTAATAAATTTTGGGTTGCAAAATGGAAGTTATTGGATAACCTTTGTGGTTAAAATATGTTATGGTTATTTTTGAAGATTTTATCTCTTTTGGGGAATGTATGAGTTTGTGTAAGAAATCTAGTAAAAGTTGAAAGTCCACATGACAAGTAAGTATGTTTCCTTAAGATCAAAAATAAATTCCTCACTGAAAAGTAACTTAAAAAATGTTGTCTATTAACTTTTCCTACTGTAGAATGAAATACGGTTTAACCCACCACAATTTTGTGATTTTCTTGTGGTTAAATTTCTCCTAAAAATGTTTTCTATCACTCTTCCTCAGAACATGAACCTTTTCTTTTTCTTCTATATCCATGTTTTCATACATGGAATCCTAGTATGGGTTAACTCGAGTGACCTCTGTACTTAACTTTCTTTCTTTTAAAGTGATTGTTTTACTGACTCTTGTTCCAATGGGGGACTTTCAATGATGTTTCCAAGCCTAATTTTAAAATTGCGAGGACACAATTCCCAAAAGGGGGGAAGGATGTAACACCCCAGGTAAATAAAGAATATGATATTTTTATATTTATCCCTATTTGTGAATAAAATGTTAATATTAATTTAAAGGGAACGCTATGATCGATGACTTACCCAATACGCAACAATGAGTTCCTTTGAAATCTTACGCTGCACTCTAATAATAAAATAATTTTATTTTAAATGGTAGTTAACACCTAGCCATTGTAATGACAGAAATGAACATAAATAACTACAAAATGATTATATATATATTTCAAATATTTTTACTTTTTACAAAAAATGTTAGAGGATTAAAAATGCGAATGAATCCAATTTTAAGTGTAAACATTCTAATATTCTTTAAAAGGACGATTAACCGCCTTTTGATGGCGAACTTCTTTTACATCCATTTGATGGAAATTTTATGTGTTATATTTGAAAAAATAAAATTCTTCTTTAGAATCGGGACATCAAAATTTACTTTGTGTAAATTTTTGGTATTTTTCTGATAAAGTTCATTTTTTAATGAATAGTGAAAAATGTTGTATTTAAATTCAAAACCTTTTTCAATATAATTTATTTATATGATTATATTATCTTTTGAATTGGTTTTAAAGTGAAATTAGAATATATTTTTACCATTTAATACAATATTGGTCATTGTAATTAATTTCACTTTGAAATTGGACTTAAACTAGTGTCAATCTTTTGATATATATTGTTTCATAAAATCACACTATTTGTTTTGACAGTGTGAATTAATTATTAAATTAATTAATGTAATTTATATGTTTTGAATTTTGTAAAATATACATCATTTTTGAATTCAGAATATCAAATATAGCTTAGGGGGAATTTTTGGTATTTTTCGGGAAAACTTCAATTTTTGATGAATAGTGAAACCACTAAGTGGTACTTAAAAAACCGATTTTTCATTTAAATGAAATTTTACCACCTCTGTGTTTTGAATTTCAAAAATCCAACATATATGGTTTCCATTATGAAGTAAAATGTGGTTCAATGGGATTAAAATAATTTTTTTGGTGAATAGTAACTTTTAAGTTTTTAATCGCGATTAGAGGTAATTAGTGTATTTTAAGGTAAAAATAATGTTTTAATAATATGTAATGACCTTAAAACATGTCACAACCTTATTGAATGTGTCATGGCCGACCCAGAAAATCTATTGGTCAACTTGGGGACCCCATGGAGCCACTTTGGTAGGAAAATGGCATTAATAACTTTTTATTTAAAGTTTAAATTAAAATGTCACAAACATGTGTGGTTTTACTAAAACAATTTTTACATGGGGTTATGAAAGTCATAATTTTTACTATAAATATTCATTAGAAAGATAAAAATATTTTCTACATCATGATATTTTTTTATAATTTTTATACATTAAATAAATTAAATTATTTATGACACCATGATGATGCAGTGATTTCCTCATTATTTAACGATTTAAATAAAATGAAATGATAATGTAAACTATAAGACCTACACTTGTAAAAAACCTATTGGATGTGTGTATTTCGAACTATTATCACCTTATACTCGAAATATATAATTGTGGGACCTTTAAAATCTGAAAAACATTTTATGATAATGTTACTTTTCAAGACTTTCCAAGAGTGCCCATCCTCTCCTCTTATAAAAGGCACCCAACTCTAACACCTTACCCACACATCTCAAGCCTTTGGCTCAGCAACACCCTGCCCATTTGGTCTCTCCACATCCCTCTATTACTCCTAGAAGCCTCACTTTGGACAGAAGTCTTTCCAAGTAAGCCTTTGATCTCAAATCAAAAAGAGTTACCCGATTTAAAGGTAGTGTCTTCTCTTGTGTTCTTATGTTTTATTTTGCTTCTACAACCCCCTAAACTCTTATTATTACTTTATTTTGTAACAAAAACAGTATCTTCAATATACTAGTATGTTGTTATAAGAATTATTCAAGCTACACTTACACACACATCCGTCTAATGGTTAAAGAACATACTGTTTCTGTGGATGGCGAATTACTGCGTCACAAAACGATGATTGTTCGATATTCTTTTAACACCTTTAAAGGTGGCCATTATGATGTAACTGTATTTTATATATGATATATATGGTATTTATGTTTTCCATATTCTTCTATATTATATATTTAAAAAATACCTTTATGCTCTTCATATTGTGCTAATGCGATAATTTCATACGAGGAAGTGTGGACTACCGCCCCCTCAAGTGATGTGACTCGTTCATGCAATACATGGAATGTATAAAGAATGAAATTAATGAACTTATGTGACCTATATAACATATATATTATACTGGAATTATAATATATATATATATCTCTCTCAATTATTTTTAATTCCATTATTATGTCAAAGAAATGAAAGTAGCGTTCATGTGTACGTACGGCCTACCATCTCCATAAACGGTGAATTTCATTTATTTTTATCTCCAAATGTTATGGAATAGGATAAAATGAATATTTACTGGATATATAAGATATTTGAATCATTAATACTATTATGGTTATGATTTACTTATAACTACATGGAAAATCATTTTCAAACAAGTTCATTTTTGACTCATGTACCAAACATCGGCAAAAACGTCTGATATGAACTCATATTATTAACCAATTATTATAACATTATAATATGTGATATGAACTGAATAATAATATTTAATGGAGGAACTTATGAAATTATAAATTGACCAATGTTTATTATTTAGGAATATAAAGAAACAAATAAGACAAGTCGGACTTGAGGTAAGGGATCATACCCCTCTCTTTCTTTATAAGTACACTCTTTTATGAAATTCCTTTTAAGCTCATCTTTATTATGATTGGGATGTTATTTTATATTACTATTACTTTACTTTTTATGTTAATATGATGATAGACCCTATTTTATCTCATCAATCCATTTTGGAAGTTTTGATTGGCGCCGTTAGGCTGCCGAATTTTCGTAAGAGATCCAACCACTCTCTTTCTTTTTAAGTACTCTCCTTTATGTCACTTCTTTTAAGCTCCTATATGTTATGTTGGGGGATGTTATTTTATATAAATCTTTCTGTAAATATTCTTTTAATATTATTTGGGACCCTATTTGATCTCATCAATCCATTTTTGGAAGTTTTAAGTGGCGCTGTTAGGATGTCGAGTTTTCATAAGTGATTTTTCATCTCACTTTTATTCCCGTGAGATTTATACTACATTTGCCACCATTTTCTTTGAGTGGTATATGTACTGCACATTATTCTACTCTTTGTGTAATATAATTTAGTTTATGATTATTTACATCAATGTTGTATTTTCCTTATTTCATGGGGTGTATGTTTCGAAAGATACACAAGTCGATAAGGTAACTTTTCACCCTCCTCTTTTTAAAAGACATATTTTGTTGGGTCTTTTAATTTACATATTGCAATGTTGGGATATGTTCTTCTATATCCTTATTTTTGAAAATTTTATGTCCAATTTATCAGATACCCTTTTTATCTCTCATCAAATCATTTTCTGAATTTTAAAGTGACGTCTTTAGGCTGTCGAATTTTACCAAGGGAACTTCTTAACCCAATTTCGATTTCTTTGGGTTCAACATGTAGTTATTGAATATGTCGTCCATTGAATATGTGTGAATGAACTTTTATTGTTTTACACTTAATATCCACTTATATTGGGTATATTTATATTTTTCACACATAATTATGAGATTGATTTATCTATAATTTAAGGATACCTTCTTTATAGGGGATTTCATATTATTTTACATTTTAATTGAGACTTCATTGTTGTTATGAACCAATTCACTCTTATATGGTGTATATACTGTACTTTGTAATATTATATCAAGAATGCCTTTATTCTCATGATATTATAAAGTTCTGATTAAATGTTATTCCTCAATTATTGTAATCAAGTGTCTCTCATTTTGCTAAAAACCCTTTAACTAAAATGTCGTTTTAAATGTTTTAATGATTTATTCTTATAAATATTTATCATTAATATCCATGTTTTCAAAATGGTTTTAAGGATTTATTTATATGGATATTAATGGTTTAAAATTATAAAAGCTTCAAAGTGGTATGGGACACTTTGATTCAAAGATCTCTTTATTAAATATTTTAAATGGTTTTGAAAATGGTTTTTAGAATGGATTCATTATTTAAATATCTTAAAATGTTATATTGTTATTGTAATGGGGGAATGTTATATTTCCTTTATGCTTAAGTTATGTGCTATGATTATGTTATGGTTATTTGGAATTGTTTATGAAGATGGGTGGTTCCGTGATAAACTAAGGGCGGGTGAGCCCGATATAGCTCTCCAATGCATTGGGTAACGCGAAGGAGTTAAACATTAAGGTTTCTCCGAAGATATTTAGGGAATATACTGTGATGGGTATTCCAAATGTATCCATGAGGGTTACTCCCTACATAAGAATTTTATGAATGCCTCAAGTTACCTTTATGCCTTATGATTTCAATTGAGTTATGCATAAATATTATGATTTCATGAGGTATGTTAAATTGCTTATGTTTTATGAGTAAAGTATGATTTCATTGATTCTTATGTATATATGGACTGATGTTTTCTATCCATACTTTTATAACCCTTACTGACCTTTTTATGCTCATCCCAAGTTTTTGAAACATTTTCACAGGACATAAAGTTGAATAGGGTCAAGGATGGGATCAAGGAAATGCCAGGCTGTCTAAAACAAGGAACTAGACATGACTCTTTTTTTCAAGATTTTTTTGTGTGTGAAAAAGATGGAAGCTGTGTATATGTGTCTACTTTGTAATTGTTGAGATGTAATAGTTATGTACTAATTCTCTAATACTCTAAACCTGAAAAGATCTTCAATGCGAATTATTCAATGTAATTCAATATTACGTAAAGTTAAAAGGTTGGGGCCTTATAATACTATTGAAAAGGGAACTCATATTGGCTTATGTGTTGAGTTTTTTTAAAGTAACATTTTTTATGTGAACATAGTGTGGAGTCCATGGTTTTAGTGTTGTGGAATTGATAATTATAATTAATTATATTTTATTGATATTCAATTCAATATATTACCTAGAATATAAAATTTAGTTGAGTTTTAGATATTTTTTAAATTTAACAATCATTTCCTTGGGGGTTTTGAATATTAATTTCAAGGTCAAAAATTTTTAATTTCATTTATATCATAAATTTACAATATAAAATGAATTTATAACACTTTTTTGGAATTCAATTTTTTATTTTGATGTAGAAGAAGAATTTAACTAAATAAGATGAATGAGAAAATATAGTAAGCTAATCATCTTCATTTATAATGAATTAAAAATGGAAAATGCTAGTGAAAGAACCATCAATTAACTAGTACATGTGTATGGTTACATAGGTGAAACAAATTAAATATAATGATCAATATGATTTTTTAGTTTATAAAAAAGAGTTTTCGTATAACATAGAATGGATTTTCTATTTTCATTTTAGGTGAAGAGTTGATCTTCTCTATTATTTTTAAGAATTTGTATGCTAATAAATAATGGTTAATAGTTCATGGTGAATGTGATACATATTGTTTTCTAAATCATACAATGAAATGCATAAGGTTTACACAACTTGAAAAATATATATACAATAGAACTTCCTTTTCTGCTGAAGTAATTTTTTTATATTTAATTATCAATTTAAACAAAAATATAATGTGTCAAAATTGAATTAAAATTTTATATAATTCATTAGAGTCATAAAAATTATTTAATTACTAATCTAATTAATAAATGTTTATGTAGATGTTTATTCCTTTTAAAAAATAAGAGGAATAACTATTCAGATTAAAATTTAATATTTCCAAAAAATAGGGAATTGTGACCATGGAAATCATCCTAAAACTATGTTGAGTTAATGCATACTGAGGGAACACAGAAAATATATCCAACCATGAATGCATCTAAAATTTGGGAAGAATGAATTTGATAGTTTAACTTGTCATCCGATCAAATAAAGGGATCATTTAATGTGTAGATTTTTATGTAACCTGAAATATAGAGTGAAATATTCGAAATCCATTGTGATAAGATATTGAAATGATGGATTCGTGATGAATTATCACATACACATAACAATAAATATTGAAGTAATTTATGATGTTGAAATATGTAAGGATATATGTGGAGGGTTTTAGGGTCTAGAGTGTTTTGAATTATTTTATAATATTTAACAGTGTCTTCGGTCTTCAATAATTGTAACACTACCCATGGTGCGATGAAACACTTTTTTTTATTTCTAAAAAATAGCATATTATTTTATTAATGATAAAATATAATTATCAATTGTAAATTTTTTTACTATTGAATGATTTTAGTTTCTAGTATTGATATGTTTAATTTAATCTAATTATATTTGGTTTATATTTCATACATTGTTCCCTTATTGTTGTGATAAATTCATTTCTCCCTAAATTGATCATTCCTTAATATTATATAATCGGTATGGTTATATAGGAAAGTATTGGATGATTCCAAATACAAGTGGGGATTTTAATAGATCATTATGAATTTTTTAAGAGTACCCTCACCTAATTAAGAGTTGTTTATACAATTTTGGGAGATCTCATGGTTGAGATGTTATGATAACTATTTGATATGTTCCCTCACTTATAGAACAATTGATTGATCATTAGTGATTTTTGATAATTTAAAACCAACACCCACCACCACCCCTATGTGAGCGAGAAGTGATTATGGGTTATCTTATTAATTGAATCAATATAAGATGATTAATAAATTTATGATAAGGAAAACATAGCAAACCGGAATAAAAAATCCCTTACAAATCAAATAATCCATAAATTATAAATAATTTTTTTATATTTTCTTCCTTCCTACATTTTCTCAATTAAATACAAATCCAACCATATTTCATTCTAGTAACGATTAATGAATAATTAGAACCTATCTTTAGAGATAACCTTCAGTATTTTATATATTATATTTTAACATTATATAATTAATTTATTTTTCTTCATCACATGAAAATTCATCGAGTTAACAAAACATAAATCGGTAATTATTTTTATTTTGGGTTGGTTGTGATGTTTAGTGGTTTTTTAAGAAACCAATATTCTCCTCAAGAACCTATTAATGATTTTATATCATTAGTGTGATTTAAATTTTTTATCATTTCCTTATTCACATTTAATGTTTTAATTAAATACTTTTTGTCCAAAAAATATAGATAAATTTAGAATTAAAATAAAATGAATGTAACCTGAAATAAGGTATAATTAAAATTTCAAAATACAAGAGTGTAAAATTCATTATTATATAATTGAGTCACATGTATAAGTAAGGTTTATAAGAGGTCATAGTTTCTATCTAGATTTTAAAGACACTAGATTAAATCCAATATCCATTAATAGAGAGTTTATTTTAGGATATAACTTATATATAATTGATATTGAATTTTGGTAACATAAATGATTTATTCTCATTATAGAGTATTTTTTCATGTGTAAGAGGATAAAAAATTTGATGAAATGGAATAGATTCATCACAGGTAATGTAGATAACATAGAATTAAAATTCATTTCATTAAATTTATTTGATAATTTTTTATAGCTACTGACATTGGATTATAAAAAAATTATGAAATAGTAATTACTCTAGAAACTGAATGAATAGTGGTTTACCTATAATAAATGTCTTGGATAGAGTTGAATGATCATACTATGTTTATATATCATGTTTTGTGTATTGTAGAAGGGTTTTGTGACAGAAACTCTCATGTTTCCAATATAATTGACATGAATTCTATGATTTGTGGGTCTTGTGGTTTATTGAAATATAGATTTAAGTAGTTTTTAAGTGTTTTATCATGAATCCATGTTCTAAAATTTTCAGATAAAGATATTATAAAATGGGTTAGTTATATTATTTCCATTTTATTGTGGTGGGACAACTATAGTTTTAATTTAATATTGTTATAAAATATTCACACTCATTGGTGGATTAATAGTTTTTATCTTATTAAGTGATGTTTTTAAAAAATCTGGAACCATATATGTTTCATTTTTAATTTTAAAGTGATTTTAAATTTTGAATTAATTTTTTTATGAAGTGTTTATTTATGTGTTTCTTAATTAATTTCTAAACATATAGTAAATATGATAGTCACTCCTCAAATATTAATTTAAAAAAATCAAGTACAAGGTGTTTTGTTTTTTGCATAAATACATTATATTATTTTTTTAATAAAATATATATTTTGGTTTTGAGTTTTAGTTTTTAAAATTAATGATTCTTTGAATGGTTAATGTCATATTTATTTTCAACAAGGACTATTTTATAGAATGATATAATGGTTAATAATGCATTGAGTTATGGTTTAGAGTGTTTAATAATATACAATCATCTCTTACATGTTTAAGACTCTTTGATGATGAAATTTCTGTTTTATAACTATCCTATAAGATAGTGAGATTTTTTGGGGGCATTTAATATAGGTGATTGACTAGTGTTGTGGTATGATTATTGTATTTAAGGTGTATTGGTGGTGTAAAAAAAATTTCCTTGAGAGTAATGAACCTAGGGTTGAGCTATCAACATTTGAATTTGGGTGTCATATTGGGATTTATTAATCTAATGTATCATTTTTATTAGTTTTCTTCCACATTGGTTGTTATTTAAAATTTTCCAATTTTCTAGTCTCAGTTAGAATTTCTAGTTTATGAAAATTTTAAGCGGTATATAATATAGATCATACTAATTTTATGATCTTATCATTGGTGTTTTTTGAGGTGTAGTGGTAGGGGGGATGTTTATATATATCTTTTTAAAAAACATTAGTATTTTTTTAAATACATGTCATTGAGTAAATTTACTTAATGGTTTCTAAGTTCCTAATGGATTGAGAATAATTTTATAGTAGATGATATGGAGTTTAAAGCTATGTGATATAGGTAATAATAGATTCCATGGGGAGTGAAGTTATGTCTTACTTCTGGAAATATTATAGTGGTGTATAGAAAAAATCACTTAAAATTATGTGTTTTTTTTATTGATATTCTTGTGATTCTTTGATTAAAAAAACGAGAGATAATATATAATGTTTTTTACTAAAAATGGTTATTTTGAATGAATTATTTATAATATTATTTCTATGTAAGTTCACCTATTTGAGTTTCTAATAGGAATATGGATCCAAACACACTGTGTTTTAGAAAATGGAATAGATGAGTGAGGTAGTAAGAGTTTATCCCAAGGATCGAAAATGATAGATGAAAACACATCATTGTTATCTAGGTCATACTATTGAAATATTTACAATATAAATTTAAATATTAAAATATATTTCAAGATCCATGTATGGGAAAGATTATGATCTTCGGGTTTTATATCATGATTGAAAAAGTAATACGACATTAGGATATTTTATTAATCACATCATGACTTTGAAGGATTTATTACATTATAAATTATATACATTACTAAAATTAATTAATATTTTAAAACAAATAGTTATTTTCAAAGTAAAATATAATTAGGAGGTTCTGGTGAATTTATTTTTTAAATTAAAAATAATAAATGATAATATAAAATAAAAAATTTATTTTCATATGAAGATGTTGTAATGGGATAAATTCTATGACTATTGAAAGAGATAATATCACAGTTTGTTTAGTGAGTACGTATCATGTAAAATAGATGTATTTAATTAATTAAATTGTCTATTTCAATATTGGATGATGTAATTTGTGAATTGAAAGATTTGGCAAACATGTTTTGATAATTGAGTTCTAAAATAGCTTAGTGAGATCCCTTATATCACTCCACTTAGGTTGAGTGGTTTGTAGGATTACATTTTTTAACAGATATCATAAACCATGTACTCTCTTATTTTTTTAATAATGTTGATGGAAATATTCCTTAATTTCTTTTCACTAGTTGTAGAAACAAATCCATTGTAGAAGGGTTGATGAGTGGAGAAATATTTTTTTTAGACAAGAATAGTATAAATATTTTATCATATCTCTCTATAAGGATTGATATAATTAAGAAATATATAAATAAGAAATGAGAGGAGATCTTTGGAGATTTAACATCGATAATTGGCTAATTTAGAGGCCATCAAGAGTGTTTTAGAAGATATATTTGATCCATCATTATCATGATGCAATATTAATATAAATTAACCAATTGGTAAAAATTCTATGAAGGTGCTCTATTTATAAAATATAATGATGCCAAGAACCTAATGGAATACATACATATCTTTATAAACCATTATTTTCTGATTAAGTGTGATAGTGCCCCAATGAATTTTAAACATGTATATTTGTTCTCACTAGTAAGTTAGTGATTCCTTTAGAAAACCAACACCATTATTGGCCCTTTATGATTCTATAAAATATTTAATTTGATTCATGTTTCATTATAAAATATTATGTCAAATTAAAAAATACTTCAATTAATACTTCAATTCCTCTTCAATTGATAAAATAATATCCCCCATCATTAAAAAAATTCATTCATTTATTTCATAACGATCAGAAAATGGAATCAAAATAATTAATCTTTCATACACTGAAAAAAACTGGTAAGATACATAATTGAGTTTTGTTTCTCATGAAGAAAAATTGGTAGGTAGAGATATGAAAATATACCCTTCATGATGGCCAAAAGTACAAAACATATATATATATATTAAATAAGGATTTAAACATGTAAAAATTATTGAAGATGTTAAAGATAAAGATATTCAATATGCTAAAGATGTGATATTCTCTCTAATAAATAAAAACAACCCCCACCCCTCTATGAATTAAAAAAGATATATCTCCCCTTTGAGTATAAAAACATCTTCCCCTTTGTGATTATTAAAAAGAAACAAATGTTGGGAAATAAGAATATTTTTAAAACCAAAATATAATTTCCTAAAAGAAAAAATAATAAATATGTAATACATTATCATATTTTAAATGATCACTAAAATCTTAAACCCCAATGTAATAAAAGAAGGAATTGATGATATAGAAAACATATGAGGTATGATAATGTAAATCCCTTGAGATTGATTTATGATAAAATATAAAATATCTCATCATTGAATGATATTCCTCAAATGATATTGATTCCAAAATATTTCAAGACATCATTAATAATAAAGAGATGAAGTTACTTTTATTAAACTAATGTAGAAGATATGTGTCAACCACATTATTTCAATGAATATTAACAGATAAAATATTTGGAAAAGAAATGTGAAGAAGAATTATTTCAAAAACATGTTCAATAGTAAAAATAAAGTTACAATATAAAGGAATACATTAATAAATATATAAAAATAAAACTATAACAATATTAGGAATAAGAAGGAATATATGAGATAGAGAGAAGGGATATTGAATTTAAGACCTATAGGGGAAGAGAAAAATAACCAAAAAATTGTTCCCTATTAGATAATATTCATAGAAATGAAAAAGTGTCTCACCATGAAATGTTGTAGTTAATCTCTATGGAACATTGATTTAGATAACAAAATAATTCAATGCTAGAAAATATTGTAATCATTGAGTATCATTATATTTAATAAATCAATTTAATTACAGTGTCAAATACCTACTAAAATTTAATATAATATCTCTTTTTCTAACCTCTTGTGTTTTGGTTTGGCTATATTAGATTGTATGCATTTTGTTGCAGGGAAAATCTAGGGTCCTCGGAGATTGGCTAATAATTATTTATAAAAAAAATACTTATTTTGAATGATATTTTCCATTAGATATATGGTAATAATGATGAATTTATCTAGGTAATCCATATCTAGAATATTACTAATCACATACATAAAATTTATTTTTAAAATTTTGATAATTATTATAACACTTATTTTGAGATAATCTATTTATAAATTTTGTTACATCTTGAATAAATAAGATTATTCAAAAAACCAAAAAAATACTGATATTATTTTAAATGTCAAAAACCCATAATCATTTAAATATATTGATCATCATAGGTAAATTATGGAAGAATATATTAATGATCTTTGATTTGGGATGTTGAAATATCATCTTCAGTTTGATCGTTTAAGTTCAACAACAAATTATCATTTTCTTTAGAAATGAGAACCTTTTCATTAAGAACATTATTATATTTTTACGCAAAATTTTTCCTTTATAAATTAGTTCCTTTAAGAAATTCTCAAATTCATATTTATTATAAGAAAATATATAATAATAGAATTAATGATAGTAAGTGGAGTAATTAAAAAATATTGAGAAATAAGAGAACTCTCCTCAACACCTACCTCAAGATATTCCTTGAGGAATTTAGGAAATAAATATCATAAAGAGGTTGAGTCCAAGTAGTCATATATTAGACTCCAGGATGATGCGTTTAGAGATTTGATACCTTAATTATTTTCATTCAACTTTTTTCTATTTATGGGGTATTTTAGCATGATACGAACTATTATGTTGCATTTATATCATGTTACTATGGGTTCATTTTTATTTTGATTATTGGTATAATTGGTTGATTTATTCTTTATGAGTTTTTTTACTTATTTTACAAATGTTCAATATTAGCTTATCCTTTGGAAGATTCTTCATCATCGAGTTAGTTTGAATGAAATTGTTCATTTTTTCATTGGATTTATTTTCTTTGTTTTATTATTATATATATTGATCTATAATTATAATTTGATATATCATTAGGGATAGGAGTAGTTCTTTAAGAGGAATATTTCTTATAAATTTAAAATTTTTTAAATCTATCATAATTTCTTCTTAGTACCTATGAAAGTCTCCCAATATATTTCTTCACTAATTTTTATGTAGTCAAATCCTCACCATGAAACTTATAGCCATTGAAAATGTTTGAAATGTGGAAAAATATCATTAATATATTAAATATCACGAATAATAAAGCATAATATTCCTTTTCTATACAAATCATGAACAATATATATATATTTTTTAATTCCTTAATTAATGATTTCTATCAATTTCTAAATTTAATTTGTAGATTTTCAAGTATATATGTGATTATATTTATTTTTTTCTAGAAGATAATTGATATAATTAAAGGCACTAATATCTAATTAAAAATATTCTATATATTGTGGTTTCGATTTATCATTTAGTTCTTTTATATGTTTATAACCATGTATAACTTTTTTCAAAACTAGATATCCATCACTTCAATAAAAATTTGGAATGTGTATTTTCTAATAAGAGAATTTTTTTTAAAGTAGGATTGTAATTGGAAGAGTCCATCCAATAATAATATACTAAAATTATATAATTATAAAAACTATATTATTTAGAATAGAAATATTTTGGAAACACTATGATCTCTTCATATACAAATTCATATTTAGAGTAAGTGGAAATAGGGGGTGGGTTAATTTCCTTTTAAAATTTAAAATAATAAATGAAAAGGAATGATTAAAAATAAAAATATTTTCACATGATAAAGAGATAAATTATATTTTCACTATAACATATAATATTAATGTTTATTAAGTGATTATACACAATTTTTAATGGATTTATCAAATTTATGAAATTATTTGTGTCAAGATCATATTATTTTATGCATAAATTTATAGTGGGGAGAAGTATGGTTTGAAAATGGAAATCAGTAACTACTCGATGTGAGCCCCCATACTCCCTGGGTTGAGAGGTTTTTCTTAATACTTGTATTTTTATGTTGATAAATATATGTGATGAAAAGTGTGGGAGATTCCTTCTTTAAAAGCAACGATGATGAATCTTCCTTCTTCTAAGATCTGGATAAAAATGTAATGTTCTTATCCAGACTTGGAATGATCTTTTAAGCATCCTCAGAATGATTTTGATGAAGGTTCTACTTATTAAATTATACCTCAAAAGCTATATCATTTGCAGAATCTATTATTGGCCCAACAAATCTACTGCGAACATGCCTCCAGTCCTTAAGTGATTGAGGGATATATCCATCATTGTGGTAGCAGATCCAGATATGCTCAAACAAAGGATAGATCTATGAAATTTTTTTTCTCATGTTCATCTCTCTTATGAGAAAGGTGTAAAACCCTGGTCGTACATGGATCTAAAGGATTGAATATCTCACTTTTGGAATTCATCTAAATGTATACTCATCCCAATTGGAAAGGGATACTTTCATGCCATTTTAGAGAAATAGGAGGACCATGATGTGGTCTTGTGTGATGCTAATGTAACATCCCAATTAATGAATAATTTATATTTTTATCTATGTCTATTAATGATTAAGATAGTGTTTTAGAGGCTTAAAATGAAAATAAATACAATCTTAAGCATGGAATACACTAATTTTTTTTAAAGATTGTTTTACTGCCTTTTGATGGAAAACCATTTTTAAATCTATCTTTTGACAATTTTATAAGCTATGTTTGTCAAAATAAACTTATTCTTTATGATTGAGACATCAAAATTTACTTTGTGTGAATTTTTGGTATTTTTCTGACAATGTTCATTTTTTAATGAATAGTGAAAAATACTGCATTTTACATCAAAACTGCTTTTTAATCTAATTTATTTATATGATTAGATTATATTTTGAATTGGTTTTAAAGTTAAATTAGAATATATTTTTACCATTTAATCCAATGGTGGTCATTGGAATCAATTTCACTTTGAAATTGGACTTAAACTGGTGTCAATCTTTTGATACTTATTGTTTCATAAAAACACGCTATTTGTCATGACAGCGGGAATTAATTATTAAATTAATTAATGTAACTTATATGATTTGAATTTTGTAAAATAGTCATCATTTTTGAATTCGGAGTATCAAATATAGCTTAGGGTGAATTTTTGGTAATTCTCTGAAAAACTTCAATTTTTGATGAATAGTGAAACCACTAAGTGGTACTTATAAAAACTGATTTTTCATTTAAATGAAATTTTGTCATCTTTGTGTTTGGAATTTCAAAAATCTGACATACATGGTTGTCATTAAGAAGTAAAATGTGGTTCAATGAGATTATAATAATTTTTTGGTGAATAGTAACTTATTAAGTTTTTAATCGCGATTAGAGGTAATTAGTGTAGTTTAAGGTAAGAATATTGTTTTAATAAAATGAAATGACCTAGACACATGTCCTACCTTTATTGGTTGTGTCATGGCCGACCAAGATAAGCCATGGGTCAACTTGGGGACCCCATGGAGCCACTTTGGTTGGGAAGTGACATAAATAACTTTTTATTTAATGTTAAAGTAAAAATGACACAAACATGAGTTATTTTACTAAAACAATTTTTACAAGGGGTTATACAAGTCATATTTTTGACTATAAATATTAATTAGAAAGATCAAAATATTTCCTACATCATAGTAGTTTTTTATAATTTTAAGACATTAAATAAATTAAATTATTTATGATATCATGATGATGCAGCGATGACCTCATTATTTAACGATTTAAATAAAATGGAAAGATAATGTAAAATCTAAGACCTACACATGGCCAAAACCAATTGGATGAGTGTATTTCGAACCCTTATCACCTCATCCTAGAATTATATCAATGTGGGATCTTTTGAATCCAAAACTCATTTTAAAATAATGTAACTTATCTTTACTTTCCAAGAGTGCCCCTCCTCTCCTCTTATAAAAGGCCCCCACCTCTACCTCCTTACCCACACTTCCAAAGCCTTTGTCTCGGCCAAACCCTGCCCATTTTGTCTCTCCACTTCCCTATCTTACTCCTTGAAGCCTCAATTTGGGCAGAAGTCTTCCCAAGGAAGCCTTTGAGCTCAAACCAAAGGGAGTTACCCGATTTTAAGGTAATGTCTTCTTTTGAGTCCTTTTGTTTTATTTTGCTTCTCCAACCCCCTAAACTCTTTTTATTCTTTTCTTTTGTAAAAACTCCAGTATCCTCAATATACTAGGATGTTTTTATAAGAAGGATTCTAGCTACACTTACACACACCTACATCTAATGATTAAAGGACATACTGTTTCCGTGGATGGTAAATTTTTGCCTCCCGAAATGATGATTGTTCAACAATATTTTAACACCTTCAAAGGTGGCCGTTAAGATGTCACTATATTTATATATGATATATAATATGTTTATTTTTTCCTTAAGCTTCTGTATTTTTCATTTTGGGTATACCTTTATGGTTTCCATTATGGGTAAACGCGATATCTTCATTTAAGGAGGTGCGGACTACCGCCCCCTCAAAGTGATTTGATTCGTTAAATAACATATGTGGGACATATAAAGGATGTAACTATGATATTATATATGATATTATACTGGAATTATAATATACCTTTATATCATTATGATTCCATTCTATAAAATACGAAATAGAAATGAAAGTAGCGTTCATGCGTACGTACGGCTTACTGTCTCCATGAATGGTGCATTTCATTTCTTACATCTAAATGATTATGTAATATTATAAATGCATGCATGTACTAGATATATATGACATATATGATATCTACATCATGAATATCATTCTGTATATAATGGATACATGAACAACTTGTAATTATAAAGGGTTTATTTTTGACTCAAGTACCAATGATCATTAAAACGACCGTTATTAACTTAAATAATTACATAGTGTTCATGAAATGGCAATAAGGGATATAAAACGAATGATGAACTCTAAAAGGTTCTTAAACAAGTATAAATTAACTCAAGTTTATTATTCAGGATATTAAAGAATGACCGAGTCAAGTCGGACCCGAGGTATAGGACATCGTCTCAATCTCCTTTCATTGAGGCATATTTTGTTTTATACACAACCTTCTTTTATACGGTGTATAAACCCATTTGACTTTTACGTTTATCCAAAAGAAATATTGTTTATACGAAGCGTTTTACTAAATGACAAAAGGGAATGTTTTTGTCATACGTATGCGGCGACAACGACTTCTTCGCCGCCGTGACCGTTATTTGAGTTTCGGCTTCCTCTACAAGCCATGCCTTATTTTTTAAAAGAAAAATAAATACCATGTTTTAATTTTTTTTATTTTTGTATTGAAAATGGTTTTCATAATGTTTTTATATCAATGTGTTGCATTGATATCTTGTGATTGAAAGGTGGAAATGTTATGTTTCCTTTATGCATGTTTTATGTGATACGATTATATTGAGGTTCTTGGGCATTATTATGAAGACGGGTGATTCTGTGATAAACTAAGGGCGGGTGAGCCCGATATAGCTCTCCAATGCATTGGGTAATGCAAAGGAGTGAAACGTTAAGGTTTCTCTAAAGAGATTTAGGGAATATACTGTGATGGGTATTCCAAACGTAACCAAGAGGGTTACTCCCTACGTAAGAATGTTATGAATGCCTCAAGTTACCTTTATGTCTTATGATTTCTATGATTTATTCATGATTTGATGAGGTATGTTAAGGTGCTAATGTTTTATCGGTAAAGTATGATTTCATTCTTATGTATATATGTACCCATGTTTCCTTTCCATATTTTTATATTCCTTACTGAGCTTTTTATGCTCATCCCAAGTTTTTTTAAAATGTTTTTCACAAGTCAAGGGAAAGGTACATGATATGATGATAGTTTCAAGGAAGTTTCAAGAAAGAATCCATGTTTTATTTTAAATATGTTTACATTTTTAGGAAAAAAGAATACTATCTTTATGTAACCACTTTGTTTTTACGTGGAATGTAATGCAAGTTTTATGATCTAATTCTCTAAAACTCTAAACCCGAAAAGATCCTCAATGTGTAATCTTGTAATAACTCAAGATTAAGTAAGGTTTAAGGCTGGGGCCTTATAGTTGGTATCAGAGGTCAGTTTAGATAACATTAGGAGTTAGAATTCTATTAAATGATTATCCAAAAATATTTTTTTTATGGTCAAATTGAAGTGATATAGCATTGGAAGATTACCGTGTTGCTTCATCTAAGACATGTTTGTTCAGAATGGTTTTCTGCAGAGGAAACAGGGAAGCAGTGCTATGAAGGCATATAGAAGGAAATAACCTTCCGAATCAGCATCCTGAGATGGTCGGAATTGGAACTGAACAGTTTGTTGCAGTAATGGCGCAGTTGACTCAATCGATAAATGGCGGTGGTATCCATACACGAGATCAGCCAGATCAACCGCAGAGGAAGATGTCAGTGGTGGAACATTTCATGAGGCAACATCCCCCATCATTCAGAGGATCATCTGACCCTGTGCTAGCTGAAGGGTGGATTAAAGCACTGGAGAATATTTTCGATGTCATTGGGTGTTCAGACAATCAAAAGGTTAGTCTTACTATTTACCGTTTGGAGGGTGAAGCATATCAGTGGTGGTCGATGGTTAAAAATATCAGGGACGCTGATTAGATTGATTCTCTTGACTGGGATGAATTCAAAGGTATGTTTCTTGAGAAGTATTTCCCTAAGGCTGTTCGACTTAGGATGGAAAATAAATTTCTGGAATTGAGGCAGAGGAAGACTCAGTGGCTACCTATGAAGAAAGGTTCACTCGATTGGCAAGGTATGCTCCAAATTTTATCTGAGACCTTGATAGTAAAATCAATCGTTTTTACTCAGGATTAAAGCCAAAATATCGAAGGGCATTAGCTTCTCGTGAGTTTAAAAGTTATGAAAAGCTTGTTAGATGTGCTGAGAAGGTGGAAATGGAGTTTTCCAATGATCAAGTGTTCTATAACAACCAACAGAAGAAGAGACCGAGGTGGCAGGAGAAAGGTAAGAATTCCTCAAAAAAGTTTGATGGTAAGAAATCTAAGTTTCCAGTTTGTGATAAATGTGGCAAAAGGCATGCTGGGGAATGTCTTCTGAATTCTGTAAAGTGCTACCGATGTGGTAAGATGGGACATAAGGCTCGTGATTTCACTGAAAAGGATCAAGGTGAAGGTAAGACCAAATTTGATTTACAGTTACTGAAATGTTATAAGTGCAATGAGATGGGTCACTATGCAAACGAGTGTCCGACAAAGAGCTTGAGTGATGGGAAGCAGTTAGACTACAAGCAGAAAGGGGTGGTGAAATCCTTTGCAACTACTTCAGCAGATGTCGGGCCATCAAATGAAGTTGTATCAGCTCTAGGGATCTCAGTATTTATCAAAGATTGACTTGAGATCGGGGTACCATCAGCTGAAGGTAAAGGAAGATGATGTTCCGAAGACCGCGTTCCGTACAAGATATGGCCATTATGAATTTGTAGTAATGCCTTTTGGGCTAACCAATGCACCTTCTGTATTCATGGACTTAATGAATAGAATTTTCCATGAGTTCTTGGATAAGTTTGTGGTGGTTTTCATTGATGATATTTTGGTGTTTTCTAAAAGTAAAGAGGATCATGAAAGACATTTAAGGGTTATCTTGAAAACCTTAAAAGAAAAGAAACTGTATGGAAAATTCAGCAAGTGTGAGTTTTGGTTGCAAAAAATTTCTTTCCGTGGTCGCATTGTTTCTAAAGGTGGGATAACTGTTGATCCTGCAAAAACAAAAGTTGTGGAAGACTGGACAAGACCCACAAATGTAACTGAGATTCGTAGCTTCCTTGGTTTTGCAGGCTGTTACCGAAGGTTTGTTAGAAATTTTTCACGGTTATCTTGTCTAATGACTAAGCTAACTCGGAAGGGTGTTAAGTTTATCTAGACAAAAGAATGTGATGATTGTTTTCATAAATTGAAAAGAAGATTGGTGAATGCTCCAGTTTTGGCACTACCTTCCAGGAATGGTGAGTTTGTTATATACAGTGATGCTTCATTGAAAGGACTTGGTTGCATCCTAATGCAGAATGATTAGGTAATTGCTTATGCTTCACGACAGTTGAAAACTCATGAGGTAAATTACCCTACACATGATTTGGAATTAGCTGCTGTTGATTTCGCTTTAAAAATTTGGAGGCATCATTTGTATGGAGTAAAGTGTGAAATATATACTGATCACAAAAGTTTAAAGTACATATTCACTCAGAAAGAGTTAAACATGAGACATAGGAGATGGCTAGAATTAATCAAGGATTATTATTGTACAATTCATTACCATCCGGGAAAAGCAAATAAAGTGGCTGATGTTTTGAGTCAAAAAAGTAATGCTTCATTAGCAATGTTGCGTTTCGAACGTGATCCTTTGGTTAAGGATTTGATGAACTTTGGCATAGAAGTTTTTGGTGCCGGAAGTTCTTCTGTTTTGTTTCAGGTATCAGTGAGATCATCTCTATCAGATAGAATAAAGTAAGCACAGAAGCAAGACAGTGAGTTGCAGAAAAAGGTAGAGCTGGTTCAGAAAGGTAAGTTGCCTAAATTCAACATTGATAGTGATTGTGTTTTGAGATTTGGGAAGAGATTGTGTGTGCCTTGTGATTCACAGTTGAAGAGAGAGTTATTATGTGAAGCTCATAGTTCTCCGTTTTCAGTTCATCCTGGCAGTACTAAGATGTACAGAGATCTTTGGGAGTATTACTGGTGGGATGGAATGAAAAGAGATATTGCTGATTTTACTGTGAAGTGTTTGACATGTCAACAGGTTAAAGCGGAATCGCAGTTACCAAAAGGGATGCTTCAACCTTTACCAGTGCCAGAGTGGAAATGGGAGAATATATCCATGGACTTTGTTGTGGGATTACCGAAGACATCTCGAGGTAATAATGCAATCTGGGTTATTGTTGGTCACTTGACCAAATCTTCTCATTTCCTTGCTATACGAGATACTTTTTCCCTAGATCAAAATTCCCGTTTGTATCTTAAATAGATAGTCATGTTACATGGAGTTCCTCTCTCCATTGTATATGATCGTGATCCTAGGTTCACTTCTAACTTTTGGAAAGGCCTTCAGAAGTCATTGGGTACTAAATTAAATTTTAGTACAACATTTCATCCTCAATCAGATGGGCAGTTAGAACGAACAATTCAGACCTTGGAGGATATGCTATGAGCTTGTTCGATGGATTATCAGGGAAGTTGGGACCAACATCTTTCTTTGGTTGAATTTTCATATAATAACATTTTCATTCCATTATACAGATGGCATCATTTTAGGCATTATATGGGAAGCGGTGTCGAACTCCAGCTTTCTGGGATGAAGTGGGTGAAAGGAAGTTGATGCGACCAGAATTGGTAGAAGAGATGGCAGAAAAAGTTCAGCTGATTCAGAAACACATGAGAACAGCTCAGAGCAGGCAGAAGAGTTATGTGGACAATAGGAGGAAGGGTCACTCTTTTGAGGTAGGTGATCATGTTTTTCTCAAAGTATCACCATGGAAAAGTGTGATGTGATTTGGTAAGAAAGGAAAGTTGAGTCCAAGGTTCATTGGACCATATGAATTTCTGGAGAGAGTTGGATCATTTGCATACCGAGTGGCTTTACCTCCGATTTTATCTCAGGTACACAATGTTTTCCATGTTTCGATGCTGAGAAAGTATATGCCAGATCCATCTCAGGTTTTGAGTCCAGAGGTAGTTCAGCTGGAAGAGAACCTATCTTATGAGGAACAACCGGTCCAGATTCTTGACCACAGGGAGCAAGTGTTATGGAATAAGGTGATTAATCAGGTAAAGGTTTTGTGGAAAAACCACATGATGGAAGAGGCAACATGGGAATCTGAAAATGCAATGAGGGATAAGTACCCCCATTTATTCGATAAGTAAATAAATTGCGGGGACACAATTTTCTAAAGGAGGGAAGGATGTAACATCCCAAGTAATTAATGAATAATAGATATTTTTATCTATGTCTATTAATGATTAATATAGTGTTTTAGAGGCTTAAAATGAAAATAAATACAATCTTAAGCATGGAATACACTAATTTTTTTTAAAGATTGTTTTACTACCTTTTGATGGAAAACCATTTTTAAATCTATATTATGACAATTTTATAATCTATGTTTGTCAAAATAAACTTATTCTTTATGATAGGGACATCAAAATTTACTTTGTGTGAATTTTTGGTATTTTTCTGACAATGTTCATTTTTTAATGAATAGTGAAAAAATACTGCATCTTACATCAAAACTGCTTTTTAATCTAATTTATTTATATGATTAGATTATATTTTGAATTGGTTTTAAAGTGAAATTAGAATATATTTTTACCATTTAATCCAATGGTGGTCATTGGAATCAATTTCACTTTGAAATTGGACTTAAACTGGTGTCAATCTTTTGATACTTATTGTTTCATAAAAACAAGCTATTTGTCATGGCAGCGTGAATTAATTATTAAATTAATTAATGTAACTTATAAGATTTGAATTTTGTAAAATAGACATCATTTTTGAATTCGGAGTATCAAATATATCTTAGGGTGAATTTTTGGTAATTCTCTGAAAAACTTCAATTTTTGATGAATAGTGAAACCACTAAGTGGTACTTATAAAAACGGATTTTTCGTTTAAATGAAATTTTTCCATCTTTGTGTTTTGAATTTCAAAAATCCGACATAAATGGTTGTCATTAAGAAGTAAAATGTGGTTCAATGAGATTATAATAATTTTTGGGTGAATAGTAACTTATTAAGTTTTTAATCGCAATTAGAGGTAATTAGAGTAGTTTAAGGTAGGAATAATGTTTTAATAAAATGAAATGACCTATACACATGTCCTACCCTTATTGGTTGTGTCATGGCCGACCATGACAAGCCATGGGTCAACTTGGGGACCCCATGGAGCCACTTTGGTTGGGAAATGACATAAATAACTTTTTATTTAATGTTAAAGTAAAAATGACACAAACGTGAGTTATTTTACTAAAACAATTTTTCCATGGGGTTATACAAGTCATATTTTTGACTATAAATATTCATTAGAAATATAAAAAGATTTCCTACATCATAGTATTATTTTTATAATTTTTAGACATTAAATAAATTAAATTATTTATGACATCATGATGATGCAAAGATGACCTCATTATTTAACGATTTAAATAAAATGGAAAGATAATGTAAAATCTAAGACCTACAAATGGCAAAAACCAATTGGATGAGTGGATTTAGAACCCTTATCACCTTATCCTTGAATTATATCAATGTGGGACCTTTTGAATCCGAAACTCATTTTAAAATAAAGTAACTTATCTTTACTTTCCAAGAGTGCCCCTCCTCTCCTCTTATAAAAGGCCCCCACCTCTACCTCCTTACCCACACTTCCAAAGCCTTTGTCTCGGCCAAACCCTGCCCATTTTGTCTCTCCACTTCCCTCACTTACTCCTTGAAGCCTAAATTTGGGCAGAAGTCTTACCAAGGAAGCCTTTGAGCTCAAACCAAAGGGAGTTACCCGATTTTAAGGTAATGTCTTCTTTTGAGTCCTTTTGTTTTATTTTGCTTCTCCAACCACCTAAACTCTTTTTATTATTTTCGTTTGTAACAACTCCAGTATCCTCAATATACTAGGATGTTTTTATAATAAGGATTAGAGCTACACTTACACACACCTACATCTAATGGTTAAAGGACATACTATTTCCGTGGATGGTGAATTTATGCCTCCCGAAACAATGATTGTTCAACATTATTTTAACACCTTCAAAGGTGGCCATTAAGATGTCACTATATTTATATATGATATATAATATTTTTATGTTTTCCTTAAGCTTTTGTATTTTTCATTTTGGGTATACCTTTATGGTTTCCATTATGGGTAAACGCGATATCTTCATTTAAGGAGGTGCAGACTACCGCCCCCTCAAAGTGATTTGATTCGTTAAATACCATATGTGGGACGTATAAAGGATGGAACTATGATATTATATATTATATTATAATGGAATTATAATATACCTTTATATAATTATTATTCTATTCTATAAAATACGAAATAGAAATGAAAGTAGCGTTCATGCGTACGTACGGCTTACCGTCTCCATGAACGGTGCATTTCATTTTTTACCTCTAAATGATTATGTAATATTATAAATGCATGCATGTACTGGATATATATGACATATATGATATATAAATCATGAATACCATTCTGTATATAATGGATACATGAACAAATTGTAATTATAAAGGGTTTATTTTTGACTCAAGTACCAATGATCATTAAAACGGCCGTTATTAACTTAAATAATTACATAGTGTTCATGGAATGGAAATAAGTGATATAAAAGGAATAATTAACTTTAAAAAGGTTCTTAAACAAGTAGAAATTAACTCAAGTTTATTATTTAGGAGATTAAAGAACGACTGAGTCAAGTCGGACCCGAGGTACGAGACTTCGTCTCAATCTCCTTTCATTGAGCCATATTTGGTTTTATACACAACCATCTTTTATACGGGGTATAAACCCCTTTGAATTTTACGTTTATCCTATATGAATATTTTTTATACGAATCATTTTACTAAATGACAAAAGGGAATGTTTTTGTCATACGTATGGGGCGACAACGACTTCTTCGCCGCCGTGACCGTTATTTGAGTTTTGGCTTCCTCTATAAGCCATGCATTCTTTTTTAAAATAAAAATAAATACCATGTTTTAATTTTCTTTTATTTTGGTATTGAGAATGGTTTTCATAATGTTTTTATATCAATGTGTTTTATTGATATCTTGTGATTGAAAGGTGGAAATGTTATGTTTCCTTTATGCATGTTTTATGAGATACGATTATGTTGAGGTTCTTGGGCATTATTATGAAGACGGGTGGTTCCATGATAAACTAAGGGCGGGTGAGCCCAATATAGCTCTCCAATGCATTGGGTAACATGAAGGAGTGAAACATTAAGGTTTCTCCGAAGAGATTTAGGGAATATATTGTGATGGGTATTCCAAATGTAACCAAGAGGGTTACTCCCTACGTAAGAATGTTATGAATGCCTCAAGTTACCTTTATGTCTTATGATTTCTATGATTTATTCATGATTTTATGAGGTATGTTAAAGTGATTATGTTTTATGGGTAAAGTATGAGTTCATTCTTATGTATATATGTACCCATGTTTCCTTTCCATATTTTTATATCCCTTACTGAGCTTTTTATGCTCATCCCAAGTTTTTTTAAAAAAAATTTCACAGGTCAAGGGAAAGGTACATTATATGATGATAGTGTCAAGGAAGTGTCAAGAAAGAATCCATGTTTTATTTTAAATATGTTTCCATTTATGGCAAAGAAGAATACTATCTTTATGTAACAACTTTGTTTTTACGTGGAATGTAATGCAAGTTTTATGATCTAATTCTCTAAAACTCTAAACCCGAAAAGATCCTCAATGTGTAATCTTGTAATAACTCAAGATTAAGTAAGGTTTAAGGCTGGGGCCTTATAGCTAACATAAATCTCAAACCCATAGTTCTTTAAGCCCTATAAATGGGATTATAACTTCAATAAATTTATAGAAAGGTACTCCATTGCACAGGTTTGGAAAAGGTTCCATGGGATCCCATTGATTTATTGGCACCCCCAAAATACTCAATGACCTATCCTATATAATTGGAACACCCCTTAAAATCAATCAATGCACCATTAGTGGAGATCTTGGTCTTTATACAAGAGTGATTATTGAAATTACTATGGAATTACCTCCACTAACTTAAGTCGCTATGGTTGAATATGATCACCAAGTGGAGAAACACTATGAATTTTAGAAAATATTTAATTATTTTGAGCACTAAAATATGGTGGAGTATGCAATAAATAATTGTCAAGTGATCTAGAAGATATTTAGGACAACTCCAAGTACCACTTCTTGGAAGGAATTTTCATTAAGAAAGAAGAGTAATCATGTGAGTTATTGGAAGAAAGATATATATGACCCACAAAAGGGTGTGAATGGTGATAATTATGTTCCTAAAAGTTCCTTATTGGTAGCTCTGGTTGATGAAGAAGAGTGTAATCTTGAAACTATTTTGTATTAATCCCTTTCAACTGAATCCAGTAAGAAACACGAATATCCAATCAAAACCTACTTCTTGGATCTATCATTTGATGTTGTATCTATTTGTCTCTCTATTCAAGCTGAGGATCATCATCTTGGTCTAATATCCTTAGATATTAACATATATATTCAATTTCAAAAAACCCTAGTTATTTTAGAAACTAAGAACACTCTTGAAAATAAGGAGGAAATAGGTGAGACTCAAGTTTAGATCACAGAAGAAGCCCTAGTGAAGTCATTCCAATCCAAAAAACCATGAAAGAGTATGGAATTGCCCCCACATAGATCAATAATGTTTATGATTATAATGGTTATAACACTATCAAACCCCCAACAAAGGAAGAGGTGACTAGGAAATAAAAATGTAAAATGTATATGAAAGGAAAAGGGGGAATCACCCCCAAACCAAAATCAAAATGAGGATACTCTTTTGGAACTTTGAGGGACTAGATAACCCTAGCACCGAAGGTTCACCCAGTCTCTTTGGCAATAGGTATGAGTCTAATATTATTTGTATCTCTGAGACAAAGAAAATTTAATTAGATCAAATCTCTCTTTTCAATAGTAGAGGCTACTCCAGGGTGGGTACTACATTAACTGAATATATTTGTGATAAAATCTATCTCCTGGTTCACATCATGTTTCAAAATCATGTCATTGTCGATGAGGACAACTAAGTCATCACCTATATCTTTGATATTTATGGCCAGAAAATTTTCTTCTCAATTTTTTATTCTTTTATCAGCTACATGGATAGATGATCTATGTGGTAGAAAATAAGGAATCTATCCAATATTTTTATGGATCCATGGACTATAGTTGGTGACTTTTACACCATTATTCGTACAGATGAAAAATTGGGACCTGTGTACAACTCTATTTTTATTATGGACTTCAGATCCTATGTGCATTAAGAATTTTTAACTAAATTCAACCTAATTGGGACTATTCTTACTTGGTATATGAGAAAATTTAATGGAATGAGGGAAAGAAAAATATACAAGGACTTTTTTAATGACTCATTTCATTGAAAATGGAAATCAATATCATGTGTCACATTAGCAAAGAAAAACTACAGTCATCACCCTATGCTGATTAGTTTTTTTAATAATGAGAGGATGAAACCCATTCTATTCAAATTTAACAATGCATGGGATGCTCTACCAAAATGGTCAGAAATTGTTCAAGATTCTTGGTTCTTGAATAAATGTGCAGAAAACACATGGCATGTATCACCTTTCACAATATGCTTAAGATAAAGCTGACGGAATGGAGAAAAGTCAATTTCAACTAACTTGATACAGAAACTGACACCCTTCAGTGATATTTACAAAAAATACAAGAATCGATTACTAATAACAATTTCTCTAGGGAATTTCCCCATGATGTTAACATGTCTCCCAAACTACAAAACCTATTCTAACTCAGAGATTACATCAATAAGTACATCTTCAAAATTAAATAGGTAGAGGATGGGGATAGAAAAACAAAATTCTTACATTCTTTACAAATTAATCCAAGTGAAAATAGACCACTCTCATTATATAAAGATTAAGACTGACTCATTGAGGAAAGACATGATAATTTCAATCAAATTGTTTATTTATAAAAGAACTTATTCAATGGGACACCCAAAAAAGCAATGCTAAAGTGAAACAAAATTCACAGGATGAAAAATGAGGATGATAACAATTTACCCACATGTATACCTATTGACACTAAAATCAAGAAACCAGTCTTTTCCCTCAAGAAATAAAATCACCTATACCGGATGGATTCAAAAATATATTCTTCCAATCCTATTTTTATATCATCTAGAATGACGTGTGTGAGATGTCAAGCATTTTTCAGGAATGGGACCTTTACTCAAGGATTAAATACTCAATTTATTTCCCAAATAACCAATGTCAATAATTCCAGTGATGTTATTCAATTCAGGCTACTGAATCTTGAAAACACAATCTGCAAATTTTTTACGAAGATCCTTGAAAAAATATTTTCTCGAGTATTGGATAAAATTATATCTTGGAATCAATTTCGATTTTTTAAAGGAAGAATCATCCAAGATTTCTTTCTCACACCCTCATAGTATTTTAACTATATTATAATTACCACTCAGGGAGGAAACATTTCTCTTAAAATTGATATTGGAAAAAAAATTAAACACAGTTGAATTGAATTTCATATGTAATTTCCTTCATCGTTTTGGATTTAGAGTGAAGTTTATACACTAGATTACATCTTTTATAGAATACATCCACATATCAATAATTCTTAATGGGTCCCCAAAAGGGTACTTTAAATTCTATAGGAGGTAAGGTAGGGATTCCATCCATTAACTTTTGAATGCCAGAGGATTATCTTAATAGAATTCTTCTTTATATAGTGAATCCAGATAAAATTAAAACTGTCAAAGTGGCTAGAGGTATATGTGCTCCCTTCCACCACCATTTTTGATAAATAAATTATCATTTTCACTTAGAGAGATAAGATGAATATCAACAATTCAAAAACTCCCACTTACACTATAAAACTGTTTTAGGTCACAAGGTCAACTGGATCAAGTCATTAATCTAAATTAGAAAGAATATCCAAGTCTAAATAAAAAATTATATTATAAATGACCTCCAAATTAAAGAATAATACATTCCCTATACTGACCCCAGGGTTCCCATGTTCTGTAGTAAGCCTCACACTTCCCACTTTTATGAAGGAGTGATCCTAGTTAGAAGGACTCTTGCAACATGGAATGTCACATCACTCTCAATGGCATGGAATATTTTTCTTGTCAAGCATGTGGTGAATTCAAAGTTGGCATACAATTTCATGGTCTATCTTTATCTCTATTCATTCATTAAATTCATTAAATCTATGATGAGGAATTTTTTTTAGAGTGGAAATGTTATGGAAAGGAAAGTTATAATAGCCTCTTAGAAACATTGTTGCATGCCTCAAGCTATAGGTAGTATCAAAAATAAAAATCTAAATCTATTTAACTAGCCTCTTCATGCTCAGTTTTTTTGGTGGCTAATCAATATGAAAATAGACTCATTTTACTTTCTTAGATCAATATTTATTTCAAATCTTCTTAAACGCAAAACAAAATACCTTGAGTCCTCCACTTGGACTAGTTTGAAAAACTAACTTCCAAAAAATACACATTCACACTCATTTTCTTGTAATTATAAATTTTTCTATTAACATTTGACATCCAAACTGGACTAGAGAACCTCTCATGGATTGAGTAATATCTTATGGTTCTGTTATCAACCCTAATATCTTGATCGAGGATCAGATGGATAATATGGACTTGCTCCCTGATTATATCACTGCAATTGTGGCAAGCCAAGATTTTATCAACTAGTAATATATTCTAATATGGGATCAGTCTCTAAATGGTTAGCTTGACACCAATATATTATAAAAACACCTACTCCAAGGATACCAAAAATGTATTGGTATCATCAACAAAAGTTTTCTTACACCACAATTCACCCTCCTCTAGAGGCGCTCAATCAAAAAAATACAATTAATCTAAATCTACAAAGAGTTGGTATCTACTTATGCTCCAAATGCCTATATTATGATCAACACCGTGAAGACATCGATAATATATTTTTTTGTTAAAAAATTATACATCCTTATGGAATTATATATTTTATATCTTAAGATACATCCACCCCAAACATTTTTGCTACAACATTTCCTCCTCGCCATTCTGAACATATAGTTTTTTTAACTAGATGGAAATCCTCTTCAAGGTGGATATGAAAAATTTCTCCATTCCATATGGAGATGATAAAATAGATGCATTCACTCCCATGCTCACTTCAACAATAAGCATTTCATGGCTACTATTATCACAACAACATAGAATTCTAATTCACTGTATGATGAATGTTGTTGAAATTTAGTGCAGTAACTCACTAACCTAAGGTGCTTGAATGTGGAATGCAACATTCCTAAATCCTATGGATCTCATGAAGTTTTCTAGATCCCCCCCCCCCTTGTTGGATTGTTTAAATTCAATATCAATGGTTCCTCAAGGGCAAATCTGGGTCTATTGGGATATAGGGTCATCTTTAGAGATCGTAACAGTGAAGTTAACAAATGCCTCTATGGTCCATGTGACCATGTCATTGCCTTGGATGTGAAAATGATGGGTTTTATCAGAGATTTTGATTTTATTTTTCAATGAATTTTGAACAATATATGGTTCAAGTGTGACTCCACTACCATTCTGAATGAAATTATGATGGGAATGATTCATCACTCATGGAATCTACTAGTAAAGTGGGTAAACTATCTTGACACACTTTCTTCTATGAGATGCATCATCACTCACACATTTCAGGAAGGGAATTACCTTACTGATGGGATTTTAAATAAATGTGTTTCTTAGAATGGAGAAATATTCTCTAGCATTATTCCTTGTGACATGTTTGCAATATTTCTTCATAAAAGATGTAAAATACCCTCTTCAGGCTCCAGTAACATTTTTTTCTTAAATAAAGAGCCTCTATGCTCAAAATTATCAAAAAAAATGTAGTTAAATAAGAGAAATACTCTATTTATTTTTAATTGATGTTCCGAGAAACAAACCACCTTTTTATTAATTAGTGGTATAATGAAACCCATTGTTAAAGGGGTGATGAGAAGAGAATTATTTTCATGAAAAGAAATTATTTCAAATAAATTTTCTTATCTACCTAGATGAATTGATAAAAATATACGATAGATATAAAGGATAAGAGAGAAAAGACATTGAGATTTTTAATAGATAAATAGATCTTTGAATGGACATTTACAGTAGTGGAGAAGATCTTTTTATTTCATTATTCAAATGCTTCGATTTGATTTTAAATCCTAAACTTATTATAGGAAAATATAATGTTATAAACTTATATAATCTAATTTATATAGGATAATTTTTTAATCTAACCCAGTCAATATAAACCATCATTGACTAATTATGTGCTACGAGGTCTATTAGAATTGATATTTTTAACTTGTAGATTTGGCCTCACCATCTATCCAGTCAATCCCACCAACCAGCCCATAAGATTTCTAAGGAGATCCCGGTCGGGGATCCTCCTCCAGCTAGTCATTACTCATATATTATCTAGTTGATGATCTCGTAGAACATATGGAACTAATGTCCTCAAAGAATGGGTTATCAATGCACTACACCGATGAGCTAGTAATTCTTATAGCAATCCAAATCAACAAGTTTCTCTCAATTATTATACCAAATACTACATTTTAATCTTAATATTACCTATAATATTAAATCAAATGAAATAAGACATCAATGGATACTTTATATCCGTTCAATTGATTCAAAAACATTATCCAAATTCAACATGATTGTTTCACTTATTTCAAAAATATGAACATATGAAATTTGAATAACTAAAATTTCATTCACTCAAAAAAATTATTATATACATAATTGAGTATTCTTATAATAAGAACACAATGAAATAGATAGTGGAACAATACATGGGGTACCTTAGATGACTCTATAGGGTTCCATGACTAAATTACAGTTTGTTCAGTAATATAACTTGTTTATATATTATATCAACACCATCAAAACATGTATTCTTTTATTTTAGGTGTAATAATTGTATAAAAACAATTTTTTGAGTCATTTATGATAAATTTAGACACAATATTAATGTATGTGTTTGGGAATTATCATTTTTCACATTAAAATAATATGTTTTGTTTCCATTTGTATTTCTTCAATAATGTTCCATTAATATACTTCATTCAATATTTTTTGTATATGTTTGGTTTCCTTATAATTTTATAATTTACTATTTACATATCATCTTTCATAGTTTTATATGGTATGTTTTACTGAGTTTTTTTAGATATTTGTAATTAATATTTTCTTATGAATGATGGATGGGTATCACATCTTTAGGAAATGTTTTGAAATCAAATTTCATTTTCTCAGTTTCCATATATATGCCATCAGAAGTGGACATTGGGATTGATTTAGATTGGTTACATTGATGAAAATGAATGGATCATAATGTTAAGTGGTTTATAAATGTTTTTTTATTATAAAATTAAGTGGATTGGATCAATAGTGGACATTATTTTGGTATGTATTAAAGGTTTCCATATTACATTATTTTAAATTTTAAAAAAAGTTTGTTTGATTTGTTATAAAGTTATTGAAAATAAGAGAATTTATAATGATGGGATATTCATGATGATGAATAGGGTGGGGGTTAAAGATGTATCATAGTGGTTTTATTTCTTTATATTAATTTAGTTTAATTTTTCTGGAGTGAATTTCATATATAATATTTTATTTCTAATTTTGTAATTTGATATTATCATTCCTATATAATGCTGTAAAAGTGGGGGTGCTGTATAAATGGAATTGTGTATGTGCTATGAATATGGATTTATAGTGGTGATGAGGATACTATGTCTCTAACTATGAGATGGAGGTAGAAATGTGATGCAATTGTGAATTGGAAACATGATGTGGAAAACCAATGACATAGTGCTAAAATATGGTGAGTTAATGAGCTAGTGGTGGTAAAAAAATATTATATATTATTGTTTTTATATTATTTCCCAATTTGTGAGTGTCATCCCAACTATTATTGTCCTCAAATTGGTGACTTTTATTTACATTAATACCAATAGGTATTATTTTATTTTATATTTTTTCTGCCTTATTCTTTTATATTTGATTGTCATATTTTAATGACATTTTTTATTTTAAATATACATGATTTTTGTTTATGATAATTTTATATCATTGGTTTGTAATTATTATAGAAAAATATTCTAGATATTTTAACATTGTTATTTGTTTGGAAATTAGTTTTTTATTGTCAATAAATTATCACTAGTTGATATATTAAGGTGTCGAACATTGTGTTTATTTACAATTTGGCGAATGTGGTTTATATTTATATGTTTTTTGGAGTAATAAAGGTGAGGATTTATTGATAATGGTAGAGATTTGATTTTTTATAATTTCTCTTGATTTTCAATCCTTTGATTTGAGGATTTTTCACATATAAAAACTTATATATTTTCTTCATGTGGGTATCCATTTTTGAAGAATATTATCATAAATAGTAATTATAAGTTCTCACCCAAATTATTATATGTTCATTAGTTTCTTGGGTTAATGAGATGAAAATTTGTAAGTTTTTGGGGATGCTTTGATTCCCTTGGAGTATTAAATATTCATTTCCCATTTGAATATCCTTATAAACATTGATATATAAACGTACAAAGGATAGTGGGTGTTTTTTAGAATACAAGTCAGTGTTGGTGGGATTATATCATTCAGTTTTATGAGTTTTGAAAATTATAATGTCCCCCATATCAAAAATTTACACACTTGGCGCTAGTTAATAATGTATGGTCTACTTGAGGTGATATTTGGCAGTCATGCTCAATGAGATCACTAACTCATATAGAGACATGACGATATTAGATTACGACAATATTTCTATTATCATGAAGGTAGATTCAATTTTCAATGGAAATATTTAACAAATATTTAAGAATATAATAAGATATTATCTTCTATATTTTAGACTTTATCCATTCTTAGATAATATTCATGGATATCATGTAATTGACATGTAAGGAATCATTGAGTGAGATGAATAAGAAGACTCTGAGTGTTGATGTAAAAGAACAATATCCTTATTTAAAAACTCCCAAAAAACATATACATAGAGTTTATGAGATACATTGGTAATAAAACAATGGAGGATAAATAATATAACAAATATAGGTGATATAGTACATTATGAATGAAATGATACAAGTTTTTCATGATAAGTTTGATGGCTTGAAGATACAACGCAATGAGATCATTGATGGATTCTTTAACAAGGCATAATGGTTGTTGGATCCATTTGTGAGATTTTGTTGAGATCAATGAAATGGAAGTTATGAAGAATATATTAATAAGACTCCAAACATTGTATAATATAAATTTCTCAAAAAAAGAGAAAGATAATTTTGAATAATTATCAATTGATGATCTGTAATATAGATGTGAGTAATTTGATGTGAGAATGATGATGGATTTTATGGAATGTAACCTACTTGAAGAGATAGATTTTAAGTAAATTGAGATTATATTTGTAACACCAAAATGATTTAAAAATAAATTAAACTGCATGAAACACTAAGAATCTTTCAAACAAAACATTGTTTTAAGGTGATAGTTATAAACATACTATTAAACTTAATTTTATCACTTCTATGATTTTATTTTTTAAAAATGGAAATCTATGGTTATGATCAGTAAATTATTTGGAGCCTCATATAACGAAATTTATTTTTGTGAATAGTAACATACACTAATAAATAGTAATATGAACCTTATGAATAGTAAATCATGTTATAATTTTTTTCTCTTAAGGTTATAAGATAATGAGATCTTGATTAATTTTTCAAGTTGAAATAAAATCAGTCATAGTTTTAAAATTGTTATTTTTGGGATAAAAATTTATTTTATTTAAAAATTATTTTTCTCATATATAAAAACTTATTTTCAAAAAAAGTAGTTCATTTTTTAATTCAAAACATCAAAAAATGGTTAGGGTGAATTTTTTGGGTTTTTATAAAATTCTTGAATTTTTTATGAATAGTAAAATATGGTAATATACCGTATATATACATTATCAATTAAATAAACTATTACTAGCATCATGGATAATGTAATCACCCTTATCTCAAAATCACATTCTCTAATTACTATTTGGGTCACATAAATCATGACTAGGCTTGAGCACAAGTATTAAACTAATTATTAAAATAATGGAAAACACATCCTCTTTGTAGCACCCCCGGTTTGAGGTATACAACCTCTATATATGTCTTTTTATATGTTTAAAGTGAATGGGATGAGTTGGGAAGAGGTTGGGAGAGTTTGGAATGGTTTTGGATGAGTTTGGAGGCTTTTTTATAAGTGTAGGGTTTGAGAACGATTAGGGGAAACCATGTGGATGCTCCAAGAAACCATGCAGGGAGAGGAAATAGGCTTCGCATGGCATGCGTACGATTTGAAAAACTGTACGAGGCAACCATGCAGACCCTTGCTCTCGAGGCAGTAGCATGCGCACGATTTTCCAAACCATGCGGGCTAACCATGCGGCCACATAAAAAATAGGGTTTAAGTTCTGTGCTCCCTTGGGATTAACTTATTTCACTCCAATCTTCCTCCCACGTGAGCCTCACTCGGGATTTTTAGGTCTCAGGTGTTTTGGGTGCACTTCCACACGTTTTGGAAGAGATTCGAAGGGGTTTGAAGGTGGTTTCTCCCGGGTAAGTCTCTCCTCTTGGTTTTCTTGTGGTTTCCTCTAGATCCACATCTCCATCTTTCTTGGTTTTCTAGATATACACTTTTTGTGTGTAGATATTTGGTTTTTGTTGCCTTGGACTATGATTTTAAGGATTTTGAATGTTAGGGAAGGGGATCTAGAGAGGTTTTGGTGGTGAGTTCTCCAGATCGGAGGTGCGGTTGCTCGTGGGTCGATTTCTTGGGAACCCTAAAGGTAGGTGTCTTCTCTCTCGACTCCACATGGTTATAACTAGTGGTGTTTGATTGCAATTAATTTGTTGTGCTTGAAATTAATTTTTATTGTTGTGCAAAATTGGTTAAAAATACCTTTGGTGATGTTTTGGGGATTTTGGGGAAAAGGGGGGTTTTATGGTGAAATGCTATTATTGTGAATTTTAAAATGGAGATTTTAAAATTGGTTTCTAAGCTCGTGGACAAGGAAATGGTTTATGAAAATGGTTTTCAATAAATTTTTTGTTTTCTTTAAATGAGTTTTGGCATGGAATATGGTTTTCAATAAATGGATGATTTATTGAAGTGGATTGGTATGCGATGGAATTGGTTGATTGCATTTTGTTGTGACATTGGTGGGTTATATGCTTGGTTTTCATTGATTGGAATGTTGTGTGGAAGTGGAAAGAAGTGCCACTATAAAAAGGGGATGGATAGTGGATGGAAGGGCCACTATCAAAGGATAAGTGGACGAGAAGTGCCACTTGGTGTGAATGGGTGAACAGGTTGGACAGAAGCTCCACCATTTGGTTGGGGTCTGGAAGTACCACTAGGGGTGAATGGTTAAACGGGTTGGATAGAAGATCCATCATTTGGTTTTTTTGGTTGTTTTTTGTGCATTGCTTTGCAAGTTGGAAATTGATATGCTAGTGTGTGAATGATGAAATGGATTGTGTCATGTTTGGTTGGCTTTCCCTGGGGTACATGGTTTGGGTGTGGTGGCTTGGTAAGGGTGTTCTTGGATTATGGAAATGGTTGTACTTGTGATTATTTTATATAAAATTTTTTATATAAATGTGTTAACGGTTTTATCCTAGTGGAGTGTGTAGGGAAGTCATTTGGGGAAAACCTACTGATTATGAGTACTCAACCCCTACTTTGGCACTTTGGTTCTTTTTTAGATGACGTATTCCGAGACACAGGTAAAGGTAAGGCATCTCATTGCAAGTGGTTCGTGGTGATGCTCGGAGTATGTGGTGGTGCTTGGAGCTTGGATCTTGGTGTGGAGTTGTGGTGGTGTCATGGCTCGTGGTGTTTATTGTTTAGTTTCCACTTTATACTCTTATGTTTTGTGTACAAGTCTAGTTGGAATGGTTTTGGGGTTTTTGATGTAATTTTTAGTATCACATGGTTGTGTTTGAAAGTGCATGCATCTTTAGTTGTTGGTTGGTTGAGTTGGGTTACCTTGTTAAGGGAAAATCGTTACCCACTTTTACATGAATCCCTCGGCATTTATTTACAGCCATTGGCACCATGGGAACATCACATAAGGGAAAGTAACCCTCACCGCCTCCTCAAGACAATGAGGTAGGGGTGGGGAGTTACAAGTGGTATCAGTTTGTTTGGTCCTTAACTTTCAAGTGAGAATAGTTTTTTGGCCACTTCGGCACCTTGGTTTTGGAGTTTACATTTGTTGCGGTATATTCCTTGAGTTCGGATGGTAGCAAGGCGTAGGAATGTCGGAAAATGGAATGTATAGCATAAAAAGACATAGATAACCCTATTATGTAGAAATTCAAGTTACCAGGGAGTTAGATACATAAGTGTTTTGGAGTCACTTATAGGCATTAGAAATCTCATTGTTGTGGGTGTAGACAATGAGAGGTGCATGGCATATAATGTAGAAATGAATTCCCTCTAGGATTTGTATTTCATTGGAGTATAATGATTTATGGGATGATTTGAGAAATGGTTTTGTGAATATGTGAAATTGTAATGTGAATAAATATGGAATTTTGAAAATGGTTTGGTTTTCAAAATGGTGAAACATGGAAATTGTGAACTTGTGGAAAGCCTTGTGTGATAGTGTTGTGTAATGTGATTAGAAATTGGAATTCTTGATGTCTACAGAAGTGAGACTCAGGGTTGTTTGTTTTCTGTTGATAGAAATGGCACTGGGTAGACGTCGTACTGACCAACCGGAGGTAGCTGCTGAGAATGTGGTGGCACCTGAGCCTCAAGTGAACCAGCAGCTAGTGAAAAGAATAGTGCAAGCTTTCCAAGCTGTGGAAAGTGGAAATAAAATGGATGAAACAAGGCATGTGGATCATGCGGTTCAGTTTCAAAATCATAATCCACCCATTTTTAGGGGTGATTCAGAGCCACAGAGGGAAGATTCATGGTTGAATAGAATGAACAATATCTTTGACTTCTTGGGAACACCGGTAGAGTTAAAAGTGAAGTTAGCCACGTATATATTGGTTAATCTTTCCCTTCAGTGGTGGGAGTTGGTAGTCCAAGTGGGGATGGACTAGGGTGTGATGTGAGAAGGATTTGAGGAATTGTTTAATAAACAATTCTACCCACATAAGTTCAAAAAACATCGTATGACTGCTTTCTTCAGTTTGAATCATGATCTTATGTCTGTGACAGAGTATGAGGATATGTTTATGAACTTCATGAGGTTTTCAGCCAAGGTGGCAGGTAGCACGTCGTTGAAGGTAAGGATCTTTAAAGTAGGGTTAAGGCAAGAAATCTATTCAAAGATGTCAATACTGTGTATAGATGATTACCCTGAAATGGTGAATATATCCTCGGTGGGTGAGCAGGATCTGTTGGGTTCTCCGGGCGGAGGAAGCATGGTGGTACCCATGGGGAATAGTGGGAACTCCTACACTGGGTTCAAGTGGAGGAGGGACACTTATTTCTTGGGTGGGAGTATGGCAAATAATTCAATGGCAGGATCGATGACTCTTCCACTGAAGCCCCAAAGAAAACCATGATGTTTTTCAGTGTGGTTCGACAAGCCATATCAAGATATATTGTATGGAACATCCTCGAGCATGTCATAATCGTAAGAAGATGGGGCATCTGCAGCATTATTGTCAGAATTCTCCAAGTTCGGGTGTGCATGATACTCCTCAGGGATCGTAGATGTCATAAGCTTTGACAGGACAGGGACAGCAGCATACCCCTTGGTAGCAGAGTAAAGTGGGTCATGATGATTCTCGGAATACCGCGATGCCTCAGTAGGGTAATAAAGAGCATAGCGTGGTAAGAAAACATGTGTTTGGAGATTAGCAGGTTGTGTTGGATGCTTAGTCAAGACCATCCACGGAGCGAGGTACTATTCTTTTAAATTCTACCTTGATGCAAGTGTTGTTTGATATGGGTGCTTCACACTATTTTATTGCTAAATGTGTGGTTGATTTTCTTGGTTTAGGGTTAGAAATGATTCCCTTGGTTTTAAAACTTTAAACTCATTTGGGTCGAAGAGTGTGTCGAGCCTTCTTGTGTAGAGCATGTTGTATCGTTGTGGGAGAGGTTGAGCTAATGTGTAATTTCTCAATGCTTGAGATGGATGGGTACGATGTAATCCTCAGAATGGATTGGCTAGTGGATTTTAAGGCCCACATCGACTGTAATGCACGAACAGTGGCTTTTGCAACACATGATGGGGTTAGGCATCTCTTTAGAGGAGAGAAGCATAAAAGGCAGGGTGCAACGAGTTTGTTGGCACCAGCAGTGGAAATGTTATCATATCGGTTGGTGGTATTGTCGTTGGAATTGGTAATGGGTGTTTATTAGAATGTTCTTCCGGCAGTGGTGGATCAGTTCATGGATGTTTTTCCTGAATAATTTTTTAGGTTACCTCCCATAAGAGAAGTGGATATTACAATTGATCTCCTTCCAGGGACCAGTCCTATCTCACTTATGTTATATCAGATGGACCCTACTGAATTGCAGGAATTGAAATTCTAGTTTGAAGAGTGAGAAAAAAAGGGTTTATATGGCCTAGCATGTCCCCATGGGCAGTGCCTGTGTTGTTTGTGAAAAAGGAAGATGGAACTTTGAGGCTCTTTGTTGATTATCATAGACTTAACCATGTTACGATAAAGAACAGATATCCACTTCCACAAATTAATTATTTGTTCGACCAGTTGAAGAGAGCCCAGTGGTTCTCCAAGATCAACCTGAGGTCAGGATATCATCAATTGCTGTTGAGGAAGGACGATATTCCTAAAATAGCTTTTAGAAGTAGATATGCCCATTATGAATATGCGGTTATTCCCTTTGGTCTAATGAATTCACCAGCGGGGTTTATGGAATTGATGAATTGGATATTTCAGATATATATGGATTCTTTTATGGTGCTGTTTGCAGATGATATTTTGGTGTATTCAAAGACAAGGGTGGAGCATGAGCAACACTTTGAGACAGTGCTGGGGGTCTTGAGGGATCATCAGTTGAATGCCAAATTTTCCAAGTGTGACTTTGGATATAGGAAGTTTGTTTTCTTGGCCATGTGATTTCTGAAAGGGGTGTTTCAGTGGATCCGTAAAAGATAGAGGTTGTGATCTCATGGCAACTGCCAAAGAATGTGTTTGAGATATGGATTTTCCTTGGTCTAGCTAGGTATTATCGACGTTTTGTTCGTGATTTTTCATGTTTGTCTTCGCCAATGAAAAATTTGACAAGAAATAATGTTCCATTCTAGTGGAATGAACAATGTCCTCAGTATTTCAAAGATCTAAAGGGTCTCCTTACATCAGCACCAATATTGGTTTTTCTAGAACAAGTAAAAGGGTACGTGGTGTGTGGTGATCCATTGGGATTAGGGATGGGGTGCGTTCTCATGCAATGGAATCATGTGGTTGCATATGGCTCATAGAAGTTGAGAGTGCATGAGAAGAACTACACAACTCATGATTTTGAATTGGCAGTAGTGGTGCATGCTTTTAATGTGCGGCTTCATTATCTCTTCGGTGAGAAATTCTCAGTATATACAGATTATAAGAGCATGAAGCATATTTTCTCACAAAGAAATTTGAACTTGAGAAAAAGGATATGGATGGAATATATCTAGATGTTTGATTTTGACTTAATGTACACACCAGGTAAGGGAAATTTGGTGGCGGATGCATTAAGCAGAAAATCATATGCTTAGATGGTGAAACAGGCATCGGACTAGTGGCAGTTGATGTTCGTTATAGCCGATATGCAGTTGGAATGTGAGGACTAGGGCGATAGAGCAGTATTCTTTCCGATTTTGTTGATTCCTGACTTGTTTGGATTGGTTAAGGAGGCACAGATATATAATTCTAAGTGTGTGACCATGGGGTTGAGACACAATTGTGCGGAGACCATTGAGGGTTGGAAACTAAATGGAGATTCAGTTTTGTGTTTTTTGAATCAAATGGTGGAACCAGTTACTTTTCAGGAGGATCTTCTTAGGGCGTATCATCATTCCAGGTGGGTTGTTCATCTTGGAATTCAAAAAATGTATAAAGCGTTGAAAGCATAGTTCTGGTGGGCTGGTATGAAAAGAAGTGTGGCTGAGTTTGTTTCGAGAAGCTTGACTTGTCAGCAGGTCAAGGTAGAGCATCAGAGGCCAGTGGGAATGTTGTAGTATTTACCAATACCTATTTTAAAGTGGGAGAAAATATTGATGGATTTTGTCACAAGTCTCCCAATAACGGTCAGGAAGCATGATGCCATTTGGGTGATAGTGGATCGGCTAACGAAGTCGGTCCATTTCATTCCAATTTGTGAATCTCAAATGGTGGAGGATCTATCCAAAATATATATGTGGGAGGTGGTAAAGAGGCATGGTGTTCCAGTTTCGATTGTATCTGATAGAGATCTGAGGTTTACATCTCGTTTCTGGAAATCCTTACAGCAAGCCCTTGGAATTAAGTTGACCATGAGTATGGCTTATCACTGTCAGATGGAAGTTCAATCCCAGAGGATGATACAAACTCTAGAGGATATGTTGTGAGCTTGTGTTATGGATTTTGATGTATTGTGGAAGGATCACTTGTCATTGGATAAGTTCTCGTAAGATAACAATTATCAAGAATCCATACATATGGCTCTGTTTGAAGCGTTTTATGGGTGGCCATGTTGTTCTCTACTATGTTGGGTGGAAAGGGGTGAGTCCTCGATGGTTGGACCGATCCTTGTTTAGGAGACTACGAAGAAGATCAAGCTGATCAGAAAGAGAATGGGGATGGCTCATAGTCATACGAAATCGTATGTGGATCATCATCGGTGGTCATTGTCATTTGAGATGAGTGATCATGTTTTATTGAGGATCTATCCTAGGTTGGGACATCATCAGTTTGGGAAGTAGGGAAAGTTATCTCTAATGTATATTGGGCCTTTTGATATTCTTGAATGTGTTGGTGAGGTGGATTATCGTTTGGATTTTATACCTAGGTTCAGTGCGGTGCACAATCTGTTTCATGTGTCACAATTGAAAAAGTATATGCCGGATCATGACCATGTGATTTTATGGGATCATGTTGAACTAGAACCAGATGCTTCGTTGGTGCACGTGCCAGTGTAGGTTGTGGATAGGCAAGATAAAGTCTTGCGTGGTAAAATAATCGATTTAGTTCATGTTTTTTGGCAGCATGGTCAGATTCAAGAGGAGACTTGGGAGCGGGAGAAAGAGATGGTCGAGCGGTGGCCCAAGCACTTTCGGTAAAGGGTGGGTTCACTACTTTCCAAGGATGGAAAATCCAATGGTGGGAAAAATTTATCACCCTCGTTTAGAGGTATGTACCCTTTGTTTATTCCTTTTTATGTGTTTAAAGTTCGTGTGATGAGTTAGGAAGAGTTTGGGAGAGTTTGGAATGGTTTTGGATGAGTTTGGAGGCTTTTCTTCGGGTGCACAGTTTGAGCACAATTAGGAAAAATCGTGCAGATGCTCCATGAATCCATGAATGGAAAGGTAGTAGGCTTTGTACGGCCTGCGCATAGTTTGAAAAACCATGCGAGTAAACCGTGCTGACCCTTGTTCTCGAGGAAGTAGCATGCACACGGTTTGCACACGGTTTTCCAAACCATGCAGCCACATAAAATTTAGTGTTTAAGTTCCGGGCTCCCTCGGGCTTAACCTATTTCACTCCATTCATCCTCCCACTTGAGCCTCACTTGGGATTTTGGGTTCTCAGAGGTTGAGGGTGCTCTTCTACACATTTTGGAAACGATTCTAAGGGGTTTGAAGGTGGTTTCTCTCAGGTAAGTCTCTCCTCTTGGTTTCCTTATGGTTTCCTCTTGATCCACATCTCCCTCCTTCTTGGTTTTCTATATCTACACTTGTTCTGTGTAGATATAGGGTTTTGGTTGCCTTGTATGATGATATTAAGGCTCGTGAATGTTAGGGAAGGGGATCTAGAGAGGTTTCGATGGTCTGTTCTCTAGATTGGAGTTGGGTTTCTAGTGGGTCGGTTTCTCAGGAACCCTAAAGTTATGTGGCTTCTCTCTATAGTCCACTTGTTTAGAACTAGTGGTGTTTGATTACAATTAATTTTTTGTGCTTTAAATTAATTTTGATTGTTGTTCAAAATTTGATGGAAATCCCTTTGGTGATGTTTTTGGGATTTTTAGTGAAAAAACGGGTTTTTATGGTGAAATGATATTGTTGTGAAATTTAAAATGGAGATTTTAAAATTTGTTGCTTGGCTCGGGGCCAAGGAAATGGTTTATGAAAATGGTTTTCAATAAAGAGGTTATTTTTACTGAAATGTGGTTTGGCATGTAATATGGTTTTCAATAAATGGATTATTTATTGAAGTGGATTGGTATGTGATGGAATTGGTTGATTGCATGATTTTGTGACATTAGTGGGTTATATGCTTGGTTGTGATTGATTGGAATGTTGTGTGCAAGTGGTGATAAGTACCACTAAAAAAGGGGGATGGATGGTAGACTTAAGGCCCACCATCAAAGGATAAGTGGATGAGAAGTTCCATTAGGTGTGAATGGGTGAATGGGTTGGACGGAAGCTCCACCATTTGGTTGTGGTCGGGAAGTACCACTAGGGGTGAATGGTTGAAAGGGTTGGACAGAAGCTCCACCGTTTGGTTTTTCTGGTTGTTTTTTGTGCATTGCTTTGAAATTTGGAAATTTTTGTGCTATTGTGTGAATGATGAAATGGATTGTGGCATGTTTGGTTGTCTTTCCCTTGGGTTCTTGGTTTGGGTATAATGGCTTGGTAAGGGTGTGTTTGTCTTATGGAAATGGTTGTACTTGTGATTATTTTATATAAATTGTTTTATATATATGTGCTAACAGTTTTATCCTAGTGGAATGTGTAGGGAAGTCATTTGGGGAAAACCTAGTTAGTATTAGTACTCACCCCCTTCTTTGTCACTTTAGTGCCTTTGCAGATGTCGTATTCTGCGACATAGGTAAAGGTAAGGCATCTCATTGATAGTGGTTTGTGGTGATGCTTGGGGTATGTGGTGGCGCTTGGAGCTTGCAGCTTGGTGTAGAGTTGTGGTGGTGTCATGGATCGTGGTGTTTGTTTTTTAGTTTTCTCTTTGTACTCTGATGTTTTGTGGACATGTCTTGTTTGAATGGTTTTGGGTTTTGTGATGGAAATGTTAGTATCACATGGTTGGGTTTGAAAGTGCATGCATCTTTAGTTGTTGGTTGGTTTAGTTGGGTTACCTTCTTAATGTCAAATCATTCCCCATTGTTAGTTGAAGCCCTCAACATTTGTTTCTAGACTTTGGAGCCTTGGAAATGTCACTTAAGGCCAAGTACCCCTCACTGCCTTCTCAAACCAATTAGGTAGGGGTGGGGTGTTACACTCTCCTCCACTAAAAATACCACCCTCACCCCCATCTTCTTCTCACACCACTCAAGCATTGATAATTTTATAAATTCTCCCCAATACCCTTCCCAAGGATCTTCTCCAATTCGAAGCCTTATTGGTCTCATGAAAAGTCCAAATCCAAGGGCCTTAATGAGAATCTCAGGGAGAAGAGATAAAGAGGGAAAGATCCTCTTTCATTTTCTTGAGTTTTTTTCAATTATTTTATTTTGTTATACTCACTTCTCCTCCCCTTGTCCAAGAGGCATGAAAGCTAAATTATTATATATTTTCTATATTTTACTCAGGTTTATGGAAAAACTCATCATCATTCTTCATTTCCACTTCTTCTAATTTAAAAAATAGAAACATTTTTAGTGATGTGTCGTTTTACCAATATCATGGATGATGTGTCCTAAATTTCCTTTGATTCCTTAAATGTTGGTTGTAAAACCATTTTAATGGTTAAAATAGTTTGAAGGTGTATTATATGACCTATATTATGTTATGGAATTAACTTATGCACATAATATTAGAGGTATATTATCAAATAAATTTTTGATTATCGAAGAACCACCAAAATGATCTAAACAAATAGCACTAATGATTTATCTAATTATTCATCCTCATACCATAGAACCAAAATTATTTATTGAATAACTTAATATTATGAAAAAATATTAATACCATTTCATTTATCTTCTGTAGTTTGACTTCCATTCAGCAAGAAACCCCTTCACGATCCGACCATGGAAATCATGTGAAGCACGCTCCCGAAACAAAGTAAATAACAAAATATTATTAACAAATGGGACTAATGATGTTATAAAATAATAATATAAGGTGATATAAAGATGATTATGAATCTTTAAAAAAATAATAACACTCTTTTCTCTTTTTTATAGTAGGTTTAAACAATATTGATGTCAGAGAAACCCAAGGTAAAGTAATTCTTAATAAAATTTTCATTCTTTGGGTTAACCTTATACTTAATTAGTTAAGTGATAATAAGATTATTTGTGTAATTAATTTCATTTATATTATGAGTTTTTATGTTTATTTATAGTATATAAACATAATTATTTCATTTTATTAATTATCACTTCAATTATATGATATTTTTAAAGGACTTTCCTTTAAAAATTATCTTTTAAAATTATATTTTATGAAATTCAAAATGAATGTTTTTATGAAAGTATTCTAATGTTGTGATTATTTTCTAGTTCTTGGGCATTTTTTATGATTAATGTTGGGACCTATATCTTCCTATAATTCATTGTATATGTGTAATTTGGAGGTCAGATGTATGGTTACTCCAAGTGTAACAATGATGGTTACACCATAAGGTAGTTGTGAGGGTTACATTGAAAGGTAGTCGTGAGAGTTACAAATCATAAGGTGGTTGTGAGGGTCAAGAAATTAAGTAAGTAATGACCCAAGATACCTTGATGTTATTTTTATGTTTTCTATGTTTTTGGAAGTCTCATGTTTCACAAACTACGCATATGTTTCTTTTTGGGTAAGAAGTATGTCTTTGTGAAAATAATTTCATATGTTTATAAGTATACATGGACTAATAGTTTCTATCATTGTTTTTATATCCCATACAAGGGTTTTTATACTCATACCATTTTTGAAATTTTTTTCATATGTTTTAAGGATGTGTAAGAGAAATATAGAAGTCAGGTTAAATGTTCTGAATATTTTTCATAGAAATCATGTTGTTGTTTTGTTTTAAAATTTTATGTTTTGGAAGAAATGGATACTATTTTAAAGGTACCCAATTTGTATGATCAAGGGTTGATATTTATGGGTTATGTCATAAATTTATAAATATATAAATTGAAAATATCTTTGGGAATTTAAATAAGTGAAATATATTTAAAATTGATTGATTATATATAGTTTAAGATCGGGACCATATAGTTGGTATTACAGCATGGTTTAGACAACCTTAGGAGTCAGAACGATTTTAAAAGAATACCATAAATAATTTTTTCTATATTTTAAAGTTAAATTGGTATATAATTTAAGTATTTTCATGTTTCTTTACCTAAAATATTTCTTATCGTAATGGTATTCTATAGAATAAATGGGGAAGTTGTTGTTGGAAGGAATTGAGACACTGATACCTTTCCAAATTTGGAATCGAGAATGGTGGGAATTGGAACCCAGAAGTTTCTGACAGTAATAGAACAACTGATGTAGGCAATAAATGATAGTATAATCTATTCAAGGGAATAACTGTAGCTATAACAAAAAAACATGATGATAGTGGAACATTTTATGAGGCAACACCCTCCCGCTTTCGGTGGATCTTCTGACTCAATAGCAGTTAAATGATGTATTAAATCCCATAAAAATATATTTGATGGTATGGGATGTTCAGATAATCAAAAGGTTAGTATTTCTATTTATCTTTTTTAAGGTGAAGTTGATCAATGGTGGTCAATGGTAGTGAATATTAGGGATAGAGAGGATGTTGAATCCTTAGAGTTCGATGAATTTAAAAATATTTTACTTGTATTTTTTTCCAAAGGTTGTTTGAAATAGGATAGAGAATATATTACTTGAATTGAGGGAAAATGATGAAGATTCAGTGGCTTTGTATGAAGAAAACTTCACCTGACTTGCAAGGTATGTTCCAAATCATATTTTAGATCTTGATAACAAAATCAATTTATTTTACACTAGACTAAAGCAACAATACCGAAGGGAATTGGCATCCTGAGAATGCAAATGTTTTGAGAAACTTATACTATATTGTGAGAGGGTAGAAATGAAGTTTTTTAAGTCAAAACTTGTTTCAACTTTCCCATCAATCTTTTTTTTTGAAAATAAGAAAATCACACATATCATAATCACATATATTGTTTAACATGTGTGTTGTTTAACAATCTCAATCACTCACATTGTCTTTATTATATTTTGATTTCTTATCACAATCATGTATGTTGTTTGTTCACATTGTTTTATAAATTTTGTTTCACAATCATAACCATATTGTGTATTATATTATAATCTGGAATCATAACTAGGATAAGTATCGAATTGTAATCAGCTGTATGGTGATCTAGTCATGCATCATAACAATATGCATCATAACCATGTGTATCATAACCATATTAAGTACCACATCCAAATTATGCATCATAACCAGGATAAGTATTTTTTCAAAGTCATGATTCGTAACCAGGTTATGTATTATACTCTTCTTATGCATTGTAATTCAAGTATCGTAACTAGTTTAAATATAGGGAATCATAACCATGTTATGAATCATAACTAGGTTATAAATTATAATCACGATATGCATTGATACGTCTAGAAAACGAGTTATTTATTGTACTTTTGAAGTGAATTAAAATATTATCATAACTTCATTACTGATTACATGTTACTCAAACTCATTGTTTCATACTTTTGTACTCACTACTTTCTAACTAAAATGATGTCTTTGAGTAGGTTATTTACCAATCAAAATGATGTCATGGATTCTGTTTGTTTTGATCGTTGTAATTTCGGGTGTACATGTCCCTCTGAGTTTTTTTGGAGAAATATGACCATTGCAAGAAATATGACCATTGGAACCTAATGCCCATAAATAGGAGGTCATTCAAACCAGAATAAATAATTTTCTCTTCTATCAAGTTCTTGAGAGAGATGTTGTGACTTCTCTCTTTCTTCGTGCAAAATCCTTGAAGATACAAGAATTGAATATCTTGTTCCATGTTCTTGTATTTCTATAAGTTCTTTGTTTCTTATTTGTGAGAATGATCATTGTGATAATTATCAAGGGCTTCTGGGGATAGGAAGACATGATACTGATCATTGTATCAAGGGATTTCAATTTCTTAAAAGACATAAGTGCCAATTACCTTCTTAATCACGAGATTCTGGGGAAAGGAAGACAGTCGGGCTGATCATTGTATTGAGGGATTCCGGGGATAGGAATACAGTTGTGTTAATCATCATATGGAGGTCTTGCTAAAGTGGTGGTAGGACATACCTTTTATCCTAGGTGAAAGGATACCATACTCTTTGGGATAAAATAATTGTAATACTTTTACATTTTTGCTGTTATTTTTATTAGAAAGGGAATTGTATTTTTTCCTCTTTCTATTAGTATTCATTTCAATTGTGATTGTTTCAATTAGAATTCTTTCATTACATATTTTATTAATAGATTCTATATGATGTATAGTAGAATCATTTACATTTTTATTTCTCTAATATTTGTATTCAATTGTAATACAATTGTTTTAAATTACTTATAGTATAACATCATACCATATCCATCGGATTCAAGACCACTATGGTCAATTGTATTGATTCTGAATTGTATTATTCTAATACATCTCAATCTACATTATTTATTATGTGTTTAAATACATTGTTTGTAGACCTACAATTCACCCCCCCCCCCTCTTGTATTGTGTCATATAATATACATATATATCTATATTACAATCCGAAAATTGGAATCAGAGGAGGATTCGACTAATTATTTTACTTTCTTTACTTATTTTTGAAAGACAATTATATTTATCTTACAAATATTTTGTTTATAACTATGGAATACACTAACATATAAAGTGGAAAAGTATTGTTATATAAGATAGAAGGAATGAATATTGGATCAATTAAGAATTTGAATCCAACAAGACCACCAATTTTTTATGGAAATGATTATGAGTACTTGAGAGATCAAATGAATAATTTTTTATTAATATTGGAGTATACAACTTTATTATACTTACTATAGGTTACCAAATCCCCAAAAAGGAAATTAGTACCTTCACTAGTCAAGATAAACAAGAATATCAACTGAATTACAAGGTACGCAACACTTTGTTGTGCTCCATGACCAAGAATATATATAGTCAAATATCATCATGTAAAGCAACCAATTATAACTAGAATAAATTGGAAGTCATGCATTTTGGTACATCCAATGTTATATAAACATGAAGAGAAATGCTTCGAGTAGAATATCATGGGTTTTCTTTCCTTATAGTGAACCAGTATGCAAGTGAAACAAAGATTTATGACAATCATCAATAGTCTACAATATATTTGAGAAAAGTGTCTTGATGATAAATCACTTGTTGACAAGATAATTGATATAATTCACAATTAATTGGAATAAAAAAGGCTAATTATTGATGAAAACATGAAAGTTACTCATTTCACTCTTGATGTGTTATTTGGAACTCTTCTTTAGCATGAGGCAAGAATGAAAAGAGATTATGATTTCAATAAGAAGAATAATGGTAATGTGAGTGTAGATTTTATTACTAAATCAAAAGCTAAGACACTAGAAAGAATAACTAGATCCAAATATAACAAATATATTGTTATATCAGAATTAGGTGACAGTGATCATTTAGAGAATGAGCTAGAGAATCTTTCTCAAAGGATGAACAAGATTGTTGTAAGGAAAGACTTTCAACACATATTCAAAAATAAGGATAGGAAGGAAAATAAATACTTAGATGTAACATGTTATGAATGTAAACTTTTAGCACATATTAGACCAAATTTTCCATTAATAAAAAGAAAATATAGGAAGGATAAACAATATGAAAGAAACAATACAAGGTATTATAAGTTAAATTCAAAGAATGTCTTGAAATTAAATGACACTTGGAGTGAAAGTGGTGGTGATTCATCATAAAAATACTTATATTATAAATATTCCAGATAGAAGAATATGGATCTCATAGCCAGACTACCAATTGAAAATCATTATTTAATGGATAAGGTGAATAATGATAAATCTATTACAAATGTATCTTTAAATGAAAATTACCGTGATGAGAAACATTATTACACTTTGGATGAAGAATCTTCCTCAATAGAGAAAAATTGAACTTCTTTTGAAGAATTATCCATATTTTCCAAATTACATGAGAATGAAACTTCCAAAATCAAGAAATATCATGATAAGGTCAATTATAGAATATCTATTCTTACAAAAGGAGTATCAGATCTTTCAAAAAATCTTGATAATAAATCCCTTTATTTTTAAACTATTTCAAAAACCCTTAAGGAAGTAATTTATGAGAAGAATAAACTTTATAAGGACTTTGAATAACTTGTTTTAAAGAATGATGTTTTTTAAACTACAAACAATTCCAAAACAATTTCTTGTGAGAATGACAATTTAGTCAGCAGACTAAAATATAAAATCTTTTCTCTTGAGAAAATTTTATCAAACATTACTAATGGAAGGAAAGAATTAGAAAAAATTTATTCTCAAATTCTTCCTTTCAGGAATAGTTTTGGAATTGGTTATACACCCTCAAAACCAATTTTTAGTCATAACTATTTTGTTCCTCAAAATTATCCTTTTTGCACTAAATTTCAATGTGTTGTACATTTGGAAAGAAATTGTTTTCTTAATAAAACTTATTCTTTAGTATTTCATAAATCTCACTTTGAAAAACAAATGTGGATTCCTAAAAACAATTATCTAAAATTTCCAGATCCAAACAAATTTGGGTTTTAAAAAACTAATTGTTTATTTTTCAGGAAAACAAGAAGTGTACGCACAATAAGAAAATTTGGTACATGGATAGTGGTTTATCTTGACACCTAAATGAGAACAAATATTTCATTGAAAAGATTATTGAAATGAAAGCTTGAAGAGTTACCTTCAGTGATAATTCTCAAGGAAAGATCATCTGTATAGGTAATATTTTTCTTTTAGGAAAAGTTTTAACTTCAAATGTTTTGTTTTTCAAATGTCTTAAGAATAACATTATAAGCATAAGTCAATTATGTGATGAAGTTTACCTTGTAAATTTTAGGAATGATAAATTTTTAGTTCACAATTCCAACGATGAATTAATTCTTTCTAACCATAGGCATGAGAATGTATACACAATCAACTTAGAAGACCTTAAAGCTAAGACCTAACTTGCTTAAGTGAAATAGATGAACAATAATCGTTTTGGAATATAAGGATAGAACATTGTAACCTAAATAACCTTTCAAAACTCTCAAAGAAAAGACTTGTTAAGGATCTACCAGATCTAAGGTATGATTCTAAAAAAGTTTGTGAGCCTTGTAAATATGGAAAGAAACATAAAAACATCTTTAAATCAATCAATGAAGTTTCAACTTCTAATGCATTGCAGTTAGTGCACATGGATATTTTTTGTCTTACACAAACCGGAAGCATTGGAGGCAAGTACTACGTATTTGTTTTAGTTGATGACTACACTAGATTCATATCGGTCTATTTTCTAAAAAATAAATCTGAATCATTTTTCTATTTCAAATATTTTAGAGCCCAAGTTAAAAATGACATAAACCTACCACTGTTAACTATTCATAGTTATCATGGTGGAGGATTTCGAAATTTGGATTTTGAAACCTTCTGTAGTAAGAAAAGTATTACTCACAACATTTCATCTCCATGAACCCCTCTACAAAATAGTCTTACAGAGAGAAAAAATCATATTATTCAAGAAATAACAAGAACCATGTTGGGTGAATATTCGATTGCTAAGAATTTCTATGCTGAAGTTGTTAGTACTATAAGTTATACAATAAATCATGTTTTAAATAGACATTTTCTTAATAAAATGCCTTAGAAATTGTGGAATGGTCGAAAACCTCCTGTTTCTTACTTCAGATTGTTTGGATGAAAAGTATTCATAATGGGTACAAAAGATAATTTACCTAAATTCGAACCCAAATCTGATGTATTAATCATTATAGGTTATTCCACAACTTCTAAGGCTTATAGAGTTTTCAACAAAAAAATATTGCACTGTTTAAGAAATATTGCATGTCAAATTTGATGAAACTGACCATTTTTTTAAATCCTTACCTACATCAAATGACATGTTTTTACAAAATGATTATTAACCTTTGGTCGAAAACTCTTCTGAAAAAAGAATTACTCAAGAAAGTTTTTCTAAAACATTTACCCCAAAATATTTTTTATCTTATGTTGATGAACAGGTTTTAAAAAACCCAAATCAATTTTTTCTTAAGAATCATACCTGTGATAATATCATTGGTGATGTAAATCAACGAGTAAGGTCCATAAATTCCTTGAGAAATGAAATAGAACATCTGTATTTTATATCTCAATTCGAACCTAAACCTTTAATGAGTCCTTAGGTGATAAAATTGGATTAAATCAATGTAATATGAACTAAATTAATTTGAAAAGAATAATGTTTAGACCTTGGTTGAAAGACCTAAAGAAACAACTTTAATTGGTGTAAAGTGGGTTTTTAGAAAAAAAATGTGATGAAAATGGAGTCATTATAAGAAATAAACCAAGACTTTTTGATAAGGGATATAATCAACAATGGAAAATATACTATGAAGAAACCTATGCTCTGGTAGCTAGACTTCAATCTATTTGAATTCTATTATCCTTTACAGCATACTTCAATTTTAAACTTTTTCAAATGGATGTAAAATGTAATTTTCTTAATGGTTTTATAAAATAATATGTTTTTGTTGAACAACCTTGTGGTTTTATAGATTCAAAACATCCTCAACATGTTTTTAAACTTACTAAAGCTTTGTATGGCCTTGAACAAGCCCCTAAAGAATGGTATAATAGACTCACCGGATTTATTTTTCAAAACAATTTTGAAAAATGAACTTTTGACCCAACTCTTTTTATAAAAATGGAAAAAGTGTTTTTATTGTTCAAATATTTGTTGATGACATTATATTTGGTTCAACTCAGCAATACTAAACTGATTTTTTTTCAAATCTAATGAAAATTGAGTTTTAAATGAGTATGATGGTTGAGTTAATATTCTTTTTAGGTTTTTAAATATCTTAAAAACTAGAAAGGACCTATATATCTCAGCATAAGTATATAAAATACTTACTCAAAAAGTATGGATATGAAAACACTAAATGTATTGGCACTCCAATCGATACCTCAAATATACTTGATCTTAATGAAGTCGGGAAACCAATAGATCAAACAACTTTTAGAGTTATGATGGGAAGTTTGTTATACTTGACAGCTAGTCATCCAGACATAATGTTTTCAATTTGATTATGTACAAGATACCAATCTAATCCAAAATAATCTCATTTAAAAGTAGTGAAAATAATTTTTTACTACTTAAAGGGAACTATGGATTTAGGACTATTCTATTATTCTAGAAATGATTTTGTTTTGAAAAGCTTTTTAGATGCTGAATTTCGTGGATGTAGAATGGATAGAAATAATGAATCTGGAACATGTCATTTTTTAAGGGATTCTTTAGTTTTTGGGTCTTGAAAGAGGAAACACTAAGTGCTACTACTGAAGCTGAATATGTAGCAACTAGAAGTTGTTGTGATGAGGTGTTGTGGATACAACACAAACTCACTGACCAGGGACTGAGTTTTTCCAAAACACAAATACTATTTGAAAATACTGGTTTCATTTCTATTACTAAAAACCATACACATCACTCACTTGAAAAACACATAGATATTAGACATTATTTTCTTAAATATCACACACAAAAAGGATATATTGTTTTACAATTCATTGGAATGAAAGAACAGCTTTCTAACATTTTCACAAATCCATTGTCTTTTGATAGATTTGAAAATATTAAAAATAAACTAGGAATGATCATTATAAAGTTATCATTCACCTCTATTTCTTATTTAACCCATATCCTTACAAAAAGATACTCTTTTACAAAGGGTAAGTATACATAATTTTTAGGTTTTACCCTTTATGTTTTATATTTTATCTTTTTTACTTATTAGTTTTTTATATATCAATTTACCAGGAATTGGTTTTTCATGAACTAGTTTTGTTGTCAATCGGTTTCACTATAATTGGTTTTACTATTTAGTTTTTTATTTTATCTGTATTGGTTTTATCAGTTTCATTAATTAATTGGTTTCATAATTTTATCGGTTTCATAGTTTTCAGTGTTAGGTTATACTACAGATATTATGATACTTTATCAGTACTAAACTATTTGCATTGAAATACTCAATCGTTACTAGATTATTAGTGTTGGATTACCTTGTTGGTACTAGACTATCGGTTGTGGATTATTCTATTAGTACTAAATAATCGGTACCAACATATTGGATTTTATCTGTTTTAGAATTATTATTGGTTTTAATTTTTTTATTGTTTTTATAGATTTCATATGAAAAATATATTAAAACTAATACATATATCATGGTACTCTAATAGGTACAGTTTATAAAATCTTGTTTTGGTTATATCAATGGTTGTTTCCCATTTCTTTCTTTTAATTCCTAATCGGTTTTAGTCTGAATATGATTTTCTTTTATGTAATACCTTAAGAGTTCAAATCATTCTTGTCCATTGGATATTTCATATCTAATATTGAACATCAATTTCATCCTAAAATTACCAATCTCACATAAAACTCATCTATTTTTCTCTCAATACAAATTTCTATATATATAGTCATCATGGTTTCAAATCAGTTCCAACCATAGATTCAGTAATCAGAAGGATCTTTACGGTGCAAGTTAGTCTTTTTTGACAGAGTCTTCTACTTATTCTTCGAATGAAATGCCTCCAAAATAATTCTCTTCTATGACTTTTTAGGGTGAAAGGTTAGTCTCCCGAGAATTTTATGAGTCTTTTGATTCATCATTGAAAAGAATAATAATTTTTCAAGGATGGAAATAAATTTTCACAAAAATACCAAATTTTGATCAGGATTTTGTGTATCATGATGAGGTGTTGCAATTTTATGAATCAGTAGAGATAGAAAAGGCTCTTAAATTTTCTTTTATGATATACAATAAGAATTATAAAACCTCCTTAAACCAAAAAGCTAAGTTTCTATGTGTTCCATTTGAGGGATATGCATTATGTAATTCTCATTAATTACCTAAATCTGATTTATCTTTTGATAGGTCTAAATCCGGATATACACTTTTTGAGATTCATGAGGGAAAGAGAGAAGTGAGTCATTTATTAGGAGATAATAGATTTATATATCTATGGATGCAGGTGTTTTTGGTGCCAAGAAAGGGTGATAAGAAAAGTTTAATGATATATATGTCTATGTACTTGATTACTTGGTTAACATTAGAAAGTTCAACCTTAAGGGGTTCATCTTCCTAATAATTAAAAAGCTTAAATTTGGTGGTTTAAAATCCCAACTTATCATTTTCCCTACCATTATAAGAATGTTTTTGAATGAGTGCTTGAAAATATGTAATGTTGAAATAATGTCATATTTGACTTCCTTCAAGGAGCCTTTAATCTGTAAGGATACTATAAGGAGGCTCAAGTTACATTTCAATCCTGAATAAAAAAAATACTGAGAAAGATCTGGATGCTGAGAAAAATAAAGATATTGTTGAAGGTAGTGAGAAACATTCTAAGTCATCAAAGACTACTTCGAATAAAATAAAGGTAGGTAATAATATGACTCCAAAGACATCACAGAAACAAATGGTTATATCCGATGAGGTTGATGCTAAATAGAGAAAGAAAAAACCAAAAAGAAAGAAAGGGATCATCAGTTTGGATTGGAACCTTCTGATGCTTTGGCATTTAAAGTAAGGTCTGAATAAGACAAGAAATAAGAAGAGAGAACTAAGAGATTGAAAAAGAGAAAGGCCAAAGCTATTGACAATGATAGTCTTCTAAAAATAGTTAAGAAACTAAAAACCAAAATTGAAATTAGGGAGCCATCCATTAAGACTCATTCGATTCCAACAGAGAAAGGAAAGGAGAAAAGATTTTTTAAACAATCGGCTCACAATATCTTACTCAAGAATATGAAGATGATGAATAACATTAGGAAGCTGAATTGAAATAATAACATGGACAAGAAGAAATATAAGTGGAGGCAAAAGAGATAAAAATAGGAGAACTCGTACCGCATAATCCTCAAGAGTTTCATCTTTCAATTTTCTATATATAGATCCTCAGTCTTCCAAGAAAACTTCTCAAAAGGTTTCCTCCAAGAATGTCAATATAAGGCCCCAGCCTTAAGCCTTACTTAATCTTGAGTTATTACAAGATTACATGTTGATGATCTTTTTGGGTTTAGAGTTTTAGAGAATTATATCATAAAACTTGCATTACATTCCACATATAAACAAAGTGGTTACATAAAGATAGTATTCTTCTTTCCCATAAATGGAAACATATTTAAAATAAAACATGGATTCTTTCTTGACACTTCCTTGACACTATCATCATATCATGTACCTTTCCCTTGACCTGTGAAAATCATTTCAAAAAAACTTGGGATGAGCATAAAAAGCTCAGTAAGGGATATAAAAATATATGGAAAGGAAACATGGGTATATATATACATAAGAATGAAATCATACTTTACCCATAAAACATAAGCACTTTAATATACCTCATCAAATCATGAATAAATCATAGAAATCATATGACATAAAGGTAACTTGAGGCATTCATAACATTCTTACGTAGGGAGTAACCCTCTTGGTTACGTTTGGAATACCCATCACAGTATATTCCCTAAATCTCTTCAGGGAAACCTTAACGTTTCACTCCTTCATGTTACCCAATGCATTGGAGAGCTATATCGGGCTCACTCGCCCTTATTTTATCACAGAACCACCTGTCTTCATAATAATGCCCAAGAACCTCAACATAATCGTATCACATAAAACATGCATAAAGGGAACATAACATTTCCACCTTTCAATCACAAAATATCAATACAACACATTGATATAAAAACATTATGAAACCCATTTTCAATACCAAAATAAAAGAAAAGTAAAACATGGTATTTATTTTTCTTTTAAAAAGAAGGTATGGCTTGTAGAGGAAGCTGAAACTCAAATAATGGTCATGGCGGTGGAGAAGTCGTTGTCGCCGCATACGTACGACAAAACATTCCCTTTTGTCGTTTAGTAAAACGCTTCATATAAAAAAGATTCATTTTGGATAAACGTAAAATTCAAAGGGGTTTATACACCGTATAAAAGAAGGTTGAGTATAAAACAAAATATGCCTCAATGAAAGGAGATTGAGACGAAGTCCCATACCTCGGGTCCGACTTGACTCGATCGTTCTTTAATGTCCTGAATAATAAACCTGAGTTAATTTCTACTTGCTTAAGAACATTTTTCAAGTTCATTATTCCTTTTATATCACTTTTTTCCATGTCATGAACACTATTTAATTATTTAAGTTAATAACGGTCGTTTTAACGATCATTAGTACTTGAGTCAAAAATAAATCCTTTATAATTACAAGTTGTTCATGTATCCATTATATCCAGAATTATAATCATGATGTATATATCATATATATCATATATATCCAGTATATACATGCATTTATAATATTACATATTCATTTAGAGGTAAGAAATGAAATGCACCGTTCATGGAGACGGTAAGCCATACGTACGCATGAACGCTACTTTCATTTCTATTTCTTATTTTATAGAATGGAATCATAATGATATAAAGTTATATTATAAATCCAGTGTAATATCATATATATTATCATAACTCCATCCTTTATACGTCCCACATATGGTATTTAACGAATCAAATCACTTTGAGGGGGCGGTAGTCCGCACTTCCTTAAATGAAGATATCGCGTTTACCCATAATGGAAACCGTAAAGGTATACCCAAAATGAAAAATACAGAAGCTTAAGGAAAACATAAACATATTATATATCATATATAAAAATAGTGTCATCTTAATGGCCACCTTTTAAGGTGTTAAAAGAATGTTGAACAATCATCGTTTCGGGAGGCAGAAATTCACCATCCACGGAAACAGTATGTTCTTTAACCATTAGATGTAGGTGTGTGTAAGTGTAGCTCGAATCCTTCTTATAAAAACTTCCTAGTATGTTTAAGATACTGTATTTGTTACAAAAGAAATGAATAAAAAGAGTTTAAGTGGTTGGAGAAGAAAAATAAAACAAAAGGACTCAAGTGAATACATTACCTTAAAATCGGGTAACTCCCTTTGGTTTGAGCTCAAAGGCTTACTTGGGAAGACTTCTGCCCAAATTGAGGCTTCAAGGAGTAATAGATGGAAGTGTAGAGACAAAATGGGTAGGGGTTGGCCGAGCCAAAGGCTTTGGGAGTGTGGGTAAGGAGGTAGAGGTGGGGGCCTTTTATAAGAGGAGAGGAGGGGCACTCTTGGAATGTAAAGAAATGTTACTTTATTTGAAAATGATTTTCGGATTCAAAAGGTCCCACATTGATATAATTAGATTTTAAGGTGATAAGGGTTCGAAATATACCCATCCAATAGGTTTTGGACATGTTTAGGTCATTTATTTTACATTATCCTTTCATTTAATTTAAATCCTTTATTAATGAGGTAATCGATGCATCCTCATGATGTCATAAATAATTTAATTTATTTAAAGTCTAAAAATTATAAAAAAAATACTATGATGTAGGAAATATTTTTATATTTCCAATGACTATTTATACTCAAAAATCTTAATTGTATAACCCCATGTAAAAATTGTTTTAGTAAAATAACTTATGTTTGTGTCATTTTTACTTTAACATTAAATAAAAAGGTATTTATGTCATTTTCCAACCAAAGTGGCTCCATGGGGTCCCCAAGTTAACCCATGTATTTTCTTGGTCGGCCATGACACATCCAATGAGGGTAGGACATGTGTCTAGGTCATTTCATTTTATTAAAACATTATTCTTACCTTAAACTACACTAATTACCTCTAATCGCGATTAAAAACTTAATAAGTTACTATTCACCAAAAAATTATTCTAATCCCATTGAACCACATTTTACTTCTTAATGACAACCATGTATGTCAGATTTTTGAAATTTCAAAACACAAAGATGGAAAAATTTCATTTAAATGGAAAATCAGTTTTTATAAGTACCACTTAGTGGTTTCACTATTCATCAAAAATTGAAGTTTTTCAGAAAATTACCAAAAATTCACCCTAATCTATATTTGATATTCCGAATTCAAAAATGATGTATATTTTAAAAAATTAAAAACATATAAGTTGCATTAATTAATTTAATAATTAATTCCCGTTGTCAAAACAAATAGAGTGTTTTTATGAAATAAAATGTATCAAAAGATTGACACTAGTTTAAGTCCGATTTCAAAGTGAAATTAATTCCAACGACCACCATTGAATTAAATGGTAAAAACATATTCTAATTTCACTTTAAAACCAATTCAAAAGATAATCTAATCATATAAATAATGTATATTAAAAAGCAGTTTTGATGTAAAATGCAGTTTTTTTCACTATTCATTAAAAAAATGAACATTGTCAGAAAAATACCAAAAATTCAGACAAAGTAAATTTTGATGTCCCAATCATAAAGAATAAGTTTATTTTGACAAACATAGCTTATAAAATTGTCAAATGTTTGATTTAAAAAGGTTTTTCCCTCAAAAGGCAGTAAAACAATCTTTTAAGAATATTAGTGTATTCCATGCTTAAGATTGGATTTATTTTCATTTTATGCCTCTAAAACACTATCTAATTCATTAATAGACATAGATAAAAATATCTATTATTCATTACTTACTTGGGATGTTACATCCTTCCCCCTTTAGAAAATTACGTCCCTGCAATTTATTTACTTATCAAATAAATGGGGGTACTTATCCCTCATTGCATTTTCAGATTCCCATGTTGCCTCTTCCATCAGGTGGTTTTTTCACAAAACCTTTACCTGATTAATCACCTTATTTCGTAACACTTGCTCCCTGTGGTCAAGAATCTGGACCGGTTGTTCCTCATAAGATAGGTTCTCTTCCAGCTGAACTACCTCTGGACTCAAAACATGAGATGGATCTGGCATGTACTTTCTCAGCATCGAAACATGAAAAACATTGTGTACCTGAGATAAACTCAGAGGTAAAGCCACTCGGTAAGAAACTGATCCAACTTTCTCCAAAATTTCATGTGGTCCAATGAAACTTGGGCTCAGCTTTCCTTTCTTACCAAATCGCATCACACTTTTCCATGGTGATACTTTGAGAAAAACATGATCACCTACCTCAAAAGAGAGATCCTTCCTCATGTTGTCCGCATAACTCTTCTGCCTACTCTGAGCTATTCTCATGTGTTTCTGTATCAGCTGAACTTTTTCTGCCTACTCTTCTACCAATTCTGGTCCCATCAACTTCCTTTCACCCACTTCATCCCAGAAAGCTGGAGTTCGACACCGCTTCCCATATAATACCTGAAATGGTGCCATTTGTATACTAGAATGAAAACTGTTATTATATGAAAATTCAACCAAAGAAAGATTTTGGTCCCAACTTCCCTGATAATCCATCGAACAAGCTCGTAGCATATCCTCCAATGTCTGAATTTTTCGTTCCGACTGCCCATCTGATTGAGGATGAAAAGCTGTACTAAAATTTAATTCAGTACACAATGACTTCTGAAGTCCTTTCTAAAAGTTAGAAGTGAACCTGGGATCACGGTAAGATACACTGGAGAGAAGAAATCCATGTAACCTGACTATCTTTTTAAGATACAAATGGGAAAGTTGATCTGGGGAAAAATTATCTCGTATAGCAAGGAAATGAGCAGATTTGGTCAAGTGATCAACAATAACCCAGATTGCATTATTACCTCGAGATGTCTTCGGTAATCCCATAACAAAGTCCATGGATATATTCTCTCATTTCCACTCTGGCACTGGTAAAGGCTGAAGCATCCCTTTCGGTAACTATCACTCTGCTTTAACCTATTGACAATTCAAACACTTCACAACAAAATCAGCAATATCTCTTTTCATTCCATCCCACCAGTAATACTCCCGAAGATCTCTATACATCTTATTACTGCCTTGATGAACTAAAAACGGAGAACTATGAGCTTCACATAACAACTCTCTCTTCAACTGTGAATCACAAGGCACACACAATCTCTTCCCAAATCTCAAAACACAATCACTATCAATGTTGAATTCAGGCAACTTACCTTTCTGAACCAGCTCTACCTTTTTCTGCAACTCACTATCTTGCTTCTGTGCTTGCTTGATTCTGTCTGATAAAGAAGATTTCACTGACACCTGAAACAAAACAGAAGAACATCCTGCACCAACAAATTCTATGCCAAAGTTCATCATATCCTTAACCAAAGGATCACATTCCAAACGCAACATTGTTAATGAAGCATTACTTTTTTGACTCAAAGCATCAGCCACTTTGTTTGCTTTTCCCGGATGATAATGAATTGTACAATCATAATCCTTGATTAATTCTATCCATATCCTTTGTCTCATGTTCAATTATTTCTGAGTGAATATATACTTTAAACTTTTGTGATCATTATATATTTCACACTTTACTCCATACAAATGATGCCTCCAAATTTTTAAAGTGAAAACAACAGCAGCTAATTCCAAATCATGTGTAGGGTAATTTACCTCATGAGTTTTCAATTGTCGTAAAGCATAAGCAATTACCTGATCATTCTGCATTAGGATGCAACCAATTCCTTTCAATGAAGCATCACTGTATATAACAAACACACCATTCCTGGAAGGAAGTGCCAAAACTGGAGCATTCACCAATCTTCTTTTAAATTCCTGAAAACAATCATCACATTCTTTTGTCCAGATAAACTTAACACCCTTCCGAGTTAGCTTAGTCATTGGACTAGATAACCGTGAAAAATTTCTAAAAAAACTTCGGTAATAGCCTGCCAAACCATGGAAACTACGAATCTATGTTACATTTGTGGGTCTTGGCCATTCTTCAACAACCTTTGTTCTTGCAGGATCAACGGTTATCCCATCTTTAGAAACAATATGACCAAGGAAAGAAATTTGTTTCAACCAAAACTCACACTTTCTGAATTTCCCATACAATTTCTTTTCTTTTAAGGTTTGCAAAATAACCCTTAAATGTCTTTCATGCTCTTCTTTACTTTTAGAAAACACCAAAATATCATCAATGAAAACCACCACAAACTTATCCAAGAACTCATGGAAAATTCTATTCATTATGTCCATGAATACAGCAGGTGCATTGGTTAGCCCAAAAGGCATTACTACAAATTTATAATGGCCATATCATGTACAAAACGCAGTCTTCCGAACATCTTCTTCCTTTACCTTCAGCTGATGGTACCCCGATCTCAGGTCAATCTTTGAAAAAAACTGAGCTCCCTGGAGCTGATCAAACAAATCATTGATATGAGGCAAAGGATATTTGTTCTTAACAGTGATGTTATTCAAGGCTCTATAATCAATGAAAACACTCATAGAACCATCTTTCTTTTTAACAAATAAAACAGGAGCACCCCATGGTGATGTGCTAGGTCGAATGAAACCTTTCTCTAATAAATCTTGAAATTTCTCTTTCAACTCTAAAAGTTCAATTTGAGCCATTCGATAAGGGGGTTTTGAAATTGGCTTAGCATCAGGAACTAAGTCAACAGTAAACTCAACTTCCTGATCTAGTATTATTCCAGGAAACTCATCAGGAAAAACATCAGGATACTCATTTACCACTGGCACATCATTAATCTGAACAGTTCCCTTTTTTCCAACAATATGTGCAAGGTAACATTCATTTCCATCTTTTACAAGTTTCTCATCCTCTTGATATGTTATCAAAAGTAAGGTTTCATTCTTGTACACAAACTGAAAGTCTTTCTGAAAAGAAACTTATGTATCTCTACAGTCAATCTTAGCATGGTAAATAGAGAGCCAATCCATACCCAGGATAACATCAAACTCTACTAGAGGTAGAACAATAAGGTTTGCAAGTAGGTTCTTTCCACAGATAAGGATAGGAAGATTCTTATAAATTCTTTTTGCCTCAACATTTCCCCCAGGTGTTTTTACCATAAGTTCAGAAGTCATTTCTTGAGATGGTATTCCCATTTTACTAGAAAAGGTTTCAGAGATGAAAGAATGTGTAGACCCCGAATCAAACAACACACTGGCATAATCTGAAAAAACAAAGTACCTGATACAACTTCATTTGATGGCCCGACATCTGCTAAAGTAGTTGCAAAGGATTTCACCACCCCTTTCTGCTTGTAGTCTAACTACTTCCCATCACTCAAGATCTTTGTCGGACACTCATTTGCATAGTGACCCATCTCATTGCACATAAAACATTTCACTAACTGTAAATCAAATTTGGTCTTACCTTCACCTTGATCTTTTTCAGTGAAATCACGAGCCTTATGTCCCATCTTACCACATCGGTAGCACTTTCCAGAATTCAGAAGACATTCCCCAGCATGCCCTTTGCCACATTTATCACAAATTGGAAACTTATTTTTCTTACCATCAGACTTTTTTGAAGAATTCTTACCTTTCTCCTGCCACCTCGGTCTCTTCTTCTATTGGTTGTTATAGAACACTTGATCATCGGCAAACTCCATTTTCACCTTCTCAGCACATCGAACAAGCTTTTCATAACTTTTAAACTCACGAGAAGCTAATGCCCTTCGATATTTTGGCTTTAATCTTGAGTAAAAATGATTGATTTTACTATCAAGGTCTCGAATAAAATTTGGAGCATACCTTGCCAATCGAGTGAACCTTTCTTCATAGGCAGCCACTGAGTCTTCCTCTTGCCTCAATTCCAAGAATTTATTTTCCATCCTAAGTCGAACAGCCTTAGGAAAATACTTCTCAAGAAACATACCTTTGAATTCATCCCAGTCGAGAGCATCAATCTCATCAGCGTCCCTGATATTTTTAACCATCGACCACCACTGATCTACTTCACCCTCCAAATGGTAAAGAGCAAGACTAACCTTTTGATTGTCTGAACACCCCATGACATCGAAAATCTTCTCCAGTGCTTTAATCCACCCTTCAGCTAGCACAGGGTCAGATGATCCTCTGAATGATGGGGGATGTTGCCTCATGAAATGTTCCACCACTGACATGTTCCTCTGTGGTTGATCTGGCTGATCTCGTGCATGGATACCACCACCATTTATTGCTTGAGTCAACTGCGCCATTACTGCAACAAACTATTCAGTTCCAATTTCGATCATCCCAGGATGCTGATTCGGAAGGTTATTTCCTTCTGTATTCCTTCCCAGCACTACTTCCCTATTTCCTCTGCAGAAAACCATTCTAAACAAACATGTCTTAGATGAAGCAACATGGTAATCTTCAAATGCTATATCATTTCAATTTGACCATAAAAAAAATATTTTTGGAAAAACATTTAATAGAATTCTAACTCCTAAAGTTATCTAAACCGACCTTTGATACCAACTAGAAGGCCCCAGCCTTAAACCTTACTTAATCTTGAGTTATTACAAGATTACACATTGAGGATCTTTTCGGGTTTAGAGTTTTAGATAATTAGATCATAAAACTTTCATTACATTCCACATATAAATAAAGTGGTTACATAAAGATAGTATTCTTCTTTCCCATCAATGGAAACATATTTAAAATAAAACATGGATTCTTTCTTGACACTTCCTTGACACTATCATCATATCATGTACCTTTCCCTTGACCTGTGAAAAACATTTCAAAAAAACTTGGGATGAGCATAAAAATCTCAGTAAGGGATATAAAAATATGTGGAAAGGAAACATGGGTACATATATACATAATAATGAAATCATACTTTACCCATAAAACATAAGCACTTTAACATACCTCATCAAATCATGAATAAATCATAGAAATCATAAGACATAAAGGTAACTTGAGGCATTCATAACATTCTTACGTAGGGAGTAACCCTCTTGGTTACATTTGAAATACCCATCACAGTATATTCCCTAAATCTATTCGAAAAAACCTTAATGTTTCACTCCTTCGCGTTACCCAATGCATTGGAGATCTATATCGGGCTCACCCGCCCTTATTTTATCACGGAACCACCCGTCTTTATAATAATGCCAAAGAACCTCAACATAATCGTATCACATAAAACATGCAGAAAGGAAACATAACATTTCCACCTTTCAATCACAAGATATCAATACAACACATTGATATAAAAACATTATGAAAACCATTTTCAATACCAAAATAAAAGAAAAGTAAAACATGGTATTTATTTTTCTTTTAAAAAGAAGGTATGGCTTGTAGAGGAAGCCGAAACTCAAATAATGGTCATAGCGGCGGAGAAGTCGTTGTCGCCGCATACGTACGACAAAACATTCTCTTTTTTCGTTTAGTAAAATGCTTCATATAAAAAAGATTCCTTTTGGATAAACGTAAAATTCAAAGGGGTTTATACACCGTATAAAAGAAGGTTGAGTATAAAACAAGATATGCCTCAATGAAAGGAGATTGAGACGAAGTCTCATACCTCGGGTCCGACTTGACTCGATCGTTCTTTAATGTCCTAAATAATAAACCTGAGTTATTTTCTTCTTGCTTAAGAACATTTTTCAAGTTCATTATTCCTTTTATATCACTTATTGCCATGTCATGAACACTATGTAATTATTTAAGTTAACAACGGTCATTTTAATGATCATTGGTACTTGAGTCAAAAATAAACCCTTTATAATTACAAGTTGTTCATGTATCCATTATATCCAGAATTATAATCATGATGTATATATCATATATATCATATATATCCAGTATATACATGCATTTATAATATTACATATTCATTTATAGGTAAGAAATGAAATGCACCATTCATGGAGACGGTAAGTCGTACGTACGCATGAACGCTACTTTCATTTCTATTTTGTATTTTATAGAATGGAATCATAATGATATAAAGGTATATTATAATTCCAGTGTAATATCATATATATTATCATAACTCCATCCTTTATATGTCCCACATATGATATTTAATGAATCAAATCACTTTGAGGGGGCGGTAGTCCGCACTTCCTTAAATGAAGATATCACGTTTACCCATAATGGAAACCATAAAGGTATGCCCAAAATGAAAAATACAGAAGCTTAAGTAAAACATAAACATATTATATATCATATATAAATATAGTTTCATCTTAATGGCCACCTTTGAAGGTGTTAAAATAATGTTGAACAATCATCGTTTCGGGAGGCAGAAATTCACCATCCAGGGATACAGTATGTTCTTTAACCATTAGATGTAGGTGTGTGTAAGTGTAGATCTAATACTTCTTATAACAACATACTAGTATATTTAAGATACTGGATTTGTTACAAAAGAAAAGAATAAAAAGAGTTTAGGGGGTTGGAGAAGCAAAATAAAACAAAAGGACTCAAGTGAATACATTACCTTAACATCGGGTAACTCCCTTTAGTTTGAGCTCAAAGGCTTCCTTGGGAAGACTTATGCCCAAAGTGAGGCTTCAAGGAGTAAGAGATGGAAGTGGAGAGACAAAATGGGCAGGGTTTGGCCGAGCCAAAAGCTTTGGGAGTGTGGGTAAGGAGGTAGAGGTGGGGGCCTTTTATAAGAGGAGAGGAGGGGCACTCTTGGAAAGTAAAGAAATGTTACTTTATTTGAAAATGATTTTCGGATTCAAAAGGTCCCACATTGATATAATTAGAGGGTAAGATGATAAGGGTTCGAAATATATCCATCCAATAGGTTTTGTACATGTGTAGGTCATTGATTTTACATTATCCTTTCATTTAATTTAAATCCTTTATTTTTGAGGTAATCGCTGCATCATCATGATGTCATAAATAATTTAATTTATTTAAATTCTAAAAATTATAAAAAAACTACTATGATGTAGGAAAGCTTTTTATATTTCCAATTACTTTTTATAATCAAAAATCTGAATTGTATAACCCCATTTAACAATTGTTTTAGTAAAATAACTTATGTTTGTGTCATTTTTACTTTAACATTAAATAAAAAGGTATTTATGTCATTTTCCAACCAAAGTGGCTCCATGGGGTCCCAAAGTTGACCCATGGATTGTCTTGGTCGGCCATGACACATCAAATGAGGGTAGGACATGTTTCTAGGTCATTTCATTTTATTAAAATATTATTCTTACCTTAAACTACACTAATTACCTCTAATCGGGATTAAAAACTTAATAAGTTACTATTCACCCAAAAATTATTCTAATCTCATTGAACCACATTTTACTTCTTAATGACAACCATGTATGTCGTATTTTTGAAATTAAAAACACAAATATGGCAAATTTTCATTTAAACGGAAAATCAGTTTTTATAAGTACCACTTAGTGGTTTCACTATTCAACAAAAATTGAAGTTTTTCAGAAAATTACCAAAAATTCACCCTAAGCTATATTTGATATTCCGAATTCAAAAATGATGTCTATTTTACAAAATTAAAAACATATAAGTTGAATTAATTAATTCAATAATTAATTCCCGCTGTCAAAACAAATAGCGTGTTTTTATGAAAAAAAATGTATCAAAAGATTGACACTAGTTTAAGTCCGATTTCAAAGTGAAATTTATTCCAAAAACCACCATTGGATTAAATGGTAAAAATATATTCTAATTTCACTTTAAAACCAATTCAAAATATAATCTAATCATATAAATAAAGTAGATTAAAAATCAGTTTTGATGTAAAATGCAGTATTTTTCACTATTCATTAAAAATTGAACATTGTCCGAAAAATACCAAAAATTAAGAAAAAGTAAATTTTGATGTCCCAATCATAAATAATAAGTTTATTTTGAAAAACATAGCTTATAAAATTGTCAAAAGTTTGATTTAAAAAGGGTTTTCCCTCAAAAGGCAGTAAAACAATCTTTTAAGAATATTAGTGTCTTCGATGATTAAGATTGGATTTATTTTCATTTTAAGCCTCTAAAACACTATATAATTCATTAATAGACATAGATAAAAATATCTATTATTCATTACTTACTTGGGATGTTATAGTCAATCATATTTTGGATAAAAAAGAAGAATAAAAAAAAGAATATGATAAGAATCAGAATCAGCTAGCTCAAGTGATCGGCACCAAAACTCATTTTGGTGATCACCCAAAATACATTGAAGACACAGATTCTGAAGGAAAAAATCACTATAAAAGGGGTTTAGTACATTGAACAGGCCTTGAATAGATGGGAGAAGTTGTTACCATTCATTCCAAATGTTGAAGCTGAACTTTAAATCCCTTATAACGCTCAAAATGATAGAACAGACTCTGTCAAGGTTTCGATGGATATGTTTCTAGGCCTTGAAGCCTATTTCAAGATCTTCACGGAACGTGTTGCTGAGCATAGTAAGGCTTGAAATAATGGTGTGAATTAGTCTTACAATGTTGTTTAATGCCTGAAGAATCATTTGCACATGTAAAAAGAATTGGTACACTGGGAAAATAAACTCAACTCTCTCTTTATAAAACTGATTGATGATTTGAATGAAATGTTTGAAGACTTTCAAAGACCTGGTACCTCAAGTAGAGTAGCCATAGATGAGATTGTGAGTTTAAAGGAAAAGTTGGAAAATGAGAGTAATGAGATTGTTTCACTCTCAAATAGAGTTTTTATCTTGTAAGAGGACTACAAAATCAGGTTAGATGATTTCAATAACCAAGAAGTAAGACTTAAGGCTCGAGGAGCAATTAAACAACTTCATGAAGATAGGCTTCGGAAGTAAGAAAATATTATTTCTAAGTAGCATGAGAAGCTTAAGTCTCAGCAAGAAGCTATTGATAAACTCGTGGAGGATAGAAATTATTTAAAAAAATATTAATCTTATGATGTAACATATTTTGGAAAAACAGAAGCGTAAAGAATTAGTTTTGACCTCTTATTATAATGAAAAAAAATTCAAGTAACAATTATTGTTCATGTACTCTTTTTCTCTAATCTTTTGTGGGAAATAAATAAATTCCCTTCTTCTTTTTGAAAATCACAAATGGGGAGAATTGTTGTGAGAAGAATAATTTTTATGAATTCTTTTTTAAAAGGGAAAACTCAAGTAAAAGTAAAAAGAATGTGATCCCTAGTGTTTTAGTTTTAACCAAGGGTGGAATTAGTCATATTCGCTATTATTTTCTGAATATATTTATTAAAAATAAAGGAGATAAGTCTTTATTTTTTATTTTTTTTCTTTCTAAAAAGGGGGAGATTGTAGAGTCAAAACCTGTTTCAACTTTCCCATCAATCATTTGTTTTGGAAATCAAAAAATCACACATATCGTAATCACATATATTGTTTAACATGTGTGTTGTTTTAAGATTGTAATAACTCACATTGTATTTATTAAATTTTGTTTTCTTATCACAATCATGTATGTTTTTCATTCACATTGTTTTTAAAAAAAATCAAAATCAGAACCATATTGTGTATTTCATTATATTTAGGAATCGTATCAAGGATAAGTATCGAATAATAATCACATATATCATAATATATTCGAGCATCATAACCATATGAATCATAACCATATGAACCATAAACATGTGAATCGTAACTAGGTTAAGTACCACATAAAAATTATGCATTGTAACCAGGATTATTATAGTGTTGAATTCATGAATACTAACCAGGTTATGTATTATACTCATATTATGCATAGTATTCAAGTATTTTAACCAGTTTAAAAATAGTGCATCATAACCATGTTAAGAATTGTAACTAGGTTATAAATTAAAATCACAGGATGAATTGATAATCCTAGAAAACAAGTTATGTGTTGTAATTTTGAAATTAATTACAATACTATCATAACTTCAATATTGATTACATGTTACTCATACTCATTGTTTTATACTTTTATACTTAATAATTTATAACTAAAATGATGTCGTTGAGTTGGTTATTTAACAATACAAATGATGTCATATATTCTATTTTTTTACCATTGTAATGGAAGGTGTCCATGTCCCTTCTTGTTTTTTAGATAAATATGATCATTGGAGGAAATACGACCATTGGATCCTGATTCTAATAAATAGGAGGTCATTCAAACTAGAATACATAACATTTTCTTCTATATATTTCTAGAGATAGATGATGTGAATTCTCTCTTTATTCATACAAAATCCTTAAAGATACAATAAGTGACCAACTTGTTCCATGTTCTTGTATTTCTATAAGTGCATTGTTTCTTTTTTTTGTGACCTATTATTGTGATAACGATCGAGGGATTCCTGGGATAGGAAGACATGATACCAATAATCGTATCGAGGGATTTCAATTAATTGAAAGACAGAGGTGCCAATTACCTTCTTAGTTGAGGGCTTACGGGGATAGGAATATAGACATGTCGATCATCATATATAGGGCTTCCGAGGATAGAAAGGTAGTCGTGTTGATCATCGTATCAAGGGCTTACCAAAGTGGTGGTAAGACGGGCCTTTTATCCTAGGAGAAGGGATACCCTACTCTTTGGGATAAAAGAATTGTAATACTTTTACATTTTTTCTACTAATTGTATTAGAAAGGGAATTATATTGTTTCCTATTTCTATTCATATTTGTTTCAATTGTAATTGTTTAAATTACGATTCTTTCATAACATATTGTATTAATAGATTCTATATGATATATGGTAAAGTAATTTAGATTTGTATTACTATGATATTTGTATTCAATTATAATAAAAAAATTTTACATTAATTATATTATTAAATCATACCATATCCATCGGATCGAAGTCCTATAGTGTGAATTGTATTGATTGTGAATTAGATTAGTTTAAGATATATTAAACTAAGTTCCTTATTAAGTGTTTAAATAAAAAGTTTTAAACCTATAATTCACCCCCTCTTATATTGTTCCATCTAATATACATATACATCTATATTATGATCAAACAGAGCTCTCTAATGATCACATGTACATTGAGAATAAAGAGAAGAAGATTTCCAGATAGAAAGTTATGGGTAAGAATTAATCAATCAAATCTGATGGTTAGAATGTTTAGTTTCCAGTTTGTGAAAAGTATGGGGAAAAGAGCCTTGGGTAATGCCTTACTAAAATTGGGAAGTTTTTTCAGTGTGGTAAGTTTGGACATGTGCCCCGAGATAGTAATGAAATTTATAATAAGATAAATTATGATAAGAAAAGTTTAATGTGTTTTAAATGTGGTGATATGGGTAAATATTCAATTTTCATCCCATAGAAATATTTGAGGGATGAAAAGAATCCATACTATAAGAAAAAAAAGATAAGTGAGATCCTTTGAGACTATGTCAGTAGATGTTAGGCCATCCAATTAAGTTGTATCAGGTACATTGTTTATTTACTCATATTTTTTTAAAGTATTTTTCGATAATGGGTCTACACCTTCTTTTATTTTTGATTTATTTTCTAGTAAATTGTAAATATCACCTCAAAAAATTAGACAAGAACATATTGTTAAAACACAATAGGGTAATGTTATAGTGAAAATGGAATTTTATTAATCTTACAATTGTTTTTTTTTTGAAATACATTACCTAAAAATGTTGTTGTTTTCCCCCAGTAGAGTTTGATTTCATTCTGGGTATGGATTGGAATTTTTTTTATCATGCTAAGATTGAATTTGGAGATAATGAAGTTTTTTTCAGACAGAGTTTCAGTTTGTATACATGAACAAACCCATACAATTAATAATAGATCCTGAAGTGAAGAAATTGATAAAATATGGAAATGAATGTTATCTTAATCATATTACTGAAAACAAGAGAACTGTTTATATTAATGATGTGCCACTGGTAAATTAATACATTGATATTTTTCTTTATGAGTAACCAGGTGTTATACCTGATCAAGATTATTGGTGAGGGGTAGCCCCATGTTTTCTATTTGTTTTTCCTTGCTAAACCTTTGATTCCTAATTTGTTTTAAGTTGATGATTTCTGTTAGGGTTTCCCCCCCTTCTTCTCTCAAAAGGGGGTTTTCCTTTAAATAAAAAATTTGAAGGCCTCTGGGCTGTTGGGTGGATGTGGATACCTAATCGCGAAGTTTAATTCACAATTGAATTAGTACCTGATTCTAATAAAATTTTAGGGAACCCTTATCAGATGTCTAAATGGAACTTCTTAAATTAAAAAAATTATATGTAGGAGTTTCTTGACAAAGGATTCCTTCATCCTAGCACTTCACCATGGGGAAATCTTGTTTTGTTCATTAAAAATAATTATGGTTCTATGAGAATTTGGATTGATTATAAAGCTTTGAATATCATTATAGTTAATAATAAGTATCTTTTTCCTCACATCGATGACTTATTTGATCATCTTTAGGGAGCTTAATATTTTTACAAGATTGACTTGAGATCTAGGTACCATTATATGAAGGTAAATGAGGATTAAATTCCAAACACGGCTTTTCAAAGTAGATATAGCCATTATGATTTTTTTGTTCTGTCATTTGGGTTTACTAATGCACCTATTATATTCATGGATCTTATGAATAGAGTATTTCATGCATTCTTGCAGAAGTTTGTGGTTGTGATTATTGATGACTTTCTATTATATTCTAAAAGTAAAGTGGATCATGAAAAAAATCTATGGTTTTTCTTGAAAACCTTAAATGAAAAGAAAATGTATGGAAAATTATGTATGTGTGAATTTTGGTAGCAACATATTTCTTTCCTTGGTCACATTTTTTCTAAATATGGAATAACTGTTGATCCTACTAAAATTAAAGTTGTTAAATAATGTTCAAGACCCACAAATATAGCTGATATTAATAGTTTTCTAGGTTTAGAAGAATATTAAAGGAAGTTTCTTGAAAACTTTGCACGGTTATCTAGTCCACTGAATAAGTTAACTCAAAAAGGTGTTAAATTCATCTAGACAAAAGAATGTGATTATTGTTTTAAGACATGAAAGGAAGATTGATGAATACTCTAGTTCTAACTCTAACATCTATAAATGGTGAGTTTTCATCTATATTGATGCTTCATTAAAAAGACTTCATTATATTCTGATGCAGAATGAAATGGTAGTTGCTTATGATTCCAGACAACTAAAAACTCATGAGTTAAATTATCTCACACAAGATTTGGAATTAGAAACTGTGGGTTTTTTTTTTAAAATTTTGGATACATAATTTATATAGAGAAAAATGTGAAATATATACTAACCATAAAATTATGATGTATATATTAAGTCAAAATTAATTAAACATGAGGTATAGAAGATGGATGGAATTTATAAAGGATTATTATTGTATGATTAATTACCATCCTAGAAAAACAAACAAAGTAGAACATATATCTAGTCGAAAACATCACACATCATTAACTATGTTATAGTTTTCATAAGACTCTTTGATTAATGATTTGATAAATTTATGCTTGGAAGTTGTTGGTGAATGAAATTCCTATATTTTGTTTGAAGTTGAAGAATAGTGATCTTTGTCAGATAGAATTATTCAAGTTTATAAGGTAGGTGAGGATCTATAGAAAAATGAAGAATTGGTTAAATTTGGTAAGTTTCAAAAACATAACATTGATAAAGATTTTGTTTTGAGATTTAGAAAAATATTGTGTGTGGCTTATGATTCTCAGCTAAAGATAGAGTTGTTGTGAAAATCTCATAGTTCTCTATTTTTAGTTTATTCTAGAAGTAAAAATATGTACAGAGTCCTTCGGGAGTATTCTTGTGGGATGGAATGAAATGAGATATTTCAAATTTTACCATGAAATGTTTGTAATGTCAATAGGTTAAATAAGAGTGGAAGTTACCTAAGGGGATGCTTCATCCTTTACCAATGCTCGAGTGGCAATGGGAAAATATTTACATGCTCTTTCTTGTGGGAATACCATAGACTTATTGAGGTAACAATGCATTCTAAGTTATTACTGATCGACTAACTAAATCTGCTCATGTCATTCTTATTAGAGATACTATGTATTTGGATTTTCTTCTCGAATGTACCTCAAAAAGATTGTCTAGTTACACGGAGTTCTACTTTCCATTCTATCTAACTATGATCTTAGGTTTATTTCTAACTTTTGGAAAGGACTTTCGTATTCATTGGGAACAGAACTAGATTTTAGTATATATTTTCATCCTCAATAAGATGGTAGTTAGAATAGACAATTACAATATTGGAGGATATGATTTGAGCCTATTCAATGAAATATCAGGGAAGTTGGTATCATCATATTTCTTTATTCGAATTTTCATATAATAACAATTTTCATTCTAGTATACAAATGACACCTTTTGAGGCATTATATGGGAATCGGTGTCGAACTCCATCTTGTTGGGTTGAAGTCGGGGAATGGAAGTTGATGGGAACGGAATTAGTAGAGGAAGTTTTTAAGAATGTGGAGATGATTTGTAAACCATGAGGATAGCTTAGAGATGAAAGAATTTTTATGTAGATAATATGAGGAAAGAATTTTCTTTTGAGGTTAGTGATCCTTTTTTTCTTAGAATCTCACCATGGAAAACTGTTATGAATTTTGGAAGGAAAAGAAATATAAGTCCTTGGTTCATAGGGCCTTGTGAAATCTCAGATAATGTTGCACCAATCACCTATCGAGTAGCATTTCCTTTGATTTTATCTCAGGTACACAATGTTTTTTATGTTTCTATGTTGAGAAATTATCATCCATATTCATCTCATGCTTTGAGCCAATAAGTAGTTTAGCTGGAAGAGAACCTTTCTTATGAAGAGAAACCTATTCAGATTCTTGATCTAAGAGAACAAGTATTGTGGAATAATTTAATACTCCAGGTAAAGATTTTTTGGAGAAACCACATGATTGATGAAGAAACTTGGGAATATAAAAATGCTATGAGGGAAAGGTACCCTCACTTTTTTAATATGTATATAAAATTATGAGGATGCAATTTCTAGAAGGTGGGGAGGATGTAAAACCACGAGGATTTAAAAATAAATTGAAATGCCTGAAACATTAAGACTGTGAAAAAAAACATTTTGAAGGAGATAGATATAAACTATCCAATAAACATAATTTTTTCACTTCTATGATTTTAATTTTCAAAAATGGACATCTACGGTTGTGATAAATAAGTTATTTGGAGTTTGATAGAACCAACTTTTTTAGTGAATAGTAACATACCCATATGAATAGTAATATGAATAGTAACATTACCATTATAAATAATAAAAAAATTATAATTTTTTTTCTTAAGGTTATAATATAATAAGATCTTGATTAATTTTTTAAGGTAAATAAAATCAGTTATTGTTTTAAAATTGTTATTTTCTAGAATAAAATGATATTTTATTTAAAAAATAATTTTCTTAAATTTATAAAATTATTTTCAAAAAAATAATATTTGAATTCTATATATCGTAAAATGGTTAGGGTGAATTTTTGGTATTTTTCTAAAATTATTGAATTTTTGATGAATAGTAAAATACAGTAATAAACAATATATATACATTATCAGTTAAATACACTATTCTTAGAGTCATGGATAATGTAAGCACCCTTGGTTCAAACTCACATGCTTATATTACAATTTTGGGCCACATGAATTAATATTATTCATAGTCTTGAGAAAAAATAGTAAACTAATGATTAAAATAATGGAGAATCCTCATCTCCTCTACTATAAATACCACACTCAACCCACCTCTTCCTCTCACACCTCTCAAAATTTTACCGCTATCTAAATTATAAATAATCCCCTTACCAAGGATATTTCTCATGTCCAAAACCTAATGGTCTCACCAAAAGGCCAAAATCAATGGCCTTAAGGAGGATCTCAATGAGAAGAGATCAAGAGGTAAAAATCCCCTTTCTTTTTCTAGTGTTTTCTTTTCAATTAATTTCTTTTCTAATACTCTCCTTTCGTCCCGTTTTTCAAGAGATATGAAAGATAAAGTATTATATATTTTCTTTATTTTTATCATTTTTATGAAAAAATTCTTTATCATTATTCATTTTCTCTTCCTCTTATTCTAAATATAAAAACATCATCTGTGAAGTGTCGTTTTACTGACATCATGGATGGTGTGTCTTCAATTTCCTTTACTTACATCAATGATGGTTGTAAAACTATTTTAATGGTTAATTTTTTTTAATGTTTATGATATAACCTCACTTATGTTTTCTAGTTATCTTATATGAATAATATTAATGATATATGATCAAACAAGATCGCGATTATCGAAGAACCGCCAAAATGATCAAAATAAATTTCACTAATGATTTATCTAATGATTCATCCTCATAACATAGAACCAAAATTATGTATGGAATAATTTAATATTTTGGAGACATATTATTATAATTTCATTCCACTTCTTTGGTCTCTCTTTTATTTGACAAGAAAATCCCTTATGAACCGACCATTGAAATCTTGTGAAGAAGACACTAGAAATCAAAGAAAATAACAAAACATTATTAACAAATTTGATGAATTATGTTATAAAATGATCATATAAGGTGTTATAAACTTGATTATGATCCTTTAGAATATTAATAACACTCTATTAACCTTTATAAATTATTTTTAAACCATTTTGATGTACAAAAAACTCGATGTAAGGGAATTCTTAACCCAATTCCTATTTTTTGGGTTAAACATCTCCTTCATTGATTAAGTGATACATAGATTTTTTGTGTAATTAATTTAGTTTATATTATAATTTTTTTTGAGTATTTATATTATATTAACATAATAATTTCATTCCTTTAATTATCACTTCAATTGTATGATATTTTTAAGGGACTTTCCTTTAAAAATATTCTTTTAAAATTCTATTTTACGAAATTCAAAATGATTGTTTTTATGCAAGTATTCTTGTTGGGTGAATATTTTATAGTTCATGGGAATTTTTTATAATAAATATTGGGACCAATATTTCCCTCTAATGAATTGGGTATGTGTATGTTGGAGGTCGGTCGTATGTTTACTCCAAGTGTAATTATAATGGTTATGCCATACGGTAGTTGTGAGGGTTACGTTGTAAGGTAGCAGTGGGGGTTAAAAATCATAAGGTATCCATGAGGGTTACCAAATTAAGTATTTAATTCCCAAAGACACATTTATTTTCTATTTATGTTTTCTATGTTTATGGAAATCTCAGGTTTTATAAAGTAAGTATATGTAAATTTATAGGTAAGAAGCATGTCTTTGTGAAAATAATTTCATATGTTTATAAGTATACATGAAATAATGGTTTCTATCTTTATTTTTATATCCCTTAATAAGATTTTTATACTCATCCCTTGTTTTAAAATATTTCTCACATGTTATAAGGATGTGTAAGAGAAAGAAGGAACTCATGTTAAATGTTATCAAGATCTTTCAAAGAAATCATGTGGTTGTTTTTTGTTAAAATTTTATGTTTTGGAAGAAATGAATACTATTTTAATATTACCCACTTTTTATTCTTGTGGGTTTATATTCATGATTTATGTCCTAAATTTATAAAAATTCTACCTTAAAATATTTCTTTGGATGTAAAGAAGTGAAATCAAGTTGAAATGGCTAGATTATGTATTATTTAAGGCTGAGACCTTATACTCTATCATAACCATGATGAAGGGTAAGATGATTTCAGTGATTAATTTCCCTAATATGTAGCTATTAAGTTCAAATATTTTCATGTATTAATTGGTGGAAAACAAAAAAAAATTATTTTTTTTCCAATGTGGTATAGTTCACTATATATTCACAAGGTGTCTAAAAAAGATTGAAACTATCCACTATAAGGAATGTAAAATTTTGAAATATGATTCTGATAATGAGTCTATTTATTTAATAGGAATAAAATTTGGAATTATTACTCAAATTTATTTATACATATTTCAATTATGAAAAAAAATCCTGATGGAGATAGTACACATCAATGTATCTGAAAAAAGACTAATATCATATAAAACGATTAATAGATATGAAATTTCAACTTCAATGTGAAATAGAGGAGTTATACATTAATAGTAATAAAAATAAAATATCCATGTATTTTTAATGAATATATATATTATATTAGTTGAATAAAAATATACATATGTTTTCTAGAGATTTTTGTAGATAACTATAGTTTTCTATGAGAAAACATTTGTGATAAATTTGAATTTATTTTTGAACGTTTTATAAAAATGAACGGTATTCAAAGAAAATAATTTATGCATTCAATATAATAGAATAATTATTTAGAAAATTGAAGGTACAATTGGTAAAATGATGAAAATAGAAGATGAATTGTATTATAGTGTTTTCAATAAAATGTAAAAAAATGATATTTTTTTAGATGTTTAAGTCAAGGACTGTAAGAATATGATGTAATGATCATTAATAATATCATGATTGGTTAATACCATAATTATAAGGGTAATATTATAATATTTATGAGGTTGAATAATCCATATACTTAGAAATAATAATATTGTAAAAAGGAAATAATTATTTAAAATCCGGAAATAAAATTATATATATTTATTTAATTATATAAAATCAGTTTGGATGCTATAAATATATGTATTTAAAAATAAATTATTTTTCCCACTAATTATTTTCTAATTATATTGTTAATTGTGACACACAATGACATATGTTTATATGTAAATAGAATAGTTATGATTCTATTCCCCCAAATTTATATATAGAAGGATTATGTCTATCATTTAAAATATTGAAGAATTTTTTATAGATATTTTTTAACATCCTGCCGTTGGATATAGTTACTTTGATTATAGAGAAATGATTAATTTTATTATTAGATCCAAAGTAATAGAGATACAAGCTATAAATATAATCCTATTAGAAATTAAATTTTCACCATTTCTGGGAGAGAATGTTATCCTTAGTAAAATTACACGCAAATCAATAAAAAAGAAAAACACACAAATAATTGATAGTGGGTGGCCATTTTATAGTAATATAAATTCATATTTATTTATAATTATAAGGATTAATTTGGATGGAAATATTTTATTTTTCAATTATAGATAATTAATGATCAATAGTTATGGAAATATAATATTAATAAGGGTATTTGAAAATAATGAAAAAATATTCCATGGTGTAATTTGGAATAATTTATTGAGAGTGGGTTAACATTCGAATTCATGAATTAATTTAAAAATTAATTACAAGGTTTACTAAATTATTGGAATGGGTGATGGTTCATTCATGTAAGTATGGGGGAGTAATTGTTATCTCTATTAGTAGGGTAGTAAAAAGAACTTGCATTTTATTTTGAAGGTTAAGGAAATAATTAACAGATAAATAACATGGATATACAAAAAAAAAAAATAAATAAAATATTTAGAAAATTCAATATTTGATATATATATTCCTAAACATTAATTTGAATTTGAAAGAAAAGTATGATTCATGTATGAGAGGAAATATTGGATAAAATCACTAATGTCCAAAGAGGAATAAATAATCATGTTTACAATTTTTTATACATACTGATCTATGTAATCTCATGAAACATAAATTAATGATATTTTAATATAATTACATTATATTTAATAATTACGATTTTTCAATATAATGAAAAATATTCATGAAACCCATCAAATTGGTGATGGTGTGTACCAAAAGATACTTGATGCTGGACTAAATTTAAATTCTAAGGGTGTTAAATATTCTATAAACAGATAATGGCATGAAGTGTAGCATATTTGAAGGTGAAAATTATATATAGAATGAGAGATTAAAAATTATTTTTTATTTATTAATTATTATATATTTAATGACACTAAAAAATATGTGGAATTGAATAAAGGAAACAAAAATATTTTGGAGTACTTCAAAGTAGTTCCTATATTTTAATTAATAAAGGAATGGATGGGAAGTGTGGTGATGAAGTTTTTCATTTTTTAATTCAATGTATTTCAAAAAATATAAATGAAGGAAATTTATTTAACAAGTTGATCAAAAATATTATTAAAATCAAAGATATTATAGACATTAAGGGAAATTCTATAAATAAATTTATAAATTCTAATATATTAGAGATATGTGATTAAGTGGATGACTATGAAATACTTTTAGGATAACTATGAATACCAATTAATGAAAAAGGCACTAAGAATTAATTGGATGATGGAATATGATTTGTACTAAGAAATTTAACATTATTAAGGTTTAAAATGGGATCAAAATTTGATGAGTTCGATATCATTCGTAATAGGATTTATCAAACACATTGTCTTAAAATTAAGTGGTCTAATAAATCTATTTTTTGTCATAAGTAGAGTTAAAAAAAAATAATTTTTAATAATTATTAATTGTTTAAATATATGAATTGAGAAAATTATTAAGGATCAAAATTTTCTACTTTTAAAGATTCAAAGTGATCAAAATATGATTAGGAATCATAAAAATATACATTATGTGTATTGGGATGTTATTTGAAACAAGGAAATTAATGTTTCTAAATGTTTTACTAAAATTGATGGTATAGATGTTGGGGATGCATCTAAACTAGTGTTAATATATGAGATAATAAAACTAAAAATTTTATTATAAATTTTTAATGTTCATAATATATAATAAATTAAATATAAAGGAATAATTATTATAATATTTTAGTCAATAAAAATGTTTATATTGAAAAACATGTATGTTTTTAATATAGTGATGATGAATTCTTGGCGTATCATATTAATAAAAATATATATTGGTAAAATTAGGCCACATGAATATTTAATTCTTTGATATATTCATGTAGGATGAAATTGGAGTCTAAGAGAGGTTGTTATGATTATAAAAACTATATAAAAATCACAAAATAGGGCTTTTTCATGGTATGTAACTTTATTGATGATATTATCTTTGGTGGTAAAAAATCAATATATGAATGATTATTTTAAATTTTTGAGTCTACAATTTGAAATTTTAATGATCATAAAAAATAAATATTCCACATTTTAGTATGTAAATAAAAATATTTCTCACACTTTTATTCCTCATGTAAATTTTGGCAGGGAAGTAATAAAAAATATAATATCTAAGATAAAAAACCTTTCTTACACTGATTTATCTTGAATCATAACTAAGTATACATGATGATATAATGTAAATGGATCCAAAAATATTAAATAAAATGATTATAATATTTTAACATTTAGTTATAATTAGTAATTAAAAAAATTACAATGTCATTAACAACCCAGTTTCAAACTGATATGAAAGATAAAAAATCTTCATTTTGTAAAATTAATCATGAGGTATTTTCTATATACCCATGATTATTGTATAGTTTATGATTTATGAAATGGATGTTTTGGAATATAATATGAAAATTTGTTTATATATATTATGGATAGTAAATTTAGACATTTTACAGACCATTTAATTTGAAGAATTTTTATTAGTTATCCTTGTAAGAAGAAATAAATTACATCACTCAGCACACCTTATGTTGAGTATATTTTGATATTTAATGCATGTCTTCAACTAATTTTTTTTAAATCAATTAATATATGACCTTACAAATAATATAAAAGAGTTAATGGTGATACTGTGTTGAAAAATGTGTTATTGGTTATAAGGAATATAACGAAACAATATTTTAAAAATAATATTTAAATTAGATACCACATTATCTAAAAAATGTGGTACATATAGTTATCAAAGTGTAGTACATTAGAATAAAGATACTAATGGTGTATATTCTAACAAATCCATTAGCTAAAATTATTATTTGAGAAGAAGAATAATATAAAACATTGTGCCTAAGAAACACCAAATTAAAATAGGGGTATGGTATATCCCCTCTTGAAATATGTGTTTAATTCTAAGAATGGATAATCATTAATGGGGAGTCTTGGTATTCATTTTGTACATTATCAATGGGAGATAACCCATAAAAAAGAAATTTTTTGGAATAAGGGGAATCATAAAACATATAAATATTATGGAAAGGGGGTAAATATATCATTATGATAGACTATTTTGATATAGGAATTTGGGGACACATAATCCATGATAATTAAAATTTATTATGAATTATAATAAATGGAGATATACAAAATAACAATATTAAAGAGTTATTGGAATACTATAAGAAATGTGATTAAAAAAACTAATATTTTCTATATTTAGAATGAATCATGTATAAAATGAGAGTTATAATAGGATTTTTTTCTAGATATGTTTTCCTAAGTATATAATTTTTTTCAGAAATATTTTTTATTTTATAATGAAATCATAAATTAACATAGGATTTTATAAAAAAACCTAGTGGAGGAGAATAATGGAATCACTATTGACCATAAATGATGGAAGGAGAACAGTCATTACCATATTTTTTGGTGAATGAGAACAGTTTTTACCATATTGAAGAACATGATACAATTCTTATTTTCTAATAATTAATGATGGAAGGAAATTATAATCCTAGTGATGCCTTGAGGAAAATTCATTATAATTCATATATGAAAACATTATAGTTCTATAACCTCAATCGTAGTGCTGGGAATTTTCAGAGAGTCACTATAGAAAAAAATTATGAACCATTTGAAAATTAAGCCACAACATTTCTAAGAACATGATTCCTTTATGCCGTTTAAAAATGGTCAAGATTGAGGAAACTATTCCATAACACAAGTTATAGTGGAATTTATTATATAAATATATATATTCAAAATAATTATAGAAATAATTATTTTCATGGGGAAATGTTGTTTTATATACAAATGATTTACTTGGTTATGGAAATTATCTTGGATATAACCAACTTACTCTTTAGAGTTATTGAAATATGTAGGAGACATCATAGAAAAACCATAACATAACATAAAATAAAGAAGTTGGTCTGTAATAGGGTGTGTGATATTGATGTAAAAATATAGAAGTGTACATTTTATATTAACTTATAATGTTTTTGAGACATAAATATTATAATCGTAATAATATCTCTTGTTCAAGAATGTTTGGATTTTGAGGAAATATCCTTTCTAAATTTAATATATTCCAATGTATACTTCTCAATGATAGTTTAAATAATATTCTATTATTTTTATCTAATCATAGAGTGATAAAAATAATGAAATGGAAACATTCTATTTGGTTGTGTGGGGGTGTTGTACCAAAAAATTAAAACATCTCCTTATACACAAGTAAATATTCTCCATTGATTTATCTAATGTTATTAATTTTATTTAATAATATACTTTATTTTATAGGTTGGTAATAAAATTTAGAGGAAGAATGAATGAATACTGTCATAGCTAGTAGCATATATTGGCTGTATATTATACAAAAACTCTATAAAAACTCCTTCCATTGAAAATAGATATTCCACCCCCCCCCCCATTAAATTTCTCTTTAAAATATCCATTATGATACTATTTAGAAAGGAAATATGTAAATAACATCATGTTTTTTTTGTTTTATTCACCTAAAACTCCATAACACTTAATAAATTTAGGAATAGTTTCATGCATTAGTTCAATGTCCTATTTTTTTTAAGGATAATAAATTTGATAGTTTGGATAAATTAAGTGTAGAGAAATAATATATCTTAATTTTTTTATTGAAATTTTAAATCTTTGTAGTAATGATTTTATGATTTGGTTAAATATTGGGTTTTCTATTGGTTTGATTATTATTAATATAAGATATATTAACCAATTTACCACATATATTCTCTATAGAAATCTAGTTTTTTGATTCTGTTAATAATGATTTAAAATTCACAATATCATGTATGAATAATTCATAATTTTGAGTTTTATTCATTTATGAAAATCATTAGAGTAATAAAAAATAAATGAAAAAATATATAAATAATGAATATTAAATGTAAGAAATGATCATATTGGATAATTGAATATAATTTTTTAACATGTAAATTCATCACAAACCTATCCTAAATAATAGTTAATCCTTAGTAATATGATTTAGTAAAGAGGATTTTATATCTCTTAAGTTATGATTCCCACAATCAATATCCATTCCTTTTACATTATTTAAATTTTTTTACATATAATAAAATTGTAGAACTCTTAAGTTGAGTTTGATTTATTTTGTAAAAACATTAATCTTTAATGGCCAATATTAAAATATCAAATAGTAAAATTATGGTCAATATATTAGATTTTTTTTTATTTGTGACATATTATATATAATGATAAATTATTATTATATCATTCCAAAGTTAATTAAATCCATAAGAACATGTTCATCACATTTCCCTACTCAAGATATTTTACCCTAAAACAAAATAACCATAATGAATAGATCATCAGGTTTCATATATAAAAATATCTCATATATATATTCTATGAAACTATTGTTTGATACTTTTTAAACCACCAATTTTAAAATACACCTAATTTAGAATAGTATATCGTAGGAACTTGAATACTTAATAATTCACTCCAAAAATCCTCACCAATATCACAGATTACTCATATTTTGATACATTCACCTAAAATATTTGAGAAATTAATTTTTGAGGTGAATTTAATGAGTAATAATTATTAGAAAAACCAAACATTTTTAAATATTACTAAGTAATGAAGAAAACAACAAACTTCCTTCTTTCAGGAAATAAAAAACACTAAGTAGATTTTATAGTAAATAATTGTGATAAATAAAATGGAATCCAAAAAATTATTTGGTTCCTGCTCCCTTGGGTAAACCACAGGGGTATATTTTACTTTGGATATTAGAGATCATAGATGATTTTATGTAAATAACCCTAGAAGACAATAATATCAATGTGTAGAACACAGTCCCCCATGGTAATGGTGGGAAATTATTTTTTTATCTATTAATAGCATCATTCATTTTCTCTCATATTAATCTTTTTTTGTCTACATGGATTCCAATGTATTTTTATTTTTACATGTCTATAATGAAACCATAGAAAACCTCTCCTGTCCATCTCAAAACCCCCACCAATTACCAAATGTTTTGGTCCAAAAATTTAAGGTTATATCCATTATCATTGTATAGAGAAAGTTTTTCTAATCTATTTTTTCATTTTACTAATTTAGTAGTTAATTAATTAAAAAAGTTATATCATGTCATATATCAACTTAATTTCCTTCATTATATGTTCATATTTTTTGTTTGATACATTATTATTTCATTCATGATAATCTAATAATTATTATAAATTATTCTTGAATGGAGGATGCCTGAAAATTAAAATTATTTTAATATTAATTTTCTTAGTAGCAATATAATGAAATTGGTTTTACAATATTATATATTCTATCATGTTATTTATTTATTTAGTTAATTTAATCTATTATTTTTTATGATAAATTGTTTTCATATATGTAAATATGATTTTTGCGTAGATTTAGTCAGAATAATGTCATAGTATTTAGTTATATTTTGCTTTATCTAGGTCATATAATCTCTATCTCTTATCATAGGTTATAGTAAGAAAATTCTATTTAGTTAGATCTTGGAATGCTATTATGTATTACAACTGATTCAGAATATGTATTGGGAAAATCCTACCACTATTAATGACATTATCAATAATTAAAAATAATATATATCTATATGTACATTTCCATCAGAGACATCCTATCTCATAGATGATGAAATCCGTATAGAATTTGTTAAATTAAAAATAGATCTCCATGACTACTTAATGATATTCCCATATCAGTATCAATGATTTTGTCCTAGCCAATAATATTTGATTTCAACTAATAATGATATCATTTTCTTCATAGTTTCACTATTATAGTATTATTAAAATATTTATCATATTTGATGATCCAATCAGGACTTCTAACATCCACATGCCTTTTTGAGGTGGTTCGGTCACATGTAGTGTTAACTCAATATATATTCTCACTACCTTCTACTTCATTTTATCAGTTTCATGTCATGGTTTTATAATTCAAATGAATTTTACAATGAAAATTAAATTTTTATGTGTATCTCCTTATGAAATCCCTCTTAAATTCATTTTATTATTTATAACATTTTTAGTTTCTTATATCAAGGAATTCCACTACATATAAAATCTTTTAAAATTATTAAATTTCTAAAATAAGACTATATTGACTTTAGAGACTACGTGGTATAGTTGTGTATTCATTATAGTAAATGTATTTTTTTTAAATTCTATTCCAAAAATATTTTAAAACAATGAGAAATATAGGATTTTAATTCACCAATAATGAACATAAAATGGGTAATAATTTGGTTCACCAATTTCACATAACTTTTGGTAATATAATTAATTCCCATATATCCCCAAAATTAAAACCAATAATAGAAAACATAAAAATACGAAATAAATTATTCATATATATTATTAATTTAAAATATTTATAATGTATACAAATTAATAATTTAATGATATAGGAAAAATATATAGTAATAAAGAGAAATTTTATATCTTGCTACTAACGATAGGATTAGACATGTAATGTCATATCATGTCACATAATGGGTGAAAATAAATCAATAATCAATTATAATATAGTAAGTATATATAATCCAAAGAAATATTTGGGCATCACATGACTAAAAAGTACTATAAAACCATAGATCTACTAGAAAAAAATTAATACACTATGACATTGACAAATCTTCTACATCATAAATTTACTTTTTTAAATCAAAATTTTATTCATTTTCTGTATAACAATTATCAAAAAAATTATTAAAGGTAAAACTTTGTTTTAAAAAATTGCATTAATTATTATATATATAATAATATGTTCATATGAACACTTTCCTTCATTTGAAATTTATGAACCTAAATAAGATAAGTTTAAAGAATTGATATATTAAGTTATTCTTATAAAGAACATATAAATAAAAATATGGAAGTAATATAGATATTAACAGTGAAATTTCATCACCATGGATTCCCTAATGGGAAACTTATACCCTATTTCCATTTTCTGAATATAAACTATTAAAAAATTCATATCAAAACATAATATTAGTTATGGTTTTCCAACTGTTTGTTTAATCAAAGATCTCAATAATGAATGGACATGAGAAGAAAAATGATATAAATGAAATCAGAAAAATAAACCTTATTATAAATAATTTTATTCAATGTGAATTTCTAGATCATAAATTTATATTTGATTAGAAAATAATGTTAAATAATAAGAGTTTGATACATTAAATTGATTCTATAAGTAGCACCATAGTTCTTATGTAGTTCCAATGGAGGAGGAAATATTTTTTATTTTTATAAACCATTAAATGATAAAAGTCATATAATATTATTAACTAAAATTAATTTCCATGGACACTACCTAAGTTCTATTACCCCCGATACTGAGATACAGTTAGAGACAATACTCTAGATTAATGCCAATAAATATTTTATTGAAGTAGAATCCTGGTAGTGGCTCCAGTTAGTCAATTGATCATCTATTTAATTGAAATTTTGGTTTATTTAGGCCTTTACCTAATACCACTATATGAAAATTTCATCCTTCTTCACTTTAATATCCACCAATATTTCTCAATTTTTGTTATTTCTTGGAAAAACTAAATTAAAAAAAATTCAAATTCAAAAAATAAATTACATTTCTAAGAGTAATTTAAGGATAATTATATGGGTTTAACAATAAACTATAAATGTTACTACACTATAAACTTATATTTTTATAACATATTGATATTTTTATCTTCCCCATATTTATATATTAATTATATTTAGTATAAAGACATATAAATTAATTTTATTTAAATGAATTTATAAATAAATGGCACTAAAATGATCCCCTAAAAAAGGTGATTCATTTTATGTAAAATGTTTTTTCAAATAATATTTTTTACTCCTTAACATAAATGTGGTATTAATGAAAGGATTGTTAGTTTTATTTTTGAACCAATGACCCATTGTAAGATCTTGATCATTTCTAGAGCTGACTCATCCTCTTTTTGCAAGTACTCTTTTGTTTTTTAGTAAATCAGGGTTTGGGTTTTTTGGGGTTGTTTTATGTGAAATTATAGTATTTTGGAAGCTAATATGGATATTCATGGTTGGCATTTGGTTGGGGGAAACTGTGTAGTTTGGACCCAAAAATCATACACCCAGTTTGGAGAGGCAGGGGGTGGAGGACGGTTGGTTAAACGTTTGGAAAATCAGAGACCTCCCCCCAAACCATGAAAATGCCAACCTAGGTGATTTTCATGGTCGGTGGAATATTTTTCAAACCATTATAACTTGTAATAGTAAATTTTTATCTCCTATGGGAGGGAAATTAATAGGGAACACATGTTGTTAAACCATGAACCCCTATACATGAAACTAAGTGTGCAGTTTTTCAGTCACCCAAAAAATTATTTTAAAATTCTGAAACACCCTATGTTTCAACCTCATTTGAACATGTCTGACCTCAAATGATATTCTACAATTTTAAAGTCTCTTGGATATATTCCATGTCTATCTAAACTCTTTTATTGATGAATTTGTGATAAAGTTAAAGAATCATCACCTCTCCTAGAAAGAAATCTCTTTCCATGTGGTTTCAACTTTCTCTCATATCTCCATATGTATGAGGAGGAATGATTTATTCTCCATTAGTGTTATATTGGATTTTTTTTCAGTATTGATATGTTTGATATTGGATCTAGGTTTTGTTTCTTGATCTCGTTTTTCATTGTGATCTTGATAGATCTGTTTCAATTCGAGGGTTTCTAGCTTGGAAAATACTCATAAAATATCATGTGGAAGGTTCTCTAAATGTCAATTCCCATATTACTAGATTATAATTACATACAAGTATTGTGTAATTTCAATTTAATTATTTTTCAATAAATATATAAATTGGATTAATTAACTAGTTATTTATCTAATGGAATCTTGGAATTTTTTTGTTGAATATCCATGTGATAATGAAATGGGATAAACATTGGAAATTAAATTTGGTAATTATGATTATGAAAATGATGATTAACTTGGAAATTAATTGATTGATTATGGGAATTAAGGAATGGTTGACTTATCCTTGTGGAGGTAATGATTTATGTGATTAAATGTTGATAAATGGTTTAATGGTGAATTGTTCATATTATTCTATGTGATTAATGTGAAGAAAAATAATGAGAATGTTTGATAATATGGTTCATGATGATTAAAATTGATAATATGTTATATATGATATAAGTGTGATTGATTGATAAATATTTTGTGGGGTAGTGACTAATTCTTTAAATACCCATGAGTTTTTAGTCATGATTTTCTTGGCCCAAATGAATTCTTATAAATATAATTATTTTGGACATGTACATAGGATCCAAATACCCATTATATGTGTGGTAGGGACTGATTTTACAAATATTAACATGGTGATACACAAGATGTTCTAGGACCAAAACTTAGGCATTGGACTATGTATCCATTTAGCTGTGGTATAAAAGTGAAACGATTTTAATAATTAATTCCCATATTATAATGAATTGTAATTCCCTGTGTGATAAAGTTCAGACTCTAGAATAGTAAAAAGTAGGCATTGGTAGTTTTTGGTGTCATTTTTAACCCATAAAATTATATGGTTAACTGTATAATATTGATATGCGATAACGATTTACTTTATGAATTATACATTATTCTTTATTTAATTTATATATTGTTTTATACTAGATATTTTTTATATGTTTTTAGTGGTTTCCTAATTATTTTTACTCAAACCCTACTTGGGATGCATGATCAGTACATGAATAGACTTCATGTTTTTATGATGAGATAATGGAAAATCCATATGTTATATGGATGATTTGAGATGGAGCATGGATTAGGGGACCATATATGATGTCGATACTTTCTTGGGAGATTTCAATAACTTTATTTTGGGGGTTTCATTTGACAACTGACATATAATTGGACTGAAATATCTATTAAATTAATTTGGGTATAGTATTCTTGTGTTGGACATCATGTGATACTCGTATTATTCTGGTTGTGGTTATTATATTATAGAAAATTTTTATTTATTTATTTTGTTTTCTACTTTGATAAAAGGGTATAGTATGCCCATTATATATATTAGATCCTAACTTCTAGTTTAAATCCTCTAGAATATGGGGATTAATTCTTGAGGCTACATAACTAACCATCTTGGGGAACCCACATGTGAAACCCAAGTCAAGATCTTACAAATTTGTACCATAGGTACAGTTATTTTCATTTCATTTTATTCACTTTTTAGGAACGGTGGATATGGTACATGGATAAGTTGAGCCTTGGTTAAAAACATATCTTTGTGACTAGCTCACCCATATATGGGGTAAAACTAAGTACCTGGGTGAGATTGTTATAATTAATGTTTTTTGTTATGGTTGAATGTTATTTCACATCTAGTGATGCACATGTTGTGTGATGTTGTTATTTTTAGATATTTTTGTATTGTGACCCAGAATTGAATGAGATTTGTGTAATAATTAATCATTATAAGAAATAAGTATTCACAGTTACATGCATAATTTAGGTCACAGGGAAAATCATGTTTTGGGTAGGTTGATTAAATGAAAATAGTTTTATTCCTTGCATAATTTAAATGAGAAAGGTTCCTAATGTTAAATTGAAAATTAAAAAATGATTCTAAATGTGATTAATGAAATGGATAAATGGGTTTGTAATGTAAAATATTTTAACCTAAATGTTCATCATGCCTCTTAAACATGACCTAGATGACGTATGGTGGAGGTTTGTGATACCACCTCATTTTTTATCAAGTGGTGGTGTATAAAGGATGAATTGTTTTGAATTTATGTGAACCCCTCTTAACTAAATGTATTAATTTTGTGTTACTTTTCATGGGACATGTTCTTGGAATTGTATATATATGCCTTGATTATTATTATTATTAATAGAATGGAAGGACTACATGGCTAGAAATTTTCCTCTAGTTGAAGAACATGTGGATCTGGTAGTACTGGGTGAAGGTCCATAAGAGGAGTTCTATGAGAAATTTTCTTATTTTATTTAGTTTCAAGAAATAGATCCAGAGTAGGTTGTGAAGAGTGTGTTTAACTCGAATCGAGAGTCCTAGATGAGACTCCCTCTGACATTCATTGTAGAGGGTGGACCTGAGGCTACTAAATTCTTGATGAAGTATATCCAGATTATTCCTGATCTATTAGATACCCTTGGTGATAATAGAATAAAATTGGATGCTTACATGTTATGTGGTAAAGAAAAAGGTTAGAGGGACATCAATACTCAGTATTGAGAGAATTAGAATATGGTGTGGAAGGATTTACATGAGAATTTTTAGGAGAACTTATACCCTGAGATTCTCATGTAGGAGATGTCATAAGATTTAATGAGGATGATCCATGGGTGTATTTATGTTACGGACTATGATGGTCGGTTTATAGATTAGCATTTATTTGTTCTATATTTGGCAGGAAATGAGGTGCCTATGGAGGAATGGTTTCAATATGTGATTAAATTTAAAATTAAGTCCATGTTTAACATCTTTAAGATGAAAACGTATTCTGAGTTGGTGAATCATGCTCCCATTTACAAGGGTAACTTAAAGTAGAATTCCAGTGGGAATTTGGTGTCATATGTTGTAAAAATGGGAGGTACATCTTTAGAGAGTAGGAAGTATCACAATTAAAATTACAGCCATTGAAATAGTAATCAGAGTGACAGAGGGAAGGGATAATTAACTAGGACAAGATTCGAGAACTCTATCATAAGTGAGGTAGGTCAGGTCACTTTTACAAACCATTCCCTCCACCACTGATGGAGTGTTGATCTTGGAGAAGGATGGGGAATCTACAATGATTCTATAGGAACCCATGACAGACATTTAATGGTTCTATATATAGGTAAAATCATAGTGATAGAAGGGGATCTTCTACACCATATCAATCTGGAAGTTAGAGTCCTATTGGATATGGTGGTTGATGGAGTAGGCGTGGTACTTTTTGGAAAGATCAACCTTACCATGAGAGTAGTACAGATTATGGGACTCAAACTACATCACTGCAAATAAGGACAAGATAATTTCATGTTATTCATCCTACACTTATGGATAGGAAGGTTGGACCACCGATATTCATATGTACTATTCTTGTATATTATACACATTCTAGTTACTTTATTGATACTAGTACCATTAATTATTTAAAATATTCACACCTTGTTAATTGGTTGAGTTAGGAAGTTCATCTTGGGAGCAGGGTTAGGCCAATCGATACACCTTTTCTAGTTTGGTCGAGAGACATCTACTTGTGCAAGGGGTGTTCTATTAAGGTTGTGGAGTATGGTTTTCATTAGGATCCATTCATAATTGATATGTTAGGATTATAAATGATATTTGGTATGCATTGGTTAGTAGAATGCTGATACCACATTAATATTTACCATATTAGAGTTACATTTATGTCTCATTAGGATGATAATTTTGTTCACCATGGAGATTGGGATATCTATCTAGGATATGGAGATCTAGTTCATCATTAATTGGGGAGTTTACTTCCATGGTTGAGATTTATTTTCTAGATGACGGTTGTGTACTGAATGATTTATTTACACCTACATTGGTTCAGTTTCTAGGATTCCACCTGAGAGATATGTATAATTTAAAATTAAGATCATGTTGGGGGATGAGGTTGTTCCTATTCCACCATATAGAATAGAACCAATAGAGAATCAAGATCTTAATACTCGACTATAATAGTTGATTTATAAGGGGGTTCTTCATCCAATACATCACCTTGGGGTTCTCTAGTTTTGTTCATAATTAAGGATAGTAAGACTTTATGCTCATGTGTTGATTATCCAAAGTTGAAAATGATGATATTCAAGAACTAGTATCATCTTCCATGTATTAATAATCTCATTGACCATTTGATATGAGCATGTGTGTTCTTCAAAAATGACATGATATTAGGGTATCATTAGCTACGAGTAATACATTTTGATATACTATAGGCTTATTTCAGAATAAGGTATGGCATATATGAGTTAATCATGATGTTGTTCGGGGTGATGAATTCTCTGACAGAGTTTATGTCTTTAATGAACTGAATCTTCTGATCGAACCTAGATCATTTTTTGGTTGTTTTTGTAGATGACATCTTTGTGCAGAACAAGACTCATTATGATCATTACCAAAATCTTGATATCATTTTGAGTACAATGATAGAGATTCTTATATAAACTATTTTATCTATGTTTCAATTCTGTATTGATCAAGTATATTTAATGGGTTACATCATCTGGTAGGAAGGTTTGTCACTAAACCTATTGAATTCAGGTAGTAGTTTCTTGGGAGAATCCTAAGAATGTCTTTGATATATATAGTTTTGGGGGGTTAAAAGTTTATTATCATAGGTTCATCCTGGAAATTTCAAACTAGGAATAACCTCTTTTTCAATTAACAAAAAGGGAGTAAATATTCAACAGTCCTGATCCTATGAGAATTGTTTTCAGGGGTAGAAGATACATTTGATAACTTTACCGATTTTGATCCTACCCAATCCATGTGAGGAGTATACAGAATTTTTTGATGCATCTGGGATAGGTCTTAGAGTAGTGATAATTTTGGGGGATAGAGTTGCGGTGTATTGTTCATGAAATTTTAGGCCACAAGAATATAATTACCCTAATAATACCTTGATTCAGCTATAGTGGTTTAAGATTTGATGTGTTGGCAGTATTATTTGATGGGTGAAGATTTTATTGTGTATAGTTATCATATGATATTAAGGTATGCATTTTTTCAGAAGGATTTGAATATATGGTCGTAGAGATGGTTAGAATATATGAAATCGTTTTATTTTGAGTTGTAATATACTCTTTATAAGGGAAATAATGCTGCTGACACTTTACAGAGGAAAACTCAGACTCATGTAGTTCATGAGTCTAGTTCCAAGTGGAAGATGATGACTTTGCAAGCTGAAAGGTATGTTGTGGTTTTGGAGGTCCAAGAGAAGATGTCCCTCATCTCAATTATAGTAGAATCAAAAAAAATTCCAAATCATGTAGAGGAAGTATCATGATAAGAAATGTTTGGACTTGAGGGAATTCCTTGAAGGTTGGCAGTCACCATCATATTGGACCATAGAATAAAATGACATAATTTATACCGGTAATTGTTTTTATGTTTCTATGAGTATGTCAACGGATATGATATTTGAATTCTATCCATCTAAGTGGGGAGTGGACCCAGTTTTGACCAAAATTTACCATGAACTACATCAACAGTACTAGTGTCCATGCTTGAAAAAGGAAATTATAAGGTTCATGACATGATGATACGCCTTTCAATAGGTTAAGTCTGAGTCTTGATTACATGGTGTTTTACTACAAATATTCCCCCATTTCTTAATTCATGTGATATTCCACTACTATGGATTTTTTGGTGGGTCTCCCAAGGATGGATTAGAAGAATGATTCTATTTGTGTGATACTAGATCGAATGATGAAAATATCACATTTCATACCTATACAGGACACATTCTCAGTGGATCAGTTGGGAGACATGTATATATTGAGGATTTTCCATCTTATTGGGGTGATAAGGTGTATAGTTTCAAAACAGAACTCACATTTCACTTTTCACTTATAGAAAGTCTTACATAATGCACATTATAAACACATATTACTATGTATAGATTTCCTCCTAGAGATAGATGGAAATTTGGAATATACTATTCTGGTTTTGAATGATATGTTACGGGTGTGTGACATAGAATTTTGTGGGTCTTTAGAGAATCACCTATAACTCATGGAGTTTTACTATAACAACATTTATCAAGATACTATTCAGATGGAACCATATGATTCTCTTTAGTTAGGCCATGTATGTTACCTCCATTATATATTGAGGTGGCTGAGTGACATATGTTAGGACCAAGTCTCTTGAAGGATATTTCAGAACGGGTTTTTCTAATTCAGAAACTTAGGGATAAATCATAAAGTAGACTGAATTTATATTCTAATAAGAATAAATATCCCCTTGAGTTTACATTGGGTGATAATGTGTTTCATTGGGTGTCTCTTAGATTTGGTCACTTTAGGATTATGGGGAAGAAAATGTTGGTGGAAAGGACTATTGGACGTTTTGGGGTTGTGGAGAGAATCAGCATGGTGGCATACAGATTGGATGTTTTATAGAGGTATGTTTCAGTGTACACTGTTATTCATGTGTCACAAATTTGGAGGTATCACACCAACCTTATAATCTAATTCATGTTGATTAGGTTGAGCACGAAGATGACGATTCCATTGATGAGTATCCAATTTATGTTATGGATCGTTGTGATAATGTGGTGTGGGGAAAGATCCTGAAGATAGTTCAATTATTGTGAAAACATAGATGTGTTTAGGTGGAATCCCGGGAGATTAAAGTGGATATGTTGGATTAGTGGTCAAAAATTTTGACATCAGAATATTATTATTGATTGGGAGTATATATCTAGGATAAGTTATTTTAAGTTGGAGTGATTTTATGATCATGGTCTTTTCTTCCTCAAACAGGTGATCATTTTTCAGGTGCACTATTTTTTTTATTAAATATTGGTTTCTTTTTTTAGAGTATTATCAAGTGAAGTATGAGAATTTTGGAAGTCGGGAGGGTTGTCCATGGTTGTCACATGGTTGGGGAAAACCTTTTGGTTTGTAAATTTAAACAATTCACCCTATTTGTATAGGCAGGGGTAGAGAACATTCGACGCACGGTTTGGGCGTACCATGCCCCCCCACCAACTAGGAAAATCCCAATAAAGTGGATTTTCATGGTTTGTGTATAGTTTTTTTAAAATTTGTTCCACCAAGTAGTAATTTTGTCTCCAATATGTGAGGCACATAGTTAGGGTGCCCAATTTTTCAAACTGTGTGCCCTTATCTCAAAAACTGTGCACATTATTTTTAATTCCCCAAAAAAATTATTTCTAAATTAACGAACCCCCAGAATTCACTCTTATTTAAACTAAGACAATTTATTATGATTTTATAGGATCTAATATAGATTACAAGTCCAATTTAAAACCATTATTGTGAATCAAGGATTGAGTTAAAGAATCTGTAAATCTCTCAGTTATAAATCTATTCTTGTGTGGTTTTCCCTTTGTCCCATCTCTCATTCTGAATGAATAAAATAATTAAATTCTTAAATGGTTTTGGTATAGATCTACATTTTTTATTTATTTATCTGTTTGATCATTATCTACGTTTTGGTTATATAAATCATTCTTTGTTATGATATTGATTGTTCTATTTCATTTTTGGGATTTTTATCTTGGAAAATGATTATCAATGATCATGAGGTAGCTGAAATTAATTTCAATTCCCAAAGTCTTGAATTTTAGTTTCTTGTATGTTTTTTGGAATTTCAATTTCCAAATTTTTTTCAATTAAGTCATCTATTGAATCAATTAATTGGTTAATTAATTAATGGAATTATGGAATTTCTAGGTTTAATTTCCATGTGATAATGAAATGGGTTGAACTTGGGAAATTAAACATGGTAATTTTTGTTATCAAAATGATAAGTAATGTGATTATGACTTGATTGATAATGAGAATTAGGGTGCAGTTAAATTAAAGTTGTGGGGTTAATGGAATATGTGATTTAATGTTGATAAATATATTAATGTTAAATTTTTCATATTATTCCATGTTATTAAAGTGGATAACTATGAGGAGAATGTTTTATAATAAGAATAATGAATATTAATGTTGACAAATACGATATATGTGATATCTGTGTGATTGATTGATAAATGGGTTGTGGGATAGAGATTGATGATTCAAATACCCATAAAATTTTAGGCATAGAGTTCTAGGCTCAAATGTGTTCTTGTAAATATAGATGTATGGGACATGGAATGATATTCCAAATACCGATGAGGTGAGATATAGGGACTGATGCTCCAAATACTCGCAATGTTCTAGACATGAAGATTTAGTACCAAAATGTTGTAATTATTGTAGATACTAAAAAATGATCAAGGTCTAAATAAGGTTTGTTCGCAACAAAGTGAATCCATATTTGGACCTAGGGATCTAGTCCAGGGGGCCCGGAGGGTCCATGTGAAAAACATTCTGTGGTGCATGAAAAAAACTATCCCGCAAAAAAACTCAGGGATTCACGAGAGTTTTTTGCATGGGTGCAGAAATTTACCCATCGCCGCCTTGTGTGGTTGAATTTTTGCATGCTGACGCAGACATGAAATATTTCGTGCAGGCCTATTTTCCGCACATATCCATGACCCCAAGTGCCTATAAATCGAAGGTCACCCCTTCGATATTCGGGCTGAAGATTATGAAGTATCTCACCGGCATGAAATTCGGCTCTTGTGCATGTAAAAGATGGCTCTCAGGTACTTAATATTTTGCAATAGGTCACCCAGGGGTCCACCTTTGTGTGAGACCGGGATTAATCCTCATCCAAAATTCCCTTGAGTCCTGTCCCCTGCACGCAATCCCTTCCAATTGCGTGAAATCTTTCCTTCTGCGCACAATTCCTTCCAAATCGTGTGCCCTTCTTTTCACACCACCCCGGCTTTTTCCACACACGCAGCCAATTGCGCGCCGCCCCATACTTTTCTGCACATGCGGCTGATTTCTTGATGCCCTGGCCTTTTTCGCGCATACCGGCCGATTGCACACCGAACCAGCCTTTTGCGCGCAATCAACCCGGTTGCGCGCTGGCCCAAACCCATTTTGCGTAGCTATTCCTTTTTCGCACAGGCCTCCCTCCTTGTGCACCTATGATGTCCCTCATCCAGGCGTCATTTTCGGCCACCTCCCACACCCAAAACACCTTCTCCATACACCTTTTTCTTGTACGACCCTCTAGGTTCATTCAATGTAACTTCAATGTACCTTGGTTGATACTTCCTGTTGTGTTTCTTCACCTCATGCTTCTTCTCATAGGCAAACTAATGGCTATTGCTTCTTTTCATAGCCACACTAACGTGGACCCACCAATGGTTCACTCCATAACACCCTCTAGCCATGGTGTTTCCTGCCCCTTCTCTTCACCAAGGTGTAGAGGGTACTGGTTATTTAATTCCTATGGGTGCGGAGCGAACCTGCCTCATCCGAGCTGCATGACGTTAAACTGCCAAGCACCATCATCCTCAACACATGACGTAAAACTGTGACTTCCCCCCATGCATTCTACATTTTTCAATGGAAACCATCTTGGTATAATCCCCTAGCCTTTTTTGCAGGAGGTGGTACCCCTACTCCTCCTTTCTTTTCTGGTTCCAAAGGCCGGCAAAGGGTGTGATGGGGAACAGTGCTCCTCCTTTCTTCAGTTCCAAATCCCTCTTTTGCTGGGCTTTGTCGCCACCAGTCCTCTATCCTGGAGTAATTACCAACCTCTTTGGGCTTCTAACTATGCATAATACCATGTTTCCTCTTTGGGATGCGATTATGTGTAAGCCCCACTCCATTTCCCATAGACACTCCTTTCATGACATGATCGTCAGGTCTTTGTTGTCTCTTGTTTCTCACACCGAGAATGCCTCACATGGGTTTAGAGAAAGCACCGAAAATGACACCCACCTTGGGCCGCCTAGAGCATAATCCCCCACAACCATATCTGAACTACGAGGACTTTGATCATTGCTAAGGAAAGGTACGTAGGAAGCCTCCCCGAGGTTCAAGCCCAACTCCTACTTGGTCCCAACCACTTTCACATCGGTGCACCAATTACCCACTCCTGAACTATGTGGGCTTTGATCCTTGCTAAGGCGATGTACGTAGGAATCTAACCTAAGTTTTAATCCCAACACCCAGTTATTCTGACCATCTTCATGTCGGTTCACCAACACCCTAGGCATCCTAGAGTGTAATACCCACACCATCATCCCGAACTATGTGGAATTTGATCCTCGCCAAGGAATCCTATGAAAGAAGCCTCCCTGAGGTTGAAGCCCACCACCACAGCCATTCTGACCATCTTCACATCGGTTCACCAACACCTTGTCCTGCCTAGATTGTAAGACCTACACCCAACCTGAACTACATGGTCTTTGATCCTTGCCAATGCATGGTACGTAGGAAGCCACCCTAAGGTCCAATACCACCACCCATTGGTCACTCCGCCCCCCTTTACATCGGTGCACCAAGACCCCATTCTAAACTATGTGGTCTTTGATCCTTGCTAAGGTGAGTTACGTAGGAAGCCTCCCTGAGGTTCAGGCCCAATACCCAGTCATTCCGACCACCTTCACGTTGGTTCACCTTCATCCCGCATGATGTTAAACTGTAAACCACATGTAGCGGTAAGCCATCGTGTCCCTCAATCAGTGGTAATCCATTGTATCCTGATCATCGGTAAACCATTGCATTCCCTATTCAGTGGAAATTTGTTGTAATCCCCTCACTGGGACACACATCTTTAGTCTGTCCTAGTGGTGTCAGACCAATCCGTGATGCTAACCACATGTAATCCCCATACACATCATCGGGTTGTTTTCCTACATGTACACCCTAATTCAAACTCATTTCCTGATCTTTCCCTCGAGCTTATGTGTCTCAGGAAGGCCATCCCCCAAAATAGATGTTCCACTTCCTCCAGGTCCCTTCCACGCATCCATTCTCATGGGCTACCACCTCAGGCATCCCATCATCCTCCTGAACTATGCGGAATTTTGTATCCCTGCCATGGGGATACGTAGGAAGTCTCCCTGAGACTCAATCCCAACTTTACTATCATCCTCATAGCGGTTCCATCCCATTGACCAACCATTTCAATCAGCACCCCATCATTCATCTTGATTCTTACCTGGGTTGCCACATCCCGGTAAGGTCATGTCAACCCACCTACATCAGAGTGTCCTCCCAGGGTAACACTCATCTGATCCACTCTATTCTGTGTTTTGATCAGTCTGATCCTTCTCCGATAGACATTAAACTTTCAGCATACACTTTTTTAAACATGGGAAGCTGAGGAAAACCTCATATACATGCCCATGGCATATGATTCCCGACATTTGATGTGGGATGCCTTGGGCTTCCTCTCCCTTGATAAGACCTGTAATAAGGGACAGAAGATAGATGTGCCAGTGTCCCAATGCCCATACATGCCAGTGATGCCCAACGTGACAACTCCCCTGACTGAAGGTTGCTACCCTGACCAGACCCCTTGGAATGTCCCGACAGAAGCATTGTAATTAACTAGTGTCCATAAAGATATAGCAATAGGAAGAGTTTCACGAACAACATCTTAAATCTATAAGGGAGACTCGGACTAGGTGATGAGTTATGAGGAGGAATCCACGGAAGGAATAACTAACATCCCATCATCTAGTTTCGATCAAAGAGAAAACATCCCTGAAAAAGTGACGGATGTTTCCCACCTTTGGAAAGCGGGAATGCGGGGCAACAACTGTGTGTCCTCCACATACAGATGCATGTGCCCTGATGAAAGCGCCAAAAACAGAAATGGTGAACCCAATGTGAAATTCTTCTCCTCAATATGGATATTAGTAGCTCTTGATGCATCAATGGATTGATGTGTCACCTGATCTAGTTATCCAGTGCCAGGTCCCACCAAGAAAATAGTGAGCTCAATGTAAAACTAACCAGAAGTTGGGGCAGTAGAACATTGGACATCTCGTTCTATGATGTGTCAGTGCAGATCCCTCTTACCGGTCATGGAAGACGGAGTGGTGTTGGGTCATTGGTTGTCGATTCCTTTTTCTTTCAACACTGATTAGTTAATCTCCCTACTCCTCAGGAATCAAATTTCTACACTCAGAATGCAGTCACTGACTGCACACTGACATAGGGGCATGGGCAGTACCAACGTGGCAGTCTCACGTAGTGCCACCTCTTCCACAACTGCCTCTACAACTATGGACCTTGGGCGCCCACACCCCCATCTCTCCATCCGGGGTTATTCATCAGAGGGTAATAAATGACCTCATGTGCCGTTATGAGGAGGAGTGCATAATCTCGACCCAGGATATGGCCCACCTGGATCTGAAGGTATATGTGCCTCATCGCCAACACCACCCTTGAGGGTCGTGCAGAGAGCCTCTGCTCCCCACACTGACATATATCCATTTCGAGAGCCTCTCCCCAGAATGCTTTGATAACTCCTTACCTTACGCTGATGAGGTAGGTGACGTTTGGCCCAGCCCGATCGGAGTCCCATTCCAGGGGTGCCCAGTGAGGGCACCCACCCTGCCGCATCAGCGCCGCCACCCGACCATTCTGGATGAGGATCAGGTAAGCCACGTACATGAACCACCAGCTCCTATTTGTCCAACCTGATGCCAGCGTCGGGCGTAAGCTGAGGATTCCCGCCAAGGAGCATAAACTTCGACGACTACTGTGGCCTGAGCCACCGCCGACACATATCATTAGTTCCCTGAATACGTTGAGAAGCGGCACTGATACACACGACTAGGATCGAGGCCCCAACTGCCCCACGGGTAGGCTGGGTGGACTCTCTTGGTCCTCGGTATGAACAGTGCCCACCACGAGCTAACGTGCAGTGATGCCACCCTGTACAGAGGTCCTCCCCATACCAATACCACGGAAAGCGCTGGTGTTCCCTGCTTCGAGGATCAGCATGGAGGTGCACCCCGTGCCACCCTCAATCCAAATGAGGGTATTCCTCGCAGCAGTGACACTCATCGTGGGGGTTTCTTCAGTTCCCATTACACCTGGTATGGGCTCATTCCTCCCTCCATTGACCACCAGTGTAGGGACATTGCACATTTGGTCTCTCTCAAACATGGGGATCCTCCCTGCGTCCTCTTAACAGATGGAAAAGGTCCTCCTCACCTCATCAACCAGAGGGATGAAGGTCAGCCTCCCTCCACCTGTGCCAAGAACGGAGGTCATAACCATGTTCAGCTAGCCCAGTACAATGCCCCTCCTCATACTGAGGCCACCAGGGGAAACATGCATGGAGGTCCTTCCCATGATCTTGCTAGTTCTAGCGTAGGTCTTGCCCACTCTAGCTCTACCCATGGAGGACCTCCCCATGTCCCCATTGACATCTATCCCGGCGCTCCTTGCACCCCAACTTTCTCAGGTGGAAACCCTCTTCACCTCAACACCAGTGTAGTCGAAGGACCTTTTGTCACAAATCAGTCGTGTCCTGAGGAGCCACCCAGGGGAAGGAATGTGGGTCATCACCACCATAAGAAGAATTTTGGGATGGTTCAGACGGAGATCCAACTGGTCTTCTTCTTAGACTCTGAAGTAGAGTATGACTCATCACGGGAACCTTCCTCTCACTCATACGAGTCAAGGTATGGGGTAGGAACGAGGCGCATCAACCTAGTAATCCCAGAATGTGAGTTCCATAGTATTTATGCCTCCCTATGTAGGTATATATAGGAGGATGAAAATCTAGCAACCCCATAGGTTACAGTAATGCAATCACCATTGTCGTCACCAGAAGCACTCTCTAACTCGACAAAAGATCACAGAGAACTATTCTGAGGACCAATGGTGGCCAAGCAGCATGGTGGCATATCACCAGTATCCCTAGACCCTAATCTAGTAACTACGACTGTCAGCCCATATTATCGCGACGAAGCAGTTAGGTCGCTACACTCTTTGGAAAACAGCCCGAGACTCAGCGGCCAGTCAGCCCGCTCACCGTACTCTCCACCGACTGGCATGTCGTCTCAGCCATCTGCCTTAGTACCGCTACTAGTTCCTCAACCACCTCCAGCTAACGAGTGGGTAAATCAAGGGCCAGACCCTAAATCTAAGCTAAGGAGCTTATGGAACATCCTCGCAGCGAACCACTTCCCTGAGGTGTTTTGGCCCGTGGCAGCGCCGAATTTTCACGTGCCAGAATCCCTCACCCCAAAAGACTTTGAATGTTTCCGCCAAACCATTTGGGAGATACACTTTCATATTCATCATCGGTGAGTGGTTTATCCCAGGATCCAAGCGCATCTTGAACACATTGGCAAGCAATGTCGTCTAGTCAATTTAGTTATGCTCTTAGTGGCCTAGAGCCCCGAGTCACCAGGCCACAGTAAGGTCCTCCAAGAGAAATGTGTTCAGAGTTTCAAGATACTCCACAAGATCATCAAGGAGGCTTCCCCCCACACACAAGTCCGTGGCTGGGGGCAATATGCTACCCTCCTCTTCAGAACTATCTTCCAGCATCCCAACCTGCTAGGCGATATCGAGGACATGACCCCAAGAAGGGTCATGGTCAACATGGACGACATAGTGGACGAGGAGAATAAGTTGGAGCTTTTTGATGGGGACTTTAACCCTGAGGGCATTCCACCTCCACTGGACCCATTGGGGAGGGTTACCCATCAACAGAGGTACCTCCTAGGTCTCCCTGAGCCCAATGAGGAATTGGTACTCAGTCAGAATTTCAGTAAGTGTAAAGATAACTTCGGAGCTACCAAGCACTCCGGCTCGTCCACCTCAATGTAGAAGAAAGAGGAAGACCTTGAGTAGGCCATGTTGTACCAACAAGATTCCAAGAAGAATAAGTTGGTTGATGAACTCTTGGATGAAAGTACTACAGAGCGATGACCTAACTACGATGATCCTAGTACAGGGAAGTGGGGGCAGGAAAAACTTCCCCTCAATGAGCTGCCTCCAGGTGACATTAACCATCCTGACCATGCAGACTGGGTTGAAGCCAGAACTTATGGCAGGAGGGCTTGGTATGTCTCTCCAAACCCTCCCGAATGACACGACAATCCAAGGTACCTAGCTCAGGCTCCTCTAACCGTCCTGAGGGTCGTACCGCCATCTGCTCCACAAGCCGCTGGGCCTGCTTACCGTGTTGAATAACCCTCCAATGCACTCATGGTTAGGGGTCCTCGTCAAGATTGAGACCCCTGTCCAGATGATCTAAGGGAGGCACTCATTTCCTGCCTAGAGGTGTTGGAAACATGACACGTGGAAATCCTGTCTGATGGAAAACCATATCCAGCATGGGTGGATGATATGTCGGCACCTCCGGGTTTCGGGAATCCCATATTCTCCCCATTTAATGGTACGGGAGACCCGCCGCATCACCTGACCCACTTCAACTCATGGTGTGGGCCCTTGTTAGGGACTTCATCATAACATGAGGCCACCAAACTCTAATGCTTTGTGCAGACATTGGAGGGGCCTACGTTTTTTTGCTATAACCAGCTCCCCACTAAATCGGTAACCAGTTGGGAGGACATCCGGAGACAATTCCATTACTAGGCCAGCTCCAACACATGGAAAACGAGCATTGCAGACCTCTTCAAGTGCAAACAAAGTCATGATGAGTGTGTCGCTGACTGTATCGCCCAGTAGAAAGGGATCACATATTACCTTGACATTCCATTTACTAAGGAGAAATTGGTGACGATGTGTGTAGGAAATGTCAATATGGAACTGGTTCCCTCTCTAATCATACAGAACTACCCTGGAGGATTTCGGGACTTCATCGATAAGGCCCAATTCCTGGAAGAAGCCCTGCAATAGGCTAGGCAGGAACATCTGTTTCCCCCCTATAATTCTTGCAAGAAAGGATTTTAGAGCTGAACCCACCATGGTTCCCCAAATAGAGGCCCCCAGATAGCAGGAATTATTAGTGTCAGAGCCACCTACCCATCCTCGCAGAGGCCCGCTACCATAGGCGCAGCCTCCAGCCCAACAGTGGTTTCCTCATAATCGGTAGGTGCCACCGCGAAATGCACCGCTACAGCCTAGGTGGGACAACCAAGATATGCCTCCTCGACAGGATCCTCTAGGCCCTCATCAGGATAGGCTCCAAGGCCCCCCTTCTCAGACAGAAGAAACCAGACCTACTCATTCAATGAGAATCAGGTCCCCAGTTATTTCTGAAGTGCCTTGGAACAAGGGATTGTGCATTTTCTAGAGTACAGAAGGCCAGAAGAGAAAAACCTCACTAATCACCCCAACTACAACCCCTATCACCAGATCCTAGGGTACACCCTCAAGAAATTCTATGTGCTCAATGACAAAATTCAAGCCTAGGTCGATAACAACATAGTCAGGCTGGGCCCAGCCCCAGCACAAGTGGCATGAGTCGTCGTAAGGCCAGACATCAGCAGCGATGATGAAGATGAGTGGTAGTAGGTTTCTAACCATGAGACCCAGAATTATGGCTACCAGATGGCTCGCAAAACGGTTTCTCATTCCCATGGTATCATTCGTGCATGCTTGAACCAGTCAGAGCCTTCAGAAACCAAAGCCACTACTTTTTCATCGTTATCTTAACCGACACATTCCTAGAAGAGAAAGCATCAGTGGTGCAAGGGAAAGCAACATGCCCCCCCCCCCAATGCCATCATCATCCCGCACTCTCAGTGAATTCATGCCTCTGAAGATGAGGATTCCTCCTATAATTCACCCAGTAATTGATAACTCTTCATGTGATAGTCAAGGGTACGCTTCGATTAATACTGTGTAGTTGGTAAATCCCTATATGACTCCCGACGATGGGGAGCGTCAGGCTAACCTCCCCAACGTCCCCAGAAGACACCAACGTCAGCAGAGCTGTGGCCATGTAGGTCTTCGAGGCACATCAGTTGTCACCTCAAACTAATCCATTAAATCAACTAAGACCAGACAGCAGGCCCAGCACAGAATTCAGCACGCGCAACCTCCTCATCTGGTGTCATCAGTCTCGCCTCCACCATCGTTTGGGTTGCTGGATCAGGAAGAGCCACATCGAACATGCTGCGACCAGCCTCTCCCTACTATATTCCAATCTCAGTCGTTCGAACCTCATCTGGTAGCTACTCTATGAGCTTAAAATAGTGAGTAGCAGGATATACCCAACACCAATCAGTCGTCGGCCAAGCCGGCAGGGCCCGCCATGCCTCCTGTCACAGAACGGCCTCCTGCAAGCAGAAGCTCGTGCCTGATGTGCAAGTATGATGTTTTCAAGAACCCTGATGGCATCCCATCTACGCTTTACATCCTCGAGGCCCATCACCTATCACCAGATATGTGTGAGTCCCTTCTTGAGGATTTAAGAAGCCCCCTCCAGTTTGAGACGGAGGTAGCAGTTGTAGAAGCCTTTCATGCTGAAGCGATCGAGATCGCTGAATTTCAGGCCATAATTTCTTTCTCTGGAGAAGATGAAGGCTCTCCCATAAAAGAGCACATCCTCCCACTATACATCACCGGCTAATTTAACGGCGTGGAGGTTCTCCACTATCTTGTTGACACGGGCTCTGAGATCAACTTAATCTCCACCCGAAAACTGTGGAAGATGGGGTTATCCGAAGATGACCTGACTCCCTCCGATTTAAGAATACAAGGATATGACAGGACATAGAATAACCCATTCGGTAAGATATGTTTGAAGACCCAGTTCAGTGGCCTGGTTGCTAGCATTGAGTTTATGGTTGTTTCCCAAGGCATCACGTACAATGAATTGATGGGCAGAACATGGCTGCACCTGCACACGGCGGTCCCCTCATCATATCACCAATGCCTCAAGTACTCCATTAATGGTCGAGTAGGTGTACTAATAGGTGATGTGTCTCCTTTAACCTCTTTTAAATCCTACTACCTAAATGCCGACTATTACAATAGCAAGGATAAGAAGATTTAGGCCAGTGAGGTCGAACCCATCACGGTTACAACCGACCCCTAGGCATGTCTGGATGACGCCTATGTCTTCCCGATCCATCGATTGGAGTCCACAACCTCTAACATGGTGAAATGTAATATTTTCTCTGGTACAAGGGAAAATCATATTCCTAAGTCTAAGAGACAGCAGAAGATCACCTCGTACTCTTACACAAATCAGGCTCTGGTGATACCGGAGCCTCTTACCCCTATAAGGTATCGGGAAGTCCACCCCATGGAAACAACAGTAGGTTATAAATGTCTATTTCACCAGGATGGAATTAACTATATCAACCTGACATACCACTATTTCTTTGATATCATCAAGTGTGGCCCCTTGGGCTGAAGACCAGATGGGATCGGGTTGACATCCTTCATTGTTATGGTTTCAGCAGTACCGGAATCTCCCGATGCAAGGACCATTGTTGCTCAGGCTGGTACCAGCCTCCTGTCAGAATATACCGATCCATAGGAAGATTCTCCTCCTAGGGATACCTCCTCTTCAAGTGAACAATAAGATTTGGAGGACAATTTCCTGCCTTTGAAGAGGTCATCTCTGCCACGGTCGATGAATTGGTACAGGTGAACCATGGTAGCAAGGCAGATACGAGAACCACATTGATCAGTGCTACCATGCCCCCCGAGGAGCAATAGCGGTATGTGGATTTCCTAAAATAGCATCGTGATGTATTCACCTAGAGCTACGATGATATTACAGGACTAGATCCTCTGGTATCCATCCACCGCCTCGGTCTTTCGACAAATCATTGCGGGTTCAAGCAGCCTCCTAGAAAGATGCACCCTTCTCACGGTGCCATGGTCAATGCCAATGTTGACAAGCTCATCAGGTCCAACATCATTAAAGATGTCCATTACCCCAAATGGCGGGACAACATTGTGCAATTTAGGAATAAGAACGGAAAAATAAGATTCTGCATCGACATCCGTGATCTCAACCATCATTGTATGAAGGATGGTTTTTCCCTTCCTGTGATAGAATTGTTGATCAATGCTACGACTAGGTTCCAAGACCTCTCTTTTATGGATAGTTAATCCAGATACAATCAAATCTGAATGGCCCCCGAGGACGAGGAGTCCACAAAATTCAGGGTGCCACAAGTTACATTTTGTTACCAGGTCATTCCCTTCGGCTTAAAGAATACAAGTGCCGCCTATCAGTGGTATATGCATCGCATATTCAATCCAATCATCGTGAAATTGGTGGAATGCTATGTGGACAACTTGTTGGTCAAATATCATCAGCGCCAGGACCATCTCAAGGACCTTGAGAAAGTGTTTGTATTCCTCCATTCCCACCACCTGAAAATAGACCCACTGAAATGTGCCTTTGGGGTCACCTCAGGGAAGTTCCTTGCCTTTTTTTCAGCTACTGGGGCATCACGATCAACCCAGATAAGGTAAAGGCAATTAGAAAGAGGCCTCCCTCGAACAACATTCGGGAGCTTCGAGGTTTCAAAGGCAACTTGGCCTAAATACGCCGATTCATTGCGAATCTGGCCGGAAAGTGTAAGACCTTTTCCCAACTTATGAATAAAGGCACCGCCTAAGAATGGGACGAAGAGTGCCAGACCGTATTCGAGAAAATCAAGCAGTATCTGCTCTAGCCTCCAGTCTTGATGCCACCTATCTCCAGAAATTTGTTGATCCTGTATGTGAATTCCCTGGAATAATCTCTCGGCACCCTCCTCACCCATATGAACAATGAGGGGACAGAAAACATCCAATACTACCTATGTCATATGCTCATCGATATGGAGACCAGACACTCTCTCATCTAAAAGAGTTTCATTGCACTGGTATTTGCAGTAGAGAAATTGTGACACTACTTACAGCACCACGAGGAACAGCTGGTGTCTTGGGTAGACCCGCTGAAGTGCATTATGAACCGCCCAATGTTGACAGACCACCTAGCTCAGTGGGTAGTGATTCTTCAGTAGTTTTGTAGCAAGTTTGTCCCTCAAAAATCTATTAAGGGGAAAGCATTGGAAAACTTCCTTGTTTCCCATCCAACTCCGGCTGACCAGTCCTTGGATCTTGATTTTTTTGATGAGGAAATCCTATCAGTAGATCATGAAATCCTATGTTTTCATATGAACTTTGATGGTGCTTCACGAAGCTCTACCAGCAGGAGGCTCAATGATCCCAGGATCAACAGGGTAGGCATGGGTATTGTCTTCATCACCCCAGCCCAAACCATTCTTTCGTACTCATTTCTATTGTTAGAAGGCTGCACCAACAACAAGGCAGAGTATCAGGCCCTTATCACCAGCCCCGAGCTGGCCCTCGAGATTGATGTTCCCCATTTTCAAGTGAAACGGGATTCTGAACTAGTCATCAAGTAGATCAATGGTAACTACTTTGTCTGAAAGTTAGAGCGCATACCGTTGTTGGAGTGCACACTCCATCTAATGGCTCAGTTCCCATCTCGTCCAGATGTTACTCATGTCCCTTGATCTCAGAATGGTCGAGCTGATGCCCTGGCCATCCTGGCTGCATCACTTGCAGAACTCGAGCATGATGATCTGATTATCCACATGGAACATCCGAGATTCATTGATCCAGTCACCCCAGACAATGACAACGGCCTGCCAGTAAACCATATTACCACTGGAGCCTCCACATCAGGGCCTCCAGGTTCCTCAGATGCAGTGGTTGAAGTGACCCCTGATTGGAGAGCTCCCTTTGTCAAGTATCTTCAAAATGGTTTCCTCCTAGCTGATCAGGTCGATCGTGAGTGAATCCAACAATGCGCGATGTAGTTTACCCTCTATAGTGGTCATAGTCTTAAGCAGGCCCTCAACAAGAACAGGTTTGATGGTGTTATCCTCCGTTGCATCCAAGGAAATGATATTTCTTAGGTCATGTAGGAGGTTCATGCGGGTTCCTATAGCACCCACCAGACTGGGCCAAAGATATCTCACCAGATCTAGAAATTGGGGTACTTTTGTCTCTCCATGATCCATGATTGATTCTGGTTCACCAAGAGATGTCACGTGTGAAAAATTCATAGTAACTTCATGCATCGGCCGCCAAAACCTCTCCACTCCACCAAGTAATCTTGGTTATTTGTAGTGTGGGGACTCGATGTCATGGGACCATATCCACCGGTGACAGCTCACCAGTGCAGGTTCATCCTGACCGCCACATATTTCTTTTTGAAGTTGGCAGAGGCAGTTCTGCTCAAGGAGTTCAAGGCATGTTCTATCATTGAATTCGTGAGCTCCAACATCATCTACCATTTTGGATTCCCTTAAGCCATACTCATCAATAACGACACCAAATTCCAAGAATCTAAGTTTAAAAAAGTCGTATTCCTTGTACAACATCCGTTCAAACCATACCTCCCACTCTCACATGCATGAAAATTGACAGATCAAGGCATTAAACAAAACCCTCTATTACTTTTTGCAAACAATGGTTGGTCAGAACAAGAAGAGTGGGCCAGAGAAGCTCCCCAACGCCCTTTGGGCATATCGGACAATGACTCCTAATTCCACCAAGGTGACCCCATATTCCCTAGTGTACGGAGTTGAGGCCGTCCTGGCCATCAAGATCCATCTTCCTTCGTTATGAACAGTGGTCTACGACCAGCAGGCATCAGATAAGGTAGCCAAAATTCATCTGGCTGAATTGGAAGCACTTGATGGGAACAGGCTTCGTGCCCTGCACAATCTGGAAGGGCATCAGAATAATATGTCTAGAGTCTTAAACAAGAAGTTTCACCTCTGTTCTTTCCTACAAGGCGACTTGGTATTGGCCCTTCGGACACTAATGATCCCTAGCAGGAAACCACCCTATTTGGAGCCCAGATAAGAAGGACCTTACATAATTCACAGGTTTTACCCAAATGGTGAATACTCTCTAGTAACCATGTATGGTGAGTTTATAACTCCCCCCACCAATGACAAGTTCCTCAACCAATACTTTGCCTGAGCATTTGGTCCTATACGACCTTAAACTGCATGATGGTCCCGCATAACCCTAAATTGCATGATGGTCCAACATGACCTTAAACAGTTCAGTCTCGCATGACCCTAAACTTCATGATGGTCCCGCATGACCCGAAACTGCTTCGTCGTACATGACGATAAATTGTATGTCGTCCTACAAGATGTTAAAATGCACCCCTAAAACTACATGTGGCTTGATTTCCATATTTATGGGATACGTAGGAATGCTCAAAAATTTCGTTTTGAGCCCATCCCTAAACTTTTCTCTTTGACTATCCCCCTGGTTATGGTTTTCTCGAAGGATCCTTCCATGATATGGTGTAGGATTCCTTAGCCCCACTCATTCTAGGATTATGAAAGTCACACCATGTGCTCACTCCCCATTCTTCTATCCTCCCATGTAACGATGATAAACTGCATGGCCTTCAAGAACTACGTATGTCTTGATTCCCATCATTATGGGATACGTAGGAACGCCCGAGCATTTGTCTGTTGGCACAACCCAAATTCCAGTATCTCCTCTTGGGTCAAGACATATGGTGTGGTGTTGACTATTTCCCCAATTCGCATTGAGCTCATCTCGATCCCACCATACGTCCCACTACCCGGAGGTGTCCCCGTTTTTCACAAATGGGAACAGCTATTCTTCACCCACTATTTTGATTGGGACTCCATCATCTCTCCCGTCCAGAATGGCCCCCGAACGGTAGGGATGTTAGGACCAAGGGATCTGCTACCGCTTCGGGTCAATTCCCTTGAAGATAATGAGGAAAAAATTGATATAAGTCCCCCATTGCGAATATGGTCAGCGGTCGATACTCATTTGTTGTTCCAAGTCTAGGTCACTATAGGGGCACTGTGTTTTGAACATGGTTAACAACTATCCTTTTCCACCCCAATATGCCCCAAACATTAAGTGTAGTGGTTCATTCGGCCCTGTTGTATCTCCAAGCGATGAACTCCCTTCGGGAGATGCCAGCTATTAGATCCCTATATGACAGGGAGAGCCAAGTCCAGCTCCTTGTTTCCCACACCGAGCACCGGTCACATGGGATTAGGAGCTATGATGAGGCAGTAACTGCACAAGAGGTCATATGGCTACGATTGGCTGGGACGCCCAGCCATTGGACCCTTGGGCTTTTCCAGCCCCTAACCCATGTTCACATTTAGGGTTGTGTGGTGTGGAGCAGAATTATGTACTCATTCAAGTTGGGTTATTTCTCCCTGCCACACAGATCCCCTTGAGACATCCCTCCTATTATGTATCTTCGATACTGCAAGCACAGGCCCTGCCGCACTTCGTGTGCCCAATCTCAGGCCCCCGGTCCAATTTCTCTTATAGTATTGTATGGTATGGTATGGGTTTATGTCCTCATTCACATCGGGTTACTCATCATGTTGTACACCTCCCTTGTTTGGGGTATCTTACCCCTTTCCTCATCAGTAACGCAAGATGTTAAACTACAAGTTGGTGGGGACTCTCTGTCCAAGGCCTAGCCTCAAGCCCCTCGGCCTTTTTGGGCCCTCGTCCCAAGTTCTCATTTAGTGTTGTACAGTGTGGTATGGGATTATTTCCACATTCACCTTAGGTTACTCACCATGTTGTATGCCCCCTCTGCATTGGGTACCTCATCCATTTGTGTCCTTACTTCATGATGGTAAACTACATAATACTCTCTGCAAGAACTACATACGTCTTGATTCCCATTCACATGGGATACGTAAGACCACCCGGAGTCTTTGGGTCCAGCCTCATCATGGACCCTTGGCCTGCATTCCCCTATGGAGAGGTGTATATGGTGTGGTATGGGATTATGTCCTCATTCATGTTGGTTTTTTCTAATAGCCATGCCATTTACCTCTTCATCCTGAGAGTTTTCCATCCCCTTGTGCTATACTCGACTTTTAAAATCTACTACTCTCAAGATGAGCCCCTCAATCCTCTTCGGTGATTCACTAATGCACCCAAGGGTACTCTAGTTTAGCACCTGGAATGTCAGATTCTTCTCGGACATGCTTTCACCTATTTCTAAGGCTTCATGTTCCCCTTTATTGGGGCTCCCATCACCTTTCACACCCAAAGAGACCCTCGAATGGAATGGATTATAGGCCCAAGGGCCCTCTTACCATTATGGGCCAACGTAATCAAGGGTTTCAAGTAACAAATTGATACAAGTCTCATGTTGCGAAGGTGGTTAGTGGTCGATGATTATTTTTTTCCCACCTCAGGTCACACGATGTGGATGTTGTGTTTCGAACATGGTCAACAGTTATCCTCCATCATCACGCCAAGCCCATTATGCCCAAAATGTCAGTTACATGACTCACATACTTTTCCTCCTCATCATGTCCAAGTGGAATTTTGAGACTCTGAGTACTATTCCTCAGTGCGCATCTGCACGTTAGGAGGAAAAATATGAGATAAGGAAATCATTCAAGGATCCGCACCGATTACCCTTCTGCGTGCGTTCTAGGTACTACAAAGAAACCTCTTATTCCCTTGTTTCCCACACTGAGCACCATTCACATGGGCTTAGGGATCGGGTTGAGGTTTGGCCTTACTTGGTAGTATTCCTCCCATCTAGGGTCTGAGCTCTAAGATCATAAACTAGGATCTTTTTCAGAACTTCGTATAGCTTGATTCCCATTCAAATGGGATATGTAGAAACACCCGGACATCTCGTCTTCAGGTCCTACTCAATTGGGAGCTAGTTTCTATTACCCCTTATCCTCTAATCTCTCCTGGCCCCTCGGCCCGAGGTTTCCCCCTCGAAATTACACACGATATGGTGTGAAATTCATCCTCATTCATGTCGGGTATGCTTTATCATGCCGTGCGTGTCCCCTTTTGAACCTCATCTTTCCTATACATGTCCAGACCATATGAAGTTAAACTATGATTCCTAGTCCCACATGACTTTAAACTGTTGTGTTTGTCCTGGATGACGTTAAGAGTGTGTGGTTGGTACCATCACATGAACCTAAACTGTGATATTATTATCATGGCCGCATGATGAGAAATGAAACAGCATTGTGGTGTCCTCACCTGAGGAGACGTCATGTTGGGTATCGGTTACACACCATACCATTTGTCAACGCCTATATATGGCTTGATTCCTTTGGCAATACCTAGAACTTCCATCCCAGGTCCATCGCTTCACAAAAAAACTCTCTCATTCATCCTAAAGGACAAACAATATATATCAAATACCACTTATTTTGGTGCAAGGGCCAAACCTGCACAACCTTATTATACGTGGAATGGGTATCCCACCGTGCCATATCCCAAAACTACGTGTTACTTGATCCTCATCCTCACGGGGTATGTAGGAATTCCCGTGCACATTGCCTCAGGCCCAACATAACTTTCGTTTTCGGTCCCTCGACCTAAAACCTTCCCAAGGAACATGTGGTGGTTGGGAGCCCATGTTCCCATTCATGCCGGGTTTTATAACCACCCCACCATGTGTCACCCATGTTTACTACCATCCATGGTCCGAGATCTATGACCATTAACTAAGATCACCCCGCATCTTTACCACAAGACGTTAAACTGCATGACATTTCCAGAACTATGTATGGCTTGATTCCCATCCTCTTGGGATATATAGAGACACCCAGGTATTTCACCTCGGGTCTAGCCTTGGGAATTATATATCATGTTCCTCCTCATTTCTGTCCCCCTGGCCCGACCCCTTGTGGGGAACCATGTAACTACAAATTTTCCCTGAACAAGTTCGAGATGCCCAGTGATGACATTGGGAAGCGACAGCTCCCTCACCAAAGGGGTCCTGTCTAAAAGTACGAATGATCTATGATTAGACTGATGCTCCCATCTAATGTGCTTCTATCATGGTGGCGTAATTTCCAGAGTGTTGGATTCTGTTTGAACAAACAATCACTCCATGTTCCACGCTTTTCATGCCCTTTATTTGGATCCCCATCCTCTTTCACGTCTAGAGGGACCACCTAACAGCATGGATGCATGGCCTATGGCTTTCCTACTATCCTTGGTCAATGTTCTAGAAGACTAATGGATGAAATTCTAAGTCAGGCCCCATGTTTTGATCATGGTAAGCGGTCGGTCCTCATTTTTCATCCCCATTTCTGGATAATACAATATGGATACTATTTTTCAAACACGGTCAGTAGCCAAACATTATTGTCATGTCACCCCTTCAGTGTTCCGAATCTCGGATATCATGATTTACATTTTCCATTACCCAATGCACTGATTGATTCTAATTCCCGTGGCGTTACCCCACTCACGCACTAGAGCACATTGGGAAGATGATATGTCAATTGTTTTTAGGCCCTCTTCCTTTAATCAGGCCTCCCTCTTCTCTTATTGAAAATCCGGATTGGCTATTCGAATCTCAAATTATCGAATTTTGATTGATTCTCTAACGATCAAATGAAGTAATAGTATGAACATCCCTTGTTTATCACATTGGGTGTGACCCGTGTGATCATAAGAATGGATTGATATTTTTTCAAGATTATGGATGAATGAGTTAAACCAAACAAACAAGAAAATAAATTTATTCATACATGCAGTTCAGAATAAGAAGTACTAAGGAGGAATGAGTTTATGAGTTCATCCAAAACAGGGCCCTTAAGGGTCAGCTTCTTGGATGGGTCATTCCAGCACCGCTACCTTTTGGATGGTGGCCTCCAAGATTTCTTCCCACCCCCTGAGGACTCTCTCTTTATCAGCGGCTGTAGAGAGCAGTCCACTGACCCTAGCCTGTTCTTGGGGCTGTTTAGTTTGAATTTCAGTCATTTTGTGACCCGCTTCAACTAGTTCCTCTTGGGAATCTTCCAGTTGGGCCCTCAACTGCTCCACAATCTCAAAATAATTTTATATGAATATCTCCTTTTCATTCACCTATTCTTCAAGGTGTTGGACATCTTGTTCTGCTTTATGAATGCTTGGATACTCCCTGACTCCTCCCAACACTGGGCAACATCAGAGCATCGTCTGCTCTCACGCAGCTTCTTGGCCATGTAGTCTTGGATCGTAGAATGAATTCATTGAGCATCCACCCCTCCAACACAGATAAAGCGCAACCAGGTGTGGAGTGACCCCATCTGTTTTAGCCATTCTGTCTGAGGCTAACTGAGAAAGCGCTTAATGCACTTCCACCCTTTGCACTGAATCATCCATCTCTCCTCGGCCTCCTCCGAGTCTTAATCATCAATCTCCTTTGGGATATTCGGTCCAATGGTCAGGAAAAGTTGCCAACATGCTAGAAACAGGGCCCATTTGAGTGTTCCTTACAAGGGGTTGGGTTCATTAATGCCTGGGCGACCTTTCTCTCTAGCCTTGGTCCCAGTAGTTTCTTCATCAACTTCTGGCCTCGCCCCAGTATTGTTACCCCTGATATCCACAACACTTTTCTCACTGAGCATTGGGGCTGGCTCGGTTTGAGAAGTTTTTCCTAAATAGGGCGGCACATTTACAGTTGAATCAATCACGTATGACCCGGGCTCGGCAGCCCGACGAGCCCCCAAGGATGTGATTACTGCAAAACCAATGAGCACCCTAATCAACTGAGCTCTCCAATAGTAAATATCAGCATTGAAGTAATGAACATACAAGATCCCAAATCATCATCCTATGGTGTCCTAGCCACTACAGGAGCTATCATTATAGGGGATCCCTCAGCGCTCATCAGCTTAATAATGGGTGTCGGCTCCCCACCATGTTCTATCGGTACCTCCTCCACCCCTTCAAATGGAGACTCTTGGTCAGTGCCAATATGCTCCTAATCATGATAAGTAGATCTGATTAAGGGTTATAAAAATGATTAGGGGAAAGTATAGACAAGGGTTGAGATGTACCTCAAGTAGCTTGGTTATATCTACATCAGAGCCAACGATCTCACCACTCTCCTGGAGACACCCTAGTGGGATGCCCCCTAAGACCCTACAACTTCATGATCTTCTTCTTCATCCCCTCCTACACCTTATCCTTCTTCCTCCTCTTCCATCTCATCGTCCCCCAGCTCATCATCGCTGTCATCATCCACTAATGGAATCTTATCTGGATCATTCTCCTTGCTGAGAATTACTTTCACCAAGAAAGATGGCTCCTCACACCAACCATCTTGGCGTACATACATGTCTATGGCTGTCAGATACGCAATCTGACGATGAAAGTTCACCCTGTTGACAATCTAAATGAGTCCAAACTCTGGCAGCCAGATTCCATCTCGCACTATCTTCTTTTAAATGGCTTGAATACCCATTGACTGTCGCAGGGTCATCCAGGCTGACCAGAGAGCTGGGAAGATTGCTTCATTGGAAGGTTGAAGCAGATACCTTATCTGCTTCCTGGGATGTTCCCTGGACACTTCATGATCTTCTCTCCTCCTAGACGATGAGGGTATGTCCACGTCATGCGACATCCCTGCTACTGATTTCTTGACCTATGTGGGCCTAGTTTCCCAATATGATTCCGAAAATTGTTCCCTAACAATACCATGTCTACTCTCTCGCCACCCAGGTTCTACACTGGCTACCTTGAGTTTCCAAAATCACTTTCGAAAAATCCCCTTAGGGTATGCTATGGCCCAATGTTTGATATATTTGTTTGAGAGGTCAGCATCAAATCTGGTGGGAGGAAAGGTGATAACGTTGCTAGAGCCATGGGTCGTGAACATCAGCCACATTTGGTGAAGAACGCAGGGATGACTTTCCTCCTGAACATCTATGTACACTTTCTTCGGCATCTGCTGAAGGCATCCAAACTGCCTGGAAAACCTGGACGGCACATAGGGAGCACAAAAGATCTTACAATATATCCACACCATGAGCACCCCACCTCTGATGCTCAGGAAGTATTCCCTTTTCTCTAGTGAGCCTTTCCTGTTATCTATCATTTGGCTAGTCATGGTGGGGAATGGGCTGAAAGTGAAGTTGGCATGATTGCCGATTCTGATCCTTACTCTCTCCTCATTGAGCATCAACGACATGACCCAAGTGATGTTCAGCAAGGAAGGTCGTAGGCCATTACCTTGAGGCCGAATAGCATTCGGAAAGGTATACCCATCGCAATGAGCCGCGAAACATCCATAAAATATCTGGAAGAGACCACAGATCCTCCTCAGGGACCCCCCCCCCCCCCCCCCTCTCAAAATGTGTCCCAAAATGGCATACATATGAGCCAATATGGGGACTCCCAGATTGAATCTTTGATTAGTGGCCATGATGTCAGCCGTCACCAGGGTCGCTGGATGAACTCCCATCCTTACATCCCTCACCGGTAAGATCCACCCACTCAGGAATGTGCCAAGAAACCTGTAATACCGAACTTTTGGTTCCCAAATCTCATTTACACTAAAGCCCCATGAATGATAGTCCCCCGCCTCCAAGATCCTTCAGTACAATCTGCTTTTTCTTCTCTGTGTCGCGGTCAGACACTGACTCCCTCGCCCCGACATCTTGAAATCTAGTTCTTTTTACAGGAACAAGATAAACCATTTCTTGTAAGTGATGTCCTTCAAAAAATCCTTGAACCCCAACCTCTCCTTCTCCAGCTCCAATAGGTGCCATGTCAGCATAGGGGTTCGTGATCCGTCCCCTCAGATGTTCCTTGGTGGGAGGAATTCATCGTATTGGTGCCCATCCAAAAGGATACCCCAGATGCAATGAATGTTCAAAGGTTGATACCAAATTCCTCATGATGAATATGAAAGGAATTGGTATTGGGTGACCATTGAGTAAACAGCTCTAGCCTGAGTTCATGCTGGAGATAGAAATGTAACTATGACTTCCACACCACCTCAAACAAACCGATGTGCCACAATTCATCCCAAAACTAGTCACACGTCTGGTGAACCCAATACGCCCAGTCCCATTCACTCATGAAATTGCCTCCAGACCACAGGTCCCAATCCTGTAGCCAGCATTTATTCTCGTCAGTAACACTCTGACGGATGGTGCTCGCATAAAGGGCCAGATAATTCTCCATGATAGGGTCACTCCCCAAAATGGTTCTGGTCCTGGGATTCAAGACGTAAAAGTCCATATGTCTGGTTTCACTAGTAGTATGGCCATTGTAGGTGATATTATACCAAGGTAGGTCATCCTCGTGGGTCACCCATGACCGCGGTGTGTCGACTTCAAATATTGGCACGGGTACCTCCTCCAAGATACTGAAGTCCCATATTGGCATGTTGTAAGATAGTGTGTACTCCTTCTAGGGTGGGTTTAACATGTTGAAAACAGTATGGTTTCTAGATACAATCCTTCAGGTGCCATAAACCTTAGGGTTGGCGACCATCTCACCCTTTGAGCAGCGAATGCGGCTTCTCCCTTAACTTCAGCCCGATTGGCGGCCATCTTCTGCCAACAATCTCCTAAGAGGTTGGTGACACATGCCTATCGTGGGGTGTGGAAAAAAAATATAACCTAAGTTAAAATGTATTATAGTGGGTTACCTAGGTTTTCTCCATATTGATGTGCTCAATAATTGTGTTTGTCACTTAAAATAAGAGAATGAAATGATGTAGTTTTTGAAATTGTTTGATTTGGAAAATACAAGAAAGAAACTAAATAAAGTAAATAAATTAATTGAAAGTTTAAAACAAATTAAAAAATGATGTGATTTAAATTAGTGATATGAAATGGTGATCAGGTTAGGGTCCATTTTCCAATTGTAATTCTATCACAGTTCACTTTACCATATTATCTTATGCTAAATAATTAAGATTGAGAATCCACAATTGTTTATTATCACTCCTTTGGTCAAATAAAAATGTGATAATAAACCTTAATAAAACCTCATAGTGGTCTACTCTACTTATATTTTGTAATAGAGTTGTATAGAATACCCCCAATTATTTTAGGTAATTCCCAAATGGGTCTTGTTTATCCCAAGCAATCAAGAACATTCACTACTCCTCACACACATACCGGTGATCATCGAGTACTTCACCACTAAGTCCCGGTTTATTCCATCATTTATAAACTATAACCTAGTGGATGGAGATATTGATCCTTTACCAAATATAAAAAAAATAGAATCTAAAATCAGATACAATCGTACAAGATAATAAAAACTGTTATAAGAAATTCAAATTGATTTGCAGAAGAGAAAAATTATATTAAAATATTACATGCAAGAACACAAGAATTACAATAGGGTAAAACTGACCTTTTCCAATCACTCATAAGATCTACCCCAACATGTTAAGGGTAACTAAGTTGAATTGGGAATAACAAGTCATTGAAACGCTATAAAGAACAAAAGAAAAAAAGAAATAACAGAAATTTTGATCCTCCAGAATATGTCCCCCAGAATTTTTCCTCTGTTATGCCCAACAGCCGGCCGAAACTCACTACAGTCACTTCTTATAGAATTTTGGAAATACCGTTTTCTATCAACCCTAAAAAATTTAGAGTCATTGGACATGTGTAAACAATGATATGGTAGAATAAATAACCATTACTTTTCCTGGCCACCAAAAACTGTTTCACCCACTCCACTTGGACACGCCAAAAAGATGCATTGATGAGCTTCATATTTTATCAAATTTATTTTGAACCGTCCTTTGAATGTCTTCTATCGACAACATCTAAAATCAACTCATTATAAGGTCATCTGACTGAGATATTGCTAATTTAATTTGTTCGGGTCCATTCTGCCAACCAGACTAAGTTCTCTACTTGATTGATTTTTCTAGACAATTGGGTTTCCAATTAGGTCTTGGTACCGAAGAAAAATTTGAATCCCCGGTCATATGAATCCTAAAAAAAATATTCAATTCAATTGGACCAATATTTTAAAAGTTATTACCAAAAAACATAAGCTATATAAATCTATCAATTTTACAGAATTACCCCATTTTCACATTTAAACCCAAAATACACCAAAAACACATAAATGATGAAAATACACTCAAATTGAATAATTGAGAGGGATTAAGTCATTGAAAACATATTAATAATATTTAAAATATTAACTCTATCAGTTGGCCTGAAAAACAAGAAGTTGATGCAAAAAGTCAAAGGTTGGCGCGAAATATCAGAACTTGGTGTGCAAAATCCCGGGTTGACGCGTAAAAATATGGCTGAACTCGGTGATTTATGTGCAATTGAAGTGGTTTTTTTTCACATGGAGGAGGAAATTTTTGACGTGCGACAGATCCTGGCTTATCACATGAGAAAATCTGTATGGAATGAGGGACCCACAACACTTTTATAGGCATGGAGATGGATTTCCACGCGTGCGTGAAAAGAGGATTACACGCTCCATATTGGTTTTAGGAGCCACTCCAATTTTGAGTGCATGAAAACCCCAGAGAGTCCTGTATATTGGAGTTTCCCTTTGAATCCAACCTTTGCGGACCCTTGCCTATCTGATTCTGAGGGGGGGAATTTGTAGACGCAGAAAAATTCTCAAGGGCTAAATAAGGTTTCGTTGCGAAAAAGTGAATCCATATTTGGACCCAGGGATCCAATCTGGGGGGCCTAGATGGTCCATGTGAAAAAAAAATACATGGTGCACGAAAAAAACTATCCCGTTTGAAGAACTCTGGGATTCGTGAGAGTTTTTCACATGGGCACAGAAATTTACGCGTCACCGCCCCATGCGGTTGAATTTACGCACTGCCAACACTAGCGTGAAAGATTTCATATAAGCCTGTTTTCCACGCAAATTTGTGACCCCAAGTGCCTATAAATAGAAGGTCATCTCTTCGTCTTCTAGGCTGAAGAATCTGAACAGTCTCTCCGGCACGAAATTCAGCTCTCGTGCATGTAAAAGATGGCTCTCAGGTACTTAATCTTTTGTGCCAGGTCACTTGGGGGTCCACCTTTGCACAAGACCACTTGGGCATAATCCTCGTCCCAAATCCCCTTGAGTCACGTACCCCATGCACAATCCCTTCCAACTACATGAAATCCTTCCTTCTGTGCATAATTCCTTCCAAATCTCACGCCCTCCTTTCTGCGTCGCCCCGGCCTTTTCCATGCATGCGGTCGGTTACGCGCCGCCCTTAACATTTCCGAACACTCGACCGATTGTTCACTGCCCCGGCCTTTTTTACGCACACTGGTCGATTGTGCACCACCCCGACCTTTTGCGGGCAAGCAGCCCGATTGCGCATCGGCACGACCCCATTTTCACACCGCTGTTCCTTTTGCATGCGGGCCACCCTCTTTCTGTGTCCACGATGTCTCTCTTCTGGACATCATTTTTTAGTGCCTCCTACACCCAAAACACCTTCTCCATACACTCTTTTCTAATACGACCCACTAGATTTTTGCGAAGTAACTTAAAAGTCCCTTGGACGATACTGCCCGTTACGTTGCTTCACCTCATGCTTCTTCACATAGGCATACTAATGACTATTTCTTCTTCACATAGTCATGATAACATGGAACCACCAATGGTTCACTCCATAACACACCTTATCAAAAATCTTGCATGTCCCTTCTCTTCACCAAGGTTCAGAGGGTACCAGTTATGTAAGTCCTAGGGGTGTGGAGCGAACCCACCTCATCTGAACTACAGGACGTTAAACTGCCAAGCACCGTCGTCCTCAGCACATGACGTTAAACTATTAATTCCCCACCATTAATCCTATGCGGGGAAAGGGAAACCTTCATTGTATAAGCCCCTAGCCTTGCTTTTAAGAGGTGGTACCCCTAATCCTCCTTTCTTTTCTAGAGCCAAAGACCGGAAAAGGGTGTGGTGGGGAACAATTATCCTCATTTCTTCAGTGCCAAATCCCTCTCCCGTTGGGCTTTGTCACCACCGGGCCTCCATCCTGGAGTAAGTCCCAACCTCTCCGAGCAGCTAACCATGCATAAGCCCCTACTTCCTCTTTGGGTTGCGATTACGTGTAAGCCGCACTCCATTTCCCATGAATGCACCTTTCGCAACGTGATCATCAGGTCTTTATTGTCTCTTGTTTCTCACAAAGAGCATGACTCACGTGGGATTAGAGCAAGCACCTATCATGACATCCTCCTTCGGATGCCTAGAGCTTAAGCCCAAACAACCATATCTGAACTATGAGGACTTTGATCCTTGCTAAGGCAACGTACGTAGGAAGCCCCCATGAGGTTCAAGACCAACTCTTACTTGGTCCCTACAACTTTCATGTCGGCGCACCAATGCACCCTCCCGAACTATGTAGAATTTGATCCTTATTAAGGCGAGGTACGTTGGAAGAGTCCCTAAGGTTCACGACCAACAACTGGTTGTTCTGACCATCTTCACATTGGTTCACCAACACCCTGGGCAGCCTAGAGTGTAATCCTCGCACCATCATCCTGAACTATGTGGACTTTTATCCTCACAAAGGCAAGGTATGTAGAAAGCCTTCCTTAGGTTCAATCCCACCACCCCAGTCATTCTGACCATCTTCACGTCAATTCACCAAAACCTTGGGCATCCTAGAGTGTAAGCCCCACACCCAACCTGAACTATGTGGTATTTAATCCTTTCTAAGGCAAGGTATGTAAGAAGCCTCCCTGAGGTCCAAGACAACCACCCATTGGTTTCTCCAACCCCCATTACGTCGGTGCACCAAGCCCCCATTTTGAACTACGTGGTCTTTAATCCTTTCTAAGGAGAGGTGCGTAGGAAGCCTCCCTGAGGTTCAGGCCCAACACCCGGTCGTTCTGACCACCTTCACGTCTGTTCACCTTCATCCCGCATAAAGCTAAACTATAAACCACACACAGTAGTATGCTGGTGTGTCCCTAAATTAGAATTAATCTGTTGTATCACGGTCAGCAGTAAGCCACTACATCCCCTTTTTAGTGGTAAGCCAATGTAATCCCTTCATTGGGACCTGCATCTTTGTTCCTTCCTAGTGGAGTCAGACCAATCTGGGTTGCTAACCATACGTAATCCCCATACACAGCATTGGGTTGATATCCTACGTGTACACCCCAATTCATGCCCATCGCCTGATTTTTCCCATGAGCCTATGTGTCTTGGGAAATCCATACTCAACCCATAGGTTTCACTTCCTCCGGGTCTCATCCACGCGTTCATTCTCACAGGATGCCTCCCCAGGCATCCTGTCATCCTCCTGAACTATGCGAACGTTGATTCCCTACCACAGGGATACGTAGGAAGTCTCCTTGAGACTCAAGTCCAACATTACCATCGTCCTCACGTCGGTTCTATCCCATTCACCACTCATTTCATTCATCACACCATCATAAATCTTGATTCTTACCCAGGCCACCACATCCCGGTAAGGTCATGTCAACCCACCTACATCAGAGGGTCATCCAGGTGTTTCACTCATCTAATCCACTCTATTCAGTGTTCTGATCAGCTCGATCTATCTCCGCTGGACGTTAAACTTGTGGAATACCCTGTGTTAAACATGGGAATCTGAGGAAAACCTTATATACATGTCCATGTCTTATGATTCCCTGAGTTCGATGTGGGATTCCTCAGGCTTCTTCACCCTCGAGAATCCCTATAATAAGGGACAAAGGATAGATGCACCCGTGTCCCAGCGCCCAGACACGCCAGTGATGCCCAAAGTGACTACTCCCCTGACTGAAGGCTGCTACCCTAACTGGCCCCTTGGGATTTCCCTACATATGTAGTGTAATGAACTGGTATCCATGAAGATATGACACTAGGAAGAGTTTCATGAACAATGTATTAAATCTGTAAGGGAGACCTGGACTAGGTGACGAGTTCTGAGGAGGAATCAATAGAAGGAAGAACTGACATCCCATAATCTTGTTTCGATCAAGGAGAAAATGTCCCTAAAAAAGAGATGTATGTTGCTCGCCTTTGGAATGCGGGAATGTGGGGGAAAAGCTATGCGTTCTCCACATATGGATGCACGTGCCCTGAAGAAGCATTAGAAACAATTATATTGTGGTTCCATGTAGTCATGATATTGATGTGAAATGTTTAAATAATATAATATCATGGTATAATGAATTCTTATTCCCTATTTGATATGGTTCAGACTCCATCACGGGAAAAAGAAGGTAATGATGATTTCGGTGTCATTGTGAACCCATAAAATTAATTGGTTAATTGAAAAATAATAAAATGTGATAAATATTTACATTATGAGTTAAAAATGTTTCTTTATAAAAATTTATAAACTGTTATAGAATAGATATTGTTTTATATGACATTGGTTGCGGCCTATTGTGTTGTAATCAAACACTACTAGGGTCATCTTATTGGTACCTGAATATATTTCACGTTTGATTGACCAGATAAGTAAAATAGCTATATGTTAGATAGATAATTTGGGATATATCATGGATGAGGGAACCCGATATGATGTTGGGACCTTCTAGGGAGTTTTTAGTGTCTTAATTTTTTGTTTTCATTTGACAGTTGAAGCATATTTTTTATGAAATATCTATTTATTAAATTTGAGTATTGTGTTCCTATTTCAGTCATCATGTGATATTGGTATTATTTAGGTTATTTTTTTAAATTTTGTTTATTGTTTATTAATTTACACTATTGTTATTCTTTGATAAAGAGTGTATAATCTCCCTATGTTATATATTAGACCCTCGGTAATAGTTAGTAGCCTCTATCATATATAGAGGTTCACCTAAGGTCAGGTAACCAACTGGCTCAGGGTACCAGCATTGGCACCTAGGTCAAGATATTAAAACCATGAATAGTAAATTTAATAATTGAATGAATAAATAAATATTAACACATCCTTATTATTTCAAAATTTCATTGATTATTTTTCATAGCCGGTTTTTTTCCCCTATATTTAAATTTTACTTTTAGATCTTGGATTTTCACACAATTTTTGGGTGATTTGGATTTAAATTTTAAGTTTTGAGAAGTTTCTCTTTAGTTTCGTGGTTTATATTTATAGTTTAAGGGTAAATATCTAGCCTCTTATGGAAGATCCTTTTTCCAGTTCATTTTGAACTTACACTATTTGAGTTGCATGGGTTGTAATGATTTTGTCGAAACCATGTTGATCATAGGAGAAACTGTGTGGGTCGATGGGTGTCTCTATTCAACAGTTCACAACCAAAGAACTGTTAGGAAAACCCTTCAGAAGGGGTATGCATTGTTCTTAAAATTTGGACAGAACCATGTCACATGGTTGGTGAAGGGTTTACCAAACCATGCTGGCAAACCATGTGAGTTCCCATGTTATCTAGAAAGGGGTACAGTGTTGCCACACAGTTTGTTAAACCCTATATAACAATCGTGCATAGTGACCAAGTCATTAAAAGTGTGAAATTACCTTTTTTACCCTATCTGATTATTATCTCCAAAACACACATTTCCTCCCCCTAAGGGTTCATACTAGCCTAGGGGTTCTCTTCCCTTCTTCTTTAATCTTATTCTCCACTTACCAAGGTTGGATATAGCTTTTTCTTCATGGTTTTAAGGAGATTCAACAATGTAATCTTATTCTTTATTCATCATCTTTCTCATTCCATTTTCTATTGATCTCTCATTATTCATTCATCTTTAGGATCTTGGGATCATGTTTCAAATGTTTTAAATTATATTATTTGTGTTGTTAGGGTTCCTCATAGATGTTCTTTCTTCTTTGGACCTTTGAGAGGTTTTTTAGGTGGGTGTTATTGAAGTGTTTTGATATTGATATAGGATTCAATTTCTACTTTCCATTTAAATTTAAGAATCTTCTATTTCATATGTTTCCTAACTCTTATATATACTAAATTCTAAAATATAATTTTTAGATTAATTGTTTGATGAGAAATTTTGTGGTTTTCTAAGTATTTTTTAAGTATATGGTATTTTTTGATATGTTATGAACACCAAGTGTTTGATAAATTGACGTGTTAGATTTTCCATGTAAATTTTTATTTTTAAATCAAGTTATGGTATTGTAAATATATTTTTTCCATAAATAATGGGGGTTTGGATTTCTCAAATGGATTTCTAAATGATTTTAGATTTCAAATAGGTGTATTTTCAACCGCTGAAAATGATTTGACATGTGAAAGAAATGTATTGGTTTCCTTTTTAGAAATAGTTGATTTATCAAAGGGTCTTTTTGACCCATATTGAACTTTTGTAAAATTGGTTTTCCTAAAGACCCTCCTTGGATGATTTAGTTTCCTTTTAAATGTTGAATATTTTAGGAGGCCCAATCCAAGAAGATCTAATGTGATAGATTGGTTGAAAGTCAATAGATTGTTCCTTAGGGTGATTGGGGGTGACTAATTGTGTGTGTATCTTTTGTATGATTTATATAGATGTGATTGTCATTTTGTTTTAATTTTTATCTCAACCCTAATTTATTATTTACATGGGAACTAGGTATAGATAGTGGATATTCATTGAACAATTGTTTTACTAGATTTGGATTTCACTCTGGCTAGTGGCCCTTAGCAATGAAATTTCTTCTGTTTGTGATAGTACCCCATGGTCAGACCTGGTAGGGTGTGATCAATCATGTTAGTGAGTTGATGTCATCGGGTGAGGCATACATTCATTATGAGCCAGATTTAAGAATGTTTTTGACTTTTTCCCTAAGCTCCTAGGATATCCCTTGTTCATTGGTATTTGTTTTTTTGTGTTGGATGATTGAGATTCCTTGTTGTTTGATTACTATTACATGGTATTTTTTTATTTTCCTTATCATGAGATAATCGCTACTACATTCTTTTATGGTGTACTTATTTTATAATAGTCATATTTTGGATTTCAATGGAATATGGAAAATGTTTTGGAATTGTTTTACTCTTCCCTTCTCCAATTTTTAGTAAAAAATCTTCTTTCTCCTAAAAAATGTTAACATGTGCTTCTCTGAAAAGAATATGGATTTGAATGGAAAAAGGGAAATGTATCATGCTTTATATTAAACAGAATTTTTATGTAAAAAACCATGTTTTTAATATATTATTTCAAACCAAAAATTGAAGTTTCATTATTTAAAGGTAATGCATTGGGAGGATGTATGCAAGGCACACCTACTGAGTTTTAACACTCAGACCTATAAATATTTATTATAGATTTTGGTCTAGTTTTAATCTTAGTTTTGATCCCTAGGGTTGATGGTTAGTTTTGGGATTATAGAGTGACCCTCGAGGTCACATGGAGTCATGGTGGTCATCAGGTTCTATTTGGGTTTCATTTTTCAGTTTTGTTGTAATTTTAGTATTTGTATAAATGATGTTAAGTTGTGTATTAGTATTTATTTTGTGTTTTCTCTTTATTTATACTATTTTATGTATTTTTATTGTGATAAATCATTACCTTTGTTTCTCTATTGATTCCCTGATACTAGTTTTCAGCTTGGGGGGATCGATAATGTCTCTCAATCCTTGTCACGGGCTGACTCGGGTGACTAGTTTGAGGTCATCACAGGTTGGTTAATGAAAAAATGGTATTAGAGTAGGTTCTTTTGGGGACCAATATTTTAGGAAACCCTTTTCTTTTTTGGTATGTAAAGTTATATGGAATAGGACTATAAGAGACTGGGGGTTAGGTATGAGGGAGTTTTTGGCCAACACTATTGATGTAGAATGTCGAGTTTCAATGGGAAGTTTGTATTTATTTGGTATATCATGTTCTTATTGGTTTTTTGATGTTTGGGATATGAAATGAGAGTTGGTATAGTATTCTCGATGATATGAAATTGAATATCAAGCCATGTAGAGCCAGATACATGGTCCTAAAATAATCCTCATGATAGTGGCATAATTGGAATATTCCACCAACCATATGACCAAGTCACTCATTGATACTAGTTCCCCATTATGTATTTTTTGGGTACCTCTCGATTCTAAAATTGTTTTTAAGAACCTTGTTTTGAACTTCTGAGAACTATATTTTAAGTTCTAATGGTATGAAATTTTGGAATATGGAAAATAAATTTTTATATTTATATTTAATAAAGATTTTGAAAAAGGGATTTTTATAAAATGATCATTGGGTAAAATGGGGATGTATTTAATCAGATTGGATTTATATAATCAAAACATGGGGTTAATAAAAATTTATTGTTTGGGAATCATAAATTAATTTTAAATATGGTTTTGGAAAATATTTTAAATTAGAAGGAAATTTTTATCAAATGATTTTAAATCCAATGATTTTATATGGAATGAGATTTTTTGAATTGATAAAAAGGTATTTAATGGGATGAATTGGGTTATTTGATTGAATTAATGTGATTTTTGTGATGTTTTTTGATGTTTGAAATTAAGAAGTAGATTGATAACTAGATATTTAGGTTGAATTTTTGTTTTTAAGATGGAAAATTATTGTTTTAATGTTTGGTATTCTTATGAGTCTTCACATGTGAGGATGTGTGTGAGAAGGTTGATAGTTGTTGGTGTGAGTGGATAGGAGCCTGAATTAGTGTGGTAATGAATGTGTGTGAGGATCAATATAATACCAATACTGAGGGTGAAAAAATCCATGTCTATTTTACTTTTCAAAAGTGTTCTTAAGTGTAAAGTATTAGATGTTTTAATAACCAGTGATTGTGTGGTGCCTTTTCATATGAATTTGGATTTTTTGAGAACTATTATTGATTAATTGGTTTTTAATGAGTTCTTTTTATTCTTATTCCTTAGTGTAAACCCCCACCAAAGATTTGATGGATATTCAAGGCTCATCTATAGGTGGTTCCTCATTAGAGGACCCTCTATTTGATTAACCAACATACTTCCTTCTTAAATTTTGTAAGTTGAATACCCCTCTCTTTTATGGTCAAATAGATCTTCTATAAGTATAAGAATGGATGAAAAAAATCAAAATGATCTTTATATTCATTGAGTTCCCTATTTCTATAAATGTTTTGTTTTCTACATTATTACATGAAGGAATAAACTAAATGTGGTAGATGTAAATATATCAAACCAAACCTTCATAATATATCTAAGAGTTCTGCAAGGATTCATTCTTCCAGCAGTATTACTCTAAGGTAGTGAAGGCGAGGAAGGGGTGGAGATGTGTTATCTATAGCAAGGGGATGAGTCAGTGTTGGAGTTTTGTAGATCTAGTTCTTTACCCTCCGGGGTATTCTGCAGATTATTCCTTGAAGTATCTAAATTTTGAGAATGGGCTTCATCCTAGTCTATTGTTAAAAGAGTTTAATGTCAAACTAGCCTTATATTTCGATGTGGTGGGGAATGACATTTAGGATGAAGCTATGTTAGTAGGAGTTATAATGGAAATAAACCTTCCTCAAATATCTAGAACTGATGATTGGAATTCCATTATGGATATCAAGAATTGGCCCAAAGTAGTTGGTTCTAGTATCCAAATTAAAAGGCATCTAGATCATTCATCATCTTCTTTTGGGAATAGTGTATTGGTGTGTCGTCAGTGTGGCAATCCAGATCACAATGAGAAATTGTTTCAGAGTTCTTTGAAGACCTTATGTTCCTATGGACACCTAGGTCTATTTAAATGGTTCTATTGATGTTTTTCCTTGAAGTTACAAGGATCTAGATCCACCCCTTCAAAAAACTTCATGCCCATTTGACGGTTTCAGGTACTTTATTGAGTTCAATTTGAATACCATTTACATTTGAGTTCTCCTTCGATTGTAGTGGATTTTTTGTGTTTTTCATTTCTTGTAACAATAAAGGATGATTTGTATCATTCATGAACTCCAAATTTAATTAATATGTGTCTTTTGGATATTTTGAAAAAATTTATTCTTGATTGGAGGTGTGTTCTATTGTGTGTCAGGTTTATATTTCCTGTCATATTTAGTAAAATAGGATGATTTTGTATCATAAAAATCACTATCTAGGAGAAAGAACCTTGTTGGAGAAAAGTGAGTCTCATGGTGTGTCATGTTATTTTGGTTATACCTAGGTTCTGTGTGGCCGCACGTGACACAAAAAAAATGAGTTCTAATTAGGAATTATCGGATTTTGACTATGAGGTAGTGGATTCTTAAATACATTCAATCTCCAGCAATAGGCCCCTAAGTGAAGTGTATTCATAGTCAGTAGTCATAGGGTTATAGAAGACTTTAGTCTAGATTTTTTCTTTAGTGATGGAATGTGGACATTTTATGTTTATCTGTTGTACTTTCTTTATCATGAAAGGTAATTTTGTGGAAAAAGGCATCGAGGTCTCATTTCCTTGTTGTGATCCTTGTGATTTGAAAGTTACTTTTTGTTTATAAGAAGATATAGTAGTATTTGTTTCTAGGAATTACATTTTCTTCCTTTTTATATGATAATTTGTGATTGTTTTTCATCGTACGGTTAGCCTTTATTAGTTAGTTTGGGTTTTGGTTTATTACCACCTAAAGATAGTTGTTTCTTTTGGGGATGATTAATCATGGATTGATTTTCAATTTGGATTGGAGTTTCTTTCATTTATTAGTCTTTGTGGGTTTCTCTGGTTGGTCTTTGTTGGGTTTCCCCATGTAATTTGGTGCAAGTTTGTTTCCAATGGTGGAGATTCCATTATGGCCTCCAATATAGAAAAATAGGTTTGGTATCTAGTGTTAGTTTTCCACTAGGTAGTTTCTTTCGGAGTTGTATGTTTTTTTTTGTATTTTTTATTGGATGTACATTTTTCTTTTAGAGTACTCTATATGGGTATTCTTGTGGAAATATTGAAGATGTTATAACTTGATTTTTCTGTCATTTTTTGGGAAGAGGTTTTGGATCATTGAATTTATTAAGGTAAGAGGCATATATTTTTTTTGTTTGTGGTTGATATATTCTTTAATTTAAGGAATTGAATTCTGTGATCATGTGAACCTTTTCTTAGATTCGATCAACTAGTTATTTGTGGATTTCTAGGGGAATAAAGCATAATGATTGGGAGAATTATCACACTGGGGTTTTTATTTTCATCCTCTACTCCATGTTATATATTGGTTCTTGATTTTTCACTTGAGTTTCAAGTCTTCTGAATTTAAATTCAATGATTTGGGTTGTTTTTCTTTATTTGAATGATTTATATTCCTGGTTTTAGGGTAACTATGTGGAATCTTAAGGAAGAGCTCATTTTCAATTAATTTCGAACTTCCACAATTTGAGTTTCATGGGAAGTTCATTATGTTTTCAAAACTATGTTGATCATGGGAGAAACCATGTTTTTTCCTTAGGTATCTCCAGTTATGGGCGCATGACCTAATAATGGTTAGGAAAACAATGTAGAGGTCAAATACATGGTTATTTAGTTTTGGATAGAACAATGTCGCAAGGTTGGTGCATGGTTTTAAAAACCATGCGGCTAAACCAAGTGAGTTCCCATGTTGTTCGGTAATGGGTGAACAATTTTAGTATGATTTGGGAAACCATGAAAAATTCCTAGGTCATTAAAATTATTAAATTCCCTTTCTAACCACTAATATTTTTAACCCCCAAAAGCCAATTTTTTGTCTCTCATGGTTCATGCAGCCCTATGGGAGCTCCTCCCTTCTTCGTAAAGATTCATCTATCCTCTGAAGGTTTGATCAGGTGGTTTCTTAAAGGTTTTATGGTGATTCCTCGTGTTAATCTTATTCTTTATTCTTCCTATTCCTCCATCAATTTTCTCTTGATTTTTTTATTACTTGGTTATTTTGATCTAGGCTTCATTTTTTACATTGGTTTAAATTATGTTATTTTTTTCAGGGTTCCTATTGGATGTTCTTACTTCTTTGGACCTTTGAAAAGTCATTTTTGGGTAGGCATTATTGAAGCATCGTGATTTTGAGGTAGGTTTCCCTGTGCACTTTCCCTTCAAATTTAAGAATCTTCAATTTTTTGTATTTCACACCATACTTAGATACTAAATTGCAATGAATGATTGTTATAATAACATTTTGATGAGGAATTAAGACGTATTCTTAATTTTTTTGAAGTATATGGCATTATTTCATTATGTTATGCACACCAAGTGTTTTATAGATTTCCTCGTTAGCTTTTTCAAGTATATTTTTGGTCTTTAAAGCATGGTTTGGATTTGTAAATGAATTTTTTTCATCTAAAATGGTGGTTTTCATTTCTCGAATCGATTTCTAAATGATTTTGGATATAAAATAGGTATGTTTTTGTCTCTTGAAGATAATTTTACATGGGACAGAAATGTATCAGTTTCCTTTTTTCTAAATGGGTGATTTCTCAAAGGGGTTTTGAGTCCTGTTTAGCACTTTGTTAAATTGAATTCCCTAAAAACACTCTTTGTATGATTCAATTGACTTAGTTATGCTGAATGTTTTGGGAGGCCCATGATGAGAGGAACCCTTATGATCGATTGGTTGAAATTAAATAGATATTTTATTAAGGTGAATCAGGGGGTACTTGTTGTGTGTGATACTTGTGTTTGATGTATGTTCATGCGATTGGATGCTTGTTGGAATTGTTGGATCATCCCCACTTTAGTATTGACATGGTTACCAATCATATATAGAGGATTTTTGGTGAGAGGTTGCTACAATAGCTTAGGATTTTTCTCTTCCTAGTGGCCCTTATCATATACATTACTTTTATTTGGGATATTTCCCCTCAGTCAGACTATGTTGGGTGTGATCGATCATGTGGTAGAGTTTATGTCATCGGGTGAGGCATGCCTTCAAGATGTGTCAAATATAAGTATCTTCTAGATTTTGTCATTGATATCCTAGTTTCTCCCATGTTGATCGGCAGATAGTTTCTTGTGGAAGATGATTGAGATACCTCGTTGGTCGGTTACTCTTACATGTTATATTTCCATTTCCATTATAATGATATCATACATACTAATTTATTGAATGGTGCACTTCTTGGATAAATTTTTTGTGTTAGAATTCATAGGTTCATGATAAATATTTTGGAAATATTTTACACTTCCCTTCTCACCATTTTAGTAAATGTATCTTCATACTCCTCAAAAATGTTAATATATGCCTCTTAGAAAGAAATATGAATTTGTATCAAAAAAGGAAATGAGTCATATTTTTTTAATGTGAAAAATGAGTGTAAAAATTATTTTTTGTATATTTTCTTCTAGACCTGAAGTTTAGTTTCTTTATTTAAAGAGAATGCATTGGGATTATATTTTTGGGCACACCTACGAAGTTTTATTACTCATGCCTATTTTTCATCATGATTTTCATTATTTTTGTAGGTTTCGACTTAGTTTTAAAAATTGTGGGTGGTGGTTGGTTTAGTGATCAAGAAGTGACCCAGGAGGTCACAAGTAGATGTTGTGATCATCATGTTTACTTTTGGTTTAATTGTTTAGTTTTTTTTTGTAATTTCTATTTTTGTATAAATGATTATCAATTTAGAAATTTTATTTATTTTTTTCTACTCTATGTATTTCTACTATTTTATTTATTTTTTAGTAGAAATCATTCCCTTTGTTTCTAAGTTGTTTCCATTTCACTAGTTTCTAGCCCAGGAGGATAGGGAACGCCTCTCAGGCCTTGTATCTGGCCGAACCGGGTGACTTATTTGGGGTCGCCCAAGGTTAGTTTTTGACATGAACAGTACAAATCAATTACATAAATTTGTCATGACCATTAGGAATAGAAAATATAATATAAATAAGAATAAAAAAATATCATATATTTATCTAGAACCATAGTTCTCAAAAAAAGACTATAAAATATAGAAATAAATTGTGTGAATATATAATCAGATAAATAAACATTTTTTAGAATGTAATTAATGTTCATAATGAAAAATATAATTTTCATAGTTGGAATAGTTAAAATATACACAGAACGATATATTTTACTAGTATATTAAATGATTACATAAAATGGATAACCTGATCATCAGATTATTAATTTCGTGATTTGAATAATAAATCTTATTTCTAAGTGACTCTTATTTCACTAAAAAAATTATATATAAATATTTTAAAATATGATAATTATTAGATAAAAATGGTTTAAAAACATCTATTATTGATGTCAAAAGTATGAAATGGAGAAATTTTTTAATTTTTCAGAAAGATTCAAATTTTGTATATGATATTATGATATAATGTATATATATGATATATATTATTATTCTAATATGATATAACATTAATGAGATAACTAAAATATTATTTTTACGTACTTTATTTAGAATTTATTTTATACATAACTCGTTTTCAAAATTTAAATTCTACTTTTAAACATTAATAATTTTTTAATAACATGAAACATATATTATTCCATTAAATATTATTTGTTATTTCTTATTAGGTATAATTTTTTATAAATATTGGATTTTTACTTTTATTTCTATAAAATTAAATAAATTTAATTTGTAGTTAACTTCTATAAGGGTGTTAATAAAAACCCGTGAATAAAAAACAAATTATTGAATCTTAAAATAGAATGTTTTAAAACCTAAATTACAAGTCTAAAACAAATATTTTTTATAATAATCTCTATGTATCAATATACATATCACTGTTTCCTCACATTAATCATCATTCAAATGCAACTAAACAAATTTATTTTCTCATTATCTTACTCAAGTGTCTATTAAATAACCTTTAAATGATTCAAGGTGCCCTCTCTGATCTTTTAGTATGTTAGATTCAATGAATTGATTTATTTATTACTTAGTGTTTCACACTTATATTACTTAAATAAAACCACAATTTAAATTTTGGTTGAATATTTATTTTTATAATATATATTAATATAAATTCAATTAATTTTTTGATCTATTGTATATTTTCTCTCTTCCAATTCATAAAAAATTCAAAAATTTATCTTGTCTTAGAATAATTCTTTAATTATTATTTTAAAAAACATACACATTTTTTTCTTCAATATCTACATTTTCATGAATATGTGGTAGTATTTAAATTAAATTTATAAGTTGATTATATTTTAAAAATCATATATCGTGATGTATCTAATTGATCCTTCATTTTCTCTTTTTATGACTACTACTTATATTTGAACAAGAAAATATTAATTTTCATTCCAAAATATTGTTGAAGTTATTCCTTGTAGTTATTATATACCTTATGCAAATTAAATATTTAGGACACATTTTCTTCATCCTATTGGTAATTTTCTGTCATTTATATTGTATACCTCCAATAAAACGTTCTAAATAAGAAACAATTTATAAGTTTATTTCTTTCCAATTACTTTTCTTTTAATCAATTATTTTTATCCAATGTAAATAAAAATTTCCATGAACAATTTGAAAACGTACAATTTTTTTATGATTGTTTAAACGAATACTGTTTTATTTTTAATTACCTATTTTTGTGGGAAATCTTATCCACTTAATATCATCCTTTAATGTGATATTTTATGGGAAATACATCCTTTTCTCTTGAGTAACCATTAATGAATTTTCTCATTTTATAAATGGTTTATGTTACTAGAAAATTTAATTAAATTCATTCATATATTTTAAAGAGTATTAGTCATGTTATATGATTGATTCACCTCTAATGTATTAGTAAATTTTTCATCCTATTATATATTGTATATCATGAATCAAATATGTTAACTTAACGTTTATGGAGAACGTTTTCATATAAACCCATTTTTATATTGTGACTTTGTTGGTATCCCTTCAATATAAGGTATTTAATTAAATTATTATGTTTCATAAATATATTATTTTACTTATGTATCATAATTATTAAAAACACTAATCATTTTTTATGATTATATTATACTTTATCCCATGTTTTATAGACATCTCATCAACAAAAATATTATCTTCAGTATGTAATACCCTTGAAAGGATTTGTTTCAAAAAAAAATTAGTTCATGTATAATCTCTTTAAGAGGAATAATTTTACAAAATAGTACAACATTAATAGATCGTGGAATTATTTATAATATGAGTTAATTTAAATATTTGTTATTATCCCATGTATTATGTTAATTGTTCTAAATGAAACATGATATATGACTATGGGAATCCTGGAATGTAACAAATGATCATGTTATGATTAAATGGTTTAATATTTAATCAATATATCAAGAATCAAGTTTTTAGGGTATCATAAAATTATTGTACATTATTGAAAATAAATTGTACCCAAAGAAATTATATTTTTTAGAAACAAAATATAGATAATCTGGTAAATTATATGTGAATAGTTTTAATAGCATATAATAGTTTATAGTTTATGTCTAGAGATTTTTTTTATAATTTACTAAAATTTGATAGAGTCATTATGATTATTAGGTTGTTGGAAAACCATTATCAAAATTTACTAGTTTGATGGACGAATAATATCATAGAAAATAAATTTAGGATTATTCTTTCTAATTCAAATTTTGAAAAATTATTTTACAAAAATCTAATAATTCCTTGATTTAATTAATTGATATGTTTCCCCACTATAGGTTTTGGAAACCCCTAAAAATATCAAATATCGGACCACTTAGAAATGATCACTTAGGACTATTTATTTTAACAACATATGAAGATATTAAAGGAGTTTAGAAGGTAATAATTTATTTAAAGTTTTTTTTCATTAGAAACCATGATGGGATTTAAGGATATTATTTTTCTCTAGATAAATAAGTTATTTAGAAAATCACCATTAGTAATGTTTTCACTTGTGATGAGAATTTTCTTGTGATAGGGAAAATTTTAAAACATAAACTTATAGTCCCATTCATTTATAATGACTATGGAATGGTTTATTAGTTTGGGAAACCAAATAGTATTAGGCTAGAACCATTAACCAGACAAGATAGAGAGGAATCCTATTTTTTAAGAAAACATATGAGGAATCTTAATAATGAATTAATTATTTTAGAGTCACAAGAACCGTTAAACCTTTATTAATTCATGTTCTCATTATTTAATAGTTTTTCACGTTAATATATTCATGGATTATAGTCAATATGATATTAGAATAGATAAAAATTGAATGAGTAATAAGGATGTTAAATACTATATTAATGTATTGAAAGAGGAGATGATATCCATCATTAAAAATAATTCATTGAAGGTATATAATTATAGTAATTGAAATATTTTTGTAAAATATAATTGGTTTTTTGAAATTAAATATGGTAAAAAATTAATACGATGGTAGATAAAAAATATATATTTATATTTATTTGTTATGTTTATATTAATATAAATAATGAAATATTCTGCAATTTTCTAGTATATTGTGAAAAACATTTCTATATTCTGAATTAATTTATGAATAAAATGTAATTTAATTTAGGTATATATGTATATATATAAATAAAATTATAAAAAAAGTTACAAAATAAAAAACCACAACTCCCACAACACATCCCATAAAATATATTTAGTAAAATGTTTTATTTATATAATTTGATATATATTATAGATGAATTAAAAGATTATAAATCATTTATTATTAAATTAATTAATTAATTAAATTATATGATTCCACAACAGGGATAATCATGAAATCAATCATGATTGGGTTTTTTCATGATTGTATCTTAATATATCAAAAATAAGTCACAAAAATACTATCTTGTGATATTTAATTATTATTATATTATTAATAACTTGTTTATATATTTTTATGATGGAACATTATTTAATGGTACAAAGCTTACCATACCATTACAAAGATATTATTAGGTGTGGGTGGATATGTGATGAGTTCTTAACAGAATATGGCAGAGTAAGAGTTTAAATCTCCACTAGGGGAGGATCTTACAATGTGGAGTTGAGGCTATCACATCGTGAGCACTTTTACTGTCTATTTGATACCTTTTCAAATAATGTTCAATGGTATGGAAGTTTTTTTATTTTACTACCTATAGGTGTCTTAATAGTTGATTGAAGCAACAATAAAGAATTAAATAAAGGCCTGTTTTTTTGGCCCTCTGAATTATAGTGGAGTTTATGAATGGTCAGAGGTTGTGGCATACTAGGTATAGGGTGGAGTCCTATATGGAGTATCAGAATCCTTTGTGGTGTGGAGGCATGGAAAATTCGTATTTGATATATCAAAAATTTTAGGGGTAGATGTGGTGTGGTATGAGGGTCAAACCATAACATTACTCAGGGTATCAAGGATCTAAGTAGGATCTATGCTATGGTTCCTAAAGGCATGTTTGACTGAGGTAATTACGGACTTTCACCTTGGATTTGGCCATAGTATTTTTTGAAACCCTTCCAACCATAATGTGTTTAGTTGTATTATACCATAGTATTTTAGATAATAAAATGGCTATAAATTCCCATGACTCTTTGAAACTCATCACTTACCCGTTATAGCTCTTGACATTAGGAAAATAATTAGAGGATTTTGGGATACTTTCTAGACCCTATTCATTAATTTTGAATCTCAATCTTATGAGATTTATTATTGATAAATTATGTTGTATTCTATCTTATAAATTTTATTTTCCTCTTAGGTTGTTTCATTCATTAGTTAGAGAGGTATTTCGTTGTGGTTTCTGGTTAGTTTATGATAATTCAATTTGGTATTTATAAAGAACATTTTTGTCAAGTTTTATATTGTGTTACCTAGAAGTGATCCTTACAAAGAGATCATCTCATTCTGTCTGACATCATTATTTTCCTACACCAGTTGGGTTATGGGATTTCTAAATAGTATGTCTTTGGTTTGGAATAAAAATATTGAATAAACCTGGTGTGATTCCTTCTCTTTAAGTTATTAAACTTTTAATTTATATTGGTTGGTGTTTCTTAATGTGTTTTAATTATTTATAGAAAAATGGAAATAAAATTTGGGATATAAATTAATATGTAATTTAATTAATAAAAAACAATTAAAATGGATAGGAGGAAAATGGGTTTAAAAATATATTGCATGTTATTTGTTGTCTCCAGGATATTTCTTACATGTTATACCTTGCTAATTGATATTGAAGTTGTGCTTATCTAATTTTATGTGTTTTTTAATTCTAATAATTTTTTTTCTACAATTACTGACTAAATCTACAACCCCTAACACATAAGTAATTATTTAAATATGAAAATTGGAAAATAGTTTCTAAAATATGAAACCTAAGAGGAATTTTTTTCATGACAGTCATATTCTATTTTTTTGGGTGTTATGTTATATTTTCACCCCTTGATTCTAATTAGGTTAGAGAACAATTTAAATATAAAAATTGGTTTTGCGATGAAAATATGGATGTTATGTATCGAAAAGTAAGATGGTTATAGATAATCTATTATTAGTGAAAATGATAGAAGAAAAAATAAAATAAGGGTATAGGGTGGATGATGTGAATAGGGAGATGGGATTTTATAAATTTAGTATTATTTGGAATAAAGAAATTATTGGGTGGTCATATTTTTTTAATTCGTGGGACGAGTGAATTTTGTTTGGAAATATGAATATGTTAAGAGATACTTAATTTTTAATGAATAATTAAGGAATTTTTTATGTTTTATTAATTAATTAACAATAAAATATTAGGGATTGGAATAAATTAAAATGGTTTAAATGAATAGGTAAAAGTTTAATGAGTGGAATAGAATATTTTATGGGTTGAAGAATAGTTTTCCATGGTAAAATAAATGGAATAATAAATTTAATAAGGTTGAAAAATAGTAACTGGTAGAGGATAAAATTGAGTATAGGGATAAAAATTATTTTATATGGGGGTTCCTTTCCTAAAACATTTATTTTGATAATAGTGATGTTACCTTGTCCTGAAATGGGTTCCCTGGTATATGAATATTAAATCATCACCATAAAATTGGGTTGTCCATTGGAAGTGACATGAACCAATCATTTCATACTTAAATATTACATGTTATTAGATGAATATTTCTTAAATATTAATTTGATCCCTACTAGAAAAAAAGATATTTAGTGCCTTTGGAAACATGTTTATATAAAAACTTATACATAAAATATCTACATCAACTCCGATTAAGTTTTTTTACAAATTTCATCTTTATTAGACCTATCATACTTAATACCTTTCTTAATATCCTATGGAGGATAAAACATAATAATATGTGGTCTTAGATTACCATTAAGAATAAAAACGGAGAATTTAATGATCATTTAAGCATAATATAAACATAAGGGTATGATAAAATGTAGTTAACAAAAATTCATACACCCACAAAATCATATATAATTTTTGTGTGTCATGAAATAGGGCTTAGAAGTTCATAATACATGAATATTAAAGAATTCAAAGATAATAAACCATGAGATCATAACATTGAAATAAGATCATTCCATAAGAGAGTGGCCTTATGTGTGGAATAATCGCAATACTAGGATTCCTTTATAAAATCTACTTACAAATAAATTATTTATATGTTAGGATCATTATAACCACATGTGTACCTACTTTGGGTTTGGGATAACCTCCTATATATCCAACATTGGGATTAGGATAACCCTTTTAATACCATTTGAGCTCCTAAAACAGTATTATTTACCCAATTTTTTGGATGTCTATAATTTAATAACATGTCACATAGTCACAATTCATTCATATATATGCCAAAATATAACAAAAACATTTACAATTTTATTATGCCCTAAAAAATGGAATAGAAAACGAGTTTCATTAGTATTTATTCAACATAATAATAAATCATCCAAAGAAAAAATAATGGTGGTATCATTGGATCATATCCATAATGAAGCATAAGTATCATAAAATGATGTTATCAATGATGATAAATTCCTTTAAAAGATCATTGAAATTTTCTTAAGAAAATAACATTTTCATTTTGAAGCCACCTATTTCTAAACAAAAAAAAATAAAAAACATTAATGGAAAAATATTATTTGAAATGAAAAATTAGATATTATAAAGGAAGGTTACATGTAAAAAGGTACTCATGATCATATAAATATTTTTTTAAGGTACACATTAGAACAAAAATTGTGTTCACAATATTGATAAAAAGTAACATGTTGGGAAAATGGGAAGAAAATTTATTTTATTCAAATTTAATGAAATCAGAACTTGGTTGAAAATAAATTTAATGAATCATTTTATAATATTAAAAAATTGATAAAATACATCAATAAAAATATATACATGGAGGAAAATTATTCCTGATCAAAGACAGGAAAAACATAGGGTTTTCATGGAAACATTTTCCCAGTCTTATGATTAATTAAAGGGAGGAAAATGAAATTAAAACATGATATCTCTATAAATAAACATAGGATAATAAATTTATTTATATTTTTGAGATATATATGATATATTTTATTTATCATTAATTTAATAATAATTATCCCTATAAAAATGTAATTATAACTTTAAACCATTACCTAAAGATCAACTTTCTTCATAATCCTGAGAAATTCCATTATAATAAATTTAAATTAATTATAATTTTTTTAATGATCTTTATTAATACTTATAATACCCTAAATTGTTTCCTTATAAAATCTTATCACCCATTCATTAACAATTAGTTATTAAAATAACTTTTCCAGGTGATAACATTTTTATTTTTCATTAAATGTCATGTTCAAAATTTTGGGTATTTGTACATTGTTCATGGATCCATTGTATCTATAATGGTGATCAGGATATTAATTTCATATATATTCATTATATAATTATTTATAACTCCCAATATAAGGTATAGATAAAAAATTAAATTAAACTGTTCATTGATATGGTAATCCTAATGTATACATAAGTATTGTTTTAATTTTCTGATGAAATTATGGAAAGAATGATAAATAATATTATATCATAATATAATTGTAAATTTATCGTAAATAAAAAATATATATATTAAATCTCTCCTCGTATCCACCACTTTGAATCGGTGTTGGAAAATGAATTATATCGCTACGTGGAGGCGGTAGTCCACACGCACACATGAGTGATACTTCCATTTCCCATTTGATAGAAAACGGATGTAAAAATATTATAATATATGCACAATAATGTCTTGGTATATTATTAATAAAATATTATTTATTTTAATAAAGATTTAATATTTTTAGAGAATGTTTAATAATAAGTAAAATTGAAAGTGCACATGTAACATTTATACCTTTTCTTTGAGAGACTTCATTTTTCTTAAACATTAACACATGAAATATTGGTCTTATTAAAAGAATAAGTGATCTTGGATGAATATATGGAATCTAAGAAGTTATTAGGGTATATATTTACTGATCTTGGAGAATCAAAATACATTAATAAGGGTGGAAATGTAGATCCCTTTTATAATTGAGGGAGAGGGTAGACATTAAATTACTTAAAATATTTTAACAATATAATTCCATTTTCTTCTGATAATGGCATCAAATTTTCAATAATTATTATATAGGATAATATATAGTGTATATATCTTCCAAAAATAGAAATTTTGAAGGTTTAGGTTTCTATAAAAACCTTATATCTTAGTTTAACCCCTGGTAAATAACTTTTATCTTATACTGTGTAAGAACTTTTTTCTATTTTTACTTTTCATTGTAACCAAAAAACGAAAGTGGAATCATCACAAAATTTTGAAATTATTATTAATAATATGGATTCAATTTTATCAAAATAAATTTCTACAATTATAAAAAAAATTAAAATATGTGAACAAAATGAAATGGAAACCCATTTTAGAAAAAAAGTATTTTGAAGCACAAAACATAATTGACATTCATACCTAACCATATAAAAAATAAAATGAAAGTAAAAATATTTGGTGGAGTAAATATTATATATAATTCATTATAAAAAATAATTATGTATTTATTGGATTTATTATGGTAAAAAATCATTGTGCGAATAAAAATTGTTTCAAAAATATTTTTTTGGCCCAAAAAAATATCTAATACCAAAATCAAGTATTATGCTGACTCATATATAATTAATTATATAATTTAAAATTATTTTTTAAATATTATAATTTAATATAAAATTAAAAACATAAGGGTTATTTTATTATTTTTAATTTAAATAAACATAATGATGGTTTTATTAAAAGCAGTAGGTTTTCACTATTCACTTAAAAATATATCATTATAGAAAAATCACAAAAATTCATCATAATATAATATTTAAAAAATTATTTCAAAAAATTAGTTAAATTAAAAATAATTTAAAAAATATAAATTAAATATTATGACCAAAAAAGATTCCTTCAAAACATTTTTGAATAAAACTTATTTTTGAGGCATAAAATGACTATACTCAAAATTGAGTACTAATAACTTATTAATTTCTCAAATAAATTTGGATTATTAAAAACCATTATGTATATATTTGAATAATTATTTGATAAATATTCATAATTCCAAATTTAGTTTCTTTATTGTAATGGTATAATATATTTTTGTTCATTTAGAGTTGGGATTTCATGTAATATAATCTACTAGATAATTTGACTTTATTACAAAAGAAGTTTATTTAAAAATCATATTATGCTACATTGCACCTCACGTAAAATTAAATTATCCCATAAAATTACATCACACTTATTCAAATAAATTATAATCTTTGTAAGTCAACACATCCTAATTTTATAATATATCATATAGGCATTTTTTATTCCTCCAGTGAACTTTAACAAGGAGAGTATACTTGTTTTGTTGAAATTTGTTTATATGATCCTAGATTTAGGTAGTTTTTTTTCATTATAAATTTCATGATATAGTTTTTTGACCTCTAAGTTATGTAAATATGTAGGATTGAGTATGTTGTTTTCTCAGTAGAGATGTGTGGAACACATCATGAAATCATTAGAGGTTTAGTGTAAGCACCATGTGATAAGTTACATGTCCTAATCAGTCAATAAATATAATTGTGATAAATATACCCGAGATTAGGTTTCTATTCTTTCCATACCTAATAACATTCATTTATAGGGAAATTCATAATAATTCCATCTTACCATGTTTGAAATCCATATCTCATCGGTTATTTTTCGCATAACTCTTCGGCCGACTCTATGGTTCCTTGATGTTATGTTTAATGGATCTAAACTAATTCTCTATTTTCTCATCTATTTTAGGTACAAATAAATGTTATTCTCAAAGATTATCCCAAAATAGTTGTTTTCATCACTTCTATAAATTTATATATAATAATCTATCTGAATTCCCTCATGAATGCTATTATTATAAGAGAATTTGATAAGTGGTAGGTGTTGATCCCAAAAACCATTGAAATCTGGGGAACATGATCATTGAAAATCCTTTAATGTTTGGTTTTTTCTCTTATAAAGATGATTGCTCTAAAAATGATAGGTGGTATAGAAACAGAACTTAGTATCTAGATATTTTTCAAGACTTTGGACTGAAAATTGAGGTATACCCTATGTATCGATCATATATAATAGAAATTTGTAATTCATTAAATGTTACAAAATAATATATATTTTGGAAATATTATATAGAGAAAAATGATTTCTTAATGAAATTATCTATTCAAAATTAGTAAATAGATTAACTATAATCCAAATAGTAATATGGAAATTAGATTTTTTGGGGACTACAACATCAAAATCCATGGTGATTTTTTCCCATATACATTATAGAATGGGTAATGGTTATAACATCCCATTAGAATTAAATATGTTAGCCTTGACTTTTTAACATTCCAAGAACTAAGGTATATACTCTATAATATTTTCTTCATGTTTCCCCACAAAATCACTCTTTTATATTTTTATACATATTCATGCATCTTGGATGAATATTGAATAGTAGGATATGATATTCTTTTAGTGGCAACCTCATTAGGTTTTTCAATTGATGGGAAACATACATGGTTCCAAAAAATTATCATTATATAGAAATCAATTTTAATCTCAATAACATTTGTCACCAACTTTTTATCTCTATGTATTCTTTTTTCCCTCTTTTATCTTTATATTCATATATGGATGACCACTCATTTGATCGAGATAATATTTCTACCCTTCATTCATGATTTCAAGTTTAATTCATTTAAAATCCAAATATATGGGATATTTTTTTATCCACATCATGGATAATAATAAATAATCTTTTTAAATCAAATTTTCAACAATAATGTTTTCATTCCCAATGAAGTAATATATTTTTGTAGTCATAATTTTTAATCTTCTAAAAAAACCTTCTTTGGTTCATATTTACCTCTTTATTATTGAAAATATAATTTAATCTTTTATGATCATTATATATGTCCCAAATTTCCCTCAAAATATAATTCCTCTATAATTTTAATGAAAATATTGTTCCTGCTAACATCAAATAATGAGTCGGTTAATTTTTCTCATGAACCATCAATTATCAAGAAACACAAGCTATCACTATATTTTTTTTCTATAAGAGAACATACAAACCCCTAATTTGATCCATCACTATAGATAAATAACCCTTTTCCATACTAGGGATGTTTGAATATAGGTGAAATGAACAAAATACTTTTCCACTACTTGAAATTTTCCTCACATTAATCTATTTATTAGAACTTCTATCCCATTTCAGTTAATAGGTTGAGTGGATTAGATAGCTATGAAAAATTCTTCACAGAGCAACGATAATATCAAACCAATATAGGAAAAATATAGATGTAGTCCCCATTATTGACTTAGTGCAATATTCAATAACTTCCATCATTGGGGGATCCACCAATATATGCTTGTATGAGATTATATGTCCAAAAAATTAAACATTATTTATCTGAAACTTATAGTTGGTAAAATTTTCATTTAAATTATCCTTTTATAGTTTCTTCCATAAAATCTTGAATTAATCTTCATGAAAATCATTACTCTTAGAATATATTAGAAAATAGTATATAAATATGATTATAATCTGATAATTGTAATAACAAAAGTTTAAATTTGTTAAGTCCATGAATAAAATAGGGGAATTAGTAACACCAAATGGAATCACTATAAATTTATAGTGTCCATAGATCATACTAAAGTATTTATTTTAAATTTCTCTACTTTTTACCATTTTTTAATTGTATACAGAATGAAGGTTAATCTTTAAGAATTATTGAGATCCTTATAATTAATAAAAAAATCTTTAATATAATTTACTTGGTATTTATTCATTATTTTAGTCATTTTATGTTCCTAATAATCAATGTAGAGTCACATTGATGAATATTTCTTATTAAAAATATAAATAGGTGAACCCCTTGGGGATTCACTTTTCTTAAAGAATCCATTTTACAACTTCTTATAGTTTTGTTTCTTTAATTTATATACCTCAATTGAGTCAATTTTATAAGGAGTCTTTGAAAAGGGGGTAGATCCAGATTTTATTTCTATTAAGAACATTACAACACTATTAGGATAAAGACTGGAAAATTATCCCAAAAATCCATAAATAAAATATCTTAAAATAGGAATATATATGATGTTGAGATTCTCCCTAGATATTTGAGATATATACTAACATTGAATCAGGATCATTACCCACAAAATTCATGTATTTTCAATTTTATCTTCTTATTTATACTCATACTAATAGAAAATTATTGGTTGTATTGGAATATAAAATCTGATTTCCCTTCCCTAAAATTTGAAATTCTATTTATACAAATAATTTCAATCAATTGATACAATAAAATAAAATTTATATAGGGAAACAATTACATGATTTCCTTGATGAATATTCACAAAAACCTAAATCATGGAATAATCATATAATTGAGTTATAAAAATCATAAAATAATAATATTTCAAAAATAATATAACATTTAATCATTGAGGTGGTTATGTGATTCTGTTATGAAAATATCCCAAAATAATAGAGTGGGTAGATATTGATTCACATTATAAATTACAAGTTATATAATTGATAGTAACCAATCCTTTCAATGAATAATTATTGTACATCACATTGATAATAGTGATCACCTGATATTTACATTTTTCTTTTGGATTTATTGGTTTTTGAAGTTGATCGTTATCATAAAACCTCTTATTTGAGTACTTTTTAGCATAATGTTGATAGTCCATGAATTTTAATCACTGGAGTGTGTGTGGTACATTTCATAGAGATATCATTACATTATAATCATTACCTAACATTTTCCTAAAACATTAGTAATGGATTGCAAGATTACTTTCTTTTCCACACTTAAATCATTTACTTGTCCCTATAAGAATGTTTCCTTTATGTTTTGTTCCACACATCTTGTAACATCCCAGGAAAATAAAGAATATGACATTTTCATATTTATTAATATTTTTTAATTAAATATTAGTTTTATTTTAAAGGGGATGTTATATTCAAGGGTGTAATTGACATGTAAAAATGAGGTTCTCTAAATTCTTATGTTGCAAACAATGCTAAGTCATACAGAAAAATAATATATTATTCTTATTTTAAATGGTAATGAATGACTAGTAGTTTTATTGGAAGGAATGAATATAACTAACTACAATATTATTATACATATTTGATAAATATTTTTACTTTTATCCAATAAAATTTATAGGCTTAAAATGTGAATTAATCTAATTTTAAGCATATATACTCTAATATTATTTAAAAGGTTGATTTACAACCTTTTGATGGAAAACCCTCTTTAAATATAGTTTTGGTCAATTTTACATGTTCTATTTGACAAAATAAAATTCTTATTTAGAATTAGGACATCAAAATTTACTTTGGGTAAATTTTTGGTATTTTTCTGATAAAATTCTTTTTTAATGAATAGTGAAAAATACTGTATTTTAATTCAAAACTGCCTTCTATTATAACTTATTTATATAGTTAGATTATCTTATTAAATGGTTTTTAATTGTTGTTATATTATATTTTTACCATTTAATCCAATGCTGGTCATTGGATGAAATTTCACTTTTTAAATTGGGCATAAACAAGTGTCAATCTTTTGATAGTTATTGTTTCTTAGAAACACGCTATTTATTTTGACTATGGGAATTAATTTTAAATTAAATAATGAAAATTATATTTTTTTAATTTGTTAAAATATACATCATTTTTGAATTCTAAATATCAAATATATCTTAGGCTGTATTTTTGGTATTTTTTTGAACAACTTCAATTTTTGATGAATAGTGAAACCACTTAGTAGTAGTTTAAAAACTGAATTTTTCATTTAAATGAAATTTTACAACTTCTGTGAATTGAATTTGGAAAATCTGACATTTATGGTTGTTTTTAATAAGTAAAATTTGGTTCAATAAGATGAAAATAATTTTTGTTGAATAGTAACTTTTGACTTTTATTTACCGATGTTAAAGGTAAATAGGGTAGTTCAAGGTAAAAACAATATTATAATAAAACAAATTACCTTAACACTTGTCCTAACATTATTTTTTGAGTCATGGCCTACCATGGGCAACCTTGGGTAAATTTTGGAACCTCATGAATCCACTTAAGAGTGATAATGACACTTTATTTTAATTAACTTAAAGTCAAGGCAAAATGACATAAACAAATATCTTTTGGTAAATTAATTTTTAAATGGGTTATATAAGTTATATTATAAATATTATTAGTAAAGCTAAAAATATTTCCTACATCATGGTATTTTTTTTATAATTTTTAGACTTCAAATAAAATAAATTATTTATGACACAATAATGATGCAGTGTTTACCTTATTAATAAATCATTTAAATAAATGAGATTATAAATATTAAATTAACATCTAAACTCTGTACAATTATTATTGGATTAATTTATTTAGACCATGATTCATCTTATATTCTACTTTAATAAGTTTTTTACCTTTAAAAACCGAATATCATTGTATAATAAAATAATATTTTCACACTTTCCTAAAGATCCCCTCCTCCCCCTTATAAAAAGGCCTCACTTCTAACCTATTCCCCACACCTCTCAAGCCCCTTGGATAGTCCAACCCCTACCCAAATATTCTCTCAAGATCCCTCTCTTCCACCTAGAAGTATTAATTTAGGCATAAGTAACTTTTAGAGGTCATTTTGGTTCAATCCAAAGGGAGTTACCCTAATTAAAGGTAATTGTTTCCCATAAATTCTTTTCTTTTATTTTACTTCTCCAACCATTGAAAACTTTTCATTTCATTCTTTTATAAAAACACAAGTATACTAAATATACTAGGATGTTTTTATGATAAGGATTCGAACTACACATACACACAACTCCATCTAATGGGTAAAAAGCATATTATTTCTGTTGATGGTGAACTAGTGCCTCCCGAAACGATGATTCTTCCAATATATATTACCGCATCTCATGGTGGCCATTTTAATGTCACTATATTTATATATGATACAAATTATGTTTATGTTTTCTTTATGCTTCTTTAATTTCCTTTTATATCACACCTTTTTGGTTTCCATTATGGGTAAACGCGATAATTTCATTTGAGGAAGTGAGGACTACTGCCCCCTCATAGTGATATGACTTGTTAATGCCATATGTGGGACGTATAAAGGATAGATTTAATTATATTATATATTATATTATACTGGAATTATAATATACCTATGTATCATTATGTTTTAACTTCATTAAAATAAAAAATAGAAATGATAGTAGCATTCAAGCGTACGTACAGCTTACCGTCTCCATGAACGGTGCATTTCATTTCTTACCTCTAAATGTTATGTAATATTATAAATACATATATATAATGGATATATATGATATATATGATATCTAAATATTGAATATAATTCTGATGATAATGGAATATTGACCACAAGGACAACTTGTAATTATAAGAAGTCCATTTTTGACTAAAGTACCAAATATCAACCAAACAACCATTATTAACATAAATGATATGAATAATGTTTATAACATGGTAATAAGTGACATAAAAATAATAATAAACTTTAAAAAGGTTCTTAATAAATTATAAATTAACTTTATTTTATTGTTTAGGAAGAACACGGAACATACGAGTCAAGTCGGACACGAGGTAAGGGGTTTCTTATCTCACTTTTAATTCCATGAGATGTCTGTTGATCGCCACTTATTTTTTTCCACGTGGTGTATTGTGTACTGCTATGTGATATATATTATCATGATTATCTTTAAATTCTTAGTATTCTGTGATTCATTTTTTGGTTATTAACTTTTGGTCATACGACTCAATTTATTACAACGTGGTAAGGTGTTTTCATCTCACTTTTTATTCCCAAGAGATTCATGCTATATTTCCCACTATTTCCTTTTGTGTGGTGTATGTACTGCCTATGATTGTATTCTTTGTTTAATATAATTTAATTTATGTGAATTTACATCTTCATTTTATACTCTTTATTTCATGAGGTGTATGTTTCGTAAGTTACCAAATCGTTAAGGGAACTTTTTAACCCAATTTATATTCCTTGGGTTAATTTTCTAATTATTAATTATGTCATGCAATGATTATGTGTGGAATCATTTTTTATTTATTTATTTTGTAATTTCCACTCCATTTTGTTTGTATATACTTTTTATACACATAATCATTTCATTGATAAAATCTCAAGTCATCGATATGAACTTGGTAAGAGTAATTTTAACTCAATTTCCATTCATTGAGTTAAACATCCAAGTCATTGGTTTTATCTTAAAAAGAATATGTTTGAATAACCTCTAATTGTTTCTCACTTAATATCCCCTTATATTGAGTGTATTATTATTTGTCACACATTATTATTTAATTGATTTATCCTTAATCTAATGATACTATTTTTATAAGGTATTTTGTCTCAATTTACATTCTTTTGATACTTCATTGTTGTTATGAACCAATTCACTCTTGTGTGGTGTATATACTGTCCTTTGGAATATTATATCATGAATCCCTTTATTCTCAAGATATTATAATGTTCTGATTAAATGTTATTCCTCAATTATTTGTATTCAAGCATCTCTAATTTTGTTAAAAACTCTAACTAAAATAACGTTTTAAATGTTTTAAAGATTTATTATTCTAAATATTTCTCAATAATGTCCATGTTTTAAAAATGGTTTTAAGGATTTATTTATATGGACATAAATGTTTTAAAATTTTAATTCTTTTAAAATATTCAAAGTGGTATTGGACACTTTGATTGAAAAATATATTTATTAAATGTTTTAAATGGTTTTGAAAATGATTTCATAAAGCATTGTTTATTTCAATATCTTGATTTGATATATTGTGATTGGAATTTGGAAAGTTTATCTTTCCCTTATGATTGTGTTATGTGTCATGAATATGTTATGGTTATTGGGAATTGTTTACGTATATGGGTGGTTCCATGCTAAACCTGGGGTGGGTGAGCCCGTGATAACTCTCTGATGCATTGGGTAATGTGATGAAGGTAAACGTTAATGTTTCTCCTAAGACATTTAGGGAATATACTGTGATAGGTATTCCAAGTGTAACTCCCTACATAGTTATGATAGTTTTAATGTAATTTTGATATGGATGTCATAATTTACCTTTATGATTTATGATTTCTAAGTGTTATTCATAAATGTTATTATTTCATGAGGTATGTTATGATTGAAAAGTATGGTTTCACTGATTTGTATTAATTAATGGGCTAATGTTTTTTTTCCTTATATTATAACCCTTACTGAGATTTTTATTCCCATCCCAAGTTTTTGAAATGTTTTTCACAGGGTATAAGGAAGGATAAGAGAAATGAAATATTCAAGAAGATTTATATCAAGAAAATAACTCTGGATTTATTTAATGAGTTTTACTTTTGTGAAACATTGGATAGAGTAGAAGTCCCTACATTGTAATTTTTTATATGTAATGTAAAATTTATGTCCTAATTCTCTAAAACTATAAACCTAAAAAATCATCAATATGAATTCATGACTAAACTCAAGATTATGCAATGTTTAATGTTGGGTCCTTATAGTCGGTATCAGAGGTCGGTTTAGATAAATTTAAGGGGTAGGGTTTAATTTAAGCATAAGTGACATAACTGTAATGGTTATAATATTAGAAAGAGTCATAGTTATTTTAGATATGATAAATGGTTATAACATTTTGGGGTGCAGAATGAAAGGTATTAGATAACCATTGAGGATAAAATATATTATGGTTATTTTTTGAGGAATTTGTCTCTTTTTTTGGAATGTTATAAAATTGTATAGTTTTTGAAGAAGGAAAACACATAGACCATGTGACAACCCATGGCGTCGGACAAAGCTGCATGAATCGAACCCACAACCAAAGTGCGATTGGGATTTATCGCCTACCACTAGACTACGTGAAGTCCCGGGTTAGTATGACTAATTATTTTTAATTAAATGATTATATTGATCAAGAATAAATTGATTTGGGATATTATGTTTTATCAAATTGATATCCTTAGTATAAGAAAATGATTTGGTGATCAAGTGATAAAAGTTATTTTGGAAGACGTTCTCTCTTTTGGGAACACTATATGCTTAAGAAAAATAGAATACTATAGGACTACATTTGTGGAGTAATGTTTGAAATTTTATTTTGGAAGAATATCTGTTTTAATAATGGAAAAATATTGATTTGGGTTATTTATGGAAATTATTAACCAATCATAAAGAATATTTGATTCGGTTAATTATGCTTCAGTGTGAGACTTTAAGAGTAGTCTATGTTTTTTTGAGTTAAATGTTACGATTTACTATGAAAGACTATGTGATTAAATCCTTCTGAGTTTTGGGTTTCAATATTAGTTTGGTTTATTCTGAATAATTTTAAGGACAATTGTATATTGAATGGTATTTCTTGAACTTTGGGTACTTTTGTTGGATTTTGGAGATTAAGAGTAGTATTTATTTTTATAATGTATTATCCTTTTAGGAATTATCTGATCTTCTACTAACCAATTTTGGTTTTTGTTGATGTATATAGATAGTGGAAATATATAGTTCATCTTTTGTAGATTATGTGATACTCTAGAAGTTTATTCTAGCACTTCAGGTCTGACCAAGTCATCTTGAATACTTACCATTTAGAGAAAAGATGAGTTTGCGGTAGAATTTTAGTAAAGGATGAAAGTCTACATGACAAGTAAGTATGTGTCCTTATGTTCATAGTCAGGCTCATAAATAAATTCCTCAACTTTATGTAAATGAACTTAAAACAAAAACATTGTTCGTTTACTTTTCCTACTGGGAAACCAATGACCGTTTAACCCATCAAAAATTAGTGGTTTTATTGTTGTTAACTTTCTTCTAACCATGTTTTCTATCACTCTTCATCAGAACTTGACACCTAGTTTCTCTTCCATGTCCATGTTTTCATGGAATCCTAGTATGGGTCATCTCGGGTGACCTTTGTACATATTTTACTTTATTTTAAAGTGATAGTTTTATTAACTCTTTTTCTGATGAGGGACTTTCAATGAAGTTTCAAAGTCCAATTTTAAAATTGCAAGGACGCAATTTCCAAAAGGGGGGAAGGATGTAACATCTAAAGAAAATAAAAAATATGACATTTTCATATTTATTAATAATTATTAATTAAATATTAATTTTATTTTAAAGGGGGTTTTATATTTAAGGGTGTACTTGACATGCAATAATGAAGTTCTCCAAAGTCTTATGTTGCAAACAATGCTGAGTCATACTAAAAAATAATTTATTATTTATATTTTAAATGGTAATTAAAGCCTATCTGTTTTATTGGTAGGAATTAATAGAACTAACTACAATATTATTATATATATTTGTTAAATGTTTTTACTTTTATCCAATAAAAGTTAGGGGCTTAAAATGTGAATGAATCTAATTTTAAGCATAAATATTCTAATATTTTTTAAAAATTCGATTTACTGACTTTTGATGCAGAACCCTCTTTAAAAATAGTTTTGGTCACTTGTATATGACTTATTTGACAAAAATAAAATTCTTCTTTAGAATCGGGACATCAGAAATTACTTTTGGTAAATTTTTGATATTTTTCTGCTAAATTTTTTTTAATGAATAGTTAAAAATACTGTATTTTAATTCAAAACATCCTTTTAATATAACTTATTTATATAGTTAGATTATCTTTTTAAATGGTTTTAAAGTGTAATTATATTATATTTTTACCATTTAATCTAATTATGGTAATTTGAATGAATTTTACTTTGAAATTGGGCATAAACAAGTTTGAATCTTTTGATGGTTATTGTTTCTTAAAAACACGCTATTTGCTTTGACAACGGGAATTAATTTTAAATTAAATAATGAAACTTCAATGTTTTGAATTTGGTAAAATAGACATCATTTTTGATTTATGAATATAAAATATATCTTAGGCTTAATTTTTGTTATTTTTCTAAAAAACTTCAATTTTTGATGAATAGTGAAACCACTTAGAAGTAGTTAAAAAACTCACTTTTTCATTTAAATGAAATTTTACCACTTTGGTGAATTGAATTTCAAAAATAGGACATACATGGTTGTTATTAGTAAGTAAAATGTTGTTCAATAAGATGAAAATAATTTTTTCTGAATAGTAACTTTTGACTTTTATTTACCACTATTAAAGGTAAACAGGGTAATTCAAGGTAAAAAGAAAATTATAATAATACAAAATTACTTTAAAACTTATCCTAACCTTATTGGTTGAGTCATGGCCGACAATGTGAATCCTTGGGTCAATTTTGGGACCCCATGGAGCCAATTAAGTGTGATAATGACACTTTATTTAAATTAACTTAAAGTAAAGGCAAAAATGACATAAACAAATATCTTTTAGTAAATTAATGTTTACATGGGATTATATAAGTTATATTTTCAACTATAAATATTATTTGGAAAGCTAAAATGATATCATACATCATGGTATTTTTATTATAATTTTCATACATCAAATAAATTAACCTATTTAAGACACAATAATGATGTAGTGTTTACCTCGTTAAAAAATCATTTAAATAAATAATATTATAAATACAAAAATAACATCCAAAACCTATAAAATTCTTATTGGATGGATTTATTTCTACCATGAGTCATATTATCTTCTACTTTAATTAGTTTTGAACCTTTAGAAACCGAATATCTTTATATAATAAAATAATATTTTCACACTTTCTTAAAGAGCCACTCCTCCCCCTTACAAAAAGATCTCACTTATAACCCATTCCTCACACCTCTCAAGCCCCATGGCTCGTCCAACCCCTTCCCAAATATGCTCTAAAGATCCCTATATTCCACTTATAATCCTTACCCTAGTCAGAAGTCACCTCAAGAAGTCTTTTTGGTTCAAACCAAAGTGAGTTACCCGAATTTGAGGTAACGGTTTCTCTTAAATTATTTTCTTTTATTTTAATTCTCCAAACAATAAACTCTTTTCATTCCTTTATCTTATAAAAACAAAAGTATCCTCAATATAAAATGATTTTTTTATGATAAGTATTCTAAATAAACTTACACACACATCCATCTAATGGGTAATGAACAAATTGTTTCTGTGGACGGCGAACTACTGCCTCATGAAATGATGATTGTTCAAATATCTCATACCGCCACTCATGGTGGTCGTTGTGATGGCACAGTATTTATATATGATATAAATTATGTTTCTTTTTTCCTTATTCTTCTTTATTTTATGTTTATATCACACCTTTGTGGTTTCCATTATTGGTAAACACGATAATTTCATTTGAGGAAGTGCGAAATACCGCCCCTCAAAGTGATATGACTCGTTAATGCCATATTTGGGACATATAAAGGATGGATATAATGATATTATATATTATATTATACTATAATTATAATATACCTATGTATCATTATTTTTTAATTCCATTAAAATATGAAACAGAAATGAAAGTAGTGTTCAAGCGTACGCACGCCTTACCGTCTCCATGAACGGTGCATTTCATTTCTTAACTCTAAATGTTATGTAATATTATAAATACATATATATACTGGATTTATATGATATATATTATATATAAATATTGAATATAATTCTGGATATAATGGACTATTTACCACAAGGACAACTTGTAATTATAAGAAGTCCATTTTTGACTCAAGTACCAAATATCAACCAAACGACCATTATTAACTTAAATGATTTGAATAATGTTTATAACATGGTAATAAGTGATTTAAAAAGAATAATAAACTTTAAAATAGTTCTTAAGAAATTATAAATTAACTTTATTTTATTATTCAGGAAGAACACAGAACATACGAGTCAAGTCGGACACGAGGTAAGGGGTTTCTTATCTCGCTTTTAATTCCGTGATATTTCCAATGATCGCCACTTATTTATTGCATGTGGTGTATTATGAACTTAAATTTGATATATATTATCATTATTCTCTTTAAATTCATGTTATTATGAGATAAATTTGGTGGTTATTAACTTTTGGTCATACGACTCGATTGATTACAACGTGGTAAGGGGTTTTCATCTCTCTTTTTATTCCCATGAGAGTCATGCTATATTTACCACTATTCTATTTTGTGTGGTTTATGTACTGCCCATGATTGTATTCTTTGTTTAATATAATTTAATTTATGGGCATTTACATCTTCATTTTTATACTTTCTTTCATGAGGTGTATGTTTCGTAAGTTACCAAATTGGAAAGGGAACTTTTTAACCCAATTTTCATTACTTGGGTTAATCTTCTAATTCTTAATTATGTCATGCAATGATTGTGTGTGTAATCATTTTTTATTTATTTATTTTGTAATTTCCACTCCATTTTGTGTGGATATAACTTTGATACACATAATCACTCTATTGATAAATTCTCAATTCATCGATATGAACTTGATAAGAGTAATTTTAACTCAATTTCCATTCATTGAGTTAAAAATCCAAGTCATTGGTTTTATCTTAAAAAGAATATGTATGAATAACCTATGATTGTTTCACACTTAATATCCAATTATATTGAGTGTATTTGTGTTTTTCACACATTAATATGTAATTTAAATATCTTTAATCTAAGGATACCGTTTTTTAAGGGATATCGTCTCAATTTACATTCCATTGAGACTTCATTGTTGTTATAAACCAATTCACTCTTTTTTGGTGTATATAATGTCAATTGGAATATTATATCATGACTCCCTTTATTCTCATGATATTATAAACTTCTTATTCAATGTTATTCTTCAATTATTTGTATTCAAACATCTCTCATTTTGTTAAAATCTCTATAACTAAAATAATGTTTTAAATATTTTAAATGTTTATTCTTCTAAATCTTTCTCATTAATTTTCATGTTTTAGAAATGGTTTTAAGGATTTATTTATATGGAAGTTAATGTTTTAAAATTTTAATTCTTTTAAAATATTCAATGTGGTATGAGACACTTTGACTCAAAAATATCTTTATTAAATGTTTTTAATGGTTTTGAAAATGATTTGATAAATAATTGTTTATTTCAATATCTTCATTTGATATATTTTGATTGGAATGTGGAAATTTTATCATTTTTTTATTCTTGTGTTATGTGTCATGAATATGTTATGGTTATTGGGCATTTTTTACATATACGGGTGGTTCTATGATAATTCTAGGGCAGGTGAGCCCGAGATATCTCTCCAATGCATTGGGTAACATGATGGAGGTAAACATTAATGTTTCTCTTAAGAGATTTATGGAATATACTATGATGGGTATTCCAAGTGTAACTCCTTATGTAGTTGTGATATCTATAATGTAATTTTGATATGGATTCCATAATTTACCTTTATGATTTATGATTTCTGTGTATTATTCATAAATCTTATGGTTTCATGAGGTATGTTAATATTGAGAAGTATGGTTTCTTTGATTTGTATTTATAAATGGGATAATGTTTTGTTTTCTTATTTTAAAACCCTTACTGAGCTTTTTATGCTCATCCCAAGTTTTGGAAATGCTTTTCACAGGGTATAAGGAAAGGTAAGATAAAGGAATTATTTAAGAAGATTAATATCAAGAAAAGAACTCTTGTTTTATTTAAGGAGTTTTATTTTTGTGAAACATTGGATATAGAGTAGAAGTTTCTAAATTTTAATTTTTGAGATGTAATGTAAAATTTATGGCCTAATTCTATAAAACTCTAAACCTGAAAAGATCCTCAATGTGAATTCTTGACTTAACTCAAGATTGTGTATTGTTTAAGGCAAGGTCTTTATACATCTGGTATAAATATAAAATCTTGTTATGATTTCAAGGTATTCCTAGACCCCTATTTTAATTTTTCTTTGGTTAGGATTCATTTGGGGGTTGTTTTGGGTTGAAAATTTGAGAATATTGGAAATTATGGGCTGGTTCAAGTTCTCACATGCCCATTGTACGGTTTTCCAAACCGTGTTCCCTGCTATAGGAAAATAGTTGGTTTTGGACAGAGTTCTCCACACGGGTTATGCATGGTTATTAAGTCATGTTCCCTCATAGGACAAACCATATGGCCCATTTATGATCAGTTCAGGACCTGCATATGGTTTAACCAAATAGATCATTGTTTCATAGAAAAAGTGTAGGAAAGATTTTATCTAATTCAATTCTTTTAAAAAAATCATGAACCACCTTTTTAGGTCTTGGATAGACCTCTATTGACCCAAACATGATTCTCTCTTCCATAAAGCTACCAAGAAGGATTATTGTCCCCTCAAATCCCTCTTGAAATCAATCTAAATCTAGAAGAATTCCCTTATTCTTTATTGTGGTAAGTTTCCTCACCTCAATCACATTCTCCCATGTTATCCTTTCTTCACCCAAGGGTTATTTGGATCTTTCTTCTCTCATAGACTCCATTATTTTTTAATGAATCCCGAATAGGGTTTAGGAATTTGAAATCCTTTGATCCCAAGGTTAGTGGTTCTATTACTATGACCAATTTTTATTGACCCTGATTTCATTGTTTAATTTCAATTGTTTCAATTAAATGATATTGTTTTATTTTTTATCTTCTTTTGGAAAAACCAATTTTTGGTGAATTTTGGGTTTTAAGAAAAATGGTTTTTTGGTATGAAATTAGAATACCCACAATTCCATTTATTTGGTGTGTTTTTATATAAATTTTGGTAATTTAAATTGTTAAATTTAAATTCTAGTTTCGATGGAAACTTATTAAATTAAATTTTTGGATTTAATTTTGGAAATGGTCTAGATGGAAAATTTGTGTAAAACCCCAATTCTAGTGAATTAGGGGATTGTGATTAAAATGATTGAATTGTATGAAAAATTAAATTGTTTGAATTTAATTGTGTAATAGATATTGAAATTGAATGAATTTTTTTCAAATACTTATTTATGAAAAATTCCTTCAAAATGGTTTTGATTGAAACCCAGTAGTTTCGACTTTTTTAAAAGGAATTTTTTTTATTAAAAACTCCTTATAGATTTTAAAGGGGAAAAGAGAATATTGAAATGAATAATAGGATATAATTTTATTTTAAGCGGTCATAAAATAAATTTCTCATTAGTTTTTTTAGATTACATGAATTCCTCAGGCTATTAGTGAGTTATTTTGGGTGACACTTTAAGAATCTGAAATGTTCACAATCATCATATCAGTACTCACCATCCCTTAGGTGATGGTGATGATTCATCTTGGCCTTATTTCAAGGTACATATGTACATACTTTTTTTTATTACCAATGTTGGGTCTATAGAGCCTAGAATTATTATCCCTATTTGGAACATGGACATGTTTATCGCTTGTTTTTATTTGGAATGTATACATATTCCATTATTGTAAAATCTTTTACATGAATTGTGAATTTATATAAAAATTTTTATATAAAATTTTTTATTTAATCAATTTTTTGAAAAGTTCCATTTGAGTAAAGAAACCTTTTATTAAAGGAAACTTACATCTTTTTAAATGTATTTCCATCATTTGAAATGTGAAGAATGAATTTCTAATGTATTTCTATCTATTAAATTATAATGTATGATTTTTTTTAAATATGATTTTGTAAATTATAAAACTATTTATTTAAAAATGGATATAACATTCATGGTTAATTTGATATTAGAATCTTGTTATGGAATATTTTGTGAAATCCTACCAGTATTTGGCTCCCATACTACATGTCCCTTCATGTGTTTGTAGATTATCTCCTTATAGGTTCGAGAAAAGTGAAAGGATCTCTTGGATTTGGATCTAACTCTTGAACCTTGGACATGGTGAGTGGTGTCCTTAGGGAATTGAGTAGTTTACCCTATTTGGTACTTGGGTTGAAGTAATTTGGGAATTAATTCCTATTGGATTTATGGTACATTTATCTCAGTGCATTTTATGTTGACATTCATACTATATTCTTTATTTTACTTCTTTGTTTTTAGTGGAAATATTTTTTCCACTTTCATACTATATGATGGCAGGTGCTTGTCACCGACCCATGGGGATTGGGAACGCCCTTCAAGCTATATCTGTACCATCTCAGCTATCGGGTGACTAGGGTTCTCAGGATGTTTTGTGACAATTTATTATCATAGGTATAGGTTGATTTTGTGTCTTAATGTCTTTATGCATCTATGAAATCATGTCGAGACTTAGGAGGTACTTGTGATTGAGTGCCTGGACATCTCACACAACACTGAACCTTAAGTTTCCTAGGGTGTTTATGGAAATATGTATTGTGGATTAGATATAGTATATTCCTTGTTTTGATTTGGATATGGTAAGATCCAAAAAAATCAATGTTTTGTGATTAATTTCTCTTATTTCTCTATTTGAGCATTATCTAATGTTTTCTGGGTTTCTTATTGATGTTGTGTGACATCACGCATCCAAGAAGACATGATAATTGGATTTGTGAGGAATATGATTTTAATCCTTAGTGAATGAATCCTATTATTGATCCAAATTTTATTGAGGTGATCAAGCACATTGTCCAAGATCTGTGATAGGCACCACCTCTAGTTCTTGTCTGATCACTAGTTGTGGAACCTTAGAGGGACACTCTTAAAGTTAGTTATTTATAGTTCATTCCCAAGAAACCAACACCTTTTAAAGAATCAAATGATACTAAATATATTTAGTAATGATTTAGTGTTATGTAAAGCTTGTTTGGATTCTTGGATAGACCTGATGAGAAACGTTTGATGTGTTCCACCTTCGTATCGGATGGACCAAGAAAGAGATGGTGGGACATAATGGTAACATTGAAGAAGCATGAGGGGTTATAGTTTAAAGACATCGAGGTTATTTTCACTAACCAGTTATATCAAAATTCAATATTTTTATCCAAGTCCACTGATTTTTTCAAACTTGAGCTGGCTGGTAGGACTATGATGGAGTATAGAAACTATTTTTGCAGAGCTTGTGCACTTTGCAATTGAGATTGTATCGAATGAGAGGAGTAAGTCTCAATGGTTTGAGTTGTAATTTCATCTGGTTATTCATTCCCATGTTTTCATTCAAAGTATACATATTTATGATGATTTTTTATATAGATCACTTATGGTAGAAATGGACCTGGTTGGAAATTCAGGGTTATTTGGTGTTTCTTTCTCTCCCAGTGGCAGCATGAGTTCCTTCAAGGGGAAGAGGAAACCTGATGACTCTCACAGTAGATCAAGGTATAAAGTTTGTTATATACCTCCTAAAGTACTTGGAATAGGTCCTTTACTTTTATACCATTGTGGAATGGTAGGAAATTCAAAACGAATCTGCACTAAGGCACCTATAATGTATGGCTCATCTGGAAATACATGGAACTTGCAACGATTGTACTAGATTTATTTCACTCTTCGTAGTGTAAAGGGATTATAATATCCCCATAAAATTATGGGAAATCAAATTATTCATGTGAAAAATTATTCAAGTCCCATGCATCAGGAATGAAACTTTCACATGTAGTAGAATCCTCTCAAGAGGATGTAGATACATGTCCATCAACTATGAGAGGTGCCATTACTATAGGCTTGTCATTACTAACAACTCTATTTTTTATCATTGAATCTCATTCGTTTATTTCATCCCATGTTGTAAATATACTTAATATATATATGGATCTTTTATATTGTGCAATCTATATTACTACATCCCTTGGTATGAAGAGAGATTAGGGTCCCATTAGTCTCACTTGTGTTTCCTCTCTATCATATGTTGATCTAGCTTGAATTTTTTTAGTTCTTAAAATGAAATATATTGATGTTATTTTTAGATGGATTAGATCACTTTCAATAAAACATGTATTGATTTTTATCCTAAATGGGTCTCCATTACTACACCTAGTTGTGTGTCTCGTGTAGTTCAAGAAGAGTGGGACCCATGGACGAGCTGGGTTTGACATTCTTATCCAGAGATTGAGGAAGTGATATCAATGTTTTTCTTTGATCTAGAGTGTTAATTTTTGAGAAGTGACCTAACTCTAGTTATCCTCAAGATTCCCAATGTATTTTTTTTCTGAATTCTCTGGTTTATTGCTGGTAAGGTAGTTTGAGTTCCCATTTGACATAATACCTGGTACTCAACCAGTTTCTATTCCCTATTACAACATGGCACTAGATGAATTGAAAGATTTTAAATCCCATTTGGATGTTATTCTTGAGAATTTATTTATACATAAAAGTGAGTCACTTTGGTAAGATCACGGTTCACTTCGCCTATGTGTTTATCATTGAAATCTCAATCGAGTGATGGTAAAAAAAGTATCTATTTCCATGGATTGATGAAATGTTCGATCAGTTTAAGGGGTGAAGTGGTTCTGAAAGATTGATCTTCAATCTGGTTACTATCAGTTAAGTATTAAAGAATCACACATTTAGTAAATAGTCATTTGGAGTAGGTATGTTTATTCTGAGTAAATTTTCATTCTATTTAGTCTAACTAATTCTCCGATGATTTTTTTATATTTGATGAAAAATAGTATCCATGAGTATCTTGATACTTTTAGGATTGTATTTTTCAATTAAATCCTCATTTAATCCAAGTATGAGGAGGATCATTTGTTTCATCTAACAATAGTAGTTATTTTGGTAAAAAATCACTGAATTTATTCTAAGAATTCAAAGTGTGATTTCTGGATTCAGGAATTGAATTTCATGGGACAAGTAGTGTTAGAACAAGGAATATAAGATCATCATGAGAAGGTTAAGATTGTTATGTCTTGGGAGAAACCATGAAATGTGGTCAAAATTCAGAGCTTCTTGGAATTAGTAAAATATTATCCCATGTTAGCGAATGACTTCTCAAAGATAGATTCTCCAATGAATTCTCTAACTAGAAATGAAGTAAAGTGTTCTTAGAATGATAATTTTCATAGTACTTTTTTTAGATAAAATTTCTTTAAGATATTGCACAGGTGTTCATTCTTCTAGAGGCCGAGCAGGGCTATGTGGTCTTTTGTGATTAATTGGGTTCAGGCTTGGGTTGTGTTATTAGGAAAGGTTACTATTTTTTTACCTATAGATCTCATTAGATTAGGCCACATGAGAATAATTATCCTACCCATGACCTAGAACTTGAACCTATGATGCATGCACTTAAGAGTTAACAGTATTGCATTTATAGAGAAAGGTTTAACATATATCCACACCATAAGATCATGATTTATTACTTCACCCAAAAGGATTTCAATATCTACCAAAAGGGTTGGGTGGAAAAACTGAAATATTTTGAATTTGAAATAGACTATAACTTGGTGAAATGGAATGTATTTGATGATCCTTTGAGCTGAAAACATTCAACCCTGGCAGTGAAAAAATCTTAAGAAGAGGGGAGTTTGATGTCTCGCTTCACAAAGATGCATATTAGAGTCTAGGAATAAGAGTATGAGGTTTCCTTAGCCAGTGTCTAGTTGAAATCCTCTATTTTTGAGTTGATTCATCATGATTAGTAGCTTGATTATGAGTTCTGTAGGATAAGAGGCTCTCTTTATGGGGGTGGGGTAGTTTCCCAGTGTCAGTTCTCAAAAGCAGAAATTCTATACTACTGGAATCATTTTGTGGTTTCGTTTTCGATAAGGAATGTGTTAATGAATAATTTCCATATTTCCTAAGGGTTAGTGCACCCAAGAACACCAATGATGTTATATTACATGTGGTGGTAGTTTTGGTGTCTAGGTATGAGGTATAGAATTAATGATTTTGTTTCTAGTTATTGTAAATTCCAAAAATTTAAGGTATAGTACTAGAAACCTTCGGGTTTTCTTTAGCAACTTAAAGCCCCTACATTGAAGTGGGATGAGATCTATATAGAATTTTTGGTTGTTTATTCACATACCCAGACAAAGAAGAATGTTATTTGGGTTGTAATCGATTGGATAACAAAATTGGGTCACTTTTTACACATTCATGAAACAACCAAAGTAGAGGAGTTTAGAAATATCTATGTGAAAGAGATTTTTCATTTCAATAGAGTCCCATATGATATAGTCTCTAATATGGATCTAATTTTCACTTACCATTTTTGCAGAGACCTTTAAGAGGCACTGGGATATCCCATCCTTTTGAGAATGGCATACTATCTATAGTCGAATGGACATACATAAAAAAGATATACAGATTTATGATCATATGATCTATGCTTGAGTTCTTGAAATTGGTGGGGCTTGGGATGATTATTCGTGGTAGGTTTGGTTTTCTTATAAAAACAGTTATCCATCTATGGTCGGGATAGATTCTTTTGAGGTATTGTATGGCTGACCTTGAAAATCTTCGTTGTGTAGGAGAAGATTGGTGAATGTTCCTTGGTTGGGCCAAGTTTAGTGAAAGAGATAACAACAAAGATCCATTTGATTTGTCAAAGGATTTTGATGGCACATAGGTGATATAAATCATATGATGATTATATCCATAGACGTTTTTTAATTCTCTGTTGGGGACCATGTGTTTTTGAAGGTATCACCCAGGTTGGTTCATCGACGGCTTTGGAGGAAATAGATGCTTTCTACCTATTTTGTGGGACCTTTTGAGATCATTGAACTTGTGGGGAAATTTCTAAACCATTTTTTATATCCAACATAGCTAACATGGATACATAATGTGTTCTATGTGTCATAGTTGAGAAAGTATTTATATTATCCATCTTATGCTCTATGTTGGTATGATCTTGAAGTTAATCCTGATTTATCTATGACTAAAGGACGAGTTAGGATTATTGATTCTTGGACCAAGGTACTTCATGGAAGGATAATACGTTTGGTTTGGGTTCTATGAAACCATGGATTTGATTCTCATGAGATGTTGGGAGAGGGAGTCAATGATGAGAGAGCAGTTGCCTTGTTTTTTTGACATGGCAGCTTCTTCATAGGATTTCTAGGGATAGGAAGTTTCTATGGTGGGGAGTTTATAACATCCCATTACTATTTAAAGTTATTCATATAAAAAAAATTAATTGAGCTTTGTTTGGGTTTTTTTGGGTTTTTTTGGGGTTGTTTCAGGTTGAAAATTTAGGAATCTTGAATATTCTAGACTGGTTCACTGTGGGCACATTGCATGGGCATGGTTCTTCAAACCATGCGCTCTGCTAAAAGAAAATGGAATGTTTTGAATAGAGAGTTCCACATAGCTTTTTCATGGATAGTAACCCATGAAACCTATAAAGAGAAACCTATCAGCCCATTTATAATATGTTCATGACTTGTGCATGGTTTAAGCAAACCATGCACCATTTCCAAGGAAACTATGTAGATGGGATTTTAACAGATCTGGTTTTTTGTTAAAAATTCCTGATCCCCTTTTTCGTTATTGGAAGGACATTCTTCGACCAAAAAATGGTTCTTCCTTCTTTTTAGTTCCCATGAAGGATTCTTGGCACCTTGGATCCCTCCTTGAAGCAATACGAAGCTATAGGAATGTCGTTCAATCTTCTTGCAGTAAGTCTCCTCACCCTGATATCATTCTCCAACAGTGACCTTTATTCTCCCTAGGGTTACACGGTTCATGTTTCATTTATGAGTATAATATCATATTTTTTTATCAATAAACCTATTTTTTAAACTTGTTTCCCTAATTTAGTTTCTTTCATTCTTCATTGACAAATCTCAACTAGGGTTTGGTGATTCTAGATCTTTTAATCTCAAGGTAGGTGGTTCCATTACGATTCATATTTTTTATTAACCACAATTTCTTTGTTTAATTTAAATTGTTTGAATTATATGATATTGTTTGATTTTGGATAGTTTTGTAGGAAAATCCCAATTTTAGTGAGTTGTTATTTTTAAGGAAATGGGTATTGGAATGAAATTGGAAAACCCACAATTCCTATGATTTGGGGTGTGTTTATTGAAATTGTGCTAATATAAATTTTAAAATTTCAATTTTGGTTTCATTTGAAACATATTCAATTAAATTTTTTGATTTAATTGTGAAATTATTTTTTATTTAAAAATTGTGTGAAACCCTACTTCCAATGAATTGGGGGTTTGTGATGAAATTGATTTATTTTTTATAAAAAATAAATTTAAGGAATTTTATTGTATAATGGATTGTTAAATTGCATGAATTGGTTTCAAATAATTCCCAATTTCATATTTTATGCTGTTAGGTGCAAGTTGCTAACTTGTGGGGATCAGGAACACTCTTCAGGATATGTCAAGACTGTATTGGATATCAGGTTACCAAGGTACCTAATCTTGTGCGATAATAACATAAAAATCATCTTCATCCCTCTGTGGTTTTTATTTTTACAATTTCATTCAACATACATGTTTATTTTTCTATCAAAATCATAATATTAATGGGTGGATCCAATATAGAATTCTAAATTAAGAGCACATAGAATGATTTATTCATGAATACTAAAGTCTCATATGGATAATTTCACCATAGGATTTATTTTATCTCATTAATGAATTAATTAATATTTTTTTCAGGTTTTATGTTAATAGAATAAGTGTACTCTCATATCTTATAAAATTTTCCTCATAGGTACTAATGGATTCATCATCCTTATTCTTTAGCTCAAGGAATTAACTCTCCATTTTTGTATGAAGAATATGAGAAAATTAATTGTTAAAAATTTCACATATAAACATTTAATAGTCTATTTTTTAAGAGTCAGAAATTATAGAAGGACTTTTATTATTGAGGATGGTGGAAGGGTTGTTTTAGAATTGATTTTTAGATCTATATCTGAAGATTTATAATTTATTAAAGGAAGTTTGTTGGTTTTAATTTGAGTCTCATTATTTTCCTTAAGTATTAGATTTATTATTATGATCTTTAAGGATTTAAAATACAATTTTAGGTAAAAACTCTTGGGATACATAGTTAGTGCATAGTTAATGATAACGATGAACCAAAAACATATTTTTTTATAAGCACTAAATTCATTTAAATCATGTGGGGTTCATCATAAAATTTTTAAAATTGCATAATAATTTTTAGATCCACTTCACATAGAATGTGCATGATTTGTTAAAACTTCTGGAATACACATGTAAATTGGTGTGTCCCAGGAAGTGAGGTACTTACAGTTAGTTGATAGTATAGAAAACCATTTGGCCAAAGTATACACTACATTAAAATTTTAAATTTTAAAATTCTTTCACTTTAATCCTTTAATTTCATAACCCTATTATTCACCTTTATTTTTCATAACCCTTATACATGATCCCCCATCCATCCTATCTTATTTCATGGTTGTCCTCTATTTTTCTTTTTTATTTTTAGGTACCATCAATTGCATTTGGAGAGAATGATGTGAGACTACCTCTCCTCTCCCATCTATTGTGGTCTTAACTCACTGTAAAAAGGTATTCTGTTAGATTATTCAAATATGGAATATTTTTAGGGTGTTTTTCTTGTCCTTAGTTTTTGATCAACTCAGGGAAAACTGACCATTGATATTAGATGATTGGACTTCCCTATATATGTGGTAGGTTGTACCTTCAATTTAATATAGATACTTACTTCATTTCTATATGTTTTCATGGAGTGGTCAATATGACTTTTCCATGCATGACCTTTATATTAATTAATTATATTGAATTGATATTTTCCTTTTTTAGACACAATTATTTAGTATGTAGTTATATTCTTAGAATAATAAACCTACTGCAACACTTATGTGATAACATTACCCTATAATCATAATGTTAATGGAATGATTAGGTCTATAAAATATAATTGGAATATATAAAGTTAGTTTTGTTTTTTAGAAGGTAAAAATGGATTTGTGAAGTAACATTATTGATGAAAAATGTAATTTGAAAAACATTAATGATGTAAATGGGACTTCGATCATTATGTGGATAAACATGTTGGAAAATGAAAGAGGCCTTTTATTAAATTGGATGTGGGATTGAGAAAGTGTATTGCACAATGGATATGAATTGAAATTGTTTGAAATGGGAAATTGGTAAATTTTTATGGAATCAAATTTGGCTTGTTGATTGACCATCTTCATTGTGATGATTAGTAAAAATTATCCATGAATAAGGCCTTGGATTTTTTAATCTTTATTGATGATGTTCGTGGTTGAAAGTGGTTTATTTTTATATATATAATGGTTATTTTTATAGTTTTTATGTGAATATGGGTTTTAATTACATGGGAGTATTCCTTAGTTTCTATGAAAACATGACATGTGTGGGATTTCATGGGAAGGCCTTTTATTTCACTAGTGAAGTCATGTGAATACCATAGTGTGATGAAACCCCAAGATTCATAGTAGTATAATGTTGTGGAATACCTTAAGAGAGCCACTTAATTCCACTAGAGTCCATATCATTAATTTTATTGGGAGGAACACCCATGGATTTAGGTAATTTATATTTTACATGAATGTTGTGGATTGAAATCATGCATTTTTATGAGGTATCTCGATGAATGTATTGGGATTAGCTCTATATTTTTAGCCCAGTTAGAATGAGTGGAATGCAGCACGCATATGTTAGTGATTATTATCTGGATATATGTCTAGATTTCATGAATAGTTCCTTGAGTTTAGACAGGTATTATAGATTAGCATAATGAAAAGGTTCGCCCTTCCCCCACATTCACATTTTGATTTTTTTGATGGAATGTATGATGGGGCCACATCAATTCACTTGAGTTGTTATGACCATAGATTTATTAGTTGTATAATTTGGAACCAATCATGACATTATGTGTACCAAGATTAGATAGTCAATGATGATGACTGAAGTCGGTGTAAACTAATATCAGGTGTCACCATAAATCACAAGCATCGGTGTCTTTCTTGGTGCCTTTTCAGTAAATATAAAATTGTTAATAATTAATATGTTACTTATATACTGATAAATGGTTAACTACAAACAAGGTAGTTTATATCACTCCTTTGTGAACTCTATTATGGATTGGTTATTTTAATTAAATCATTGGTGGTGTCCTATAATGTTTTACTCACACCATTTTCGGTCCTCCATAGAACTTAGTTACCCAATGTAACATCATAATAGTTTGTAAAAAAATTCTAATAAATTTAAATTTTTTGATATTTTCCAATTCATGCAACACTTAATATAACTTCTATTTTTTCAAAGAACCAAGTTATTCATGATCTATACACTATACCAAGTTAATATTTTTTCATACTCCATACCAAGATAATATTATGCTACATGAAACATCGACTTGGAATGTATTACATGCAACACTGGGTTTCTATGAAACATCATTTTATTATTACATTTATTTAAACAAGATAGTTATAACATTGTTGTTAAAAATAGTAATATAAATAGTAATAATGAGTTTATAAATATTATATGTAATTTTATTATATAATAAAACAAACTGATAAAAAATAATATAATTTTTTGTAAAGTATTTATATGAATAAGAATACTAATTTCTTAAAAGAACAACTTTTAATGTGCTTCTGTGAACAATAATGAAATTAAATTTATAAAATTTTATAAAATTAATATGATAAAATAAACATGAATTTTGAATTCAAAATTAATGAATTATATTATTGTGAATTTTGATGGTCTTTTCTGAAAAAATTCATTTTTGTATGGATAGTGGAAAATAATGAATTTTAGTTAAAGGCTATCTTTATGTCAAATTAATTTATATAGTTATATTATATTTTAATTTAATTTTAAAGTATACTTTTTCCAATTAAAATTTAATAAATCCAATATATGTAAATGGATTCAATTTCATATTGAAATTGGATATAAAAAATTTTCAAACATTTGAACTTTTCTCCTTAAAAACCTTTAGTCTCTTTGCATCTGAGAGATTAATTTTAAATTAATTTTTGCCAATTTTAGGAATAAATTTTTAAATAAATAGATATAAATTATTATAATAAGAATAATATTTATATTAAAATAATAAAAGCATATATTTTGACCAAAATTATTAGTGAAAATAAGTAAAATTAATTATAGTGATTAAGGAAAAAAATAATTTACTTACTGTCTAAACTTTAATCTTAAGTGAAAAAATGACCTAGACGCTTTTTGAAAAGAAATTGTGTGCCTATATTTGGACCATATACCATAGGTTTTAAACATTTAAGAGTTATTAAGACATTATTTCATGAAATTGACTTATATAATAAGTTATTAAAGGAAGGCGACAAAAAAACAAACATTCATTACCTTTAACATTTATAAAATTGTATGGTATATACAAAAAACCAAACTAGTTCGGTTGTATATATTAATGTAAATGTTAATGGATTTGTCCTCATCATATTAATATATATTTAATTTTTAGAGATAAGTTTTTTTATTAACAACTTATGGAATGTCAAATGTGGTAAGTATTTAGTTAATAATTAACTAAAATAAATTATTCAAAAAATATTAAAAGTGAAATAAATTTATTGAAATATTATCATTAATTTTTTTAGATGAATATGTCATGTTAAAAAAAATAATTTAATTAATTTAAATTCTATATTGTCTTTATATTTTTAAATTTAAATTATTTTTATAATTTCCAAATTTTCATTAATGTTATTTTATAATAAATGATATTTTATAATAGATTTTAAATTTAATAAAAATACTATATTCTAAAAAAAATATTTTTATTTTTTAATTAATATAAAATATGTTATATTAATAGAAAAATTTATCTATTATAATTAACATAATTACCTTTAAATAAAAATATATATTTTAAGCATAGTTAGCATTAATGTATTTTTTTGCACATTACATGTGCTTTTTTTAAAATTAATTTCCAAAAAATGGGGTATTTTTTGTAAATTATATATCTTATTTTGAATTAAGTGGGTCTATATTTTCTAATAAATAACACTTTAATTTAGTCTTAATGGTTAAATTTCTTAGGATAGAAATGTATTTACCTTAATTAAAACCAAAATGATAAAATTGGGGAATCATAGAAGTTAAACAAAAAAATTAAAATAATGAAGATATTTTTGTGTGGTGGTTGTTTTGATCGAACATTACTCCCATTTAATACATTATTTATCCATTTTGTAATCACATGAGGTAAGGGAGACCTCACAATAGTTTTCACCTTTTGGTATTTACAAGAATGACACCCCTCCTATATAAAAAGGCATTCACTCTTCCACTTCCTCATACCTCTAAAGCCACATTGGATCATACAATGTGATGCAACAAACATATTTGTATTTGTAATAATAATATATTATTAGTTATTAGTATTATTATGGTTTTTTTGTTTTGTTTTGTTTATGATTATCTCCATCCAAAACAAATGCTTACATAATAAAAATAACACATATTTTATTCAATGGGAACACTGAAACCTTAGATTTTCAATAAGGTCAAAATACCATAACTAAACTTGAATAGCTACTAGAAGACCTATCAGAATCACCATGAGGCCACCAAAAACAAATAACAGACTAATAAATTAGTGAATATCTTTAGGGTCTGTGAGAATGTAAAACATTATGGAAATTATTATGGAAACCATACTAAGAATCAAGGGGATAAAGAGAACCATTCCTATAAGACAAAATGGTTTTTGAATTTTGGAACATCCTAAATAAGAATTTATAAGTTGATTAAGATAAATATGACCATTGTTATCCATTGGGGTCTTTAGGTGACCATTGGTTTTGGTAATAGTCATAAAATTTTATATTTGTTATGTATTTTGATTATTTTAAGTATTCTAATTATATAGGTATTTTAAGTATTTCAAATGTTTTAAAATTATTTAAATATTTTTAGGTTATATCTTTGGTTAAATAAAAAAATAGTTTTAATTAAAGATATATTTTATATTTGGATTTTAAAAAAATATAATAACGATGATATTTATTTTAATATAAACATAAATTTATAAAATTAATGAAATTGTTTTTAATTAAGGTTATATTTAGATTTTTAACTTATAATTCTTTAAAACTCAAAAGGTATACAAAATTAGGAAAGAAATGGTATTTAGAATTTTTTTAACTAGAAGAAATAATATATAAAAGGTAATTAAAATATATGTTTTGTTTTTTTAAACATTAATATATATATTCTATATGTTATTGTGTTTAATTAAGATTTTGTTTTTTTGATAAAAAATTTGTGAGTACCCATCCAATCGAGGGAAGCTTTGAAGGCCAAACCCTCAAGGTCAGTGGGAGTATCATGTTGGTAACTGAATCCAGGAAGATCACCCACATAGCGCATGTTGAGTCGCACTTAGGCCCGTGTGTAGGTTATGGTCAGGTGCTTGCAAGGGGTGAGGAGGTCGTGCATCGGCGCAGGTGAGGGTGGGCCAAGGCCAGCTGGTGAGGGTCCAATGTGTAAGGACCCTGTAGTGTGAGCTCATGTTATTGAAATATGGTTGGTATGTCAAAACTTATAAGGTAGTCCCAAAAACGTCCCTTTTTCGATGTGGGATGGAAAATTTTATGGGAGATCTAATCTGAGTCATTCAATCTCGACATGCAAGATCTCAACCATCCGATCTAATCAATCCATCGAAGTCCACTCCCACTCACTTTTGTCATGATTTTCATCAACCGTCCAATCTGGACATAATCGATCTCAGCCGCACATCCCTTATAAATCAGTCGTTTCCCCTATGACCATCCAATCAAATCCACATTATAATCTTGACCATACATCTATTTTTAAAACCGCAGAAGTCACTACATCCATCCGATCAACCCACTCCCAATCTAAACCGTGCATTTCTTTTCCCTTCTGCTTCTCCTTCTTCTTCTTACTTTCCCCGCACCAGTAGACATCGCCCTCCTCCTCCACTATTTCTCCCTCATCTCAAGATCCCTCCCATCACTCTCCTCAAACCCAACCTTTTCATTCTTTCCACAATTCCACCAAGGGTGAAATAGTTTAATACATAACCCTTTAGTATATCATGTTATTTTTTCACAAAATATATGTATATATATATATATATATTATCAATGATGGATTTATTCATGTTTTACATTGATCACGGTTTTAGTTTTTGTCTAAATAGTTTGATTTAATTTTCTTTTGGTCTCTTTCTTTATATTTTTATGTTTAATTGTAGTATGAAAAATTATATATATACAGTTTAATTAAACTACTTATATAAACCCATTTTTCACACTTAACCCTATGGGTTTTCCTCCTCCCAACTCCTCTTCGAATTTTGCTCGTTTCAACCTATCCTTAGAGTCATGTAAGGATTTATTTAGTTTTTTGTTTGTTTAACCCATAAATATATATACATGTATATGTGTTAAAATATAAATACCAAACCTATTATATTTTATATTCTTCTAATGATGAATATTTGTGTTTAAATGAAGTTCTTTATTCATGTAATTTATGTAAGGGTTAATATATATTCATTTTTTTGATATGAAAAAACTCGTATATGCCCATTCTGTATATACGATTATATATAAATATATATATAATTCTAATCTGATTTAGGTTTTCATGTAATTGATGTTAGTGATTAAATAATTTTTTTGAAGTGTATGACACCTTCAAGGATTTATCAAACCAAGTTTGTGCTTACACAAATACCATGTATACACTTTGTGTATATATGGTTTAATATAATTTCAAATTTTAATTCATTTTGGGTTTTTCAAGTGAATATTATTAGTAATTAGCTGAATATTTGATACATGTAACACTTGTAAAGGGTTTACTAAGAGTGTTTTTTCAGATTTCAAAACTTATGAATTTATATATAAGTATATACGGTTATATATATATATATATATATATATCTGTGTGTGTGTGTGTGTCTATTATTTAATCCAAATTTGGTTAAGTATCTTTCTTCTTAAGTTTAAAAATTATTTTCAAAGGTGGTCCATGTCCTTATACTTATTCTTTAATTCTGATTTCAAAACCCATATGCTTATATATAAGTATCACAAATACATATATTCATGTCTTGATTCATTTAATATGTTTTTATGGTGTCAAGCACGTTTTGATTTTATGTTTTGAAAGTTATATTTTGATTTTCTCAAAATGTTTTCTACATTTTTATATTGGAAAATAATAACAAAACCTTGTTTTGTTGTTGTGTTCCTAAAAATTTTAGAAGAGGTCATCACCTTGTTATTACAATTAACATTTCATGCATGCATATCAATTAATAATTTTAGAATGAAGGCTTAGGATTATATTTTGTTTAATATATTTATATACACGTATAAAAACATAAATATAAGAACTTATAATATGAGATTATATAATGTTAAGAGCTCTCATGTTAGTGAAGTGAGTGTAAATATTTTCTTATGTGTTAATATCTAACATGAAATGAATGTGTAACATTTATAAATATTACATTTTAATTTATGATGAATCTTCCACAATGAATTCTATTAGTTATTAAAGTTTAGGATTTAATATGTTTGACACTACTATTCATCAGTGTATCATAAATATGAATGATAACTATATTAAATTCAAAACATGTATTTTGGTATATTATGTAAGATCCTAGAATTCTCTGTAAGGTATGTTTTTCTAAATTTTATGTCTAATCCCTTCATTTTAGTCAATTCAGTGCTTTCTCAAGTCCTTAAGAAGGACAGAGAGTGTTCTGGGGGTTTAGGAAATGAAAAAGGGGGAAATTGTGGCTTTCTGGGCAATCTGGACGGTTTGTGTACGGTTTGGAAAACATTGCGAGGGGAGACCATATAGGAAGTATAAACCCATATAGTTTGTGTATGGACAAGAAAACCATTTGAGATAAGGCTGTGAGGGCAGTATCCTCCGCATAGTTTGTTCGCGGATTGGAAAACCATATTGGTAAACAGTGCAGCCCAGAAACTTTTAAAAATTTAAAAAAGATTCCACTAAGAGATTTTTATACCCAACTTAGTATATTCATCCTCCTCCTACCTTGAAACCCTAGGAATGAACTACATCTTCCAAGATCATACAAGGATTGATCTCCCCCATCTTAGGGACATTTAGTGTGACTTTGGTTCTGGATTGAAGATCTGGGTAAGCCTAATTGTAATGCCCCAACCCCAGTTACCCAGAGTCGGTGCATTATTACCTAACATTGGCATGATCACAAAAGATCAAGTCTCAAAAGACTGATTAGTTTAGTAGCCTTGGAAACACTAGATATATTCAAAAAGTTTACATTACATCAATAAGTGAAAAAATAGAATAACATATTGTCTTCATATCCCCTCATACTATCCCTGCAGGTTATTCATAAAATTCTTCTTCACATCCTGGGAAAAATAAAACATTGAAAGGGGTGAGCTCAGCTGCTCAGTAAGGATAATAATATATCAGAAACTTTCATAAATAAACATAAAAATTTAAGGCAATGTATAACTAAAATAAAAGCCTTTTAAACTTGAACTTCAGCATAATATAGAAAGGATAAAATGAAATAATTCCATTTACTTATTCACATGGATATTATACTAGTCGAATAATCACATGAAAATATTAAAAACCACTTTCTTAATGATAGAATGCATAATGTCTGACTATCATAACCACGTAGGCAAGGCCTCTTGCCAATACTACAAATACGTTTTTGTCAAGGTCCCATGCTAAGACACTAGTTTGTCTCATGAGACATACCGATGCATCGAGGGGCTATATTGGGGTTCACCCGTCACTTACTAAGTCCAATTCATTCCTCATATGAAAAGTTTGAAACATAACATAAACATTCGTATTAAAACTAGCATACAGAATGTCATTACTTTTAACGACAAACCATGAATGGTATAAAAATAGCACATCCACAGTCAAACATAATTCATTCAATACAATATGGAAGATTTTATTGTATCAGATTAACCTCAATTGAGAGTAATCGAGGATATTGACATAGATTAAAATAATTATCAACTATTGAGAGAAATATCCCCCTTTTTCTTGAAAACATTTAAAATTCACACTATTTGTCAAGAATACATTTAAAATAGATTTTTTTGAATCAGAGTGTCCCATAACACTTTGAAAATTTTAAAATGAATTTTAATTTTAAAACAGTAATGTCCATATATATAAATCCTTAAAAACATTTTTAAAACATGGACATTAATGAGAAAGATTTTGGATAATAAATCTTTAAAATATTTAAAATGATATTTTAGTTAGAGTTCCTAACCAAAATAAATACACTTGAATACAAATAATTGAGGTAATAAAAAATTTATAATATCATGATAATAAAGGGATTCATGATATACTATGTCAAAGTACATTATATACACCATATAAAAGTGGTTTGGTGTATAACAACAAAGAATTCTCAATGGAATGTAAATTGAGATGAATTCTCTTATAAAGACCATATCCTTAGGTTAAGGATAAATCAACGACATAATTATGTGTGAAAAATATAAATACACTCAATATGATTGGATATTTAGTGTAAATAAATCAGATGACATTCACACATATTCTTGTAACAACAACACCAATGAATTGGATATTTAACTCAACAAATGGAGATTGAGTTAAAATTACTCTTATCAAGTTCAAAACGATGACTTGGGAATTTATCAATGGAGTTTTTATGTGTATAAAAATTATATCCACAGAAAGGGGAGTGGAAATTATGAAATAATCAAATGAATAGTGATTCCACACATAATCTTGGAATAAAATAATCAATGAAGTATTCCTAAAGCCGAATGAGTGCAAATTGAAATTTCAAATTCCCTTATCGATTAGGTAACTTACGAAACATACAACCATGAAAGAAGGATCATACAATGATGATGTAAATACCCATAAATTATATTATATTACACAATGAATACAATCATGGGTAGTACACATACACCACATGCAATAAATAAGTGGTAAACAATGGAATTCTCATGAAATTAAGAGTGAGATAAGAAACCCCTTACTTTGTAATTTTTCCTTGGTCGACATTAAGTTAACCTCCTGTATAATGGTGAAATAATTGTTATTGAATTATACTAGAATCATTTACATTAATATGATATCATATATGATCTTTTAACATTGATTTGTTAATAATATCTTAGTATTATCGTCATTTCGGGTGTTAACTTAATCGTTTTCCTTTATATTATTTGTTACGTAAGCCGGGTTTGTTATGGATAGGTTGTATATTATTTATATACAGAATGATATAAATTCCTTAAACATTTTTTTTAATCATTAAATTAGAATTATAATCCAATGGATATGATGGGGAATGAATCTCATCGCATTCGTGGAGACGGTAGTCCGTACGTACGCACAAGCGAAAATATCATTCTTTTGATATTAAAATAATATATAATTGGATGGTATATCATATAGACAGAATATTTATCATGTTATATTTATTATTTACATGAATTATACATCATTATTATACCCATCAAAATAATAATATATTGAATAACAATTACACCACAACATGGAGACGGTAGGTCGTACGTACGCACGTATGGTGACATGTCATTCAAGGGATGGATAGAATACTAAATTTGTTTGTTCCATATTTATAATGACATCACAGTATATAGAAGATACTTGATTTATTATTTTAGAATAGAAATAACAAAGAAATAAGAAGTTGAAGAAGAAAGGAACTTGAAAGAGGGTGGTGAAAACATTACCACTTCTTCAGGTTCTTCCTTTTGATTTGATCAAAAGGGATCCTCAGGTTGGCTTTCTGATCAAACTAAGGCCTCTAAGTTGAATTGAGGTAAGTTGGGAGGATATTTTGGCAGAGGTTGGCTGAGCCAAAAGTCTTTGAAGGTGTGAATTAATGATAAGTGGGAGTTCCCTTTTATAAGAGGGGTCAGGGGCTCCTTTGCAAAAGCTAGAAATATTATTTTATAATAAATCCATATTCGGTTTCTAGTGTCTCCAAAGTAGATTATTTAAAGTTTAAGGTGGGGATAGGTCTAAAAAAACTCAACCAATAGATTTTATACAGGTTTGGGTCATATTATTAACCTTATCTTTTAGTTTTAACTCTTAGTTAATTAGTTTGACATTTACCATGTCTCTTTGTATTTTTATATTATATGGTTAATAAACTTACTATAAACTTCCAAGAGACCCCACAGTGGTCCATAAATGATACACCTATCATGAAACAAGTTCTTTTTCCGAGCCTTATATTTTTAGGAATAGGATATGAATTAATAATATAATATTTGTTTTAAAAACTCTTTTATGTCAATTTTGACACTATTTGGAATTAGATTTTTGTGAAACTCATAACAACATGATTACTTCTAAAAAAGTTAATTAAATTAATCCTAACATGTAATATTATCCTAGAAAATTAGTGTAATTCATAAAAGTCTCAAATTACATTTATTTTAATATTTAAAATATCAATTATTTTAATATTTCATTAATTGGGTAATTACTGCATCACCATAGTGTCATACATAAATTAAATTATTTAATGTCTAAAAATTATCAATAAAATACCATTATGTAGGAAATATTTTCATATTTCTAATGAATATTTACAATTGAATCTATCTTATGTATAACCTTATATTAAAAATGTTTTAGTAATTAAACATTGATTTTAACTCCTTTAACTCTTCTTTGAATTAAATAATAATAAATGTACTAACTAATCCAAGAGGACCTAAATGATAATATTTTATTCTTAAGGTTGTTTATGGTCGAGATACACTTGTCCAATAGAATTAGGAAATGTGTTAGGTTAATATTAATATCATTTTTACCCTTAATTACCCTATTTACTTTTAACTGTGGTAAATAAAAGTAAAAAGTTATTATTCACCAAAAATTATTTTTATTTTATTGAACCACATTTTACTCCTTGATATTAACTCTGTCTCTTGAATTTTCAAAATTCCACTCACAGAAGCGTTAAAATTACGTTTTATGTAAATTTCAAAATTCTCCTAGGGGGTGGGTAAAAGACGGTGAAAAGTTCAATAAAATTTTTATATATCTAAAATTATTCTAAAATAACTTCAATGAATTAAATTTAACTTATATAGGTATTATTTATCTATTTTGACCTTAATTAAATTAAAATAAAATAAATAATTATTTAAATAAAAATTTGGTTTTAAACCATAACTCAGTATTTTTCACTATTCATCAAAAATTGAACGTTTCCAAAAAAATACCAAAAATGAGGCCTAAGCTATATTTGATATTATGAATTCAAAAATGATGTCTATTTTACCAAATTCAAAACATATAAGTTGCATTAATTAATTTAAAAATTAATTCCCGTTGTCAAAACAAATAGCGTGTTTTTAAGAGATAATGACTATCAAAAGATTGACACTTGTTTATGTCTGGTTTGAATGTGAAATTACATCCAATGACCAAAATTGTATTAAATGGTAAAAATATATTATAAATATACTTTAAAACCACTCAAATTCATAATTTATCATTATTAATTATTTCAATTAAAAAAGTTATTTTTAATTAAAATTTAGTAATTTTCACTATTCATCAAAATATGAAAGTTATCTGAAAAGTACAAAAATTTCACCCTATGCTAATTTGGATATTACAAATCCAAAAATGAAGTCCATTTTGAATGATAAATTTTTTAAAATTTCAAAAAGTAGGTATTACTATTCATAACGACTAGTTTGATTGGTTGTAGTGTGTTAGAATCTCGAAGTTGCGTACAATGCAAGCCATTGCATTATTCAAAGGGAAACGTACCGTGGAAGCTTGGGGTGTTAAATTCTCCCATCCTTCAATAAATTTCATCCTCATAATTTTTTAAAATTGGGCTTGAGAATATAATGGAAAGTCCCACATCGGAAAAAGAGTCAACTAAACTATCACTTTAAAAGAAATAAAGAGAGGTATAAAGGTCACCCAAGATAACCCATACTAGGATTCCATGTAGGAAAACATGGATATGAACGATAAACTAAGTGTCATGTTCTGATGGAGAGGGATAGAAAACATGATCACGAGAAAGTTAACAATAAGAAAACCACAAACATGTGTTGGGACAAATGGTCATTAGTCTCCCAGTAGGAAAAGTAAACAGACAACATTTTTTGTTTTAAGTTACATTACATAAGGATGAGGAATTCATTTATGATATTGACTAAGAACATAAAGAGATATACTTACTTTTTAAGTATAGTTTCATTCTTTAATAAATTTTTACCACTAACTCATTTTTTTTGAACAATGAATATTCAAGAAGACTTGGTCACACTAGAAGAGCTAGAATAAACTTCTATAGAATAACAAGATCCACTTAAGATAAACTATATATTTACCTTTTCTTTAGAGATTAATCAAAACCAAAACGGTTAGTATAATATCTGATGATCCCCCAAATGGATATTCCATTAGAGAAAAAAACACTAATCTTAATTTCTAAAATTAAACCAACAATACCGCAAAGTTAAATAAATACCATTCAATAATCAATTGCCCTTAAAATCCTTCAATATAATCCAAAATAATATTAAAACCCAAAACTTATAAGAATGTAGTCTTCCACGTTAAATTGTATCTCCAAATGACATCAACTACTCTTAATGTCACATACTTAAATGTAATTAACCTAATCACATATTCTTTATTGTAGGTTAATCATTTCCATAAATAACCCAAATCACTATAAATCCACAATAAAAACATAGATAAAAATCCACCATTACTCCTCAAATGAAATCCCATAGTATTCTATTTTCCTTGGGCATATAGTGTTCCCAACAAAGCGAACATCTTCCAAAATAACATTTATCACTTAATCACCAAATCATTTTCCTATACTAAGGGTATTCATTTGATAAGACATAAGATCCCAAATAAACTTATTATTGATAAATAAAATAATTTAACTAAAATAATAGTCACACTAACCAGGGACTTCACATAGTCCAGTGGTAGGCGATAAATCCCAATCACACTTTGGTTTTGGGTTCGATTCCCACAGCTTTTTCTGATGTGACGGGTTGTCACATGGTCTGCATGTTGTCATTTTTCAAAAACTATATTTTATAACATTACCAAAATGAGATAAATTCCTCAAAATAACCATAACATAATTTAAAAACAAATGTTATCTCATACCTTGCATTTTCAACCCAAATTATAATAACTTATAATTGCCTCAAACCCAATGATCATATTAAACTAAATGGTTATTTATAACTATATCCACAAAAGAAAAGATAATTCTTCCCCAAATATCATTCTCACATGGAAAACTGCAGGGTTACAAATACAAGAGAAAATTATTTCAAAGTAAACCTATCAACAAGGATCACTAATACTTTTTAAACATTTCTCCAACAATTTATTTCCACATAGCTTCTTCTTTGACAAAGAAAATATCCTATAGAATAGGGTATTCACTCAGGTAATGGCCAGGTCCCCTACATTTATGGAAAATGATTGTAAATGGATTCTTGGGACTATTTTTATCTTCTTCCATAGTACTCTTCATTTTTCTTTGGCAATTCTTCACTTTATGTCCTTCCTTCCCACACGTAAATCATTTATTTGTCCCATTGAGACACTTTCCTGGGTGTCTCCTTCCACATTTCCTGCATGATGGAAATTGAGGATTTCTTTCTCCATGGTCTCCACTGTTGGAGCTCTTATCATTCATCACCTTTCTCTTCTTTGTTGAGTCTGGGAATTGGTTAATATATATATTTTTTATCATATTTTTGGAAACTTTATTTGGTATGATGACGATATATTTTACACCATTCAACATTCCATTTTGTTTCTCATTTCCACCACCGTTCCCACCTTGTACATCATTCTCAAAGTCACTACGACTTCCTTGGAATCTAGCCATTGACTAAAACTAGAAAGCATTGTGTTTGTAATAATAGTCATAAAATCATTTAGATATTAACATGTCACCATATTCTCAATTTGAAACACATTAGGATTAACCAATTTCATTTACTCTCATCTTATATATAATACTTCAAATCTGTTTGTAAAGAAAATTTAAATTATCCTAAGCATATCCCTCAGGAGTGTCGTAACCAAGAGTGCAGCAAGTCCCATTGTCGTGCACCATTTCCCATTTGAGTCTATCTCAAAGCGGTGATTTCAGGTTTTACCCCTAGGTACATCTGTACCAGATTCACCTCTACCTGCTTGTATCCAGACATGGATGTATTGCTCGGAAAACTCACAAAATCTCTACAATACCAAAATTCTAGGAAGTTCTTCTATACTAATCTCAAAGTCTATCTTAGGGCTATGTGCCATAATCAGAGTTTATCTAAATATAGCTACCAAGGTTTGTACTAAACTTCCTCTGATACCAACTGTAATTCCCCGACCCCAGTTACCCAGAGTCGGTGCATTATTACATAACATTGGAATGATCACAAAAGATCAAGTCTTGAAAGACCAATTAGTTTACTATCCTTGGAAACACTAGATATATTCAAAAAGTTTACATTAAATCAATAAGTGAAAAACTACAACAACATATTGTCTTCATATCCCCTCATACTATCCCGGTAGGTTATTCATAAAATAATTATTCACATCCTAGGAAAAATAAAACATTGAAAGGGGTGAGCTCAGATGCTCAGTAAGGATAACAATATAGCAAAAACTTTCATAAATAAACATAAAATTTTAAGGCAATGTATAACTAAAACAAAAGCCTTTTAAACTTAAACTTCAGAATAATATGGCAAGGATAAAATGAAATAATTTCATTTACTTATTCACATGGATATTCTACTAGTTGAATAATCACATGAAAATATTAATAACTACTTTCATAATGACGGAATGCATAATGTCAGACTATCATAACCACGTAGCCAAGGCCTCGTGCCAAGACTACAAATAAGATTTTTTCAAGGCCTCATGCCAAGACACTAGTTTGTCTCATGAGACCTACCGATGCATCGAGGAGGTATAGAGGGCTCCACCCGTCACTTACTAAGTCCAATTCATTCCTCATATGAAAAGTTTGAAACATAACATAAATATTCGTATTAAAACTAGCATACAGAATGTCAATACTTTTAACCACAAACCATGAATGGTATAAAAATAGCGCGTCCATAGTCAAACATAACTCATTCGATACAATATAGAAGATTGTATTGTATCAGATTAACCTCAATTGAGAATAATGAAGGATATTGACATAGATTAAAATAATCATCAACTATGGATAGAAATATCCCCCTTTTTCTTGAAAACATTTAAAATTCACACTATTTGTCAACAAGGAATTTAAAATAGATTTTTTTGAATCAAAATGTCCCATAAAACTTTGAAACTTTTAAAAGGAATTATAATTTTAAAACATTAAGGTCCATATATATAAATCCTTAAAAACATTTTTAAAACATGGACATTAATGAGAAAGATTTAGAATAATAAATCTTTAAAATATTTAAAATGATATTTTAGTTAGAGTTCCTAACCAAAATAAAGACAATTGAATACAAATAATTGAGGTAATAAAAAATTTATAATATCATTAGAATAATGGGATCCATGATATACTATGTCAAAGTACATTATATACACCATAAAAAAGTGATTTGGTGTATAACAACAAAGAAGTCTCAATGGAATGTAAATTGAGATGAATTCTCTTATAAAGACTATATCATTAGGTTAAGGATAAATCAATGACAAAATTGTGTGTGAAATATATAAATACACTCAATATGATTGGATATTTAGTGTAAATCAATCAGACAAAATTTACACATATTATTGTAAAAACAACACCAATGAATTGGATATTTAACTCAACAAATGGAGATTGAGTTAAAATTACTCTTATCAACTTCAAATCGATGACTTGGGAATTTATCAATGGAGTGATTATGTGTATAAAAAGTATATCCACAGAAAGGGGAGTGGAAATTATGACATAATCAAATGAATAGTGATTCCACACATAATCTTCGAGTAAAATAATCAATAAAGTATGCCTAAAGCTGAATGAGTGCAAATTGAAATTTCAAATTCCCTTATCAATTAGGTAACTTACAAAACATACACCCATGAAAGAAGGATCATACAATGATGATGTAAATACCCATAAATTAAATTATAGTACACAATTAATACAATCATAGGCAGTACACATACACCACATGCAATAAATAAGTGGTGAACAATGGAATTCTCACGAAATTAAGAGTGAGATAAGAAACCCCTTACTTTGTACATTTTCCTTGGTCGAAGTTAGGTTAACCTCATATATAATGGTTAAATAATTTTTATTTAATTATAAAATAATCATTTACATTAATATGATATCATATATGATCTTTTAACATTGATTTGTTAATAATATCATAGTATTATCGTCATTTCGGGTGTTAACTTACTCATTTTCCTTTATATTCTTTGTTACGTAAGCCGTGTTTGTTATGGATAGGTTGTATATTATTCATATACAGAATTATATCAATTACATAAACATTATTTTTAATCATTAAATTAGAATTAGTCTCAAATGGATATGATGGGGAATGAATCTCATCGCGTTCGTGGAGACGGTAGTCCGTACGTATGCACGAGCGACAATATCATTATTTTGACATTAAAATAATATATAATTTGATGGTATATCATATATAAAGAATCATTATCATGTTATATTTATTATTTACATGAATTATACATCATTATTATACCCATATAAATAATAATATATTGAAAAACAGTTACACCACAACGTGAAGACGGTAGATCGTATGTATGCACGTATGGTGACATGTCATTCAAGGGATGGATAGAATAATTAATTTGTTTGTTCCATATTTATAATAACATCATACTATATAGAAGATACTGGAGTTATTATTTTATAATAGAAATAACAAAGAAATAATAAGTTGAAGAAAAAAGGAACTTGAAAGTGGGTGGTGAAAACATTACCTCTTCTTCAAGTTCTTCCTTTTGATTTGATCAAAAGGGATCATTAGGTTGGATTTATGATCAAAATAAGGCCTCTAGGTTGAATTTAGGGAATTTTGGAGGATATTTGGTCAGATTTTGGCCGAGCCAAATGACTTTGAAGGTGTGAATTAATGAGAAGGGGGAGTGCCCTTTTATAAGAGGGGTGAGGGGCTCCTTTGGAAAAGCCTGAAATATTATTTTATAATAAATCCATATTCGGTTTCTAATATCTCCAAAGTATATTATTTAACTTTTAAGGTAGGTAGAGGTCTATAAAAACTCAACCAATATATTTTAGACAGGTTTGGGTCACATTATTAACCTTATCTTTTAGTTTTAACTCTTTGTTAATTAGTTTGACATTTACCATATCTCTTTGTATTTTTATATTAAATGGTTAATAAACTTACTATAAACTTCTAAGAGACCCCAAAGTGGTCCATTAATGATAAACCTATCATGATAAAAGTTCTTTGTCCGAACCATAGATTTTTAGGAATAGAATATGAATTAATAATATAATATTTGTTTTAAAAACTCTTTTATGTCAATTTTGACACTATTTGGAATTTGATTTTTGTGAAAATTATAACAGCATGATTACTTCAAAAAAAATTAATTAAATTAATACTAACATGTCATATTATCCTCCAAAATTAGTGTAATTCAAAAAATTCTCAAATTACATTTATTTGGATATTTACAATATCAATTATTTTAATATTTCATTAATTTGGTAATTACTGCATCACCATTGTGTCATACATAAATTAAATTATTTAATGTCTAAAAATTATAAATAAAATACCATTATGTAGGAAATCTTTTTAGATTTGTAATGAATATTTAAAATAAAATTTATCTTATGTATAACCCTATATTAAAAAAAATTAGTAATTAAACATTGATTTTAACTCATTTAACTCTTCTTTGAATTAAATAATAATAAATGTCATAATCTAATCCAAGTTGACCTAAATAATAATATTTTATTCCTAATGTTGTTTTAGGTCGAGATAGACTTGTTCAATAAAATTAGGACATGTGTTATGGTAATATTAATAACATTTTTACCCTTAATTACCCTATTTACTTTTAACCGTGGTAAATAAAAGTAAAAAGTTATTATTCACCAAAAATTATTTTTATCTTATTGAACCAAATTTTACTCCTTGATATGAACCGAGTCTCTTGTATTTTTTGAAATTCCACTCACAGAAGCGGTAAAATTAAGTTTTATGTAAATTTCCAAATTCTCCTAGGGGGTGGGTAAAAGACGGTGAAAAGTTCAATAAAATATTTATATATCTAAAATTATTCTAAATCAACTTAAATGAATTAAATTTAACTTATATAGTTATTATGTATCTATTTTGACCTTAATTATATTTAAAATAAATAAATAATTATTTATATAAAATTTTGGTTTTAAACTATAACTCATTATTTTTCACTATTCATCAAAAATTAAAAGTTTCCAGAAAAATACCAAAAATTAGGCCTAAGCTATATTTGATATTATGAATTCAAAAATGATGTCTATTTTACCAAATTAAAAATATATAAGTTTCATTAATTAATTTAAAAATTAATTTCCGTTGTCAAAACAAATAGTGTGTTTTTAAGAGATAATAACTATCAAAAGATTGACACTTGTTTGTGTCCGGTTTAAATGTGAAATTAAGTCCAATGACCAAAATTTTATTAAATGGTAAAAATATATTCTAAATATACTTTAAAACCACTCAAATTAATAATTTATCACTATTAATTATTTCGATTAAAAAAAGGTTTTAATTAAAATTTAGTAATTTTCACTATTCATCAAAATATGAAAGTTATCCAAAAAGTACCAAAATTTCACCCTAAGCTAATTTCGATATTAAGAATCAAAAAATGAAGCCCATTTTGAATGATAAAATTTATAAATATTCAAAAATTAGGTATTACTATTCATAACGACTAGTTGGATTGGTTGTGGTGTGTTAGAATCTCGAAGTTGCGTACAATGCAAGCCATTGCATTATTCAAAGATAAATGTATCGTGGAAGCTTGGGGTGTTACACTAATCTTACTATTTCTTATCTTTTGGGTTCTGGATTCCCATTCTTCTTATATCTCCAAATGAGTCACTCAAACTGTTATTTTTTTTTTAAGTTCTGTTTGAGGATTCAAAAGTTGATTGAATCAGTATCTAAGGCTTCTGTTGAGAGTGTTTTTTTCCAATAGATTCATGTTAGGTTGTCCACAAGTTATATCCCTTGGGTTTCATGTGTATTTGTGCATGTAGGGTTATGTTCTTACTTTTACATTTTTGTGTTCTTGGTTTCCTTGATTTATTTGGATATTTTGTGTGTCTAAATGGTTAATTGAAATCCTCATGCCCCCCTAGGGATGCATAGAAGATAGAAAAATGAGATTAGGGCCACCCATGGGGTGTTCCAATATTTTTCAGACATAGTTTTTAGCTATTTAAGTGTAATACCATTGTGCGAGAACACATAGCCCATGATGAATACGTTAATATGCTTTAAGAATGTGTAATTTGTGTTTTAGTAATATACATAGGTTGGGAAATGGATTAAGAGGTTGTTTGGTTGTCATGAAAAAGGGTTAAAAGGATTAATGAGAAAATGTTAGGGATTGGCCTTATACTTGAATATTCTTAGTGAGATAGGAATGGAAAATGGTAATGGGGATAAATGGGTTAATTAATATAAATTATGAATGTGTTAATGGATTGAGGAAAAATGTTAATTTCCCATTAATTGATATTGTTATGATTTTGTAAATGATATTGGTTGTGCTTGTTGTGATACGGTTAATTGTGGTGAATGATACATAAGCATGTGCACATGTCTTGGTGGTGTTGGGTATTGACTTGAGGTTCTACACCCACGGGTCAATTGGGACTAAGGATTTAGCTCCACCCTAAATGCACGGGTTAGGGAAGGGGATAGAGTTCTATTCCCATAACATTTTCATTCAACCTAGACTGAGGCTTCGAGGTGAGGATTATGAGAATTATGAGGATTTTATAATGTGATTCATAGTGAGATACGACTTGACTTTTAATCCCATATGCTTGAGAATATTGAACATGCCTAATCCATTAAGCACAAGAAAATGTTATATTAAACCATGAACTATCTAAGTAGTGTACCTGGATTCAATGGTAGTAAAATTAAAAGTAACATAGTCTAGAATGGCCAATTCAACTGTTTGTCTTTACTTGCCTTTATTTATCACTTGAATTCAATATCTATTTTTGGGGGATATTTTGTAGACACCATTGGTGGTGGCCTACGGAGTTATACTCAAACCCTGATTGGGACTCCATTGGGTACCTGAGAAGACTTCATGCTTGTAGGTCAGGACAAGGGAAAGAGCCCTATGCTAGAGATTTTAGTTGGACATGGGACATGTATGTGAGAGGATCCAAACATAGTGTCCAGACCATTTTGGGGATCCTATTGTTTTCCTTTCTTTTGGGTTTTGTTCACTTGCCATTATAGCATAGAATGACATATTTATGGTTTTATATGGTTGTACCTAGTTTTGGGAATTAGTTATTTATGCATGTTATTGATTTTGGACAATTCTTTCTGTTCTATAAATTATTATCTGTTGTGGATTACTCTGGTAATAAGGGTATAGTCTCCCCATGTGACCTATTAGACCCTTGTTGGTAGTCAGAAACCTCCGGTATATGAGGAGGCATGCTTGTGGTCATGTAGCTTTCCCGCATGGGGAATTTGATTAGGGGCTCCCGGGTTAGGGACGTTACAAACTAGTATCAGAGGAGTTCTTTTCTCTTTCTTACTATTTTGGGATGGTATATAGGAGGTTGGGAATGTTTCGGGCCTTAGTTATAATCTCATCCTTGGGAGAAGCTAACCCATGTAAGGGGGAAAAGCCAAGTCACCCTAGGAGGGGATTTTTGTTCTTATTGTGCATTATTATATTTGATGATATTTCACCATTGGGTGATGCGCTTTTTGTGTGATTTGATGGTTTTTTGATATTTCTCTCATGACCGGAGGGGTATGAGGTTGTTCATTCATGTATCATTCTAGGCACCTATGTAGGTAAGTGACATGTATCATGATAGGCACACACATAGGATGGGTGTGTGGAATATAAAGGTTATGATACATATGTTTTCTTAAATGTAATAAAATTGTGCCTAATGGGATAGTAGGAATGGGTAAAAAAGGAAAGTCAAAAGGGTAAGTAGTAATTAGAAAATGGTGTTTACTAATGAAGTAAAAGTGGATTAACATTTGGTAAGAGTAAATTGGAATTGGGAATCTATATTGAATTGGGTAAAATATAAGGCTTGTGACCATGTGAATTATATACCATGTTATCCATGGACTTTGGAGATATGGCCAAGGGTAGTGATCTGGTTTTCAGTGGGCTCATTTGGGTAGTGTATGTGAACTGGTTTGGTTATGAAAAGTGATGAGTCTACCTATATGTCTTTTCCCTTTGTAAAAGTATTATATATTCATTCTAAATATCATGTTTGGAATTTTTGATAAATTCCACCTTGAAGACGTGCGCTAGTTGGGTGACATGAGGATGATTCTGAGAATTTTCCTCTAGTAGTGGAGTAGTAGAATGTGTTGATCCAAGAAAATAGGGAATATCAGTTCCATGACAACTTCACTCATTTTATGCAGATGATGGAACGAGACCTAGGGCAGGTTGTACCGAGTATGTTTGAGCTGACCAGGGAGTTTCAGTTGTATCACCCTCTAACCTTTACCATACATGGTGGTCTAGAGGGAGTGGAGTTTTAGATTGAGTCCATAGAAACTATTATTGACCATCTAGAGACTCCTATTGATAAACAAGTCAATTTAGCGTACATTATACTGAGAGGTCAAGAAAATCATTGGTGGGACATCATGGTTCAGATGATGCAAGCCGAAGGAATGGTCTGGAATGATTTTTAGGAGATGTTTCTTGAGAAATTCTACCCAAAAACCTTGAGGCAGAAAAAGGATGTGGATTTCATGAGTTTGAATCATGGGATAATGTCTGCAATGGAATATGCTAGTCATTTCACCGATTTGAGGTGCTTCATTCTGACGTTGATAGAAGATGAGGAAACCGTGGTGAAATGCTTCTAGGATGGGCCGAGACACGAGATCAGATCTAAGGTGAATATCATTCATCTGAAAAGGTTTTCCAAATTGGTGGATCAACCCCGTATCTTAGAGGGGGCTTGAAGGGAGCTTCATGTAGTAAAATAGTGGCACTAGTTAGGAGAGAAAGTGATGAAACTTCTAATAGTAGGTAGCACCATTTTGGAATCTTTACACAAGGAGGAATCACACAGAGCAGTCAGAATAGGGGGTCAGCATCTTTGGTTGCTGACTAGGTATTATGTTATCAGTGTGGTAGGATGGGTCACAAGCGTGACCAGTGTCCCCACCCACTGGTCAAGTTCCAAGCATACAGCAGGTTTTTCCACGTGTATTGGTTCTGCAGGAAGTCGTGACTGTCAGAAAATTATGGAGGTCAGAGGCAAGTGTCAAGGGTAGGAAGGGGGTCGATTACCCCATATTAGAAACACTGTTGGAGTTCCATGGGATGTACTGTTAGGGGTTTTGGACATGGAAATCTGGGTCAAGATCACTCTTAACAACAGAGTAGTGTAGTGGAGGGTACTTGGGCTGGATCCCAGGGTAAAAGGGAAGGTCATCTCTATATAGTTCAGGCTACACCTTAAGGTGGTGAGGCAAGACCATCTACTATTTAAGGTATGATTCTTGTAGCTTCCACACTTGGTCGTCCTTTATTTAATATAGGCTCTATGCATTCCTTTATTTCTTCCTAGTTTTTATTTGTTTTTGGATTAACCATGGAGACTGTATGGGGGGTAATGCCTCTGGATACTCTACTAGGGGTTTGAGTTGAGGACATCTGGCAGTGTAAGGGTTGTGCTCTGTAGGTTGGTGGATATTATTTTCTTCTGGGATTTGTTAGTCCTATAAATGTCAGGTTTTAACCTAATCTTGGGTATGTATAGGTTGATGTTATATTAACCCCATATCAACTATTATCGACATTCGGTAATGTTCACATCTCTATATGGGAGCACTTATGTCCTTCATGGTGAGTGGGATACTCGAGCGGGCCACACAGGGCTGTTACACTAGCAGTTGGGGTAGCTCACAGCCCAAGTTGCATTCTTTATGTTATGTGATGGGGAGAAAGGGATTCCAATTTTTCCATTTGTTGTAGAACAGTTTCAGTATGTGATTCTTGGGGACTTCTTGGGGTTACCACTCAAGAGAGATATTGAGTTTACGTTCGAATTGTTGTCAGGAGAAAAGATAGTTTCCATTCCACCCTATCACATGGTGCTATAAGATCTTCAAGAACTGAATTTTCAATTAGAGGAATTGTATTTAAAGGGTTTTATACATCCTAGTACATCACCTTGGGGATATCTAGTGTTGTTCTCTAAGAAGGTTGGCAGATCACTAAGGCTATGTGTCAATTATACGAAGCTGAACTAGATGATAGTTAAGAACTGATACCCTATTCCTTGAATCAATAACCTATTTGATCAGCTTAAAGGTTCCTCAGTGTTTTCTAAGATATAATTGAGATCAGGATACCATAAGTTTTGGGTGAGGCCTTCTGACATATGCCAAAAATCTTTCCCAACAAGGTACGGGTTGTATGAATTTTTGTGATGTCATTCGGTTTTACCAATGCACCAGTGGTGTTCATGGACTTAATGAACTAGATATTCCAGCCATATGTAGATCAGTTTGTATTTGTCTACATTGATTACATCTTTTTGTAATCCATAACTCATGATGATCATGACAAACATCTTGAAATTGTCTTCAGTAAACTAAAAGAGCATAGGATTTATGCCAAGCTATCAAAATGTCAGTTTTTTATTGATGAGATGTGATTTCTAGGACACATAGTTTTTGAGTTAGGAGTTTCAGTGGATCCAAAAAAGGTTTAGGTTTTGGTGTCTTGGGAGAATCCCAAGAATGTATCTGATATTTGGTGTTTTCTGGTTTTGGACAGCTATTACCGAAGGTTTATTAGAGATTTATCTTGCTTGGAAGCACTACTCACTAGCCTAACCAAGAAGGTGTTTATGTTTGATCATTCAGAGGCTTGTGATAATTTTTTTCAAGTGCTAATATAGTGGTTGACAACCGCACTGATTTTTATCATACCAGAACTAGATAAGAAGTACACCTTGTTCTGTGATGTGTTCAGTGTTGGACATGGGTAGTGTTGATGCTAGATTATCGGGTTATAGCTTATGGGTTGAGACAGTTGAGTCCACATGAATGGAATTATCCTACTCATAACCTGGATCTAGATTTTTTTGGTTCATGCCTTAAAGTGTTGGAGGCATTACTTTTTGGGAGATCCCTTTACTGTGTTCACTGACCATAAAAGTCCCATGTACATATTCTCTCAGTGGTATTTGAATCTTCATCAGTAATGGTGGGTTGAGTACCTGCTGTCTTTTGATTTTATGTTGGTGTACACACTAGGGAAATGGAATAGTGTCGTCGATGCTCTAAGCCAAAAGACTCAGAATTACGTAGTTCAAGAATCCAGTTCAGAGTGGGTGATGATGGCCTTGTTTGCAAATATACATTTAGAGGTAAAGTATGGGCATGAGAAGATGACCCTTGCATATATAGAAAATTTAATATGTACTTCTAATCGATGTTAAAGAGATTCAGTTGGTGAATATGGAGTTTTTGGATATAAAGGAAAGTCTTAAAGGTGGGGAGTCACCTCCTGGTTGGACTTTCGGTGCTGAAGAGTTGGTTATATTCATGGTCGTTCCATGGTGTTGGTAGATTTATGAGATGATTTGATGTGTGAGTTCCACATGTCAAATTGGGAAGTTCATATGGTCTTGACTGAGATGTATCGTGATATTCATAGGTAGTTTTGGTGGCAGGTAATGAACAAAAAAGTTTCGTGTTTTGTGGCCCGATGCCTTACCTTTTTGTAGGTGAAGGTTGAACATCAACATCCAGGTGGGTTATTGTAGTCATTTCCCATTCCAGAGTGTATGTGTAATGACATCACAATGGACTTCATGGTGGGACTTCTGAGGATTCCTCGGAAGAATGATGCAATTTGGGTGGTGGTAGATCAACTGGTCAAAGTGGCCCACTTCTTGTTGATTTAATAGTTCTAGATAGTCGACAAGTTGGGGGAATTGCATGTTTGAGAAATAGTATGGTTTCATGGGGTGATGAAGACCATATTTTCAGATCGTGATCCACATTTCACCTCGTGCTTCTGGAGGGGACTACAGAAGGCACTTGGTACTTAGGTTTTTTGATTACGGCTTACCACTCGTAGACTGATGGGCAGTCAGAGCATATAATTCAGGTATTAGAAGACATGTTGAGAAAATTTGTTCTAGATTTCAGTGGTTCATGGGATAATCACTTGTCACTTGTTGAGTTTTCTTACAATGATAGCTTTCAAGATACAGTACTGATGGTACCTTTTGTTACACTTTATGGAAGACCGTGTAGATCTTTGTTGTGTTGGTTAGAGGTCGGAGAGTTTAAGATGTTAGGACCGAGTCTTGATCATTAGATGTCAGAGAGGGTTCATATGATTCAAAATAATACAAAAATATCCTAGAGTAGGTATAGGTCATATTCATATCGGCATTGTAGACCACTTGAGTTTATGCTGGGTGATATTGTGTTTCTTTGGGTATTTCCAAGGTTGGGTCACCATTAAATTCGGAAGCAGGGAAAGCTGGCACCTAGATATGTGTGTCCATTTGAGATTGTGGAGAGGATTGAACCTATGGCGTACAAATTGGCTCTTCCATAGTGGTATAGTGGGATGCATGATGTTTTTCATGTTTCACAACTATGATAGTGTCACCTTGATCCGACTCATGTGATTAACACCGAGGATGCGAGCTTGAGGCTAATTCATCATTTGAGGAGAACCCTATTCGTATTTTGGATCATAGTGAGAAAGTTTTGGGGGAAAAGGTTGTGTCATTGGTTCGTGTTCTATAGAAATAAGAAAACGTTCTGGAAGAAACTTGGGAGAGAGAATCAGATATGCGGGTCTAGTGGCCCAATATCTTTTTGCTGGGAAAAAAATCCATCAAGGTTACCTCTCGATATGTTTTGGGTGTGGTTGTGTTTTTTGAAAAATCCAGATAACCACAAGTGAGTATGTTTGGTGTTTTTTGGAAGATATGTTTTTAAGGTGGAGTTGTTTCCAGTGTTTTTCCAAATTTTTGATCCTCAAAATCAGGAGTTTGATGTTGGAAAAGGAAGGATTACTTCATAAGAGTGAATTTTATAAAGAAAATTGAAGAAAATTGTCAAAGGATGTGAACCATGTACCATAATTCATGGGACACATACCATGTTCTTGGAACAGTACGGCGAAGCTGCAAGAGCGGTATGTCATAGCGGTTGCGAAACCAAAAATTGTTCATGGAGGAAGGCAGTGTGGTACGCTTATGGGTTGATGTTGTCGGAGGATATCGGCCACATAGGAACAAATATAGTACATGAACTGGTTGCGATAATTAGTTCATGGGTGAATTTTGGTTCTCATAGGCTAAAGGATCAGTATTTGTGGAGGCTAAATCGAAGATTTGGTAAATCTTGGATTAACGGATTTTTTGGGTATCTTTTACTATATAAGAATCTTTAATCCCACCGATTATTATGGAGATTTAATATCATTAGAGAACATATTTTTGATATGGGATTTTGGCCAAGGCTGAATGACATTTGTGAATGGAGGTTCGGGAAGGCCGAAGGGGTTCACATGGAAGAAATTCAGCAGAATGTTTTTGTGGAGAACGATAACCCACAAAGGACACAGTACGTGGAGGAAGAAGGCATGTTACATGGAAGAAGAAGGTGTGGTACGCGATAGCAGTTTGCAAAGGTAGTCCATGAATAGAGAATAGTTCATGGATAGAGGGTTGTTCTCTAAAGTGGTTCATGGAGTCAGTATGTGGAGGCAGTATGTGACAACGAAGGCAGAGGCAGTCCACGAACAGAGGAGGTCCGCAGAAGAGGTCTCAGTATGCGGATCAGGTGTTCCGCGTACCATTCCAAGTACACCGAATGTGGGAGGATTAGGTGGTTGGAGATTTTCACAAGGAATCTTCTGAAAGATTAAAATAAGTTTTCAAAAGGATTTTCTAGTACCTATAAGTATTTGGGAAGGAGGACTTCATATGCGGGTGAAAAATGGGGACTTCAACATAGAATCTACCTATATTTGAGGATGCAAGTAATTTATGAAAATGAAGTGACCTACATGTCCATAAACTGTGTTTGACCTACAAGTCAATAAACTGTGCATGGATTCCTTTCCAAGAGCAGTGAGTGAAGGAAGAGGAATACAGTGACCCCTTTCCACTGGCAGTGATCCAGAGAAAGAGGCATAGGGAGTGACCCTTGGGAATGTAGTGAGCATACCCTAAACATTGTAAAGGCAGTAATCCTAGCATAGAAGATCAAGCCCAAAATTTGTACTCATTGCTGGCATTGAGCCTTAGTGAATTTGGTACATCGGCACATTGTTGTTGTATGCTCCTTCAACGTAGCCTAGTGAGGGTGAAACAAGTAAAAATCGCTATGTCTCATGCATGATTTCATATATGTTCATATATTTCTATGAGAGGAAGGGAGAATTTTGTTTTGTCTAACAATAAATCAAGTTCAAAATGAGAGAAAGTTTTAATCTATCATTCCCTGATTCACACCCCCCCCCACTAGTGCAGAAAACATTTTTTACGTCGGTTATTTTTTATCATTTACGTCGGTTTTAGGCGACGTTAATACGGACGACGTTATAAATAACGTTTTTTACGTCGGTTATTTAAAACCGACGTAATATCCCTAACATCACGGTGGTTATCACGTCGGTTCATATAATAACCGACGTGATAAATATGTGCGGGGGGCTTTATCACGTCGGATATTCCCTAAACCGACGTGATAAAACGCCTGGGATATCGTTTATCACGTCGGTTATGTCATAACCGACGTGATAAACCCTTCCCCTGGCCTATTATGACGTCGGTTATTTAAGAAAACCGACGTGATAAAAAGGCCTGGGAAACATTTTAGCACGTCGGTTATCCAATAACCGACGTGGTAAATCGATTCCCAGGCCTTTTAGCACGTCGGTTATATTAAGAACCGACGTGATAAAAGCCCTGGGAACGGTTTATCACGTTGGTTCTAGAAAAACCCGACGTGATAAACCCCTACCGATTTATTTACCATTCGGTTATAAAATAACCGACGTGAAAGAAATTTTTTTTTTTAAAAAAAATTGCACTGCTCTCACCAAAAAGCAACCAGAAACCAAACAAAAATAACCATGCCAGCCCTCCCCAAGCCCCACTGAACCCCACCCTCATCTTTGACCCACCTAACAACCTGGCCAGCCCTCCCCCACCACATTGGAGCCCCACCACAACCCTTGGACACCCCCCACCCCTTGGACAGCCCCCCCACCCTCATTTACACCCCCACGACCCCTAGTACAGCCTCAAACACCCATTGGACACCCCTCCCATATCCCTTGGACACCCTCCACCCTGGACACCCCCCACCCCTTGGACAGCCCCCCCACCCTCATTTACACCCCCAAGACCCCTAGTACAGCCTCAAACACCCATTGGACACCCCCCCACACCTTGATAGCCCTCCCAGACCCCTTGGACACCCCCCCCCTCATTTACACCCAACCGGCCCCCTTGGACAGAACTCCCAGACACCTTGGACACCACTCCCATATCCCTTGGACACCCCCCCACCCCTTGGACACCCCCCCACCCCTTCGACAGCCCCCCCCCACCCTCATTTACACCCCCCGAACACTAGGACAGCCCCAAAACACCCCTTGGACACCCCTCCCATATCCCTTGGACACCCCCCCACCCCTTGGACCCCCCCCCCCACCCCTTGGACAGCCCCCCACCCCTGGACACCCCCCCTACCCCTTGGAAACCCCCCCCCCCCCCTACCCCTTGGAAACCCCCCCATCCCACTTGGACAGCCCCAAAACACCCCTTGGACACCCCTCCTATATCCCTTGGACACCCCCCCACCACTTGGACACCCCCCCACCCCTTGGACAGCCCCCCCCCCCCCCACCCTCATTTACACCCAACCGACTCCTTGGACAGCCCCAAACACACCTTGGACACCCCTCCCATATCCCTTGGACACCCCCCACCCCTTGGACCACCCCCCCACCCTCATTTACACCCCCCCCCCCCCCCCGACCCCCTAGGACAGCCCCAAACACACCTTGGACACCCCTCCCATATCCCTTGGACACCCCCCAAACACCCACCCACCCCCTTGGAACCTCTCCCCCCATACCAAAATCCAGACCAGAAAAACCATCAACAGTAGACCAAAACAAGAAGTAGAGAAAATTAAACATTTCACTTATATAACATTCAAAACTTACACTGTCAACTTCAAAAAAACTAAATCCAACCTAAACGACTACGAAATACACAATTACATTGACAATATTCAAAATTACATTTTACATTACAAACAACTAAAAGTCAATCAACCCTGTAAAATAATTTGACCACTCCACTTGTAAGTGTTTGATATCTTCAGCAGTAAAGGGTTGACAGTCATCAAAAAGCTACAAAGGAAAAGGATAGTAGTCAACGTGTATAATGAATAAATCAAATTGAAATATTATGAGAAAGAGGAAATCTTACCAGGTCAAAACTCAGAACTGTCCCAGTTGTTATTATTCATACATAAATCTTAACATGTAATATCCGCATTCGATGATGCCTTGTTGCTCATGACATTTCTGTTTGAATGAGTGTAAATTAAATATATTATTTTTATGTAATAAATCAAAAATGTACAAATTATAAATGGATATTTACCTTCGCATGTACATATTTGATCTTGAAATTCCTTTTCTTTGCGCTTTTTCGAAAGTGGACCATGCCCTGTTAGAAAATAATACGAATGGGGTAAATTTAAAATTCATTATAATATATAAAACTATTGTGAAATTGAAACTTACGTTTCCAATATATTCTTAAAACTTTCTCGCACATCATCATGGAGAGAGCATATCCAATAAAGTGTTTTCTCCCTAGAGCAAAAAACCCCTAACATCCAATGATCCCTGATAAAAGGAAATTTAACGTTAGTGGTTTTTTATGTTAAAAGATAATTAACTCTTTGAGAGGGATGTGTTTCATACCTCTCACAAAAAGGCATCATCCAACACTGTGTGATTACATTCTTTTCAAATCTATCAGCAATATAAAGCATTCTTTGTTCCTCATCCAATGCACATGCTTCAGGGGAAATCAATTGTGGGTCCACGAATCCATATACATCTGTCAGCTCATTCCTCTCACAAATTTTATACAGATACCTAATACAAAGCAGACATAAGTATACATTGTTTAATTAATATAACGCAAGGAAAAGGTGTTAAGACTTACATGATAAAAAATTTGCACCACGTTGATGCCCAACTTATCTCCAGTGACAAACTCCAAGATATCAGTTTTCATAATCCCCACACATAGTTCACGTCCACAGACATGAGCTTCCATTGTAAAGTCATAATGATCCACCAACAAATTTGAATATATTGACAATTTGTCAAGACTGCTAGTATCTGCATCTGATGTCATAGCTATCTGTCTTTGTTGTTGTCTATACAGTATTTCTTTACCTTTGAAGTATTCCTGTAAAAATAAATTGAAAAATATATGAGTTTTCAAATGATAAAACATTAATAAAAATATAAAATAAAAGATATAACATCCATACCTCTATGATAATGAGTCGAAGAAGTCTGGATGGCCAAAGTAAAAAATGGCCGATACTATGTCCAACTGTCGTCACCTCATCTGTAGGTAATGGTATCCGAGCTGATCTATCTATAATATCCTGTACAGTGACCCTCTGATTCTCTACCTCTAACTGTTGATGATGAACTGTATCTCCTATACAATATACCATCCCATATGAAACTATATGATGTTGAGGATCATCAACATACAACTCACAATAAGTAGGTAGCTGTGGCGGAGGAGGAGGATCAAAAATGGGGTCCGCAGGCTGAGGTGGGGGAGTGGGAGCTACTGGGAGAGGTGGAGTGGGAGCTGCACCCTGAAATTGTCTTTGCAAGTCTACAAACATTAACTGCACTGATGCTCTAATCTTGTCCTCCATTGTCGCATTAATATTATGGACTTCAGCCTCCAAGGATTCTATTTTTTTTTATAAACTCCCTCAACGTTAGAAGTTCCGGAACGTGGCAACACTTTTCTTACCGATACACCTGCCGGATATCCTCTTACACGGCCAGGATGTTCGGGCTTTCCCAATGCCACAGATAAAATATCTTCCCTCCCAGATGGTGTAAATGTCCCCTGTGAACTCTGCTCCTCAAGAGAGTCCTGTAATAATTAATTGAACATTTCTATAATGATTGGAAATATATGACGAAAATAGTAAACTTAAATAAATAAAATAGATATCTTACAATCCTCTCAACTACGAGTCTCGATTCTTCCGAAAGATATTGTCCTTTTTTGCCCTTCCGAGCTCTTTTCCAGTTCTCATGTCTAGATGGAGGGGATGGAGGGGCCACCTCTCCAGAGCTTGAAGACTCAGCTCTTAGTTGTTGAAATTTTTATGCCATCATTTGTTCTTCCAATAATGCATACCCTCCCCGAGATAAACTATGAGGGTATACATTTTTAGATTGGATCTCTTGATGAGCTTTCCTTGTTTGCTGTAAATTAAGAATAAGTAATCATTAACAAAACAATAATAAGATCATTTATATAAGAAAGCTTATAAAAGTTTACATTGCCCTTACCAAAAATGATTCTTTTCTTCTACTTTCAAAAAATTCTCTCCATGTGTCTTCATCTATAAAAGGATATATACGACATGGATTGTCACGACTCCTATGACCATAAATGAAATCAGATGAGAGGGTTGATTTGAAATCCCTCCATCTCCTAGCAGCCAACGATAAGCATTTCTTCCTGACTCCTCCAGTGTCAGGAATATCAAATGTCATCTGATAAAAAAGAGGTTAAAAATATTATATATACTAGAAACATTTAAAGAACAGTCAAACAATAGCAAAAGATCTTACCAAAATGGTCTCCCACAGCTGAGAAATTATCGCCTTATCCACACTTCTCCAATCATCATAGAGAATGCTTACTTTTCTCTTAGCCTGAGTTGCTACAAAACCCTTAAAATCTTTAGCATTTGGACCTCTAGGAAGATCATCATCATCAAACTCCACGACTATCCTCTCCTCCTTCGTACGGGCAAGTGATAATTTTGGTAAACGTGTGCACCCACGCTTACCAACCTTTGAACTCTTTTTCGTAATAGGAGCATGTGAATGTTCCTCCCCAGATGTATGACCAATATGCTCATCTCCAGAATCATGTGGCTGATCAACTGATTGATCTATCATTTTCCTTCAAATCAAAAAAACAAACATTAGTTCACAAATAGAAAAGTGTACAAAATTACATAATAGTAAACATTGGTAATATGGTAAGCATGTTAAACAATGATAAACATGGTAAACACAGGTAAAAGGTTGCCAAGGAGTTGGCCCAAGAAAGCTAAAAACTGGACTCACTGAGTCCACCGGTCAGCCGGTGTGAGCACACCGGCCAGCCGGAGGACCCAGGCAGTAGACTTGCCCACTGCCTGGTGCCACCGGCCGGCCGCTGGCTCACCACCGGCCGGCCGGTGGACCAGACAGAGAGCCTTCCTCTCTGTCTGGACCACCGGCCGGCCGCTGGCTCATCACCGGCCGGCTGCTGGTGATCCAGACAGAGAGGAAGGCTCTCTGTCTGGACCACCGGCCGGCCGGTGGTGATCCAGCGGCCGGCCGGTGGACTAGACAGAGAGCCTTCCTCTCTGTCTGAACCACCGGCCGGCCGCTGGCTCAACACCGGCCGGCCGCTGGTGATCCAGACAGAGAGGAACGCTCTGTCTGGTCTACCGGCCGGCCGGTGGTGAGCCAGCGGCCGGCCGGTGGTTCAGACAGAGAGGAAGGCTCTCTGTCTGGACCACCGGCCGGCCGCTGGCTCAGCACCGGCCGGCCGGTGGACCAGACAGAGCTTTGTTCTGGACCACCGGCCAACCGGTGATCCACCACCGGCCAGCCGGTGCGCCCAGGACTTCTCCTCTTTACGGTTTTTATTGTTTTATCGTTTTGGTTTGATACATATTTTAATAAGTAAAAAATTTACAGTATCTAACATTATATGAAAAAACTAAATGTAAACAAGAAATAAACTTGTGTTACCTGTAATTTTAGGAATGTACAGTTGGATTGTTTTCCCAAATTCCTTCGTCGTGATCGTTCCTTATGGCACAAACCATATCTTCAACATAATCATCATTATGTTCTGTTAATCTTTCCATGGAAGTAGGGATCTCACATAAATCAGCATCTTCATCAAATTCATCCTCACCAACATACTGGTTTTTCCCTTGTAAAACAACAGCCCACTGCATATCTGATTGATCTACTACATAGAAAATTTGTTTGGCATGTGTTGCCATTATAAAAGAATCAGCGGTGTCTTCCAATCTATTCAGATTAACAAGTGTCATTCCAAATTCATCGTGTCTGACACTGTTGTTACCGATAAACCATTTACAGTTAAAAACGGGAACTTTAATTTTAAAGTAATCAGCCTCCCATATGTCTTCAATCACTCCATAATATGCACTTGATGCCGAAATTGGGTTTCTGTCCTTAGCACTCGAAAAATGCATTGCTTCTGCAAACACCAATACACCACTATTCTGAACTGCACTTCTGTTGTCCTGAGCTTTCGTATGAAATGTATATCCATTAATGTCATAAGTGGACCATGTTATCACATTTAAAGATGGACCACCCACTATCCATTTTAATGTCTCTGATAAATCTGATCTACCAAGCAAGGTCTTTTTAAACCATGGCAAAAAAGTTTTGTTGTGCTCATTCAAAATCCACATTTCTTTCTTCTTTGGATGACATTGTTTCAACTCATTAATATGCAATGTGATATACGGTTGAACATCAGCTATGTTATTCAAGATGTATGATTCTAACTTCTTCATATGTCCAGCTGACAGTGATTTGACTTTCAAGCCACGAATCCCCTTTCCCTCATTATTAACCCGTTCATGGAGAGATGGAGGCAAACCTATGTGTTGCGCCGTAGCCAAGTAGCTCGTACAAAACTCTGCTACCTCCTCAGAAATATACTTTTCAATAATGGAGGCTTCAGGTCGATATGGATTTTTAACATATCCCTTTAATATTTTCATATACCTTTCAAAAGGATACATCCAACGAAGATATACAGGTCCACAAAGCCTTATTTCTCGAACCAGATGAATCAGTAAATGCACCATCATATCAAAAAAAGTTGGAGGAAAATACATTTCCAAATGACAAAGTATAAAAATTGCATCCTTTTCCAAAATGTTCAAAGCATTCACATCAATCGCCTTGTTGCAAATTGAATTGAAAAAATAACACAACCTCATTATAGTCTTTCTGACACGGATGGGCAATATTCCACACAGTGCAACTGGTAGAATTTGTTGCACCATGACATGACAATCATGTGATTTCATACCTATCAACTTCAAGTCTTTCAATGAGACAAAATTTTTTACATTTGAAGAATAACCTTGAGGCACTTTGATATCATGAAGTCACTGACAGAAGCTACTTTTCTCCCTCTTCGATAATGTATGACAAGCCGGGGGAAGAAATGTTCGTCTTCCTTTAGGAGTGGGAGCTAACTCCAAACGTATTCCCATTGACAGTAGGTCTAACCTTGCATTCAACCCATCTTTTGTCTTTCCTTTAATATCTAGCAATGTTCCGATCAAAGAATCACAGATATTCTTCTCCACGTGCATGACATCAATATTATGTTTGACTTCATGATACCTCTAATATGGTAGCTCAAAAAATATTGACCTTTTCTTCCAAATATGTCTATCATTACCAGATTTCTGTGTCTTTCCCAATGTCACATCAAGGTTTTTCACCCTCTCAAAATACAATTCTGGGGATAAAGGTTGAGGAGCAGTATCAAATTCTTGTGAGCCATTGAATTCCTTTTTTAGTCTTCTATAAGGGTGATCCATAGGCAAAAACTTTCGATGACCCATGTACACTGTTTTCCTCCCATGATGCAATTGACAATATGACGTCTGTTGTTCGCAAATTGGACATGCTTTATGCCCTTTAACACTGTATCCAGACAAATTTCCATATGCTGGGAAGTCATTTATAGTGAATAGAAGCACTGCATGCAGTTGAAAATATTCCATTTTATAAGAATCATACACCCTAATACCATCAGCCCATAACAGTTTCAAATCATCAATCAGCGGTGACAAGTATACATCAATATCATTGCCGGGTTGCTTTGGACCAGAGATCATGATACTCAAAATGACATATTTGCGCTTCATACAAACTTCAGGAGAGTGGTTGTAAATTACCAATAAAACAGGCCATGAACTATGTGTGCTACTGAGGGTTCGGTATGGATTCATTCCATCTGTGCACAAGCCTAGTCTCAGATTTCTAATTTCATTTCCAAATGTAGGGTACTGGGCATCAATTTTCTTCCATTGTGGACAATCAGCTGGATGATGTATTTTTCCATCACATACCCGCTCATCAGCATGCCATCTTAACCTTTTTGCATCATGTGAATTAGCAAATAAACGTTTGAAACGAGGAATTATAGAAAGATACCAAAATACCTTTGAAGGGAGCTTTGTAATCTCTACATCAGCTTGTGATTTTTCTTTCACCTTATACCGTGATGCCCCACATTTAGGACACTCTTTCAGAAATTCATATTCCTTCCTATATATAATGCAGTCATTCGGACAGGCATGTATTTTCCTGTATCCCAATCCTATCGGGCATAATATTTTTTTGGCCTTATAATGTGAATCTGGAAGATCGTTATCTTTTGGAAGAATGTCTTTCATCAATTGTAGCAGCTCGGTAAAACTTCTGTCACTCCATCCATGTTTCGCCTTCAGGTTAATCAATCTTAACACCGCCGACAAAACCGTAAAATCTGTACAACCAGGATATAATGGTTTTTCGGCATCACCATATAGACGTGCAACTATCGGTTCTATCTCAATTTGTTCTGCTACAATATCGCGAATCATTTCTTCAATTCCATCGGAGTTACCATCTTGCGATTCATTATCATCAGTGACATTCTGTCCAGTTTCGCCATGCCAAATCCAAGGGTTGTAACTCGGATTGAAACCATGACAAATCAGATGATCTTTTATCTCTCTACTTTTCAACTTCTTCATATTCAGACATTTCAGGCATGGACAGAAAAAAATGTCACTACTTGGAACATTTCGTTTAGCAAATTCCAAAAAGGCATCAACACCTTCCTCATATTCATTGCTCATTCGATGTGCCGTAATCCAACTTCGACTCATTATTACCTATAACAAATAGAAAAAATATATATATTTTTTAGATAAGACAAATATATGTTTATATGAAAAAAATCATAATTTGAATATAACAATTTTGAAATATAAAACAAATCGATGTGTAAACCCCCCTGGACACCCCCCGACCCCTCTGGACAGCCCCCCACCCCTCCTGGACACAACCCCCCACCCCCGACCTGCTTGGACACCCCCCTGGACACCCCCCAACCCTCTGGACAGCCCCCCCACCCCTCCTAAACATCACCCCCACCCCCTACCCCCTTGGACACCCCCCTGGACACCCCCAACGCCCACCCACACCCTTGGACAGCCCCCCACACCCACCCACCCCCTTGTAAACCCCCCTGAACACCCCCCGACCCCTCTGGACAGCCCCCCACCCCTCCTGGACACCACCCCCCACCCCCTACCCCCTTGGACACCCCCCTAGACATCCCCCAACCCTCTGGGCAGCCCCCCCACCCACCCGGACAACCCCAAATACCCTCTGGAGAGGCTGCCACCCACTTGGACAGCCCCCCACACCCATCCACCCCCTTGGACAGCCCCCCACACCCATCCACCCCCTTGGACACCCCCCTGGACACCCCACCGACCCCACTGGACAGGCCGCCACCCCCTTGGACAGCCCCCCACACCCACCCATCCCCTTGGACACCACCCTGGACACCCCCCGACCCCTCTGGACAGCCCCCGACCCCTCTAGAAAGCACCCCCACCCCTCCTGGACACAACCCCCCACCCCCGACCTGCTTGGACACCCCCCTGGACACCCCCCAACCCTCTGGACAGCCCCCCACCCCTCCTAAACACCACCACCCACCCCCTACCCCCTTGGACACCCCCCTGGACACCCCCCAACACCCTCTCACACCCTTGGACAGCCCCCCACACCCACCCACCCCCTTGTAAACCCCCCTGGACACCCCCGACCCCTCTGGACAGCCCCCCGCCCCTCCTGGACACCACCCCCCACCCCCTACCCCCTTGGACACCCCCCTGGACATCCCCCAACCCTCTGGACAGCCCCCCCACCCACCCGGACAACCCCAAATACCCTCTGGAGAGGCCGCCACCCACTTGGACAGCCCCCCACACCCATCCACCCCCTTGGACACCCCCCTGGACACCCCACCGACCCCTCTGGACAGGCCGCCACCCCCTTGGACAGCCCCCCACACCCACCCATCCCCTTTGACACCACCCTGGACACCCCCCACCCCTCTGGACAGCCCCCGACCCCTCTAGAAAGCACCCCCACCCCTCCTGGACACAACCCCCCACCCCCGACCTGCTTGGACACCCCCCTGGACACCCCCCAACCCTCTGGACAGACCCCCCACCCCTCCTAAACACCACCCCCCACCCCCTACCCCCTTGGACACCCCCCTGGACACCCCCCAACACCCACCCACACCCTTGGACAGCCCCCCACACCCACCCACCCCCTTGTAAACCCCCCTGGACACCCCCCGACCCCTCTGGACAGCCCCCCGCCCCTCCTGGACACCACCCCCCACCCCCTACCCCCTTGGACACCCCCTGGACATTCCCCAACCCTCTGGACAGCCCCCCCACCCACCCGGACAACCCCAAATACCCTCTGGAGAGGCCGCCACCCACTTGGACAGCCCCCCACTCCCTTCCACCCCCTTGGACACCCCCCTGGACACCCCATCGACCCCTCTGGAGAGGCCGCCACCCCCTTGGACAGCCCCCCACACCCACCCATCCCCTTGGACACCACCCTGGACACCCCCCGACCCCTCTGGACAGCCCCCGACCCCTCTAGAAAGCACCCCCACCCCTCCTGGACACAACCCCCCACCCCGACCTGCTTGGACACCCCCCTGGACACCCCCCAACCCTCTGGACAGCCCCCCCACCCCTCCTAAACACCACCACCCACCCCCTACCCCCTTGGACACCCCCCTGGACACCCCCCAACACCCACCCACACCCTTGGACAGCCCCCCACACCCACCCACCCCCTTGTAAACCCCCTTGGACACCCCCTGGACATCGCCCAACCCTCTGGACAGCCCCCCCACCCACCCGGACAACCCCAAATACCCTCTGGAGAGGCCGCCACCCACTTGGACAGCCCCCCACACCCTTCCACCCCCTTGGACACCCCCCTGGACACCCCACCGACCCCTCTGGACAGGCCGCCACCCCATTGGACAGCCCCCCACACCCACCCATCCCCTTGGACACCACCCTGGACACCCCCCGACCCCTCTGGACAGCCCCCGACCCCTCTAGAAAGCACCCCCACCCCTCCTAGACACAACCCCCCACCCCCGACCTGCTTGGACACCCCCCTGGACACCCCCCAACCCTCTGGACAGCCCCCCCACCCCTCCTAAACACCACCACCCACCCCCTACCCCCTTGGACACCCCCCTGGACACCCCCCAACACCCACCCACACCCTTGGACAGCCCCCACACCCACCCACCCCCTTGTAAACCCCCCTGGACACCCCCCGACCCCTCTGGACAGCCCCCCGCCCCTCCTGGACACCACCCCCCACCCCCTACCCCCTTGGACACCCCCCTGGACATCCCCCAACCCTCTGGACAACCCCCCCCCCCCACCCACCCACCCGGACAACCCCAAATACCCTCTGGAGAGGCCGCCACCCACTTGGACAGCCCCCCACACCCATCCACCCCCTTGGACACCCCCCTGAACACCCCACCGACCCCTCTGGACAGGCCGCCACCCCCTTGGACAGCCCCCCACACCCACCCATCCCCTTGGACACCACCCTGGACACCCCTCGACCCCTCTGGACAGCCCCCGACCCCTCTAGAAAGCACCCCCACCCCTCCTGGACACAACCCCCCACCCCCGACCTGCTTGGACACCCCCCTGGACACCCCCCAACCCTCTGGACAGCCCCCCACCCCTCCTAAACACCACCCCCCCACCCCCTACCCCCTTGGACACCCCCCTGGACACCCCCCAACACCCACCCACACCCTTGGACAACCCCCCACACCCACCCACCCCCTTGTAAACCCCCCTGGACACCCCCCGACCCCAAATCCATGCACCTATGCCATGGTTGTGTGTGAATAAAGTAGTAACAACTGTAAAAGGGAAACCCATCCAAATGGACACGCCCCAACCCTCTCGGGGATTTATAGAAAACGATGAAAAATTAGTGAAATCATAAAATTACTCAATATTGCAAGTCGAACAAATAGATCTAGGGATGATAAATAAGATTATGGTGCCAAAATGAGTTAAAAGGGTTCGCAATCGAAGAATCTTAGCTAGTTTCAACAAAAAAATCACAACACATATATATTTACTATCCGCGAAAAAAAACGAACGAGTGGGAGGATTACCTGAGTGCTGCGAGTTTAGATGATTGATCCGAGGAGATTAAATATGAGAAAGGATGATCGCAAAACGAATCTAAACCAACGAAATGGACGAGCCGATTCGGGTTTACGCGCGAGAGAGACGAGTCGCGACTGTCGAAGGTAAACTCGCGAATGACAATCCACGGGTCTGGGTAAATTTTTAAATGAGTTATCACGTCGGTTATTCAATAACCGACGTGATAATTGTTTTAAAAACATTTATAACGTCGGTTATTTCAATAACCGACGTAAAAACCTTCCTTCGATTCATTCGTTACGTCGGTTATTTTATAACCGACGTTATAAAGGGCTCAAAATCCGCGTTTTTTTACGTCGGTTATGGAATAACCGACGTCAAAAACATCTGCGGATTCTTTTTTTACGTCGGTTATTTTATAACCGACGTAAAAAAGCCTTCAAAAACCGCGTTTTTTACGTCGGTTATTGAATAACCGACGTCAAAGGGCCTTCGAAAACCGCGTTTTTTACGTCGGTTATAAAAATAACCGACGTAAAAAACATAGCCGCGCGATTAATAACATCGGTTATAAAAATAACCGACGTTAAATGTGTACCGAACACAGGTTTTTACGTCGGTTAAGAAATAACCGACGTAAAAAACCTCGTTTTACATATTATGACGTCGGTTTTATATAACCGACGTAAAAAATGGTGACGTAAAAAACGTTTTCTGCACTAGTGCCCGGGAATTCGACCTAGTGGACCAAAAAATTGGTATCAGAGCAAAAGGTTTAAAGTCAGTGGTTTTCTCTCAAGAAGAAGAAATGGATGTGGTAAATCATAAAGGAATTCTGATCTTTGACGGAAATAATTTTCAACTATGGAAGAATCCAATGCAGCACTACTTCCGATAGTTAGGGATTGATGTCTTCACTACAGCTATGCATGGAATATCAGTGGATATTAATAGTGGTGCTTTATCAAAATCTTAAATAAGATAATTAGATGTTGATACTAAAGGTATTAATTCTTTTGGGGAGCCCTATAAAATGAAATTTATACAAAGGTGATTTTTCTAAAACATTCCATGAAATGTGGAAAAAATATTGAACATCTATAGGGGTGACACAAAAGTCTGAGAAGAAAAGATTCAGGTTCTCTGAAACAAGAATGAGGATCTTAGAATTAATACCAATGAGACTGTTGATGCATTCTTCGATAGGATAAATATTATTTTGGAAGACATGCAGGGTCTTAGAGAAGTCTTTGAAGTTTTAAAGATTGTGAAACATATCCTGAGGAAACTTCCACCACAGTTCAATCCAAAAGTATCAGTGTTGGAAGACAAATACCTGAAATAGGTGACACTAGATAACCTACACAATACCCTTTTAGCATATGAAATGAGAAATAATGATAAAGATGCAGTGGAAAAGGGGAAGTCTTTGGAAGTGGCATTCAAGGCCATGAAGAATATCTCAATTGAAGATAGTCTTAAAGACGACAATATGAATGATGTCATGTCATTTCTCTCCTCCAATATTCAAAGTGGAAAATGGAATTTCAAATGTAAAAATCCATTTGCATGCTTTCGATATGGAAATATTGGGAATTTTGTAGCAAAGTGTCCTAAGAAGTTTGATGATGAAAATGAAGAAAATGATAAAATTCCTCAAAATAAGTATTTATAAAATGAGAAAGGGAGAAGAAGTAATAGGATAATGTTCTTAAAAAAGAAGAATATGCATTGAAGAGAGGATTAAAGTTCAGAAGAATCTGAGGCAGAAGATTTTGAGGACTACAAGGATCATAAAATAGATGATTTGGTGGAAGTTGTCAGAAATTCATTAACAAGATAAGAAATTGACAATGAAGAAGGAGAAACTGAAGGAAGAGTTGATCTTCATTCTGAATTAGAATCCAATCTTGAAGAAGTATATATTTTGAGAGCTAAGATAAAGAAATCTAACAAAGATGTTCGTGATTCCAAACTCTTTATGCAGCAATAGGTAGAAGAGAATTCTAAGATGAATAAATAAATTGAAAAGCTAAGGTCTTCAATGACATAAATCATAGAAATGGTGGTTGAGTAAAAACTCAAAATATAAGAATAGAAAATATAAATTAATAGTTTGACTAAAACTGGAAAAGAACACACCAAATATATCAAACAACTAGTAGAGGAAGTCATCAGTCTGCGATGAACAATTGAAGATTAGAAGAAACTGATAACTCTTGATTTGAAATCAGGAAAAAAGATCATACATGTAATGGATAAGATTTAATTTGAGTATAATGGTCAATTATAATAGAAGGAGCAATCAATTATGAAGGATAAGGCTGGCATGGAGCTTATCCACAACCTTCTTAGTGTGAGTCAATTGTGTGACTCAGGGCATGCCATAAGTATTTCTAATAAATTATGTATCATCAAGGAAAAGGATGGTGCTATTATGTATTAAGGAAATCATTCAAAATGTAATCTCTACCTCGTATGTGGAGAAGATGATATGTCATTTATAACAAAGGATGAAGAAAACTATTTATGGAATAAGCATCTTGGCCATAAAATTCAAACATACTTAGAATATCTTGTTAAATGTGATGTTGATCAAAATATCCCTAGATTATCACATGATCATACTCATATGTGGGATGTCTACCAAAAATGGAAGATTATTCAAAAGACATATAAGACAAAGGCAAAAAAGTCAATAAGATTGCTTGATTTTGTGCATATTGATGTGTGTAGGACAATTTCTCCAAGGGATATTGATGGGATGAGATATTATGTCCTCTTAATTGATGATTATAACAAAATGTCATGGGTTTAAATAATCACCCACAAATCTTAAGTGTTCAGTTATATTACAAGATATTGATGAGAATGTGAAAAGATGCTTGGTCAGAAAATACAGACAATTCGAATAGGTAATGGAACAGAGTTCACAAATAGCCAAGTGAAGTATTATATCAAGATACACGGGATAAGGAATCAAGTTTCAGTAGTAAGAACTCCACATAATAATGGAGTTTTTGAGAGAAGAAATTGTATTGTCAACAACATGGCTAGAACAATGATCATTAAGAAACACCTTCTAAAGAAATTTTGGAAAGAAGTAGTAATGAAAGTAGTATACACTTAAAATGGATCTTTTCTTTTTTGAAAAGAAGAAAATACTCCATACGAGATATGGTATGGAAATAATTCATCATTGAAATAATTTAGAATATTAAAAAGTAAATATTTCATTCCCTATAAGGAGAAACATTAGAAATTTGAATCTCATTGGGATAAATGAATATTTCTTGGATACTCAAAGAAGATAAAATCTTTAAAATGATTCAATAAGAGGTTGGGAAAGATAGTTGAAAGTCATTATTTGAATATAGTAGAAAATTAATAGAATCTTCAGCAAATACATGATTAGACCCCAGAGGTTAGTGATGAAGAGATGAGAATATCAGGAGACACTCTAGATCCAGAGGTTGATTCAGAAGAAGGTTTAGATGATGAGAATAAATAAGTGTGCATCCAGAGACCAACAAGAAGCGCTAAAATTGATAGTAAAAACATAATTAGTGATCAAATAGAACCAGTACATACAATGAGGATGAATAATTAACAACAACCATCATATATATCATAGGTGGAACCTAAATTTTTTGATGAAGCATCTAGAGATGAGAACTGGGATCAAGCCATGAAGGAAGATCTTGACCAGATTGAAAAGAATCAAACGTGGTAGATTGTTTCAGGGCTAGCTGATAAGAATTTCATAGGGACAAAATGGGTTTTTTTCAACCAAATAAATTAATATGGTGTTTTGATTCGAAAAAAATCATGCCTAGTGTCCAAAGGGTGCTACTAGATAGAGGGTATTGATGTTGATGAGACATTTTCACATTTTGCAAGGCTAGAGACAATGAAATTATTATTGTTCATATCAGTGAAAAGAAAGATTATGGTTTTACAGATGGATGTCAATTCAGTATTTCTAAATGGAGTTCTATAAGAAGAATTTTACCCTGAGAAGCTAGATATTTTTATAATTAATGAAGATGATAACAGAGTTTTTAGGCTAAATAAGGATTTTTATGGTTTGAAGCAAGCACCAAGAGCATGGTATTCAAGGATTGATTAGTTTATAAATAAGATCATTTTTCAATGTGGTGGAGTTAATTAAAATATGGATTTAAACAATGGAAATATTCAAAGTATTATCGTGTTGTTTTATGTCGATGACATAATTTTTGGTGGATCATATGAAGACCAATGTAGAAAGTTTTCTGAATTCATGATAAGTGATTTTGAAATGTCAATAATTGGTGAGTTGAAATTTTTCATTGTCTTACAAGTAATGCAAGGAAGGAATGTAACTTTTATTTCTAAATAAAAATATGCCAAGGAGGTTTTGATAAGGTTTGGAATGGATAATTACAAAGAGATGAAAACTCTAGTTGCTACCCGGTTGAAACTTTGAAGAGATGATAAAGGCAATCCTGTTAATATCACAGAATACATGAAAATCATTGGAAGCCTATTGTATCTGATATAGAAAAGGTCTGATATTGTATTTTTCACATGCCAAGCAGTGATGTATCAAAAAAATCCCAAGGAGATCCACATGATTTTAGTAAAAATAATTCTTCAGTATATCAAGGGAATGGTGGATTTTGGCCTAATGTATAATGATAAATCTCAGACAGAGTTATTGGGATATACAGATGTAGATTAGGTTGGGTCAGCATATGATAGGAAATCAACATTAGGATGTGCCTTTTATCTTGGAGGGCTGTTTATTTCTTGGTTAAGTAAAAAAAAATATTTTATTTCATTGATCACCATAGAAGTTGAATACATTGTGGCTACTCAATCTTGCACGCAGTTATTGTGGATAAAGAAGCAACTTGAAGATATGGAAATTAAAGTAAAATATCTTATTACAATCCATTATGATAATTCAATTTCTATAAATCTTAGAAAAAACATAGTCCATCACTCAAGGACTAAGCACATTGAAATCAAATATAATTTTATCAAGGAGAAGGTGGAGCAAGGGCTTATGAAGTTAGAGTATGTGCCTATAGAACAAGAGGTTGCAGACATTCTGACAAATGGCTTACACAATGAAGAATTTGAAATGCGTAGACTGGATCTGGGAGTTCAGTCGACTTACCGCACTTGATAAAGTGTGGATGTGCATCCCCCTCTCCTCGAGGTATGATTTTTCTTTCCATAATGTGATGATATGTTTTCTTGACCCTATTGCAGACAACCTTGAAGTGCCCTTTGGGATTGTTGACAAAGGGGGAGAAAGTGTGACTATTCTAGGAGGAGAAAAGAAATAGGGAGAAGCTGCTAAGTGGATCAGTGAGATATGGGGAGTTGAAGATGAGTTGAAGCTATTTAAGGAGCTGTAACTTAGGTTGAGCATTAAATCTTATGACGCTATAAGTGATCGATCAATAATTAGATATCACGACGGCTGAGGTTCATGAGGAAATCAGTTCATTGGTATCAGTGTATCTGTATGGTATCAATAATTATTGATTTTCAATTAAGTGAATCATTGATGACCATTGCATTATACTCTTGTTTCTCATGTCGATCATGGCTCATATGGGATTAGAGTATGTGTTGAGTAAATACTTGATCTCTATCTTAATCGCATGAAGTGAATGGTCGCTGATGTTGGAAGGTGTGTTAATGAGGTATCAAAATGTGCAACATTATTATGATATGAGTTTTCAAAAAAAACCAATGGGAGAGTTTGTTGGTAAAAAATCTCTTAAAGTGTCATATTGTTATGTTTTGGGTGTGGTTGTGTTTGTTGAAAAAGCTATATAACTTCAAGTGAGTATGTTTGATGTTTGTTGAAGAAAATTTTTTAAGGAGGTGTAGTTTCCTAGTTTTTATAAATTTTTGGTCCTCAAAGTCGGGATTTTAATTTTGAAAAAGAAATAATTTCTTCATAGGAGTGAATAGTATGAAGAACGTTGAAAAAAATCAGCAAAGGGTGAGAACCACGTACCATAATTCATGGGCCACATACCATGTTCCAGGAATGGTATTTGGACATACTCGAATGGTATGCCATAGTGGTTTGCGAAACCGAAAATGGTTCCCGGTGGAAGGCAGTGTGGTATGTGGATGGGTTGATGTTGGTGGAGGAGATCGGTCGCCTATGAACAAAAAAATTAAGCGAACTTGTCGGGAGAAATGGTTCGAGGGTGACTTGTGGTTCACGGTGGTAGAAGGATCGGTATGCGGTGGAGGATGAATCAAATATTGGGTAAATATTGGATTAGCATATTTTGTGGGTATCTTTTATTATATAAGAATCTCTAATCCCAATGATTAATTTGGAGATCGAATATCATTAGAGAACATATTTTGATCCAAGATTTCAGAATAGTACAAAGGAAGTTCATGAAGAGAGGTTCATGAAGGCTGATGGGGGTCTCACGTAATAAATTCCGCAGAATGTTTTTACAGAGAACTATAACCAGCAAAGGACGTCGTATGCGGAGGAAGAACACGCGGTACATGGAAGAAGAAGGTGCAGTATGTGATAGCGGTTTGTAAAGGTATTCCACGAATATAGAGGGTAGTTCATTAAGGAGTTTCATGGAGTCGGTACAGGGAGGTAGTACGCGACAGCAAAGGTTGAGGCAATCCGCGAATAGAGGAGGTTCATGGAAGAGGCAGCAGTACACAGAGCAGGCGGTCCACGAACCATTCCCGGTAGACAGTACGTGGGAGGATTAGGTGGTTCATGATTTTCACAAGGAAGCTTGTGAAATCTTCAAATCAGTTTTTGAAAGTATTTTTTTATACCTAGAAGTATCCGGGAAGGTGGAATTCATCTGCAGGTTAAAAAGGGGACTTCAACAGAGCATCTACCAATAGTTGAGGATGCAAAAATTAATGCAAACGAAGGGACCTACATGTCCATAAACTGTGTTTGACCTACAATTTGATAAACTATGTGTAGATTCCTTTCCAAGAGCAGTGAGTGAAGTAAGAGGAAGTCAGTGACCCTTTCCACCAGCAGTGATCCAAAGAAAGAGGCATATGGAGTGACCCTTGGGAATGCCGTTAGGAGACCCTAAACATTGTAAAGGGAGTGAGATTGGGCATAGAAGATCTTGCTCAAAAATTATACTCATTGTTGGAATTGATCCTTAGTGAATTTGTTACATCAGCACATTATAGTTTTATGTTCCTTGGATGTATCCCTATGAGGTTGAACCATGTAAAAATTGTTGTTTCACGTGCATGATTTCATATCTATTCATTTATTGTTATGGGAGGAAGAGAGAGTTGAGTTTTTTCTAACAACGAAACAAGATCTGAATGGTAGAAAGTTTTAATCTATCATACCTTGATTCACCCCCCCCCCCCACCCCTTAGGGTATTCAACCAAGTGGATCTAACACTTTTAATTGGTAACACAATGATGCTCATGAAGAGCAGCTCAAGGACAAGCCGTTATAAGGTGGGGAGGTTGTAAGATCCCAGATTTCTGCATAAGGTATTTTTTTCTCACATTTCAGTTTAATCCCTTCCTATTGGTAAATTAAGTGCTTTCCCAATTCCTTAATAACTATCAAGAGTGTTCTGGGATTCGGGACACGAAAAAGGGGGAAATTGTTTTCTTGGGCAATCCATGAGGTTTGCGCACGATTTGGGAAACTGTGTGAGGGGATACCATGCAGGTAGTAGTAACCCACACAATTTGTGCATCATCTGGAAAACTATTCGAGATAAGGGTGTGTAGGCAGCATCCTCTGCACAGTTTGTGCCTGTTTTGGAAAACTGTGCGGGTAAACCGTGCGGCCCAGAAACGCTGAAAAAATTACAAAAATTCCATTATGGGGTTTTTATACCCAACTCATGATTTTCCTCCTCATCCTCTCTTGAAACCCTAATAAATAACCAAATATCCCAAGAGCTTCTAGGGATCAATCTCCGTCATCTTAGGGCCATTTGGAGTGTCATTGGTTATGGATGAAAGATACGGGTAAGGATAATCTCCCTCTTTCTTCTCTTTTTGGTTTAGGGTTCCCATTCTTCTTATATCTCCAACCGAAGCACTCAAACATTTCTTTTTCGGTGAGGTTTAGGATGAGGCTTCAAAGGTTGATTGAATTGGGATATAAGGATTCGATTGAGAGTTTTTTCACCAACAGATTCAAGTTAGGTGGTCTATAGGTTGTATCCCTTGGGTTTTAAGTGGATTTGTGCATGTAGGGTTATGTTCTTAATTTTCCATTTTTTTGTTCTTGGTTCCCTTGATTTATTTTGATATAGTGGGTGTCTAAATGGTTAATTTAACTCTTCATGATCCTCACAGGATAGATGGAGGATGGAGAAATGATATTAGGGTCACCCATGGGGTGTGCTGATATTTCATGGACTTAGAGTTTAACTATATAAGTGTAAGACCTTTGTGAGAGAACATAGCGCCCATGATGAATATGTTAATATGATTTAAGGAAGTGTAATTGGTTTTTTAGTAATACACATAGGTTGGGTAATGGCATAAGATGTTATTTTATTGGCATGAAAAAGGGTTAAATGGATTAATGGGAAAATGTTGGGTATTATCTTTATACTTGAATATGCTTTGTGAGATAGGCATGGGAAATGGTAATGGGGCTAAAGTGGTTAAGTAATATAAATTATGAATGTAGTAATGGATTGAAGAAAAATGTTAATTTCCCATTATTGATATTTTTTGTGATGTTTTAAATTATATTGGATATGATTGTTATGATATGGTTAATTATGGTGAATAAAAAATAAGAATGTGCACATGGCATGGTGGTGTGACTTATAGACTTGAGGTTCTATGCCCATGGGTCGAGTTGGACCGAGAATCTAGCTGCACCCTAAATGCATGGGTTAAGGAAGGGGAATGAGTTCTATTCCCCTAACAGTTTCTTTCTTCCTAGAATTTGGATTTTAGGTGAGGATTATGAGAATTATGAGGATATTATAATGTAATTCCTAGTGAGATAGGACTTAACATTTAATCCCATATGATTGAGAATATTAAACATTCCTAATCCATTGAACACGTGAAAAGGGAAGATTAAACTATGAAGTGTCTAAGTACAGAACTTGGATGCAATGCTAGTATAAATAAAAGGAACATAGTATAGAAAGGCCTATTTAACTATTTATCTTTACTTTCCTTTATTTATCACTTTCATTCACTATCTTCTTTTTTTGGATATTTTGTAGACATTGTTGGTGGTGGCCTACTAAGTTATACTGACACCCTACTTGAACCGTCATTGGGTACCCGAGCAGACTTCATTCTTGCAGGCTAGGACAAGGGCAAGATCCCTATGCTAGGGAGTCGATTTGGACATTGGACATGTATGGGTGAGGTTCCAAACTTGGTTTCCAGACCATTTTGGGGATCCTGATGTTTTATTTTCTTTTTGGGTTTTGTTCACTGGGCATTATAGCATATCAGGACATATTTATAGTTGTATATGGTTGTACCCAGTTTTGGGAATTGGTTATTTATGCATGTTATTGATTTTTTCCTATTGCTTCCATTATTTAAATTATTATCTATTGTGGATTACTCTGGTAATGAGGGTAAAGTTTCCCCCACGTTATCTATAAGACCCTCGGTGCTAGTCAGAAACCTCTGGCATACATGGAAGTGCACTAGAGGTCATGTGGCTTCCCATCTCAGGGCACCAGATTAGTGGCTCCCGGGTCGGGGATGTTACATATTAAATGTTACATTTCAATAAATATGGGGTTTGGATTTAAGAGTTATAATTTTATGTGGAAAACCCAAACAATATATTATTTTATGTGAATATATTATCATCACATGTAAAAAAGTATATCTTCTGGCCATGCATGTCATTGATAAATTAGATATAGCCCTAGCCTAAATTATAACTGACCAACCATGTAGTTTTAAGATTAATGTTTATGTATAATTCATGATTCATTTTATTTATGAATATATAAATCAATTGAAAAAATAAAATTTATCTCTTATGATAATTTATTGATTAAGAATTTATTTATTCAAATTGGTATGGGACACTTTCAATAAAATATTTAATTTAATTTTTCAAAGTGGTATAGGATACTATGAATAAAATAAATTATTTAATTATTAAAAGTGTTATGAGGAACTTTGAATAGAAGACTTATCATACATATGAGGAATTAATGGAACTTGTTATGTGATGGGTGAGGCATTTTGTAGCCTCTCGATGCATCAGTAGGTCTCATGAGACAAACTAGGTCATGGCACGAGGCCTTGACAGAATGATTATGTATGGTCTTAGCATGAGGCCTTGATAGAATGTTATGATTGTTAGACATTATGTATTCCCTAATTATGTGTGTAATATTTAATCAACCATGACATTATTATACTATTATAATATCCTTGGCTATGAATCTTTTACATATGATAATGTTAATAAATGCACATGGCATAATGGTGGAAGAACTTATAAAATCTGTTATAAAGAATGTTTAGCATTTATTATCAGAACATTAATATGGAATTTAGAAATTTTATTTGTCATTTAATGAATTTAATTTTATGTGATAAGTGATTTAGGATATTGTTTCTTGTGAAATTGTTAGAAAGTATTAATTCAAGTTCTATTTTGTACCTACACCCTTGCAAGTCAGCCTTATTAATTCATGTATTAATTTTACATATAACTATAAAACATTCCATGAATTTTTGTACAAGTATGCATATTATAGAATGTGTTATATATGTAGCCTTAAAACAAATATATAAATTTATGTGTATAAGATTTCTTTAAAAATTATTTCTTGTAACCTTTGAAAAATGATGATGACGTGATACAAGAACTGTTGTTTCCTTTCTAGAAAATTTTTTATAATTATTTTGAAAAGGATGTTTTTAAAATGGATTTTATTATTTAGTTTTAAACCCCCTTACTAGGAATTCTTGTGCTCACCCTACATTTTTAATTTATTTTTATAGGATTTGTATATTTTTTATCATTGAGTTATTCTATGTGGTGGTTGCATTACAAATCTCATCTCATTCAGTGTTGAAGAAAAGTATCAGTTGTATCCAGTATTCCAGAACCTAGACTAAGAAGATCCACTGTGATGGGATATGATCTGTAATTTTATAAGAATATTTTTATAAAAAAAATTACACACCATGTTTTAGGAACTAACTACAGGCTTCTAGGGTCAGGGCATCACAGTGGGTATCAAAGGGACGGTCTAGACAATTATGGAAAATTAGAACAAAACTAAAAAAATTAGCTCTGCATTTCTAGGTAGATCTCTGCCCAAAAAAATTCAAATGGAAGGTGAGGGTTCACCAAAAAACTTTTTGTCTCTCCCTAACTAATTACTTGATAACGTAATTTTCAATTCATGATTAGAATTATATCAGCCTTTTGCAAACCTATGTTTAACCTACAAACACCTTTATTGGGTATCAAACAACCCAAATTTCCATTGACTTCCCTAAGGATTGAGTAATGTCTACTACCTTATGTCATATGTGCATATTTTATATTATTCTCATAAAGGAAGGAACTATGAAGGACTATTCCTATATTTCATAGTATATGAGACTTATGTAGCCTTATAAAATTTCTAAGAAGCTGTAGAGGTGGGTGACCCCCGTGAATCCTATTTGTTTCAAGTGTTGAGATTTAGCAGGTATGAATGAATTTATAATATCAGGTTTTTAGAAAACCAAGTTTTCTGAATAGTTTATCGGAAGAAAGTCCATTCTGATATCTCTGAACTCTACACCTCTCATTTCACTCTCTCAAGGACCTACTGTTGTCCACATGTGTTCAACTATAGCTGCTCGAGGTGTATCTAGGAAAATGAAATAGAAGATTTTAAATAAAATACGGGTATCATCCTAACCGAAAGAACTTACCAAGAAAGTCTACGATGGTGGTGGACCCGATGAAGTTATGGTATTTCACAATAATTTTTTTTAATTAATAATAATTAAAACATATCTTATAGGTACATCGAGGTTGACTAACTGAATGGCCCGAAGGCCAATATTTTTATTCATTTTGGATAAGCCCCCTTTTAAGGGTAAAGGGTGGGAAAACCAAGAATCAAGGACATCAAGACATTCAAAAAATTCAAAAAACAAGAGGGTTGTAACCCAAAAAAAAGACTGTAAAAGTGACTCCTCCCAGTATCAAAATCATTAAGGAATGCCTTCACCAGAGAATAGCTACTCAGTAAGTTGTCCCATGTAAACATGCACGAGCCCAGTATCGATGGCAATGCCATACCCTCTAAATCTTCCAAATCTGAAGAGTCATGAATTGTTAAGATGACTAGCTCTATCCTCATCTGAAGCAATTTCTTATAGAATATCTGGTTTCCCCAACAGTCAATCCCTTACACCTCCAACAACAATCAACCAACCAGAGAAACTCATAGATCACCAATTTCACATCCAACCAAATATATCATGGATGTACCAAATAAAAAAACCTACACAAAACATACAGAAAACCAACACTCAGAACATCCCCCTCTGAACCACTCCAGCTCCATCATCGAACCACACTGGAAGCATGCCATAGGCATCACCTAGCTGCACCAGACCAAACCGCCAAATCCACTCTGAGCAGGTCCTCACGACCAATCCACATCAATATAAACAAGAAGAACGGACGCAACTAAGAAGATAAACCGACCAACACTAGAAGCACGATGGGGTGATCAAGACACTCAGTCCTAGCCGAGATCGGAGCCACAAGAAGTCATAACGATGCTGAAGGGTTGAGCCATGCTGTAGTGAAATGAACTAGACAAAAAAATGACCACGCCGGAGACCCACTGCGCCATGTTGACGCCAATCCACACCGAGGAAGAGATGATTCAGGAGAGGCTGACATCGAGATTGATCCATGGCGAAGGGGGAATAGAATAAGAACCTATAGGAACCCTCGCCATTGTGGACAAGAGGAGAGAAGCTGTTGTGAGGCCTTTCCTAGGGACATCAAGGTTAATGATAGAATTTGGTGCTATTGAAGTCTAAGAGTACAACAGAATTGCGATGGTGAAATTCGGTTAAGTTGGGGATAATGTGATTCCTTGGAAAATTTTATATTTTTAATAATAATAATTTGTTAGTTATTATTATAATTATTGTTTTGTTTTTTTTAAGATTGGTTCCATCCAAAACAAATTCCTGTAGAATAAAAAGAATACATATTTTATTCAATGGGTAAACTGAAACCGTACATTTTTAATAAGGTAAAAAGACCATAAATAACCTAGAATACCTACTAGAAGATCTATCAGAATCAACGAAAGACCACTTATCACAAAAAACAGACTAATAAAGTAGTGAATATCCTTTGGGTATATCATAATGAAAATCATTATGGAAAGTACTATGGAAACTGTACAAAGCATCAAGGGGATGTAGAGCACCATTCTTATAAGACGGAATGGTTTTTAAATTTTGGGGCACCCTAAAAAAGTATTTATAATTCCTTAAAGATAAATATGATCATTTTTATCTATTAGGGTCTTTAGGTGATTGTCGGTTTTGGTAACAGTTATAAAATTGTATAGCTGTTAAGTGTTTTGATTATTTTAAGTATTCTAAGTATTTATGTAGTTTAAGTATTTATAATGTTTTAAAATGATTTAAATATTTTAAAGTTATATCCTTGATTAAATAAAAACATAGTTTTAATTGAAGATATATTTTATATTTGGGTTTTAAAAATATATAATAACCATTATATATTTTTTAAAATAAACATAAATTTATAAAAGTAATGACGTGATTTTTAATTGAGGTTGTATTTAGATTTTGAACTTATAATTCATTAAAACTAAAAATGTATACAAACATATGAAAACCATTGTATTTAGAATTTTTTTTAATCATAAGAAAGAAAATATATGTCCTATTTGAAAAAAACAAAAATATATACATATTCTATATGTTCTTTTGTTTAATGGATGTTTTGTTTTTCGATAAAAAATTTGGTGAGTACCCATCCAATGGAGGGAAGCCTTGAAATACAAGCCCTCAAGGTCAGTGGGAATCTCACTTTGGTAATTGAATCCCGGTAGAGTGCATGTATAGCGCATGATGAGTCATGCTCTGGCCCATGTGTAAGGCCTGGTCAGGAACAGATAGGGGGTGTAGCAGGTCACGCACTGACACGTGTGATGGTGGGCCAAGGCTCGGGGTGGGGGTCCCATATGAAATGACCCCAGGGTATGTTATTGAGTTATAGGTATATGGAAAGTATGTTGAGCCTAATAAAGAGGCCCCAAAATCACTCCCATTTCGATGTGGGATGACAATATTTACAGGAGATCTAATCTGAGTCGTTCGATCTCGTCGTGTGATATCTCAACCATCTGATCCGATCCAGCCTTCAAACTCCACCATCGCCCCCTTTTTCCATTATTTTCATCAACCATATAATCCATATTCATTTGATCTCGTCCGCACATCCCTTTTAAATCTCGTGGTTTTCCTCCAACTGTCTGATCAAAGCTACATTATAATCATGACCGTTCATCTATTTTTAAAACTGTAAAAGTCATCACAGTCGTTTGATCGAACCACTCACAATCCAAACCATCCATTTATTTTACATTATTTTTATCCTTCTAATTATTCATTTCACCACACCAGTAGATGTCACCCTCCTCCTCTACTATTTCTCCCTCAACCTGTGATTCCTCCCATCACTCTCCTCGAAACTAGCCTTTTCTTTTTTTCCACAAGTCCGCCAAGGGTGCATGGGTTTAAGGAAAACCCCTTTGGTGTATCATGTATTTTTTCCAATATATATATATATATATATATATATATTAATGATGGTTTTATTCAAGGTTTACACAGATCATGGTTTCTTTGTCTAAATAGTTAGATTTGGTTTTCTTTAGGTATCTTTGTTTATATTTGTATGTTTAACCATATTATATAAAATTATATATATAATATTTATAAAAATCGCTTATATAAACCCATTTTTCACACTTAACACTATGGTTTTTCCTCCTCCCAACTTTTCTTTGACTTCTACTCATTTCAACCTCACTTTTCAGTCTTGTAAGGGTTTATTTAGTTTTCTGTTTGATTAACCCATTTATACATATACATGTATATACATTTATATACTAATACCAAACCTATTCTATTTATATTCTTCAAATAATGAATATGTGTGGTTAAATTATGTTCTTAATCATGTAATTGATATAAGGATCAATCTAGATTAATTTTTAATATGAAAAAACCCATATATACACTTTGTGCATATATGGTTATATTTATGTATATATATATATATATATTAATTATAATCTTATTTAGGTTTTCATGTAATTGATGTTAGTGATTAAATAATTTTTTTGAAGTGTATGACACTTGTAAGGAATTATCAACCCTAATTTTGGGTTATGAAAATCCCAGGTATACACTTTTTTTATATACAATTTTATATAATTTCAAACCCTAATATGTTTTGGGTTTTTAAGGGAAGATTATCGGTAATTAACTGATGTTTTGATGCATGTAACACTTCTAAAGGGTTTACTAAGTATGTTTTTTTATATTGAAAAACTTATACATTTATATATAATTATATACCGTTATATATATATATATCTGTGTGTGTGTGTGTGTGTACTCTTTAATCCTAATTCTATTAAGTATCTTTTTTCTTAAGTTGAACAATTATTTTTAAAGGTGATCCCTATCTTTATACTTATTCTTCAATTTCTATTTCAAAACCCACATGCATATATATAAGTACCACAAATACATATATGCATGTCTTGATTCATTTTAATAAGTTTTGATGGTGTTAACCTTGTTGTGATTATATGTTTTGAAAGTTATATTTTTATTTTTTTCAAAATGTTTTATATAATTTATATATTTTAAAACAATAAAAAGACCTTGTTTTGTTATTGTGTGCCAAAAATTTTTAAAAGACGTCATCACCTTGTTATTATAATTAACATTTCATGCATGTGTCTCAATTAATAATTTTAGAATAAAGGGTCAGAATTATCTTTTGTTTAATATATACATGTACATGTATAAACACATAAATATATGAACATATAACATGAGAGTATATAATGTTAGGAGCATTCATGTTAGTTAATTGAGTTTAAATATTTTCTTATGTGTTAATATCTCACATAAAATGATTGTGTTACATTTATAAATATTACATTTTAATTTATGATGAATCTTTCATAATGAATACTATTAGTTATTAAATTTTATGATTTCATCTATTTGACACTACTATTAATTAGTCTATGGTAAATATTAATGATAACTATCTTAAATTAAAAACATGAATTTTGGTATATTAAATGTTTACTTTCAAGAAACAAGGGTTTTGGATTTAAGAGTTAATATTTTATGTGTCAATCCCAAACAATATATTATTTTATGTTCATCAGTTATCATCACGTATTCAAAAGTATGCGTTTTGGGCCATGAGTGGTACTGATAAATTGGATATATCAATATCATAAAGTATAACTGAACAACCATGAAATTTTTAGACTAATGATTAGGTTTAATTCATGATTCACTTTATTTATAAATATAGACAGTAATTGCAAAATTTAAATATATCTATTATGATAATTTAGGGATGATGAATTTAATTTTTCAAAGTGGTATGGGACACTTTGAATAAAAGACATAATTTAATTATTCAAAGTGGTATGAGACACATTGAATAAAATACTTAATATTATTATTCAAATTGATATGGGAAACATTGAATAAAAGACTTATCAAACATTTGAGGAATGCATAGGACTTTTTATGTGATGGGTGAGGCCCATTATAGAATCTTGATGCAGTGGTAGGTCTAATTAGACAAACTAGGTCATAGAACAAGGCCTTGATTGAATGATTTTGTATGGTCGCGAGGCCATGATAGAATGTTATGATTGTCCAACATTATGCATTCCCTCATTATGTGTGTAGTATTTAATCAACCATGTGATTATTTGACTAGTAGAATATCCTTGGTTATGAATCATTTACTTATGATAATGCTAATAAATGTACATGGAATAATGATTTAAGCACTTAGAATATTCGTAATAAAGAAAGTTTAGCATTTTTTTATAACTTTAATACATAAGTTGGAAAATTAATCTATCATTTCAAGAATGTAATTTTATGTGATAAGTGATTTATGATATTTTTTCTTGTGAAATTCTAATAATTTATTAATTCAAATTCTATTTTGTACCTTCACCCTTTCATGTCACCCTTATTAATTCATGTGCTAATTTTATTTATATGTATGTTGTATTTAATGCATTTTTTTATAAGTATGCATATTCTGGAATGTGTTATATTTGTAGCCTTAAAACAAATATATAAATTCTTGTGTATAAGATCTCTCTAGAAATGATTTATAGTAACCATTGAAAAATGACGATGATGTGCTACAGGAACTATTGTTTCCTTTATATATATTTTTTTTATAATTATTTTAAAAAGTTTTTTTTAAAACAGATTTTGTTATTTAGTTTTAAAACCCCTTACTGGGCATTGTTATGCTCAACCTATGTTTTTAACTTATTTTTATAGGATTGGTAGATTTTTCAGATTTGGGTTATTTTATATGGTGGTTGAATTGAGAAGCTCATCTTGTTCAGTTTTGAAGAAAATTATTATTTGTATCTATTTTTTCAAAACCTAGATTAATAGTATCCTTTATGATGGGATGTGACGGGTAATTTTATCAGCATATTTTTACAAAAAAAATTACACACCATGTTTAATGGATCAACTCCCAGATTCTGTGGTCATTGATTCGCATAAAAACCCTAACCAAATATTCTATTAACTAATATAATCTAAACCTAGAAGAATCAATTTGGAAATAACACCAACCAAGGAATAACTTTGGTTCAAATCAAAATGAGTTACCAATAGAATAGGTAACATCCTTCCAGAAGATCTTTTTTTTATTTTCATTATACACTACCTCAATTATTCTTAGTAAATTATTATATAATAACGTCATAATACTAAATATATTGATATTTTTGTATTCTATTTTATTTTCCTACATCTAGAGACACTTTCATCAAATGGGTAACAAGTTTATTATTTGTGTGTACGGCGAACTACAACGTTGCGAAATAATGACAGTCATTTTTTCATTTTCCACCTATCATGGTTTGGAATTATGATGGAAATAGTGTTTTTATATTACATATATGATAGTTATGATTTTTTTATTATTCTTTAATTATAAAATAAAAAATACCTTCATGCCTTCTATTTTGTGGGAATATGATAGCTTCGTTATTTAACGTTTTGACAACCGCCTCCTCAAAGAGTGGTGATTCATTCACACTTTTCATGGAATTTATTGTAGGTAGTTTTAGTAAATGTATATGATAAAAATTAAATAATAATTCTACTATTATTATAATATATTTACATATATTTCATTTACCTTCATTCTTTCAATATGTTAAGAACACATAAACAACGTTCATACGTACATACGGTCTACCCTCTCCATGAACAGTATATAACATTTCTATTTATAACATTTATATTTTATAAATAAATAAATGATGAATTTATATGATATTTATAAAATGTTAAAAAAAATTAAATTTTTTTCTAATGATATTATTAATAGTATAATGAATAACAACTCAAAACATACACACACAAAACAAAGCAGATATCACCCAAAATGTAAAATTAACATGAGATTGTTTATAAATGGGTAATATGAACTCATAATAAAATAATATATGGTATTAGTTATTAGATTATGTTTCTATTTTATATTTATAATAAACTTCTATTTATTATAGAGGAGGTTTGAAGGTTAATAAAGAAAGACATGGATTACGATAAGGGTTTTCTCGTCTCGGTTTTATTTTTTGTGAGACTTATGCCTTATACACAACTCATTTAAGTTGTGTGGGGAATATACTAACAGTAAATGTATTATGTTATTGTTATACATATATTTATGGGTATTAAAATATCCATTTTATGATCTCTATTTCATGTGGTTCTTATTTCAACATTTATGAAATTTGTAATGTAATTTTTTCCCAATTTTCCTTCGTTAAGACACATACCTTATTATGCACCTATATTCTTCTAAAGGTGTATACACTACCCATTGACATGTTATATCATGAAAATACTTGATTTCATGTTATTTTAATCTTCATGTAATTTCACTTTCTTACACGGGTATTATGATTCATAGTTACTAAGTGGTAATAGTATAATTAAACAATCTCATCATTTATCGAGATTATTTTTTAGTATGATTTCATTGATGAAGTCTTATTATCTATGTTTTAAGAACTTCCAGGAATTAACTTCTCCTCAGGTTATTCATTATATATTCATGTATTAGTAAAACTTTTGTAACAACCCAAACTTTTATCAATGAAATTTATCCCATGTAATGGTACTTTATTATAGTATAATGCACATAAAACCACTTAGAGACCATAATAAAAGATTTAGAAATGAATAATTAAAGAGATAGGCAGTGTTTCTAGAAGCCAAGAAACCTAAATTGATGAAATAGTAAATTAGCCTTAGGAATAGTAATATGACCCTTATGAAAAGTAAACTGACCAAATGAATAGTGACCTCACCCATGAGTGTATAAATAAAAATTTTGCCTATTGTAAGTAAAAATATGGAATAATTATATCCGAAATAAGTAAGTAAATATTTTAAAAATTATTAGTTAAATGTTGATATTTTTATAAGTCATAAATAATTAATTACAATTTTTTAATTAATTTAATAATTTAAAAGAAAATTTACCTTCATAAAAGGTCTCCATTAATTAATATTTTGATGATTTGTGATTTTAAGATAATTTTATGAGACTTTAAGTAATTTTAAAAGTGTTATAAAATCTGTTTTATTTTTAAAATCTGTATTTTCAATGTAAATAATGAATTTATTTAAAAATTAAATTATTCATTTTTAGAAACATATTTTGATAAATTTGAGTTTATTTTTCGATTCTACATGTTGGAAAATAGTTAGGTTGAATTTTTGATATTTTTCTGAAATACTTGAATTTTTGTGAAAAATGAAATTTGATAATTTACAAAAAAATGCTAAATAAATGAATTTTAGAAACATGATTGATTCATGGATGATTCAAATGGACATTGGTTTGAACTCACATGCCCTATTTACTATATTTAGTCTAAAAATCATCATTATTTCTTGTCATGATGAAAATTAATAAACTAATGAATATAATATTGAGAAAACCCATCTCCCCTCCACTATAAATACCACCCCTCACACCCTCATTTACTCACACCTCTCAAGATTCAATAATTTTCTAAATTTTGACCCAAACTCTTTCAAAGATCTTCCCCCACATCCAATATCTCTTGGTCTCATCAAAATACTAAGCCTATGTATCTTGAGGAGGATCTAAAGAGGTAATTCTTCTCTCTCTCTCTCTCTCTCTCTCTCTCTCTCTCTCTCTCTCTTTTCCTTTATTATCCTTTCAATTTCATTTCTTTTATTATTCCCTCACCACATCCCTTCTTCAAAATTGAATTATAACACTATCATGTCATATATATTGGTATTGTATCATGTTCATGGAATATTATTCATTGAACACCTTCATCTCTATCTTTTGTTCTATGAATGAAATCGTCACCCGTGATGGGTCATTTTACCAACATCTTGGATGATGCACTTTCATTTTACAACAATTTCATCAAGGTTTTCAATAAAAAATGGTTAAAATAGATTGCAAATTTCATTTTTTAACTCTTTTTATATTTTGTAACTAACTTATTTACATGAAACTAAGTGATAAAATAAAAAAAGTTCATTGTGATTGAAAAAACACCCAAATTAACCAAAAATGGTCATCATTAATTTTTTTGTAATGATTCATCCTCATGGTATATAACCAAATTCATTGAAATATCATTTATCTCTTTTTAATTTCACTAATAATATATAATTACAATTATGTATGTTCATCCACAATTTTACACAAACTCCCATTCATGAAAATAGGTGAATCATTCATGAAAACAAAGAAAATGAACACTTCCCAAAAATGAATTTAAACTCTAAAACTCATCAAAAGGCCCATAAAATAACTTAATGAAATCATAATGAATCATATTAATGTATAAAAGGATATTTAATTGTCAATTAATGTATCTAATATCATTATACTGGATATTAAAGAGAATAAAGCATTCAGATACAAGGTATGGGGAATTCTTGAACCCAGCTCTCATTCTTTGGTTTTTCCCTCTTTCAACCCGTTTTTAGTATTGATATGCCCTAAAAATCATTTATTCATATTTATATTACCTCTTATAGTATATAAATTCATTTTACTTGATTTTTTGACAAATCCAATGTTTTCCAAAAGAACTCTTCTTTAAAATAAACACACCCTTCTTACTCCTCGAAGAGTGTTTGTTTTTCACTAACGGTTGATGGTTCTATGTCAAGAACGTTATTTAATATTTATTTTGGTAAAATAATGTTTATGAATATATTATCTATGAAATTAATCCAATATCTTTACATTGGTTGTTTTATGTTCAATTTTGACATATTTTCTATGTGTCATGCATGATAATGTAAATGTTATGATGTGATGGGTGCGCCCAGAATTATATAGCAGAATATGAATGTTATGATGTGATTAGTGCACCCAGAATTATATATCACTCCAATGAATTGGGTAAAGTGATGAATCTCGTGAGTTAATGCAAAATGTGTGTGAACATGATTCTGGATTTGTTCCCAACTATGTGTGGTAGTTAACCACTAAAACATAAGGTTTATCTTTTATGCATTTCTACATTACAATCCTTTTCATAATGATTCCTATCATGATTATTATTATGATTTTATAATTATTCTCACCCCATGTTATATTATCTCATGTTCTTATCCTTTTATTAGGATTTTATGTCACCACTTTTTATGTATATCCTCAGGTTATTTCATGTACTAAGGAGAACTCAAGGGATAATAAGAATCTAAAGAAGAAGAAATTAAATAAATGTTTATGTTTTATGTTGTAAAATTCATGTGTTTTACTGTATTACCAAAGATACTAAACATTTGGATCCTAGTTGTGTACTGATTTTATGATTTTAATCTATAAAATTGTGTAATAGTAATGAAAGGAAAAACATTATCATTATAGTTGGTATCAGAGCACGGTTTAGTTAATTTCGGAATTAGGATCATAGAACCTTAGTGAAATCCCTTAGTGTGATACTAAATATATGTAAGCACAAAAGAAGCTTTACTGAACATAGGTATCCCATAAGATATTATTTTAGTTTTAATTTCACAAATTAATAAGTTATTTATTCATGACATGTTGACTTATGTTTTGTTCTTACCTTTTCTATTTTATAAAATGGTGGGAACTAGGAGAAACCTTGCCAAAAACCCATGTGAGGGATAATGTAGTGATTTCCCGAATGACATCCTCAATTCATTGGGAGGGCGAGTTCAAATCATCATGGAAATTCTTACCCAGTTGTCTCAGGTTTTGAATAATAACCTGAATAATATGGAACGTACTCTTTCACCCAAGAAGGATAAAATGGCTATTGAGTATTTTATATAGCAACGACCACCAATGTTTAGTTGATCTTCTAATCCACTAGTTGTGGAATAGTGGGTCAATGCAATGGAGAAGATATTTTCTCTTCTTTACTATTCTGATATAGAGAAGGTGACTCTAGCTATTTATCATCATGATGGAGAGGCCGACCAATGGTGGGATTTGATTAAGAACACCAAGCAGAGAGACAAAATTGAAGAGATGGAGTGGGAAGACTTTAAAATATTTTTTCTTAAAAATTATATCCCATGAACTCTTCATAAAAATATGGAGAGAGACTTTCTAGAGCTAATTGAAAATGATGGAGAATCTTTTATGTCCTATGAATATAATTTTACAATTCTTTCGAGGTATGCATTTGGTTTTTTATCAATAATGATAGAAAAATTGATAGATTCTTTAGTGGATTAAAACCACACCATTGAAAGGATCTTTCAATTCAAGAATTTGGAAGTTATAAAGAAGTCATTCTATATTCTCTCAAAGTGGATATGGAGTTCAGAGAATGGTCCCATGGATATGGTGATAAGAAATGAAAGATGGAGTTTCATGTTATAGGATATAATGAGAAAGGTGGAAAGAAAACTCAACTACCCATATGTCAAAATGTGGCAAGAAGAATCATGGTAATTGCCTCAAAGGGATGGGGAAATGATTCAAGTGGGGGAGAGAAGGCCACCAAGATCAATAATATCAAAATTATATGAGAAGTTATGAGAATGTGGTGGAGGAATGGAGAGCACCACCCATGGTGAAATGCTACAACTTTAGGGAGAAAGGGCACTATGAAATCTAGTTTACTAAACCTCGAGCCCTTGAGGGTAATCAGCATCATCATCTACCAAAGCTATTGGATCAAGGGAATGATTATGCCATCTCTACTGTGGAAGTGGATCAAGAAAATGAAGTCGTACAAGGTACACTTCCTATTCACTAAATAATGGAAAAAAACATATTTGATTATGGTTCTACACATTCCTTTATATCATTCATGTTTTCTATAACTATATAATCAAAGCCCCAAAACCTTGAAATATAGATATTTGTAAAAATAAAAAGTTGTTAAATAATTGTAACTCAAGTATTGGACTCTTCTCCTATTGGAATATGTGGTAATATTTTTCCAGTGAATCTCTTGATACTTCCCTTGGTGGAATTTGACTGTATAATGGGAATGGATTGGCTCTCATTATATAGAGAACATATCAACTATTTCAAAAAGGAAATGTCTTTTCATATTCAGAACCATCCCATGATCCTCTAAATATTTAAGAAAGATCTTGAATCTCTTTTAGAAAATCCTTCAATGGTGTGGGTGTTGATTCCCTATGATAAGGTATACCTTGCTCATACAGTTGAGTCAAATGAAAGTGTCAACTTGGTGAAAATTTCCATTGTGAGGGAATATTGTGATGTATTTACAAAGGAGTTACACAAACATCCCTCAGATCATGAGGTAGGGTTCTCAATAGAACTCATACCCAGAGATAATCCAACCTCCAAGTGTCCCTAAATGATGGATCCTATCGAACTGGTTGTGTTAAAGAAGCAGGTGAAGGATCAATTAGACAAAGGGTTCATATTCCCTAGTGCATCAACTTGGGGTGCACTAGTGTTCTTTGTGAACAAGAATGATGAATCAATGTGTTTTTGTATTGATTATCGAGAAGTCAACAAGATCTCTATAAATAACAAGTTTCCTATCCCAAGGATTGGCGAATTGTTATATTATCTATGAGGAGATCAGTAGTTCTCAAAGTTGGATCATCATTTTGGATATCATTAGCTAAAGTTGTAGAAGGAATATATTTAGAAGACCACCTTTTGTACAAGGTATAGGCACTATGAGTTTCTAGTGATGCCCTTCAGACTTACTAATTCTCTTGCAATAATCATGGATTTAATGAATAGAGTCTATAGAAATTTCCTATAAAAATTAATGGTAGTGGTTATTGATGAAATTATCATCTACTCCAAGAGCATGGAAGAACATGAAGAACGTCTAAGTCATGTGTTGGTGACATTGAGAAAGGAGAAGTTGTACACCATGTTCAGAAAATTTGACTTATGAATAAAGCAAGTCACGTTCTTGGGACATGTGATCACATGTAAGGTAATTTCTATGGACCATTCAAAAATAAAGGCGATTGAGAATGGCCCAGACCCTCTAGTGTCATTGAAATCCAAAGTTTCCATGGATTAGCAGGGTACTACCAATGTTTTCAGAGAAATTCCCCATGATTTTCAATAATTCTAAGAAGTTAACAAGGAAAGGGGTAATATATGTATGGACTAAAGAATGTGTGGAAAGCTTCAAGGTGCTTAAAAGAAGGATGATCACTGCACCTGATCTCACATTACTGAAAAGTGGAGAATGTTTTGTGATATATAGTGATTCTTAAAGTAATTTCTTGGGTTGTGTACTCATGAAAAATGATAATGTGATAGAATGTGCCTCCCAGAAGTTGAAGATACATGATCAGAACTACCTGATGCATGATCTGGAGCTAGCAGCTATGATTTTTTCCCTAAAAAATCTAGTGACACTGCCTCTATGGTGAGAAGTGTGACATAAATATCGATCATAAGATCCTAAAGTACATATTCACACAAAATGATATCAACATGTGTCAAAGGATATGGTTGGAGCTAATAAAAGACAATAATTACTCTTTTCACTATCATCCTAGAAAGGAAAACAAGGTAGCTGATGCTTTTATCAGAAAAGAACCTACTACTCTTTGTATGTTGGGGATTGAGAAAGACCCTATCTTCATGGATATGCAAAATATGGATTTGGAAATCATAATGGTAGGGAATACATCCTACCATACCCAAATTATTCCACAACCATCTATCCAATAGAATATTAAGGAAGTACAAAGGGATGATCTATAGTTAAAAAAGAAGGAAAAGATGGTAATGGAAGGTAAGTTACATGAGATCCATATCACTAATAATGGTGTGACTTGGTTTGGAAAAAGTCTTTTCATGCATTCATCACTCAGGATAAAGAAGGATCTATTGGATAATGCACATAGTTAACTTTCTCTATCTATCCTAGGATTACCAATATGTGGTGTGATCTCTGAGAACACTTTTAGTGGGAAAAAATGAAGAATAATATTGTTGAGTATGTCTCATGGTTCTTGATATGTGATCAAGTTAAAGTAGAGTGATAGAAGTCCAATGGGATGATGCAACCATTGTCTATACCCATGTGGAAATGGGATAATGTCACTATGGACATTGTCATGGGTCTCTCAAAGAAAGGTATGAGAAATAATGAAATATGGGTTATGGTAGAACAAATCACCAAGAATGACCAATTTATCACTTTTCAGAAAGATCACTTGCTTGAACAACTTGAAAAGATATATGTGAAGGAAGTGGTGAGACTGCATAGGGTTCCAATCTCAATTGTCTCTGATCAGGATCCAAGGTTCACGTCTAAATTATGGAGGAGTATTCAACATGATTTGTGTACTAAATTAAATTTTATCATGTCCTATCACCCCCAAATAGGTGGCCAATATGAAAGGACTATTATGATGCTCAAAGATATTCTAAGAGCCTACTATATAGAATTAAAAGGTGTATGGGATCATCATCTCACATTGGTTGAGCTGTTATACAACAATAGCTTCCACTTGAGTATTTATATGGCTCGATATGAAGATATGTATGGAAATCCATGTTTAACTCCAACCTATCAGGATGATCTTGGAGAAAGAAAGCTACTTGGAACAGATCATGTACAAGAGGTGAAAGAGAAGGTTCAAGTCATCCAGAAACATATCAGAACTTCTCAGAGTCAGAAAAAGGGCTATGTTGACATCTGTTGATGGGACTTAGAGTTTGATGTTGTGGATAATGACTTCCTTCAAATATCACCATGTAAGATATTCATGTGGTTTAGAAAGAAAGGTCCCAAGGTACATTGGCCCCTTCAAGATCCTTGACCACATACGAGTTGTGTCCTATCAGCTTGACCTACCAAAAAATATGGCTCAATTTCATGATGTGTTTCATGTATCTCTCCTTATGAAGTACATATCGGATCCCTCACATATACTAGACTCAGAGGTGGTACAACTAGAAGATGATCTCTCTTATGAGGTGAAACCTATAATGATTATGGATCGAAGATATAAGGTTCTATGCAAAAAGAAAAACCACATTGTAAATTTTTTTAGAGTAACCATAAATACTTTTATGTAACTTGGGAACTAGAGGATGTTATTAAGGATAAGTTAAAGATCACTTTCGTGGGCGCCCTCAAATGATTAGTGTGATTTTGGGGTACTTAGGTGTAGCAGAGTGGCTGACCAAGGTCGACTCTCAAAGGAGGAAGTGAATTAAAATAACTTTTTAAGGGTATTATAAAAATAAAATAAAAGAGAATGAAACCACTACTTGAAAGTATGGGGGTTGGTTATAGTTTATAAATCTAGAAGAATTTTTCTATAAGAAGATTGTATTTTTTTTTAGTTTTGAAATGAGTTTCGATTAAAATTACACAACAAGAAGATGTTTTTTTAGACAATATTTAAAAGACGTAATCGATTTAAATCTACCTCTTCATTTACTTATTAATAATTATAATTTAAATTAACATCCAATTAATTATGATCCCTTAATTTGTTAACTCTCGAACCCTACAGTAGTTAACTTAACAACAAAGATGAAATGAATTAAACCCTAGGCTAGTTTCGGAACATGAAATCGTTGCACCCTGCTTTGATTAATGTTCTAAGTCAAGCTTATGGTCAGTGGTTAATTAGGGTAAAAAACTACTCTATAAATGAGGATTAATTGAGTTTAGGTATGATATTTGAACTCTAAAAATTTATCCCATGTCACTTGGTTTCACAGATTAAGTTTGTGCTCTCATAATTTACACAAAATCTTGACCTCGTGTGTTTTTGTGTAAATTGTTCAATTGGTTTCTTAATTTCATTTAAATTAAAACTCAATTAATAGAACATATTATTATAATTACAGTAGCTCATTTATTCAAAATAAATGAATGAATGAGGTGAGAATTAGATCGATTGCATAAAAAAACTACTCTTCTATGAGTGGTGTAGTCATCATAGAAACGTTTTTCATTTGCAATGGTTTAGAAAGGGTATAACCCAATATCATTTCTACTCTTGATTTCCAACCCAAATAGGAAGATTAAGAGAAGAATAAAATTGAAAATAATAGAATAAATGGAAGATAAACTAAGATTTTATTGAAATAATAAAAGCATTACAACATGAAGAAGAAGAAGAAGGAGAAGAGGGAGACTTGATGAGGGGATCCTTGCTTCAAGAGCTACCCCTCTTACAATGGTTAGATAATTGGAGTGAAACCTCTTTTCTTCTGCATTCAACTTCCCATTGCACGTCCCAACCCCAAAAAATGAGAAAAACCCCAATTTATAGAGTGGTGGGGAGGCTAGGTTCAAAGTGGTTTCAAGTGTGAATGGGGAATCTCATCCAAATATTTTATTCCATTTTGAACCGCCCATTTGAACACTAAAATGCATAAATCCGCTATCCTTCCATAAGTATGATCCTCTATACAATGAGTCATGTAGATCCTCTAAAAATTTGGGCCTGATCCAAGCATGAATGAAATTGTTATGTCCCAAATACAGAACTCATGTCCATTCTGCCGATTTTATCCCACCATTGAATTAATGACCCATTTACTCCATCCAAATGCACTATTTCGCTCTAGTGTCCTGAATAAAAGTTGTATAAAATTATGTTATGAACACTTTTAAAAAATATTAAGTTAAAATTATAAATATTAAAAAATATATCTTCAAAATACTACAGTATATTTTAAAAGGGTAAAATTGGAATTTTCATCAAATTTTCAAATGAATGATCTAATCCCAAATATTTCATAAATGAATATATTTAGAACAATGTGAGGAAATTATATCATTTATTATCAATAAAATATTCAACAAAGTAGTTTTTTATCAACTCCCCCACAATTACCCTTTTGCACTCCTGGGCAAAACCTCATATCAAAAAAACAACAATATCAAATCAAAACCAGTTTTAAAACACATATCCTTGACATTAAACAATTCCACACCAAGAAAAAAAAGATATAATGCCTCATAAAACCCCATTATTTTAAGTTCTTCATTTATATCATTCAATATATTTCCACTTTATTTATCCTCTCATGCACAAAACACTTACCTCACTTGAATTTTCTCTTATCAAACAAATGTCATTTTTTTGAAATGTATTTCTCATCCAAACTCATAAAAGGGTCACCATAGGCTTGATAAATTCTTACATCACTATCTTATGTGAGTCAAGGACATATTTTTATCATGAGGAATTTTCAGGGTTGTTCTATTGCTTTCGGTTGGTAGGATTTAGATGTGAAAAATTCTGAGGCAGAATGAGGAGGGCTTGACTCTTTTTGAAGCAAAATTGCATTAATCAAATTCTCACTTAAATATGGTCTCCTCCTCAATCGACATAGCATTTATTCATGTTCATCATCATGAAAAATAAATGAATGTGCACACCATTCAACATTTGAGCAGTAAAATGCCAATCTTCTCATGCATGATTTTCTTAAAAGCTCCAGATAGGCCCAGCTTTCCCCCTCTATTAGAAGATCCAGAATGGAATAGATTCTTTTATCATGAAAGATCCAGAAAGGCACAACTTTCAATATAATGTTTTTCTTCATCAAAAAACACATCTCTTTAGAATTTAGTTTTTCACCAAAAGTATCACAAAATGTGGCAGCACAACACAAGACAGCTTCCCCCACACTTAAGCTCAACTAGATTAATCAATTTCACTTCAAGAGTTGGTTGGATAGGGAAGATTGGATTTTAATGTGGCTAACCTAACAGGATGTGCATGGCTTATAAGTGATAAAAGGATTATATGTTCAAGGTATTCCATTATAAAAATGGATTCTTTGAAATAGGGTCTTTAATACCAAACAAATGCCTCAATCATTTAAACATAAGTACCTCAAACCCTCAAGTTTTGACAGGAATAAATCAAATTCTGTTTAAATCAATCATGTTTTGGTTCTATCAAGAAGTGAGGTGAATTTAAAGAATATGAAAATAATGGTTTGGAAGCCTCACAGGAAAGTGGTTTCAAATATAAAGACAGTGAGATGTGGCATGGGATTCAAAATTCAGTGTACTTTTCATGAAATTACTAAATCTTTGAACTTGAAACAAAGTCATTTCAGCATTCATTTAAGCTTGGTTTCATGTTATAAATTGTTTCAATTATTTATATGGATTTAAAAATGGTGATGAGAATCATTTCAGCTCAAAAGTATCAAAAACACACAAAAATTTGAAAAATAAACACACAAAAGTTGAAAAACACACATTTTTTGTTTTTTTTAATAGAAAAATAATTGAAATTACTAAAATAAAAGGTTACCTCCCCCACACATAAAATATTTCATTCTCCCCAATGTGAACCCATGAGATTATATATGCACATGAAATGTATAATTTTAAATAGTAAAAAGAATTAAAAAAATTTAAAGGGTTAGGAACAACCTGATGTGCTCAAGTGATGATGGGGTCATGCAGTGTGATAAGATCCACTGCATCAGTAGGAAGTCCCTCAACGTATCTCTTCAAACATTGCCCATTGACTGTAAAGCTTATTTATGTGTCCTTATGTGTGATCTCCACTACACCATAAGGAAAAACATTAGTCACAACATAAGGACCTAACCATCTGGAACACAACATACCAGGCATCAGCTTCAGTCGTGAACTGTAGAGAAAGACTTTCTCTCCAACATGAAACTCCTTTTGTTGGATCATTCAATCATGAGATGATTTTTATTTTTCCTTATAGAGCTTTGAGTTCTCTTATGAAGACAATCGAATCTCCTCAAGCTCTTGAATTTTCAGCTTCCTTTGGATTCCATCTTAGGCCAAATCCATGTTGCAATTCTTTATAGCCCAATAAGCCTGATGCTCAACTTCCAGGGGGAGATGACGCGCTTTCACAAAAATAAACCGAAATGGGGATATACCAATTGGTGTCTTGTATGTTTTCCTATATCCCACAATGCATCATTCAAGCGCTTGCTCCAATCTTTCATATTTGTATGCACAGTTTTATCCAAAATTTGTTTCAATTCCCTATTTGAAACCTCAGCCTGACCATTTGTTTGAGGGTGTTATGGTGTTTATTTTTTGTTTGTCACCCCGTACTTCTAAAGAAGGGAAGAAAAATTACGATTGCAGAAGTGTGTCCCTTGGTCATTGATGATGGCATTCAGTACTCCAAACCTACAAAAAATCTGTGCTTTGACAAAGTCCACAATAACATGAGAATCATTAGTCCTTGTGGCCTTAGCCTCCACCCATTTACTCACATAATCAACAGCAACCAAAATATACAAAAATCCAAATGAACTAGGAAAAGGAACTATAAAATCAATGCCCCATACATAAAAAATATCACAGAATAGTATGGGTTGTTGGGGCATCTCATGTCTCTTAGAAATGTACTCAGTGTGTTGGCAACAAGAGCATGACTTACAGAACACATGGGCATCATGGAATAAGCTAGGACAATATAATCCAGAGTCCAAAACTTTCCTAGCTATCTGTTGGGGTCCAAATTTTCCACCAGAAACAAGTGTATGATATAAATGAAAAATAGACTCAAACTCATGATCGGGAACAGACATCCTAATGACTTGGTCACTACACATGTGGCAAAGGTAAGGATCATCCCACACATAAAACCTAGACTCTCTTTTTAATTTTTGTACTTGATTCCTCCTCAAATTTATTGGGATTTCAGAGGCAACAATGTAATTAACTAAATCAGCATACCAAGGATGTGTACCTGAGATGGTATAGAGATGCTCATCAGGGAAAGTGTCCCGAAGTGGTACATGGTCCAAGGTGTCACCCTCTGGGGTGTAAGTAAGCCTACTCACGTGGTCTGCCACCAAATTATCTGACCCCTTATTTTCCTTTATCTCGATGTCAAACTCTTGAAAAAGGAGCGTCCAACAGATAAGTTGTGGCTTTGAATCTGGCTTCTTTAGGAGGTACCTCAATGCTGCATAGTCAGAAAAAACAACTACATTAGATCCCAATATATATTAATGAAATTTATCTAAAGAAAATATAATAGCAAGAAACTCCTTTTCTGTTGTGGTGTAGTTTCATTGGGCAGAATCCAATGTCCTCGATTCATATGAAATCACATGTGAACATCCCTACAACCTCTGAGATAAGACAGCTCCAACCGCGAAGTTGGATGCATCACACATAAGCTAAAATTGAAGGTCCCACCGCGGGGTTTGTATGATCGGTGGAGTGGTCAGACACTTCTTTAGCTCATCAAATGATACCCTGCATGAATCATCAAAATTGAAGTCAATATCTTTTTGAAGCAATCGAGATAAGGGTAGAGCAATCTTACTAAAATCTCTGATGAAGTGTTGATAAAATCCATCATGTCCAAGGAATGATCGGACATCACGCACACATATAGGATCTGGCAGGGATGAAATAATGTCTACCTTAGATTTATCAACTTCAATGCCATGTTGTGAGACTATATCACCTAATACAATTCCCTTTTTGACCCTGAAATGACATTTTTTAAAATTCAAGACCATATTCTTCTCAATACAACGATGCAACACATCACCCAAACAAGAGAGACATTCATAAGATGAGGATCCATAGATTGTAAAATCATCCATAAATACCTCCATGCAGGTCTCAATGAAATCTGAGAAACTACTCACCATGCATCTCTGGAAGGTACCTGGGGCATTGCAAATTCCAAATGGAATCCTTCGGTAAGAAAAGGTACCGAATGGGCAGGTGAATGTCGTCTTCTCCTGGTCCTCTGCTGCAATGGGAACCTGAAATAGCCATAGAAACCATCCAAGAAGCAATAATGTGTCCTACCTGCAAGTCTCTCAAGCATTTGGTCAATGAATGAAAGTGGGAAATGGTACTTATGAGTGGATTGATTTAGTTTCCTATAATCAATACACACTCTCCAACTGTTTTGAACTCTCACTGGAACTAACTCAACATTTTCATTTTTTATAACAGTGAAACCAGTTTTCTTTGGTATAATCAGGACAGGGCTAACCCATTGTGAGTCATAAATATGGTAAATGATACCCTCCTCAAGTAATTTTTCAACTTCTTTCTTAACAACTTCCAAAAGTGTTGGATTAAGTCTCCTTTGTGGCTGCCTAATCAGTTTTTCCCCATCCTCCAAGAGAATCCTATGCATGAAAATGGAGGGGCTAATACCTGATATGTCTGCCAATGTCCAACCAATTTCCCTAATATTATCTCTCAAAATATTCAAAAGTTTTTCTTTATGTTCAAAAGATATATTGTTAGAAATGATAACATGTAATCTATCACCACTCATCAAGTATGCATATTTAAGATTTGGGGCAATGGATTGAGTTCCAATATAGGGGGTGATGTATGGATGGAAAAATTGATGCAACAGAAATATCTGCACAATGAACATCAGTATCAGAATAAAAACCTTCAAAATTAGAAAATAATGCATCAAATGCATCAGAATACTCAACAGCCATATCATAATCAGAGTTTATATGATCCGAATTTGAATCCACATCAAAATCAAATCCAAGAGAGTTTTTTCCATCAAAAACAGGTGTGGAAGTACTCTTAGACATCAAACTAGAACCAATACTCATAATCTCTCTAAGCATAGGACAATAAAAATCCATGGAGTTCTTACTTGGTGCTTTAAAATGGGAGATAACAAAAGCAGAATAGTCCTCAGAGGGGTACTTCATGGATTCTATAACATTAAAAATTACAATTTTATCTCCAAACTCCATGGAAAGTGTTCCCTCATAAACATTTATGATAGTTTTTTGTAGTTTTGAGTAAGGGTCTACCTAATATAACTGGAGCACGATAGCTTACCTGATCATCTTCCATTTTGAGCACATAGAAGTCTGCTAGAAAGATCATTTCTCTTACCCAGACAAGTACATCCTCAAGGACTCCCGCTAGATATGCCATAGCTCTATTTTCCAATTTCACCACTACTATCATCAGTTTCAACTCACCAATCAGTAAAGAAGAGAATACAGAGTGAGGCATCACATTTATTGAAGCTCCTAAATCACAAAGAGCATCATAGAAGTGAAACTCTTCTATGGTACATGGTATGGTGAATGTCCCAGGATCCTTGAACTTTGTTGGCATTGCTAGAGTTGGTGTAATGAGTGCTGATACATTCCTTCCAAGTTTGATCCTATCATTTCCCTTGAGACCTCTTCGATTGGTGCAGAGTTCTTTTAAAAATTTGGCATACCTTGGGATTTTATTGATGGATTCAGGTAGAGGGATGTTTATCTCAACACGCCTGAATGCATCCAAAACCTCTTTTTTCATCGCCTCTTCATCCATATTCTTGGTTTGAACAACCCTATTTGGAAAGGGAAGAGGTTTAGTAGGAACATCATCAGTCTTTTTCTTACCTTTATCTTTCTCCTTAGGTTTCTCATCAATTGGTATGGAATGGAGATTCTTCGGAGTTGAGGTGAATCATGGTGGAATGATAGGTGGAGAAGAATCAGTTTTTTGCTTCCCACTTCTCAATGTGATGGCACCGACATTCCCCTTTGGATTTGGAGTGGGTTGGGAAGGTAGATTTCTGGAATTCTTACTTACAAGTTCATGGAGGGAAGTGGAAATTTGGCTCATTTGAGTCTTCAAATCCCTCAACTCTGAACCTTGAATCTTCAACTTATCCTGTTGATTAAGAACAATTTGTTTCAAAATATCATTAGTGTTAGATTCTACCTTGTGTTATAGATTCCTCTGTTGCTGACTTGTTGATGTTTGAGCTTCGAATCTCCATTGGGGTTGTTGGAAACCCTGTTGGTAAGGTGGAGGATCCTGGAAGTTTGGTTGAAAAGGGGGCCTTTGTTTTTGTCCAGAGCCATACCTCATGTTTGATTGATCTTTCCACCCTTGGTTGAATGTTGGTGCAAAGGAGTCATACTTCTTTTGTGGATTTGGTTGTTGTTGTTGTTGTTGATATGGTCTCCTAGGGAATACTGCTGCACAATCTTCTGTTTCTTGTAGTTGGGGGAAACAGTCAGTTGGGTGGCTTGTCTCAGTTAAAATTCCACAAGGCCTTGAAGGAGTGGGTTGTGATGTATTTTGAGCCAAAGCAATCTGCCTCACCATAGTGGTCAATTATTCCAACTTGGTATCAATCAAATGACTTTCAAGAGAAGGACTTACCTGATGTACTCCCCTGATATGTGGTGTACCTCTATTACCAAATTTTTGGGATTTTTGGGCCATCTTGTTGATCAATGCACATGCGGATACTGGTGTCTTGTCCACCAATTCCCCTCCTGCTGCGACATCTACCATGATTCTCTCCATAGGTGTGAGTCCTTCATAGAAGTACTGAATGATTAGTTTCTCACTGATTTGGTGATGTGGAAAGCTTGCACACAACTTCTTGAATCGCTCTCAGTACTCATACATTGACTCCCCTTGTGCTTGCTTGATCCCTGAGATCTCCTTACGAATGGAAGTGGTCCTTGATGCTGGAAAAAATATCTGCAAGAAAATACGTTTCAAATTGTTCCATCATGTTACATCTTCGGGTTGTAAATAGTACATCCAATCCTTTGCAGCTCCATCAAGTGAAAATGGGAATGCTCTTAATTTGTTTTGATCTTCAGAGACATTTATATGTTTTAGGTTTGATCAAAACACATTAAATTCATTCAATTTTTTATTGGTATCCTCACCAGATAGGCCATGAAAGTTTGGAAGTAAGTGAATTAACCCAGATTTTAGTTCAAATTCTGATTCAAGATTTGGGTATGCAATACAATTTGGTTGATAATTAATATCAGGTGCATCCAATTATTGAATGGTTCTATTTAGCTCATTATTATTATTTCCATCCATTGGTTATTATTTTATGTTTGAATTTGAATTGCTTCCAATTTCAATGTTTCCAGAAGAGAGGAATTTACCAACTGGTTGAATATTGAAACTTCTTGTAGACTGAGACTGTCTCATTCGAGCTCAATGGCTACATTCAATCTCAAGGTCAAGATCTAAGAGAACCTTGGGATTAGTTCATGTCATAAATCAAAAAAATGAAAATAGGAAATGTGGACCATAAGAAAAATGAGAAGTTTGAGTTGATAATCCAAAAAGAAAAGAAGAGGATGAAAAAAATGAAAACTTGAGAAAGGGGAAAGATGAAAGAGAGAGGTGAAGAAAATAATAATATAAAAAATAAAATAAATAACTCTAAATGGTTGAATAAATTACTTGCCTCCCTGGAAATGGAGACAATTTGAAAGAACACTGTCGTGGGCACCCTCAAATGATTAGTGTGATTTTGGGGTGCTTAGGTACATCAGAGTAGCTGACCAAGGTCGTCTCTTAAAGGAGTAAGTGAATTAAGACAACCTTTTAGAGGTATTATACAAATAAAATAAAAGATAATTAAAACACTACTTGAAAGGATGGGGTTTGGTTATAGTTTATAAATCTAGAAGATTTTTTTTTGGAAAAATATTGTATTTTATTTTTTGGTTTTTAGTTTTGAAATGAGTTTCGATTAAAATGACACAACAAGAAGATGTTTTTTTAGACAATATTTAAAAGACGTAATCGATCTAACTCTATCCCTTAATTTACTTAATAATAATTATAATTTAAATTAACATCCAATTAATTATTATCCATTAATTTTTTAACTCTCAAACCCTACAGGCGTTAACTTAACCACAAAGATGAAATGACTTAAAACCTAGGCTAGTTTCAAAACATGCAATCATAGCACCCTACTTTGATTAATGTTTTAAGTCTAGATTATGGTCAATGTTTAATTAGGGCACAAATCCACTCTATAAATGATGACTAATTGAGTTTAGGGATGATATTTGAACTCTAAAAATTTATCCCGTGTGACTTGGTTTCACATATTAGGTTTGTGCTCTCATAATTTACACAAAATCTCGACCTCATGTGTTTTTGTGTAAATTGTTCAATTTATTTCTTAATTTCATTTAAATTAAAACACAATTAATAGACCATATTATTATAATTAAATTATCTCATTGATTCAAAATAAATTAATGAAGGAGTAGAGAATTATATCGATTACATAAAAAAACTATTCTTCCATGAGCGGTGTAGTCATCGTAGAATCATTTTTCATTTGCAACGGTTTAGAAAGGGTATAACCCAATCTTGTTTCCACTCATGATTTCCAAACCAAATAGGAATATTAAGAGAATAAAAAAATTGAAAATAACAGATTAAATAGAAGAAAAACTAAGAGTTTATTGAAAGAAGAAAATCATTACAACATTAAGAAGAAGAAGAAGGAGGAGGAGGAGGAGGAGAAGAGGAAGGCTTGTTGAGGGGATCCTTGCTTCAAGAGCTACCCCTATTACAATGGTTGGAAAATTGGAGTGAAACCTCTTCTATTCTTCCTTCAAATTCATAATGCATGTCCCAACCCCACCAAATGAGGAAAACACCAATTTATAGAGTGTTGGGGAGGCTAGGTTCAAAGTGGTTTCAAGTTTGAATGTGGAATCTCGGACAAATAATTTATGCCGACTTGAACCGCCTATTTGACCACCAAAACGAGTGAATCAGATGTGCTTCGGGAAGGATAATCCCCATCCAAATGCGTCATGTAGATCCTCTCAAAATTGGGGCCTCATCTAAGCACGGATGAAGATATTATGGCCCAAATACAGAACCCATTTCCATTCTTTCGAGTCCAGCCCACCATTGATTTAGTAGCCCATTTACTCCATCCAAATGCACTCTTTAGCTCTAGTGTCCTGATTAAAAGTTGTAGAAAATTAAGTTATGAACACTGTTACAAAATATTATGTTTAAATAATAAATATTAAAATATTTATCTTCAAAATACTACAGTACATTTTAAAAGGTAAAACTGGAATTTTCATCAATTTTTCAAATGAATGATCTAATCCCAAATATTTCATAAATGATTATATTTAGAATAGTGTATGGAAATTATATCATTTATTATAAATAAAATATTCAACAAAATAGTTTTTTATCAATAAGTTACCTCACACGTTTATGTAAAACAAAATTTCTTGAGTGAAATTTCAAAAGGGGGAGAATGTAATGACCCAAACTTTTCTCAATGAAATTTAACACTCCTAATGGTAATTTAATAGAGTATAAAGAACATAAAACCACTTGTAGACCATGATAATTTTTTTAAATGATTAATTAAGGATATAATAAGGGTTTCTAGAAGTTACAGAACCTAAACTGATGAAATAGTAACTTGTCCTTTGGAATAGTAATCTGAACCTTATGAATTATAAGCTGACCAAATGAATAGTGACATCACCCATGAAAGTATAAATAAAATTTATGCATCTTGTAAGTTAAAATATGGTATAATTATATCACGAAATAAGTAAATATTTTAGAAAATATTAATTAAATGTTGGTATTTTTATAAGTCATAATTAATTATTTAAAATTCAGTAATTAATTTAATAATGTAAAAGAAAATTTATTTTCATAAAAGGTGTTCATTAATTGATATTTTTATTTCTTAATATTTTAAGATAATTTTATGACACCTTGAGTAATTTTCCAAAGTTTATAAAATCATTTTTAATTTAAAATTTTTTTTTTCAAGTAAATGAAGATTTTATTTAAAAATTAATTACTCATATTTAGAATCTTATTTTTATAAAATGGATTCCATTTTTTTATTCTACACATCAAAAAATGGTTAGGGTGAATATTTGATATTTTTCGAAAATACTTGAATTTTTTGTGAATAGTGAAATTTGATAATTTACAAAACATGCTAAATTGATGAATTTTTGCATCATGATTGTGTCATGGTTGTTGTAAATGGATATTGGTTTGAACTCACATTCCCTATTTACTATATTTATTCAAGTAATCATCACTATTTTTTGTCTTTAGGGTAATTAAAAAACTAATGAATAAAATATAAAAAAACGGCTCTCCCCTCAACTGTAAATACCACCCCTCGCACCCTCACTTCCTCACACCTCTCAAGATTCAATAATTGTCTAAATTATACCCAAACCTCTTCTATATATTATAACCCATGTCTATGATCTCTTGGTCTAATAAAAATACCAATACCAGGTGCTTGGATGAGGATCCCAAGAGGATAATTCAAGAGGCAATTCCTCTCTCTCTCTCTTTTCCTTTATTTTCATTTCAATCTCAATTATTTTATTATTCCCTCCTCACATACCTTATTCAAAATGGTAGGATAACTCAAGAATATTTTATATACTATTATTATATCATGTTAATGGAATATTATTCATTAAAATCCTTCCTCTCTCTCTCTTTTTTTCTAAGAATGAAATCACTACCTGTGATGTGTCATTTTACTGACATTGTGGGTGATGCACATTAATTTTACCTCAATTCCTTCAAAGATGTAATTAAAACCATTTAATGGTTAAAATATGTTTTAAATTTTATTTTTTAACCCTTTTTATATTCAAGAAAGAAATTATTTTCATGACACTAATTGATAAAATAAAACAAGTTCGTTGTGATCGAAAAACCACACAAATTACCCAAAAATGATCATCATTAAATTTTATCTAATGATTCATCCTCATGGTACATAACCAAATTCATTGAAAGATAATTAATACATCTTGAATGTCATGGATAATATATAATATCAGTTCTTTATTTTTATCCACATTTTTATAGAAACTCTAATTCATGAAAACAAGTGAATTGTTCATGAAAACAAAGAAAATTAACACTTCCAAACAATGAATTTAAACTCTATAACTCATAAAAAGGCACATAAAAGAACTTAATTAAACCATAATTAATCATATTAATGTATAATATTTTCCTAAATGGTCAATTAATTAATATAATTTCATTATATAGTACATTAAATAGAATAAAGCATTTGGATACAAGGTAAGGGTAATTCTTGAAACCAACTCCCATTCTTTGGGTTATCCCTCTTTCAACCCATTTTTAGTATTGTTATAACCTAAAAATCATTTATTAATTATTATCTTACATTTTATGGGATATAAATGATTTCTTATTGAGTTTATGACAAACCTAATGTTTTCCAAAAGAACTCTTATTTCAATTAAACACACCCTTCTTACTCCTCGAAGAGTGTTTGTTCTTCACTCAAGGTTGATGGTTTTATATCAAGAACGCTATTCCATCTTTATTTTTAGAACCCAATTTTTATGAATGTATTATCTATGAAATTACTCCAATATCTTTCCATGGTTTATTTTATGTTCAAGTTTTACATATGTTCTATGTGGAATGTATGATAATGTAAATGTTATGATGTGACGGGAGCACTCGGAATTATATAGCATAATTTGAATGATATGATGTGATGGGTTCACCCATAATTATTCAGAGCAACAATTCATTGTGTAAATTGATGAATCTCACAATTTAATGTGAAATATGCATGAAAATGATGATATATTTGTTCAAAAATATGTGTGGTAGTTAACCATTAAGACATAAGGTTTCATTTTTATGCATTGCCACATTCCAAGTCTTTTCTTAATTATTCTTCTCATGATTATGATGATGATTTTATGATTATGTTCACCCCATGTTATATGTTATCATGTTCTTATCCTCTTGGTGGGATTTTAGGCCACCCCTTTTTTATGTATATCCCCTTGAGATTACGTGTACTAAGGAGAACTCAACTGACAATAAGAAGCTAGAGAAGAAGAAATTAAATAAATGTTTATGTTTTATGTTGTAAAACTTATGTATGGTCCTAGTTTACTCAAGCTACTAAACATTTATATCCTATTTTCTAATGATTTTATTATTATTATCTTTAAAATAGTGTAATATTAATGAAAGGAAAAGTAGGATCGTTATAAATTTTCCACTATTTTTTCAATGTGATTAATAATTTTTTCAACAAATCTTACCTCATTTCTCTATTCAGCCAGGAATGCGTTTTATTCAAAAAAAAATATTTCAAAAATGTTTCCAAAAAATATATTTAAAATGATCATATAAGATCATTTTCAAGGAAAATGGATTTTATTTTTTTATGGTTTTCAATGCTTCATCTATAAGTTTACAAATCTATTTTCAAATAAAAAGGTTTTCTAAATAATTTTAATATTTATTTTTAGGTTTTTAATTTATTTTAAAATAAATTGGTTTTCAAGATTATTTATATTTTATAAAGTGTTTTCAATGTAGAAAATTTATTTACCTCTAGAAAATTTTTATTGGAAATTATAATTCATTATTTATGAGAAAAATATTTCTGAAATAATTTAATTATTAAGATTTTCAAAGAATGGATATTTTTCTTATGAAATTTTCCATGTGATCTTTCAAAATCCTTCTTCATATAAGATGATATACTTTTTTATAGTTTTTACTTCACTTGGGATAAGATCCTAGAATACCACTGATATTCCTTCTTGAATGGATTACATTTTGATGGAGTGATGTTTATAACACTCAATTCTCTTCCCTGTGTTATATGCTTTTGAATCCCACTTCATTCCATAGGTTATGATTTGATGAAATGATTATGAGATCTATATCTTTTCTAAAGTTAATTATGTGATGAAATTTTAATGATACCCATTAAATTTTATTGGTTATGAAATGATTTTTATGAAACCCATATATTTTTTATGGGTGATGTTATGATGAATGTTTTATTAGCTTCTGTAATATGTGTGAATGGTTTTATTATGTGATGGGTAGAACCTATATGTTCCAATAATTCATTGGGTTAATATTTATATCTCAAGAGATAATAATATGAAACTTTTCAATGAGCTTGATTCATAATGGGAAACAGGTGTGTTCTAATCCAAAATGGGAAAGAGATGTGTCTTAATCCACTCAGGGAAGATGGGGAAACCTGATCCGCTATTGGAAGTTGAGGAAACCTGATCAACTATGTGAAGATGGGGAATCCTAATCAACTATGGGAATATGGAGAAGGACGATACACTATAATAATAAGGGGAAACCTGATCCATTATAAGTAAATAATGATTACTGGGTATGGGTTTATATCCCACCTAGATTGTGTATTCCCTGTGAATTTTAGTGATATGTTTTGGAAATAATCCTTTACTTATAGGTAATTATGTTACATTCTTACCAAAATTCTATTTCTTTTTCATATTTTATGATTTCATGGATTATACTATTTACTACCTCATTATTCATGTCTTATGAACTCCCAATATTTACTCCATGACTCATGTATATGATCTTTGAAATATAGGGTATGATGTTAAAATGTTATTCTCATGTTATCATACACTTATGTACATGATTATTCTTATATATCTCCCCTGTTTACCCTTACTGTGTATTTGAGATCACCCTTTATTTTGAATCCATTCCCTAGGTTATAAGGATTGGTTTTCTGTAGACATACAAAAGGGTAAGATCATTGTGGGAAACATTGAATATCTTTCACTAAGAATATTTTATTCCATATTTCTAAATACACTAAACTACTATGGTTATTGGGCATGTAGTTTTATAGTGTTATGAATATTCATATAAATTGATGTAATTTCCATCTCTATTAAGCCTAGGATTCAATAGTTGGTATCAAAGTAATGTTTTAGTAATACATTGGAAAATAGGATAAGAAAAGATTAGTGAGATCCCTAGGGATATTTTTAATGATATTTATAGATATTATTATGTGCATAATTATAAGGATGAGTCAATGAATTAGAAAATATCCTGGAATTTTGTTGAAGGATAGAGTGGGTGGTTTCCTAAGAATACATCCCTATTTGGATACTGCAAGTGGATGTGGATTTGGAAAATATGTACATTGGTGAAATAGCCCAAAAACACTGTATTGATCTAGACTTGATCTAGAACTAGAGAACAACAATAGCCCTTGATACATAATTAGTTTAACACTGCCAGGGGATGTGCTTTGGAAATTCAAAAACTCTTTAGTAACCTTAATAAAAGATTTAAATATATTTTTACTATGGATAACCTAGGATAAGCCTATGGTACCATATATTAAAGAAGTATGAGCCATGATTCATACATTCTATAATTGATTGTAATAATTATTTGTTTTCCCACTATGATAAGTTATTCTCACACTATGCTTTATAGTTTTAGTAAATGGAGGGAAACTGATGGAGTTAGGTTAACACCGAATATGAACAATATTTTTTTGATAAAAACAAATGGTATGATGATTGATGTAAAGGATTTTGTGATCATTCCAAATCAGTTTTTACAAAACATGGTTAACAGCATGTACCTTAATAAACACTCAAACTCAATAAATAATATAAGTAATGAGTTCGATGAGAATTCAAGTAATGGAGACCATAGAGGAATGAATATTCAATATCATTTATTTCAAGAATTTAAGAATAAGCACCCAAATGAATGTCTCATAGGAACATGAAGATATTTTGACTGTGTAAAAGGATAGAAAAATAATAATTTCATTGAGAAAATTGAAATTTTGAGTTTAAAAAATGGATAAAAATATTATCCTCTCTATGGTATTATCAAGAGTTGAATGTTTTTTGTGTTGGAATTATGGTCATTATATAGATAAATGCCTTGAAGGTAAATCTAATGAAGTTAATCAAAAATGTTTTATGAGTAATGGATTTTATATTGATGATGAAGATACCATGAATGACATATAAATGGAATGTGGTGTTAGGGAATAATAAGATGGAGGCTTGTTTATAACTTAAGGTTGAAGTGAAATAATCAATGTTTTTATGTATTTGGATGAAATAATTATGAATTGTGAAATATATATAAGGATTTTTGACATTATATTTTTTTCTAAATATTTATAAGAATATGATGAATGATTATAATGGACTAGAAAAGTGACTTAATAGTGAGGTGATATTCATGGGAAACAAAAGATTAAGGGGAAAATAACACTTAATATCATCCTGATGTTGAGATTATGATGTTTGGATAAAGTTATGATTGGTATGAATATATATATTGGATGGTAGTATTTACCTCATAACTGATAAATAATTTTATGAAAATGTGGTTTATGCAATTGTTGATTATGTTTACATAATTTTTGGATTTAAAGAATATGTCCCATGATCTTTAGAATAAGAAAGCAAGAATGTTTTGAATAATGATTTATAGAAATTCATCTTATTATAATCTTTTAAGAGAATACATGATGACATTATTTTTTGGAATTTTATAACCAAGAGTTACATTACGATATTAGTGGGATCAATTTCAAGTTACATTTGAAAATTTATTGATATTGTTTCTAAAGTTTTAAATTTTCTTCTTTCAGAAGGGTTAAAAGGTTAACCAACTATGAAATTGTTTAAGCTAAAATTTTGATGAGGTTTCAAGGATTAAAGTATTATCTCACTATGTTGGGATTTATTCATATTGGATAACTCCTACTGACCTTTTTGTTATGATTTAAACTTAATATAGATGAAATAACATATCATTTTATTTATGGATCTCATGATCTCTTAGTTATTCAGGAATGACAAATTCACCTTCATTACCTAGATTAAATGATGATGTGGGAATTGATCAAGGGACATGAAAAGGGTAATATTACACTAAATAAATAAAGTATATCTTCTCATAAAAATTATTCAACATTGGGAAATGGGTCTTGAAAAAAAATAAACCCAGTAATTATTATTTTTTATTATATCAACGAAATATTACAAGCCACTTTGGGGTATGTATTTTTTATCATTAACTTTATCCTTACCAAATTATCTATCACTCTCCATCAAAACATGATATATATATATTTATCTATTATGTACATGTTTTTACTACGCAAACTATGTTCTCTTATGTGAAAACAAAGTTATTTGTTACTTTGGGTTACCATTATGTTTTCATCATTCAATTTTTAAAGGAAGTTTTAGAATTAATTTGTACGATGTGGGTTTCTATGAAATAAATATTTAACTATTAAAACATATATAACCATGAAGAATTTTGGCGGAGAAATTAATTTGAATTGGGTATAATTTAAGACCACAAGATTTTTTATATTTTTTTCAAATTAATTTAATATTTTCGATATTATTCATTTCACACAACTCTAAATATAGATTTTGTTTAATGAAATAATAATGTTATTCTTTAATTTTACACTACACCATGTTATGATTTCATTAGACTACACCAAGATAATGCAACACTGACTTCTCTTATGTTACATGCTACAAATAGTTTCTAGGAAACTCTATTTTATTATTATAATTATCTATATGAGATAGTCATAAAATAGTAATTAAACTTTGTCATATTAATAGTAATAACAAAATTTTAAATATGATTTATAATGGTTTTATATAATTAAATCATATTGATAATAAAACATTAAATATTCTGGAAAGTCCTTATACGTTCAAAAATACTATTTTCTTAAAAAATGCTTTTTATATCTTTCTATGAATAATAATAAAAAAACTATAGAAAATTTTATAAATTGAATTTGAAAAAATAAATTTTATTTTTTTAATTCGAAATTTTAAAATTATCTTATGTTGAATTTTCGCGATTGTTCTAAAAATATCATTTTTGATTAATAGTGAAAAATACTGAATTTTTATTAAAAAAATACATTTTCATCAAATTTATTAATTTAGTTAAATTATATTTTATTTTTTAAAATAATAATTAGTTTATTTATATTTATAAAATTCCATTATAGTTTAATGGATTAAATTTCACATTGAAATGGTATATATAATAATATCAAGCTTTTGAATATTTCTCCTTAAAAACCAACTGCCTTGCAGCATCTACGAGATTAATTTTAAATTTATTTTAGCCACATCTGTGTATTGAATTTGGAAAAATATATTTACATGTTTGTAATAAGTATAATATTTATACTCAAATAATTATAACATAGTTTTTGACAAAAAATATTAGTGAATGAAATTAAAAATAATTACAGTTATTAAGGCACAAATTTGTTTACTTAGTGGTTAAATTTAATCTTATGGGAAACAATGGCCTAAAAACTTGTCATAAATCCCTTGGTTACCCCTATTTTGACCATATACCCTCTTTTTTCTAATATTATGAGTTATCGGGACATTATTCAATGAATTTGACTTATATAATATGTTAAGTAAGGAGATAGACCAAAAATGAACTTTACTTATCTTTAACATTTATAAATAATTATGATATAAAAAATAACCAATTTACTTAGTTATAAAATTTAATGTTAAATTTAATTGAGTTTAAATAATCATATAAATTTGTATTTAATTTTTAGAGATGAATTATTTTTATTATCTTCTTAAGGAATTCCAAATGCGATAATTATTTAGTTAAAAATTAAGTAAAATAAATGATACAAAAAATTCTAAAAGAGAATTAAATATATAGAATTGTTTTATTTAATTTTTTATAATAATATATAATTTCAAGTAGGTTTTAATATAATATATTGAAATTCCATATTTTTATTGATATTTTTAAATTTAATTTTTTAAAATAATTTTCAAATTGACAATATTGTTGTTTTATAATAAATGATATTTTATTTAGAAATTTAAATTTTAAAAAATATCATATAATATTTCAAATGATTTTTAGATGTTAATAAATATAAAATATGGTCTTTTAAAGGACCAATTTACCTTTTATATTTAACATATTGGATTTTAAATAGAAATACATTGTTAGCATGGTTTGGGTTAAGGGAGTGTTTTTGCACTTTACATGAAATTTTTTTAAAATTAATTTCAACCGCATGATAGATATATTTTTTTATAAATTAGATATAATATTTATAATTAAGTGGGTATATATTTTTAAATATATCACACATTTTTGTATTCTTCTTGGTTAAATTAATTAGTTTAGAAAAGTAGTTACCATAATAAAAACTAAAAATATAAATGTTCAGAAACATAGAAGTTATCAAACAAAATAATAAAAATGAACTTATTTTTGTGTGTTGGGTATTTTTATAGAACATTATTCCCATTTACTCCATTATATTCCATTTTTAATAAACATAATTTAAGGGATACCTCCCAATAGTGTTTACCTTATAGTATTTACAAGAATGCCACCACTCCTCAATAAAAAGGTATTCACTCTTCTCTTATCTCACACAACTCAAACTAGTTTGGGTTAACAAAACCATTAAATAATACTCTAAAAAACCTCTCATATCAAAATAGAATCTTAAATATGTGTATAAATCTATCCAAGTAATCCCTATTGTGAAAATTAAAAGGAGTTTCTGAAAGAAGAGGTAACATTCTTCCATAAGATCTTTTGTTTTATTTTCTTTCTCCACCTGTGAAATTATTCTTGGTAAATGAATATGTAATTTCATAATTATCCTAAATATATTGATATGTTTTTTTAATGGTTTAACCTACACATACACACACTTCTATCAAATTCATAATGAACATACCATTCATGTGTACGACGGACTACAACCTAACGAAATTACGTCATATGTTTCCCCTTTACCACCTATCTTGTTGGGAATTATGGTGAAAATAATATTTTTATATTATATATATGATATTTATGATGTAGTTTTTCTTTTTTAATTATTATATATAACATACCTTCATGGTTTCCATTTTTTGGGAATACGATAACTTCCTTTTTGGATGTGTGGACTACCACCTCCTCAAAACGATATGATTCATTCACATTTTACATGGAATGTATTAAGGGTTAGTTGAGTGAAATTATATGATATAGATGGAATAATAATTATACTATAATTATAATATATATACATATATATCATTTAATATCTTTTATTAAATACATATGAAAAATAGAAACAACGTTCATGCATACGTATGACCTACAATCTCCATGAACGGTGTATTTCATTTCTTATTTATATCTTTATAGATAATTATAACAAATTATATACTAAAAATATATGATATTTATATAATTTTTTACATTCATAATTAATTTAATTATAATTTGATTAAGAGTATCAATAATAAAAAGTCCAAACATATAGGAAAAATTAAGCAAATATATCCCAAAACAAAACATTAACATAGAATTGTTATTAAATGGGTAATATGAATTCATAATCAAATAATAAATGGTATTATATATAATAATATGATATTTGGTAGATTTATAATAAACATATATTTATTATATAGGAGTTTTTAATGTGAATAATGAAATTCAACACTTAAGGTAATGGTTTTCTCATATCCCTTTTATTTTTATGAGCCTTGTGCCATACTCACCACTCAAATATTTTGTGTGGTGTACATAATTCCCATGAATGTATTCGATGAATGTTACAATTAGATTAATTTTTATTTAAATAACCATTTTTATCTCAATTTAAGGATTTTTATGTTTCAAAAGTTACCAAATCTATAAATAAATTTTGTCTCAGTTTTCTTTCTTTGAGACAGATTCCATGTTATACACCTATATTCTTCTACTAATTGTATAAAATTCCATTTGAAATTTAATTTTATGTTCATCCTTATTTTGATGACATTGTATGCTTCATATAATGTCATTTTTTACATGGGTAGTATGATTCAATGTTACCAAGTGGTTATATTCAATGGCAATAGTCTCATCATTTATCAGGATTGTTTATGAATGTGATTTTTTTTGTGACATGTTAAGATCCATATTTATAGAATCATAATTAGTTTTATGATACTATGTATAGGCAGGATATCATCATTTATTTCTACCATTTTTTCACATTTGGATACTTAAGATAATTAATAAAATGTTTTTATGAATATATTACCTCATTTCTATCTTCGGTCAGAAATCTATTTTATTCAAAATCCCATGTTTCAAAAAATTTATTTAAAATGTTATTTTTGGATAATTTTCAAGGAAATTTTAATTTTAAAAATTTTCTATGGTTTTTAAAAATTACTTCATATTTTTTCAATGCTATTTTCCAATAAAAATGTTTTAAAGATGATTTTAAGACTTTTTTGAAATTTTTTCATGTATTTTAAAAGAAAAATATTTCAAAAATGCCTTATGATCTAAAAATAGTTTTTCAAATAGGAAAATTTATTTTCTCAAAGAAATTGTTTAGTTGAAATTTTATATATTTCTTTCTTAGAAAAATTCTTTTGAAATAGTTTTAAGAAAGAATTTTTATGAAAATAATATTTTCATTAATAAATGTTATATTTCATTATTAAAAATTAGTTTCCTTATAAGATGACATAATTTTTCATATTTTATAATTAATTGGGATATGATCATTGAATATTATTCATATAATTTCTTAAATGGTTCATTTTTTCAGGGAATGGCGTTTATGACACTCATTTCTCTTCAAAGACTTATATGATTTTGAAACCCATATCTTTCAATAGGTTATTATTTCATGGAATTATTATTATATATATTTATTTTATATAAGTAATTATATGATAAAATTTTTATGATACCCTTTTCGTTTCATGTGTTATGATATGATGTTTATAAAACTCTTCTCTTTTTATGGGTCATGTTTTGATGAAAGTTTTATTATCTTATGACACGTATCTTTATGATATTATTATGTGATGGTTGGGACCTATATATCAATCCAATTATTTGGGTAAAGATTTATATATCATGAGATAATGATGGGAAACAAGTTGACAATCTTGATCAACAATGGGAAATAGGTCTGTCCTGATCCAAGATTTGCAATAGGTGTGTCTTGATCAACAATGGGAAGATAGGGATACTTGATCCAATATAGAAGGATTTGGAAATTTGATCCACTATGTGAATATGGGGAATGCTGATCTACTAATGGAATATGGGGAACATTGTTCCACTATGGGATAAAAGGGAATACTAATCCTTTATAAGGTCCGGACTCTGACTGATGATTGTGGTGTGTCCCACCCAATTTGTGCAGTGCCCATGAAGTGCCCTGATAAGTTTTTCCAATGATCCTTTTCTTATAGGGAATGATGTTTCTTGTATTACACAGTTACATGTCTTATTCCTAATTTATTATATAGTGTATGATTCTCTTTATTCACTCACGATTCATGTCTTATGAACTATCAATATTTATGATATGACTCATGTATATGATCTTTGATATTCATGGTATGATCTTCTAATGTTATGTCCATGTTATCATATACTTATTTTCATGATTATTCTTATGTATCTCCCTTGTTAACCCATACTGATCATATAAGATCAAAATTTATTATGTTTCCTTTCCCCATATTATAAATAATGGTTTTATGTATAATAATTAAAGGGTAATATCTTTATGGAAAACAATCATAATCTTTTTCCATGTTAGAAAACTTTGTTCCAAGATTCCAAAGAAACTAAACTATTAAGGTCCCCAGGAATGTACTTTTTAATTCACTAAATTTTTATCTATATATATTTAATATCCATGAATGTTAATCCTGGGTCATTATACTTGGGAAATAGACCATCCATTCATAGGTTTAGGTTTAAGGAATATAATGTTCTTGCTTGTGCTATCTTCCATGGAATAGAATGTACACAATTAGACTAGTTAGGGCTCAGTTCTATATTAGGTAAGAGTAAGGTTATATTATTATTTATTTTTAGGGATTAGTTTTGGTATGTATGCCATTATTAGTTGAGGTAAAATTTTGATATTTTAGTTATTTTCTCACCTTCCATTCTTTGTATCTTTTTATTCTTGGGCTTGGTTATATATATATATATATATATATATATATATATATATATATATATATATATATCAATTATTTCCATTACATTTATAATTTTAATTATAATTAATAATCTAACCATATTAACCTCATAGGTTATATCATCTCATGAAAACATCTTGCATATGGGGAGGATTACATGAGGCTATTTGGTAAACTGGCCTTGAGAACAAGTTCCGTTGGGTGAGGTATTAAAAAATGATATCAGAGGGGGTGTTTCCTTTTCTACTATTTGGTCATTGTATATTTACAACTAGGATTGTGTCCAAACATGGTAATGTATTTTTTCTTGGGAGTGATCACACACAGGTACCTTAGAAACCCAATGTTTCCATGGATTGGACTTGATGTTTTAGACTTAATTATTATGATTATAATTTATTTTCACATTATGAAAGATGCATAGTGTGTGATTTTCCTGGTTAACAAAATTTAACTCTTGTATTGGAATGGAAAGAAGACATGGATATGTTTATGAATCATTCAAGAAATTAGCGATTCTCATTACATGCATCATTCTAGGGATATGAGTTTTTTATATCAATTGTATCATTATTTTGATTTTTATTAGATTTGAAACATATTTCCCTGGTTATATATCTTTAATTTTTGTATGTCTATGGTCTATATTTTTACTAGAAATATGTGGTATAGTGCTAAGAATGTATGAAACATCATATAAGCTTTTTTATCATATGGTTATGATGGAATCTTACTTGAAACATTCTAGGGATAATATATTAATGCATATGAAGATATAAATTTATTTTAAGTGATCTATGTTAAAAAAGGTTCTAGTATGCATCCTATGCAGGTTTCCCCTCATATCAGGTGAATTACACTTAATTTAATCAATCCTTATAAATTTTTATTTTTTATCATTGATACTATATAAAAAATTGATAAATTATGGAATTTTATTAGTATAGTTCATGTAGGAAACCAAGAATAATTATTCCACTGTTGATTTTTAATTGATAACTATTTATGTTTTCCTTTAGAATTTAAAAATTAGGACTCTGGGGTAATGGATGTCATTTAGGAAAATGTGAATTTTATGGGAAATGACAGTTGGGTTAAATAAAATTATAGTAAGAAACCTGTAAAGTTTATTTATCTATATATTGAGAATGAAGTTAAATTTAATATAACTTTTAATGTGATCCTTGATAAATGGAAATAAATTCATAAAGTAAACATGTATTTTTTTACCCTTAAGTGGATAAGGTAACATATATCCCTCATATGATTGATTTGACCTTGTGTATATGTAGTGAAGGATGCTATGAGAACCCAATTTAAAGGGATTCTATATTATGTGTTAATATAGACCCCATTAATTTGGTGTCAATTGGTAAATGATGTAGTGAACCTAGAAAGGGTAGTGGTTCTATATGAATAGATTATGATTATAGAAACTCTATGATGTATAGTGGTTTTCTAAGACTCGTGTGTCTTATGTCATATCTGAGAGTGAGTATGGATGGTGGGGTTTACATTTTTGTATGAGTCCTTGAGATGGATGTTTAGCAAGATAGATTATGGGGATCGTGAGTTTGGAATAGTGGGATGTTGGTTATAGGGAATGAATAATATATATTTTTACCCATATGTTATGTGAATGGTAGTAGGGCCTAGTATCCCCTGAGGTTGACTCATGTTATGTGAGGCGATGCATTATGACCATTTAGAGTAAACCGTGAGAGTTGTTGACTGGATCTTGTGATATTCCATAGTGGTGTAAGGAAGGGGTAGATATGTTGGTTTATACATTTGGTGTAATTTTGGTTCTTCAATGTGTTTATATGGTATAATTGAGATACTAGATCATACGGCCCTGTGTCTAAGCCAGTTTTGAAGGTAAATATCATCCAGATTCCTAATTAGAAAAGTTTTGGATGTGTTTTTAGTAGAAAATGGTAGCTTAAGAAATCATTAGGAATTAGAATTGAAATTAGGGTGATGTTAGTCATGGATATATTTGTGATATGTTTGTGATGCCAATATTGTTCAATGAGGGAATCTAATATGTGTCATGTTAGAAACTTCTAGTGGCATGTGATATTTCTTGGTCATAAGCATGGTCATTAGACCGGGGACACTCAAATCATGGCAGGATAAGCCCCATTATATACATTGGTCATGGTGGAGGTTTCACCCATGGGTCTTGATGATATTAGTTGATATGGGAACAAACACTCCATGTTAAATGGAATTTTATGTTATCATTGGGTCTTAGATTAGTGCATGTGAGTTATGACTAGGTTAAGGATACTATATAGGTGATTCCTAAAATTTTTTAGAAATGGATGTACTAGGGGAGTAAATTCTTAGTATCAATGTAGGGGTATAGGGTAATATATTTTGAGTCCCAAAACACATTCATGTACGAGTTGTACATTTAGCTACTTAGAAAGAGTTTGGTTGGAATCTTGCGTATTTGAGGCAACTCTTGTAGGTCGGATGTCATGTGTTAGACCTTGGTATAACTGAGGTGACTGATTTTGAATAGGAGTAATGAGGATATTTTTGGTAATGTAAGGATGACCTATGTGTCAAATGGTCTGTTCTTGGGTTTATGAGACTGGTTTGGACATGAAACATATCATTAGAGCATGGGACGATTACTGTGATCATGTGGTGTATGTAAATACAACAAATCTGATTCAAATGACCAAGGAAGTGTTCATTAGAAAGCATGGTTTTTGCTAGGTTTTGGGTCATTCAGTGGTTGTGTTCAATCATAGGGTTTATTACCATGATTATAAATTTCGTCTTAGATGCTAAAGGTTTTTTTAGAACTATAAAATATCCATAGTTCATAGGGTTGGTGGTGGTTTGTATGGGAGTGTGGTGACATTGTGAGTCCATGAAATCGATCCTAGTTAATTTTTTATAAGACTCTGAGTGTGGTTCATGAGTAAAGACACAAGTGTGATGATTGTAGAACCCATCATTTTCATTTCTCAGGGAGTAGTGTAAGAAAATATCTATTCTAGGGATACCAACAAATGAAATGTATGGATTGTACCTCACTCTAAATAGAAATTGAAAAGTACCAAGGATGGAATTCTATGGTCTAAAAAAGTTACTTCATGATGATTGATGTAATTCTTGAGTTTTAAATGGATTGGTCACATCCATCCATAATTTTAAATGATATATGTTTTATAGTAAATGAGATTATGTTGTTAATCTAATGGGTTCATGGAAATAAAATCATACAGTATGGAGAATCATGTTGGGAACGAGAGTTTAATCTTTGGGAAAGAAGGTTTGTTGATGTTTGGGACTAGTCATTGTATTTTTATAATGGAACAATATTTTAGTGCATGTATTATTCATTATAATCCAGATTACTTTGGTAATTAATGGGTTTTTTCACTCTAATGATAGTCAATGTCTGTATGGATGTTTTAGGCTCAAGACTAAATGTGGTGATCTAATCATGGCATGATGTTGTGGCACACTATTCCTCAGTTTAGAGCTTGGGGAATCATGCATGTGATCAATTTTTTTACCATGGATTCACAGTAGAGGAAAGTTTTATACATTAGTGTGTTTTGTGGATGATTACATGATGATCCAAGGGATAAGGGGGTCATGGTTTTTAGTTTTTATGGTGAAACATCTTAAAAATTTTATTGTTCATATGGAGGGATGGTTTATGTTGGTTCATCCATCTATTTCCTTATGGATTTAGATGTGGTGAGTAGGAAAACATTGAAGGAGATTTATTTTTGATGAAAAAGTTAGTTTTTGGGTGTTATCCAAGTAATTCCACTAAAGTGTCAATGTTTAGAGCCTTTCATGAATTTTAAACACATGACAATTTAGATTAAATATGTAAAATTATATTTTGGCACCAATGTTTTAGGGAATATCACATGTGTTGATTTATGGTGCATCAGCAAACTTCCCAATGGATTGTTGGACCACTAAGGAAAATATTTTGTAGTGAAACTAGGATTGTTGGAAGTGTATTATTCCAAGTGACATTGTTTGATGACCACCATGAATTATTGGAGATGAGAAGTGTTATGGTGGGGATTTTTTGAAACCCAATGTCTATACAGCTTATAAATTCTTGATGAAAATTGAGTTTTGAGGACTATTAGGTATTTTTTAAAATCGATTCTTTGATCAAGAACCCAATAGTCATGACATTTAAATGGAAGGTTTATTTATGTGGTTTTAGGACTAAGATGTTACCTGATTCCCTAATTAAGTTATAGGAGATTTACGGTTTTAATTTCTAGTTTCTTAGAGAGCAGTCCAGGGATCTGAGTTAGAGCATAGTTAGTGATAATTGTTAGCCCGATCACATGATTTTTTATAGGTTCTCAACTTTGTAAATTATACGAGGGTATTTACCAAAATGTGAAAATTCTATAATAAATTAAATATCAATTTCACTCATTTTTTGCATGGTGAGTTAAAATATGTGTCCTACACATATGTAAAAGTGTGTCCCAAGTAGATAAGCATGTAATATTGGTACACGATATGGGAACTCATGTGTAAAAAATGTTTTCCACTTAAAATGTAAATATTTTTAGAATTCCCACTTCAACCCTTTATGTTTTAAGCTGATTTTTAACCCTTTATTTAAAATAATCCTACACAAGACACTCCCTAACTCTCCCAGGGTGGTCCTCCCATATTCCTTGTTAATTATAGGATATGTAACATACGTTGGAAAGATTGAGTTTTTTCTACCTATACTCTTCCCTATATTATGGTATTATCTCACTATCGAAAGGTATTATGGAAGATTTATCTAATATGATCATTTTTTGGGTGTTTGTATAGTTTCTAATTTACTTCCAACTTAATCTGAACATGTGATAAATACTTGATGTGTATGCTTTCATAAGTTTGTGGTAGGTGGTGCCTTCTATATAGCCCATATATATACCTCATTTCTAGATGTATTCATGGTGCGGTGATAACAGAAATGTTATGCTTGAACTTTTCTTGAACAAATTATTTTAAATAGATATTTTCCTTATAAAAGGACCCCTATTTATTTTTCAATGATAAATAGAACAAGAACCCTAGTGAAACACATAGGGGATGATATGATCAAGGAATAGACATGTTTATGGAATATTATTTGTATAAATTAATTGTAATTTTGTAAAGGGACTTTTATGCATGGAAATATAAAAATGGAATTATGAATTTTCACAATGGATTTGAGATTTGTTTCTATATATATCAATTTCATAAATTTGAGTTGGAAAATTATGAGGATTATCTTTTTGGAAAATTAATGAAACATTTTTTAAAATGGAAAAGGGGTTGAGAAAGTGGATATCCCATGGTAATGTGTTGTAATTATCAAAATGGTAAAATTTTTAGGAGTTGTGAAATGACATTGGGTAAATTTAATTGAGAAAATAATTGTAATGATTGGTATAAAAGGTCTATAAAGAGGTCCTTGGGGTGTTTTTAATGATTTATAAGTTACATTATTTAATTTTATTTCACAGATAACCGATAATGGTTAAATGTATGTATTTTTATGTGATAATGGGTTGTAATGAATTGAGAGGTTTCCTTATATTTAGAAAGGTCTTGAAATGTGTGGGATGTAATGATAATTCCATAGATTAAACTAGGGGTATCATATGAATACTATGGTATGATGAAAACCTTGGATCCATAGTGGTCCAATGCTATGGAATCCCTCAAGCGAGTCATTGGATTTTTCTATATTTATTTTCCTGAATCCATCAGGGTATGTCCCCATTAGATTTAGATAATAACTATATTTTCCAGTTCCTATATATTAATTTCATAGATTCATGTGATGTACCTTGGTCAAAGACAATATATGATCTCCCTAGATTTATCCAGGTTATGTGTAGGGGAATGCATCAAGAGTAAGAATTTAGATCCCATTTGAAAGTACTAAGGAATGCCAAGGATGTTTTTTTAGCCATGAATGATAGTTCATATTAGAGAAACTCTAATGGCCAACACTCCCTTAAATTAACTATGGAGTTTATTATGAGGTAATTTCTACTAGAGCCACATGGATTCCCTTAAGTTGTGGCCACCATGGTTTCCCTAGTGGTATACTCTTGAAATAGTCAAGATATGACAAGTAGAAATATTAGACAGTCACTAAATATGACTGAATCAAGTATAAACCAGTTTCAAGTCTCACCATAGAGCATGGGCATTGTTGATTGGCTTAATAATTTTTTAAAAATTTTAAAATGTTAATAATTAATTTGAATCCGCTTTTCCAATAAAATGTTTAAATAGATTCATGGGTATTTATATAACTCCTATATGAAATTTCTTATGGAGTGTGTATTTTTGGGATGTTATTAGTTGTGGACTACTAAGTATTACTCACACACAACTCAATTCCACCATGAAAATTATTTAATCTAGTATAAGTTAATTTGATCATAACTTCATGTTATGGTATAGGACCATTATTGCTTGTGTTTTACATCCTTGGTGTGGATTATGGATAACAAGACCAAGAAGGACTCAAGAATTTCTTAGGGAATTCTTTCAAATTATTTTTATTTGTTATATTATTAATTTTTATGTGATACACCCACATTTGATTGGATTTTTATTGAATAGATTTTTTTATTATGTTTGAATTTAGATATTGTAGTTATTATTTCACTTTCCCATATTTGCATGAATTGATTTTTGGAGTTTTTAATATATATTTTAAATATTTCCATTTTTGACCGCTTTAATATGAGGGAAAAGTATCCCCATATAACCTCACATACCCCCACCACAAGTCAGTTCACTATATCATTTAGGTATGTGTGCTTGGGGACATGTCATGTAATAGCACAAAGTACCAATTTAGTGCCTCCCAGGGTAGCGAATTATAAAACATATCCCACTTCATAGAGTTAATATAATCCTTTTATTACATAATCCTGAAAATATTCCACCATTGATCTGATTCTCTGAACAATCGATAAATAACCAAAATAACCTTTTCAAAATCTAAACACTTGCAGATAAATAATTTATTTTAAATGGTACTAATCCATTATTAAAAAATTACTGGATTAATATAACAATTAAACTACGGTAGAAAATTCATCATGAAGGACTCTACAAAACATTATTCCCACCATTGCTTATTTTGATGTTTAGCATTATTCATGGCTTGATAAAGTTGTGTAAGAATAAAAACATTATTTTTTATTCCTTCTCTAATAACATGTGGTTACTAAAGAGTAATAAAATTGAATTTTTCATCATATTAATCATTAAAACAATTCCTTCATGTTTCAACCATTTAATATCAATAACCATTTTTAAAAACCAAATAATCAAGAAAAACATTTATAGGATGTATAAATTCTAACACATTATTTTAAAACTATAACACCTTGTGTTTAACATTTTTCATCCATTATAATCTTATATTAAAATCATTTAAAATGGATCATAGTGAAATTTTTAATTTAAAAAACCATGTCCCTAGGGAGTGTCTATCCAGGAGATCCGTATTAGGCCCACTTATCATGCACCACTGTTGATTGAGTAAATACTCAATCAATCCCATTCAAAGTTATTACCCCAAGGAGAAACTATTCCACAGACACATCGACATACATGTATCCATATAGAGATATATTTTATATAATATCCACTATAATTTTTTACCAAATAATAGCATCTTCTCATATTCCTAGGATTATAGTAAGGGTTATAACTAAGCATTCCTCAGCCTAGTTTCTAGAAATAACAAAACCTTGGTCTGATACCATCTAAGGATCTCCAAGAACTTCATAATTAAGTATTAGATATGATGAAATTATAATTAATTACATATAATTATGATCCATGCTACAAAATTAAATGTTTATTCTTTTTGGAAACATGGATACATACACAACATATACATAAAATATATACATTATCTCCCATTTAGTTTTTCCAAACTAGCACAGTTCTTAGACATATCATTCTTCTAACCTTTAACCTTATCTTATGGAATAGAATTCATAATAGAGGGTGATCTTAGATTCTCAAAATGGTAGTCAGGGTAGATGTTGTAACACCCGAAAAAATTATACATGAATAACTTTTTATTCTATGGCATGTATGACACCTAAAACCAAGTATATAAAGGAATATAATTTCAGAAGACATTGAGATATATTTAATACTTTAACTAAATTTAATATATACTATATCTTGGAATGAACACAATACTTAGTTAGTATTCATTATATGCATCAAATACTTTCTTCGATACCTTATGTTACTTGAAAGACCGAGTTTTACCGAATAACAATATATTATTAAAATATTATTATTTAATATAATAAAATATAACCAATACTAGAAATTAGTAGTTATTAGTAAAATTATCTTACATATAAAAATATATGGTATAGAAAAATATAAAATGAATTTATTGTTTTCTAATTAATTAGAAATGAATATAGAAACCCATTGAATATAAAGGAAATATTTTTCTGCTCACAAAGGTGTTTTGTCATAATAAATTAAATTAATTACAATTATTGAATTATATTAATGATATATATGTTATATAATCAATAAAATATTTCTAAAATTCATCCATTATTTTTTATACGCATAAAATAAGAACAGACCCAATTTTATACATAAAAGTAAAATTTTCATGAATTTTTTTCCATCTTTTGATGGAGACAATTCCTTAAAACTAAATTTTTGAAATTTAAAAAAATATTTATGTCAAAATAAAATAAATTTTAAAAATTAGAAAATAAAAAATATATTAAGGTGGGTTTTTGTTCTTAGGGTGGATTTTTGGTATTTTTCTAAGAAGTTTCATTTTTTTTGATGAATAGTGAAAATACTTAATTTTAATTGAAAACTAATTTTTCATATATTTTATTTATATAGTTATTTTTTATTTTAATTTGGTTTTAATGTATATTTAGTTCAATAATACATCAATTAATCCAATTTAGTTAATTTTAATTAGTTTTTCATTGAAAGTTTATATAAAATCTTGGTATACTTTTCAACATATTCACTATAAAAAAATGATTTGTCCTCCCATCTATAGAATTAATTTTAAATTAGTTTGTACCACTTACGTGATTGTAATTTTTAAAAATGGATTTCATATTTGAAATATTAATATTTTATAATGTCTAATATTTTCAACTTATTATTCACCAAAAATAATTGTTCATGTAATTAAAATTAACTTTAACGATTAAAGTAAAATTAAGCTTGACAAGTGACTAAACATTAAACATAAGGGCCAAAATTACATAGATACATTTCTATAACCTATTTTATAGCCATATTTAGACCATATATTCCCTTATATAAATTGTTTTCCATTATTAGAGGCATAAAATGTAAGGTAGATCTCACAGTAATGTTTAACTTTTTATATTTACAAGAATGTCATTCATCCTCCACTATAAAAAAATTCAACCCTCCCACTTATTCACTCAACTCAAGCCCTTTCTAACATAAAAAACAAACCCAAATAATCTCTCATATTATACCTATTTTCAAATATGCATTAATTTTTTAATAAATCCAACCAAGGAATTCTTTTGGTATAAACGAAAAGAAGTGATAAAAATAAGAGGTAACGTTTTTCAACAATCATTTTTTGTTTTATTTATATCTCCACCACTTAAATTAAATTTATTTCATGGTTATATAATAAAATCAGTATCATAAATATACATAGTTATGGTAATGATAATATTTTAACCTTTACTTTCACCAAAATCCATCAAATGAGATGCATAATCACTGTTTGTGTGTATGTTTGACTAATTCTGCACGAACTGATGTCATTCATTCTTCCATTTACCCCCTTTTAGGGTTGGAAATAATGATTTATTTATAGTTTATATATGATATATATAGTATTTATAATTTATTTATGTTTTTTAATAATTCTTATGTAACTTATACATTAAAACATACCTTTTTGGAAATAAGATAACATTGATTATGGATGTGTGGACCACTGCCTCCTCAAAGTGATGTGATTTGTTCATGCAATAGATAGAATGTATTAATGATGATTTTAATAATAATATGTGACATGTATGATATAAATTTTATACTAAAATTATAATATATTTATATATTTCAATTACTTTTCATTATTTTTGAATGGAAAAATAAATACAAGTACCGTTCATGAGTACTTACGTCCTACCATCTCCATCAATGATGCATTTCATTTTCTATATCCAAATATTATGGATTATAATACATTTATACATACATACATATATATATATATAATATATGATAATTACATCATGGTTTAAATTATGAAAATTATGAAATCAGGATATACATAAGAAGAACGTATAATAACCATTCAAAACACACTCGAAAAACAAAGAAGTTGTTACTCCAAACGATGAAAATAAGGAAACTTTATTAATGGATAGGTAATAAGATATTATAAAAGAATCATATATGTTATTATAAATATTATTATGTTTATTTAATAAGTTATTGAAATTATAAAAAATATTATATAATATGTCAAAGTAATTTCACCTGAAAGGAAACACGACGTAAGGAACTCTTGTCTCACTTTTACTATCATGAGGCATACGCCATATTCACAACTTCTTTATTTTTTGTGGTGTATATTATGCCCATAATTTATTTTATATCATGAATAAATTTATATTCTTGGTATCTAAATTTTCATTTTATTTCATTTATTTTATAGAACTTATAATTCATAAATTGCCAAGTGTCAAGAGATTTCATCTCAATTTAATTTCCATTGAGAATTATTTTTTATTATACATCGATTCAGTTTAATGTGGTGTATATAGTACCCATTTTTAATTTAATATCATGATTAACTTAAGCTTCATGGTATTTTAAGTTTCAATTTTAACTATCTCATTCAATGGATTTTGACTTGAAATTTACCAAGTGGTAAAATTTATATTTGAACATTTAAATATTTTTATTAAATAAAAAACACATACACATGTTAACTAACAACATGAAAAAAGAGGTATAACAAAATATAGGGGGTCTAAAGTGGTGATTTCCCATAGAATCACCCCTCGTAATATTTACACATCCAAGTAGAAGAAAACCAAAATTAGAAAAGGAGTTAGTACTATCACTATTGACCGATGAAGCCAAGTAGTTTGTTGCTTGATTCCCTTATCACCAAGTGTGATGGAGGGTAGTGTGATATTTGATTAGGGTTATACACCTATGGATATGATAGATAATAGACCAGGGGATAAAAATATGATTTTCAAGTGAGTGAAGGATGATGGTTGAATCCAATTCAATGGCTGTGAGATAAATATTATTCACGCAACATAATTCCATTCCATTGTGCTCGGCGATGGCCTCCACTATAAGATAATCACCCTTCCCATAAGAAGCATGGAAGGAAATGATCATATATTTTCATGATTTACAAACTATTCCTCTTCCCCGCATGATTATGGTGCTATAATACACATCCAAATTGTTATTTAGACCAATAAAGGGTAGATCCCAATGAATCCAGCACCCCTAAGCCATCAAATTATGTCTTGGTGGAGAAGGCCTACATGGATTCACGATGTAATAAAGAGATGGGGACAACTCACAAATTGTATGGAACATATACTGATATTAAATCTAGAATTTATCTTTACGTGACATGATGCAATTTGAGTTACTAACCCCTTCATAATGGGATATATTTCAAGAATTATGTATACCATTTTTATATATGGGGTTCACTTTGATAGTTATTTTATTAAATTGTAAATTATTGATAATGTTTTATCTTTTATTAAATACAGATATTTGATCATGATCATTTTTTTAAGAATTTAATCTCTAATGTGATATATGATGAATGCTTTGGACCGATATGGCACAGGTGGGGCCCGGTTATAGATATCCCCTCAATACATCAGTAGTATCATGGGACAAGTAAGCTGGCTATCCTTAGTGGGGTTTTCACCCATTGTGTTATAAACTATCTTATTAAATGTGTCGATGGTAAAGAAACCATTTACCTAGGAAACATGGAATCTAATAATTAATCATTTCCTTTATTTTGATTTCACTATGAAAAAATATATGGATAGATTTCATAATTAGTTTATTAAATAATTTCATGATGTTTAGTTATTTACCATTCAATATTTATTATTAGTTATCAAGTTATTTAAATAGAATGTGTATTTATTTATTTAATTATCCATATTTTTATGCACTCCCTCTCATTTTATTTATTACGTGGAATGTTTTTTCATTTATTACCTTTCTAGATTGATAATTCACGTTGATTCCTTATTTCTTCCGCTATGCTTAACCTATAATTAGAATTTGAGCTCACCCTTATTTATTACATTTTCCATGGAATCCATGAACTATACTAATAAATATTTTGAAGGATATTCTAATTTGGAATAATTTTATCCTTAAAAAGAAAGTGTTTTGTTGTAATTAGTGTATTAATTTTCAATACAAGACTCATGTATGTATCTAGTTTACCAGGACTATTAAACTATTTGGTACTTTGGGATTTGATTTATTATAATCATTCCAATATAATCGTAGTAAATACTGACTCTAGGCTTCTAGGGTTGGGGAAATATAGTGGTATTAGAGAATGTTTACTAGAAACCATGGGAGTAAGATTTAGGAAAACATATACTAGATAACATAACACTAAGATATAGTTTAAGGATAAGTATATAATAACACAATAATGATTCAATTAGATAGGTAATATGTGGTTTTCCATGAAATAAATCAATGTGTGGATACTATAACGAGACTTTTTTCTGGTACTAATATACCTATGGGTAACAAATCTGAAAAGTTTTATCAAGCCTGACATTACCATAACCTAGTACACAAAATGGGCCTTATTGTGCACATGGTTTGTCACTCTCTAGGGATATTATTAGAATAATTTACATTTTATTTAAAAACTATTATGATGTGTTTTAATAGATAACGAAAATGGATGAACTAAGTTATATCGTAGACCAAGGAGGGACCTCTATAGAAATAAAGCTGATAAAGTGTTTATGTTTGTAGGTTTTGTTGAAAATCATAGATAAATGGGTGTTTAGTGATTAACCTTGTATTAAACATATCCATCATATTTATTTTTTAAATCATATTAATATATTTTAGAAAAGGGAAAACATGAATACTAGTTAACTCTAGATCAAATCTAGCAAGTAGATGGGGAAAGAACCCAAGACTGAAGGAAGATAAGGGTTTCGTACCTACCAGAAGCCTACGCGATGTCCTAGTTAATGTGTCATTATTTTTATATAAAACTTTTTATGAATAAATATTAATTATGAACAAATAGTAATAGTTTTTAGGTTGAATGTTTAGTTTATAAAACATATTATTTTTGGAAAATAGATAAAACATATATAAATAATTGTATTATGAATCTTATGGCTCGTTAAAACAAATTTTGTCTTATTCTCACATAAAAAGGTCATTTTAGAATATCCATTTCATGGGTTAAGGGAAAAATAATAATTTTATTAAAGAACAAACAAAATATGAAATTATTATTATGAAATTGAAATGTATCTAGTAATTATATATCTTTATATTATTGGTCAATAAAAGAACTCATAAATATTATGAAATGGATCTTAAAAAAATGTTATCCTAATACCTTTATTTTTGTTGAATTTGTGATCTTTTAAATCATCATAGATTTATAGATTTGATTCCATAAACTTTACAACTACCATTAACTTTTTTTATGATCAGTGACCACAGTTTCCCACAATAAATATGTATTTTTATCATCTATTTACGTATCTCCACTTCCCACTAATGTAGTAATATTTAGGGACCTAGTTATGTTAGGTCCACTAGGTTGAATACCCTGAGAGGGGGGGTGAATCAGGGTATGACTAATTAAAAATTAAAGCTCGTTCTGATCTTGTTTTTCTGTTAAGCAAAACACTCTTCTCTCTCTTTCCTGCTACACAATATAAACAGAAAGTAAAGCAAGCATAGGACGCAGCAATTTTACTTGGTTCACCGCTAAGGGCTACGTACAAGGAGCATACGCCGACAAGTTTCTGGTCATACCAAGTCCACTATACTTCACTAGCTGTGGATTACAATGTTTGGGCTAGATCACTTCTAATCCCAGGCTCATGGCCTTTACAAGTTTAGGGTCAGCTCACTGCTTTCCCAAGGGTCACTCCATGTTTCTCTCTCTCTCTGGATCACTTCCGGTGGAGAGGATCACCTTCTTCCTCTTCCTAAGCTCACTGCTCTTGGAAGGAATCCACTCACAGTTTATAGATCTGTAGGTCTCTTCATTTTCATGAATGAATGCATCTCCCTCTGTGTGTAGATGCTCTGTTGAAGTACAACTTTCAACCGTAGATGAATATATCTTTGCACCGAAGGTATCGGGCGATGTACCAGCTTCCACGTAGTCCGAGAATCACTGTTGGAACAAAACCTTACTTGGCGCACAAGTCAATCTCGGCGCGCAAGTATCGGCGCACAAGTCACAACGGGCGCGCAAGTTCACCTCAGTCACTTGCGCGACACAATCTTCCCCAACTCCAAACTTGCGCGACTCTCCTCCTTTTACGCCCAAATCAATATTGGCGCACAACTACCAACTGGCGTGCAACTTCTAACACTGGCGCAAAACTTCAACCACTGGCGCACAACTTCACTTGTGCGACCCACACTCACCACTTGCGCGACCACCACACCTACGCGACGGGAGCTCTGATTTCTCAAAGTGTTGAACTCTGATGAGAATAAGGAGGGGTGGTATAGTATTTATAGGCAATCTGACCACCCTGCGCGATGGCGCGCAAGTCACCTGCGCGACCCAATTTCAGCGCGCAAGTCCCCTGTCATTTAGACACTTGCGTGACCAACTCCCAAACTTGCGCGAACCTTTTTCCTTTTCCATATTTTGATCTTCTGATCTTGAAAAACATATGGCACGCAAGTTTCCTATACTCCAAGTCCCCGGCGTGCAAGTCCTTTTTCCAAAAACACTTTTCTTCATTTGCCGATTTTCAGGCCCTAAAATTTGGCAAACACTGGAAAATGGCGCCACCTTGTATCTGTTCTTTTGTACCGCCTCCAGATCATCCATTCCTTTTATCGACGTTCTTGAATCAACCCTGGATCATTTACCTCAGCTCTTGAACTCGACATTCCACCATGAAATCCTCTTTGTCAACAAATTTGTATGTCATTGTTTTGCTTTGTCAACAATCACTACTCAGATGTCCACTTTGTCAACAAACACAATCACCTCAAAAATGCTTCAATGATACCTTGAGGGATTTTTTCCCAACAATCTCCCCCTTTGGGTTTGTTAACAACTCTTCCAAAACAAAGATACGTCGTTGATTCTTCAGCCTCCATTCACCTCATTACGATTCTGATAGCGATCAAGGATTTACTCAACACATACTCTAAGCCCACATGAGCAATGCTCGGCGTGAGAAACAAGAGTAAATGAAAAGTTCATCAATGAATCACTTTATCTCTAACATCCACTATTAACACCAAACTGATACCAATTGTTGATGGATTTTTTGGAAGACCAATGTTTAGTTTGGAAATAGTCTTACCACTTTCCAACACCACTCTTCTGCTTTTATCACGATCCTCAGCTGTCGTGATATCTATTCTTTGATCAATCACTTCTAGCATCGTCAGATTTAATACTCTCCCCCTTTCTCATTTCTCCCCCTATCTGGCTGCTCCACTGGTCAGCTTCTCCCTATATCTGTCATGATTTCTCGTATAGCCACACTGTCTCCCCCTTGAATAATCACTATTTTCTCCCCCTTTGTCAACAAACCCAAAAGGTCACTCTTTTGTAGGTTGTACCATAGTAGAGAACACATATCAGCATATTAGGGAAAACATATCATACCTCGGGGAGAGAGGGGGGGTCCCACATCCATACTATTTTAAGTGCGGGGAATCGACTGAACTCCCAGAGCCAGTCGATGCCTCTCAAAAGCTTCATTGGGTAAGGCCTTTGTCAGAATGTATGCAACCTGTAGCTCTGTAGGCACGTACTCCAACTTCACGATTCCCTACTCAACCTTCTCCTTGATAAAATGATACTTTATCTCAATGTGCTTTGTCCTTGAGTGATGAACTGGATTTTTTCTAAGATTGATAGCACTTGAGTTATCACACTAGATTCCGATCGGAGACTTCACTTCAACTCCCATATCTTCAAGTTGCTGCTTCATCCACAATAACTGTGTGCATGCCTGAGTGGCCGCAATATACTCAGCTTCTGTGGTGCTCAATGAAATGCAATCTTGCTTCTTACTTAGCCAAGAAATACACAATCCACCAAGATAGAAAGCACCACCTGACGTTGATTTCCTATCATCCGTTGAACCGGCCCAGTCTGCATCAGTATAACCCAATAACTCTATCTGGGATTTATCAGTATATGTCAAGCCAAAATCCATTGTGCCCTGGATATACTGAAGTATTCTTTTCACTGCAAGCATGTGGCTTTACTTGGGATTGCTCTGGTATCTCGCTGCTTGGCATGTGGCGAAAACAATATCAGGCCTTATTGCAGTCAAGTACAACAAACTTCCAATAATTTGCCTGTATTCTATGATATTAACTGCCTTGCCATATTCATCTTTCGATAATTTCATCCGGGTGGCAACCGGAGTCTTCATCTCCTTGGAATTTTCCATTCCAAACCTTCTCAGGACCTCCTTGGCATATTTAGATTGAGAAATGAATGTCCCATTCCTTCCTTGTGTCACCTGTAGACCAAGGAAAAACGTTAGCTCTCCAATCATTGACATTTCAAACTCATTTTTCATGAATTCGGAAAACTGTCTGCACTGTGCTTCATTTGATCTTCCAAATATTATGTCATCGACATAAACCAACACCATCATCCTCTGATTACTTTCATTACTGAAATAGAGATTATAGTCAACTCCTCCACACTAAAAACCAAGCTTCTTCAAGTACTGATCAAGCCTTGAGTACCATGCCCTTGGTGCTTGTTTCAGCCCATACAACGCCTTCTTCAGCCTGCAAACTTTGTTCTCATCCTCATGAATGAGAAAACCATCTGGCTGCTCAATATACACTTCCTCTTCCAGAACACCATTCAAGAATGCAGATTTGACATCCATCTGGAACACTTTGAACATCCTTTGCACTGCAATGGCTAGGAATAATCTTATTGTCTCCAGCCTTGCAACCGGTGCAAATGTCTCATCAACATCTATTCCTTCGATCTGGGAGTACCCCTTGCACACTGGACGTGCTTTGTTCCGAATTATTGTGCCATCTTCATTCATCTTGTTGCGATAGACCCATTTGGTCCCAATTACATTCTTTTCTTCTGGCCTCGAAACAATCTCCCATGTCTGGTTCTTCTCAATTTGATCAAGCTCTTCATTCATAGCCTAAACCCAGTTTTCATCTTCAGCTGCATCGGAAAAAAATTTCGGCTCCACCTGAGATAAAAACGATGTTTGTTGTAATGATTTCATTCTTCGAGTCTGAACTGGAGCTGTCTGATCACCAATGATATTTTGCCTATCAATTTCAGCTCGACTTTTTGGCTTCCTTGCAGATACAGATTTGATACTTTCTTGTTCATCATCAGTGTCTTCTTCTGAGTCAGCCTCTGCCACTTCTACCCCCCTATGTTGCTTACCTCGTCATCACTTTCATCCAGAACCAGTTCACTGGGTCGTTGAGCAGTCTATTCATTTTCGACTATATTGACATCATTGCTCTCAACAATTTTTCCTAGCCTCTTGTTGAAGCATTTATATGCTTTTCTTTTCCCTGAATAGCCAAGGAATATCCCTTCATCTCCTCGTGCCTCAAACTTCCTATGGTGTTCTTTGTTGAGAATGAAACACTTACTTCCAAAGATTTGAAAGTATTTCAACGTTGGCTTCTTTCCGTACCACAGTTCATACGGAGTCTTCCCTTACTTCGGACATAACAGGGACCTGTTTGAAACATAGACCGATGTCAAAACTGCTTCCTTCCAAAATTTCTCTGGTAGGTCCTTATCAATAAGCATTGTTCTGGCCATGTTGTTGATGATCCGATTTCTCCTTTCAACCACTCCATTCTATTGGGGAGTTCTTACTGATGAAACTTGATTCCTTATCCCATGTTTCTCAAGATAGTTTTCAACCTGACTGTTTGTAAATTCTGTACCGTTATCAGTACGAAATTTCAGGATTTTCTGCCCAAGCATCTTTTCTGATTCCCTCCTATAATACTTTATACAACTGAACACCTCTGTCTTGTGGGTAATGATGAATACCCAGGCCATTCTGCTATAATCATCAATGAAAAGAACATAGTACCTTTTCCCATTTATATCTCATGGTGAGATAGGTCCACATACATCAGCATGAACCAGTTCGAGCACTCTAGTTGATTTCTGTTCCTTTGACATGTATGTCTTTATGATGATCTTCCCTTGTTGGCAAGCATCACACGTATGAGTGTGATCACGTGATATTTTGGGAAGGTCTCTAGCAGCATCACACTTTACAAGATCCTCCATAGATGGTTGGCATAGATGACCAAGTCGCTTATGCCACAGCTGGTTTTCTTCCTCTCTGGATAAGAGACATGTATCTTCTTCCCCACTTACAAGGTAGAGATTCCCCTTTGACCTTTTTCCCTACAGAACAACTATTCCATCTTTTCCTTTAACAATACCCATCTTCTTAGTAAATAGGATAGAGTGCCCAGAGTCGCATAGTTGACTGACGCTAAGAAAATTATGACTGAGACCCTCTACCACCAAGACATCAGCATGTCTCATTTCATTGCCCCCAAACTTGGCTTTTCCTGATCCAACAATCTTCAGGCCTTCATCATTTCCAAATTTGACAACTCCTTCTTTGTCATATTTTATGCCTGTAACTAGATCCTTGTTGCCTATCATGTGGGATGTACAACCACTATCAAGGATCCACACACCAGAACGATCTGATGCTTTAAGGTCAATTTCATCAACTACGGCCTTTTCAATTTTCTTCTTCCTAGTCCATACTTTTTCTTTCATACTCGGCATGGATTGAGGCTTCTGTTCTTTCCCAGAGTACGATAGATCAGCTTCATCTTGCAAAACTGCAAATCTGTTCTGAACTTTTAACTCACCTGTCGGTTTACTGATCTGCTTCTTGCGAACATTTTGATTGTGCTTTGGCACATTTTTCTTAATGGTCAGAGTGCAGTACCTAGCCATGTGTCCAAATCCTCCGCACCAAAAATAGTGTCCTTCAAAATATTTTCTGGAAAACCATTCTCTGTTTGGCTACCATCTCTGTTCTTGTTCCCTTCGATATCTTTTGGCTATTGAACACACATACTGTGAATGCCCCATCTTTCCACAACAATAACACCTGATATAAGGTGCATTCCTTCGTGTTACTTCAGAACTACGAGTTTCCACTTGGGATCTCTGAGTATTCTGATTCTTCTTTGTGCTCAAATCCACTTTCAATCTCGGGACAGGTGCTTGCGGTCTAACTTCAACTACCACAGATTTTTGTTTCTGATTAAGCCATGAATCAGCCTTAACTTCGGAGTTCAATTGCGTCTTCTTTCCTGCTGAACTACTAGGCTCTTCTTTCTTCTTTTCAGTCTTCGTAACGACCTGATTTCCCAAGAATGTGTTTGGATTCAAAGGTTTTTCCTGGTCTTTAACTTTTCTCCGCAGGCCGACAACTTTCTCTTCAATCTCTTCAATACGCTTGACGTGATCTTTCACTTCTTGACTCAAGCAATCGATCTCCCTTTTCTGCTCTTCAATCTTGAGCTTATGCTCATCAACCTTGCTTGTGCGCTCTGGCCTGGAAGACTTAAGATTTTCAATTTCTTTCTCAATCTCAGACTTCTCTTCTTCTTGTTGTTGCATGTAGAGTTTGGCATCACATACTATCTTGTTGGATTTATTTGTTTTTGCTCGCCAAACATCTATCTCTTCAAGAGCTGCTTCTAATTCAGCTTCCATGTCAACTCTCCCTTCAATTTCTTCTTCTTCTTCATCAGTTTGGGTTTATTTCATTTCTAGAGCACTACTGGCAATAGCCACCATCGCATTTTGTCCACCATCGAAGTTTTCTATCTCTTCAACTTCTTCACCCTCAGATTTAGCTGAACTGTCTATTTCTTATGAAAGAAGATTCTTCTTCTTAAAGAAATTTCTCTTGAACTGCTTCTTCCCTTTCACATAGGCTAAAGATTTTTTCATGGGAATCTCAACTTCATCTTCATCGCTTTCTTCTTGAAACTTTTTGGGACATCTTGCAGCAAGATGGCCAACCTTTCCGCATCGGAAGAATGCTAGTGGAAGTTTCCCTTTAAACTTTCCTTTTCCTCTTTGCAGATTTGAAGAAAGGAATGACATCACCTCATCTGACTCTTCTTCCTCCTGATAATCTTCAATAGTGAGCCTCTTCATGGACTTAAATTCCACCTCTTTGGATTTCCCCTTTTCCACAGCATCATTGTCATCATTTCTCATTTCATAAGCAACAAGAGTGTTGTGTAGGTTATCCAATGTCAGCTCTTTCGGATATTTATCTTCCAAAATAGAAACTTTCGGATTGAACCGAGGTGGAAGCTTTCTCAAGATGCGCTTTATGATTTTAATGTCTTCGATAATCTCACCAAGGCCTCACATGTCTTCTACCACAGCATTTACCCTGTCAAAGAATGCATCAACAGACTCATTCGGGTTCATTCTCAGATCTTCATACTTGTTCCACAACACTTGCATCTTTGCCTCTCTGACTTTTGTATCCCCTTCATAAATATTCAAAATCTTTTCCCATATGGCATGGGATGTTTTGCATGACATCACCTTTGTATATATGGGATTAGAAAGGGCTCCCCCTAAGGCATTTATTGCTTTCGAATCAGCATCCAACTCTTTATGCTCAGCTTCTGATAATGAACCACTAGTAATATCAGCTGTGATACCATGCATAGCTGCTGAAAACACATCCATTCTCAAAGATTGGAAATAGTGTTGCATTCGATTCTTCCATATCTAAAAATTACATCCGTCGAAGATTGGAATCCCTCTATGATTGGTGACCTCCATTTGAGAGAAGAACAACTCTAAACCTTTCCCTCTGATACCACTTGTTAGGTCCACTAGGCTGAATACCCTGAGAGGGGGGTGAATCAGGGTATGACTAATTAAAAATTAAAGCCTGTTCTGATCTTGTTTCGCTGTTAAGCAAAACACTCTTCTCTCTCTTTCCTGCTGCACAATATAAACAGAAAGTAAAGCAAGCACAGGACGCAGCAATTTTACTTGGTTCACCGCTAAGGGCTACGTCCAAGGAGCATACGCCGACAGGTTTCCAGTCGTACCAAGTCCACTATACTTCACTAGCAGTGGATTACAATGTTTGGGCTAGATCACTTCTAAGCCCAAGCTCACTACCTTTACAAGTTTAGGGTCAGCTCACTACTTTCCCAAGGGTCACTCCCTATTTCTCTCTCTATCTGGCTCACTGCTGGTGGAGAGGATCACCTTCTTCCTCTTCCTAAGCTCACTGCTCTTGGAAGGAATCCACTCACAGTTTATAGACCTGTAGGTCTCTTCATTTGCATGAATGAATGCATCTTCCTCTGTGTGTAGATGCTCTGTTGAAGTACAACTTTCACCCATAGATGAATATCTCTTTACACCGAAGGTATCGGGCAACGTACCAGCTTCCACGCAGTCCGAGAATCACTGCTGGAACAAAACCTTACTTGGCGCGCAAGTCAATCTCGGCGTGCAAGTATCGGCGCACAAGTCACAACGGGCACGCAAGTTCACCTCAGTCGCTTGTGCGACACAATCTTCCCCAACTCCAAACTTGCGCGACTCTCTTCCTTTTACGCCCAAATCAATATTGGCGCGCAACTACCAACTGATGCGCAACTTCTAACACTGGCACACAACTTCAACCACTGGTGCGCAACTTCACTTGTGCGACCCACACTCACCACTTAAGCGACCACCACACCTACGCGACGGGAGCTCTGATTTCTCAAAGTGTTGAACTCCGATGAGAATGAGGAGGGGTGGTCCAGTATTTATAGGCAATCTGGCCACCCTGCGCGATGGCGCGCAAGTCACCTGCGCGACCCAGTTTCAGCGCGCAAGTCCCCTGTCATTTAGACACTTGCATGACCAACTCCCAAACTTTCGCGAACCTTTTTCCTTAGCCATATTTTGATCTTCTGATCTTGAAAAACATATGGCACGCAAGTTTCCTATACTCCATGTCCTCGGCGCGCAAGTCCTTTTGCCAAAAACACTTTTCTTCATTTGCCGATTTTCAGGCCCTAAAATTTCGCAAACACTAGAAAACGGCGCCACCTTATATATGTTCTTTTGTACCGCCTCCAGATCATCCATTCCTTTTATCGACGTTCTTGAATCAACCATGGATCGTTGACCTCAGCTCTTGAACTCGGCATTCCACCATGAAATCCTCTTTGTCAACAAATTTGTATGTCATTGTTTTGCTTTGTCAACAATTACTACTCAGATGTCCACTTTGTCAACAAACACAATCACCTCAAAAATGCTTCAATGATACCTTGAGGGATTTTTTCCCAACAAGTTATATGTTATTCCATGTGAATTTTGTGCTTCTAATTATATCTTATTAAGATGCTATTTTATTAACTATTATAATGAGGTGGTATTTAAAAAATAATAATTTTAAAATATAAATCCCAATATTTCAAATATCGAGTTTAAATTATGAGGATGGAATTTATTTATGATGGAAAAAATATAACACCTTTAAAATTATAAATGAGTAAATTTTATTTAATAACATGAATGAAACACAATAGAAAACGTATAAAGGAATATAAAATCTCATGAATTTATGGAATACATAATATTTTAAATAAATTTAATATATTTTATAGCATAAAATTCACCCATTACTATGTTATATTTCCATACACACAACAAAATGTTTTTGATGTCTTACATTACATGAAAGACTAAGTTTTACTGAACAATAATTTATTATTAAAATATCATTATTTAACATAATAAGATACAACATAGATATTTAATTATATGTTATGAATAGTATTGACTACATTATTAAAATATATGGTCTACAAAAACAAAAAATGAATTCATTTCTTACTAAATAATTAGAAATTAATATGAAACCCAATGAAATTTAAAGAAAATGTTTTCATGATCAGAAAGGTTTTTAATAATAATAAATTATATCATTTCATATTAAAGAATGATATTAATTAAATATATATTATATATATTCAACAAAACAATTTTGACCATCATCCGCTAGATTTTATAGGCATAAACTAAGAACTAACCCAATTATACCCAAAAGAAGCAATATTTTTCTAAAGGTAATTTTTTCTCCTTTTAGTGGAGAAGCATAATTAAAAACAAATTTTGGAAATTTTATAAATTTTATATGTCAAATAAACATATTTTTTAAAATAATATCATTAAAATTATCTTAGGTTGAATTGTTTTTTATTTTTCTGAGAAGATTAATTTTTTGATTAACAGTTAAAATATTGAATATTAATTGAAAACTTCTTTTTACTCAAAATTATTTTTAGAGATAAATTATATTTATATTTGGTTTTAAATTAAATTTAGATAAGTTATTAATATATTAATTCAATTTTGGTGATTGGAATTTAATTCACATTAAAATTGTATATAAATACTTGGAATACATTTGAACTTATTCGCTTTAAAAATATGCTTTATTGTCCTATTTATGGGATTAATCTTAAATTAATTTCTTCCACTTATTTGATTGGAATTTTAAAAAATGGATTAAATATTTGGAATCAGAAAAATTTTAATTTCTAATAATCTTAACTTATTTTTGACCTAAAAGTTTAGTAAATAAAATTAAAATTAATTAAAGTGATTATGGTAAAATTATGCTTAACAAGGGACTACTCCTTAATCATAAGAGACAAAAAGACCTATACACATATCCATAACCTATTGGATTTCCATATTTCAACCATATACTCTCATTTATTTAATTTGGTTCATTATTTAAGTTATAAACTGTAAGGGAGTCCTCTCAATAGTTTTTACCTACTTATATTACAAGAATGACATTTATCCTCCACTATAAAAAGGTATTGACCCATCCAACTTATTCACTCCTCTCAATCACTTTTTCACATTCAAATCCTACCCCAAGTAAAGTATTAATGTCCTTATACTCAACTTAGATGATTAAATTTGGAAATAAATCCAACCAATAAAGTATTTTGGTATAATCCATGTAACATTAGGGATTTTATTTTGCGGTATTTTTCGATTTTTTTAGTCAATATTTTTTCCATTGGATTTACCTTCAGTTTTGAAGAAAAATGTGAAAAAATTAGGTTTACAGTGTTTGGTTAATGGTTAGCACACGGTTAGTAGTAACTGTGCACCCTACCCATGTAACCATGCATTGTGGTGGAGTTTTTTGATAGAGGCTTATTTCATTGTTAGAACATGGTTTGTAAAAAATGTGGGATAATCGTACAGCATGTCCTAGGCAGACAGTTGAAACAACACAATCACTACATGGTCTGAAAAAACCATGCATACTAACCGTGCGGCCTGTCCAGGTCATTAAAAATGTGAATTTTACCCTTTTTTCATCTCCATATAAAACCACAAATCACTCCATCTCTCCCCCACTCGAGATTTCTAACCCTAGGTGCACCACCCCCTTCCTCCACCCTCTATTGGGCTCCATTTTGTTTGGTTTTTTGCCTCATATTATTCAAGGAAATTCCATGTAAGTGTCTTATTTCTTATTTTCTCCCTCTTTTTTAGGGTTTACTTATCATTTATTTGGGTTTATTCTTCTCCAGTAGGTTTGGTTCTAATTTTAGTGTAGAATATTTGATATTATAGTTTATTCTAGATGTTTTAGGTATGATCTTTCATCTTTAATGTGCGGTTGAGGTGTGGTTAAAGTTTCACACCAGATTCCAGAAGTTTCAACACACAAGGTAGTTGATTTCAAGCTTAACCACTATTTTATGAAATGATTGTTCTATATTAAATATTTTGGAGTGTTCAATGATTATTATGTGTAGTGAAAAGGTGGTTTTTGAAAGGATTTAATATGCATTTGGTTTGAAATTGGTTTTTTCTATACTAAATTGGGTGTATTTCACATCTAAATCCATGTTTTCTACATTAAGTGTGTTTTATAATGTGTGAAAATGATTCATTAAATTATGAAAGTAATGAGAATCATATTTTAAAATGATCTTGGTGTGTGTTTGATTTTAAAATAGGATTTTGGGTGTGTAAGTGGTGTCTTGTGTGGTTTCTTGCATTGTTTGGTTTATGAAATGTTGATGTGGTGTGTTAGGTGAGTTGTAGAACTTGATTGAGAACAAAGGGAATAATAGGTGACTAGGTGGGTAGACTAGGACTAATATTCTAGTGATTTAGAAGTAGCTTCAGTGTGGTTTCACTTAGTATTATTGATGATGATAACTTTAACTAAATATTGATGATGATTAGATACCACTATAATTTTGGATGTTTCTCCTCTCTAGTGGAAATGCATGAGAATGTAGATTGTTGAGGTTTCTATACCAATTTACACTAAGATACGATGTCTACAGGGTCCCACCCTTTGCTAGTACCTATAGTGATTTCCCGTGACTTGGTTCCCTATGGTGATATCACACTTACCATTGGCATACGTTATGACTTGTTAGTTATTCCAAAATAAAAAATATTTTCTTTAAAGTTGGTTTCTTTAAAAATTTATTTACATGAAAGTTTTCTAGTTTCATTTTATATAAAATCAAAGCTATGTATCTTATATTTATTATAGCATGGAATATTTTATTTGGTGGCATACTATTGGGCATGAGCTCACGCCCTACATACACCATTGGGTATTAATAGACTTGATTATGTTGGAGACAGGTAAAGGAATGGTATTTGGAGATGGTGGTTCAGGTTGCTAGTGATATTTGTAACAACAGGATATTTTATGAAAAATATTATTTTTAATTTCATTAATGTCTTGTGTTGTACGCTACACCAAAAGGATCTTGCACAACACGCATCCTTGACTTGCCTTGAATTACACGCAATCGCGACCTTCCTCGATAGCGTGTGTAGTACGCAATACCGAGTTTCACTAAACAACGATATGCTATTAAAATATTATTAAAACTAGCCGTTATGAATAGTAATAACCACTTTTTGAAATTTTATAAATTTTATTTTTCAAAATGGACTTCATTTTTGGATTCGGAATATCGAAATTAGCCTAGGGTGAAATTTTGGTATTTTTCTGAAAACTTTCAATTTTTGATGACTAGTGAAACCACTAAGTGGTAGTTAAAAAACTGAATTTTTCATTAAAACTTAATTTTACCGCTTCTGTGAGTGGAATTTCAAAAATCTGAGAGACACGGTTAATATCAAGGACTAAAATGTGGTTCAATGAGATGAAAATAATTTTTGGTGAATAGTAACTTTTTACTTTTTTTACCACGGTTAAAAGTAAATAGGGTAATTAAGGGTAAAAATGATATTATTATTACCCTGACACATGTCCTAATTCTATTGGACAAATGTAATTCGACCAAAAACAACCTTAGTAATAAAATATGACGATTTAGTCCCACTTGGATTAGATTAGGACATTTATTATTAATTTATTTAAAGAAGGGTTAAAATAGTTAAAATCAAAGTTTAATAAGTAAATAATTTTTAATATGGCGTTATACATAAGATAAATTCGATTATAAATATTAATTAGAAAGATAAAAAGATTTCCTACATAATGGTATTTTATTTGTAATTTTTAGACATTAAATAATTGAATTTATTTATGACACAACGATGATGAAATAATTATCTTATTAATGAAATATTGACATAATTGATGTTTTAAATACCCAAATAAATGTAATTTGAGAATTTTTATGAATTACACTAATTTTCTAGGTTACTATGACATTTTAGTATTGATTTAATTAACTTTTTTAGAACTAATAATTCTGTTATGATTTTCACAAAAACAAATTACTAAATAGTGTCAAAATTGAAATAAAATAGTTTTTAAAACAAATATTATATTTGTAATTGTTATTTTATTCCTAAAAATCTACGGTTCGGACAAATGACTTAGATAAGGTTATATATATTAATAATAAACAACTTGGGGTTCGTTTTTCTGCTTATAGTAAGTTTATTAACCTTATAGTATAAGAACACAAGAAGACACGGTAAAAGTAAAATTATTTTACTTAATGTTAAATCTAAATGATAAGGTTAAAATAGGAACCTAAACTTGTCTAAATTCTATTGGATGAGAGGATTTCGACCCATCGCCACCTTATATTCAAAATGAATCAATTTGGAGCTATTTAAAACCGAAGTTGACTTTATAATAAAATAATAGTTTTAGTTATTCCAAAGGTGCCCCTCTCCTCCCTTATAAATGGGCACCTCCTCCCTCTCTTCCTCACACCACTTTGAGCCTTCAAGCTCGGCCAACCCCTACCAAATTCCCTTCTCCAATTTCCTAGAAACATCCTATAGGTTCTGGTATTCCTCAGAAACCAATTTTAGTGCCCTAAAAGGAGGTCTCAAAGAGGCGCTTCAAAGAAGAGGTAATGCCCGTTACCGATTCTTTCATCTTTATTTCTTCTTCCACTTATTCTTCTTTAGTTGTTTCATCATGAAGTAATAAAATCAGTATCACTCATACACTGCTATGTTATTATAAGTATAAAACAACCCTATTTCACCATCTATCCATCCTACGGAAAATGAAATCACCACGCGTGCGTACGTACGGAATACCGTCTCCACGCCGTGGTGTAATCTATTTTCCCACACCACCTTACTTGGATTGGTATAATTATGTAAATAATTACTATATATAATTATTTTAAAGTGATATTGATTCTGAAATAGTATACATACACTCCAATACAATTCCACGATCATGAGAATGATATCATCGCTCGTGCGTACGTACGAACTAACGTCTCCACGACACGATGAGATTCATTCTCCACTTTAACCATTCATGAATGAATATAAAGTATATATAATAAGTAATCATGAAATATATGACATAATAATGATACTGGATTTATTTGTATATATATGTATTTCATCTACTTAATTCCATTCAACTCAATAAAGAAACAAAAACAGCGTTCATGCGTACGTACGGCCTACCGTCTCCATGAACGGTGTATTTCTTTCCATTTATCGATCCATTATATATATGTATATTCTGAATATATATTATATATAAATCATGTTTTATATTCTTTAATTAAGTAATCATGATCTAAGTAATCATATGAATAATTACAAGTCAAAACACGGACGACAAATGAAACAATTTTACCAAAACGCTCTTTAACATGGAATTTACAAAATAACGGGTAATATAAAGCCATAAGTGAACCATATATGATATCATAACAATGAGTATGATTCTGGAATAAGTCAATGACATTATTTAAATCATTATACAGGAGGTTCGGACACATACAAAGCAAATCGGACCTAAGGTAAGGGAAATATCACAATCTCATTTTTATCCGAGATTGTTTATACTTTAGTATTTACTGGGGTGTATTTTATCATCCACATCCATGTTTTTTCAATATTTAATATTATTTCCATCCACCTACAATTGTTTAAATCCAATTTTAACCTTCGGTGAGTTTTTAGTAAAGGATATGAAAGGAATCTTTTGTCATTTTTCATACGAGGTACTTTTTGACTTTTCCGACAAAAGTACGAAGAATGTTTTTTAACTTATACGACATGAATGGATTTTTAAAACATTATTTCCAAGAAGCTTCCTTTACAAGTTTCCAAGTTTATTTTTAATCAACTTCTTTTAGTTTAGAATTTTACGACATGTAAAGAAAGGAAAAGTGTTTTTGAAGCAGAAAGGATATTTTCCTCAAGAATGGAGTTCAAGTGTTTTATCAAAATTATTTTCCATCTAAGATAATAAAGGGTTATATTTCTATCCCTATTATTACATTGATTTGATTACGTTGTGATGGAATTATATTTATGAATTCCTTTATCTTATATGAATTGTTTTATGATGTCACGATGTTTAAGATTCTCATTTCTATTACATGGGTTATGCAATGATGTATGATTTATGATTTTGTGGCACACATAAGAATGGTATCATTATGAGATGGGTGGGACCTATATCTCCCTCCAATGCATTGGGTAAAGATTTTATATCTCATTAGATAGACATGGCTGGAACGGTAGGTTATACCGGTTCAGTGAAACAGGACTGAAACGAGGAGTGAACTCAGCTCAGAATGGGACTTTGTCCACTAAGATAGTCTTGGCAATGAGTCTTAACTAATAAGAAATGATTCTATATGATTATGTGTGTATTCCACAAAGTTTCATGTTTTAAGTTATGATTATTGGGATTACATTTCACTACTATGATTTATCCCATGTTATGAAATTATGATCTCTTTTGCAGGTTAAGATTTCCAAAAGATATGTTCTTATGAATATGACGTGATTGATATTCTTTTGTTTACCCTTACTGAGCATTTGAGCTCACCCTTTTATATTTTCTTTTCCCCAGTACATAAAGAAAGGATTTAGGTTTAAAAAATAAGAAGATCTTTATGGGAGATGTTGAAGATCTTTCACCACGATTAGAAGATTATATTCCGAGTTTCCAAAGACACTAAACTATTACGGTCCTTGTGTGTGTGTTTTTGTTATGTACTAAGTATTACTCAAAAGTAATGTAATGTCCATGTACGTTAATCTTCGGGTCTCTACAGTTGGTATCAGAGGAAAGGTTTAGTCAACCTTTGGAAACTAGGATGCGAAAACGTTAGTAAGATCCCTAGATATATTTCTAAGGTATGTCTAGGGATGTCCCTAAGGATAAGTATATGTATAGGATATAGTCCTAGAACTATGGTAATGATATTAGATTAAACCAGAGATGTTAGATATTGAAGTTACTCCCCCTTTATTATGATTTTTGCCTCTCACACTATTCTTTTTGGGTTTTAGACGATGGTTGGAACTCGAAGGAACCGTGTTGATCAATGCAATGGACAATGCAATTATTTTCCTCCTGAAAAAACAAATGTTATGGGAGATGGAGTGCAAAATATTATTACTATACTTACACAAGCTATGAATCATTCTGGACTTCCAAATGAGCAGAGAAGGGAACAATATTCTATTGAGTCCTTCATGAGACAACGTCCACCTTCTTTCAGTGGGTCTTCTGATTCACTTGTTGCTGAACAATGGATTAGTACTACTGAAAAGATATTTTCAGTTCTTTAATGTTATGAACATGATAAAGTCATCTTAGCAGTGTATCGTTTGGAAGGTGATGCTGATCAATGGTGGAATCTTATCAAGAATACGAGTCCAAGAGATGAAATTGAGTCCATGGAATGGGATGAGTTCAAGAACATATTTTTCAATAAGTACTTCCCTCGTATTCTTCGAAAAAAGATGGAGAAGGAGTTTCTTGAACTAAAGCAAAAGGATTATGAATCTGTTGGTATATACGAAGCGAATTTTACAAGGCTTGCAAGGTATGCATCTGGATTTATCATCCAACCTGAAAGTAAAGTTGATCGATTATTCAGTGGCTTAAAACCAAATCTTCGAAGGGCATTAGCTATACGAGACTTCAATAGCTATGAAGAAATTGCGCATTGTGCTATCAAGGAAGAAATGGAAGTTGGTTTTACTTATCCATCTCATAGTTTTGACAAGAAACGAAAGATGGAGTTCAAGGAGAAATCTCAGAATAATGGTGAAAAGAAGATGAATGTTTTCTTATGCTCAAAGTGTGGAAAGAAGCATGGTGGAGATTGTCTTAAAGGGACTAGAAAATGGTTTAAGTGTGGAAAAGAAGGTCATCGAGCAGCTGAGTGTTGAAGTAATGGAAAAAGGGTTTCTAATGATGTGAATAATGAAAAGACTGCAGAGAACGCACCAACAACACTTCAATGCTTCAAGTGCAAGGAAATGGGGCATTATGCCAATAAATGCACTAATCCAAGGGTTAGTGATGATCGACATGAGCAACCACTTAAGGCAAAGGACAAAGGGAAGTCACATGCGATCACTATTGGTGATATTGAATATGACAACGATGTGGTGGAATGATTAAGTGTTCATGTAATGGGATTCCAGAATAATGTTGTATATAGAATCATGGAATATTGGAATATTTATGTTTTGGTCTATTATGGTTTTCAATAATTTTATGGCATCGATAACCATGAAAAGTGATTGAAATATTTTTGGAAAGCAGATGATATTCACATAATGAAGGGATAAAGAGAATCTAATATGTTTGATAGTATTCATGAGCTCATGATTGATATAAAGACTAAGTGATATCATGGTTTGAGGATAAAGAATTTTGAGGATTTTGGTATGTGGAAAGTGTTAACTTTTAACTGCATTCATGTTTTCACTAAGGTTCAATGGATATTCATTCTTCAAGAGAATACATGATTAAGGTATTCACATGTTTGTAATTTGACCAACAAGATATATCTTATGATATATGGGGGATAAATGATGGCATTCACGTGATCATTTTCTTTATACTATGAGCTTGGACCGAAGTAGTTTAGATAAGCCTAAAGATTGGAATGGATTATGTTGGACATAAGTTAGTATTGTTTAAGGATAAAACTTTTTTGATATTGTTGATGGGATGTTATAGTAATATAGCTTTAGAAAAAGGACAACCTGCAGGACTGGCGACAACCCATCGCGTCGGACAAGGATGTGGGAATCGAACCCACAACCAAAGTGCGACTGGCCTTTATCGCCTACCACTGGCCTACAGGAAGTCCCTGTTTAGTAGAAACTAGTTTTATTATATTAAGCAGTATGATATATGAAGTATAAGTCCATTTTAGGAACCATATATGATTAATCTCACTATAGATGGACTTATGTATTTTTTGATAACTTTTCTAACCTTTTGTTTGAGACAGATGGAATGACCCATCATTCTATCACATGATATGCTAACACATCACGAATGACAAATTCAACTTCATTTCTTTAAGAGATGAAGTGGAAATTTTCCAAAGAACGACAAACGGTGAGACTATACCAAAATCACGAAAGTATTTCTTCTAATTCCAATTTCATCAACTTTAGGGAAATGATCTTGAAAACCAAAATGTTGTCCTAGTGCTCTTATATCTGATGAATTAGATGGTGCCTTAGATCATCACAAATTTATGGCTTTGTGATTGCTAGCTTTTCCATAGCCATGTTCTCTACCACTCTCCATCAGAACATGATGGTTAGATTTCTCTTCCATATCCATATTTTCACCTATGTGGAAACCCAGTGATTAGTTTATTTGGGTAACCATTACGTTTCATACTTTTGTTTTTAAAGATTGGTTTTGGTATTACTTTTTACGATGTGGGTTTCTATTAAAGAAACTTTCGAATAGTAAACCATTTATAACCCCGACGAATTTTGAGGGCGAAATTCATTTTAAGGGGGGTAGAATGTAACACCCCGAGATTTTATGAAAAATATTCTTTTTAATTTCATTAATGTATTGTGTTGTATGATACACTAAAAGGAGCTTGCACAACACTCATCCTTGACTTGCCTTGCATTACACGCAATCGTGACCTTCCTCGATAGCGTGTGTAGTACGCAATATCGGGTTTCACTAAACAACGATATGCTATTAAAATATTATTAAAACTAGCCATTATGAATAGTAATAACCACTTTTTAAAATTTTATAAATTTTATTTTTCAAAATGGACTTCATTTTTGGATTCGGAATATCGAAATTATCCTCGGGTGAAATTTTGGTATTTTTCTGAAAACTTTCAATTTTTGATGAATAGTGAAACCACTAAGTGGTAGTTAAAAAACTGAATTTTTCATAAAACTTAATTTTACCGCTTCTGTGAGTGGAATTTCAAAAATCTGAGAGACACGGTTAATATCAAGGACTAAAATGTGGTTCAATGAGATGAAAATAATTTTTGGTGAATAGTAACTTTTTACTTTTTTTACCACGGTTAAAAGTAAATAGGGTAATTAAAAGTAAAAATGATAATATTATTACCCTAACACATGTCATAATTCTATTGGACAAGTGTAATTCGACCACAAACAACCTTAGGAATAAAATATGACCATTTAGGCCCACTTGGATTAGATTAGGACATTTATTAATAATTTATTTAAAGAATGGTTAAAATAGTTAAAATCAAAGTTTAATAAGTAAATCATTTTTAATATGGGGATATACATAAGATAAATTCGACTATAAATATTCATTAGAAAGATAAAATTCTTTCCTACATAATGGTAGTTTATTTGTAATTTTTAGACATTAAATATTTTAATTTATTTATGACACAGCGATGATTCAGTAATTATCTTATTAATGAAATATTGACATAATTGATGTTATAAATACCCAAATAAATGTAATTTGAGAATTTTTATGAATTAAACAAATTTTATAGGTTAATATGACATGTTAGTATTGATTTAATTAACTTTGTTCGAACTAATAATTCTGTTATAATTTTCACAAAAATCAATTACTAAATAGTGTCAAAATTGACATAAAATAGTTTTTAAAACAAATATTATATTAGTAATTGTTATTTTATTCCTAAAAATCTAAGGTTCGGCCAAATGACTTAGATAAGGTTATATATATTAATAATAAACAACTTGGGGTTCGTTTGGCGGCTTATAGTAAGTTTATTAACCTTATAGTATAAGAACACAAGAAGACACGGTAAAAGTAAAATTATTTTACTTAATGTTAAATCTAAATGATAAGGTTAAAATAGGAACCTAAACTTGTCTAAATTCTATTGGATGAGAGTATTTCGACCCATCCCCACCTTTTCTTCGAAATGAATCAATTTTGAGCTATTTAAAACTGAATTTGACTTTATAATAAAATAATAGTTTTAGTTATTCCAAAGGTGCCCCTCTCCTCCCTTATAAAAGGGCACCTCCTCCCTCTCTTCCTCACACCACTTTGAGACTTCAATCTCATCCAACCACTTCCAAATTCCCTTCTCCACTTCCCTAGAAACATCCTAGAGGTTCCGGTCTTCCTCAAAAACCAATTTTAGTGCCTTAAAAGGAGGTCTCAAAGAGGCGCTTCAAATAAGAGGTAATGCTCGTTACCGATTCTTTCATCTTTATTTATTCTTCCACTTATTCTTCTTTAGTTGTTTCATCATGAAGTAATAACATCAGTATCACTCATATACTGATATGTTATTATAAGTATGAAACAACCCTATTTCACCATCTATCCATCCTACGGAAAATGAAATCACCGCGCGTGCGTACGTACGGAATACCGTCTCCACGCCGTGGTGTAATCTATTTTCCCCCACCACCTTACTTGGATGGGTATAATGATGTAAATAATTACTATATATAATTATTGTAAAGTGATATTGATTCTGAAATAGTATACATACACTCCAATACAATTCCACGATCATGAGAATGATATCATTGCTCGTGCGTACGTACGGACTACCGTCTCCACGACGCGATGAGATTCATTCTCCACTTTAACCATTCATGAATGATTATAAAGTATATATAATAAGTAATCATGAAATATATGACATAATAATGATACTGGATTTATGTGTATATATATGTATGTCATCTACTTAATTCCATTCAACTCAATAAGGAAACGAAAACAGCGTTCATGCGTACGTACGGCCTACCGTCTCCATGAACAGTGTATTTCTTTCCATTTATCGATCCATTATATATATGTATATTCTGAATATATATTATATATACATCATGTTTTATATTCTGTAATTAAGTAATCATGATCTAAGTAATCATATGAATAATTACAAGTCAAAACACGGACGACAAATGAAACAATTTTACCCAAAACGCTCTTTAACATGGAATTTACAAAAGAACGGGTTGTATAAAGCCATAATTGAACCATATATGATATCATAAAAATGATTATGATTCTGTAATAAGTCAATGACATTATTTAAATAATTATACAGGAGGTTCGGACACATACGAAGAAAATCGGACCTAAGGTAAGGGAAATATCACAATCTCATTTTTATCCGAGATTGTTTATACTTTAGTATTTACTGGGGTGTAATTTATCATCCACATCCATGTTTTCTCAATATGTAATATTATTTCCATCCACATATAATTTTTTAAATCCAATTTCACCCTTCGGTGAGTTTTTAGTAAAGTATATGAAAGGAATCTTTTGTCATTTGTCGTACGAGGTACTTTTTGACTTTTCCGACAAAAGTACAAAGAATGTTTTTTTAACTTATACAGCATGAATGGATTTTTAAAACATTATTTTCAAGAAGCTTCCTTTACAATTTTTCAATTTTATTTTTAATCAACTTCTTTTAGTTTAGAATTTTACGACATGTTAAGAAAGGAAAAGTGTTTTTGAAGCAGAAAGGATATTTTCCTCAAGAATGGAGTTCAAGTGTTTTATCAAAATTATTTTCCATATAAGATAATAAAGGGTTCTGTTTCTATCCCTATTATTACATTGATTTGATTACGTTGTGATAGAATTATATTTATGAATTCCTTTATCTTATATGAATTGTTTTATGATGTCATGATGTTTAAGATTCCCATTTCTATTACATGGGTTATGCAATGATGTATGATTTATGATTTTGTGGCACACAAAAGAATGGTATCATTATGAGATGGGTGGGACCTATATCTCCCTCCAATGCATTAGGTAAAAATTTTATATCTCATGAGATAGACATGGCTGGAATGGTAGGTTATACCGGTTCAGTGAAACAGTACTGAAACGAGGAGTGAACTCGGCTCAAAAAGGGACTTTGCCACTAAGATAGTCTTGGAAATGAGTCTTGACTAATAAAAAATGATTCTCTATGATTATGTGTGTATGCCACAAAGTTTCATGTTTTAAGTTATGATTATTGGGATTACATTTCACTACTATGATTTATCCCATGTTATGAAATTATGATCTCTTTTGCAGGTTAATATTTCCAAAAGATATGTTCTTATGAATATGACGTGATTGATATTCATTTGTTTACCCTTACTGAGCATTTGAGCTCACCCTTTTATGTTTTCTTTTCCCCAGGACATAAAGAAAGGATTTAGGTTTTTAAAAAAAAGAAGATCTTTATGGGAGATTTTGAAGATCTTTCACCACGATTAGAAGATTATATTCTGAGTTTCCACAGACACTAAATTATTACGGTCCTTGTGTGTGTGTTTTTGTTATGTAATAAGTATTCCGCAAAAGTAATGTAATTTCCATGTACGTTAAGCTTCAGGTCTCTAAAGTATTTCTTTGTGCAGTGTTGTGGAGATAGATTGGGGGAGATGCTCTTCTTTCCATGTGGTGGTTAGTGAGTTGGATTTTGGTTTCTCATTTTTATTTTAGCCAATTTGGTTTTTGTTTAACATTTGTAATGCAATATGGAAATAAAGTATGTTTTTTTGTTGTAGATTTTTAGTTTCATTTTATTTTATTTTTTTATTTTATGTTTATAAATTTAAGAAAATAATTCCCAGGTTGTGACATTGATACCCAGACCCTTTTTAGCTCGTGGGGATTGGAAACTCCCTTCAGTCCATTCCATGGATCGATTCGGGCACTGGTTCTAATGATAGCCCACTTGGTTTATGAGAACATGGTATCAGAAGAGGTAAATCCCTTTTGGGAGATGTTATTTGGGATGAGTTCGGATAGACTTGATCTAGGACTATTGGGGCATGATGTTTATTGTGAGTATGGTGCTTATTCATCACACCTCATGACAAACCTCGAGTCACCATGGGATATTAGGATTTTTGTTTCACTTATCCTCCAAGTGGGGTGTATATGCTACAGACTGTACATGGACACTGGGTGGGGGTGAATCAGTTTGGTCATTGCATTTTTTTGATAATATTTATGTCTTCGTATTTATTCTTACTACTGTTAATTTTCAGACATGTTGTATCAATTGATTTTTCTTGTGGTTGTTTTTTTGTATCAATATGTCTCCCGAGAGAATTCCCTTGAATTCATGGGAATAAGCCAAAGAGAGTCCTCCCTCAAAACTAAATCAGAGGCTGGTAGAAGATACGGTTTGGGTGGTTTAGTCTATGTGATAGGGAAAAGGTCCTGCTCCTATTTCAGTTATAGAAGTTGAACCTAGTCCTTGGAAGGACAAAGCCCAAGAGTTTCTCAAGAACAAAACCCCTTATTTCCAAGGTAGCACAGAACCCTATGAATCTAAATAATGGGTTGAAAATATAGGGATCATGTTCAAATTTCTTGACACTCCTGTAGAGCTTAGGGTGAAATGCACCTCTTTTCTGTTAGAAGGTCTCAGTCCAAGGTTGTGGGACTCAGTGGTCCAGATGGGCATGCATGAGAAGATGATTTGGAAGGACTTCAAGGTGGTCTTTAATGACAATTATTACCCTAAGGTCTTGGCCTATGATAGGTCTCTATATTTTCTAGATCTCATTTTGGGGTACTAGTCGGTTATAGATTATGCCAACCAATTTGCTATGCTAATTATGTATTAACCTGAGATAGTTTCCAATGATCATCGGAAAGATTGGGGTTTTGGAAGGGGCTTATGGATGAAGATATATTCTTAAGTATTCCTATTCAAACTAAATACCTATGTTTAAGTAGTTTCTCAAGATTTTATGGTGGAGATTTAATGCATGGGTAGGGCTAGTTCCTCTGGGGAATTTTCATTGATGGGAATTGGAATTTCATCTGAGAATAAGAGGAAGTGAGATGAGAATGGGAATAAGGGAGGTGGTAGTTCAATCCATACTTCTAGGAAATCCTCATTTGTGGCCTCTAATGCCTTGTTGATAGTATTCAATCATTATGGGGAGGATTAGAACATTCAACCAATGTGTACATATCTTCCCAAATCCTGTCATCGATGTGAAGTGAAGGGACACATGCAGTGATTCTACAGATCCACACATTCCTATTAGAGTTGAGTAGGATCTATAAACTCTGGGTAAATGCCATATTCTTCTGAGTTGTCTAGGATGGTTGGATACCTATTTATTGTCTTGGTGGAAGGACCAAATCTTCTTCTACTAAGATTTAGTTTTGGATAGAGCCCAGGGTATTGGTTCTATTCAGATTCAGGTGGAGACCTAGCATCTTCAGGATGTGTATCAAGCACCAGGGGGATCAGATACAGAGCCCTCGACAGTTCAAGATACCATTTTTATTACATATTCTATAGAATATATCTTTTTGATAATTGTAAATCTTATTATTTTATCTCTACTTGTATTATGAACCTATTGATCTTTCCAACTGACCTTATGTCTTTTATAATGGAGTTGGTAATGTCGTTGGTTAAGAATAAAGAGTATAGCCTTAGCTGCATGTCTTGTGCACTCTCTATGATAGGGGTTGAGCTAGAATGGGATATCCTTGTCTATGATAAGGAACTTTTTTATATAATACTTGGAGTGGTTTGGTTGGTGTGATTCCATGAACAAGTTGGTTTTTATAGGTGGTGGTCCTGTTGTAGGGAACCTAATGAGAGTGAACAGGGTTTTCATAAGAATGGGATCCTTAGTCAGGTCATGCTGGACCTCCACTCTCAGAGTTATAAAATATCATTTCTCAATAATTTTTACTCATACTTGAGGATGATGGAGGTACCCCTAAGGATGTATTACCTCTTGTATTGGATGAGTTCTGAGAGGTATTCCTAGATGATTTTTCATTTTTACCCCCATAGCAGAATGTGGATATTTCTATTTATTTACCACTAGGGAAAAAACCTAGATCTATTCCCTCATATTTTAAATCCCACACCAAGCTAAGGGAGTTTAATATATAGCTGGATGATTTAGAATCCAAATGGTTCATTCACCAGACCATATCTCCTTGAGCATCCCCAGTAATGTTTGTGAAGAAAGATGATATATCCCTCCAGTTTTGTATCAATTATTGGAAGTTGAATAATGTAACTATCATGAATAAGTATCCCTTTCCATGAACTGCTTCCTGTTTGACCTGTTGAAAGGGTCCAAGTGGTTCTCCAAGATAGACTTTCATTCTGGTTACCACCAAGTTAGGGTAAGAGTGGTTAATATTCTGAAAACATCTTTCTAAAGTAGGTATGACCACTTTGATTATTTGGTCATTCAATTTGGATTAAAAAATTATCTTGTGGTCTTCATGGAGCTCATGAATAGGGTGTTCCAGCAGTATTTTAACTCATTCATTGTGGTGCTTATGGATGATATCCTAGTTTATTCTAGATCTGAGTAAGAGCATTAGCATCATTTACAGATCGTTCTAGGAAGAACATTGAGGGATTATCACCTCTACGAAAAAAAATTCAATGTGTGCTTTTTGGATTAAGGAAGTAATGATTATGGGCCATGTGATCTCACAAAAAGGGGTGTCAGTGGACCTTGAGAAAATCAATGCAGCTATGTCATAGGGGAAACTAAATAATGTATTTGAAGTCAAAATTTTCCTTGGCCTGGCGGGTTATTAAAAGAACCTTGTTATGGATTTCTCTCGGCTTTCTTCTTCTATGAATGTGCATAATCAAATATGGGTAAATTTTGAATGGATCCCATAATGTCAGTCATCCTTTGAAGAGATGAATTTGTGGTTGACAACTACACCCATGTTGATCTTGCAAGAATCGAGAATGTGGTACGTGGTTTACCACTACTGGAAAATGTTTCTTTCCCAACGTTTTTATACCAACGGTTCAAAAGAACCATTGGTAAAGGTGTGATTAGGGATGATTTCCCAATGGTTTGAAGAAACCGTTGGGAAAATGAAAGTTGGGAAGCCTTTACCCAATGGTTTGAAAAAACCGTTGGGAACAGAGTTGTCTTTCTCAAAGGTTTGAAAAAACCATTGGGAAAGCATAGTATTTCCATTCTTTCCACAATGGTTTGATGAAACCATTGGGAAAATAATGTATTTCCCAACGGTTTTTAAAAACCGTTGGGAAAATTCACCCCCAAATTCCCCTAAACTTTCCCCCGACTCCCCCAGAACCTCCCAGACCGCCCAGAATCATACCCCTCGCCTCAAAAGCTACCATCCAGGTAAATCTTCCATCTGCAACTCCCCAATTAAGGTTAGATCTTTCAAATTCTTCTCATATTAGTTAAATATATACTTTTTCTCAACATTTATCCTTTTATTTCACTATTTATCCATTTATCATGTAGTTTTACCCTATTTCTAGAGATTTTGGAAAATTTTATGATTCATTATAATACCTTGACTAATAGTATACTCGAATCACTACATCAATGTAAACAATATCCAATTAATGTTTTAATTAATCATTTTTCGGGTTTTCATTAATGGTTGCATTAATTTTTTATTTCAATTAATGTTTTCATTAATGTTTTCCTTAATGTTTTAATTAATTAAAGTTCTTTCTTGTGTGTATGAATTTTTTTTTTCTATTTGATTTGGGTGTATGGGGGGGGTCTCTGAGGGGTGGGGCTGTCTGGGTGAGTGGGGGTTGTCCCAAGGTGTGGGGGGATGTTCGAGGTGGGTGGAGGGCTGTCCGAGGGGTGGCGGGGGTTGTCCGGGGTGAGTGGGGGGTGTCCTGAGGGGTGGGGGGGGTTGTCTGGGATGAGTGGGGGGGTTGTCCGAGGGGTGGCGGGGGCTGTCCGAGGTGAGTGGGGGGCTGTCCGAGTGGTGGGGGGCTGTCTGAGGTGAGTAGAGGGTTGTCTGATGGGTGGGGGGATGTCCGGGGTGAGTGGGGGGCTGTCCGAGGGGTGGGGGCTGTCCGGGGTGAGTAGGCTGGTGTTTGAGGGGTGGGGGGCTGTCCAGGGTGAGTGTGGGGCTGTTCGAGGGGTGGGGGTTGTCCGGGGTGAGTGGGGGGGTTATTTGGGGTGAGTGGGGGGCTGTCCGGGGTAAGTGTGTGTGGTGGACATTGATCTCCCTATGAATAATGTTTTAAATAAAAAATTCCTTAATGGAATTAAAACATTATCGTGAGGACATTGCTTTTTAAAACATAATCCAAGACAGTCGATTCATTGTAGAGAAGTACACCATAGGGATCCAAATAAAAATAAATTGATATAAGACTTTTGATAATGGAGTAAAATTAAAAATTGGGACACAATGAGGAATATTTGAGATATTATGCATCATGTCCAAGAGTAAATCCATTTTTAAATATCCAATAAGTTATTTTTCACAATTTTCACACATTAATTGTTGGTAAAAATGGAAAAACATTTATAAAGGTTCTAATATAGAAAAATGAATCCATTTTTGGATACAGCTTAACCAGCAATGTCTAGCTCGTCTGCCTCTTCCATGATCATTGATGTGCACGTCCCGTCTTCATCTGATGGACCAAGACGATTGAGGAATTTCCATCTGTATGAAATAAGAAGTAAAACTTAACGCTTTCTGGGAGGCAACCCATGTTCTAGAGTTTCATCATTTTTCTTGTTTTACATTATTTTAGGAAATAAACATGGAATGTGTGCAATAATGTTTTAGTTGCTTCTGATTTGTATGTGCACTTGTCATTATTCTGCATGTCTGGTTCTATTTTGTCTGATCCTTGGTGTTATTTTTTATGATATGATGTGGGTATGTCCCCCAGATAGCCCCTCGGACAGCCCCCCCCCAGACAGACCCCGGACAGCCCCACACCCTCCTCCCTGGACCCCGGAAAACCCCTGGACAGCCCCCCCACCCTCCTCCTTGGTCCCCCCGGACAGCCCCCCCCCCCCCCCCCCGGACCGCCCCCCGAACAGCCCCCTAACCCTCCTCCCCGGACCCCGGATAGCCCCCCGAACACCCCACGAACACCCCCCGCCTCAATCCATGGCGCGGTGTGGACGGTACCATTCAAACTGTCTCTCTTTTGTTAAAAATGACTTTAATTTTAAGTGAAAACACCAACTAGCATACGTAAAACCGACCAAAAGCGTTTTTAATTAGTTGAAACTTTAGGACAATGATCCATGGGTCATATGTGACATGTATGAGTCAACCCCACCTCAATCTGAGGCGCAGTGTGGCCAGTACCACCCAAATTTTCCCTCTTTTGTTTAAAATGGACAATATTTTACGTACATACGCCAAACCGATAAAACGGTTTCTTATTGTGTTGATACTTTTACACAATGATCCATGACTCATATGTGTAGTGTATGAGTCAAATCCATCTCAATCTGAGGCCTGGTGTGGTTGACACCACTCAAAGTGCCTCTTTTTTGTTAAAAAATGGACTTAATTTTATGTGAAATCAACAACTGACATACGGAAAACCGACCAAATGCATTAATATTCTGTTGAAACTTAAGGAAAACGATCCATGGGTCAAATATGATGTGTACGAGTCAACTACGCCTCAATCCAAGGCGCGGTGTGGCTGAGACCACTCAAAATGCCTCTCTTTTGTTCAAAATGGACTTATTTTTAAGTGAAAACACCAACTGACATACGGTAAACTGACCAAAAGCCTTCTTATTGTGTTTACACTTTAGGAAAATGATCCATGTGTCATATGTGACATGTAAGAGTCAACTCTTCCTCAATCCGAGGCGCGGTGTGGCCAGCACCACCCAAACTGTCCCTCTTTTGTTTAAAATGGACAATATTTTACGTACATACACCAAACCGATCAAAACGTTTCTGATTGTATTGATACTTTTTCACAATGATCCATGACTCATATGTGATGTCTAAAAGTCAACCTCGCCTCAATATGAGTCCCGGTGTGGCCGACACCACTCAAAGTGCATCTGTTTTGTTAAAAATGGACTTAATTTTAAGTGAAATCAACAACTGATATACGGAAAACTGACCAAACGCATTTGGATTCTGTTGAAACTTAAGTAAAACGATCCATGGGTCAAATTTGACGTGTAAAAGTCAACTCTACTTCAATATGAGGTGTGGTGTGGCCGGTACCACTCAAACTGCCTCACTTTTGTTCAAAATGGACTTATTTTTATGTGAAAACAACAACTGACATACGGGAAACTGACCAAATGCATTTGGATTGTGTTTAAACTTTAAGAAAATGATCCATGGGTCATATTTGATGTTTACGATTCAACCTCGCCTCAATCCGGGGAGAGGTGTGGTGGGCACCACCCAAATTGTCCCTCATTTGTTTAAAATGGACAATATTTTACGTACATACGCCAAATCTATCAAACTGATTCTGATTGTGTTGATACTTTTTCAAAATGATCCATGACTCATATGTGACGTGTATGAGTTAACTACATCTCAATCCGAGGCCCAGTGTGGCTGACACCACTCAAAGTGCCTCTGTTTTGTTAAAAATGGACTTAACTTTAAGTGAAATCAACAACTGACATACGGCAAACTGACCAAACGCATTCAGATTCTGTTGAAACTTAAATAAAACGATATATGGGTCAAATTTGACATGTAAGAGTCAACCCCACCTCAATATGAGGCCCGTTTTGGCCGACACCACTCAAAGTGCATCTGTTTTGTTAAAAATGGACTTAATTTTAAGTGAAATCAACAACTGGCATACGGCAAACCGACCAAACGCATTCGGATTCTATTGAAACTTAAGGAAAACAATCCATGGGTCAAATTTGATGTGTAAAAGTCTACTATGCCTAAATATGTGGCGCGGTGTCGCCGGGATCACTCAAACTGCCTCTCTTTTGTTCAAAATGGACTTAGTTTTAAGTGAAAACACCAACTAACATATGGGAAACCAACCAAATGCCTTCGGATTGTGTTTAAACTTTAGAAAAACGATCCATGTGTCATATGTGATTTTTAAGAGTCAACCCCGCTTCAATCCGAGGCGTGGTGTGGCCGGCACCACCCAAATTGACCCTCTTTTGTTTAAAATGGACAATATTTTACGTACATACGCCAAACTGATCAAAAGGTTTCTGATTGTGTTGATAATTTTTCACAAAGATCCATGACTCATATGTGATGTGTAAAAGTCAACCTTGCTTAAATATGAGGCATGTTGTGGCCGACACCACTCAAAGTGCCTCTCTTTTGTTAAAAATGGACTTAATTTTAAGTGAAATCAACAACTGACATACAGAAAACTAACCAAACGCATTCGGATTCTATTTAACCTTAATTTTAAAGATACATGGGTGAAATTTGACGTGTACGAGTTAACTCTGCCTCAATCCAAGGCACGGTGTGGCCGGGACCACTCAAACTGCCTCACTTTTGTTCAAAATGGACTTATTTTTAAGTGAAAACACCATCTGACATACGGGAAACTGACCAAATGCATTCAGATTGTGTTGAAACTTTAGAAAAACGATCCATGTGTCATATGTGATGTGTTCGAGTCAACCCCACCTCAATACAAGGTGCGGTGTGGCCGTAACCACCCAAACTGTCCCTCATTTGTTTAAAATGGACAATATTTTACGTAGATACGCCAAACTGATCAAACGGATTCTGATTGTGTTGATACTTTTTCACAATGATCCATGACTCATATGTGACGTGTATGAGTCAACTTTGTCTCAATCTGAGGCCTAGTGTGGCCGACACCACTCAAAGTGCCTCAGTTTTGTTAAAAATGGACTTAATTTTAAGTGAAATCCACAACTGACATACGAAAAACTGACCAAACGCATTTGGATTCTGTTGACACTTAAAGAGAATGATCTATGGGTCAAATTTGACGTGTATGAGTCAACCCCACCTCAATATGAGGCCCGTTGTGGCTGACACCACTCAAAGTGCCTCTGTTTTGTTAAAAATGGACTTAGTTTTAAGTGAAATCAACAACTGACATACGACAAATCGACCAAACGCATTAGGAATCTATTGAAACTTAAGTAAAATGATCCATGGGTCAAATGTGACGTTTAAGAGTCTAATCCTCCTCAATAAAAGGCATGGTGTGGCTGGGACCACTCAAACTGCCTCTCTTTTGTTCAAAATGCACTTATTTTTAAGTGAAAACACCAACTGACATACGTGAAACTGACCAAACGCATTCGGACTTTGTTGACACTTTAGGACAACGATCCAGGTTTCTATTGTGATGTGTACAAGTGAGAGTCAACCCCGCCTCAATTCGAGTTGCGGTGTGGCCCCCACCACTCTAAGTGGCTCACTTTTATTTGAATTGGAAACCATTTTAAGTGAAAATAACAAATGACAAACAGAAAACTGACCAAACGCATTCGTATTCCATTGAAACAGTAGGAAAACAATACATGTGTCTATTGTGACGTTTCCAAGTCAACCCCGCCTCAATCCGAGGTGTGGTGTGGCAGGTATCACTCTTAGTGTCTGTCTTTTGTTTAAAATGGACAAGATTTTAAGTACATATGGAAAACCGGCCAAATGGATTCTGATTGTGTTGACACTTTAGCACAAAGATCAATGGGTCATATGTGGCGTGTATGAGTCAACCCCGCATCAATGAAAGTAAAGGTGTGGTCGGCACCACTCAAAGTGTATCTCTTTTGTTTTAAATGAACAAGATTTTAAGTGAAAATAACAAATAGCATACAGAAAACCGAACAAACGCATTTGGATTCCGTTGAAACTTTAGGACAACGATCAATGGGTCTATTGTGACGTGTAAGAGTGAACCACTCAAAGTGTCTCAATTTTGTATATTTATGTTTATAATTACGTATGTTTATATTCTAAATGAATTATGTATGTTTATATTTTTTTTGTATGTATGTTTATAATTACGTTATGAATTATGTATTTGTTTGTCATCAAATTACACATCATATGTTAAATGTTTATGAATTAAAATGAATTATTATTTAATTCTTGATGTGCATCAAATTATGCATCAAATTATTTCAGGACACCTCCACCTCTTCCTGCTGTGCAAATTGCAGGGATGCTGTGCAATTTGCACAGCATAGGGTATGCCAACGGTTTGAAACCGTTGGCATAGGTCTTGTAGGAAGATTTTTACCAACGGTTCTATTTGAACCATTGGGAAATCCCTCCTCCTTTGGTTTTTCCAACGGTTTAGCACAACCGTTGGTAAAACCTTTCCCAATGGTTTTATGAGAACCGTTGGGAAAGGTTAACTTTCCTACCCCGACTCCAACGGTTCTATGTAAACTATTGGGAAAATGTTTTCCCAATGGCTTACATGCCTATGGTTTGTTGAACCATTGGTATAAATTATACCAACGGTTTAGCAGCCTTTACCAAGGGTTCTGAACCGTTGGTAAAACCCATGTTTCTAGTAGTTTACTATGATGCTTCAGTTATGTTATTTGTAAAGACCTAGAAATTTCAAGTAATTTTATTTCTTAAATTCTTTGGAATGTTACGAGTCTGCAGTTTCTGACGGTGCCTGATTCTGAGGCCCGGTGTGCCCGGAATAATTTTCGTAAGTTTTGTTCAGGTACGTTCAGTAAATGTACATGCGTGTTTTTCTATATTTCGAACCAGTGCCTGGAATTGGAAACTAAGGACACCGATGAACTCGCAGCACCGGTATTCGCCCAATGGGACCTTTACCATAGTTGAATTTGGTCAAGAGTAGAATTTATATTTTGGGTATTCCTAATAAATTAAATAAAATTGTTGTATTACATAATTTTATTTTGTTGGTGGTTGTTATCTCCAAAGGGAGATTTGTGGTGAGTCCCAAACCCACATAACCTCCCATGGGAGGATAATATGTGGTGGGGCCCACACATTCATCTAACCCTTCAACTTCCCTTAAACTCCTTGAAACCACCCCTTAACTCCTTAAACTCCAATTTTAACTTTTGAACTTCCACATAATGGTGGAGCCTCGCCACCTCCCTCCATTAATTGTGCCAACCCCTTCAATTTAATTAATTAAGATCCCTTAATTAATTGGTTGTTTTGAATTGATATGAAATGTATGGAATTATTAAATTGGGAATCCTTTTATTTTATTTACATTAGAAAATATTCTATTGGCGAGTCTCTGGAGAATTAGAAGAAAAGTGTTCCTCTCCATGAAGAACATCATCAATGAAGAATGACACTTTCCTCTCAGTGAAGAACGTTCTCTCCCCTTCTTCAACCGGGGCAAGAACGTGAGGTGATTCCCATGAGGAACGCCCGTCTTCTTTCTTCTTTCTCCGCATCAAGGGAGAAGATGTTGTCTGCTAAGAGTGCCGCCAACGACTACGTCATTCCCTCCGACATAGACGGGATGATATCCATATTCCATGATGGTTTTCTTCCAAGACTCGTTGACGTGAAACGTTCTTGAAATTGAGGTATGGGGTTTTGTATAATTTTAAATGAATAAAATTATACCTCGTTCTTGATAAATGCATTGGATTGTCTTCGGCCATTTGATATCGCCTAATGCAGAGGGTGCGGGCTGAACGAACAAGGCTCGACGACCTTCCATTGGTTCTTGAATATTTTTGGTGGTGGTGACCAGAGGCGGTGGTGACCGGAAGTGGTGGACACGCGTCGACCGCGTAGAGTAAAACCGTGTCCCACATCTTGCGGTCCGCTCAGGCTGAAGAATCGGTCGTCTATCGCCGGTTGGGCTGGTGTACCGCGACACCCACAAGTGTCGCATAGAGGAGGTGCAGCCCGCATCCGCGGGCCGCTTGCTGGATGAACTGGCCAGCTAAAGCCATCCGAGCTGGAGAACCATGGTGAATTTTGGCACCACTCTGCGGAGAAACTATGGCGCGCTTCCATGGGCCACTTCGGCGGGCGAATCAGCCAGTCGCCTTCCGATCGGGTTGAAGGCTGCGGTGCCGCTTGGTGCCACGTGGGAGATACATCGGCCTGTTGTGTGAGCCACTCACGCTAGACAAACCAGCAGGGTGGCAGGAAGGGGCGGTGCTGCTCGGACCCACCGAGCGAGCTGAACCGGCCCGCAACCACAGGCCGGGTCTGTGGGTGGGTCGCGCCCCGCCGGGCCGGGCCGACCCCCTAACCGGGTCGGACCCACCGGGTCGGACCCGCCAGGCCGGGTCCCTGGGTGGGCCACGCTCCACCGATCCAGGCCGACCCTCAGCTGGGTCAGACCCGCCAAACTGGGTCAGGCCAACCCGCAAGCCCACTGGGCTTGACGGGTCGTGCCCGTTTCACTTAAACATGAATAACTTCCAGACCGCGCGTCCGATCGATGCGCCATCTACGGCACTGGGATACTCTCAACAAGGCAGTACTTTTGAGATACTCTAAGTGAGTTTTGGATAACTTTTGAAAATAGCTAGGTTTGGAATGAGCGTAATTCCAACTTGGCCCCTTGAACGGAAAAGCCAATAACTCTCAGACCAGGAGTCCGAATGAGGCTTCGCCATTCATGTTGGGTTTCTTTTTATGATACGGAACTTAGGGATACATCAACTCTAGACTTTGTGATAGTTGATGTATCGACCCCCTTTGCTCGAGAAGTGGACCCTCTCGGAATCAAGCGTGTTGTGTGCGGCAACCCTAGAGCTGGTTGCGACTGCGGCTACTACTGTACTGGGATCCTCCATGGGTTCAACAGTGATGAATACCATACTGGTATCCTCCATGGGTTCAACAGCGATGAATACTGTTCTTGTATCCTATGTGGGTCCGATAGTATTGACCTCTGTACTTGTATCCTATGTGGGTCCAACATAGTAGCTGTTCTTGTATCCTGTGTGGGTCCGACAGCTTGGCTGGTCTTGTATCCTGTGTGGTTCCGACAGCTTAGATGAATCAGTGACTAAATCTGATCATCTCTATCGCTAAAAGAAATATTTATACATGTGTGAGATGAGTCTTGACATTCAATCATTATCATTGATGTGATTGACTTTACTACCTGTGTGGACTGGGTTGTGCTTGGGCTCGAGAGTTGGTGTCAAACTGAGTTTGATAAATTAGGTATATGTATGGGCATATACCTAAGTAGAGTTGGTTGATACTTTGTGATTTTATCTTTCCTTTTGTGGTTAATCCTTTGTTGATTCTAGGAGACATTCAGGGGTCTCGTGGTCCCTACTGAGTATCATTATACTCACCCCAGCACGGGCAATGCCTGCACTTCGTTGTGTTGGATGCAGACGACGGACATCACTGATCGAGGCAGAGTGTTTTGGAGATGGATAGTACCTGGAGGTGGACTATTTGGAAAGATGTACACGGAGCGGATGAACTAACCTGAGGTGCTAAGGAGGCCATCTGTACCCACCCTTCATGTGGGATTTCCAGAGGAAGACTCAGTAGTTTCTGTTTACTTTTCTGTTGTTGTACTTTACTATTGGGTTGTATTTCCATCCCCTTTCCTTTCAGCACTTAATTTTGTATCGGTTTAACTTAGTGATTATTTTTAGTTGTTTCCTCTACTACTTGTGTTCAGACTGTGTGTGTGTTTCAGGTTAAAATTCAATGCCTTCCCTTTTATAGCAATTATGCCTTTGGTGCTAGTCTCCAGCTCCTGTCCTATGGAAGGTGGGCTTGGGGTAGTCACGACATGGGCCCTGAGGACGGGTCGTGAGAAATTAGTATCAGAGGAGTCGGTTCTACCGCAGAACTTAGACTCTGAATCTTTAAACTGAAATAGTGTTTAGTGTTTTGGGTGTGGTTATCAGATTAGGGAAACTGGTGTTGGTGTGGCGGACATCGTATCTATACACCCTGACCCTGACCTCTAATTTCTGACTCAGTTCACGAAAACACTAATTGCATGTTTGTTTCCGTTGAAAAAGTCTTCTTCATGATTACTTTGTGTCAGCTCACCAGGTATATTATTTTAACCATGGCATACCTGTTTCTTTTCAGGATGGCCCCACGAAGGCAGCTAGCTAGGGTTTTGAGTTTCGTACGAGATGGTAGTCCATCGAGCGATGAGGCCTCGGTGTAGGGCCCATCACAGTGGAGGTACTAGCGGAACCTCTACCTGCTGTACGACTGATACCACCTGCCCCAGCAGCAGAGAGTGCATGCCACTTGAGTGCGTTGCACAAGCTCCAGTGATAGAGGCCGCCCAGGTTCTTGGGAGAGACGGACCCACAGGCAGCTAAGGATTGGCTGGAGGCTATCGTGAGAGTTAACAGATTGGTAGGGACATGAGCTGACCTTATGGTGATCCTTGCCATGATTCTTCTGCACGCAGCAGCAGGTAGATGGTGGATCTTGATGCTCCAGGTGCATGATGAGGCATCATTACTCTAGACGGACTTTGAGAGTCTCTTCCGCTCGGAGTTTGTTCCAGCCACCCTTCGTGCGGTACGGATTCAGGAGTTACTTAATCTGCAGTAGGGTAGCATGACAGTAGCTCAGTACTCAGTGAGGTTCACCGACCTCTCACACTACTCCACGGATATGGTACGAGACCCATTATTCAGGGCCTGGACCTTCGAGCGGGGACTCAGACATGAGATCAGAGCTTTTATGATTCCCCTGAGCATCCCGACGCAGGAGGGGGTGCTAGATCGAGCCCTTCTTGTAGAGATTTTTCTCACTAAGCAGTCACCAGCGGCGAGACCCACCGCAGGGAAACACGTAGCAGATTCTTCTGTAGCTGGAAGTAGATAGTTGACGCAGGGGTCTGAGTAGATCAGGCCATCAGGTGGGAGACCTCAGGATACAGATTCGGTTATGCAGGTCACATGAAACAGATCCATCCTTATGAGGAGCATGTAGTGCTATGCATGCGGCCGGCAGGGCCACATGGCTCATGATTTCCCGGCCCGCCATGCAGATGAGCAACAGATAGTAGAGGGACCTCCCAAGAAGAGGCAGAGTTTGACTGTGGCGGTCCATTGAGAGTAGGCGGACGTGGAAGAAGATCTGGCCGAGCAGCAGGTGGTGGAAGACGTTTCGAGGCACTACCACCACCACCACCAGGAGGTCCACCCCGACCATAGGGAGCTGGTGCACAGAGGCGGGCACAGCTCCAGGAAGTCGAGGCCTATGACCACGGTGCACCTGAGATGATTTGAGGTACTATCTGTGTCTACTCCACCATTGTTGCAGTACTTATAAACACAGGTGTGAGTCATTATTTTATTGCCACTACCCTTGTTCAGAGCTCGGAGATTCTGATGGAGCCTTTGGCTCGATCCTTATGGCTAGAGACTCCTATGAGAGCAGACTCGACAATTATGCACTGGTGCCGGTAGTGTGAGCTTACTCAAGGAGCTGAGAGCTTCGTCTATGATCTTCTTGTAGCGGCGTCGAGCCTTACGAGGCCATCTTCGGTATGGACTGGTTATCCACAGTTCATGGTCAGATTGACTATATTAGGTGCAAAGTGTGGTGTATCTGCAAGTATGGGACTAGGTTCACCTTCACCGGTGAGAAGGTAGCCTTAGCAGTGTAGGATGGACTTATGCAGAGGAGGGGGCTGCTGATCACACATCAGTTGGCTAGTCTCATCCTCGAAGCGGTTGATGTGTGGAGTCCGAGTTTTCCTATTCTGGTGGATAAGTATGCGGATGTTTTCCTTGACATCGTTCCAAGATAACCTCCTCAAAGAGAGGTAGACTTCTACATTGACCTGTACCCTAGGACAGCACCAATATCTACTCCAGCTTATCATATGGCTCCCGCCAAGCTTTTTGAGCTGTGGGTATAGCTGGAGAACTTATAGGGGAAGGGATTTATCTAACCCAGTGTTCCACCCAGGGCATCCCTGATTTTGTTCGCCAAGAAGGCAGATGGGAGCTTGCGACTGTGTGTCGACTACCGTCACCTAAATCAGGTAATCATGAAGAACAAGTACCCACTCCCAAGGATTTATGACCTCTTTGATCATATCAAGCGAGCACGATGGTTCTCGAAGATAGACCTCAGGTCAGGATATCACCAACTCAGAGTTTGAGACGAGGATGTGCAGAAGATGACCTTCGGGTGTCGGTATGACCACTACAAGTTCTTGGTTATGCCCTTCGGCATAACCAATGCTCCAAAAGTGTTCATGAGTCTCATGAACAGGATCTTTCATCCTTACCTAGATTGATTTGTCGTAGTCTTCATCGACGACATACTGATTTACTCGACTACTGAGCAGGAGCACGCCTACCATTTTCAGGTAGTACTGGACACACTCTCAGAGCACCAACTTTATGGTAATCTCTCGAATTGAATGTTTTGGATTCAATAGGTTCACTTTTTGGGACACATCATCTCGTAGGCTGGGGTACCAGTGGATCCAGTGAATATCGAGGAAGTGCATTCTTGGGAGCCACCCAGGAGTGCGACGGAGGTTCGGAGTTTTCTAAGTATGGCTGGATACTATTGAAGATTTGTGCCAGAATTCTCCAGATTTACAGCACCACTTTCATCTTTCATGAAGAAGGGGAAAACCTTCATGTGGTCAGATAGATGCCAGCATATCTTTCAGGATATGAGGTAGAGGTTGACCAGTGCGCCCATCTTGAGGCTACCGGAGGAGGGTGTAGGGTACGTAGTTTATTGCGACACATCAGGGACCGGACTTGGGTGTGTCCTAATGCAGGAGAGAGCGTTGATTGCCTATGGTTCAGGGTAGTTGAGACAACACAAGAATAACTATGCTACCCATGACCTAGAGTTATCATTAGTGGTCTTTGACTTGAATATGTGGTGGCACTATCTTATGGGTGAGTATTTTACAGTCTACTATAACCACCAGAGTCTCAGGTAAATCTTCTCGTAGAAGGACCTTACCCTGAGACAGTGGTGATGGCTCAAGTTCCTCCAGGACTATGAATTTGAGATAGTCTATACTCCTGGGAAGGGGAACGTTGTAGTAGATTCTCTTAGAAGGAGATCGGGCTTTTAGCTACTAGGAGAGGCGACAGAGCAGCTGGCCACATTGCAGATATCCTTCATGGATAGAGATGGAGAGGCTTTTCTTCAGTCTCTCACAGTCACTCCACCACTTCTACAGTGAATTAGAGTGGCACATCATGGGGATGTTGAATTTGAGACGCGACGTGATCAGATATCCTCAGGCCAGGCACCTGATGGGTTTTCTGAAAGTGGGGAGCATGTCATCCTCTTCAGAGGACATACCATGGTACCAGTTTCACTACAGGAGGAATTTTAGAGGGAGTTTCACACTTCCCCTCTAGCAGTACATCCAGGAGTGGAGAAGATGTATCAGGACCTCAGATGACAGAATTTGTGGCCGGGTATGAAGAAAGTAGTAGTAGAGTTTGTCTCTCTATGCCTCACTTGTCAGTAGGTGAAGGCGGAGCACCACGTACCAGCAGGTTTGGTATAGCCCTTAGAGGTCCCATAGTGGAAGTGGGATGGAATATCCATTGATTTCGTGATAGGAAATCCACGTACATCCAGAGGGCATGACTCTATCTGGGTGGTTGTCGACCGACTCACCAAGTCGGGCCACTTCTTACCAATCAAAGAGTAGGGATCAGAAGAGAGCTTGGGACGCCTCTATAAACAAGAGATCATACAACTTCATGGTGTGCCATCGACGATCATCTACGATCGAGATGCTCGTTTCACTTCCTGGCTATGGTAGGGGTTGTAGGAGGCTTTCGGGATGCAGCTTCGCTTGAGCACCGCCTTCCATCCTCCGACAGATGGTCAGACTGAGAGGACCATTCAGACTCTCGAGGACTTTCTCTGTGCATGTGTCCTCGACTTTGGACGCAGTAGGTAGGATCACTTTCCCTTGGTGTAGTTTTCATACAACAACAGCTGCCACTCCACTATCAGGATGTCCCCTTACGAGTCACTATATGACCGACCTTGCAGATCACCTCTGTGCTGGACTAACCTAGGGGAGTCATCACCTGTAGGAATAGAGATGGTTCAGGCTATGATAGAGAAGGTTTCGATCATCCTTGAGTGGATGAAGACTACACAGAGCGGATAGAAGTCCTATACTGATAGGAGATGGAGACCACTGGAGTTCGAGGATGGCGACCATGTCTTCCTTCAGGTCTCACCTCGATGAGGTCTACGGAGATTTGGTCGGGGCAGCAAGTTATCTCTGTGTTTCATCAGGCTATTCCAAGTCCTTAGTAGAGTAGGCGAGGTGGCTTACTACATGGCTCTTCCACCTTAGTTTCACTGGGTGAATGACATCTTTCACGTATCTCAGCTGAGTAGATACGTGCATGACCCATCCCACATCATCGACCATGGGGAGCTAGACATAGATGAAGGGGAGACATTCACGAAGGTCCCAGTGGAGATCGAGGATCGACAGGAGTGGGTCCTATGTGGATGCTCGATTCCTCTGGTGCTCATTAGCTGGCAGCACAGAAACCTCCAGGAGAGTACATGGAAGTGGGCGGCTCAGATGTGTGCTTAGTACCCCACTTTGTTTCCCTAGTGTGTGTTATAGCTTTATAGGGATGTAAAGCCCTGATGTGGGGTAATTTAAAGACCCTGAAATTTCAAAGAATTTTTTTTGTTAAATTCTTTGGAATTTTACGAGTCTGCAGTTTCTGACGGCACCTAATTCTCAGTCCCGGTGTTCCCGTAATCAATTTATAAAGTTTTGTTTGGGTATGTTCAGTAAACATACATGCGGGTTTTTCTATCATTTGAACCGATGCTCGGAATTGGAAACCAAGGACACCGATGAACTCGCAGTGCTGATATTTTCCTAAGGGGACCTTTACCACAGTTGTGTTTGGTCGAGAGTAGAAGTTATATTTTGGGGATTCATAATAAATTAAATAAAATTATTGTGATACACAATTTTATTTTGTTGGTGGTTATTATCTCCGAAGCGAGGTTGGTGGTGGGGCCCACACACACATAACCTCCCATGGGAGGATAATATGTGGTGGGGCCCACATGTGCATCTAACCCTTCAACTTCCCTTAAACTCCTTGAACCCCCCTAACTCCTTAAACTCCAATTTTAACTTTTGAACATCCACATAATGGTGGAGCCTCTCCACCTCCCTCCATTAATTGTGCCAACCCCATCAATTTAATTAATTAATCTCCCTTAATTAATTGGTTATTTTGAATTGATTTGAAATACATTGCATTATTAAATTGAGAAGCCTTTTATTTTATTTGCGTTGGCAAATATTCTATTGGGGAGGCTCTGGATAATTAAATGAAAAGTGTTCCTCTCCATGAAGAACATATTCAACGAAGAGTGAAACTTTCCTCTCAATGAAGAATGTTCTCTCCACTTCTTCAACTGGGGAAAGAATGTGATGCGACGCCAATGAGGAATACCTATCTTCCTTCTTCTTTCTCCGCATCAAGTGACAAGACATCATCCGCTAAGAGCGCCGCCAACGACTACGTCATTCCCTCCGACGTTGATGAGACAACATCTGTCTTCCGCGATGCTCTTCTTCTGTGGCTCGTTGATGTGCAACGTTATTGAAATAGAGGTAGGGGGTTTTGTATAATTTTAAATGAATAAAATTATACCTCTTTCTTGATGAATGCATTGGATTGTCTTCATCCATTTGATATCACCTAATGCGGACGGAGAGGGCCGAACGAACACATCCCGATGACCTTATGTTGTTTCTTGATTATTTTTTGCGGCACCGACCGGAGGTAGTGGTGACTGAAGGTGGCAGCCGCGCATTGGCCTCATGGAGGAAAACCGTCGCCCGCTTCTGCGGGCCGCTCGGGCTGAAGAACCGGCCAGCTATTGCCGACAGGGCTGGTGAACCGCGGCACCTGCAAGTGTCGTGCAAAGGAGGTTTGGCCCACATCCGCGGGCCTTTTTCTGGAATAACTGGTTTGCTAAAGCCATCCGGGCTAGAGAACCACGATGCCTCTTGGTGTCGTGCTGTGGAGGAACCACGGCCCGCTTCCGCGGGCCGCTTCGGCGGGCGAACCCGCTGGCCACCTTCCGGCCGAGTTGAAGGTCACGGCACCGCTTGGGAGAGATAGTGGCCCACTTTCTGGGCCGCTCACGCCTGAACAAACAGTCGGCATCAGCCGGCTAGGCAGCAGGAAGGGGCAGCACCGCTCGGCATCGTCGGGCGAGCCGAACTGGCCCGCAACCGCGGGCTGGGTCCATGGGTGGGGCGCACCCCACAGGGCCAGGCCGACCCCCTAACCAGGTCGGACCCACTGGGTCGGGTCCCTGGGTGGGTAGCGCTCCACCGGGCCGGGCCGACCCTCATCCTGGTCCGACCCGCCAAACTGGGTCGGGCCAACCCGCCAGCCCACTGGGCTTGATGGGCCGGGCCCGTTTCACTTAAATGTGAATAACTTCTAGACCGCGCGTCTGATCGATGTGTCATCTGTGGCACTGGGATCCTCTCGACGAGGCGTTCCTTTTGCGTTACTCTAAGTGAGTTTTGTATAACTCTGTAAAATGTCAGGGTTAGGAATGAGCGTAATTCTAACCGGGCCCCTGGAACGGAAAAGCCAATAACTCTCAGACCGGGCGTCCGAATGACGTGCCGTCAGTCGCATGGGGTTTCTTTTGATGAGACCGAACTTCGGGATACATCAACTCAAGACTTCGTGATAGTTGATGTATCAACCCCCTTTCCTCGAGGAGCAGACCCTCCCGAAATCAAGCGTGCTGTGTGCATGAACCCTATATCTGGATATGACTACGACGAATATTGTATTGGGATCCTCTGTGGGTTCGACAGTGATGACTACCGTAGTGGGATCCTCTGTGAGTTCAACAGTGATGACTACTGTTCTTATATCCTATGTGGGTCCGACAGTATTGACCTCTGTACTTGTATCCTGTGTGGGTCTAACAGAGTAGTTGTTCTTGTATCCTATGTGGGTCCGACAGTTTAGATGTTCTTGTATCTATTGTGGGTCCGACAGCTTAGATGAATCAGTGACTACGTCTGATCATCTCTATCGCTAAATGATAGATGTATACCTGTGTGAGATGAGTCTTGACTTTAAATCATTATAATCTATGTGAGTGACTTTACTTCCTGTGTGGACTGGGTTGTGCTTGGGCTCAAGAGTTGGAGCCGAACTGAGATTGATAACTTAGGCATATGTATGGGCATATACCTAAGTAGGGTTAGTTGATACTTCGTGATTGTATCTTTCCTTTTGTGGTTAATCCTTTGTGGATTCTGGGAGATCTTCGGGGGTCTCGGGGTCCCTACTGAGTATTGTTATACTCACCCCTTCACAGGCAATGCCCGCACTTCATTGTGTTGGATGAAGATGACGGACAACACTGATCGAGGTAGAGTGTTGTGGAGAAAGATGGTACCTGGAGGTGGAAAACTTGGAGAGATGTACATGGAGCAGACAGACGGACCTGAGGTGCTGAGGAGGCCATCTGTACCCACCCTTCAGGTGGGATTTCTGGAGGACGACTTAGTAGTTTCTATTTACTTTTCTGCAGTTGTACTTTACTATTGGGCTTGTATTTCTGGCCCCTTTCCTTTCAGCAATTACTTTTGTATCAATTTTACTTAGTGATTATTTTCAGTTGTTGCCTCTACTGCTTGTGTTCAGACTGTGTGTGTGTTTCATGTTAAAAGGCAATGCCCTCCCTTTTATTAGGATTATACCTTTGGTGCTACTCTCTAGCCCCTTGCCAATGGAATGTGGGCTTGGGGTAATCACGACACGGGCCCCGAGGACGGGTCGTGTCATTATTGGGGTGTATGCTTATTCAAGATGATCACGTAGTGTCATATAGTTCTCACGAACTCCAACCACATAAAAACAACTACTCGAACCATGAATTGGAGTTAGTAGTGGTGATGCATTCCCTAAATATGTGGTTTCATTATCTTTTTTAGTATAAATTTGTGTTCTATTCTGATCACAATAGAATATCCTACATTTTCACCCAAAAGGATTTGAGCTTGTGGCAATGTCATTGGATCAAGTATCTATAGTGGTTTGACTTTGATATCGTCTATATCATAGGAAAAGGTAATGTGGTGGCTAATTCCTTAAGCATTAAAGTTCCAATGCATGTATTGAGGAAGTCCAATGATGAGTGGACCATGATGGGGCTCTTTCCCCAGGTTCACTTAGAGACCGATGAGTATAGTGGAGGTGTGTTCTTGGATAGAGTTCAGTTGGCCTCTTCTCTTATGGAGCTTATTTAGTGATATAATCTTAGTGATGAGATAGGATAGTATTCTATTAAGTTTCTTTATCATGGGGAGACATCTTACAATTGGTCATTGTCCTCTAATGGAGTTCTTCATTTAAAGGGATGTTGTGTGGTGTCATTGTATCTGAGGAAGGTGGTGATGTAGGATAGCCACCAGCCTCAATGGTTCATCATTTTTGGTGCTACCAAGATGCATTATGATGTTCATTGATATTAATAGTGGATAGGTATGAGGTGGGATATAGATTATTTTTTATCAAGATGCTATACATGTCAGCAGATAAAAGCATAGCATCAAATTCCCTTTAGTTTGATACAACTATTACCCATTCCTACATGGAAGTGGGATGAGGTTTCCATGTATTTTATTAGTCTTTCTTCATAAACCTCATTGATGGAATGCTTTTTGGGTGGTATTTGACCATTTTACCAAATCATCCCATTTCATTCTGATCAATGATTTATCAAAATTGAATGAGCTAAGCTGATTGTATATTCAGTAAGTGGTAAGGCTTCATGGTGTTCCATTAGAAATCATTTATGACTGAGACCCCCCATTTTACCTCTCAGTTGTAGGAAGGTCTTCATAAGTCATTGGGCTCATAGTTGAAAATGAGTACGACATACCATCCTCAAACAGATGGTCATATGGAGTGGGAAAATCAAATTATGGAAGACATTATTCATACATGTGTCTTGGATTTGGAGGATCATGGGATATACATTTGGGATTGGTCAATTTTTCTTACAATAATAGTTATCAATCCTCCATTAAAATGGTTCTTTTGATGTTCTCTACAGTTGTCCATGTCTATATCCTCTTTGTTGGGCTGAGGTTGGTGAGACCTCACTGTTGGGACCAAGCCTTGTGCAAGAGATGTCTGAGAAAGTCAACTTGATTAGGTAGAAGTTATTGACAGCTTAGAGTTGTCAATAATCTTATTCCAACCAAAGGAGCTGAGATCTTGAGTTTTATTTGGGTGATCAGGTGTCCATTAAAGTGTCACCTCATTTAGGTCATCATCATTTGGGAAAGAAAGAGAATCTAACACTGAGGTATATCAGACCTTTTAAAATCACCAAGTGGATTGGAAAGGTGGAATATAGGTAAGATTTTCCTTCTTATTTGATGTCAGTTCAAGATATGTTCCATGTCTCCCAATTGAAGAACTATAATATGGATCCATATCATGTGTTTAATTGGTAAGAGTTAGAGATAAAGCATGATTTATTCAGGTATGAACTACCAGTGCTGATAGTTGATTCCCAATAGAAGGTAATTCATGGGGTGTTTATTCCTTTGGTCTGAATCTTTTGGAAGCATAGTAAAGACAGAAATGGGAATTGGGAGTGGAAATCATGGGTTGAGAAAGAGTACCCATTTTTTTATCATGTTTTGGGTTCACTTTCTGTGGATGGAAAGTGTTCATGGTGGGGATAATTATCACATGTATTATTTTCTTTGGAGTTATTTTTCTATTTATTTTTAGTCTAGATTTTTTCCTTTGGATTTTCCTTCATTTTTTTCAAAAAAATGTGCAAAAAATGGGTGGAAGGTGTGTGTCTCAATGTTGTTGCACAATTAGTAGTAACATTAAGCCATTCCCAGGTAACCATGTAGCGAAGTGGGGTTTTTGGACTGAGACTTATCGCAATGTTAGATCACATTTTGTAAAACATTTGGGCTAATTGTGTGGAATATCCTTGGTTGATAGTGGAAACTGCATAGTCACCACATGGTTTGAAAAACCATGCGAACTAACCATGTGGAATGTCTAGTTCATTAAAAATGTGGATGTTACCCATTTTCCCCTCTCTGTATTTTTGGATTGGATTATACTAAATATACACAAGAGGGGGAGTGAATTGTGTATTTTCAAAAATCTTCGCAAGATCGTGTTCTATCCTTTATCTTTAATCAGATATATTAATGAAGCGGAAATATGAAGTGCAGAGACACACGATGTATAGTGGTTTGGGAAACAGAAGGCCCCTTGTCAACTCCACCAACGATCTACTCCACGAGAATGATGATTTTCACTATCTGTTCATAGTTTCAACAGAGCTTTCAGCAACTGAGTATAGGTAGTTGAAACCTTGACAATCTAAGGCAAAAAAATCATTTTTGTTCACTTACAAGACCTACACAGCTTAGTACGAAAAGTCGGTCACTCTAGAACAGAAAAGAAAGATTTTTGTACTTTGAAAATACTTTCCAGATTTTCTTCACAATTAAAAAAGTAAGCAATTGATAGTAGATGGATCGTCTCCTTTAGAAATAATTATCTTCACAAAAGAGTCATTCTGAGTCGATCCTGTTGCATTAAATATAGAAATATAATTCCCAACTTCAGTAGTATTAGATTCATAGTATATATTCGATGTATAATAAGTGAAACTTCTTTCATTATTCTTCTTCTTCAATAAATAGAGGTTTGTATCTCCTTTGAATCATCAAGTCTATGTTTTTTATAGTCTCTGTTTTCTTCCTTTTTATGAATGATCAATTTTTTTACAAACCTTATCCTCTTTTTTCTGTTCATAAAAACTCATAATAATGATGAGCACTTCTCCTACAAATTTAGATCCACAAAATTCACCTTTTGATTCACGATATTCAAACATTTGAATTTACATAGTAGTTGTAACTCCCCTGAAGACTCGGTATAAAAAGATACTTTTAATTTTATCCTTAAACCATTGGTAAAACGACTTTGAATCAGTCAAAGTTTCGCTTAAAACAACTTTAAATCTAGCTTGAAATCAGCCTAATAATCAGTTTGCTGATCGTTGCAAAATAATATCGACTTTAAACTCTCCAATGCCAAACGTAATGATGAGTTGTATAGTATTCATCCTCTGAACATAACGTAGATCATAAACGTTACTTTGATGATGTAGCCTTCACACGTAAGTCTTTAAATGTATGGTTGATCAAAAACGTAGGGTTGGCAACGTATGGTTGATCACAAACATAGGGTTGGTCATCCATACTTTTTCTCTTTAACTTTCAAATGTATGATGAAAGATCCATAGTTTTATAAGATTTTAAATGAAAAGAATCTTGATCCATAATTTTCTAAGAATGTAGGGTTGTTTACAAAAGTATGGTTGATGAACCATAATTTTGAGAAACAAACGTAACGTTTAACACTTACGTACCATTATCCTTCTATACTTTTCAATAACCCAAACATAGGGTTCCTTCCTAACGTAGGGTTCCTCTTCCATATTTTTCTGATAACTCATAAATTATATACTACATTTAATCCTTAAGCTATGTTTCTCCATGTAGGGTATGAACAGTGTTTTCAGAACACGCTAAAATAGATTCCGAATATGTAGAGCATGAATAGTGTTTCTAGAATGCACTTTAAGCAGATCTGTGTTCACAGAACACGCTTATGCGAATAATTTAGAAATTAAACCTTATTGTTCAAGAATAAAAATATTTCATCCAAAAATAAAAATATAATGAATAATAAATTCCTGTAATATTCTTAAAAATAAAATCCTTAGAAAATAATTAAGGGTATTTTTTAGAATCAAAATTATCATAAATAGATAGAGTATTGTTCTAAAAAATCTCCCCCTTTAAATAACAACATTATGTATTGTTTAAAACAACACTTGATCAACAATATCCCCCTTTTTTATGATCACAAAACCAATAAAATAACCAATGAAATTAACTTACAAAAAATTAATTACATATAGTTTTGAATTTTGAAAAGATAAATACAAAATTAGATTTAACTTAATTTCTCACTTTAATTTATCTATTTTAGTTTCTCCCCCAATAATAAAAAAATAAAAATAAATAGACAAAAAAATGTTTTATTTAACCAAATTTCTCCCCCTTTTGTGATATCAAAAATAATGACAAAATATAGAATATAACATAGATCAATGTAGCACCGAACATAAGTAAATGCTATAATTAACTGTTTATCAATTAGTGAATCTGGATTACTGGATTAGCTAAACAAATACAGTAAAACAAAATAATTGTAATGAAAAAGATTTTCATTAAAAGTACAGAATTGATAAATACATGAATCAAGTTTGGTCAGGCTTTAGATAGAGTCTAAATAATTTAAATGACTTCCTTGATTTCTGTGAGTTTTTCCCTGAGTCTTCTCATCATTCCATCACCAAGTCTAACAATAATATCCATGTTATCCTGAGTCATATTAATGTCTTATATGTGGTTGACTCCGAAAAACTCATGTATTCTTTCTTTCTTCTCCAAAAATAAAGACAACTTCTCTGTGAATTTATTTAAGATAGATCTGATTCTTGGTTCACTTTAGGTGACCTGATCAACCAAAAATTTCTGATTGTCTAACAAGACTGATAAAGGAGCATTGTTACATTGAATATCTTTCAATCTATCATTCATGTTACTCATGGTAGCTATGATAGCTTGAACCCTTCTAATTAAATCAGGTGAAGTACCTAATCTACTAGCAACACTAGTCCCGACAGATGTAAATTGTATCTCCATAAATAATTTGAGATCTGAAAAATCTAACTTCATAACCATTTAAAACTTTAATTTTTCAACCGCATTCCGCATATCCTTCTTAAAAATTTTCTACTTCTTTCTTGGAAACTGTACTATTTTTTAGCCTCTGGAATTTTAGTTTTTACTTTTTCAATTCTCTCCTTAGAGTATCATTTTCAGATTCCAACTGAGACAACTTTTTGTACATCTATTTGAATTCTTTATTCCCTAAATTAGAATCACCCTATTCTTGATTCTCATTCTCAATTTCAGTGTGATGTAGTGGTACTAAAGGTAGCGAATCTACATCGGACTTTTCATTTTCTTTCTCTTGAGCTGGTTGATCCACAGATTTTTCCTTAGAGTTTTTTTTCAGACTTTTCTACAGAGAAATCCTCATTAATTACTTCAGTGTGAACTTTAGAAACATTCTTATAACGAACATCATCAAACTTTTCTTCCATTATATTTTCTAAAATAATATCTTCTGGAGTTTCTTGAGGGTTGGCCACTTCCTCACTAGGCTCTACCTCCTGTTCAATGTCAACTTCAGCTTCTGGTTCTATTCTTTCAACTTCAATTATTTCAGGGTCATCTTCTGTAACAGACACATCCTATTCGTGAGTCTCTCCTTAATCTTCTTCTTGAATTCTAGATTGAATCTGAGGTCCTTCCACTGGTTCTGACCTCTCAATAATAGCTTCCATTGCTTTTTCAAGAGTATCTTCTCTTACAAAACAGTAAGAGAGTAAATCTCTTATTGTCAGTATAGGGGAAACAAGTTCCTCATTTACAGCTTTATTTATTTGAGTTTGATGGCCCTCCTGACTTATTTCTTCCTCAGTGACTTCAGTTTCAAATATTATTATTCTTGCAGCAGTGCTTACTCTCAATTTAGCATGTCCCTCTTTGGACTTAGCAGACTGAGCTTGAGCACTAACTTCTTCTTCCTCAGATCTTACTGGAAAAGGTTTCCCTTTTAATGTGATCCAGAAATAGCCAATTTTTCTTAAAGTTCCAGCATTTAAAACATTACTATGATGACATCTTACTCTGGCATCCACCAGTCTCACCATATCCTTATTGAACAAAAGTTTGGAAATGAATCTACCAAAAGGGTAGAAATTCATTCCGGCATCACTATGACAGCAGTAACTCAGGTACCTCACCATGTACCTAGGAAAATTTAATTTTATATCACTAAGCAGAAGATACATTTTGTACATGTTGGGATATAATATCTCTTCCATCTCTGACATTCTTGGTGGTATCCCTGTTTATACAAATTTCACAAGAATCTTCTGATCTGGTTCTAAATCCTTAACTAACTTTTTCCTTATTTTAGTAGATCCAAATAGAAAAGTCATAATTTCTTCAGATTTATTCACAGGATCTCCTATATTTTTCAAAGCAAAATGAAACACTCCCTCATGAGGGTAGTCCAATATCTGACTAATTTCAACTGAAGAGATCGAAAAATTATTATCCTCTATCTTAGCCAGCATGGTGTCAGAATGATCTCCCAAACTGAATTGAATAGTTTTAAATAAATATCAAAGTTCTACCTCATACAAAAATTCCGTATTCTCACTATTGAAGGTCTGTTCAAGATTCTGAAATAACAGTGCTTGTTTTACCAACAAGTTCATCTGAAATTTCCATTCTAGATCAATCACCTTTCCCTGTAAGATTTTCCTTCCATCTAAGCATTGTTTCTTGGCATTGATCGTCTCAAACTCATCATCTCTCTTAGTCTTTTCCATTTCTATGAGAATCTCTGAAGGTTTTAAGGTTAGGGTTTTAGAGGTTCGATGATTAGGGTTGACAACCAGTGGTGCGGTTTCGCGGTTTCTAAAGGGTTTTGGTGGAAATGAAATGGTTCAGAATTCAAAAGGTTTCTGACAGCCTTGATTCCCGTGTTTTCATTAATCATTACATATATTTTAAATATAAAAAAAATTATTACACGGGGAAAAGAAGAGAAAAAAACTTATTCTGTTTGAAAAAAATAACTAAATTATTTTAAACATTATTAAAATAAAGAAACAACATAGTAAAATAAAACTATATTTAAAATTAAATAAACCTAGCTCCCCCTTAATAAAATCAAACCCTGCAGTGGGAAGTGGTTTAGTAAAAATATCAGCTAATTGAATTTCAGTACTTACAAATTCTAAATATATATCCTTTTAAGAACATGATCTCTTGGAAAATGATGTCTGATATCAATTTTATTAGTTCTAGAATGATTAATATGATTTTTTGAAATATTTATAGCACTAGTATTATCACATAAAATAGGAGTATTATTAAAATTTAGTCCAAAGTCCATAAGAGTGTTTTTCATCCACAACACTTGTGCACAAAAAACTGCAAACAGAAACATATTCTACCTCAGCTGTTGACAAGGCAACTGAATGATGTTTCTTACTTGAACATGACACTGAGGATTTCCCCAAAAAGTGACAAGTACCCGAAGTGATTTTACTATCTAATATAAAACTCCCAAAATCTGCATCTGAATATAAAATCAAATTAAGATCAGAAGTTTTGGGATAAATAAGATATTGAAAAACAGTTCCTTTTAAATATCTAAAAATTATATTAACAGTAGTTAAATGAGATTCTTTAGGATTTAATTGAAATCTTGCACAAAGACATACTGAATACATTATATCTGGCCTGCTAGCAGTAAGATATAATAAACTATCAATCATACCTCTATAAAACTTGTTGTCAACTGATTTTCCAGTTTCATCCAAATCATGTTTTATATTAGTACACATAAGAGTTATATATGTCTTACTGTTTTCAAGTCCAAATTTCTTTAATAAATCAGTAATGTATTTGCTTTGATTCAAAATATTTCCAAAATATTTTTAATAAATTTGAAGTCCTAAAAAGAAATTTAATTCTCCCATCATGCTCATTTCAAATTCTTTTTGCATTAACTTTGAAAACTCATGACAAAGGGATTTATTAGTTGATCCAAAAATTACATCATCAGTATAAATTTGAACCAATAAAATATTAGTATTTACAGTTTTCTAAAAAAGGGTTGGATCTGTCATTCCAACGGTAAAATCATTTTTCAATAGAAAAGAGCTTAATCTTTCATACCAAGCTCTAGGTGCTTGTTTAAGGCCATAAAGAGATTTAGTATGTTTAAAAACAAAATCTGGTTTTTGATAATTTTTAAAACCAGGAGGTTGCTCAATATAAACTTCCTCTATTAAATAACCATTTAGAAAGGTAGACTTAACATCCATATGAAATAATTTAATGTTCATATGAGATGCATAGGATAAAAAGATTCTAATGGATTCTAATCTAGATACAGGTGCAAAGGTCTCATCATAATATATACCTTCTTCATGATTATATCCTTTTTCTACATGTCTTTTTTTATTTCTAGTTATTATTACTTAACCATCTTGCTTATTTCTAAAGACATATTTGCTTCCTATCACTGGATAATTCTGTGGTCTTTCAACTAATTCCCAGATATCATTTCTTTTGAACTAATTTAATTCTTCTTGCATTTCTATCTTCTAGATTTCATCATCTAAAGCTTCTTCTATAGACATGGGTTCTAATTAAGATAGAAAGGCAGAGAATTATACAAGATTCCCTATATTTCATTTAGTTTTTATTCCTGTGTCTAGGCCACCTATTAAAGTTTTTATAGGGTGATTCTTTAGAGTTCTAGACTATCTAGGTAGTACACTAATAGGTTCTTTAGTATCATGCTCTTATGAACTGGACTGAATTTAATTTATATCTTTTTCAAAATCATTTTTCAAGTTCTCAAGTCTCATGTTATCATTAGATTCAGATTCATCCATTTGATCTATCCTTTTCTCAAAGGGATTAGATTCATTAAATTTCACATGAACTGATTCTTCAAAAATCCTTGACTTCTTATTATAGACTCTATAAGCTTTAGAGGTAGCTGAATATCCTAAGAAAATGACTTCATCATATTTTTTATCGAACTTACCATGATTGTCCTTGGTGTTCAAGATGTAAACCATGCATCCAAAAACTTTAAAGTAATTTACTTTAGGTTTTCTATTATTCCAAAGTTCATAGGGTGTATTTTTTAAAAGAGGTCTAATTAAAACTCTATTCATTATATAGCAGGATGTGCTTACATCTTCTTCCCAAAAAGAGGTAGGAAGAATGTATTCATTTAGCATATTCCTAGCCATTTCCTAAATAGTCCTATTTCTTCTTTCATCAATTCAATTTTGTTGAGGTGTTCTTGGTTTAGAGAAGTTGTGTTTAATACCCATATTTGAGCAGAAGGAATTAAATTCATGAATCTCAAATTTACCACCATGATCACTTCTTAATGAAATTATTTTAAAACCTTTCCCATTTTGAACAAATTTACAAAAACTTTCAAATAAAGTAAAAGCTTAATTTTTAAATTGTAAAAAGAAAACCCATGTAAATCTAGAATAGTCATCAACTAAAACATATACATATAATTTACCAGCCAAGATTTCTACTCTTGAAGGTCCAAACAAATCTATATGGATAAGCTCTAAAGGTTTAGATGTAGCAGTCCTGTTAATAGATTTGAAGGATGATTTCTGTTGCTTACCAAGATGACATGCATCACAGAATCTGTTACTTTCAAATCTGAGACTAGGAAAATCAGAAACTAATTATTTCTTAGATAATTTATATAAAACATATGCATTGCAATGTCCAAGTATCCTATGTCAGATCAAAGATTCATTCACTTTAGTAGTTAAGTAGTTTACTTGTTGTTTACACAAGGAATTTGAATCCAGGGTATACACATTGTCAGTTCTTGGTGCTATAAATTTAAGCAGTTTATTTTTAAAAATAGAATAACAGTTGTTAGAAAAATCAAAAGCATAACCATCATCACATAGTTGAGAGATACTTATCATATTATGTTTCAATCCTTGTACATAATGTACTTTTTTGATTGAGACATCTTCTGGATCTCCAATTGTTCCAATACCAATGATCTTCCCTTTGGAATTGTCACTAAATGTAATGAGTCCACCATCTTTTTGTGTCAGTCTAGTGAAGTTTGATGAGTTTCCACTCATATGTCTTGAGCATCCACTATCCATATACCATATGTCCTTTTTTTTGTAACCTGCTTCCTGCAAAGGCATTTACACAATTTTCTTTGGTACCCATATTCTGTTGGGTCCAGGGGTGTTAGCCAACAGAGATCTGGGAATCCAGACTTGCTTTGTTTTTTTAATTTCACAAGAGTCAAAAAAATAATTTGATACAAAATCATTCTTAATATCACTTATTTGGGGTTGTCTTAAGAAATAATTTTTAGAAATATGTCCTCTTGTTTAACAGTAATTACAATTTAGTCTTTTTGAACTTGGAATAAAATAATTCTTGTACAGCTTGGGTTTTTCACCTTTACTACCAATTCCAAATCTTTCCTTTTTAATGACATTTTCCCAAAAAATTATTTAAAGTATTTTATCCTTTAGTAAAAATAATGGCTGCATTTTTATAAGTTTCCACTTCAGTTTGCAGTGATTTTATCTTTGATTCATAATCTGTATTGTTAGTGTTAATTGGGTCAAACTTTTCAGTTAACTCCTTATATTGTTTTAGCATTATATATATTTCATCAGAAACAACCTTATGAATGTTCTTTAAAGTATTATTATTCTTAAATATAGAATCATATTTTTCTTCAAGCATATTGCAGTAGGATGCAAGTTTATTATTAGAGTAACTAGATTCATAACTAGAGTCAGAATAGTAGTAAGATTGTACCTCATCTATTTCTTCCATGAAACACATGTTGGCTTTTAGTTTTACTTCTTCTTTCTTTGAGTCTGATTCAGAAGTAATACTAGAGTCTTTAGATACACTCCATGTAGCTTTCATTGCTTTCTTTTCCTTGTGTTCATAATCATTTCTTTTGAAGAATTTATTTTTCTTATCTTCTTTTAGCTGAGGACAGTAAGGTCTGATGTGCCCCATTTTCTTGAATACATAACATCTGACTTCATTGTCATCCTTTTTGAAGGATTGTCTGAATCCTTTATTATTTCTATAGAATTTAGTGAATTTTCTAGCTAGCTAATCCAATTCCACATCAGAATTTGATAAATTAGAACTTTCTGATTTCACTTTTTTACTTTTCTTCATCTTTATGTTTTTTCTCTGTGATGACACTTTCAAGGTAGTGTCATCTCTCTTGATAAACACTTTATGCTCATTAGCTTCCTCTTGAATCTCAGCTTCATACATAATTATTATTCCAATCAGTTCTCTCATGGTTAATTCTTTGACAGGTGCAGACTGTCTGATTGCAGCATAGATTCCATTCCATCTTGTAGGTAGTACCCTCAGTACTTTTAAAGCTTGATCAGTTTGTTTAATGGGATCTCCTAAAGAAATTATGTTATTGAAAATCTTTTTCAATCTTCCATTCATTTGAGTAATACATTCACCTTCAACCATTCTGAATGTATCAAATTTAAGATTAGTAGTAGCATATCTCATTTCCCTGATATTGTTAGTTCCTTCATAAGCAACAGCAATAGTTTTCCACATATAATTTGTTGTCGTGCATTGAGATACTCTGTTGAATTCATCAGGTCCTAGATCACATATAATAGCATTCATTTATTTTGAGTTCATGTCATTTTCTGCTTCAGTAGATGCACTCAATGTTTCAGGTTTTTCTGATATTTCATATGGAGTCATAATCTTAAAATATACTATGTATCCATGGTTTTCCAGATAGATAATCATTCGCAACTTCCAACATCCATAGTTTTCTCCATTTAAGTACGTTGCTCGGACCATAGACATTCCCTCTCTTGTATAAGTTATCTTGCTCTATATATAATCATATTAATCTTGTTAAGGCTTTATCATAAAGCTCAACCTCTGATACTAATTGTTAGATCAGATTATACTAAATATACACAAGAGGGGGTGAATTGTGTCTTTTCAAAAATCTTCACAAGATCATTTTCTATCCTTTATCTTTAATCAGATAGATTAATGCAGTGAAAATATGAAGTTCAGAGACACACGATGTATAGTGGTTTGGGAAATAGAATACCCCTAGTCCACTCCACTAACGCTCTACTCCATAAGCTTGATGATTTTCACTATCTGATCCTCGTTTCAACATACCTTTCAGCAACTGAGTATAGAAAATTGACACCTTTACAATCTAAGGAAAAACAAAGCCTTCTAGTTCACATACAGAACCTACACAGCTTAGTACAAGAATCCGGTCACTCAAGAATAGAAAATAAATATTTTTGTACTTTGAAAATACTTTCCAGATGTTCTTCACAATTGCAATAGCATGAAATTAATAGTAGATGGATCGTCACCTTCAGAAATAATGATATTCCCAAAATAGTCATTCTGAGCTGAGCCTGTTGCATTAAATATAGAAATATAATTCACAACTTCAGTAGTAGCAGATTCACAGTAGATCTTGGATGTAGAATGAGTGAATCTTCTATTGTGATTCTTCTTCTTCAATAAACAGAGCTTTGTACCTCCTTTGGATCAGCAGTTCTATGTTTTTGACAGTCTTTTTTTCTTCATTTTTATGAATGATCGGTTTTTTTACAAACCTTATCCTCTTTTTTATGTTTAGAAAAACTCATAATAATGACGAGCACTTCTCCTACAAATTTAGATCCACAAAAGTTTCCTTTTGATTCATAATATTCAAAAATTTGAATTAACAGAGTAGTCGTAACATCCCTGAAGACTCGACATAAAAAGCTCATTTTAATTATATCCTCATACCATTTATAAAACGACTTTAAATCAGTCAAAGTCACGCTTAAAAAATAGCTTTAAATCCGACTTGAAATCAGCCTAATAATCAGCTTACTGATCGTTGCAAAATAATATTGACTTTAAACTCTCTGAGACCAAACATAAGGTTGAGTTGTACAGTATGCATCCTATGAATGTAATGTAGATCATAAACGTAAGGTTGATGAATTATCCTTCTCATGTAAGGTTGTCAACGTATGGTTGATCACAAACGTAGGGTTGGTCATCCATACTTTTTCTCTTCAAATTTCAAACGTATGATGAAAGATCCATACTTTTATAAGCTTTCAAATGAAAATAAACTTGATCCATACTTTTCTAAGAACGTATGGTTGTTAACAAAAGTAAGGTTGATAAACCATACTTTTGAGAAAAAAAACGTAACGTTTAACACTTACGTATGGTTCTCCTTCTATAATTTTCAATAACCCAAACATAGGGTTCCTTCCTAACTTAGGGTTACTCTTCCATACTTTTCTGATAACTCAAAAAGTATATACTTCATTTCATCCTTACACTACGTTTCTCTACGTAGGGTATAAATAGTGTTTCTAGAACACGCTAAAACAGATCCCGAATATGTAGAGCATGAATAGTGTTTCCAGAACACACTTTAAGCAGATCTGTGTTCCCATAACACGCTTATGCGAATACTTTAGCAATTAAACCTTGTTGTTCAAGAATCTAAATATTTCATACAGAAATAAAAATATAATTAATAATAAATTCCTTCAATATTCTTAAAAAAAATCATTAGAAAATAATTAAGGGTATTTGTGAGCATCAAAATTATCATAAATATATCGAGTATTGTTCTCAACAATCTCCCCCTTTAAATATCAACATTATGTATTGTTGAAAACAACACTTTCTCAACACATATTTATCCCCAAATCACTCTATATCTCCCTCACATGGGATTTATGACCCTATGTGTGCATCCCCCATCCTCCAACCCCCCTAGGGCTCCATTTTTTTCGGGTGTTTTGCCTCAGATTCTTCATGGAAACTCCAAGTAAGGGTCTTCTTTATTTTTTTTCTCTCTCTTTTCTAGGGTTTCCTTACATTTTCATTACAGATATTCATTTCTTGTGGGTTAGGAGATGATTTTAGGGTTAAATATTGGCTCTTAGGGTTTATTCTTGGTGTTATTGGTTCGATCTTTCATCTTTAAGGTGTGGTTGAAGTTTCTCACCATATTCGAGGAGCTTCAAAACCCAAGGTGGGTGATTCTTTGATTAACCATTATTTGATGAATTTATTATTCTTTCTTGAATATTTTGGAGTATTCTATGATTATTATTTGTGGTGCGGAAGTGGTTTTTGAAATCATTTAATATGAATTTTGGTTCGAATTTTTTTTTCCTATATGAAATTGGGTGTATTTCACATGTAATTCGTTATTGTGCACCTTAAGGGTGTTTTATAATGTGTGAAAATGATTCATTAATTTAGGAAAGTGGTGCGAATAATATTTTGAAATGGTCTTGGTGTGATTTTTATTTTAAAAAGATGATTGTTGGAATGAATGTGATGGCTTGTGATGTGTATTACATTGTTTGGTTTATGAAATGTGGAAGTGGTGTGTTAGGTGAGATACATAACTTGATTGAGCACAAAGTAAATCCTAGGTTACTAGGTGTGCAGACTAGGACTATTATGCTAGTGATTTAGAAGTGGCTTCAACCTGGTTTCACATAGCATGATTGATGATGACAACACTAACTAAATATTTATGATAACTAAAGACCATTAATTTTTTTTATTTTTCTCCTCTCTAGTGGATCATGCATGAGCACGTGGATTTTTGTGGTTTCTATACCACTTTACATTGAGATACAATGTCTCTAGGGTCCCAATCTTTGCTAGTTCCTATAGGGATTTCCCATGACATGGTTCTATATGGTGATACAACACTTACCATTGGCATACAGTATGACTTGTTGGTTATTTAAAAATCAAGCATCTTTTCATTAAAGTTGGTTTCCTTAAAGTTTTCTTTCCATGAAAGTTTTCTAGTTCCCTTTTTATAAAATAAGAAATCTATTTATCTTATAATATTTATAGCATGAAATCTATTGTTGGGTGGAATCTTATTGGGAATTAGCTCACTTGCTACTTAAACCTTTGGGTGTAAGAAAACTTTATTATGTTGGATACAGGTAGAGGAATAGTGTTTGGAGATGGTGGTTTGGCTTTCAAGTAGTCCTCCTTAGTTAGGTATTGTGGCGATGGCTTGAGGTAGATGATCCTCTTTACATGTGGTGGTTTTTGAGTAGGATTTTGGTTTTTTAATTATGTTGTAGCTAGTTTATATTTTTTTTACATTTTTAACTCAATATGGAAATTATGTATGTCTTGTTTTGTTGTAGATTTTCATATTCATGTTATTTTAATTTTTGGTTATTTTATGATTTTAAATTTGGGTAAATCATTCCCATGTTATGACATTGATACACTGGTAGCTGTCTCCATCCCATGGGGATTTGTAATGCTCTTTGTGCCATTCCAAGAACTGCATCAGTCTATGGTTCTGATGACGACCTAGCTTGGTTCCTAATAATCTAAAATGAGTTACTATAATAATAATTAACATTCTCTAATGATCAATTTTTTTTCATTTACTTCACCACCCCTTCAATTATTTTTTTATAATGATTATATAATAACCTTAGTTTCTTATATATACTAAGATTTTTTTTATTATATGATTTCTACCAACATTTTGACACAAATCCATAAAATGGGATACATAATCATTGTTTGGGTGTATGGTAGACTACCATCTCATGAACTGATTTTGTTCGTTCTTACTTTTACAACCATTAAAGGTTGAAAATAATGATTTATTTATAGTTTATATATATAATATTTATAATGTCTATATGATTCTATAATTATTATATAATTCATACTTTTATAATTTCCATTTTGGTAATATGATAACATCATTTATGGAAGTGTGGACTATCACCCCCTCAAAGCGATGTGAATTGTACACACTTACATGGAATGTATTATGGATTATTTTAATAAATATAAGTTATGTATATGGAATAAATAATATATTGGTAATTTAAAATACATATATATGTATATCATTTACTTTTCATTATTTTTTGTACAAAAAATGAAATGGAAGTAGCATTCATGCGTACGTATGAACTACTGTCTCCATGAACGGTGCATTTAATTTCTTATTTACAAATATTATGGATTATTATAAATACATATATATATATAATGAATATATATATGATAATTAAATCATTTCATACATTCATTAGATGATGAAATCATGATTGATGTAATATTAACACAAAATAACAATTGAAAACATACTCTAAGAACAAATCAGTTATTACCTAAAATAATGAAAATAAGGAATGGTCATTAATGGAAGTGTAAAAAGTTATTATAAACAAATAATATATGATATTTAAAATATTATTATGGTTTTGGTATAAGATAGTGACATTAGGAAAAAAATTGGGATTTTTGTGGCATGATAGCAAGTCATGTGGTAAATCGAAGAAAAATTTGAGATTCCTTCCACCGTTCAGATCCAGATGGGGTTTAGAGCAACAAATTAGATATTTGTAGAGCTATAATATTTGGACATATCAGAAGGTATAGAATATTCCATCAAGACCAGGACCCATGCATTCATGGTGAAATTCTATCTTGTGTATCCTTGGGAAGTATGGGAGTTTGATAAAAAAATATATGTGATGGGAGGGTCTATCTTGTGATGACAGTCTCTAGGGACTTCAGTGCCATGTATAAGGGTATATATTTCTATTGGTCCTACAAATAATATGTTGGTCATATGTGTATCTAGAATTACGATCCATATAATTTTACCCCTTAACCCATTTAAAAATGGGGAAATAAATAAAAATTAAAAAAGGCCTTTGGGCTTGGCGGTAGTGACATGATAAAAACCATTATAAAGGAATTTAGAGGACATTCACCATAAATTAAACACAAGGTATGGGATTCCTTTATCACATTTACATCCATTCGTCTTATTCCATATTCACCACTTATTTCCTTTTTGTAGTGTATATACTACCCCTATTGTATTTTATATCATCAATACATTTTTCTTCATGGTTTTTGGTGTTTCATTTGATTACATTTATTTAATTTGGTTATATTTCAAAACATATCAAGTGGAAAGGTATTTAGTCTTAATTTACATTCCATTGAGAATTATTTGTTATTATAAATCAGTTCACCTTAATGTGGTGTATATACTACTTATTTTTCATTTAATATCCATATTAAATCGTACTTCTTGGTATTTTCAGTTTTTCTATGAACTATCTCATTCAAGGGGGTTTGAATTGAAATCTACCAAGTGGTAAATGTTATCATTTCAATATCACTATCTTTTTGGGTTGGTAACTTTATCTTGAAACAATCACTTCCTTAAGATCAATTTTATTGTACATAAAATTTATCTTAAATATCCTTATTCTCATGCAATGTATATTATTATTTCCAAAACTTTATACCATTTTTACATATGGTGTTCACTTTTAATTATATTTGATTAAGTAAGAATTATTGATAAATATTTTTCTTTTATTCAATACAAATATTTGATAAGGAACATTATTCATGAATTAAATCGATTATTTGATATATAAGGAATTATTTTGACAGGAATGGAATAGGTGGGGCCAAATTATAGATATCCCATCGATGCCTTGGTAGTCTCATGGGATGATTAAGTTGGCTATCCTTAGTGGTATTTTCACGTAGTATGTTATAAAACATCATGTGAAAGGTATTGACAGTAAAAGAACCTTGTACCTGGGAAAAATGAAATCAAATAAATAAGAATTTATTTTATTTTTATTCATTCATTAGTATCCATGATATTTTTAACCATGTAAATATCTATGGACTCATTTAATTACCAATTATTTAATTAAATGTCATAGTGTTCAGTTATTTACCTTTCCATATTCATAATTCCCTAAACAACTATTTACACGAAATGTGTGTTATGTCATTTACCTTTCCATATTGTTTATGTACTCCCTCTCCTTTTATTGATTATATGACATGTGTGTTCATTTAATACCTTTACATATTGATTCTTCTCATCGATTCATTATTTATTATGCTTTAATTAACACTTAAGAATAATTTTATCTCACCCTTATTGTTTTTAGTTTCCCTAGATATCCAAGAAGTGTACTAAGAAGGATATGAAAGGTCATGCTACTTGGGAAAAAACATGTCTTTGAAATAATAATTTATTTTGTTATTAGTGTATTAATTTTTAATAAAATACTCATGTATGTATCTAGTTTTCCAAGACTACTAATCTCTTCAGTGCTTCAAGATATAATTATTTGTAATCATGCCAATGTAATGGTGGTAGACATCAAATCTAGGATTTTGGGGTCAGGATAATACATATTTCAATTCTTATTTAAGGATAACACAAACACATGGGTATGAAAAAATTATATTAACATTTAAAAATCACACCTAATAATTCATAGATCATAATCATTATTCAATACATAAGTCTTGGAAGTTTATAAGGCATGAATCACATGTAATTCAAAGAATATGATCAATGATATTATAAATTTTTCATGAGATAATGTTATAAATGTTGGGAAAAATGTTTTGAATAATCATAATCATATAAATCCTATAACATGGATTCCCACAAAGACATTCATTACATGTTAGGATTGGTATAAACACCAATGTATGAGCTTCAAGCATGGGATAAACTCTCAGTTACCCTATTTTATGGTTGAAATAACCTCCTATATACCCTTTGATATCATAATAAATTAATATTTACCCAATTCATTGGAGGTTATAATGGACCCAGACATCACATAATCAAAGTGCATGCATAGTCATGCTACAATCTCATGAAATTTTTTATTATTTCATCAAAGCTTAGCCCATAGAAAGGAAAATAAGTTTCTTAAATATATCATCAATATAAAAATAAAACATCTTGAGAAAGAATAAGAATGAAAATATAGGATCATATCCCTTATAAATATTATGTTACATAAATGGATGTTATCATAGATTAAAAATGAATTTAAAATATTTGTAGAATACTTCCTGATGAAATTACTTATTTTATTTTTGAATCACAATTTTTAAATTATGAAAAAAATATTAAGTAAAAAATGATCTTGGAAGATAACCAAGGAAACTTGTAACATAATCTTCAAATAGATAAGTATTCATGATGTCAAGAAATTTTATTTGTGTAATACACATTAAAATAAAGATTCCACTCACACCTTTGGTAAAAGGTATGACATTCAAAAAATGACATGGAGAATAATTTTCTTCATTTTAAACAAATTCAATCATGGGTAGATATGATTTTATCAATTAATTTTATAATATTAAAAAACTATAGAAAATAATTTGAATGAAAATACTCCCATGGAAGAAAAATATCCAAGGTCAAAGAGAGAAATATTTTTTTATAAAGATATTATTTCGGTCCCATGAGTACTTAATGTGAGGGAAATTAAAGGAAAATATTTAAACACTACAAATGAAAATGAAGAAATATAAATATAATACTAATAGATAGATCATTTAATTCCATCATTTGAAATTTAATCAAAAATTACCCCAGTACAAATGATATTGTTACATAAAACCCTTGCCTCGTGTTTAACTAGATTCATAACTGCACAAACCTCCTACATAAAAAATTTTAATTTGTTTTAATACCAGAACAATATTCACATGTATAATACCATTAATTCTTTAATTATAACATATTATCAAAAATTCATGTTCAATTAATTTTGAAAATAACTATTCTAGGTGATAATTATTTAATCTTCCATCAAAGTTTTAGCTCCAAAGTTATGGTATTTTAACATTTATCAATATTCCTTCATCTCGAGAATATTATTTATTATATAATTATAATATATATTATGTATATTTAATTTTAGAATATTACATTAAAGGTAGGAATAGAAAAAAATGCACCCTTCATGGAGGTGGTACTCTATACATACGCATTAATGATATTTTTATTTTTTAACAAAAAGGAAAGAAAAATAAATAATATTTTTTATTAAAAAATAACAATAATATCATTAATATTTTATAATTTTATTAAATCCACCATTATATCCCTCACTGTAATACAGTGATGTAAAATGGACTATATTTCTATGTGGAGGTGGTTGTCCACACGTACACACATACTCTATTTTAATTTACCATTTGATGGTAAAGAGGGAAAATAAATTTGTTCCATAATTATAATTATATATAAGTATATTTATTATATTGAATTAATTATTTTATTTTTGGATAAAAAAATTTAATGATGGTGGCAAAAAATAAAATTGAAATATCTCGGTTTACATTTATATCTTTTGATTTAGAGACCTCCTTTAGTATACACCTTATTTAATAAAATTTTAGTCATAAGAGAATAAAATGGGACCTAGAATGATGTTAAGGTATGTACAAAGGTATTACGATAGGTTTTTTTGTATATTGAAGGGTAAAATTTCCTTAATAATGGTTTGTAAGAGGATCCCTTTTATTTGTGAGGGAGAGGGAACCCATGGAATTACTAAAAAGATTTAAATAATATAATGTAATTTTATTATAAAAGTGGCTCAAATATAAAATATTTATAATATAATATAAGATATTAGAATAAGATTCTCATAAAATATGAATTAGAACATTTTATGTGGATATAAAACTCATGTCTCTTAGTTTAATCACCAGTTAATTTATTTAAACTGTGACTATGGTAACAGTTTTTTTTACAAATTCTACAATTCATTATTAAAGAAAATGAAAATGTCCTTGTTAAAAAATGTAAATTCTGAATCAAAATATTTAATTTATTTTTATCAAATTCAATTCCAATATTTGGTAGAAATTAATTTTAATATTATAATGAAAAATTCAATGAAAAAATGATTTTAGAAAATTTTATTTTTAAGCATAAAACTAAAATTCATTCATTCAACACAATGTAAAAACCATAAAATGAATGTTAAAATATTTTAGTAAATTTATATTCTATAAATTATATTAAGGCCATTATCAAATATATATTAATTTTTTTATTTAGATAAGATCAAATTTTTCATATAAAAACAGTATTTTGAAAACAAATGAAATAAAAAAATGTCATTTTCCAAAATAAAGTTAATATAAGATTACTATAAAATTAACTATATTATTTCTAATAAAATGAGAAATAATTTACATTAATATAAAATGAAAAACACTCTTAAATAAATTTATTTAATTAAAATAAATGACAGTTATAAAAAAATACTATTTTATAAGTATTTAATGAAAATTAAGTCCTTTTAGAAAAATCCAATAAATTTAACCTATGATAATATTAACCTGATTATTTTAGAAAAATAAAAGTTCAAAAAATTATATAAATTAATTATAAGGTCCATGTATAAAATGTTTCAAATTTTTATTTTAAAATAACATATTTTTTAATCGTTAAATGTGTTAATTGTAAAATGATTACATATTTATTAAAAATTAGTCAATACATTTGAAATACTTAGAAAACATTATAAACGTTTTTCATAAATTGTTTATTATTATTCATATCATCTATTTTAACATCTATTTTAATAAAGTATACTATATCACAATTCATTTAGACACACCATTTCATGTAAATAAAGATATCTAATATTTCGGTATTATATCAAAAGAAATTCATATTAAATCATGGGGTATTATAAGAAGAAATTTGTAATGGTTGGAATGATGTGGTGGAAAATAATGTGTAGTAATGGAATGAATTTATATATATGATATATTATTTATGTGGTGGAAAATAATGTGTAGTAATGGAATGAATTTATATATATGATAAAAAAATGAGAATATATGGTTATCCAAATTAAAAATGGAGGTAGTTTTCATAATAGATGACTAAATGTTTTAGTTATTATCATTATTTTCAATATCTTGAAGTTGTGGACTATAACTATGATTTTCAAAATCTTTAATTTGGATAACCATATATTCTCATTTTTTTATCAAAAAATTGAAATGGGATTCTTGTATCAACCATTAATATTTTTGTTAAGATATTAGTACTATATCCATAGATTTTTTTATTAAAAAATTGGTGATATATTGTTGAAAAAATAACCCCAACCCCTATACATGGAGTAAAAGGAAACTAATTTTTAACATGATCATCAATTATTATAATATAGAATAATTATTGCATTATACCCCTTCCATCTCCCACTATGAACCCTAATCACCCTTCTGTATCCCTATCAGAAACATATCTACATTTTCATGTTTAAATTTTTGAACTACTGATCCATAGAGAAGTATTCTATTTGTGAGGAATTATTCATCAATGTCTTGAAATTTATATCCATCTCCCATATATCCTTTATTTAACATTTCAAAAAGAACATCCTTTTTTATATTAACATTGTTGGAATAATTTTTTTATCGATAGGATTCTATAATAATCTAATATATCATTCTTTATTTTTTGTATAATATGTGATTATTTTTTTGTTATAAATATATATTATTTCTAGGTGACCTAAAAACTTTTTTCAATGCCTATGTAACACCCTGAACTGATCCACTAGTTCCAAGATGGAGGGTCACATGACCTTATACACACCCTCTGATATATGCAAGAGGATACTAATTAGAAGTGAGGGTATGAATTCCATTAATGGGGGACTATAGCCTTCGTATCATGTCCTTTATAAAATAATATAAGAGAACAAACCATAGTAAAAATGTGGTATAAAATAATACCATGTGGAATATATGTCATATAAAAAAATGTTCTTCTAAAGTGTCATTCCAAACTAGAGTATATGTTCATGATGATATATAATTGGAACTAAATATTATTATGTAGTAAGTTTAGGTACAACACCTAACTCAATGCTCCTCAACTCAATCATCTTCCACCAGACCCTTACCGTTTTGTATATCCCAGTAAATGAAATTTTTTACGCATAAAAATGATCATATACTATGTGATTAATAAAACATATTTGTACAACATAATTTCATCCTTAATATATTTTCTCATGTAAAATAATTTTAATCCATGATAAAAATAATTGTTCAAAGAAATATAAACAATCACATACCAAACTCTAATGTGTTTACCAAGACACTATAAACTCTGATTGTACATGATTAAGATCCATTCCAAAAGGAGTATCATTATATAGATATTAAACAATAATTATCCAAGATAATAATAAACATTATATTTGACATAATGTTAATATATCATTAAACATAAACTAGTCATCATGTGAGTCATGTTTTCTTCATCCACTAGGCATCGAGTGACCATGCTACTCAGCATCCACTAGTCATCGAGAAACATGATACATGGAATCCACTATGAATTATGTATATTTCACCTTTGTATCCCTATAATTTTCATAAAACTATCATCACCATTTTTTTAAATCATGTACACTGCTACTCGAAAGGGATTACCTTGTCTGAATGGTCTACCTGTTTTAAGCACTAAGAATAATACCTATAATGGATCACATAAAGTGGTAGATAATTATAGTAGTCATTTTATATAGTCATGAACATTATTATAATAATATAATACATGTGATAAATATTAAATATGAAAATAAATCTATAGAATACTTTTGGAAACATGTTTCATATATGGGTATCAATGCCTATACACAAGGGAACATGTGATAAAAATAAAAAAAAATGAAATAAATTATACCAAAACAAAATCTATTATATAAAATAAAGTCTGTAAAATATCAAAAAAAATTAAGGAACCCCCTACCTATAGTTTTTTTTTTGAATAAATTTAATTTTCATCAAATGATTGATGACAAAATCACATCATAGACCCACAGATATTGTATCACATGTCAACAATTTCAATATATGCATATGGTTTTTAGAATCACGATATTTAGAATGCATAATAAAGATAATTATACATTAATAAGTTCATTATAGAATCACATACAATAATGAATCCACTAATGTAGCCAATTTATATGTATGCTAAAGGAGGGGTTTTAAATTCATAAGATTTGTTTCCGATTTAAGGACAAAGCATGAATTACTCAGAATAGTTCCATAGGTATGGTAAAAGATAATTGAAAAAAATATCTATAATAAAAATATATATTCTAGAATATGAAGGTCTCATGATGATCATTCTAGAGAAAATTACATCAAAACGAAAACTTTACTTAAGAATTATAAATCTTATCATGGGGGTCAGGGGGTTTTCATTGGAACATAAAATCCTCCACCTATCTACCATGGAATCATTAATTTATTACAGAACTTTCATAAATTTTCCATCATAAAGTGGCTTGGGAAGATGATTCCATAACACTTAACACCAGAATGTATTTTATCTATGGATATCTTGATCCAATCAAGAAACATCATCAACGTGGTATATCTATCATTAATCTTGGATAGAAGATGAAATATGTCATTATATATTCCTTGAAAAATTAAATTGAACATACAATCATATAAATATCATATGGATGAATAAATATTTTTTGTAGATCAAAAAATACCTCATCAATGTAGCATCATTTTATTACAAAATATTTACAAAACCGAGGGATATGTATGATATATTTATAGATTTATTAGTGGTAACTAAAACTTTAGATCACTTATATTAGGGTAAAAATATTGATGTCAATTCTGGTGGAAATTTTGAGGAATTTAAAACTGATAGGTCACATTAATTTCACCAGCATATTGGTTGCACCAGCTAGCTAGTGGGGTCAGTTATAGCTAATAGACTCATTAGAACCCTCATTGACTTGATAGTGAGTTCCACTAGCTTTCCAGTGCCATTTTCTCAACCACCCCAAGGTTTTCCCCCTCCACAATCCTTCCTCCTTCAGTCGTTTGACCCTTATTCACATCAAACAGACCTAATACACACCCATATCTAATGAAAACTCATATATTAAGGATATATTATAAACTTTACATCTCATACTTTGAATTATAAAGTGTAAGTTACAATTCCCCTCTCGAATGACTTGTCATCTCAAGAAGTGTCATCCAAGGTTCTGCTGAGAAAATTCTCTCAATTGACCCTAAACATCGACCTATCACTCTAAATCATCCTCATAGTTATTAACATGATGGAATGTAATCTATAATGGTAGTTCCATTTTCCCTTGAGTGACATTAAACCATATTCTAGGATATATACTAAACACTCCATGTATGATGTGTGAGGATCCATCTCAACATCGACATAGTTAGGGTTATGTGTAAGATTGGTCATGTACCAACAGAGATGAGACACATTAAACACATCATTAATTCCTTGATATTGGGATGGTAGATCCATATGATACACCATTATCCCAACATTCTTGATCATATTGAAGTGTCCAACAAAACATGAAAGTTGATTTCCATGCATCCCAAAAAGTAGATGGCCTAACTGAGGAGTAACTCTTTAAAAATCCTTGTGGCCTATAAAAAACTCCAATGGTCTCCTCTTGTGAATGGAAAATGAATTATTCCTGGTCTAGGCTATGATCAACCTCTTTTGAATTAGCTGAAATCTCTCAAAGGTCTGTGGTACCATAATGGTCCCCACAACTTCTATGTCACAATCCACATCCAATAAAGCAATGAAAGACAAGACATAGAAAATAGAGCCTTATATGGTTTCATCTTGAACATTAACTAACAACTGTTATTTCATGATAATTCATCCATGGATAGGTTATCATCCTAATTTGAACTAAAATATAGAATATGGTCCTAATAAATGTATTCCATTATATGAATCATCCTCTCCAATTTTAGTTTTATCTAGGGAATGCACGGTGTGCTAGATCTCATTTGAGTCTCTAATGCCTTCTTCTGGCCCTACTAATAGCACCACATAATACATGAATATATATTAGATATTATTATCAATGTGACTCCATGAATGCATAATATCTCACAAACATAATGTATTCCCAACACATCTAATAAGTGTGTCTCATGGATCAATTATAAATAACAATCCTTCATTAATCAATTGAAAATCACCCAAACAATATCCCTAATCCTCAAGGTCATGGGTAACCCCATCACATTGTCCATCACAATTTTCTATCAAATCCACATGGGAAAATGAATTTTATGAAGAAACCCACCAATGCACTATTTCTTAGCCTTTATCCTCCAGCATGTAAGGTATCAGAAAACAAATACAGTGATATCCCTAAACATCTAGGGACACCATAAAAATCACCTAAACTCATGGTGAATCCTTGTCACAGCATGACATACCACCATCTTAGTGATATGGAAGTCCCTCATCAACTCCAATATAATGTTAGTAGGGACTACAACTCTCCCATATTAAAGGAACACATCATCATTTTTCAATGGCATGATGGGTATCAAGTCACCCACTGGTAGTTGTTACCCCATAACAACACACAATGAGTCAGGATCATTTATAACCATTACCTATTACACTATAGAATATTTGATAAATAATGGATCATATTTCACTGATCTCAGATTCACATAAGCATCCATATTTCAGTAATCCAATAAGCTCATCAGGTACCACTGTTCCTCCAATGGCCACCCACCCAAATCTTATGATACCTTTGTCCTATGTATATGATAATATGTAATGAAAATAGACATAAAAATATATAAGAAATTTATAATTATAAATATTTTAGATACTATACAATGTTTATCTACCTCTGATTGATTTCCCACATTATGAAGATATAGTGTAGGCTCCTATGATCATTGTTAACAATTAACTTATCAGAGAAGGGATACTACTACCAACACTCCATGGTGTGTACCAATATTATTAGTTCTAAGTCATGAGTGGGATATTCCTTGTCATGTTTTTATAGTATATGTGACACATAATATAATACTCACTCCATATGCATTATTACTACTTCCACACCAATACCAAATACCTCACAGTATACAACATAACTACTCTATGTCTTGGGAAGAATCAGTATAGGTGATGTATTCAACCTTCACTTTGAGGGAAGAAATACCTCTTCACACTTGTATGACCAAAGGAACTGTAATCTTTATTTATAAATCTAGAAATTTTTTAAGATAATCGATATATGTCATGGATAAAATGTTCATAGTATCGCACTAAACCAAGAAATATTCTAATCTCAAAGACATTATAGGGACATGTTCTAGACATCACTACCAAAAAATTCTCTTTGTCCAAATATATACCCATATTAGACAGAAAATTATCCCACAATTTATCAACCAAAATATAAAAGATACACATAGAGAGCTTAGAATAATGTCAATGTTATCAAAGGGTACTCAAGGATGTCTAGATATTTCTAGCATGCTTTTTTGGGGTTAGTGAGTATATGATGATGTCTTCAATGAACACCATGAAGAATGAGTATTGATATTTCTAGAATATTTTGTGGATGGATTCCATAAAAACATCATATTCATTGATTATACCAAAAATCATCACCAAATACTTGTAAATACCATACCTACTCTAAAATAAAATCATTGAGATTTCCTCTTCCATAGAAATTTTCTAGTAATTTCCCAATTGATGGTCAAATATGGAAAATCAATGGGCTTCCTATAAATTATTGAAAATATAATCTATCATGGTAAAGAGATATATTTTCATCATTTTCACCTAGTTCAAATTTTGATAATCAATTCAGAGTCAAATACTACCATCTTCCTCCTTGTAAAAGAAAAATAGGTGCACCCCATGTTGAAGTACATGGCTTGGTAATGCCCCTATACTATAAGTTCTCAATTAGAAACATGAGGTATTTCAACTCATCTAGTTACATATAATTAGGATTTATCAAAATAGGTTGTGTGCTAGGAATGAGATACATCTCAATATAATATCCTTTATCAGGGGAAGTCCTATTAATTTAGCTAAAAAACATAAAAATTCATATCTAAAATGGGTGGAATAGCAGTTGTGGCTACCACCATTCCTCCTATAACATTTAATCCTGAAATATCTACCATATTCAAGACAAGATCAATCATGTTTGGACCAATAGCACCTACTCCTAGATTCTATTATTTTGTAATCATGTAATTATCTCTATTATGTGAAATAAATGATGCGTATTTCTAATAGTTGTAAATTGAGGTCGAAAGTTGGTCTTCCAATCCTTTTTGAGAATCACAAAGAATCTCATTACCTCTAGGATAATGAAAACCAATAGATATCCACAGCCATATATGACCAAAGGATACTCTAGGAATAGTGTAATATTTTTTACTCTCATTACTAATGGGGTATATAGTGAAAGTAAATCTGAAATCAACATGACCAGAAAGTCAAGTCCCATAAAAACTTGTTTAAATGTAAAGGAATATAAAAAACTAGTATCAAAAAATTGATGTAGATATGTTTGATGTGATCAATACCATACCCTGAAAAGTATACAGTTTCCCACTATCAACTACTCGAGTATATTCCCTTATATAAACATTTAATACGTCAGCTTCATTACCTTGTTCATTAGATGCATATCCCATATCAGTCATAATCAATTGATCCTACTACTAAGGAACTCTAATGGATCTATAGAAACCTAAATGAAACATATTGGATCCTCTTTGAAAACATGACCTCATAGATCTGGAGTAGAAATTATATAGATCCCCCATCATTATGCATTACTGACATTGTCTTCAAGGTGATATTCATACCCTATGGTGGTGACTTATCTTTCCAAAGCTGAAGCATTGTGGATCACCTCTAGAAGGATCTGAAGAAGTCTAACTATACTCCACCCTCATACCACTACATTGCTACACATACCTAGTCATTTCTTTAATAGTACCATAATATTCACCATTGTATTAGTAAGAGGTCCCCTTTCGGAGTAATGAAGTGTGAATGAAGTTACATTGCTCCATCATTTTCCAGACTTTTCTCAATACTAAACAATTTACCTATATTCCCATGGAATGTATATTTCTTGAAGGCCCCAACATGTCATGTGATTCTAGAATGAATAACATTCTCAATCGTCCTAGCCTTATGTGCATCATTTCTATTCAATAGAGGTTAAAATCAATATAGCGTAGTGAATCTATTGGAGTATGAGGACACCATCACGGTCCCCTACTATAGCTCCATGAACTCTTTTTCTCAATCCATCGGCATCCTATCAATAAATAATTCCCTGAAGAACAGGTCCTTTAATGTCCCTTTAAGTGATACCCCCACACATACAAAATGATCCCTGTTGCACCCACAATGTATTGGATATTACTTGCAGTATGAATGATTCTAGGTTCACATTTTAGTCCTGATGGGTCTCAATGAGGTCAATGTCGCCCTTGAATATGTTTACTGAGTATTCTACATCATGCGGACCTCCAGGTCCCTAAAAATTTCAGAGATTCTATATCTATAATTCTCTGGAATAGTAGAAAAATGACCTTGGAACCACCCCACCAATGTATAGAATAAGAAAATAGAGTCCTAATAAAGGTGGTCCCACTAACTACATAACAATATCTAGTGTAGGAGCATGCCCTACTACAACCTTCTATACTATAAGTGGTGGAATAAGGACATCCTTCCTAGTGGGATTATCCTAAACCATGTTAGAAGTTTGTCCCAGTTGTCTTCTATGAGTATGTATCTTTTATAACATGAGTGGATGTATTTAAAAATTAAATATAGATGATAATTAGTTAGGGTAATCAGACAATGATTTCCCTTGGAGGATACCTAAAACCCATGGTATATAAAACCTATAAATAACCAATTTTCATTATCCCTACAAGTTATTTACTGTCAAATTTATAAATAAAAACACAACGAAATTCTCAATTTAAAAAATTATTTCATATAATGATATATGACAATAGTATGGAATATCACTCAATAAAGTAACACATGTCTATCCAAAACATATTTCACACATTTGATTATAAAATAGAAAAACTATTATACCACGCATAGAAGATATATAAATATATGGAATAAAATACTACATACCTAGTAATGATGCATGAATGCACTAAAATCTCATAAAACTCCAAAATCAATGCCATTAATGATAATTTGGAGGTATGTTACACTTTCACTGGCTAGACACATGGTAATTTTCCTAACTGAGTCCCACACATCTTGTAAACTTTTTCTAATAACTCATAATAGTAAAATAGAAAAGAAGAGAAATTTTTTAGGATCAAATTTTATAATGCCCAAACCAGATCTATTATGTCTGATATAAAGGTTCACATGACCTCATGTATTCCCATATATTCACAAGGGTACTAACTAACAATGGTGGTTTTCATTCTATCACCAGAGATATTATACCCTCAATATCGTATTCGTTCACAAATTATATAAATAGTATAACATCATAATGTAAGCTAATATAATTAAATAATAACATGTGGAATACTTTTCAAACAATAAAAATTTTATCCCTAAGTGGAAATCCAAAATACAGTATAAGTATAGAAATATAAATAATTAAAATAGTGAAATCCAATGGAGTATGTTCAAGTACCACACATAAATCATGTTCCTTGAATCAACCATCTATAGTGTGTCCCTTTATATTTCCTTTATCCCAATACATGATATCTTCTTATGCATCAAAATTACCACACATTGGGTGATTAATGAAACCTAGTAGGAAACCACCACTTTATCAATAATGTACATTCTTATGTAAAAAAAATTATTTCCATGATAATAATAAATGAAGAAGAAAACCAAAACAATAAAATAAAAAGAACATGTGTTCCAACCAGTCCACCAATAGCCTCAACCATACCATCTTTTTCTCAATAATATAGGTTGTATGAGGAAATAAATTTTTATAGATGACTATCCACAAGTCTTATAAATATTCTACTCGTCATTTTGTGAATTTACTACATGGTATCGACTAGTAATCAAGTGATTCATGTTCTCCAAAACCTATAGCAGTTATGTGATCATAAAACTAGGAATCTAATAGGAATCGAGTAACATGCTACATGGACTCATCTAGCCATCGAGTGAATCAAATGACATCTAAGTAGTATCATCATATCCCTACAAAATGATCAATTCCATCGCTGAATTCATCACAATTTATTCGATATCCACCTCTATGGGATAACTATGTCATGATGGTCCACCTGCATTTAACACAAAGAAAAACACCTCAAAGGGGACAAGTAATGGGTTATAAAATACTTACTTGAATATCATATCATCATAAGAAACAGTTTTAACTTACAATACATGTGATCAACAACAAACAGGGTCAAATAATAAAAAATCATAGTCATGGTAGAAAGTATCATTTACATGTCTTAAGGGATATTCAAATAACCATATTCAGTCACAATAACTCATGATCATCATGTGCACAAAAATAATAATTATAACATGGAAGCAAGTGATACCATTTCACCAAAAAAAGTATTTAACTTCCCCTAATAAATTTTTAATGAAGAACTCAATAGTTCATCAAAGGATCACTGATAGAACTACATCGCACATCCATGGAGAATAGATCATGCGATAAGGATGTAAAGCTATAGTTTTAGTTCATTAAATAATGGGAATTATAGTAGAGACTTAAGGTAATTACATGTCATGATGGATGATCTAGATTCACATACAATTATGAATCCACATACGGAACCAACTTTTTGGTATGTTAAATGAGGGGTTTTAATTCACCTAATTCATTGTCGATTCAAAAAAAATAATGAATTACTCACCAACTATAAAAGGAATCCTCAGGTTTATCCAAATATCATATATACATGATCAATCCATGAACAAAAATGAGATTAAATAAGATAAAGGTCTCATAATGATCATTCTTGAGAAACATACTTAGAAATATCCACTATTATTCATAATCCTACCTCTGATGAAAGGGAGTTGGGGGAATGGATTCTTAGATATGTTAAATCCTATACCAATAAACAATTTAATCGTCATAAAATTAAGAAAATATCATTAATATTAAACATTAAAGAGGTATAAGAAGATGATTGAATATAATTTACCAACAGAACATTCATTAATAAGGGAATATCTTGAAATAATAATGAAAATCCAATGACACACTAGGTTCATTACTGATCTATAAATAATGGTAGAAAAAATCATTCGATATATAAGTAAAACAATGTTCTAAAATAGGTCCATATTCATATAATAATGAATAATAATTGTTTTATTTTGAACTAAGAATTTCTCACCATTCTAGAAACATTAGATCAATCAAAGGTTAGAGGACCAACTGATATATAAAAGACAAAAAAATGGTCATGATATAGAGTCAAAAAATTTGTATTTTTCTATTGGGGTAATAATTAGATATTAATTTATGTGGAAAACAAGTGTACTTAAAACCAATGGATTGCACTAATTTCACCCTAATACTTGTAACACCAGCTACCAGGTGGACTTCAATGGAATGTTCGTGACATGGAATTGATTGGTCAGTGTGTATGAAAGAGTTTATAGTTTTATGATTTGGAAAATAGTTGGTTGGTTGGGTATCTTATAGATATAAGACTCACTTTAAGACAACTGGATGGATGGTAGGTTCCACCAGTGAACTAGTGGCTATTTTTAAGGAACTCAAAGTGTAATACTATGATATTTTATGATAAGAATATCTTCAAATATTTTGTTTGATATCTTTCACTACATGAAAACCTTAGACTAAATGATCCATAATATACTATACTATTTTAACCTATATTTTAAAATTGAAAGTATTTATATGATTAAATAAATTATTAAAAGTGTATAGTTTTGATGAGATATTATTAAATTTATTCCAAAGGTGGTTGGGATTAATACCTTCCTCTAGTTTAGTTTTCTAACTACAAAAACATCCACTCTAGAATTTGTAAGGCCCCTTATGATCCCCTATTTTTAAAAATAATTATTAATATAATTTACAAGGATGAAGTTTTAGAAATAATGCTATTGGGACCTATGATAGTTGAAGAAATGACTGAACAAGTCCAAGAAATTCAACAACACATAATGGAAACTCATATTTGACAGAAACTTTATGATGAAAATCATATATGAGATCTTATATATGAAGTTTGTGTGAAGGTATTTATTTGTATTTATCTATAGAATAAGTTGAATTTATTTATAATTAAGATAATGTTAATCCCTATGTATATTGGCCCCTTTTGGATTTTTAATCGAGTAAGGATGATTTCTTATCGATTGATGCTTCCACCGAACCACTCTGAAGTTCAAGAAGTGTTCCAAGTATCTCTCTTATGAAAATAAATACCTAATCTTTCACATGGACTAAAAATAGATTTTAAAATTTATTATTCCATTTCATATGAATTATAACCTCTATAAATCCTAGATCATGGAGAAAATGTGCTATAGAATAATACTACTCACCTGGTTAATGTCATAAAGGGGAATTAGAAATTAGAAGAATCTACACTTGAACTTGAGGATATAATGAAACAAATATATTCCCATTTTTATAACATAATTATAAAATTTCATGGTAAAAATTAATTTTATGGGTGGTCAAAATGTAACATTGTTTGATTTTATGAAATATTTATCTTCAACTAAATTTTTATTGATATCTTGAAGTACACACAGCCCTGACTTTAAATGAACTATAATATAATATACTGTAATAACCAAGAATTTAAATTGGAAGGTATTAATAAGAATAAATATATTATAAAAAATTATGGTTATAAATGTATAAAATAATTTCATTGGTTATCAATTGATAATATATAAATAAGAATAATTTGAACATAAAAGTGTTATTTTTTGAAAAAAATAATGAATTAAATGTGTTTTTATATTAATAAATTAAACTACTCACTATTGATGAATAATTTTAGTGAATGTTATATATTATATATTTATTAATGCTTTTAATATTTTTTTTAATTTATTTTCTAATCATCTCATGAAAATAAATCCTGTTTCAGGCTTAAAAAGGTATTTTTCTAAAAAAACATCTTTAAATGTGTTTTTCACATGTTTTTTAAGATAAATTTATAACACTTATATATATATATTGAATATTTATAAAATTATTACACATATGGAATCATTATGTTCATATTTATAATATAGGTCCCTTTTATTTTTGTTCATTATGAATAGTTACCCTAATAAATATTTGTCACCTTCATAGAGGTAAAATAGGGTTTGAAGTTAGGGATAAAGCTTTCAAATTTATATAGAATATTAATTTTTTCAATTGGATAAGTTTACTTCATACATACTCATAAATATTTCAAAAATATAGGATTTTTGTGGAATATTCCTTTCATAATGACCTTTATAATATTTTAAGTAATAAAAATTCCCAAATGTGAATCTATTACTTTTAATTTATTTCATATGATTACATTAGGATTATAATATTTTATAATAGAATATAAAGATAAATTTGAACTAGATTAATTTTCATTATAATGGTAATTTATTTTCAATTTTTATTAAGGTTGTAATTACCTGAAATTCTTTCACAAAAATGAAACATTATTTTCCAAAATAAAAGAAAAATAAAATAAATTATTTTCAAAATATTAGAAGTAACACAATTTGGATGAATTATTTTTCTTCAATGAGTTTTATATGTTAAAAATACATATTATAGACATGTGAAATGATCATTTTAGAATTCAATATTTTCTCTGAGAAATTAATGTTAAATTAAATAAATAATGTCAAAAAAACATTAATTACATTTTTAAAAAAATAATGTTTTATTAAAATATGTTGAAATAATAAAAAACCTGAATATAGACTAGGTTTACAAATATGGTTTAACATTTCATTACATGGAAATTTATGTTCCAATTATCACCCTATATGTTAACATATTACCCATTAGGTTTGATATAGTTTTTACGATGGTAATGTTAAAAATTGTTAATGAATGGGTTAACAAAAAGATACTATTTAAAATGAAAGAAAACCTATCTAGATATAATTGGATGACTATATTTTTAATGTATCTATATTTTAATCTAATATGGATATTTTGAAGCATTTTTATTTAGAATAACTTTGTTATATTTTTTTCTTATTAATAAATTTCATGTGTATCTTCTCCCTCCCTTATAAAAGGACACCTCTCTTTTATCTTCATTACCCCACTTTGATCCTTCTATATAAAATTATCCATATACATTTTCCTCTTTAAAATCCCTACCCATGATTTATAGGGGATTTACTTTTGAAAATACCATTCCAATGATCCTTAAGAAAATATATAATTTGGGCCAACCGAAAGAGAGGTAGTTATCTTACCTGGCCTCTTTCAGTTTCATTATTATTATACCTTTTCTCTGTGTATGGTATTCATAATAAAATAATAAATTCAGTATAATTAATATAATAAAATTTTATTGTGATCATTAAAACACCATTATCAACCCTTTATTTCATCAAATTGGTAGCGAAAGTATCGCTCATGCATACGTGTGGAATACCGTATCTATATTATGATACAATTCATTTACCATCATCATATATCATGGTTGGTTATTATGATAGGTTTGAATTTTATATATGATATTAATGACATAATTTTTCTATTGAAATTATATATTATATTTACCTTGTTACCTTCTAATTTGTTGGAAAATGATTACATTGGTTGTGCGTACATGTGAAAAACCACCCCTACAAAGTGATGTGGTTTGTTTTTAATTTATGTTTTACATTAAAAATAAAAATGATATATTAATGAATATATATGAAATAATAATTATTTTTTAAATGTGAATTATTATTTACCATTCATTTATTTCATCCATCAAAAAGTGAAAATAGTGTTCATATATACGTAAGGTCTACCATCTCCATGAACGATGTAATTTATTTTACTATATCTATATTTTATAAATGATTAATTAAATATATACAATAAATATGTATAATAATTATATAATGATTATAATTATAGATATTATTGAAGCCTAATCAATATACATGAACAAACACCACCGAAACAAAATTATAATGAAAAATGAAAGAGATAACATAGTTAAATGATAATTTTAATAAGGGATTATTACTAAATGAGTGTTGAAATGTTATAAGTGTAAAAAAAGGATATTATAATTTTTTAAATGACTAAGTTGTATAAGTATAATAAATTTTAATTTTTTATATATAAGGATAAAGTGAATTTGAGGAAATATGAACTTGATGTAAGATTTTTATATTACAATATCATTATTTACTAGGATTGTTTATGATTATGTTTCTAATGATGAAATTTCATGATATAAATATCAAGAATTCCATGAATTTTCTTATCCTTTGGTAATTTATAGACATTAAATATTATCATATAATTTTGAAATCATTACCAACTTGAGAGACTAAAAGGTTGTTTTTTATGAAATACCATTTTTATTTTACTCTTAAGTTGAAAAACCTTTTTTCAATATCAATATTTATCTATTAATATTATCAATAATGTTTATAATAATATATTATTATTTTATTAATTAATTTTAAACCATGATTCATTTCTCAAAAAAAAAATTATAAAGGAATCATCTTGTCATTTGTTGAATGAGGTACTTTTTACTTTTTACCAAAAATGTGAAAGCAATATTTATTTTTGCATTCACTACATGGAAAAAATTTATAAGAATCTTGCTAGATATATTATTTGAAGTATTCTCTACAAGTTTCTATGTTTTTTTTTTGAATAATTTTTTTTCCTTAATATTTTGGAAATTTTTATATTTCAAAGATGTGATTTCAAAATGAAAAGGGTATTTTCCACAAAGAATATTCCAAATTGTATATTAAAGGTATTTTTAACTATAAAGACATCCTTGAAAATTACTTATGATATAAAAGGGGAATGATAAAATTATACTATCTTATTCTTTATTTATATTTTTTATAATTATGATGATGATATATTTATGAAACCTATTTATTTTCCACAAGTAATTTGATGATGAATTGTTTATAAAAATCATTTCCATTTTACTGGTTATGATATGATGAATTCTTTGTAAACTTATAGAGCACGTATGTAAGAATTTAATTAACTAGATAGTGGGAGAGAAATTATATATCCCTCCAGTACATTGATCAATGTTGGATATATATTGAGATAGAAAATAATTTTATGGCGATTGAACCTAGTTCATTAAGGGATATTTCTACTATAATAGTATTAGGAGTCACCCTGTACTATTACCATCGAATGGGGAGTTGTAACTCCCTGACCCCAATTACCCAAAGTTAGCGTATTATTTTAATACATTGGCAAGACTACAAGGAATCAAGTCCCAAAATAATGATCAGTTTAGCAGTCTTGGAAAATAGATTACATACATGAATGTTGCATTACACATTAGAAAATAAAACACAACATCAATGATCCTTTGAGAATTCCCTTAATCCCCTAGCTTAACCCTTCTTATCAATCGTAATACACTTCTTGGAATCCTGAGAAAATTAAAACATAGAAAGGGGTGAGCTCAGATGCTTAGTAAAGATAACAATATAGCAGAAACTTTCATAAATAACCATAAACATTTAAGGCAATGTATACGACTAAAACAAAATCCTTTTAAACATAAACTTCATCATAATATGGAAAAGATACAATAAAATAATTCCATTTAATTATTCACATGAATATTCTACTAGTCGAATAATTACATGTAATATCAATAGCCACTTTCATAATTATGGAATGCATAATGCCATACTTTCATAACCACGTAGTCAAGGCCTTGTGCCAAGACTATAAATAAAAAAACTTTCCAAGTCCTTGTGCCAAGACACTAGTTTGTCTCCTGATACCTACCGATTCATCGAGGAGCTATATCAAGCTCCACCTGTTACTTACTAAGTCCAATGCATTCCTCATATGAAAAGGTTTAAACATAACATAAACATTCGTATTAAAACTAGCATATGAATGCCAATACTTTATCCTTAAACCATGAATGGTATAAAAATAGAACATTCACATTCAAACATAGCATAACTCATTCAATATAATATGGAAGATTTTATCATAACAAATCAACATCAAACAAGTTTAAAATCCATCAACGGATGTGGACATAGATGAAAATGATGAGTAAAATGCTTTGAGAGAAATACCCATGTTTCATGAAATTGTTTAAAAGTCTCACAATTTATAAAGGAAGTTATTTAAAAGATATTTTTAAATCAAATTATCCCATACCACTATGAAACTTTTGAAAATAATTATCATTTCCAAACATTCATGTCAATATAAATAAATCCTTAAAATCATTTTGAAAACAAGGACATTGATTAAAAGGGTTTAGAAAGATAAATCTTTAAAACATTTAAAATGATGATCTAGTTAAATATACCCTCCCATAAAACCATAAAAGATCCCTTTTGAATTTTTTTTATGAAATATGGGTATCTATGATAAATATTTCCTAGAAAGTACTTACACATGAACAATCTCGGATAAATAATGAGATTGAGGAAATAACCCTTACCTTGCACTTTCCTTTGGTCGAGGGTACATTTAACCTTCTGTATAATGACCATTGTATGTTATTAAATTATACCATAATTGTATTAATGTTTATTATATCATACATGATTCATTTATGACTTTATACTACCCATTTAATAATGATTTTCATGTTAAATTAACGTTTTAGGTAATAATCGCTTTCTTTATCGTATGTGTTTTGACTTGTTATTCTTTATCGTATCACTTAGATAATGATTTAAATACTTCCAGAATATAAAACATCATATATATTTAGAATATAAATATGTATAATAGACATATATGTGAAATAGAAAACAACGTTCATGGATACGGTAGACCGTACGTACGTATAAACGTTGTTTCCGTTTTCATATCGTATTGAACAGAACTAAGTGGATAAGATATATGTAAGTACATATATATATATATATATTCATATATCCAGTATAATTATTATTTCATATATTACATACTTAATAATAATTTTTATTTTTATAATCATCGTTGAATGGTGAATGTGGAAATGAATCTCATCGCGTCGTGGAGACGGTAATCCGTACGTACGCACGAGCGACAATATCATTATTTTGATGTTAAAATAATATATAATTGGATAGAATATCATATATACAGAATAATTATCATGTTATATTTATTATTTAAATTAATGACACATAATTATTATACCCATCTAAATAATAATGTATTGAATAACAATTACACCACGACGTGGATATGGTAAGCCGTACGTACGCACGTATGGTGACATGTCATTCAAAAGATGGATATAATAATGAATTTTGATGTACCATATTTATAATAACTTCACAGTATATATAAGATACTGGATTTATTATTTTATAATGGAAATAACAAATAAATAAGAAGTGGAAGAAGAAAAGAACTTGAAAGAGGTGATGAAATATTTACCTCTTCTTTGAGTTCTTCCTTTTGATTTCATCAAAAGGGCTCTTTAAGTTGGATTTCTGACTAAAGGAAGGACTCTAGGATGAATTGAGTGATGTTTAGAGGATATTTGCGTAGGTTTTGGACGAGCCAAAAGGCTTTTAATGTGTGAATTAGAGATAATGGGGACTACCCTTTTATAAGAGGGGTGAGGGGAACCTTAGGAAAAACTTAAAATATTATTTTATAATAAATTCATATTTGGTTTATAATGGATCCAAAGTGACTTATTTAGAGTCTAGGGTGGGTATGGGTCAAAATCCTTTCAACCAATAGATTTTATATAGGTTTAGGTCACCATATTAAACTTATAATTTATATTTAACTCTTAGTTAAATATTTTGACATTTATCATGTCTCTTTGTATTTTTATATCATATAGTTAATAAACATACTATAACAAGCCACGAGAACCCCAAGTGGTTAATTATTAATATATATAACTTTATATAATTCATTTGGCCGAACCTTAGATTTTTAGGAATATAATATCAATTAATAATATAATATTTGTTTTAAAAACTCTTTTATGTCAATTTTGACACTATTTTATATTTTGTTTTTGTTAAATTAATAAAAGCATTATTACTTCAAACAATATTTATCTAACCAACCCTAACATGTTATATTAACCTATAAAATTAGTTTAATGCATCAAAAGTCTAAAATTACATTTATTTAAATATTTATAATATCAATTATTTTAATATTTCATTAATTAAGTAATTACTACATCATCATTGTCTCATAAATAAATTTAATTATTTAATATCTAAAAATTATAAATAAAATACCATTATTTAGGAAGTCTTTTTATATTTATAATGATATTTATAGTAGAATTTATCTTATTTATAACCCTATATTAAAAATGTTTTAGTTATTAAACATTGATTTTAACCCTTTTAACTCTTGTTTAAATAAAATAATAATAAATGTTCTAATCTAATCCATGTGGACCTAAAGGATAATATTTTATTCCTAAGGTTTTTTTGGTCGAAATACACTCATCCAATAGAATTAGGACATATGTTAGGGTAATAATAATATCATTTTTACCCTTAATTACCCTATTTACTTTTAACCGTGGTAAATAAAAGTAAAAATTTACTATTCACTAAAAATTAATTTCATCTTATTGAACCACATTTTACTTAATTATATCAACCATATCTCTCAGATTTTTTAAATTCAATTCATATAAGTGGTAAAATTAAGTTTTATGTGAATTTGCAAATGCTCCTTGGAGGTGGGAAAAGACGGTAAAAAGTTCAATAAACTTTTTATATATCTAAACTTATTATAAAATGACTTCAATGAATTACATTGAACTTATATAGGTATTATGTATCTATTTTGACCTAAAATTAATTTATATAATGTAACGCCCCGAACCCAGCTACCCAGAGTCGGTGCATTACTTCGTAACATTGGCATGATCACAAAAGATCAAGTCTCGAAAGACCGATTAGTTTAGTAGCCTTGGAAACACTAGATACATTCATAAATCTTACATTACATCATAAAGTGAAAAACTAATAACAAAGACTTCATAGTCCACACTCATATCCTCTTCTGACTATCCCTGCAGGTCATTCATAAAATACTTCTTCACATCCTGGAAAATATTAAAACATTGAAAGGGGTGAGCTCAGATGCTCAGTAAGGATAACAATATTACGGAAGCTTTCATAAATAAACATTAACATTTAAGGCAATGTATAACTAAAATAAAAGCCTTTTTAAACTTGAACTTCAGCATAATATGGCAAAAATAAAATTAAATAATGCCATTTACTTACTCACATGGATATTCTAATAGTTGAATAATCACATGCAATATCAATAACCACTTTCATAATGAGGGAATGTATAATGCCAGACATTCTAAAACATTTTGTCAAGGCCTCGGCCAAGACGTCTAAAATGATTAAGGCCTAGGCCAAAACCATAAATCAAATTGGGAAAGGGCCTCGGCCAATTCCACGTCTAGTTGTCTCATGAGACCTACCGATGCATCGAGGAGCTATAGCGGGCTCCACCTGCCACTTATTAAGTCCAATACATTCCTCATATGAATAGGTTTAAACATATCATAAACCATAACATAATCGTATCACATAAAACATGCATAAAGGAAACATAACATTTCCACATTTCAATCACAAGATATCAATACAACACATTGATATAATAAAAACGCTTTCAAATCCATTTTCAATACCAAAATAAAAGAAAATTATAACATGGTATTTATTTTTCATTAAAAAAAAGGTATGGCTTGTAGAGGAAGTCGAAACTCAAATAGTGGTCACGGCGGCGAAGAAGTCGTTGTCGCCACATACGTACGACAAAAACATTCCCTTTTGTCGTTTAGTAAATGCTTCGTATAAAAAAGGTTCCTTTTGAATATACGTAAAAGTCAAAGGGGTTTATACACCGTATAAAAGAAATTTGTGTATAAAACCAAATATGCCTCAATGACAGGAGATTGAGACGAAGTCCTTAAAAAGATCATTTTTAAAATAAAATAGATCTATTATGTGTATTCACTATAGGTACACATAAATAACGTAAAAATACAAAATAGGACATAATAATATCATGACATAATTTGAATGTAGGAGATTAACCCAAAGAATGGAAGTTGGGTTAAGAAGTTCCCTTACCTCGTGTCTGACTTGACTCAACCATTCTTTAACCTCCTGAATAATAAACTAGAGTTAATATATACCTTATTAAGAACCATTTTTAATTTAATTATTCTTTTTATATCAATTATTACAATGTTATGAACATTATGTAATTATTTAAGTTAATAACGGTCGTTTTGTCGATCTTTGGTACTTGAGTCAACAATAAACTTCTTATAATTACAAGTTGATTATGTGGTAGAATATCCATTATCTCCAGAATTATATTCATGATTTAGATGTCATATATATTATATATATCCAGTATATACATTCATTTATTACGTAACATTTAGAGGTAAGAAATGAAATGCACCGTTCATGGAGACGGTAAGCCGTACGTACGCATGAACGCTACTTTCATTTCTATTTCGTATTTAATGGAATGAAATCATAAATTTATAATATAATTCCAGTATAATATAGTGTATAATACCATTTAATCCATCCTTTATACATCCCACATATGGAATTAACGATTCAAATCACTTTGAGGGGGCAGTAGTCCGCACTTCCTAAAATGAAATTATCGCGTTTTACCCATAATGGAAATCATAAAGTATGCCATAAATGAGAAATACAGAAGCATAAGTAAAACATAAACATATTATGTATCATATATAAATATAGTGACATCTTAATGGCCACCTTTGAAGGTGTTATATGAGTGTTGAACAATCATCGTTTCGTGAGGCAGAAATTCGCCATCCACAGAAACCGTATGTTCTTTAACCATTAGATGTAGTTGTGTGTAAGTGTAGCTCGAATCCTTATTATAACAACATCCTAGTATATTGAGGATACTGGTTTTGTTACAAAAGAAATGAATAAAAAGAGTTTAGGGGGTTGGAGAATAAATATAAAACAAAACAACATTAGAGAAGACATTACCTCAAAATCGGGTAACTCTTTTTGATTTGATCCAAAGGCTTCCTTGGGAAGCGTTATGCCCAAAGTGAGGCTTCTAGGAGTAAGAGGGGGAAGTTGGGAGAGTATTTGGGCAGAGTTTGGCCGAGCCAAATGGCTTGAAAGTGTGAATGAGGTGGTAGTGGTGGGGGCCTTTTATAAGTGGAGAGGAGGGGCACTTTTGGAAAGTAATGAAATGTTATTCTATTATACAATGATTTTCGGATTCTAAAGGTCCCACACTTGTATAATTCGAGGCTAAGGTGATAAGGGTTCTAAATCTCCTCATCCAATAGGTTTTGGACATGTGTAGGTCTTAGATATTACATTATCTTTCCATTTTATTTAAATCGTTAAATAATGAGGTCATCGCTGCATCATCATGATGTCATAAATAATTTACTTTATTTAATGTCTAAAAATATTAAAAAAAATACTATGATGTAGGAAATCTTCTTAGATTTCTAATGAATATTTATAGTCAAAATTTGGACTTGTTTAACCCTACTTAAAAACTGTTTTAGTAGAACTACTCATGTTTGTGTCAATTTAATTTTAACATTAAATAAATATATATTAATGTCATTTTCCAACCAAAGTGGCTCCATGGGGTCCCCAAGTTGACCCATGGGTTTTCTTGGTCTTCCATGACTCATCCAATAGGATTAGGACAAGTGTCAAGCTCATCTCATATTATTAAAACATTATTTTTACCTTAAACTACACTAATTACCTCTAATCGCGATTAAGAACTTAAAAGTTACTATTCACCAAAAAATTATTTTAATCTTATTGAACCACATTTTACTTCTTAATGACAACCATGTATGTCGGATTTTTGAAAATCAAATCATAGAAGTGGTAATATTTCATTTAAACGAAAAATTAGTTATTTAACTACCACTTAGTGGTTTCACTATTCATCAAAAATTGAAGTTTTTCAGAACAATGCCAAAATTTCACCCTAAGCTATAATTGATATTACGAATTCAAAAATGATGTCTATTTTACAAAATTCCAAAAAAATAAGTTGCATTAATTAATTTTATAATTAATTCCCGCTATCACAACAATAGCGTGTTTTTAAGAAACAATTTATATCAAAAGATTGGCAATTGTTTATGTCCAATTTCAATGTTAAATTAATTCTAATGACCGCCATTGGATAAAATGGTAAAAATATATTCTAATTATACTTTAAAACCACTAAATAGTATAATTTATCACTATAAATTATTTTGATCAAAAAAGTTGTTTCTAAGTAATTTTCACTATTCTTAAAAAATTAAAATTTCTCAGAAAAGTACAAAAAATTCAACTTTGGATAATTTCGATATTACGAATACAAAAATGAAGTCCATTTTGAAATATAAAATTTCTATAATTTTAAAAAGTGGTTATTACTATTCATAACGGCTACTTTGATTAATCGCGGTGTTTTAGAACTCGAAGTTGCATACAATGCAAGCTATTGCATTATTGAATGAGAATCGTATCGTGGAAGCTCGGGGTGTTACATTCTCCCCTCCTTCAATAAATTTCATCCTCGCAATTTGAAATTTTTCTTTGAAAATAAAATGTTGAAAAGAGAAAATACCTTTGACGAAAACCCACATCGGAAATAAGATTAATAAAATTTAGCCTTAATAAGAGGGAAAGGGAAATGAAAAAGTCACCACCCAATTATGATCTCGATTAGGAGAACATTGGTGGCAATTAGAGACATATAATTAGAGGAAAAACGTAAATATTTGTAGGGAGTGATTGAGGTCATCAATCACAATCAACTGTCAAATTGAGGGCCTCAAAGCCTTCAATCTATGTTGATTTAAAATATCATCAGTTCAACAAGACATAAGGTATTAGTATAACACATTTTTTTGTTTTAATATCCCTTTAATAAGGTTTAAGAATTAATTTATTCATTGAATAAGAGATAGGTATATATATATTTATGCTTGACAATTTAGAGTTTCAACCTTCAACTCATCTTTCACTCAAAAAGATAATAGAACTCAAAAATATTATACTTATCCTAATTGTATAAGGTTCCAAATGTTAACACATACCATTTAGATTAGTAATATTATTTTGTAATAACCAGGGACTTCCTGTAGGCTAGTGGTAGGAAATAAAGGCTTGTCGCACTATGATTGTGGGTTCGATTCCTGCAGCTTTTTCCGACGCGACGGGTTATGCCCCACCCTACAGGTTGTCCTTTTCCTAAAACTATAGTATCATAATATTCCAAAAATAATCTTCATAAATTTTTTAACCTTAAACAATACTATCCAAAGATCAACTTAATCCACTCCAACCTTTATAGTTATCCAAAATACCTCTGTCCAGACTTTCTCTAAAAGGTCTCTTAATTCCAAAATCAATTTATCAGATTCCCCAAACAAAGTAAAGTTTCTCTTATTGTCACATACTAAAAATATAATTACCTTCATCATATTAAAACCTTACTGAAATCAACAATTACTGCAGTACAATCCTTATATATATATCACATTATTCTAATAACCAGTATATAATCCATGAGTCCAAAAGCACCAATACATTAGTTATTCTGCTTCAACTGTAGTAACAGTATAAGATTTTCCTTGATCCCTTGGCCTTTTCTGAGGTAAGTTTCCCTGACGCTTAGGACATTCATTTGCATAATGACCCATTTCTCTACAATTGTAGCATTCAACTTTGGTAGCCTCTTTCTTTCCCTTGCAATCACGAGCCTGGTGACCCTTTTCTCCACATTTATAACAAACTCCCATTCCTTTTAGGCAAGTACCAGGGTGATTCTTCCCACAATTATCACATAATGTAAAATCCTTCTTTCCCTTTTTCCCTTTATCTGTCTCTTGTTCCACCGTCCTCTTCTTCTCTTGCTTTACTTTGTTGTCATAAGACTTAGAGAATTCCTTTTCTGTCTTGATAGCACACGAGACAATATCTTCGTATGATGAGAAGGATTGTGATACTAAAGCTCGACAGAGAAATGGTTTTAATCCATCAAAGAAACGATCAATCTTACTCCTTGGGTTACGTATATAATCGGCAGCATGCCTCGCTAACCTTGTAAATTTAGCCTCATACTTTGCGACATTCTCATCCTCCTTCTGCCTCAGACTCAGAAATTGCCTTTCCATATCTGCTCGATGGTCACGAGGAAATTATTCTTCTAATAAAAGCTCTTTGAACTCCCTCCATTCCATATTCGATACGTCATCATCTTCCTTTGTGTTTTGAATCAGCGACCACCACTGATCGGCATCTCCAGTGAGGCGGTAAACTGCCATGACAACCTTCTCCCTTTCGCTACTCCCCAAGTCATGGAATATTTTCTCTAAGGAGTTTATCCATTGCTCAGATACTAACGGATATGTACCCCCATTAAATGTTGGTGGTTGTCACCTCATGAAGTGGTCTAACATTGATCCTCCACGTTGTGGATCAGGGTGATCCATACGAGTAAGGTTATTATTCATAACTTGAGTGAGTTGTCCCAGTATGGTAATAAGTTGATCAGCACCAGTTGTATCTCCAGATCCACAATAATTATCTTGAGCAAGAGGGAAATCCCTACACGGAGTGCGTGCATTGATACGGTTTCCATTCCTTCCACTAGGCTCCATTTCTAAACAATGGCATAAACTAGATTAGTTTATGAATCAAAATACATAATTCTATACTTGTAAAATACTTAACATAAATTGAACTATTTATGGATATAATCCATAATCATAAAAAGGTTTAATTTGAGGAAGTATATACTCATAACCGTTCATAGTGGTTTGTAAAGAAAATGAGAATTATCCTAAGCATATCCCCCGGGAGTGTCGTAACCAAGAGTGCAGCAAGGCCCGTTGTCATGCACCAGTTCCCGTTCGAGTCTAGCTCAAAGCGGTGTTTTCAGGTTTTACCCCTAGGTACATCTGTGCCAGAGCCGCCTCTACCTGCTCGTATCCAGACAGGGATGTATTTCTCGGAAAACTCACAAAATCTCTACAATAACAAAATTCTAGGAAGTTCTTCTATACTAATCCTCAAAGTCTATCTTTGGGTTATGTGCTCTAATCAGAGTTTATCTAAATCTAGCTTCCAAGGTTAGTACTAAACTGCCTCTGATACCAACTGTAACGCCCCGACCCCAGCTACCCAGAGTCGGTGCATTACTTCATAACATTGGCATGATCACAAAAGATCAAGTCTCGAAAGACCGATTAGTTTAGTAGCCTTGGAAACACTAGATACATTCATAAATCTTACATTACATCATAAAGTGAAAAACTAATAACAAAGTCTTCATAGTCCACACTCATATCCTCTTCTGACTATCCCTACAGGTCATTCATAAAATACTTCTTCACATCCTGGAAAATATTAAAACATTGAAAGGGGTGAGCTCAGATGCTCAGTAAGGATAACAATATTGCGAAAGCTTTCATAAATAAACATTAACATTTAAGGCAATGTATAACTAAAATAAAAGCCTTTTTAAACTTGAACTTCAGCATAATATGGCAAAAATAAAATTAAATAATGTCATTTACTTACTCACATGGATATTCTACTAGTCGAATAATCACATGCAATATCAATAACCACTTTCATAATGAGGGAATGTATAATGCCAGACATTCTGAAACATTTTGTCAAGGCCTCGGCCAAGACGTCTAAAATGATTAAGGCCTAGGCCAAAACCATAAATCAAATTGGGAAAGGGCCTCGGCCAATTCCACGTCTAGTTGTCTCATGAGACCTACCGATGCATCGAGGAGCTATAGCGGGCTCCACCCGTCACTTATTAAGTCCAATACATTCCTCATATGAATAGGTTTAAACATATCATAAACCATAACATAATCGTATCACATAAAACATGCATAAAGGAAACATAACATTTCCACATTTCAATCACAAGATATCAATACAACACATTGATATAATAAAAACGCTTTCAAATCCATTTTCAATACCAAAATAAAAGAAAATTATAACATGGTATTTATTTTTCATTAAAAAAAGGTATGGCTTGTAGAGGAAGCCGAAACACAAATAGTGGTCACGGCGGCGGAGAAGTCGTTGTCACCGCATTCGTACGACAAAAACATTTCCTTTTGTCGTTTAGTAAACGCTTCGTATAAAAAAGATTCCTTTTGAATATACGTAAAAGCCAAAGGGGTTTATACACCGTATAAAAGAAATTTGTGTATAAAACCAAATATGCCTCAATGACAGGAGATTGAGACGAAGTCCTTAAAAATATCATTTTTAAAATAAAATAGATCTATTATGTGTATTCACTATAGGTACACATAAATAACGTAAAAATACAAAATAGGACATAATAATATCATGACATAATTTGAATGTAGGAGATTAACCCAAAGAATGGAAGTTGGGTTAAGAAGTTCCCTTACCTCGTGTCTAACTTGACTCAACCGTTCTTTAACCTCCTGAATAATAAACTAGAGTTAATATATACCTTATTAAGAACCATTTTTAATTTCATTATTCTTTTTATATCACTTATTACAATGTTATGAACATTATGTAATTATTTAAGTTAATAACGGTCGTTTTGTCGATCTTTGGTACTTGAGTCAACAATAAACTTCTTATAATTACAAGTTGTTTATGTGGTAGAATATAAATTATCTCCAGAATTATATTCATGATTTAGATGTCATATATATTATATATATCCAGTATATACATTCATTTATTACGTAACATTTAGAGGTAAGAAATGAAATTCACCGTTCATGGAGACGGTAAGCCGTACGTACGCATGAACGCTACTTTCATTTCTATTTCGTATTTAATGGAATGAAATCATAAATTTATAATATAATTCCAGTATAATATATTGTATAATACCATTTACTCCATCCTTTATACATCCCACATATGGAATTAACGATTCAAATCACTTTGAGGGGGCGGTAGTCCGCACTTCCTAAAATGAAATTATCGCGTTTTACCCATAATGGAAATCATAAAGTATGCCATAAATGAGAAATACAGAAGCATAAGTAAAACATAAACATATTATGTATCATATATAAATATAGTGACATCTTAATGGCCACCTTTGAAGGTGTTATATGAGTGTTGAACTATCATCGTTTCGTGAGGCAGAAATTCGCCATCCACAGAAACTGTATGTTCTTTAACCATTAGATGTAGGTGTGTGTAAGTGTATCTCTAATCCTTCTTATAACAAAATCCTAGTATATTGAGGATACTGGTGTTGTTACAAAAGAAATTAATAAAAAGAGTTTAGGGGGATGGAGAAGAAATATAAAACAAAACAACATTAGAGAAGACATTACCTCAAAATCGGGTAACTCTTTTTGATTTGAGCCAAAGGCTTCCTTGGGAAGAGTTCTGCCCAAAGTGAGGCTTCTAGGAGTAAGAGGGGGAAGTTGGGAGAGTATTTGGGCAGAGGTTGGCCGAGCCAAATGGCTTGAAAGTGTGAATGAGGTGGTAGTGGTGGGGGCCTTTTATAAGTGGAGAGGAGGGGTACTTTTGGAAAGTAATGAAATGTTATTCTATTATACAATGATTTTCGGATTCTAAAGGTCCCAAACTTGTATAATTCGAGGATAAGGTGATAAGGGTTCTAAATATCCTCATCCAATAGGTTTTGGACATGTGTAGGTCTTAGATATTACATTATCTTTCCATTTTATTTAAATCGTTAAATAATGAGGTCATCGCTGCATCATCATGATGTCATAAATAATTTACTTTATTTAATGTCTAAAAATATTAAAAAAAATACTATGATGTATTAAATCTTCTTAGCTTTCTAATGAACATTTATAGTCAAAATTTGGACTTGTGTAACCCTACTTAAAAACTGTTTTAGTAGAACAACTCATGTTTGTGTCAATTTAATTTTAACATTAAATAAATATATATTAATGTCATTTTCCAACCAAAGTGGCTCCATGGGGTCCCCAAGTTGACCCATGGGTTGTCTTGGTCGTCCATGACTCATCCAATAGGAGTAGGACAAGTGTCAAGCTCATCTCATATTATTAAAACATTATTTTTACCTTAAACTACACTAATTACCTCTAATCGCGATTAAGAACTTAAAAGTTACTATTCACCAAAAAATTATTTTAATCTTATTGAACCACATTTTACTTCTTAATGACAACCATATATGTCGGATTTTTGAAAATCAAATCACAGAAGTGGTAATATTTCATTTAAACGAAAAATTAGTTATTTAACTACCACTTAGTGGTTTCACTATTCATCAAAAATTGAAGTTTTTCAGAACAATGCCAAAATTTCACCCTAAGCTATAATTGATATTCCGAATTCAAAAATGATGTCTATTTTACAAAATTCCAAACATATAAGTTGCATTAATTAATTTTATAATTAATTCCCGTTGTCACAACAATAGCGTGTTTTTAAAAAAACAATTTATATCAAAAGATTGGCAATTTTTTATGTCCAATTTCAATGTTAAATTAATTCTAATGACAACCATTGGATAAAATGGTAAAAATATATTCTAATTATACTTTAAGACCACTAAATAGTATAATTTATCACTATAAATTATTTTGATTAAAAAAGCTGTTTCTAAGTAATTTTCACTATTCATAAAAAATTGGAAGTTCTCAGAAAATTACAAAAAATTCAACTTTGGATAATTTCGATATTACGAATACAAAAATGAAGTCCATTTTGAAATATAAAATTTCTATAATTTTAAAAAGTGGTTATTACTATTCATAATGGCTACTTTGATTAGTCGCGGTGTTTTAGAACTCGAAGTTGCGTACAATGCAAGCTATTGCATTATTGAATGAGAATCGTATCGTGGAAGCTCGGGGTGTTACATATAAAATAAATAATTATTTAAATAAAAATTCAATTTTAAACTATAACTCAGTGTTTTTCACTATTCCTCAAAAATTGAAAGTTTTCAGAAAAATACCAAAAAATTACCCTAATCTAATTTCGATATTACAAATTCAAAAATAAACTCTATTTTACCAAATTAAAAACATATCAGTTGAATTTATTAATTTAAAATTAATTCGCGTTGTCAAAACCAAAAAGTGTATTTCCAAAAAATAATAACTATCAAAAGATTGACAATTGTTTATATCCAATTTCAAAGTAAAATTACTTACAGTGACCATTATTGGATTAAATAGTAAAAATATAATATAATTATACTTATAAACCATTAAAATGTATAATTGAACACTAGAAATTATTTTGATTAAAAAAGTTGTTTTCAGTTTAAATATTGTATTTTTCACAATTCACCCAAATATGAAAGTTATCAGAAAAACACCAAAAATTTATTGAAACTATATTCTTATGTCTCGATTCTAAATGAAAAGTTTATTTTGTCAAATAGAATATATAAAAGTTTCAAATATTGTATTTAAAAAGGGTTCGCTTTTAAAAGGCGGTAAAATTGCATTTTTTGAAAAATACTTCTTTTATCTGAAAAAAATGAATTTGTTCTTACATTATGTCTAAGAAACTCATAATATGGATTGTAAAATTATAAGGATTGTATAAAGTTCAAAATTCAGTTAATACTATTCATTACCGCTTTTGAACGGCTAGTTTGGTAAGTCGTGGTGCGCTTGAACTCAGTGTTGCGTGTAGTGCAAGTTATTGAATTACTTTGAAGAAATAATGTAATATGAAATCTTGGGGTGTTAAATGAGTGAACACAATCTATTATGATAGTATTAGTAGTGATCTGTGAATACTTCAGAAATGATTTTATTTTTTATGTCTATGATAAAAACTTATGAATTATTCCAATGTTATGTTCTTATAGATCGTGTTCTATGATTAAATTATGATCCATTTTTTATGAACTACAATGATTTATTCCAAGAGGGGATGGCACAAGATCAGGAATGGTTCATGTAGGTATTGAACTAAATTGAGGGGAAACATCTCATACATTGAATATGAAGTTGATGTTACAACATAATCATAGCTATTAAATATTTTTTATTCAAAGTTTTCACATAATCACCATTGAAATTATTAGTTATAACCCAATAGTTCAACATTCACTGAGATTTTTCATTTAGGTTAGATATATTGAAAGTGTTTTCTAAATAAACTAAATCCCCCTACACTTTATAGTATAAGGAAGTTCCCATGAGTCTTGTATTAAATTTTTAGGGTACAATTCAGAACAAATAGTTTTGTTTTTGGCTCTTACGGGTGGATGATCTTTGTATCCTACACAAAAATATTTTTACACTATATTTTTACTCTTGTCAATTTGTATCCCTCCAATTGAGGAAGAAATAATGAAAACATAATTTTCCTCAGTATTTAAATAGGAAATATAAATGTTTTATTTTTGAATTTCGATGTTGTAATGTGCCAGTCAAGGAAACTATCCATCATCTTGAACAAGAAATACATATGACCTCAGGCACCATCCATATATTATAGAGGTATCTCACTTGTAGTGAAGGTCAAATAAAACATCATATAGAGACAAAACAATCACTATTATAATATAAAACATAAACTTAGTCACATAACCCACCAAAATTGATATGAAATCAAAATAAATTGGAATTATTGTAGAATGATCATCGTAGTGTATAAGAAAGAATATTTTATAAAAAATATAAACATGTTCATAACTTTCTACCATACATTACAAAATAGACTATCTTATATGCATATTATAAATGAAAAATATATTGAATAATAAAATAATGTGGATCATAATAACTAGTTCTCTTCCTCTTCCTAGAATTAAATATAAATTCCCATGAAGATACAGTAGGTGACCCACATATTCTTGCACCCATGTCCTCATCTATTTTCTAAATATAATGTCTGCACAACCATTGGTGTGAATAGAAAGGGTTTGAGAGTATATCAATATAGACTATCACTAATTTTTCCCCTAATTAAATTATTACAAGTGTACATTCATGTATAACATTAAATAAAAAGTTTTATTAATCACACACATCACACATATCACACAACATGGTTCACACATATCCACATAGAATTTATAATTTTTATAAATTTCACTAGTACCAATGTATTGGATAGAGTTTCCTATAGTTAAAGTATATAAAAGATGAAATAATTAATATTTTATTCTAAAATAACCCTCCCCAAAGCAATATAAACACCCATCCTCTGTAATTTTATATAAAATTAAATAATATAACGCCTTTAGTATTATATAAATATATATAATTCAATAAAAACATTCCAGCATCCCCAAGCCCCCTATTCCTCCAAATTCCCCACCTCAAAGGATTTGGTCTCAATTTAATAGAGGTGACTCAAAATGCATGGTTTGGGATACCCCATCCTCTCACTTTCTATTTTAACGGCCCTTTTTAAAGATTAATTTTTAATATTCCAATAATGTAAAGAAATTATTATAAATACATTGAATACTTATAATTTTTATATATTATCACTGAGATATCACTTATTCTATCTTATCAAACCCTTTTCATATGTCATTTAAACGTCACTGTATGTGTTCCAAAGTTTCTATCTCTCCCTCTACTATCCCATTTATATAGGAAATTATTGTAACTTAATAATATTTTAAAACTACTTTTCAATTTATTATGGGATTTAATTCCCATGGTATAAATATTCAATTGGTTTTTTATTAATTTTATATCATCCATTCCCTACTATAATACACTTTTTATAAGCTTTTAGTATGTTAAAATACAGGTTCCAAAAAATATTGTCATTTCATTTAAATCCCAATATTACTCATTATAAAACATTAATTAATAATTAAAATGGAAATTGTTATAGGTTTTTAATATGATTTAATAATATTTGGAATCATTAGTATATAAATGTTTTCTTATTCATTTTAAAAAACTCTTAACATTATTGTTTCAATCATAATTAATTTACTTTAACTATGTGGCCATTGGTGTTTATTTTTAATTTATTATTTTAATGTTTATTATATAAAATAATTTCATGATTTATTGTAAAAATTATAATATAATAATAAATTAAATTTATTCTATTTTGATAAAGTATTCATGATAATAATGGTATTAGAAGTAAATAATTGATGTCTTTTTAGCTGTTTAAAACAACTGTATCGATGAACATTATGTGAGTTGAAACCACTTAGTGAACTATTTTAAAAAATAAATATTTGAATGAAATGATACCAATACATTTAATATTTTTAATTATATGCAACAATTTGTAAAAAAACTTTTACCATTACCACTACATCAAAGAGGTTTTGCAACTATGGACTGAACAACCTCAAAAACGTTAATGTTGAAAACATAAAATAACTAATGAATAAGACATAGTAATAAAAGAGTCAAATGGAACCATAATAATGAATAAAATTTTGGATGGGTAACATATAATTTAATTAATATATATTACTATATTATGTAATATGTCATATGGTTTAAAAACCATGTGAGGACTCAAGGTAAGTGTTTCATTCCAAATATTTATTATTTTTAAATATTTTCTTCTATATTATATATTATATTATATATCTACTATCCGTTTTCTTGAATGATTAACATTCTATTTATCTCTTTTATTATTAATTAATGGTTTATTTTTGTCCCTTATGTATTTATAGTTGATACCCAACATTTTCATATAGGTATTTTCCATCACTTTCACTTTCTGGAAGATACTTTCTCTACCACTCTATATCTCCCATCTAATATTACTATTTTTAAATTATTATTAATTTAGTATATTTATACCTCATACTTATACTTTTTCTAGGGAAATTCATTTTTTATGGTCCCATTTCTATTCCACTTTTATGTAAAACATTATGATATTTATAAAGAAACATTTTCAATTTTCTTATATTTTTATCCAAATTTCTTATAATTTAAATTTACTTCATTTTAATATTCAATTAATATTAAATTTATTATAAAAGATAAATTTTTAAATCCATTTCAATACCTTTTTAATTTTTTTTGGAATGTAAATCATTTACCCATTTTAACCAAAATATCATGAAATGTATAAAAAACACATTTTTTAGTTTTATCTTAATTTTTTTATATACTCCTTCAAATATTACGTTTAAAATTACAAATATATATGAAATAATCTATTAATAATTTTTTAAACTATTTGTTTATTTTAAAACATTATTAAAATTATTTTTTAATAATTGAGTTTTTTAAAATTATTTAATCATTTCATAAGAACAATTTAGTTTTTTAAGAGATCTATAATTTTTTTAATTATCTGAATGATTATTAATTTATATCAATAACATTTTCTTCAACCACTTTACATTTATTCTGTTTTATTTATTTTGGTGGAAATTTTATTATAAACAAATATTTTTTAGAATAATAATTTAGTTCATAATTAAGGTTCATTTATATTTTTAGTGTAGTTGAAATGGAATCTAAAAGAGAAGTAATCCATCACAACCATTATATTTCCATAACACTAATTATTCATAAAAATTGCCTTTATGGAAATTTTAATCCTTTGATAATATGCTAAATTATTTTTTTAATTAATGGGTTCTTACCTAGACATATATCCATTCGATTGAAGTGGGAATTATTAATTATAAAATATACCCTTTATTATATATGGTGTAAATACCATTAATTAATTATTTTTATTTAAGGTTATTTACCTATGTAGGAACATCATATCATTGTGTTCCTATTTTAATTACAGGAGAATATCATGCTATGACATTGAATGAAATCAGGATTTAATTTCCAAATTCTTATGGAAAACATATACATATTTACTATGATATAATAGGTGTGATATTAATTACATTTCCCCTAATAGATTGAGTAATTCTTCCATATCATGATATACTATCCAAAAATATATCTCCCCACAACTGATTGGATAATTATTTCATCTCATGATACACTATATGTGCTTCATATACAATTAGTTTAACATATATTTTTACATTATAAGGTAATTTATCCTTTACTTATGGGGAACTTTAAGTTTTTGGAACATTCTTTTGATTATCATGATTATAATTCCCCTACAGAATATTTTCCCACAAATTTTTTTATATGTGATAGTTTATGATCCTCTCCTTTATTAATTTGTGGTTTTGATTATTGAATCTATTATTATCACACCCCATGTTAATTTTATTCAACACCCTTACTTGGTAAGTATAAGATATTCATTCTTTTAATGGTTTTATGTTGTGATATAGGATTACACTCTCATAGATTGAGATAAATTAAAATAATTTCATAACATTATTACTGTAATCATTCCACTTCCCTCATGACCATATCTTTTACCTATTTATACTCAATTGATAATTACTATAGTTCTCATTGAAAATATTGTACCTCCATTATTGAGAATGTAATCTCTATAGTTATGATTCCCCATTTCCCCATGGAATATATTGAATTGATATGTATTAATTATTTTCCTTTTATGAGAATTAATTTTTGAATAAATATATGTATTATTATGATTTAAAATTGAAATTACCCTTGTTATAATAAAGTCTTGTGATGATATTGGTTGGTGAAATAATAAAAAATTAACATTTTGAGCCCTAGTGTTGTGGAAGTCTTGATAATTGGAACTCATAATCAAATTAAATGACGTAGAACATCTATAAAAGGTTATTTTATATGTTTTGGGTGATTGAGATAATTCTAAATTGATTGTGGGGATTGATTGGGATTAGGTAAGCCTTGTTTTAGAAATATTTTGTGTGTGAATAGTCATGAAGCAACTTGGAGGTGTTGTTGCATGGTGTGGGTCCAGTAAAATTTATTCTTGAAGGGAGGGAGTGGTTTGTGTCAAGATTTTTGGTGAACAAATATAAAACCCCTTATGTAATATCAAATTCCTAGATCCTGTAATGAATAATTTCTCAAACCATTGGTTACACCATGATTACTTCTAGTGAGGGATAAATCATATGGTGGGGTTGGGGGCTTCAAAAAGAGGGACTATTTCGGGGAAATGTGTTTTTTCATAAAAAACTGTGATGTAAATGGTGTTTAGCGGGTGATGTATCATGATTTCAAGGATTCTAATTTTACTAAAAAGGGATAACCTCAAGGTGGGTTTCATAATAAAGGGTCTCCCTATGTAAGTTTATTCCATAGGGCATCAATCCTAATTTTAGTGTGAGGCCTTGGGGTTCTAGAATCTATTATGGTATTTGGTTTTTTACAGAATGCATTAGGATGTTCTTGAATGAAACCCTTGAGAAATGTATTTGGGATATAAACAAGTAAATCATTACAAAGTGGGCCTATGACCAATTTTTTATTAAGGGTTAACTAGTCTTCTCTATATCAACTCCTCTCATAATTAATTAGAAAAAGGTTCACAATGAAGGTCTGTTTCTCTTTCTCCTTAAACCTATCATTTTCCCATAGATAAACCGAAATTATGTCGTTATTTACCATAGTGATTTTAGGTATGATATTTAACTTTGTCTCTTTTTAGTCTTCTCCATGTGTTTCTTACTAATTAATGGTATCCTTATACATGGGTTTTAGTGTAGATTCTACCAATGAATGGTTGAATTTTCATAATCGATGAGGATTTTTTGAATGATGGATTTAAGATTTCACGGGATTATGAATACATGTTCTTTATTATATTTATGTTTTATGTATAAAACATGGTTAATTTTTATAGGATTCTATTCATGTTTTCTATGAAATTGTTGATTGATATGGAACCAAATGATGATAATTTTTCTCATATGTGTACTGAAAGTATGACACAAGTGGTTGGAATGATTGTTCATGAGGTTATAGACATGTATGTATGATTTATGAGTTTACAATAAATATTCTTCATGGGTTAATATTATTCAACACTTTATAATCCTTTTTTATAAATTATTTGGTCATTGAGGTTTAGTTATGGGCCTATGTAATTATATGGTTTTGGTTGACTCTAAGATGAGGCCTAACGACTATGAATTGAGGATTGAAGCATTTTATTAAGGTAATTGGTCCTAATGATGCTTAAAAATATTCTTTTTATAAATTATTTCTCATCCATTCATAAAAATATTTTCCAAGGTAAACAAGTAGGGAAATGAGAGAACCCTAGCTAGGACTTTAAGAAATCTTGAAGCCTCTTGTAGTCAGTTCAAGTTCTCCTTTCTTAGTTGAGTATTTTAAAATTTTGAAGTGGGATTTGGATAAGGTTTGAATGTAATATATTAGTTTACAATATTACTAAGAACGATATCTTGGTTTTGGATTATTTGAAAATAACATAGGTTTGATACATCACAATAATATAATAGTTATGAGAGGCTTAGGCATTAGAATGATTAGTGTCCTTATTATATGCATGAAAAATTTTTAAGAGAATAATAATAATTATGGATGACATTATTATGTCGTAATATGAGTGAGATAAGACATTCAGAGGAAAAAATGATATTACCAAGAGAGTTTCCATTAGGTGATGGTTTTTTTATCTCTCCTGAGGGAGATGTGAAATAGGACCAAGGTATGAGTCATGGGTTTAATATTTATTGGTGGGATTAGGTTATCCAATTTTAATAGTTTTAGTTATATTTTCTTCAATGCTTATAGGTGATAGTTTATGTCGTAGGAATTAAAAGGGGAATTGGAACCATCATACTAAAACTAGGGAATGGTGGGGCCTATGAGGTGATGTGTCACTATGGTAAGATGTGTTTGAGTTAGTTTTAATCTGTAGAGATCAAGTTGAGTTTAAGTAAACTAGTTGATTACCTTATAGTTAGGGTGAAAATTTTTATGGGCTTTTCATGTCACTATTTTTTGTGCAATCATCTTTTGGGAGGTTTATTTTAAAAATCTATGTGGGTGATGAGTTTTTTCATGAGATTTTGTGATAGGTTATGAGATACTAGATATAGGTTGTGATATAGGGGTTGATAAATGTTAATATTATGTTAGTAAATACAAGATCTATGTTTTATAATTGGGATATATTTGGTACTATATGTTTTAGGATATGATTCCATGCTTATTTTTTTATTGTTCCTGATTGTGAGTTTTCTTCATGGAGATAATGGATGTTGGGACTTATCCTGAGTGAGATAGTGCTGGGGAGTACCACCCTGAGTGATAGGGTATCAATCCAGGATATGTATGATTTTTATTAACCTAATTTAGCGATTCAGAGCATATATATTTTTGTGCAATTGAGTGTTAGCACATTAGGGAAAATCTTAACCCATCCTTATTGATATTGTCCCCACAAAGACCACCGTTAGTTAAAGGGAATTAGTCCAAGATGTGATTGTAAGACCCTATACTAAATTAGAGGTTTGTGGTAGGGATCAGTATTTTTGGACTCACCCTATGTGTAATGGTTTTGGCATGAACCACCCTATATGCGTGTATTGATATTGAATATAGTTTAGGTATCCTACCCAGAGTTATAAGGTTTATGTTAACTCTTGTATTGATGTGGATAGGGATGGGATTTTAGAACCCACCCTGAGTAAAAAAGTAATGTTTCTAGAATAGTATCTAATTGTACCCATATTCTTTTGGTGTAAACTGAGATAGAAGCACAATGTGTCTTCTTATTCCAATGTTGGTCATTCCTGACTTGTTCAGGTTTCGAGGTGGACTAGTCAGCACAGGATGGCTTGACATAAATGCTTGTTTAGTTAAACCATGTTATTTATCTTCCTTCTTCATATACATATACATGATTTTTTATATTATTGTAACATAGTTATAACCTTTATAAATGTATTTATATCATGCACATCATCATCATGGTACATTTATAGACATTATGTTTGACTTTCATGTAAAATATTTTATTTTAGATCAGATTAGAGTAACTTGAGAAATCATAATTATGGGTTCAAGGTAAGTACTGGGGTTGTAGTGGGACCTCCATATACCTTTATTCATATATTTTACTAAATATGTTATATCAACCAAGTGAAAAAATATTTTTTATGTATAACTATATGATTTAATTCTAATTTTTTATAGCATTTTTTATAATTTCTTATGTTTACATCGATAATGTCTTATTTTTGTTACATGGTTATTTATAATTTTTTATGATTATGGTATTGAGGGATTAATTTATAATAATAAAATATGATTTAGTTCCTCCCTACTAGTTGGTAGCCTTTTTCATATAGGTAGGATAGACCAATGTCTTATTTCACATTAAGTAGGATACAACTATGTGATTCTAGTAGTGGCATTATTGAGTTGTATCAAAAAATAATTTTATTTTTATAATACATGGGGAATGGGTTGATGTTGTTAGAAATGTGACTGAGACTATAAAGGATCATGACCTAGAGATTTATGAACATATTCATCATGGGAATTCTATATTATAATGGTTATTTTGTTTCTATTCAGAGTTTTTGTGTTATGTTTGAGATATTAATTCAAGTATGAAATGGTTTATTTTATATAATATTTGTGTTTTTAGAGACTGACTAATATAGTTAAATGAATTATTATATGATTCAAATTTATAATTTAAAATTCAAATGATATTCCCAAGATATTGTTTGATTGATTTTATTGATGAAATAGGTTTATTCTATTTAGTGTTTCAATAAAAAAATTACATAGACTTTTCATTTATAACTTGTTGCTGGGATTCTAAATAGATGAACCACATTGTTATATGATTAAACTTCATATGGATATTATCATGGTATGTTCATTAAAAAAGACTTTAAATTCCCTAGATGGATGTTATGTATCATAAAACATAGTGGGTTGGATTCCTTATATGTCATTCATTTAAGGAGAGTTGTGACAAAGGGATAATTTAGGCTGTGAATATGCTACTTTTAGGATATATACACCCTTTATTGTGTTGGGATAGGTGTATGTAATTAAAAAAAATTTATAAAAAGTTTTTTTTTGGTTTGGGTATTGTGGTTTTGTATAAAGGTATGGATCACTTGGATTCCATGATTTGATTGTGTTGAGTATTGTTTTAGATGGGATATAGAGATGTGATCATAGATTTTCTGGTCTAGGTTCGGTAAACAATGCGGTAATGTTCTTTGGTTTTGGAATGATCCTCAATATGTAGGTGAAAATTTTTTTGATAGGGAATAAGTGATATTCCTTGGGTTCTTTAGACAGAAGGAACCCATAATGCTCTTCAAATGTGATGGTTTACATGCAAGTGAAGCATGACTTGTTAAATAACTGTATAGTCCAAGGGCCGGTGTTGTCTAACTATTGAGTGTAACAACCATAGTTTTTTTAAATAAAACTATGTTTGACATTTTATATGAGAGGGTACAACAAGCCTAAATGAACAATGAAATATTAATAATTAAATATGACCCAAAAACATAGCCATTAAATTTGATGGTATTAATAATACTAAATAAAGTTTGAAAATTATATGGTTTATACATGTATAAAATAAATTCATTAGTTTTTAATTAATTTAAAACGTGATAAAACTAATTTTAATGTAAAAGAAATTGATTTTTTCCTTGAAAAATACTTTTTATGCAAAAATTGTGTTTTATCTTAATAAATTAAATTAATTTCTACTATTGAATTATTTTTAATGGAATTTCTATAATAAATATTAAAAAAATTATATCATTCATCTAATATTTTTTCTACTCATAGCATAAGAATAACTCCACTGTTATGCATAAAAACTTTATTTTTCTAAAAAGTTGTTTTATCACATTTTTCACCCTCATATTTAAATTAATTTTTACCAATTTTAGAAAAATTATTTGAAAACATTATTATCGTTTTTGAAATCAACATGTCAAAATTATCTTAAATTAAAATTTTTATATTTTTTTAAATAATAAATTTTTTAATGAATATTGAAAAAATATAAATTTTAAAAAATGAATTTTTGTTTAATGAATTTAAAAGGGTATATTTTGTTTTAAAATTGTATTAAAATTAAAATTAGTTCATTTTTATTTTGATTATTCCAATTTTGGTAACTAGAATCATTTTTATTTTATGTTTTGATATAAAATAGTTGTACACCTAAGAAAACATTTTCTTTGGAAATGTGCTTTTCATCGCAATTACATGTTTAAATTAAAATTAAATTATGCCACATATATGATTTAAATTTGATAAACTTGATTATATATTTTAAATCATAATAATATATATTTTTTAATGTGCTCAATATAATTCTTATTCATTACGAATAATAACAATAATAAATAATAATCACCATTGTAAGGTAAAATCAAGTAATTAATGTTAAAAAATAATTTTATAAGTATGAAAAATTTACACTAAAACTTCCCTTTATTCTATTTTATGAGTGTATTGTGGATATCTCCATCCAATACATGAATATATATCCACGTGGTTCAATATTTATTAGATTTTTTCCTTTATAAAACTATTGTGAAAAAATAAGATAATAATGTCACTTTTATGCTTTTAATATCAATAATATTTTGTGATGGAGAAATAAACTACATATATGGGGTTTAAATTATTAATTTATAAATATAAATGACTTCTTTACAATGGTAATTTATTTCAAATTTTTAGTGGTAAAATATAACCTCAAATTCTTAAGAAAAACGGACACAACATTTATTTAAATCATATAAAAATAAAATAAATGATTTTAAACATATTAAAAGTATTAGAATTTGAATGAATTATCATTTTCCCAAAAAAAATTAGATAACTATTACATGTTAGTAATTTTTATTTGAATATATTTTAATTTTTTTCTTGTTTTTTTCATTTCAAATAAAATAAAGAGTTAAAAAAATTAAACTAATGATAATTAATGATAAAATATTTTTTACGAAGTGATTTAAAATACTGAAAAAAAAAATCATTATCCATGTGATTGAGATATTTTTTAAAATAACTACTATTTTCCATTTATTTTCTAATTTTCCTTTTTATAGTAACTATCTTTACCTTAAAATAGTAAAAATTTTGTTGAGACTATAATTGGCAAGAAGGGTTAACATGGGTTATACATAAGATTAGGTAGAAATAATCAACCAAATTTTATTGTATTATAGACTCTTCCTATATTATAATTAAAATATGTTGGGTCCTTTTTCCTATAAAAATCGATGCATATTAATTTAATATTTTAATAAATTCCAAAAAATCATCTCCCATCACATATAAAAGGGAACATCCTATCCTCTTCTATTCAAACATGAAAATCCTTTTGGTTTAATCATTACATATATAAATACCTTTTATATTTCTCTCCACATATCTTAGTTTCATTTTCTTGATCATATGTCCAATCTAGGAATGCTTTACATATAATCTTAAATAGGTTGTATGAAGAAGATGTATTGTTCCTAACCAAGTGTTGTTTGTTTTATTTCTTCTTCCACCTCCCTAAAATATTATTTCACAATATTGATATAATATCTTCAACATATATAATATTATTATATTATATAATACTAATTTAATAACCTACATCCATCTACCCTTCCATCAAATGGTAAATGAAACTAGCATTCATGTGTACGTCATATTACCGCCTCACAAAGTGATTTAATTAAATTTCAAACATCACCTCTCACAGATATTTATGATGATATATTTAATGTATATATGTGATAATAATGACATATTTATATTTATTTAAAAGTTATATAAACATTTTCATGTGTTTCCAACAGTTGAATGATGATAACATTGTTCATGTATACGTGTGGATTGCCACATCCATGAAGCGATATGATTCATTTTTTATTACAACATCAAATGCATGGTATGGATAATTTTATTTAAATAAATAATATTAAATTTATTATAAAATTATTATTTTTTAAATGATAAAATAAAACTTACCTTATTTCCATCATGATCACAAAAAATAGAAATGTTACTCATGCTGAAGTACAACCCACAATATTTTTTATTGTAACATATTTCATCATTAAAAAACTTATTTTATAGTTTATTTAAAAAGTTTAATTTATTTATAAATTTAATAATTATTTACTTTTTATTGTTCTTTAGATTATGAAATCATCACCTCATTGACAATAGTCAGTAAAAGAAGTCATTTTGTACTTATGAGTTGAATATCATCATAACGTCTGACATGAACAAAAATGATTATGTAATGGAATATAAGATTATAATAAAAAAAATTGTATGGACAATAAAATCGAAAAAGGTTACCAATATTTTAAATAAGTAACATACATTTATTATTTATCAAGATAATGAAAGAATTTGATAAGTAGAACACAAGGTAAGAGAATTTTTTTAATATAATCCTATTTTAATGTTTCTCATTCCAGAACATTCTCTTCCATGTATATATTCCAAAAATTATATTATTAAAATATTTATATGTATATAAATTTATATTGAGGGAAATTATATGTTTCTACTAAATTTATTACATTTTTTTGAAAATAAATATTTTTTCTTATTTTATACTGAACATTTTGAATTTCTATACAAAAGAAAAAAAATGAATGTTTCATTTTAATATATACGTAGTAAAAGACCTTTCCCACAACCACAACTATTATTTGTTAATTGTATTTCATTATAGTATAAATTTATTATTTACTAAAAAACCTATTTTATTTTGTTTTAGGTATTTTCATAAATCGTTTTAAATGGAATGGAAATTTTATGTCTAGAATTGTTTTGTGTATGTGCATAAAGGATTTTCCTAAACCATCCTTTTTTGGGTAATAAACATTATTTATCTATCATTATTTATCTCTATATTAAATTATATTAAATGAATCTCACTTTTTTATATATTTCCCTCTCATATATACCTGGATTATAATATACTCCATTGATGGGGTAATATATGCCTTATGTTCTTTTCTAAAGTTCATTCTTTATGAACTCTCCTTTGATTACGATATGAGATATGACTATTGAAATCATTATTTTAATTTATAATTAATATATTTATTCCCTATGATCTTTTTTTTTACACTCATAATCATGAATATTTTATCATGCATGTTCCCAGATAGTTCTCTAATTAATTTTGTAATTATTTTGTATCATGATAAATTTTGTATTTTATTAGAGATTATACCTAATTTTCTATGGGTATTTTCCACTATATTTTTTTGATAGTTATCCTTGACATATATTTATTTATGTTTTGGTGTTTCTGCCTAATTTACAATATTTTCATAAACCTCTAATACCATTTCCATTACCTTTTACTTTTATGTGATTATTGATGAGAATATTTTTAGAGGAATGTATATGATTCTTCATAAGGGTGGAATGTATAACATCTTGAAAAGGTTTTCATATTATTTTCATGATTGAAAAGAAACCTTTATAATTTTTACTTGTTGACTTTAATTTTTTTTTATTAAATGGTTTATGAAAGTATTTTGGAATAAAATTGGAATCATTAGGTAATAAAATTTTAATTGTTATCACAATATTAAAATTTAAATAAGGAAAATCTTGTATAATTATTTATGAACTAACATGTTTCTTTTTTACTTATTATATATCCATTAATAAGATTTTTTTCTCTAAACTATTTTAAAATATTTTTTTATAGGTATTTAAGGATGAATAAGGGATGGGATGAGGAAAAATAAGTGTTGCGAAGATATTTCATGGTATATTATAAGAGTATTATATTGTGTGGAAAATAAATGTTTTGTGGGAGTGTTAAAATTGAGTAAATTTTTTGTACATATATAAAACTCTAGACCAAAAATATCTTTGGTTTTATGTGTGATCTGATATTTCTTTTTGATGTTGTATGTTTTTGGATGTTTAAAATTGGGTTACATTTATCAGTATCAAATCCAAAATTGTAAATATTATTATTTTAGAATGGATTTTGAGGGTATAGGTTTAGGGTGGTTATAGTTTCTATTAGATAAATGGACTAAATAACTACATAGATTTGTATGTTTTCATGTGAGATTATCTTATGTGTTATCGATACAACAATGGTTCGGTATTGTGTGTCATGTGGAAGATGTTAGAATAAAAAGAATCAGGTGTAAACCCTAAACCTATATATTCAAGAAATTGTGTGAAGAAGTCTTCGAGGAAAATATTAAATGGGGATGATATTTTGGGATCAATCTCCGAGTATATTGGTCATAAGGAAATTTTATCATTTTAAAAAAATAATGCTTGTGTTATAGGATACTCACCTCTAAAGGAATTTGTTTTGAAGTGGAATTTTGTGGATGTAGTTAAGGCTTCTTCTGGGATATATTTCTCAAATTTAGATATTCCTTAATGTGAGTTGGTGAAAAATAAGCGGAATATTTCTCATGTGTTAGAAAATCAGGACGCGATTGACGAATGGGTCAACTTATGTCTATACTCGATCATTACATGCATCCTGAATCCCAAATGTGAGAAGATGTGGAAATTCAATGATTTTACTAAAAGGATTGCAGATATGTGGAATGAGAAGAATGGATAATTACCACAATGGGATGGGGGTACTACCATGAAGTATTTCCTTTTGATGAACGCAAGATAAGAGCATGGAGCATGGGTATTATCACTCTGAAACCTTCTTTTTTGAACATTAAAGAATTGGATTAGAACCTTGAACCCATAAATGATTAAAATACACATACTCTGATATGGATTTGAATATGTAGGTTAAACTATATTTATTGTCATCCATGGATCTTTTGTGATATTGCGGTAGCTGTAAGAAATCCAATTCGAATGGATTGACAGACATACAATCTGAGGTTTGGGCTCTATGCTTGAATACTAGAAGAAGTGGACATGTCAAGAACCCTATTTTAAGAGGTGGTTCTAAAAACAAGGGATGGTAGTATGATATTGGATATTTTATATTAAAGGGATAAAAAATTCTGTTTGAGCTATATGTTTTTGGGTCACCTAACAGTTTAATGTAATAGAGATAAGGAATGTAGGTTTTGCAAAGAAAAAGGGAATGATGATGCCACATGTAGAAGGAAGAGGGGAAATGATAATCTTCCCCTGATCCCTATGGAAATGATGAGGCTAATAATCAAAAGGTTTGGGAGGGTATGAAATTTCCTAGACATATTGAACACATGTCTAAAGAGGGATTTACTTCTGGACATACCTCTAATGTTTTTGATAAGCAGTCATCGAAAGAAGAGGACATCCGTTTGAAATAGCTTATTCCTACTCATGTAGAACCCAATTTAGAGGTACCAGTTTCTAATGGTGTGGAAGGAATATCTCTGGAGTCTAATACATTGGATAAACAGATGGATCCCCTTATATGTAGTGACATTTCCCCTATGGATAATGACACATAGGTTGACCCACTGAACAATATGGTAGATACCCTCATGTGAAGATAAATTTCCCCTATGGAGAATGATAAATCTAAGCTGATAGGTACTGAACCCCATGCATTGGGTGTTAATAATCAGGTTGGTTCACCTGAGTCACCTTTACATGTTGCTAGGAGAGGAAATGGACAAGACCAGGCCTAGGATGAAACTAATCCAGGGGTGCAATTTCATGCAGACACTTCCCTCTAAAGTTGCTCGAAGGAATCCAAAAGTGAGAAGTAACCCTTATCACTTATAATACTAGACTAATTTCATACCCTTGAGTGGTATTTTTTATTCAGATGATGTCAAGGATCCTTATCCCCCTGATCCAGTTCCAACTATTCTAGGGATTGGAGAAGGAACTCCTACTCTTGGATCAGTTAAGCAGGTTGGTCCAATTATCACTATGGGAGTTTCCATTCCTGATAATACTCTCTCCTCTTATACTCATCTTTCTATCACTGAACAGGTTGTTAGCCCATAAAATTAGGTCAATGAGTAAAACTATGCCCTGTCTCCAACCATCAAGGAATCTAAATCACATAACAACTTTAAATGAATGGGGATGAATTGTAGAGGGAGGGAAGGAAAGGTCCAGATGAATATGGCACAAGGGAAGCCACCAGACAAGGGGAAAATCCTATAAACAATTATGATATTATTTTCTAATTTTAAGGTTCTAGGAAATCTACAAATAGCCAAATCCATTAGAAATTTCATTATGGCCTTCAAACTTATGTTTGTTTGAATTGCTAAACCAAAACTTCTTTTCTCCAAATGGAAAGGTTTAAGTGGTATTCTGTTGGATACAAGTTTGTGTCAAACAATTATCATGAATTTTATATGGACTATCTGTGGGTATTAAGGCATGAAACCATCCACATTAATTCATGTTTTAATAGGTCTCAGAGTATTATTATTTATTTCATCATATATGGTTATGAAATATCAATCTCGTTTTGTGTATGATATAAAATCCTATTTTAGGATAAGGGAATTATGGGAGGATTTAAAATCAACTTCCGAAAGGATGGACCAAAAATGGGTGAATCATGGAGACTTCAACAATGTGCTGAAACCTAAGGGAAAAATAGAGGAAATTTCAATAGGATTGTTGCTTCTGATTTTTGTGTGTGATTTAATCAGTTCAATCTCGTTAATGTCCCGATTTCTGGAGGTGACATCACATGGTGTAGATACACCCAAAATGGGAAGAAAGTAATAATACTTGATAGATATTTGGTTCAAGTGGATGATCAAAGTTCTGCGCATGGGATTTCAGTATTCACACTCCTTAAACATCACTTTGATAACAACCCTATCATTTTGGATATCAATACACAAATTAAAAGGTTATCTCCTATTCTATTTTGGTTTAACAATGGATAGATTTTGATTCTTATATATGGGGATGTCATACTATAGGATTAGAAAATTGAGCCTGTTGGGATCCCTTTTCAAAGGGAAGATTAGAAATTAAAATACCTCAAGAAAAATCTCAAGTAATGGAGAAAAAAATCATTTTCCAAAATTTATTATGACGTTAAGGCTATTGAAGAGTGAATTTCATGTATTCTAATTAGAAATCAATATTACATTACTCTATATAGAGAGTAAATCAAGTCTCATAACAAGATGGATGATTTATTAATGATCAATGAGAGTCTAGTTAGAAATCATCTAAATGATATATTTCTAAAAGATTAATATAGAAACTCTAAATTCTTTAATATATTTAATAAAGAGAAGAGAGTACGATCAAGAAATAAGGCAATCAACATTAATGCTCATCATTATTCTTCTGAAAATGAGATCTCTTTGGTTTTTGTGGAAAATTTTTGAGGGTTATACTTTCATGATGGGTAGGTCAATACAGATAAAATCGTTGATAATATAATTACCAACATTGAGGATCATAATAATCATTCTCTTATCACTACTTCACTCAAAGAGGAAATCAGAGCAGCTCTTATCTCTCTTAAAATATAGAGTTCCCCTTGTCCAGATAGGTTTACTAATAAAATTTTCATCATTTATTAGTATGTCTTATAGGATGATATTACTCAATAAATTAAGGAATTCTTTATTCACTCCTACATACCTTAGGGGATGAATTCTTGCTGTATATTCCTAATACTCAATAAAGAAACTACTATTGATATTAAGGATTTTAGGCCAGTTGCACTTGGGAACATGATTTCTAAGATCATTAATAAGATACTCATAAATAAGATGGAAGTGATGGTTAGTGACATGGTCAATGAAAATTAGTTTGGATTTTTTCCAGGAAGAATAATTCAAAATTTTATTTTCATAGCCTCAGAAAGTGTCAACTTAATGAGAAGGAAGATGAAGGGAGGAGACTTTTCACTTAAAATTGACATATAAAAGGTATTTGACTCATTAAAATGGGGTCTCCTCGTGGATTTTATTAAATGGTATGGCTTCTCCAGCATGTTCATTAAGTTGATCAAAATCATTCTTTGTTCATCAAGGTTGTCCATTATTATAAATGGTGCACCAAGGGGATTTTTTTCCCTATACCAAAGGTTTGGGACAAGGTGATCCACTCTCTGGAATTTTATTTCCCATTATTGGAGATTACCTAAGTATATATATCAATGAACTTTATCATATGGGTATCTATATGAAAATTAAGGCTGGTAAGAATGATTTTATTCCATCTTATTTGTTTTATACTGATGACATTATTTTGCATGGACATGCTTTAAAGAGAAACATATCCTCTAACAAGGCCCTCTTCAAACACTATAAAGAGGTGGTTGGTTAAGAAATTATTTGAGATAAATCTTTTATTGTCTTTGGTAATGGAGTATTTGTAGGTAATAGGAATAGGATAATTATATTTCTTGGGGTGAAAATGGGATCTTTTCCTTCTCATTATCTTGGTGTTCCATTATTTTGGGGAAAGGTGAAAAGGAAATACCTGGAGGGTCTATACTCTAGTATTGTTAACCAAGTTGCAATCTAGATAGGAATGGATTTTTCCCCATCTGGGAGGTTATGTCTTGTTAATTCAGTGACCATATCTAAGTTTGTTTACTCATTTTCTCTGTATAGGTGGCCTAGATGTCTTATCAAAGAGATCCAAAGTGTAGTACAGTATTTTATATGGACATGGTCATCCCATGAGAGGATGATGGTCAATATTGATTGGAAGGAATGTATCAAGATAGCTAATTTGGGGGGTCTTGGAGTCAAGTATCTCAAGACATTTAGTGATGGTATTATTGGAAATTTCACTTGGGGTTTGATATCTAATGATGTTTCTGGTAAATTCATAACAAACATATTTAAAGGAAGGATATTTAATGGATAAAAACATTATCATTAATCATGTGTTTGGACATATCTCAAGAACTCCTTTATGATAGTCATCCATGACACAAAGTGTCTAGTGTGTATAATTTAAAATCTAAACAGTTGGAATACAATATGGATTGAACGACCTCTTTAGGGAATCATGGATGTTCCTACTAAAGAAATACATTTTTCCATTACTGATTTTTTATCACATATACATACTATTGAAAGAATGGTCCCTTATAAACTTGAGCATGAAATTCAAACATATAATTTCATTGGATGTGATAATCTGATATGAACGCATAATAGGAATTTCTAGTTCAATAATAAGGATTACTATTCTCTGGAATGTGGGGGTTCTAATTATTCACCAGCTTGGACTATACATTTCTGATCTTAGTTAATTCAACCTTCTAGATTTATTATGAATTGGAGGGTCTGGAAAAATAAAATTCCTACACATGATCTACTTAAGAGGGATGGATTTCATTTTTCCTCAAATTTTCATTTATGTATAATATCATATGAGAATACAGAACATCTTTTTTTAGAGTGTGATAATTCTAGGAAACTATGGGATCTAATTGTTTTCTATTTAGGATGAAAATTATCACAAGCTCACCAATCAATGACCTACTGGAAAGGTTGTCCATTGTCAGATGAAGTTAACAGGTATGTGACTTCTTGATGGTGTCCATTGAAGCTGTTATTGCAACCATATGGACTACATGTAATGATACATTGTTTGATAGTATGCATATTTCAATACATAATGGAAGGACATCTATTTATAGAGATTTTTATACTGCTTCGGTGGTACAAACATTTATAAAGCATAAATAATCAATTTGACATAAATATTATAAGGCTACAAAGAGTTTCTAGTAAAAATAAGAAACCTAGAGTACTCAAATACATTTGGTGGATACATTTGATTAGCCTATGGCTCAAAGTGAATGTAGATGGAGCTACTTTTGGTGAACCAAGACCATCAAGATGTGGTGGTTTTTTTCACACATATCATGGATTGGTTAAAGGATTTTTTTTATTATTATACTAATGTTGTGTTTACCTAGGAATCTGAATTATGGGAAAAATTCATGAAGTTAGGTATGTTATTCAATATAATTGTAAATTGTTATTGATTTAATCATATTCTCACCTTGCAGTACATGCCTTGAAAATAAAAATGGGTAATGTTACTTGGAGAGTATTACCTCATTGGGTTGACTACCATAATAATGTAAGTAAACTCAATTTGGTTGTCCCACATGCTTATAGGGAGTCCAATCAGGTGGAAGATTCTTTTTCAAAGAAATCAATCCTGGAGATGGACATTATGTAGTCTTTTACAACCCTAGAATATTGTGTTCTAATGGTGGAGGCTGACATGTGTTCTATCATGTACACTAATTTTTTTAATAATACCTAGTATTTCTGACTCATCTTCCTATTTTATTTAATAAATTATTTAGGAACAGTTTTAACCGGACCTTGGACATTTAGGTCTTGATACAATAATGGACTTATAATTTCATGTTTGATCAAAAGATCAATGTTTTTAATACCCATTTGAGTTTTTATGTGATGATATTTTAACATGATTAATGATATGTTGGGAGAGGTTTTACTATATTAATATTTACGTTACCCTTAGATTATACATGATGAATTACTTGAAGAAGATTTATCTTTTCATATGTCTAAAATAATTAAAAAACTTCATGGTTTATATGAACATTTATGATTAAGGATACTTTTAATAATGTTATTAATATTTATGGGAACCTTATGGGAATTTTATTTATATATTAAAAATGAAAACCTATCACCTTCAATATGGTCATGTGGCTCGGATAAGCAACTCAATGGAAATAAGGGTTCAACTCCAACCACTGGTTAATGTGGTGTCATAGTTAGTATGACTCCCTTTTTTATATTTTAATAAATAAAGGTTAATTTTATTTTTTGAACAACTATTTTATAGATAAACACATTATTTAAAATTAATATAGTGATTAATTTTATTTCATAATAAGTTCACTATTTTAGGATCCTTTTATAATCACAGTAAATAAGAAATTACAGGATATTATTTGCAAAATAATGGTTGAATTATCTTATAGAATCATTTATTATTTTAATGTGACTTTATGGTGATTTATGTTATTTAAGGAAATTATTAGTATATATTAGAGATAATATGATTAAATTATATACATTTTTTCATTATATATTAAGATTGAATGATGGTATTTAGAGATAAACATCAAATTTATCTTTGATTAATATGCGAAAAAATTATTCAATTTTTTTTATTTCAAAATTATTCTAAAATATTTTGAAAACTTTTGAGGTTATTAAATCATAAAATGATATATGTTGATATTTGGATATTATTTTTAGTTGTTGGACAACAATATTTTATTTATTTAGATACATAATTATTATTTTTTAGAGTTATTTGACCTAATTCTAATAATTTTGGTTTTGGTTAATGTCTAAAGATAGAAAAAAATATATTATTATCCCTCTGAGGATTATGTAATCTTTTAGATGTCAATTTTAGTGCTTCAAGCACGAAAATATCATCTAGAATAATTCCAATTTGGAAGAAAGATGACATGGTGGTGGAAATTGTTTACGTGATGAAATTATACTTTTAAATAAATAATATTCCCTTATGTTCTAGTTCAATATACTAAGTTCTTTATCTACATTAAGAAAAGGATATTGAAAAAAAATTAATCAATTCTGATAGATTGATGGCCTCTTATCTCTCTAAAAAAAATTATGATTTTATCTCTTAAATAGATCTTAATTACAAATACATATTATCACTTTCTACCAATGTTCTCCTAATTCATAAACATAGTTCTGAATTATTTTATTTGACCTTTTAATTTTCCATTACCTCTTTTAAGATGGATTTTTATAAACCCTTTTTATTATGTGAGTTTTGAAAATTTTATTTTCATATTTCATACCATTATTCAAAGAGGCTAATTTTAAATTAAGAGGAAACAATTTATTAATGGTGGAAGAATGTAACGCCCAATGTTTTTTAAAAAATAAAACTTTGTTTGTCATTATATATGACATGAAACATTGTGCCTATATAAACCATAAAATATAACAATTTAAATATGAATATAATAACCTAGATATTAAATGTGTGGGTATAATATTAATAAATAAATTATAAAATTTATAATTTTTACAATTTAATAAAATAAATTCAATTGTTTTCAATTAATTTTATATGAAAATAAAAAATATTTTGAAAGAAAAATAAATGTTTTTTCGAAAAAACAATTTTTATCTGTGCTATGTATTTTTAACTAAATAAATTAAAATTATCACTATCAGTGAATAATTTTATTGAAATTTTTATATTAAATTATAAAAAAATATCATTCATATAATATGTTTTATAGGAATGGAATAAGAATAAATCATATTATATTCTTAAAAATGTATTTTTTTACAAAAATTTGTTTCATCATATTGGGAACACTTGTAAAGAAATAATTTAATTTCTACTATAGAACATGTATTTAAGAAAATGAAAATAATTATTGTAATCCATATTTAAAATTTATCTTTGAGTACTTTTTTTATAAATTTCTAATAATATTAATTTTTTAATGAATAGAAAAAATAATGAGTTTATTGAAAATTTTATTTACATTTTAAGAATTTTAAAAGGTATTTTTTAATGGTTTTAATACTAAAACAATTTTATTTATATTATGTTTACTCTTATTTAGGTCTATAAAATCAATTTTATGTTTAGTTTGGATATAAAATCATTTTATACTAAAGTAAACCTTTTCTTCAGAAAGTCTCTTTTCATAGAATTTACAGGTTTTATTTTTAATTAAATTATTTTAGGTAAGTGAATAAAATTTGATAAAATGGATTCAATATAAAAAATAGAAATAATTATTCTTATTTAATTAGGTCAACTTAATTCTTAGTCCACATAAATAGTAACTATAGTAAATAATTATCCCCACAATAAGGAAAATCACGTAATTATGGTTAAAAATAATATGATAAGGACTAATAATTAACCTTAACACTTTCCTTTATAAAATTTAATGGATTGATTTCAATTATTTCCATCCATACCTCCAAACATGGCCTTTTGGTGCCATATATATTTACTATTGGACATTAGAATAATTGTGTAGAAGATAATTAAAAAATGTTAATTTCATACTTTTAATAACTATAATATTTTGTGTTCAAAATAAAAAATATATTATCAATTATAATTATTAATACTAAATATAAAATATTTTTTATTATGATAATTTATTTATAATTTTTAGTCATTAAATAATTATATTAAATTCTTGTGTAGCGATGACAAAATAGATATTTAATTAATAGAAATATAAATAAATAATTAACAAATATAAAATTAATATAATTTAAAATAATAATTTTGTCACAAATTTTTTAGATAAATATAATATATTATTTATTATTTAATTTAATTGATTCTAAATTATTTTCTATCATGTTATTTTCAATGTATAATTAAATGAAATTTATCTAAATATGACACTAATGATATTTTATGATAAATGATATTTTATTATATGATTTAATATTACAAAAAAATCTTATCTTCATCCATGTGATTGGTATATAGTTGATAATATATAAAAAATATTATTTATTAGAAGTTTTTTCAGTTATAATAAATATCTTTACCTAAAAATAGTAGAAACATTGTTGACATGGTAATTATCAAAATGGGTTAACTTGGGTTAAAACCAAAATTATATTGTGGATAAATTAGAAAGACATATCCAAATTTTATTAAAAGATATAATTTCAACCATAATAATCATATATTTTAATCCAATAAGTTTGCTTCTTTTTTTTGAAAAATAATATTTGTTTATTTAATATTTACAGAAATTCAAAAAGAGCACCTCCCATAACTTATAATGGGGATACTCATATCATCAGATTTTTGCACTTCAAAATTAATTTGTATCACCAAATACATCCCCAAATACCATACATACTTCCCTAAAAATATCCTAGAGGCCTGTTTTTATCATAAATTCTATATTTGAAGGTTTTAGGTATACTTCTAAAGATGATGTCCGAAGAAGAGGTATCATTCCTAACAAAGAAATATTGTTTTTCTTCTTCTTACAAGTAAAACAAATATTATTAACCCATGATGATATAATAAAATAAATACATATTATATATTTTCAAGTTAATATATTAATGGAAGAAACTATATTAATATCCTCTTCCATCCAAAGGGAAATTATATTGTCATTCATGTGTATGGTAGACTATCACCTAACGAACTGATGTAATTTGATTTCTATTATCACATATTATGACTATTTTTGACGTTGGGTTTAATGTATATATATTATAATCATGGAATTTTTAAAATATTAGAAGTGTAATATATAATATATTTTCTTACCATTGCATTCATTGAAATATGATAATGGTATCCATGCGTAAGTGTGGATTTCCACCTCCTTAAATCAATGAGATTTATTTTTATACCGAATCATAGTGATATAATATATAAATGTTTTTAAACAAATATTATTATATTTATTATAAAATGATAATTATATAATGATATAAAAACAATTACTTTCTTTCCATCACGATTATTGAAAATTAGAAACATTACTCATGCGTACGTACGAACTAACATCTCTATGATTCTAACATAATAAATTTTTTATTTTCTATATTTTATGGATGGATTAAAGAATTATGATCTATGTATAAAAATTATAATAATATCATGATTTATATTCTATGGATAATTAAATAATTACCTTATTTATCATAGTCATGAATTTAATGTCATTTAGGAATTATAAATCAAATATCATCAAAATTTATGACGTGAACATAAATAATTATGTAATGAGAATAACATGATAATTTATAAAAGAAATTTTAAAAAAAATTGAAAAGGATTATTTATCATGTAAATAATTGTTATACATATAGTATTCAGGTGTATAATGAATTAATGTGATGAGATTAACTTTAGTTAATGGACTATATTTTAATGTAATCCTCTTTTAATGCTTATGTCTTCAAATCATTTTATAATATGTATATAGTCATAAAATTATTCAATAATTTTATTTATATCAACAAAAATTAATAATAAAGGTAATTGTATATCTCTTTTTTCTTTCTAACTTTTTTTTCTTCCAAATTGAATCTTTTAATATATATTTGGTGGAATGTTTTTAACCTCATCACAATAGAAAAAATAATTTTTTATTTTAATTTATATGCTATTGATGAAGCTTCCCACCACCCGAAAGATTGTTTTTTAATAGGATTTCATTATAATATTCCTTAATTTCATTATTAAAAACTCTATTTACATTTATTCTAATTATTATATAAAATTTTTTCCTAAAGTAATGGATATTTTTATATCTAGAGATTTGTTTTTTATGAGTGTCATAGATCTTTCTAAACAACCACATTTCATTGTGTTAGGACCATTCTATCTCTAAATTTATTTACCTCTATATTTAATGTTATTTAATGATTATAAATTCTGTATATATGTGTCTAAAATATATAATTCTTTTTCCATATATTTATGGGCTAATACTTTCATTATGTTCATTTCTAAAAATCTATATTTAGGAAATTTCCTTTGATTATAATATTTGAAAACATTCTATAACCAATTCTATTCCCTATATAATTCATATATATATGGTTTATGATTTATTTCCGCTTTTATAACATATAATCATTATCATTTTATTATGGGTTTTCCCATATAGTGTTGTAATGTATTTGGTAAATCATTTTTCTTGTGAGATATTTTTCATGGGATTAGGGAGTGATCCTAATACACCATGGAACTATGTCAATTATATTTCCTTGTAATTTATAATTAACTTATTTTTATATCATGTTTTTTATACCCCAATTCATGTGATTCCATTATCTTTTGATGACATTTCTATTATGTTACACTTCCATGTGATTACTTGTTAGCGTATGTTTAATGGAATTTATAAGAAACTTCATAATGGTGTAATGTATAACTACTTGAAATGGTTTTCATATGATTTTCATGATTTAAAGAGAACCATTATGAGTTTTATTTTTTCAATTTAGATTTTATATAAAATGTTATATGAAAATTTTTTGGAATAAATTTTTTTTTCTTAAGTAATAAAATGTTTATTTTGAGCCAAAATTTATATTTTAGGAATGGAAAATCATGTATAAGTGTTCATGAACTAAAACCTTTCATTCATTGTTTTTAAATAGACCTTAATGATATTTTTATGCTCACTCTGTGTTTTAATATGGTTTTCATATGGTTTTAAGGATTATTAGGTACAAGGATGAGGACACATTGAATATTATGATGAAATTTCATTTTAAATATTAAAATTCATATATTTTGTGAAAATGGATACTGTGTGGAAGAGTCCACTTTGAGGGAGTTTGTTGTAATTTTGTAAAACTCAAGACAAAAAATATCCTTGTTCATGTAACTGATTCAGTACCAGCATTTTATTTTTATGTTTTTGGACGGTAAAAATTTGGTCACATGCATTGGTATAAATTCCACAAATGTAAAGATTATATTTTTAGCGTGGATTCCAAGAGTTTAGGTTTGAGGATATTATATTGAGGGAATTATTCTAGTGGTATGACCATGTAATATGAGAATGTATACCATTTTGAATTATAAGGGGTGATGTATTAAGAACATATGAGATGGTAAAATAGAGCATTACTATAACATGGTGGAGGATAGTTAGGGATATTTTGGATTTTTGGAAAATTTAATAATAAATAATGTTATGATAATGTTTGTTACACATAGTTACTATTTTTTTACAAAGTGTTAGAATACACCATATATTATGTTGAGTATTTTTTGGGTTATAGAGTAACTCAATAAATGAATGTTTGTTGGTGGCGAGTTCCATTATTTTATAAATTTCATAGAGATGTGTCAAGGGATTACGTTTAGGATGGGTAATAGTTACCCTTAGGTTGGGAGGACTAAAGAAATTAGTTGAAATCATATGGGATTGGGGGAATAAGGATTTTATTATAGATAGATTTATTTCTATCATTTCAGAAGAGATATTATATATGGGTTGGAGTATAATTTCATGGTTGATCTAGGAATAGGCCTTGGAAAGTGTCTCCAGGTTTAAGGTGGTCACAGATTGGGGGTAGAAAAATGTGTATGATTTTGTAACCTATTTTTGTAGGATGTACAGGATATCTTTAAGGGATTCTATATAGTTAGAAGAATAACCATGGATATTGGAGTGGATGGACCTTATTTTTGGTGGGTTTTAGTGAATTTTGAGATTTTATTTGGTAATATAGGTATGGATAATGATTAGTGATTCATGTTGGGGCTCTGTTATAAATTGGTCAGTTATGTACAGTCATTGTATTTGGAAATGAATTATATGTGGGACATATAGATAAGGTGTATGGGTTCAGTATGGTGATTAAGAATATAAATCTCTAATAGAAAACATCAAATTAGTCATGGTTGTGAGCCCCCCATGTATGAAGGGCCACAGATGTGGAAAATCTAATATGAAATTATCATGATAACACTAAGATTCAAGCTTTTAGGTAGATCTAATTTTGTCCGGTCCCATAGTAAATACTATATTTTAGATTCATATGTGGTTTTATATAATGTTTTGGAAACTATAGTAAATTCAGGATTCAGTTTGGTGTGATCTATGAGTGAGTCTAACTGAATATACATCAGTTCTTGTGGTAGTAAACAATGATTTATTTTGGTGGTGGAGGATCATGTTATTATAATACACTTAGTGCTTGTTTTTTTTATATGTGTGGGTATATGGATGATTCTATGATACCTTTAGGGATTAAAGAATCATGATAAGATGGTGTGGCAATGCATCATTGGGTGAGGCTGTGTGTTTTCAAGAAGAGTATACTAATGGAGTTGTAACATATTTTTTGTGAATATACATATATTATGAGGTAAAAACACACTAGGTGAAAATTATCTATCATGATAAATGTGTTTTAATGATAAAATCAAATATTTTTGGAGAAATTACGTTGCATTTTAATTAGATGAGTTGGTTGTTGGGAAGTTCCATGTTTAGATTAGAATCATGAGTGGGGAGTGGTATCTAATAATGATATATGGATTAGATGTTATGACATTTTACCAGGTACTTTTAAAGGATATAAATACTAATAAAAGGTAATTTTTAACAACCATTACTATTTCATGATGTTGAAATTAGATGAAATTATGATTTTGAGTTCTGGAGTAAGATGTGTCTTGATAATTTGGACTCAAATTGGGATTATGAGAGTTTGAACATCACTAAGTGATATATCTACAACTATAAAGATTACTGAGGAATATATTAATATACTAAAAGTGTGTTTTATTAGGTTTGGTGTGGAATTGGTATAAAATTATTTTTTAGGATATAAATATTTACATAGCCTTAGTTTTTGTGATATAGAGGGTGTCATGTAAGAATATTTATCAAAGGGAGGGATAAGTTTCAATCATTATGAAAGGGGTACACATTGAAAATTGTGTGTTTTTAGGCCTGTGGTTGTGCTATGAAAACAACTTATGGAGGATGGATCATAGAGTATTAAGAGGATAAACTCTATGAGTGTCTCTTCAAGGGTAGATTATTGTTTTATAGTCCTCGGTAAATTCCATGATAGGTGTATATGAATGATATATATCACACTAACTAGTAAAAGGTCTATTCCATGAGGGGATACCCTCTGTGAGAGATTCACTATAATGGAGAGCTCAAGGGTAGGCTATAGTATTACGTATCCAGACATTCAATATAGGTTGAGCATAGGCTTTTGTAATTTGATTTGGAAGTGGGTATTATGAAATTACACATTGGTTAATGTCATAATGAAACCCTTATTGTTAATTTTTTAGATGTTTTAAGGGGATCAGGTCACAATAATTCTCTTAATGTAGTTTATTTAATAGGGCTATACCCATTTTTCAAGGTCTACCCCTCTAATATTTTTGATTAAATGGAGGCTCATGGAAGGCAGGTTACATAGAAAACTTACCCTATATAAAAACATAGGTAATGATTGAAAAATTCAATTTTATGTTTAATAATATTTATGAATTAGATAGTTATATATATTATAAAAATCTTAAATAATTTTAAATTAAAAAAAGAATCTATGTTTGATAGTGTATATGACACACAACACTGAGCATAAACGATCCATAAATATATTATAGTTATAAAAAAGCCATTAAATTATTGATTATGAGTATGATAAAGAATATTATTAATATATATATATCCAAGAAAATAAAAATGTATTGAATGATTCTTGGGTAATAACAACTCAATTTTTAGTGAAATACTTTTTATTCTCTGAAAATATATTTTCATCACAAATTAATTTTATTTTTTTTTTCCTATAAAATTTTACAATAAATTTATAGAAAATTTAAAAATATATATGATAAAATTAACATCATTTTTTAAATTATCATATCAAAATTAACTTTGGGCAATGTTTTTTTTATTTCTCAAAAATAATTATTTTTCATTGAATAATGAAAATAAATTTATTTATAAAACTGGTGATAAATTAAGTAAATAAAATGAACCATTATGAATTAAATATTATTAAATTTAAAAATATTATTCTTTAGGAAAATTTATTACATTTTAATCATCTTTATAATATAATTTAGTATTTTTTTTTGTTTTATAAACATATTTTTCTTACAACTGCATTAGAGTACATGACATTTCTCTATTTTGATTAATTAAAAAAACCCTAATTAGGAATTATTTCAAATAAAATTAAATATTATATATCAATGGATATGAATTAAAATTAATATAATTATTATTAATATTTATAGTTTTAATAGAAAATCATCTTATTCTTTAAAAATATATTTCATGAAAACTAATTTTTTTCATCGCTTCTGTGAGTTTAAATTTAAATAAAATTATACTACTTATATAATTATAATTGTATATAATGGATTAAACATTTTTAATCATCATAATTTATAATATATAATATGTTTAACAAAATTTATTTTCATAATGAACAGTGAAAGGGGTAAACATATTTTAAAGAGGTTATGTTGAAAACAAGTTTACAGGGGTTAACTGGAAAGATAATGGTTAAAATAACCTAATATCATCTATAATACAATTTTCTTGAAATATTTATATATTATCTCATAAAAATATCTATAATAGTTTATTTTTGTTCCTTTTGAAAACTAAAAAACATGGGTATAACTTTTTCATTTCAAAAATATCATGTTTGTCCTCTGCCCTAATTATAAAATTTCACCCCTCTCATATCCACTTCACACTAAAAAATCCCTTTAATATCATCTATTATGAACCCAAAAAACAATAATTATATCAATATACATGTCTAAAGGCCTTTTATTTTCCAATAAATAAATCTAGGAAGGCTTTAGGTACAATCTTAAAGAGGTGGTCGGAGGAAGAGGTATCATTCTTAATGGTCTGTTTTTATTTTTTTCCCCAATAAAATCCCCTTAAAATATTATTCAAAAATGATGATGTAGTAACACTGGTATCAACCATATAATAAAATATTATTATTTTAATTACATAAACTAAATCCATCCCCACTTCTATCAAATTGAAAATGAATCTTTCATTTATGTGTACGATAGACTAATGCCTCACAAGCCGATGTAATTTGTTTTCAATCATTTCCTCCCATGGACTTTTATAATGATAGATTTAAATTATAAATTATACATTTATATTATTTATATAACTATGTAATTTTTATATCATATATACATTCATTAATACTATATCATGGGAGATATAATATTGTCACTCATGTGTTCAGCAGACTATTACCTCGTGAAATGATGAGATTCATTTTTTAATAATTCTTTACATTAATGTTAATAATGATAATTTAAATGAATATATGTGATATATATGAAATAATTATGTTAATAATTATATATTTATCCATCATAAATGATAATATATATTCTTATTTTTACCTTTTATCTCACTATAAAATGATAAATTCATCCATGTTATGCATGGTGTACCACATCCACGAAGCGATGTGATTCTTTTTTCCATCACAACATCACATGGATGATATAAATAAGTATATTTAAATAAATAATATTTTATATATGATATAATTTTAATTTTTTAAATATTATTCAATATTTACTATAATTCTATAATGATAATTGAAAAATAAAAACATTACTCATTTGTACGTATGGCCTACCATCTCCTTGATGGTAAAATAGTTCATTTTTTATAACCATCCTTAATGATTGGTATTTAAAAGTATAATTGATTTATAAATATGATAAATATTCCATTATTTTCATTCTATATATGATAAAATAATGACCACTTTGACCATCTCCAACATAACAAAGTCATGTTGGACTTATGAACCAAAATCATCAAAACAAACGATGTGAACATAATTGATTATGTAATTGTATATAACATGGTAATAGATAAAGTAAAAGTGATAATAAAAATTAAAAGGTTTATAAGTTAAGTAAATAATTAACATAATTTTATTATTAATTAAGATAAATAACGTATGAGACTATTTGGACTCAAGGTAAGGGATTGTGTCTCAATTTCATTTCATTGAGGTAGATTTTGATGTAATGCACATATATTCATTTATGAAACATATATACATACCATTGAACATGTTATATCATGAATTAATTATTTATCATGATATTTTAAAAAATTATTCCTTCATGGGGAATATTATTCAAATGTTTCCAAACTAGTAAGAGGAACTTTTCATTAAAAATATTGTATTAAAGTTTCAGAAAAAAATCTACATTTTTTTCATCCATGTACTTATTATAAATATTAGTTTTTACATATTTATTTAAGGATATAACATAATTATAAGAGAAATTTTATTTCATTTTTTTACTTTCATTCAAGGGGTTTTCCAATGAATCTTATTACATTTTTTTAGTATGGGACATTTTAAATTTCTATACAATAGACAAAAGTAATGTTATATTTTAACATATACCAAAATAAATGAATTTTCATGCCACCATAAAAATTAATTTATTATTGGACTACTTTACAATATTTCATTTTTTCAAATAAAAACACACTTTCAATTTTTCTGGTTATTTTTTAATTGATAATGGGGTATTAAAAATAAAAGGGTATTTGGATATCTGAAAGAGGGCTGTATAAGGGTTTAAAATATTTTTTAAGGGTTTTTAATGAAAAATGTTAATGACTAAAAAATTATTCATGGTATAGTATAAGTAAATTGTTTATTAAAAGGGTTGAACCAAATTTTATCTTGTGATATGATGGTTTAAGGCCCATTATATCCCATGATGTGACTAGTTACACCCTATTATAGATCAAGATATAATGGGTGAGCCCCATTATAACTCTCCAATGAATTTTTTAATGATTATTTTCCCAGGAAATTTATATTTGAATTCATTTATATGGTTATTAAATTTTTTAAGTGTTTTATAAGGGTTCTATAATTATGATTTCCTATGGTTCCTATATGACATTTCTTTACATGATAAAGTTTTCTCATGTAATTCACTTATTTTCAAAATGTAATATAAATAACTTTTTTATAATTATCATGATTCCCTTTCTGAGTAAAATTTTACGCTTTAAAGAAGTGGGTTTCATTATTTTCCATATTTTATACTTGAAAAAAAATTCTTCTTTTTAATGTACCTTAATGAGTTTTTTCTTCTTATCCCACATTATAAAATTTTTTAAGATGGTTTAATTATGGGTAATAATAAAGAAATAATCAAGTTAAAATTTGTGAATTTTTATCCTGAAAAGATAATGTGTTTATTTTTATAAGTTTTATATTGTTAAAAAAATGGATACTGAGTGGACATGGACTCTTTGAAATATATGAGTTTTTTTATGAGTTAATACATAATTATTTAAAACACTAATCATTAGAAGATCCTAAAATGTAAGAGAATAAATTCTTGACATAAAACTATAGATAATTTTAAGTCTATGGTTTAGTCCTTATAGTATATAGAATACACCAGTTTAAAAACATTAGATTTTAGGATAATTTTTTATGAATACAATTGAATGATTTTAGTTTTGGTTATTATTAATTGATATAGAATTTTTATAATACCATTTTTTTTTAGAAAAAAATGTTTTCTCAAAATGGTTTTCCATTGAAGAAACATGAATTATATTGTAGAAAAATACTAAGAGGATGATATCCTTCCAAATCAGTAACCTAGAATATTTGGAATTAGAAAAGATCATTTTCTTGGAAAAAATGGATTAGTTAAAATTTGCCATAAATGGTATTATAATCTATGATATAGAACAAAAAATCTACCATAATGGAACATATTAATAGTGAATCATTTTATGAGACCACATTTTTCATCATTCGTAAGATCATATGACCCTGTTGTAGCTAAAGGATGGATAAATGATTTATAAATTATATTTAAATTTATTGGATAATTTGAAATTCAAAATTTAACTCATTTCATTTATTTTTTTGAATTCGAATCTAATAAATTATGGTATTTGTTTAATATTACTAGTGAGGAACATGATTTTGACAATATGGAATGGTACCCAGTTAAGAATAATTTATTTGACAGGTATCGCCATAATCTTTTTTTACTAATAATAGAGAACCAATTCATGGTATCATAGAAAAAAGATGAATATTAAGTGGTCTTGCATGAATAAAATTTTATGATATTTCCCCAGAATGCACAAGATTTTATTAGTGATTTTGGAAGTAAAATTAATTAGATTTATTTTGGTTGAAGCCATGATATCAAAAATTTCTATATTCTAGTGAATTAAAAATATCTGATAAACTTGTTTTGTGTGTTTAGAAAGTTGTAATGGATTTCACCTATGATCATGTTTTATTGTAAAAAAATTAAAAATGGACTTTATTTTTGGAAGTGGGGAATTAATCATCCAACAAAATATGGAGTAAAGAAAATCATTGTCCAATCTTTTGATAAGTGTGGTAAAATTATTCTTGGGAATGTGTTGTAAATTATGGGATGTGTTATCGATGTGGAAATATTGTACATGTGGGTTATGAGTGTAAGTAAAATAATTATATGAACAATGAGGATTTGGTGGTAGGATGAATTAAATTTAAGGAGTTAGGTTATTATGATAATGTGTGTCAATATTTAGTCAGAAAATATGGGAATAATACTTATTAGAGATAGAAAGATGTGAAAAAAATAATCTAATTTAGTTGATTCTAGACAATCATATGATGTTGTTAAAGATATGTGACTTATTTATTCAAATTATCCCAGGGCCTTTCATACTCTGGGACTTTACATTGATTGAATTCATAATAATTTACAATTAAAATGTGATTATAACCACATGAAATGAGGAACCAAATTTTAGTGAAAACACAGGGTGGAAATATTAATGAAACCAAGATTTATAGGAGTCTTCCTTTTGAAATTAGGGAAATAGAATTTCTAGAAAATCTTGTTGATCTACCAATAGTATAGTCTAATATTTATTTGGGAGTGTATGGAAATTTAGTTTATCAAGATATTATAGATTTAATAACTAATAAATTCTTATTCAATGATTTCATATCTATGATGACATATAGAGAAGTTGTGAAGCTTATTGAAGATGACAGTGGAAGGTAATTGTCTATTGTTTTCTAAAATAAAGAAACTTTATAGATTAGTTATGTCCCATTAGTGGATGAATTTATGGATTATTTTCCTAATTATTTACTAAGTAGTAATCATGATTGGGATTTTGTTTTTACATTTAACTTAGGTCATAATGATAAGAATATTTCAAAACCACCTTATTGAATGTCTCAAGTGGGATGTTTTTAATTCAAAAAATAAGTTACAACGAATTCTAGACAAATGTTTTTTTCATCCTACAACATCACAGTATGGTGCTTCTAATTTTTTTAAAAATAAATAAATTTCTATGATGATTTTTATTTATTATAAATATTTGAATCAAATTAATATTAGGATTAAGTATCCATTGCCTCATATCAATGAATAGTTTGATCAGCTCTAGTGATCACATTTGTTTTGACACATAACGAGAGGTCCAGGTACCATTAGCTAAAGGTAAAATGAAGATGATAATAAAAATATATATTTTTTTGACTAGATATAAGAATTATGGTTTGTGGTTATTCCCTTTTGGTTGAATAATTCCCCAGATGTGTTTATAGACCTTATAAATAGTTTCTTACATGGATATTTGGATTAATTTATGGTTTTTTTATTGACTATATCTTTATCTATTCATAAAGGTAAGAGGACCTTGAAAAAATCCAAGTACTTTTCTACCAAACCTGGAAGAAATAATAATATATGGAATTTTTATAAAATTTGATTTTTAGTTTTTGAAAATTCTATTCCTTGGAGACAATACCAATGATGATGTTATAAATATTGATCCTACCAAAATTAATGTGGCTGATTAATGGCCAAGAGCTACAAATGTTACTAAGATTCATTGTTTTCATGGATTAATAATCCATTAAAGGTGATTTTTGAAAAATATTCTTGATTATCATTCCCACTAACTATGTTAACATTAAATGGATTTAGTTTAATCATGGATAAATAATGTGATGGTTGATTTAAAAAACTAAAAATAAGATAGGTGAATTCCACAATTGTGTCTATGTTCTCCAAAAGTGGTGAATTTTTCATATAAAAAAATGGGCAAGGGAATTGATACCCTTTTATCAGCGCTAAAAAAATCACTGATAAAAGGGCCCATTATCTGTACTGATAAAGGGTAACTTTTAACAGTGCTAAAAAAGCATTGATAAAGTCCCCATTTATCAGTGCTTTTTTTTAATGCTGATAAAGGGGACCCCTTTATCAGCGGTTTTTTTAGTAGCGCTGATAAAGGGTGGATTTATCAGCGCTTTTTTCCTACCGATGATTAATTTTATGTTTCAAAATAAATCATGAAAAATAAATTATTGTTATATAAGTATATTTATATTGATTTAAATATAATATATATTTTTTAAGTATGTTTTAGATACGTATAAATAGACTATTACATTTAATATATAATAAATTTACTGAAAATGGCTTTAAAATATTTAAAAAAATATTATTAATTAATAATTTGCTAATTATTATTGACTAAAAATCATTTAATAAAAATTTAAAGACACAAAAAATAAAAACAATTAATAAAAGATCTAAAATAAGTTGAAAATGTAACTCAAACTTCAAACGGCCATAACTTTTGATTCGGGTGTTCGTTTGAGCTCTACAGCATACCAAATTGAAGCCTACGATGAGATCTACATGCTGGGGATCCAATTAAAGCTTCTGTCTCATTTTTCAAGGCCAAAAAAGTCTCATAAGTCCTCCAAAACTGAGTTTTTAGTTGGGATACCCTGATTTGTTACCATTCAAACAAGTATAACTTCTGATCCGGATTTCCGTTATGACTGTACCACATATCATATCGAATATTATTCCATTTTATTTGATTTTACTAGTTGTAAAGTTGAAATAGGATTCTAGATTATATGTTATGGTTGTTTTAACATTCTATGGCTTTTGAAATACACATGTATATGTATTTATTCATAAATATATATGTGTCTTTGTGTGTGTGTGTGTGTGTGTGTGTGTGTGTGTTGTATATATGTATGTATGTATTTATTTATTTATTTATTTATTTATTTATTTATAAACACACATAAAGAACATATTTCATAAATTTATTTAAAACTAATCTTATAAGTATATATTAATATACAAATAAATATACGGATAAAAAATTATAACTAAATATATATATAAATATTAATACATATTAATATATGAATGAATATATATATACTAATATATAAATAAATATATTTATATTAATATGAATCTGTATCAGTATATGAAGAAATATAGCTATATATATATAAATAGATATATCATTAAATAGAGAAAAAAAGGAAATGGATTAGTGGTAAAGGTGCAGCCGTGAATGGGGGGAGGATGCGGGTTCGAGTTCAGGTGGATGCTAAGGGGTTCACATGTTTGAGGATGCACGGGAAGGGTAGCGCGCGGGAGACCGCCTGCCGCTGATAAATGGGGGGTCAAACACTGTTAAAAACTCTCCCTGCATTATATAATTCTTTTTTTTTTACTTTTATCCGCACTTTTTAAAAGCCCTGATAAAGGGGTATTTTATCAGTGCTTTTTTTGGCACTGATAAAAGTAGCCTATATCAGTGCTTTTCATAGAGATGATAAAAGGGACCCCCCTATATCTGCGTTGAGCTTTACAATGCTTTTTTAGCACTGTTAAAGCCCATTTTGAGCTCTGATAATGCCCATTTTTGTAGTAGTATACAGTGATTCTTCATTGAATAGACATTTTTGTTCCCTAATATATAATTATAATGTAGTTTATTATTCATTAGAAAAATTTAAACCCCATGAAAATAATTATCCTGCACATGACCTTGAACTGGAAGTTATAGTGTTTTATTTGTGAATTTAGATACATCGTTCATACGAAAAAAGTGTGAAACATAAACTGGTCACAATATTTTGAGGTATATATTCACTCATAAATAGTTGAACATGACATAGAGAAGATAGAATGAACTGATTACTAATTATGAGGGAAAAAATCATTATAATCTAAGAAAATAAAACAATGTAGTTAATTCATTGAGTCATAAATAATCTACATTATACATATTACATTTTTCATATAAACCATTGTTAAATTATTTAAAAAATAGATATATTATAAATTATGCTTGTAGTGACATCCCTTGTTTTTCCTAGTTTCCATATAGCTGATAGTTTCAAAATGAACTAACAAAGATCATAAGGAGGATCATGTTTTTTAGTAAAATATATAATCCATTACGAAGGGTAAGTTTCCTAAAAAAAATTGACAATGAAGGTGTATTATGAATTAGAAAACTATTATTTTTCTTTGGTGATATTCAATTCAAGATAAAATTGTTAAGTGAATATGATAGTTCCTTATTCTCTCTTCACCATAATAATACTATGATATATAGAGATCTTTATCAGTATCACTATTGGGATTAAGATATAATATCATATTAACCATGAAATGTTTCAACTTTCAACTTGTTATAGAATAATTACAATTACTTAAAGGGATGCTTCATCCTTTTCTAGTAATAGAGTAGAAATGAATAATTATATCCATTTATTATTTCATGAGATTACCAACTAAATCTTGAGGTAATAATGAATTTTGGCTTACTATTGATCGATTAACTATGTTTTTAAAGTTCCTTCCCATTTGAGATATTATGTGCTTATATAAAATTTCATGAATGTAACTCAAGAATATAGTTAGAATACATAGAGTTCCTCTCTCTATTTTATTATTTTTTGATCCTATGTTCACTTCCAATTTTGGAAATATACTTCAAAAAACAATGGGTACTGAATTTTATTTCAATAAAAAATTTCATTCTCAAAATGATGGACAATCTGAATGAAAATTCCACGCCTTGGAAGACATCATTCATTCATTTTTAATGGATTACTTGGTATGTTGGGATCAATATTTTTCTTTGGATTAATTTTCTTATAATAACATTTTTCCTTCCATTACACTAATGGAACCATTGGAGTAATAATGTTGAAATGTGTGTTAGATACTAGCATTTTGGGATGAAATAGGTTAAAATAAACTAATCGAATCGAATTTGGAAAATAAAATGGTAGATATCATGAAGGTGATTCAAAAACATATGAGGATGGATTAGAGTAGGAAGATACTTTATAAAGATAACTGTATGAAATATATTTCTTTTGATATGGGTGAACATGAATTTCTCAAAAGATTCTCTAGGAAAATTTGTTATTTGTTTTGGTAAAAAGTGAAAGATAATATAAACATAATTTTTTCAATTAAATTTATTATTCTTTATGGTATTTTACATTTTTTATATTATGTGGTAATATATGGAGTTTGATCAAAAATTCCTATAAATAGATGAATATATTGATCCATAAACTCTTCAAACTAGGTCTCTTAAATGATTTTGTGAATAAGTATTGAAGTTATAGTAGATCCAAGTATAATTTAAGGCCTGATACAATAGTTTATATATGAGGAATGAGTGATAAATTAGAAAAAATTTATATGAAATCAATATTACACATCATGAAAGGAATTTATGACATGTAACATGAATAATTAAAAGGCATAAAAGAATGGAATTTTAGGTTCAACCATACACATTAATGGTTGGGAATAAACTATTCATAGAATGAACTATTTTATAAATTATAGGTTTGAACCCACACATTATACATCATGAAAAAAGTATTCATGATTTTAAACCCTCACATGGGACAAGAAATGATAATTTTTTATGGTAAATTTATAAAGGATGACCCTTTTATGATCTTGGGCCAAAAAGACCCAATTTTTATACCCTTTATGATGAATCGAGGATCTAGAAGCCCTATAAATACATATCATAGTAAGATGAGAATAGAACTAGATCATGAGGATATGTTGTTTCCATACACTATAAGGATCTTGAAATATTATGATTTAATTATTTTTATTTATTTTGGTTTTCTTTTCCCATGGAATGTAATCATTTTTCATTTAATTCATGTTTTTCTATAATATTCCATATCTATTTGTCTTAAAACCCTAATCTCATTTTCTCTCACTTCCCTCTTCCCACCATTATCACTTTTCACATTGTCAATGGAAAGTGACAAACCAAATTCTTGGCCCTATGATAGGTTTTATGGTATTATCTATTATTTCACATGAAATTTTTTATTTCTATAATTATTTTTTTGTGTATAAGAGTGAAATGGATGGGTGTGAATAACTTCATCTGTGAGATGAATCTCAAATTAATTCATATGTACCACTAAGGTAGGTGAACATTTTTTACACCATAGTGATTTTCTATGTGGTAAAATGTACAACTCAAGTTATAGAGTATTAATCCATTTATGATGTAAAAGGGTTCTAAAATAAATTTAAACAAATAGTAAATAATTAATGAACTCATACAGTCAATCCTAAGAACAAGACATATCCTCCCTAATTTCATTATATCTAAATTTTCATCCAGATTTTGGGTATTTTATTTCTGTATTTCATTATTTTACTAAAAAATTAAAACCAATATTTCTATATATAATAAAAATAAAATAAAATATTTATATTTGGAGAATTATGAATTATGATTGAGTTGAATGTGAAACTTGTCATGTGAGATGAACCTAGTTGTAAGACCCAAAGGTTTTAAAAAAAATAAAATTCATGAATCTTTTTTTAAGTAGATATTTATAACTAGCCTTTAAACATAATTTTTTTGCTTTTATGTTTTGAATATTGAAAAATGGTCATCTACAACTATGTTCAGTAATTTATTTGGAGTCCGATGAAACCAACTTATTTTTTCGGTGAATAGTAATATGCCTTTATAAATAGTTATGACCCTAATGAATATTAAATTGTATTATTATTTTATTTTATTATGTCTTTAAGATAATTACATCTTGGTTAATTTTTCAATGTGATATAAATGCAGTTTTAGAATTAAAATTGTAAATTTTTTAATTATGATTTTATTTAAAAATTAAATTAATAATATTTAAAAAATTATTTTCAAAAAATGGAGTTAATTTTTTAGTTCTACACATCAAAATATGGTTAGGATAAATTTTTGGGTATTTTCTGGAATAGTTGAATTTTCGGTGAATAGTAAAAATACAGTTTTGAGTTTTCGGTAAGTTTAATGACATCATTAATGATGTAATAATGATGTAATAATTATGGTTGAATTTTATATAGTAAAATAATTTATGAGGTGTACCAAGTGTACAATACCATGGAAATATACCATGTTCAAGCCCATGGTTTTGCAAGTACCACTAATCAGGTGTCCCTTGGAAATTATTAAAATATTCCCTCACCTTTACTATAAATACCAACCCATTCCAATATTCCATTCATCCAAAATTCCAAAACAATGAAACTATTTCTTTATTACCTCTCTAGTAGTCCTACCAAGTTTTCCTCAATACCCCAAGGTCCCAAACTTCAAGTCTTAGGAGTTACTCTACTTGGTAAAAGAATTCTCAACTTCTTTCTTTTTCTATTCATCATCTCTTTTATGTGGTATAACTTTCAAGTTTCCATAACATGTTCTTATTTTTATTTAATTATATATCTATACTATTTTATGAATCATTTATTTATGTTTTACCTTTATTCCCTCTCTTTTTAATGATTTCTAAACAATGTTGCATTGTCGTTATGCTTTAGAATTTTCTTCTCAAAATCTCTCTCTTTTTCAAGAACTCTTGTTATATTATTATCTTTAAATTTAAATTGAACTTATGTTGGGATATGTCATTACATATTCCCATTAATTTCCATATTATGTATGAATTATTATATACCCTATTTCTCTCATCGAAATATTTTATGAATTTTTTAAGTGACGCAATTAGGCTGCCAAATTTTCATAAGGGATTTCTCAACTTTTCTTTTATTTTTAGATTCCCTTATTTTATTTTAATTTACACACATAACCTTATACAAGAGGAATGAATGATCTAGTATCTTACATATTATTTATTTCATCATGTTTATGTAATACTCACCATTACATTTCTTCTCCTATCCCACTTATTCAAGAAAATAAAACACCAACTGTGATGTGTCGAATTACCGACATCGAGGATAATGTGATTTCAATTTCTTTTACTTATTTCAAGTATAGTAATTAAACAATTTTTATGGTTTAATAAGATTATAATTTTTTTATTATATCTTATATAAGTTTATTTAATAATTATGTACGCATGTGATTAATTTATAATACAAAGCGAGTTTATTACGATCGAAGAATCGCCAAAAATGACCTCAAAATATCAATAATGATTTAACTTATGAATCATCCTCATTTTAGAATTTAAATTGATAAATGTTATAATTAATGGTTATATAAATATTTAAATACTATTCCATTTCAATTATGCAGTTTCACATACAATATACAATAATATCCATCATGAACCGAACATCGAAACCATGTAAAGAATGCACCATAAACAATGTCTATAACAAAATATTACTAATGAATGTGTCGAATGATGTTGTAAAATGATAATATAAGGTGTTATAAACATTAATATGTTTCATTAATATATTAATAACACACTTTTAACCATTATAAAAGAGTTTTAAACACTTTTTATGTAAGAAGAACCCAATGTAAGGGAATTCTTAACCAATTTTCATTCTTTGGGTTAACCTTCTTCTTTATGCAGTGTATGGTATTAAGATTATTGGTGTGATTATTTTTTTTGTTTATACTATGTCGCAATATTTTTATCGACAGTTTATACACATATCCATTCCATTTAATTAATTCTCACTCAAATTATATTTTAAGGTACTTTCTTTTTAAAATTATTTTAAAAATCTCTTTAATAAATTTCAAAATGATTTTTTTATATGTATATGTCATGATTGGTTTCTTCTTATTTTAAAGATACTTTATTACCATGATATGTTCTGTGGAAATTATTTATCTCGGTTTGATCCTGTTATAGCTCAAGATATGTTGGTTTTATCCCATTATTTAATACATGTGTAAAGTTGAATGTAATAGTCATGTGTAAAATATTTCCCAAGGAAAATACATGATGTGTCTATGCATATGAGTATTTATGATTATGGATTTTATTGGTTTTTATGTTATCACTTGAATAATTATTTCTTTCTTTATATCCCTTAATAATTTTTATACTCATACCAAGTTTTTTAAAAAAAATAATAGGATATAAGGATTGGTAAGAGAAATAAGGAATTCTTGATGTTTGATATGGAGTGTTGTTAATGAAATCATGTTCTAAGTTTTAATATTTTATATTTTGAAAAAAATAGATACTGTTTTAGAAGTATCCTCTTGTATGAATATGGTATGTAATGTATGTAATATATCCTAATTCTTTAAACCTATAAACCTAAAAATATTCTCAATGTGTAATAATGTATGGTCTTGTGTAAAATTCAAGATTATATAACATTTTAAGGTCTTGTCCTTATACTGTTCATCCTTTATGATGCATTAGTAAAACTAAAATTTACTTTTTTCTATTCCCTATCACATGAATAAGTCAAAATTAGCATCATTGTAAAGGATATAGAAGTCTTTATTTCATTAATTAGTTTTCAAAAAATTTGGAAAAGAATCCTTTATTTTAAATTAATAAAAAAATACTTTTTCATGATGTATTAAAATTAATATTATTATCCTTGGGTATATTACTCATAGGTGCATAAATAATAAAAAATAATGAATATTATAACAGATCCCTGCAATAAGAACATAGAGCTAAAATAAAAAAACTGAAGAGAAAAGTGGGAAAAAAATTCAATATGTTTTTCATATTAATAGATCAAATAAAACATAAACTATATAAAGAACCGGAGACAAGGGTGGAATATATTTCCCCACTCATCTTTGAAGTTATAAAACTTTAGTATGTAGAGGAGGATATACCTGAATATTCATTCCACCTCACTTAACCATTGCTAGAAGAGATTGATGAAGGATACTTTCTTAATGATTTAAAGAAAAAGATCTTGTAAATTTGGATAAATTTTTCATCAATTGGTAATTAATTGAAATGCAATAAAATCTCCCTATTTAATAAGAAGATGAATTAGCACCACTTCACCATGTACTAGTCTTAGAAGGATAAGACTCCACCCAAGTGTTAGAATTAAAAGAAGGAAAGTAAGATCCTGACTACATTCTTTTGTCTAGTTAAAATCAACTCTAAGAGATACTTTTCACTGATGAAGAGATTAATGTTGAACGAACTTAAAGATATGATACATTCCTAAGAACAAAATCATTAAATTTTATTGAAACTGATTTTTGGTTCACTTTTAATTGTTTTTAATTTTAAGATTTTTTAAACTCATATTATTCCCTCGAGGAAGATGATGAAAATAAAAATTCATATATTAAGGGACACTTAGAGATCCCTGAAGAAATTGAAAATATAATGGAGGGAGTAAAATAATAGATCTCTTTGGGTATGCATGAAGAACTAGAGACACACGATACTGGAATTAAAGGGAAATATTTTGAAATCAATTCATAAAAATTAAATTTTTTATAATAAATTTCATTATAAAACTCCCTTTTATTATTATTTTTATGCACCACACTTTAACCTGGCACTGTGTGGTGAATTTTTTTTACAAAAGTCATAACATAAGAGGAGGAGGTTTCATACAATATCCTTCCCCTACCATAAATTTTTACCTCATTGCAATGGGGGAAGATATGATTCACTTTATCCATAGATTCCTCATCAATAAATGAGAATATGTCTAGTATGAAGAGAACAAAATATGATCATTGAAGTCTAAGAAGATCCACCCACCTAAAAACATTGTATAAAAGCTGTTATTTATCATTTAGAGACAATAAAATCTTAGGACCCACATGGGTTATCAAACTATGATTTGTCTTTTTTATATTCATTCTATATAATTTTTTTTTATTTCAATTATTAGTTTAATAATATATTAGGATTCATCCATATATCCCACTATATTTTATAATGTGCTTTTACATGAACATTTTACTTACATAAGTTGTTTAATTTTCTAGGTTCCATGATAAAACATATTAGAAAGAGTAATTTAAAACAAATATTCACACTGTGGAAAAGAAATCACATCATAAACTAATGTAGAAAAAAATGAACCTATATAAAATTGAACGAAGCTTCATCTCAAGGGGAGTATGTGTTTAGATTCCATATTTTATGATACTATTATTATTTTAAATTTTTTTACAAGAATAAAATGAAAATTACATCCCAAATTGAACTGTTGTACTCTAGAATCGATCTAGGAGACATAAGATTCTTTGGATAATCATTATAAAATGTATTAATTTTCATGTATCACATTATTAGATGATGGAAATTATAAAATTAATGAGTAAGGTTAAGAGTGAGGGTATGAATTTGAAAAATCCTTATTTTTGGGAATGATTTTATTTTTAAGTGAAAGTATTCTTAAATTTGGAATGTATAATATTTTTTAAATTAATATTCATTGTTTTATTATTTCTGTTGATTTTGGTGCGTAATTATCTCAAACCATATGCTCTCATCCCTAATAAAAACTATGAATGAAAAATTTACCATTTTGTTCAATATTATATTTCATGAGTGACTAGGTCATTTTATGTTATAGAACGTGTTTGGAAACATATATAGGATATAAAAAAACAAAATCAATAATAATTTGAATATGGCATTTTATTGTTGAGAAATATATCATTGGACACATCTTTACATCAATCCTAGTATTTACCATAGAATCCATGGGTGATCATTATAGACAATGATCCATGATACAAGACAATTATTTCCATTCCTACCTACTCACTACATGTTGCGTGATATTCAAAGGACTATTTGTGAGGGAGTAGTTTTTCATGGTAATGGGAATTCACATGATTTTTCTTGGGTGTTACATGACATTTGGTGGAAGGCTATTAATTATAAGTTCTTTATTATTCACCTATCTTACTAAAAAACAAATATAAAAATAATAAAAAAAATAAAAATTTGGTTATGTCTTGGGAGGTTCAAAAATCACCATTTTTAGATTGATGTTATTAGGATCCAATGTGGTCAGTCTGGGGATGTGATATTTATCATAAATGCAACATTTGAAAAAAAAATTAAAAAAAAGTTGAAAAATAAAAAAAAATTAATGAAATGAAATGTGAGTGATATTCATTCATCATTCTTATTTTTATCTTGTTCCTACAAAAATATTTAGAAGATTGTTAGATGACACTTTTTCTGGAGTATTTTTTTGGGATTATATTTTTATATCATAGAGTATGATTTAGTTTCAACCCTCCTATTTGATATTTTTGTTATTAAATAACTTCCTACCCTAATACAAAGATACATTTGAACCTTAATGAAAGGTCCTCATGATTAATTTTGACTCATATCTTTACATGGTGGTGATTTTTTAAGGCCTATGGTAAGTGGAAAGTAATTGATGTATGATAAAAATTATAATTGAATTTTATACCTAGAAACATGAGTAAAAATAATTAAATGTGAGGTATATTTCAATTGGAATATACATTAATGATTAATTAAGAAATAGAAATTGAATGAATGAGAAATGATGTTATTTATAAAGTAGGAAAGTAAAATTCATGTATGATGTTTTTTCCACAATACTAATAATTATGAAGAATTCATTTATGGTAAATTTTAATCTTTTTTTATTTCTAAAGCGTTTTGTTTGATTTATTTTGAAATTTAAATATTATAAGATTTAAATTATATTGAAATTTTGCTGACAATACATGTTAAGGACAAGAATGTTCTAAGTGTAAGGGAATTAAAAGAGTCATATTTTCCATATATTTTGGAATATAAAACACAAACATTTAGAAATCAACATTAAACATCCTGAATATCATTCAATACCGGTAACATGAATTATTAAAATGCATTAATTTAATCCATGTGAAATTATTCCTTGTGCACTACATGCCATGAATTCAATATTCATGATTTGAAATCTTTCAAAAATAATAGCTTCAACCCCACACATTACATGTTATGAATACACTATTCACAATGTGAAGCCCTTGGATGGGACCAAAAATGGGATGTTTTGATAGAAATTAATGGAAGAAGACCCTTATACGATTTGGACCCATTAATGAAACCATTTAGGATGGAACAAGCTCTTATAATACAATAAATACAATACTAGACTATATGAGAAATCAACTAGATATGAGGATCAGCTGTCGCACTACACTATAGGGATGTGGCTATTTTCAAATTTAATTATTCTTCTTTTATTTTTTTTATTTACCCATGTAACTCATTTCTTTTTCTTATAATTCAAGTATTTTCATCATCAAACATTTCTCTTTCTCATTGAAACTTAATCTCATTTACTCTCTCTTCTCTCTACCGACCATGATCTCTTTTCAATTTGTGAATGGACAGTGTCCTACTTGAGACACGACCATAGGGGATGATTTTTGGTGTTCCTTATTATTGTTCTTAAATTTATTTAATTCTATGATTATTTTTATTATGGATAAGAACGAAACACATAGGTGCGGCAGACATACACCATGACATGAATCTTGAATTCAATTTGACATCCTACAAATGGAGGTGAACATTTTTTATGCTGAAGTGGTTTCATAAGTAAGAAAAATACCCATAGAAGTTAGTGATTAGTAATCTATTTATGATGTAAAAGTATTTATAAATTGAATTTAAACAATAAATAAATAAATAAGAAAATCATGTACCCTACACTAGGATCATGATATTTATTCCTTAATTTCATTTTTTTCAGCATTTATGTATTAATTTAGGATTATTTATTTCTGAATTTCATAATTTTCCAAATACTGAAAAACTATTTTTTTTAAAAAAACATTAAAAAAAGAGTTATATAAGAAAAGTTATGATTATTTTTTGAATTGAGTGTAAAACTCTTCAAGTAAGATGGACTTGGTCAGCCTCTATGCTATATTAAGAAAAATAAAATTTTATTTTTCCAAACCCTATAATAGGAATGCGTCACTAACTATGCAGTTCATTGGACTATATGAAATTATAGAGAAATTTGGATCAATTTCATAAAGAGTGGCCTTTTATTAATTTTTAACCAAATTTCACTATATATTTTATTTATCAATATTATAAAAATATGTGATGGATTCATCTCATGTTTTGAGCCATTAATTTGTACAGTTGGAAGATAACCTTTCTTATGAGGAACAACCTCTTTATATTCTTGAACAAAAAGTGAAATTTTTGTATAATAAGGTGATTCACCATGTTATGTTTGTATGTTAAAACCATATTTATAATTATATAACATGATAATGTAAAAATTCTATGAGGTAACAATATCGCGACATGTTTAATAGCAATATAAAATTGAAAGGAAACAATTTCAAAAAGGGGAAGAATGTAAAAACCTAAGTAATGATTGAATAATAAATTTGAATTTTTACTAATATTAATCAATTTTATATTTATATTAATTATTAAAATATTATTAAAATTTAAATTAAAATGGAATTTATGTTCGACGGCATATATGACATGAAACAAAGAGCTTAAATGACTCTTGAAACATAAATACATTATAACAAAGCCTTAAAATTAGTGGGTATCAACTCGATCAATAATATTTTATAATATATATTCAAATTGTCTTCTTAAATAAAATTTATGTATTAATTATTTGTAAATAAGCAGTAATTTTTTAGTAAAGTCATTTTATGCTTCAAAAATATGGATTTTTTTAAAAATAGTTTTATTGATTTTTGAGGTAATATATTATAATTAATTTATATATTTTTTTATTTTTTTTATAAAATTAACATTATTTTTTATATAATCATATCAAAATTAACTTACTTTGAAATTTTGGGATCTTTTAAAAATATTGACTTTTTACTGAATATTGAAAAATACAGATTTTTGAAAAACTATAAATAAATTAAGAAATATAAAATATATATTATGAATTTAATTTTATTTAAGTTAAAATAATTATTAATTATTATAATTAAATTCATTTTCATTGTCATAATATTTTTTTGTATATGTTTTTTTCATTTTAAAAATGCATTTTTTTGAAAAATATTTTAAAGGGAATAATGATTCTATATTAGAGTTAATTAAACAAAACCCTAATGAGTTAATATTTAAATTAAATAAACATATTATATGTCTATAAATATTAATTATAACTCATATAATGATAATTCATAGTCATATATTTAATATAAAATCATATTTTTCTTGAAAAATACATTTTTGAACAACTGCATTTTCATCGCGTCCAGAAGTTTAATTTTAAATTATATTCCTTCACATAAGTAACTTTTATTTGGTAAATATAATTAATTATTTTTAATCAAGTCAATTTATATTCTATAAAATGGAAAAACTAATTTTTTATTCATTATGAATATTGAAAATAGTACCAAACTTTTACTATGGTTATGATAAATATTTTTTTACCCAGTGGTTAAACTAAAAAATAAAGGTTAAAATAAAATAAATTCTGGTAAAAAATTTATTCTAAAGAAATATTTCTACCATATATCATATAATACTCATTAATGGTTGATTTTTCAGCCTTTTATAATGATAAAAACATTATTATATCTTTTTCTCTTCAATAATTCCATGTATGTCCTCCCCCACACTTATAAAAGGCCTTCCCTTATCCTCTCATATTCACACATCAATTGATCTTATGGTTTGGAAAATACCTTCCAAAATCCATTACATAATTTATAACCTATTTCCAAGAATTATTTTTTGATTAAAAAGATAATCTATGGTTTATATGGGTATAATCCTAAAAAGGTAGTCCAAATAAGAGGTATTCTTCTTAACCAAGCATTTTTGTATTGTTTCTTATTACACCTCCATAAGATTCTCTCCAAACATGATTAGATAATAACACTATTATATAAGATATATTTATATGTTATTTTTTTAGTGATGTAACCTAAATAAAAATACACTTCCATAAAATGAGAAACAAAAGCATTATTCAAATGTACTGCGGACTACCTCCTGACGAACCGATATAATTTATTTTCCATCATCACCTCTCACATCTTTTATAATGATGGATTTAAATTATATATTTATATATATATATGATATTTGAAATTTAATTATACTTATATAATTATTATATCACATATAACTTACTCATTCCCATCCTTTGTGGGATATTATAACATCACTCGTGTGTAAAGAGAACTACCACCTCGCGAAGGGATTTGATTTGTTTTTCACTAACACTTTAAATGAATGGTAATAAGGATAATGTTAATGAATTTATGTTTAATATATTAATTTATTTTTATATTCATTTCATATATATAATTACTAAATGATAATATTTAATTTCTGTATTAACTTTTAAATCACTAAAAATGATAATTTGATTCATGAAATGTGTGGACTACTGCCCCCAAGAAGCGATGTGATTATTATTTTCACCTTTAAATGACATGGATGACATATTTAAGTATATTTAAAGAAATTATATTTTATTTATTATATAATTATATTTTTTTAATAATAATATAATACATACCTTCTTCCATAATGATCGTTTATAAATGGAAATGTTACTCAAGTGTATGTATGGCTTATTATCTCCATGAGTGTAGAGTTGTTTATTTTTCATAACCATAATTGAAGATTTTTTTTTGAAAATTATAATTTATATATAAATATGATTACTATTTTATTATTATAATTTTTTATATGATGAAATAATTACCTCTTTAGCCATCATCAACCTACCAAATTCATCTTGTACATACAAACTGAACATCATCAAAACGACCTATGTTAACTTAATTGATTATGTAATTTTATATAAAATTGTAATAAAAAAATTGAATTATAAACACAAAAAATGTTATCAATAAATTAAATAATTATCATAAGTTTATTATTCATTATGATAAAAATTTATGAGATGATTTCAACTCAAGGTATGGGATTCTATCTAAATTTTATTTTATTGAGGCATATTTTGATTTTTTAAACTTATCTTATATTATGAGTTATATATAAATATCATTTGACATTTTATATACTAAAATTATTTATTTTTATGATATTTAATGTTTTTAAATGTTATTATTTCATGGGGATTATAATTCAAATTTTTCCAAAGTGGCAAGGGATAATTTTCTTTTTAAAGGTTTTTTAAAAAATATTTTGTAAATATTTTTCTTCCCTTTCCATATTAGAAAAATATTTTTATATGGATATAAAATAATTATATTGGAAATTTTATGTATCATTATACTTTCATTCTATGGTTTTAAAAAAGGAATCTTTTAACATTTTTAGTACAGAACATTTTTACTTTATTTACAAAAGATAAAAGGAATGTTCTATTCTAATGAATAAATTAAAAAATACATTTCCCACCATAATAAAAATTATTTAAAATTTTTATTCATTTATAATATTTTATTTTTTATTCAATGAAAACCCCTCTTTTAGTTTTTTCTTAGTATTTTGGTTTTGAAATTTATTTTTTGATGAAAATAGTATTTTTATATATGAAAGAGTATTTAATATGGGATTAAAAGAGTTTATAAATGGGTTGTGATGAATTAGTGAAAGATTACAATGTTTTATTCATGTTATGGTCCATGTAAATTATTTATTCGATTGTATTATCCACCTTATATACCACTATATTATGGGTTTTCATATTATAGATCAATATATGACTGGTTGAGCCTCATTAAGGCTCAAGATATAATGGTTGAGCACTATTATAGCTCTCTAATGCATTGGGTATTGATTATGTTCACCTATTAATTATGAAGGAAGTAACCCATTTAGTTATTCTAATTTGTAAGGGTTCTATTATAGTACATTAATTATGTTGTCCTAACGAATAAACATTACTTTTCTATGCTTTCCAATGAGTTTTCAAGGTAATTGTTTGTTTTAAAAAGGTATGATAAATTATTTTTAAGAATATTGATCCCCACTATTGGTAAAATGTTTTTATATAAATAAAATAATTTTCAATGGTATTAATTTCATCAATGAATTAATATATTTCATCTTTTTTAGGTGGATTACTACAATTATATTCTCATACAATGTTATAAAATGTTTTTTAGATGGTATAATAATTGGTAGAAACCAAGAATAACTCAAGATAAATGTCATGAAGTTTTATCATGAAAACAAAACACGTTTCTATATAAATGTTTTATATTTTGGAAAAAATGGATAGTGATTGTATTTATCCATATTGAAATATATATGTTGACATATATGATTTATGACCAAATTATCTAAATATATAAACCTAAAAATATCAAAAAAATGTAAGAGTTTTAATTCTTAACTTGAAAGTTAATATTATGTAATGTGTAGGCCTGGTTCCTTATATTATCTATTCCTCCACTTGATCTCTTTTCTTGAATGGTATTTTGAGTTAATTTTCTATATTAATTTGTGTTATGATCATCATCTCCTTCCCTTATTATTATACTCCCCTTGGTTGCTACTAATTTTGGGTCTCCTCAAGCCAGGTGTAGAGTAAATATTCCATCAAAGTATGGTGGAATCATCTCAATTGATGGCTTGATTTATACAATGGATATAAGATGACCAAGGATGATAAAAATAAGTAATCTACCATTATTTGGTACAATATACAAGGACTAATGGATTATTATAGGTATTAAACCATTTTTACATAAAAATGGTGAATATTTGTAATGAATGATAGTTCCTTGGTTTATAGGTGTGTTAATACAATTCCATGGGTGGTTTTCATATTTTTCCTCATAGTTTTTTCTATATAGGTCCTTCTGGTTGGTTTTCTATGAACTATTTCATGATGCAAAAAAATATCAATTATTAATAAATTAATATAGATAATTGTTTGGGAGTTATGGCTATGATTTAGGATTATATAATAGAGATTAGTTGGTATGGTATGGATAATCCTTGGATATAGTAGCTTACAGAAGTTAAATTTATATCTAGGTAGGTGGGATATATAATACATTACTATGCGATTTATTATTCATAAATATGAGCACCCATAGAGAATATGTGTTTCAGTAAATTATAGAATGGTTGAGAGTTCCCAAGGTAGAGAAGTTATTTTTCTTAGTTCTTCTTAAAGATAAACCTAGTGATTATTTAGACATGGAGTATTTTGGAAGTGTCTAAAAGCTTCTTGATAAGGGGGAAAAGAAATCAATTATTTTTAAAAGATACCAAATATTTTTCCCATGGTTTTGGATTATTTTCTAATATCATAGAATTGATTCATTATGTTAATATATCATTCAAGAGATTATTAGGCTTCAGTATGATGCATGAGATGGTCATATTTATAATATATGGTTGGGAGTAACCTATTAATAGAAAATGATAATATTCACATACGATATGGCTATGATGTGTCTCTTAGGGATAGATGGATAGTGATAGGGGGTTTTATCTATATGATAAGATTTAATGCTCTCCAAAGTAATTTATATGATAATACCTAACTATGTATCATTTATTTTGTCTTAAAAACATGGAATGGATTTATCATAAAACTTATTCTAAGTTAGGTTGAGATATTCCTTGGTTAGAGGGATTGAGGTGAGATATGTGAATTATATTATTAATTAGAATTGATCTATTATATAATGGTTTAAGTAGGGGTTGTCAAATGAAGGTTCATCATGGGGTGATTCGTTTGATTTGGTAATGATGAGTAGAGAGCCTGTAGGATTTAGGGAACAAAGTGTATTCCCTTATGGTAAAGAGAGGGGGATTTGGAAAATTGATGGGTTTAGTCTATCATGATCATGCATTCAAGCCTAGTTTTTGATGTTTAGAATTTTAGTCTTAGAGTGTTGTGAGTTATGATGTATTTCATTGGGATAGGTCTAGAGTGACTAGTTCTAGGTTTCAATCTAGACATGTGAAATTATAATGTCATGGCAGGATGAACTGGAGATAGGTTTTATCAATGAAAACATTTTGTGTTTTTTTGGGTGAGTTTCTAATTCCATGATTGTTTTCCTCTGCAAGTACTTTCTAGATTGTAGGCTTGATAATGAGAATGGATATTGGTCCATTCACTGACTAAGAGGGTACTGGCATGGGCCACACTTAGTGATAGGGAATTATTATAATATTGGGATGATTTAACTCACTCATATTGATAAGGTGATATAACAGAACTCTATGAGTGATATAATTGTGAGACCCTACCTTGATTGAGAGGTTAGTGGTCATGAATCTGGTATGAGACCATACCCTCCATGAGAGGGTAGTGGTAATGATTTAGAATGATGTAATATTTATTGGTGAGTGGGTTCTGAAAAATCCACCCTACGTGAGATGGAATTTTTCTAAGATATATTTTTGAGAACCTAATTTGAGTGAGAGAGAAATGGAAACAATATTATATAATGAGACTAAACATAAGATAGTGGATCCCATATCAAGGGATAAATTATGGGTCATGACATGGTATTATTTAGTGTCATTTTTCTTCTAGTATAGTTTGGGATGGAAGAACGATGTGACATATTATTCAAGCATTGGCCAAGCTAGATATACCCATGTGTAGTGGTGGGATGGTTAGTATATGATGGCTTCATAAACATGATTGTGTGTATTTATTTACTATTGTTTATTTTTCTCATGTATACATACATATATGATGGAATATTTGGGGCCCTTTTAAAGACCCTATTGAGATGCATTTTTCATATCCTATATGAGAACAATGGTGAAAATGAATACCTTATGATCAAATGACTTATCTCAAGATTCATGTTAGATTAGGTTAGATCATCTAAATAAATTTTATAGATGGAGTTATATATATGATCAGGTTTTATTTTTTATTCCTTTTACATTTATTATTCTTTTTTCCCCTGAATATATAATAATACCAATGGGAGATATATTAAAAATTTTGACATTAGGAACCCATTATCATTTGTTAAAACATTTCATATTAATTTTCATGAATAATATTATTATATTTTATAGATTATATTTAGTTATTTATCATTATTTGAAATTAGGATATTGATCAAATAACATCCCAAACTATGATTTAGTCCTTCACTACTAGTTATAATTTTTGGAATACAGAGACACACGCCTCATTCCTAGTGGTTCACAAACATTGATAATATTAGATATTTTCGACAGTGATGTTTTTTCCCAATGATACCAAACTTTTAAATTATAAAGTTCTTTAAAATTCATGTTATGTGTGAAAGGTATATAAATTGAGCACTAAATCCAAAAGTTCATTTATGAGGTACCTTAATTAGAATCAGAATATAGTTTAATGATTTTCGAAATTAGTATTAATCATAAGTTGCATATAAAAACATAAATATATAGTAATTATCTCTGAAGTAATAGGTTATGTATAACTAATATGATAACATGGGATAAAAAATTTATAATGTACTTATGTGAGACATATTATAATTCTAATATAGAAAATAACTATTTGAAAATTATGATATAACTTTATAATTCATTAAAATTAGATAAAATATTAATATGTGTTTATGAATGAGTAAAATTATTAGGAGAACTTTTCTTTAATGGGGTCGTATGGAACATAGAAGAACTATAATACATATTATTGGAAATTTTATTTCTTAAATGGTATAGGTAAATGATCAATGATTTAATTATTTTAAATTTAATGATATAATAATAGAATTTATGTCAAATTTATATATTAGTTTTCATTATAAATATCCTTGTGGTTTGACCATATCATATTTTATGGTTTTACCGTATCATTTTAGGTGATATTTCCATATTTTTAGAGTTTTTTGGGCCTATGAATGGTTAGGTGAAAAATTATGTAAAACCCATATGGTTATCCTAGAAAATCGTGAAACTTTTCTTGGATTTTATAATGAGGATACATAATTGTTAAAAATAGTGTCTAATCCACCTGAAACCATACAATATGGGATAGGTTCATTAAACTAGGTTAGAACATGATATCCCATAATGTGTTGTTAAACTATATATCTCCTCTGTTATCCCAGAAGGTGGCATAATTTTGGAACTTGGTTTTTTAAACCTTTTAGCCAAATCATGTTATGATTTTTAATTAATATAAATTTTAATCTCATGAAACTAAAAACCTATGGTTTGACTCATTTTTAATCCAATGAAATTGGATCTCAACCTATAAGTCTTCTCTTTGAGATAATAGATATTCCTTGACTTTCATTGGATGAATTTAATATATTATAAGGTGTTGTTCCTATAATTTCAAATTCATATCTCCATTATTCATTAATATTCTTCTTTATTATTAATCTTTCCCATTTATCTTGAAGTAAATATTATATCAGTGGTTTTTCATCAATATATATTGTTATTTTGATGATGTAATGATATTTAAATCAGATCAGTCATTAAAGTATGTGGAATTCAATAGGACTTGGTTGATCATTATGTGAATCATTGTGATATTTATGGTATGTTTTCTATATCTGTTCTATATTGACATTGAGATCATTGAATTTGATTTTTATTTTTTTGGGATTCAAGTATTATAATCATATCTTAATTATTAAACCCATATTGTAATTTATTTTCGAATACCATGAAATTATTGGAATACTTGGTGATTGAGGTGGGTGGTTTCACATAATTTATGTTTCTTAAGAATTATATATTTGACATTATATCTAAACATGATTTTTAAAGTATTAATGGAATAATCTCTAATTTATTACAATATATATATATAGTGGTTTATATAAATGTTTTCCCCTTATATTTCATAAGGAATGATTGATTTCAATGAAGTATTTATTTTTTTGGATAAAAAAATATTTTAAATCTTGATTATAGTTTGTAATAGGATATTTGGTTTAATTATTGAAATGTGATATAACATTTTCAAATGATTTGAAATGTTCTACACATGGTAGCCTGGGGTACATAGGTGGGTGTTCTTGCGTGGACTTTTTCCCCTGACATTTTTTTTGGGGTTCACACATACTGGTGTTCCTCTTCTCCTTAGCTCATAATTATGGGGATAATTATACATGACATCATAGGAGTGTTCACTCTTTAGGGTGTTTCTCATTGTATAGATCTTCATTTAGGGGACTATCATAGTTCATAGTAGTCATTATATATTATAAGGGTTGAGGATCCTAGGTAACCTTAACCTATCTTATCCCATTGGTACTTTTCATTTTTCTTTATTAGGATAGGACATTGTGATGCATGATTTGAAAATTATTAATGAGTTTCTTTAAATATATTTAAAAAATTGTTTTGTATGATATTTTTCATAAACTATTGAAAAGGGATAAATCCATTTTTTAGAAATGAATAATGTAAAACGATGTCCCATACCTTATTTTTCTTTTAAAATGGGAATATATGGATTATTTAACAAATAAATCCTTTGGATAACTTGATGGGATCCAAAGAGTCTTGTTTTGATAATACCTGATTATCCACTGAAATATGATAATATTCATTGTTAATATTTATAATATTCGTGAGATTAATTATTAATAAACACCATTTTAGTTCATTTTACACTTTAAACATTATTTCACATTATGATTGTAATTCTTTGTTAAAGTGCACTATTACTTAGTATATATTTAAACACATCCTAAAATAAAAAATGGTCTTTATTTTATTTTCATATTTTATTTTTAGGTCTCCCATTCTATAAGAAACAATTCATGTTTTTTTGAGCACTAGAAGATTCACATTAGAAGACCACCAAAGTTGTCCTTAAACCAACAACATTCTGGAAAAGTGAATTGGGCAGCATCCTAATAAAGAGACTGCCATCCACGATACAATCTCAATGTTTATAAAATTTTAACTGAAGATATAGGAATTCATGGATAACACTTCATCCAATAGTGATAAGAGCTAAATCATAGGTTTTAATGGAGTTCTAGGTGGCCCAATTTGGAGATAAAATTCTTGTCTAGATTCTCCGGACCAAAAAAAACATCCCACGATTTTGATACTATCTCACAAAGAAAACTTCAATTTGGGATGAAATTTTATAGGTGGTTAGGAGAAATCAGGAAATACATTTTATTCTTCTATGTTCCACTCTAATTAGTCCATCTATAAGGTCATTTTTGTGCTTCTGTTCGGTGGATGCAAGCTGCCTTCCACTTCAGGTCAAGGGTGGAAAGGTCTAAGTTCCACAAGCTTTCCACCACCCTAAGCCTACCTTAATAAAGTGGGATGAATTTCACTATTTGAGGATCTACCCAAGTTTCCTAAAATTCCTATTTATGTTAGTGGTGTTTGAGTATTTATTCATCTTTGAAACATTGTTTAATTGTAATGTTATGCTGCGATTTTGTTGTCTTGAGTTTGTCTTTCTCGTGTATGTTGATCGATTCACCTTAGTTTCTTAATAAAATTTATTCTTCTACTATTATTTTGTTCTTCTTTGTATCATTTTGATACCATTGGTTCAAGTTGTAAATTTATTCACACCAAACCTTGTGAAATTATCACACAACGGTGGAGTGATCGTTATTTCATTGTCTTTTTTTTTACTTCTCCAATTCTTCCCTCATGATTCTACTTTCCACTTCCATTGAAACCATAGAATAAATGGAGCGCTAGCCCACTTATGGGTTGATCCAAGGGAGTATAAAGGGGATGGATTGGTTTTTATTTCTCACTCCATTAATTTATAATCACTTCTTTTAATTGATATTTTTATTGGATAATTTTAAAACTTTTTCTTCCTTGTTGAATTTTAAGGCCACATACTTCAAGTGATACTACGAACCTTTACCTTGAAGTGCTCAAAAATTTGATCCTTAAAGGGTATAGGTTATTATTATTAAATTTTGTAGGTATTAAACCAGTAAGTGATGATGTTGTTTGATCTTCTTAAATGAACCCATCTCAAATATAATAAATTGAAATAGTTGAAAAATGAATGCATCAAATCCACCCCAAGTGATAACCTAGGATCAACTAATTCTTTTAAATTTAATTCACTTAAGTATCTTAGCTTTAACTTAAACCCATATAAAATCAACCCAAGTTGGACACTTCATAGACAAAAAGAATCCATATAATGTACGTTTCTTTAGGTTACTTCTTAGGTCTTTGAGGATTCAACAACCCAATCTAAACTACAAATGACCGCTTAACACTAAAAGCTTGGGTAAATTTGGGCAACAAAAAATTTTGGCACTGTTTATGGGGACCCATGTAATTCATCTAAACCTCCATTCAATTCTCCCTCATTTATTCTTTTCTCATCCAAATTATCTTATCTTTTCCCTTTCTCATTTTTTTATTTTGGTGCATGTCCGCCTACACTTATGACCAATCAAACCATTTAGTTAGGGTGGATAGTCCTAGGGTTGGGGAGTCAAGTACACCAAGGGAACTATTTACATTAGATATTAATCTTATTAATACTTAAGAGTCAAAAATTTATCCCATTTCAATGGAAGTTATTCAAAGAAACCAACTCATAAACCCGTGTGGGAACCAAAATGGAAATCCAAATGAGGTAGCCCCAAACTTGGAGAATGCAGCCGATAAAACCATAAATAACTACCTCACACCTACCTGGACCTGTCATGACCCATCCCTTGGGGCCTGTGCCATGACTACCCCAATCCTGCCTTCTATAGGCCTGGGGCTGGCGACTAGCACCAAAAGGCGTAATCCCTAAAAATGGAAAGGCATTGCCTTTATAACCTATAATCACACGCAACCAAGCACATAGCAAGATACGAACAGAAGTAAACTAAATAGTAAATAGAGTGAGTATAGTAAGTAAAAGGGGCTAGAATACAAGCCCAATAGTAAAGTACAAGAAACTGAAAGTACAAGTACAACTGAAAAAAAAATAGCAACTAGGTCATCCTCCAAGGTTCCTACCAGAAGGTTAGGTACAAATAGCCTCCTCATCACTCCTCAACCATCTGTCTCCTTCGTGTACTGACTCATCGTAAGGTCCACCTCTGGGTACTGTCCAGTCCTGGTACTCTTGTCCTCAATCAGCATTGTCCATCGTCTACACCAAACACAACGAAGTGGGGGCATTGCTCGTGCAGAGGTGAGTATAACGATACTCAGTAGGGACCCCGAGACCCCCAAGGTCTCACAAAATCCACCAAGGATAAAACACAAAGTATGAAATAAACATATAACCCTACTTAGGTATATTCCCATACATATACCTATGTTATCAAGTAATCCATATCAAACATGAAGAAACATAGAGTTTCTAACTCTGCTTACACCAGGAATTATTCTAGGGGTAGTAACAAGTAACATCCCTAGTCACATCGTCGAACATCTCAGCTGCTAGAGAACCCCTCCTCTATCGAGTATAGTGGGCCTTCAGCATCACACAGAGGCACTTCCCACTAAACATGGACTGCTTAGGTACTCCTCCTATCGAGTATCGTGGGTCTTCCATGTCACACAGAGGTGCTCCCCACCATGGGTCTGCTGCTTCACAAAGAGGCGCTCCCCCTTGTGACTTGCTGGGGTACTCCTCCTGTCGAGTACCGTGGGTCTGTCGCGCCACACAGAGGTGCTCCACCCTCGTGCCCTGCTGAGGTACTCCTCCTGTTGAGTACTGTGGGTCTTCCATGTCACACAGAGGCACTCCCTGCTGTGGGTCTACCACATCACACAGAGGCGCTCCCCATTGGGCCTGTCAAGTCCCTCCGAGTGGAAAAGGTCAGCAGTCGTCAAGTCTCAGCCAGCTACTAGGTTCCCGCACTATACTTTCTCATCTCTGGGAGGATCCACTCGTCAAGCTACTGTTCAATACTACAACTTCCATGAAGTCCCACGAAGAATAATCTCAAAGGTCTGCCACGTCATATGGGTCTTAACGCAACAGATGGTGTGTCAATCTGATGCCCAGTCTGTGAGTTATTAGACTTTCAGTCCCGAGGGCCCAGCTGGATTTGTGCTCGATCCAACTTGATTGTTCCCCATAATAATCCAAACTAAAGTGTGGTATACTCAAAGTGACCATATTCCTCTAAGATTTTCAGCGCTGCTGACGGTTCGTCAAACGAACATCCAGTGCCAAAGTTATGGACAAAAGAGTATAAATGGGTCGTAGTGGGCCTGGGTCCTGTCCGACCCTATCAGAACGACCCGACCCGAACCACTGGATCTTGCCCGGCTCACAGTGTGTCTTATCCCATTGGGTTCAGCCTGGCCCGATGGGTCCGTCCCGGCCCGTCATGGGCGTCCCAGCTCACTGGGTTGTCCGGCAGCCCGTGAAGGGTCGTGAGGGTTCAGCCATAAATGGCGTGAGGCCGCAGGGAGGCTCAGCCGAGGCGGCTCGGCCAAGAGGGTGGAGATCACGGGGTAGCTCGGCCAGAGCGGCTCGGGGCCGTGGAGCGGCTCGGCTAGAGCGGCCCAACCGTAGGGCGGCTTGGCCGAAGCAGCGGCGCGGCTCAACAGATGGTAGCGTCTGCTCGGCCCGGACGGCAGCAACGGCCCGATGGACGGCGGCGGCGGCCCAGCGGAGGGCATCGGCAGGGCGGCAGATGGTAGCGGCAGCCCAATAGATGACGTCGGTGGCTCGGCGGACGGCAACTGTGGGCAGCGCGGTGGGGCCATGGGATGCGGTGTTTGTGGGTGCTGTGGAGCGGTGTCATTGTGATGTTGCCTTCATCGCATTCAACAACAAAAATCATCACAAGATTTGCGAAGGGGTAGGACCATGTTTGTTTGGCCCGTACCCTCCACGTTAGGGTGGTAGCATATGGATCAACAACAACATGAAGAAGAACGTTAAGCTTTACAACCTTGTGTAATGATTTATTCCCAATCCCAAAAAAGAAATCATCCTCGTTCTTTGTTTTTAAGAAAGGAAGAACATGGAAATATAATTATACACAAATTAAATGCCTACCTTGTTTGATTTTTGATGATGAAGAGAAAAGGAAGTATGGACGTCAATTCGTCATAGATGAAGACGTCTCATGTCGAAAGAAGTCCTGAAGAAGAAGGTCGTAGTCAAGGTCGGCATTCTTTGTTGGCGGAGCGTTCTTCATTGGGAGGTGAAGTTCTTTGTTGGAGAACTTTATTTCTCCCAAAGATCTATCCTCTACCAATTCCTCCAAAAATGCCAAGTAGCCAGCATGATAGATTATGTTGTCTATTTAGTTCGTTGGCATAAAATTAAAATTGGCTAAGCAATTAACCGACTTGGAAACATTAAAGTGGTGCATTGGCTTAATTAATGTGGAGGAAGCTCAAGTGGCTCCTCCACATTAAAAATGGATTTGAGAGGTTTCTCCTCCATTATTAGGGGAGTTCAAGAGGTTTAGGCCTCAGGTGGTCCCCACCACCATAACCTCTCATGGGAGGTTAAGCTCGGGTGGTCCCCACCACCTTAACCTCTCATGGGAGGTTAAGTTCTGGTGGTCCCCACTTCTCAATTTCCATAAGTGGGCGGTTAAAACAAAATAAAATAAAACATGTGATTATTTTATTTTATTATTTCCATGAAAAACCTAAAAATTAACTTTCACCATCAACCAACTGTCGTTGAGGTGAAGTTCTCCTTAAGTGAATATCGGCGTAGTGAGTTCAACGATGCCCTTAGATTTCAATTCTGAGCACTAGTTCAAAAGATATAAAAACCTGCTCGTGCATTTACTGAACGTACCCGAAAAAAAAAAGTTCACAAATTCATTCTAGGCACTCCGGGCCTCAGAATCATGCGCCATCAATTTTCGCGGACTCATTAAATTCCCATATATTTAAAAACAATTACACGTAAATTCTGTGTCGTTACATTCTCCCCACCTCAGGTTTACATCCTCATAAACCACAACTCAAACTAATGGAATAAGTAGGGGTACTGAGCATACATCTGAGCCTCCCACTCCCATGTACTCTCCTGGATGTTCTCATGCTACCAGTGAACGTGCACTAGCGGTATCGACCATCCATGAAGGACCTGCTCTTGTCGATCCTCAATCTTTACTGGAACCTTCGTAAAAGTCACCCCATCATTGACATCCATCTCACCATGGTCGATGATGGGAGAAGGATCGTGCACGTATCTTCTCATCTGGGATACATGGAATACGTCGTGCACCAGGTGCAACTAAGGAGGAAGAGATAAGCGGTATGCCACCTCGCCAACACTGTTGAGGACCTAAAAAGGTCTGATGAATCTTGGAGGTAACTTGCCGTCTCGGCCAAATCTTCGCAAACATCGTCGAGGTGAGACCCGTAGAAAGACATGGTCACCATCCTCAAACTCTAGAGGTCTCTGTCTCCTATCAGAATAAGACTTTTGCCTACTTTGTGCAGTCTTTATATGCTCCTGGATGATCTGAACTTTCTATGTGGTAGCTCGTACCATCTCTGGTCCCACTAGTGCTGACTCCCCTGGGTCAGTCTAGCACAAAGGTGATCTAGAAGGTTGCTCGTAGAACGCCTCAAAAGGTTTCATCCCTATGGTGAAGTGATAGTTGTTGTTGTATGAAAACTCCACCAAAGTCAAGTGATCCTCCCAACTGCAACTGAAGTCGAGGACACAAGAACGTAGCATGCCCTCAAGGGTCTAAATGGTCCACTCAGTCTGGCCATCCGTCTAAGGATGGAAGGAAATGCTCAAACGAAGTTGCATCCCTAAATCTTTCCACAACCCTTTCCATAGCTGGGAAGTAAAACACGCATCACGATTGGAGACAATCGTCGAGGGTATTCCATGTAGCCGCACAATATCCTACACATAGAGGCGTCCCAAGATCTCTAATGAACCCTGCTCTCTGATCGGTAGGAAGTGGGCCGACTTGGTGAGTCGGTCGACAATCACCTAGATCGAGTCATGACTCCTGGACGTACGTGGAAGTCCTGTCACGAAGTCCATGGATATCCCATCCCACTTCCACTCTGGGACCTCCAAAGGCTGAACCAAGCCTGCTGGTACCTGATGCTCCACCTTCACTTGCTGACAAATGAGGCATTGAGAGACAAACTCTGCAACTGCTTTCTTCATTCCTGACCACTAATGCTATCGTCGGAGATCCTGATACATATTCTCCACTCCTGGATATACCGCTAGAGGGGAAGTGTGGAACTCCCTCAAAACTTCCTCCTGAAGTGACACTGGTACCATGGTACGTTCTCTGAAGAGGAAGACGTGCTCCCCACCTTCATAAAATTCATCAGGTGTTTGTCCTGTGGATATCTGAGCATGTCGTGTCTCGCAGTCAGTGTCCCCACGTTGTGCCTCCCTAAATCGCTAAAGGAGTGGGGGAGTGACTGTAAGAGACTGAAGAAAAGCTGTTTCATCTCTATCCACGAATGATATCTGTAAAGCATCTAGCTACTCCGTCGCATCACCTAGAAGCAGTATACCAGATCTCCTACTGAGTGTATCTATAACAAAGTTCCCCTTCCTAGGGGCATAGACTATCTCGAAGTCATAGTCCTGGAGGAACTTAATCCAATGTTGTTGTCTCAGGTTCAGGTCATTCTGATAGAATATATACCTAAGACTCTTGTGATCAGAGGACACTGTAAAGCGCTCACCCATCAGATATTGTCGCCACATTTTCAAGGCGAAGACCACTGCTGCTAACTCCAGGTCATGGGTAGCATAGTTCTTCTCATGTTGTCTTAGCTGTAGAGAACTATATGCGATCATTGGTCGCTCCTGCATCAGGACACATCCGAGTCTGGTCCTTGATATGTCGTAGTAGACTACGTACCCTATTCCCTCCTCTGGAAGCCTCAGGATGGGGGCACTAGTCAGCCTCTTCCTCTGCTCCTGAAAACTCTACTGGCATACCTCTGACCACACTAAGGGATTCCTCGTCTTTGTCAAGGCTGATAGTGGTGCTGAAACTCTAGAGGAATCTTCTAGAAACCTCTAGTAGTATCCAACCAAACCCAGGAAACTCTGTCACACTCCTGGGTGGCTCCTAAGAAAGTACCACCTCAATATTTGTTGTATCTACTGCAAATCCAGCCTCCGATATGACATGTCCTAGAAAGTGAACCTCTCTAATCCAAAACTGGCACTTTGGGAGCTTACCATAAATCTGTTGCTCTCGGATTGTGTCCAGTACTACCTGCAAATGATAGGAATGATCCTCCTCAGTAGCCAAGTAGATCATATTTTCATCGATGAAGACTACTACAAAGTGATCAATGTATGTCTGAAAGATCCTAATCATGAGTCCCATGAACACTGCTAGAGCATTGGTCATGCCAAATGGCATAACCAAGAATTGGTAATGGCCATACCGACATCTGAAGGTCATCTTCTACACATCCTCGTCTTGAATTCTGAGCTGGTGATAGCCTGATATGAGGTCTACCTTCAAGAACCACCGTGATCCCTTTAGCTGATCAGAGAGGTCATCAATCCTCAGAAGTGGGTACTTATTCTTCACAATCACCTGGTTTAGGCGCCAATAGTTGACCCAAAGTCTCAATCTCCCATCCGCCGTCTTGGAAAAAAAATTAGGGCTTCCAATGGAGAAACACTGGGCTGAATGAATTGCTTCCCCTACAAGTCCTCCAGCTGTACCCACAGCTCACAAAGCTCAGCGGGAGCCATCTGATATGATGGTGTAGATATAGATGTTGTCCTGGGGTACAAGTCAATGTAAAATTCTACCTCTCTGCGAGGAGGTAGACACGGAACATCATCATGGAAAACATCTACGTACTGGTCCACCACTATAGGATATCTCGGACTCTCTACATCAACAGCTCTGAGGGTAAGGCTAGCCAGCTGAGGAGTGATCAGCTGCACCCTCTTATGGGTAAGTCCATCCTGCGCTGCATAGGCTCCCTTCTCGCTGGCGAAGGTAAACCTGGTCCCATCCGTGCGAACATACTGTACTTTTTTCCAAATATAGTCAATTTGATTATGGACTATAAATAACCAGTCCATACCCAAGATGATGTTGTAAGGCCTTGACGCCGCTACTAGGAGATCCCAGCCGAAACTCTCGCCTCCTATAGTAAGCTCACACTTCCGACACCAATGTGTAATCGTCGAATCAACTCTCATAGGAGTCTCTAGCTATAAGGATTGAGCCAAAGGCTCCGTTTGAATCTCAGAGCTCTGAACAAGGGAAGTGGAAATAAAATAATGACTGTAACCTATGTCTATAAGTACTACAGCTAAGGTGGAGTAGACACAGATCGTACCTCATATAATCTCTAGAGCATTGTGATCATAGGCCTCATCTTCCTGGAGCTGAGCTCTCCCCTATATATCTGCTCCCTGTAGTCCGGGTGGACCACCTGGTGGTGGTGGCAGTAACACCTCGAATCGTCGCCCACCGCCAACTGCACAGCCACCTCCTCTGTCATGCTCGCCTGCTCTCTACGGACCTCCTCAGTCAAACCTCTATCTCTGCCTGGGTAGTCCTTCAACTGTCTGCTAGTAATTTATAAGATGGGTTAGATAATAATGATCCATGTGACCCTTCCCACCATATGAGTAACACTCCATGATCATTGCCTAATTGGTTCCACCTCGGGTGCCCTGCACAACCGATCCTGAGTCATGCGGTCACCCACCTGTAGGTCTGGTCCTCTTGGACCTCTGTGACATCTATCTTCTTCCAGTTGCAGAAGAGTCCTCTACATGATGACTAGTTGTGGGTCTCGCTACTAGTGACTACTCAACAAAGAAACTCTCCACTAAGAGGGCTCTCTCTAACACCCCCTTCTGCGTTGGGATGCTGAGTGAGAACATCGAAGCCATGATCTCCCGCCTGAGCCCTTGATCAAAGGTCAGGGACCTAAATAATTGATCCCTCACCATATCTATGGAGTAGTGTGAGATTTTAGTGAAACTTTCTAAATATTGATCTATAGTCATGATGCCCTACAAAAAATGAAGAAGCTCCTATATGCGCGCTGCGTGAAGAGTCACTGGGACAAACTCTGCCCGAAATAGGCTCTCAAAGTCTTCCTAGAGAAGCATCACCTCATCGTGAACCCGGAGCATCAATCTCCACCATCTGCCCAATACTCCCTATAGAAGGCTGGTGGCAAGGATAACCATGAGATCGTCTGGTGTCCCTACCAGTCGGAAAACTCTCACCACAGCCTCCATCCAATCCTCAACTGCCTGTGGGTTCATCTCTCCCTTAAACCTGGGTGGCCTCTGGTGCTGGAACTCATGCAACGTGCTCAAGTGGCGTGCACTATCTGCTGTTGGGGCTGGTGGAATCTATGGCCCAACGGGTAATGGTACTGTTGGTGCCTCTGCTGGTGCCTCTATTGGATGAGGGCCCGGCACTGGGGCCTCATCGCTCGATGGGATATCAGTGCATACAAATCTTGGAACCCTAGCTGGATATCTGCATGGAGGAATCCTGAAAAGAAACTGGTGTTCCACAGTCAATAAGTTATACCTGGTGAGCTGACTCAAGAGATAACAAAGAAAACTCTTGGAAACACACATAAAATCAGTGTTTTCGTGCACTGAGTCGGAAATCAGAAGTTAGGGTCCTAGTGTATGGATACGTCGGTCGCCGCACCAACACTGTATTCCCTAAACTGATAACTACACTCACTACACTTAACACTATTTCCATTAAATAGAATGATTAGATTCCTTGTTCTTCGGTAGAACTGACTCCTATGATACTAATTTGTCACAAATCGTCCCCTGGGACCCGTGCCATGACTACCCCAAGCCCGCCTTCCATAGGCCAAGGGCTGGCAACTAGCACTGAAAGGAGCAATCCCTAAAACTGGGAAGGCATTTCCTTTAAAACCTCTAATCACATGCAACTGAGCACACAACAACATATGAACACAAGTAAACGGAATAGTAAACAGAGTGAGTACAGTAATTAAAAGGGGCCAGAATACAAACCGAACAGTAAAGTACAAGAAACTAAAAGTACAAGTACAAATGAAGAAAAATAAAATAAAACAACAACTAGGTCATCCTATGAGGTTCCTACCTGAATGGTACGTACAGATCACCTCCTCAACACTCCCCGTCCGTCCATCTCCTCCGTGTACCGACTCATTGTAAGGTCCACCTCTGGGTACCGTCCAGTCTTGGTACTCTCATCCTCAGTCAGCATTGTCCGTCGTCTGCACCAAACACAATGAAGTGTGGGCATAGCTCATGCAGGGGTGAGTATAACAATACTCAGTAGGGACCCCGAGACCCTCAAGGTCTCACAAAATCCACCGAGGATAAAACACAAAGTATGATATCAACAAATGACCCTACTTAGGTATATTCCCATACATATACCTAAGTTATTAAGTAATCTATCTCAAAAAGAAGAAACACAGAGGTTCTGACTCAACTCACACAATGATTTATTCTAGGGGTAGTAACAAGTAACATCCCTAGCCACATTGTCGAACATATCGACTACTATAGAACCCCTCCTCTATTAAGTATAGTGGGCCTACCGCGTCACACAGAGGTGCTTCCCACTAATCATGGACAACTAAGGTACTCCTCCTGTCAAGTACCATGGGTCTTCCACATCACACAGAGGTGCTCCCCACCATGGGTATGTCGCGTCAAACAGAGGTTCTCCCCCTCATGACTTGCTGGGTAACTCCTCCTGTCGAGTATTGTGCGTCTTCCGCGTCACACAGAGGTGCTCCCACTCGTTGCTTGCTAAGGTACTCCTCCTATCAAGTATTGTGGGTCTGCTGCGTCACACAGAGGCACTCCCCACTGTGGTTCTGCCGCGTCACACAGTTGTGCTCCCCAATGGTCCTGTCAAGTCACTCTGAGTCGAAAAGGTCAGGAGTCGCCAAGTCTTAGCCAGCTACTAAGTTCCCGCACTATGCTCCCTCATCTCCGGGAGGATCTTCTCCTCACGCTACTAGTCAATATTCCAACTTCCAAGAATTCCCACAAAGAATAATCTCAAATATCCTCCATGTCATAGGGGGATCAATGCAACAGACGGCGCGTCAATCGGATGCCCGGTCTTTGAGTTATTACGCTTTTAGTTCTGTGGGCCCGGTTGGATTCGTGCTCGATCCAATCTAACCATTACACATCTTAATCCAAACTCTAGTGGGGTATGCTCAAAGTGACTATCTTTCTCCAATATTTCCATCACCACTGACGGTTCATCAAACAGAGGTCTGGTGCCAAAGTTATGGCCAAAAGAGTGTAAATGGGTCGTAGTGGACCCGGGTCTGGTCTGACCTAGTTGAACCGACCTGGCCCGACCCGGCCCACCCTGTTGGGTCTATCCTGGACCGTTCTGAGCATCCCAGCTCGTTGGGCAGTCAGGAATCCCATGAAGGGTCACGGGGGTTCAGCCACAGACGGCGCGAGGCTGCAGGATGGCTCAGCTAGGAGGGCGGAGACCGTGAGGCGGCTCGGCTGGAGTGGCCTGATGTTGCGGGGCAGCTCGGCCGGAGTGGCTCAGCTGTAGGGCGATTCAGTCAGAGCATTTGGGGGTCGTGGGGCGACTTGGCCAGAGTGGATCAGGGCCACGGGGCGGCTCAGCCAGAGTGGCTCGGGGCCGTGGGGCAGCTCGGCTAGAGCGGCCCGGCCGTGGGGCGGCTCGGCCGGAGCGGTGCAGCTCGGCAGACGGTGGCAGCTCGGTGGACGGCGGCGGTAGCTCGGCGAATGGTGGCGGCGGCCTGGCGGATGTTGGAGGTGGCTTGGCAGACGGCGGTGGCGGCCTGGCAGATGGCGGCGGCAGCCCCGCAGATGACGTTGGCGGCTCTAAATGGTCGGCGGCGGCCGTGGGCGGCGCGGTGGGGTCATGGGGCATGGTGGCCATGGGTGCCGCGGAGCGGTGTCGTTGCGTCGTCTCCTTCATCGCGTTCAACACCACAAATCATCACAAGATTTGCGGAGGGGTCGGGCCATGTTTTTTTGTACCATACCCTCTGCATTAGGGTGGTAGCATATGGCTCAACAAGAACTTGAAGAAGACATTCAAGCTTTACAACCTCCTGAAATGATTTATTCCCAATCCTGAAAAAGAAATCATCTGCGGTTTTCTTAAATGAAGAACATTGAAATCTAATCATAAACAAATTAAACCCCTACCTTGTTTGATTGTTGATGATGAAGAGAGAATGAAGTATGGACGTCGATTCGTCGTATATGAAGACGTCCCACATTGGAAGAATTCCCAAGGATAAAGGTCAAAGACGAGGTCGGTGTTCTTTGTTGGTGGAGAGTTCTTCGTTGGGAGGTGAAGTTCTTAGTTGGAGATCTTTATTTCTCCCAAAGCTCTCTCCTCTCCCAATTCCTCCAAAAATGCCAAGTAGCCAACATAACAGATTATGTTGGCTATTTAGTTCGTTGGCATAAAATTCAAATTGGCTAAACAATTAACCGATTTGGAAAAATTAAAGTGGTGTGTTGGCTTAATTAATGTGGAGGAAGCTCAAGAGGCTCCTCCACATTAAAGAGGGAGTTGATAGGTTTCTCCTCCATTATTATGGGAGTTCAAGAGGTTTAGGCCTCGGGTGGTCACCACCACTATAACCTCTCATGAGAGGTTATGCTTGGGTGGTACCCACAACCATAACCTCTCATGGGAGGTTAAGGTCTGGTGGTCCCCACTTCTCAAATTCCACAAGTGGGTGGTTACAACAAAATAGAATAAAAAAGTGATTATTTTATTTTATTATTTCCACAAAAAACCCAAAAATTAACTTTCACCCTCGACCAACTGTTGTCGAGGTGAAGGTATCCTTAAGTGAATACCAATGCTGCAAGTTCAACGGTGGCTTCATATTTCAATTCCGAGAACCGGTTCCAAAGTTATGAAAACCCTCTCGTACGTATACTGAATTTACCTGAATAAAAGATTAAAAATTCATTCTAGGCACTCCGAGCCTCGGAATCACGTGCCGTCAATTTTATAAGACTCATAAAATTCCCATATATATAAAAAATTACACAGAAATTTCATGTCTTTATAGGACCAGTGCACCCTCATGCAGTAGACACAATTCCCTAGGACATTCCAACTACATCTTTAAACCCCATTTCCTAAACCACCTTCCCACCTTCCATGGAATTGATTTCGAGATGCCCTACCTTTACGTTAAGGAGTTCAATGACATTGTTGAAACCATATGCCCACCACATCAACTTTAGTCAGCAAAGATGAGGATCTTTCATTTTTCATTAAATAATCGAGATAAAAATCGGCTAAACAATTTGATACCATCACCCATCAACTCTTGGGACCAATTATAAAGAAAATTCTACAAAAAATACTTCCCCCACCACAAAACAATTGTACTTAAAAAGTGCTTCCAAAATGTTTTTAAAAAAGAGGGAGAGTCATTCTACGAAATATGGGAGAGGTTCAAAGACACCCTAAACATGGTTCCACACCATGGTTTTTCAATTCCTGAATAAGTGAGAATTTTCTATGAAGGTTTGGGCATAGGGAACAAACAATTCATTGAAATGATGTGTAATGTAACCATTAAAAAAATCCCAAATGATGCTTATGAGTATCTAAAAAGCCTTGCAGAACAAAATAAAACCTGGGGAACATCACCTTACTCTAAGAAGCCAGCCAAATCTGTTGGAATTCACACACTTAGGGAGGATGAAAGCCTTAGGGCTAAACTCAAAGCACTCAATAAGAAGGTCAAAGAGATATACCTTAGTAATATCCATGATATCCAAACTGTAGACCTTGTTTTCCCAATTTGTGACAAACATGACCACAAAATAGAAAACTTCCCAACCATTACATCTATCAAGGATGTTCTTCTAGGAGGACCACCTATCGAAGTGAATTCCTTAAACTTCCAAAATCCCCAATACCAAAACACATTCAACCTAAGGTATAATGACCACCCAGGCTTCCACTAGAAAGAAAACCAACAACCTAGTCAGCCAAAAGTACCAAACCCCTACCCTATAAAAAAATTCCAAAACCATAACCACTTCCAACCACAACCAATACAATACCAACAACCCATCCAATAACCAAATTATCCTCCTTGGATAAACCAAGAAACACAAGGCCCTACTCAATCTATCTATCTTCTAATCCTTGAGTATTTGTGTAAAAAAATGGAGAAATTGTACTCAGAAGTCTCATTCCTTAAACATGAACTAAAAACCATTAAAACTAGGAAGGAACCCATTCCTACTCAGGTGGTACCATCCTCAACATTAAGTGGAGAATCCAGTTACACAAAAACCGTTCATGAACAACTCAAAGTAGTGACTATTTAAAGAAGTGGGAAATCTAGTGAGAAACCTGAAAAATCTATTCCAGAACCATTAAAATCTTCAACAACGTATGAAAATGATGAAGAACCACCCATATATTCTAAAAACCAATGAGAATGTGAAGTAACTACAACCACAGAAAATAATAAAACAACCTTATCCCTTCCCTAAATGCATGAGAGGAAAACAAAACCAAAACTGAATGAAACTTTGAGGGAAATATTCCCTCAAGTTAAGTTGAACATTCCACTTATCGATGAAATCCAAACCATTCTTGTCAACTCAAAGTACCTTAATGACTTTTGCACTTTTTAAAGTAAATTTTCACATAAAAACCAAGTCCTTTTGGCTACTAATGTGAGTACTACTATTTAAGGGACCATTCCCCATAAGTTAAAAGATCCAATATTTCCATACATCAATGTTGATTTAGGAGAGAACAATGTTGTCAAATCCCATTGTGATTTGGGAGCCAGTGTGAACCTCATTCCTTATTCCTTGTATTTTTAGTTTGGGCTCAAAGAACACCAACTCACATCTACCACTCTTCAACTTGCTGATCATAGTGTTCGAGTTCTTAAGGGTATCTTAAAGGATGTTTTGGTGAAAGTTGAAAATTTCATTTACCCAGTTGACTTTATTATCCTTGAAAATCACCAAAGCTTTGGTCCTAAGGAGAAAACCCTCATCATCCTTGGTAGTCCCTTCCTTGAAATAATCAACTCTGTTATCCGAGTCTGAAATGGGAACATAACCATCACCTTTGTAAACATGAGTCTAGACTTGAACATATACAATGAAAACTATAAAATTGGGGATGATGAAGAGATACATGAGGTTAATCGGATTGGTAGTGTTGATATTGAACTCAAGGAACATCAAGGGATTACTAAAATATGTTTAAGTCAAGAAGAGATTGATTTTCTTTGTTCACGTGAGGGAAATTTGTCTCCTTGGATTGAATCTCTTTCAGATAGATCTATTGATGATTTTATAGAATCACCAATCAATGATAACATGGGTGAAATCAATAACATTGAGTCCATACTCATTCATGACACTACTCTAGCTAATTTAGTTGATGAAAATTCTATTCACAAGGAACCAATTCTATCAAGAAATCTGAACAAAAAAACTGAGTTCAATATAAAGTCTCATCCTTTCTTGGAAAGTGATGACCAATATGATCTCAAATTTAAGGTCTTAACTTTATCAATCAAGTATGTGTTCTTAGGGCACAATCGATCCATTCTTGTTTTCATTTCTTCCTCTCTTGAATCCAATCAAGAGATGATGCTTCTGGATGTCCTAATAAAGAATAAGAAAGCAATTGGATGGACCCTTTGTGATATTCCTGGGATTAGCCCACTCATTGGAAATCATAGGATTTTTCTTAAATCTGGATTCAAACCATGTTGTCAACCTTAGTGGAGACTTAATCCAAATCTTATATATGTGGTAAGGAAATAACTTCTTAAGTTATTGAAAGTGGGTATCATCTACCCCATAGCTGAGAGTGAGTGGGTAAGCCCAATTCAAGTTGTCCCAAAGAAAGCTGGAGTTACTGTGATCACCAATGAGGATAGTGACCTTCTCCCCACAAGGGTCAGTAGTGTATAGAGAGTCTGTTTGACTATAGAAAGATCAACTCTTGTACCAATAAATACCATTTCCCCTTTCCCTTTATTGATCAAGTCCTCGAGTGAGTGGCGGATCATCAATTCTATTACTTCCTAGATGGATTCTCTGGGTATAATCAAATCGAGGTATCCTTATAGGATCAAAGAAAAACAACCTTTACTTGTCCATTCATCACTTTTTCCTTCAAGCGCATGCCATTTGGGTTATGTAAAACTTCTAGTACCTTCCAGTGGTGCATAATGGGAATCTTCTCAGACATGGTAGGGGATTGTTTAGAGGTCTTCATGGATGACTTCTCCATCATTGGGGATACTTTTGAGGGATGCCTTATGAATTTTGAAAGGGTTTTGTCAAGATGCGAGGATAAGAATCTCATCTTAAACTAGAAAAAATTCCGTTATATGGTAAAGGAAGGAGTTGTTATAGGCCATCAAGTATTTGGTATTGGGATTGAAGTTGATAAAGCTAAGTTCGACATCATTTTTCACCTTCCCTCTTCTATAATTGTTAAGGAAGTTAGGTCCTTATTAGGACATGTAGGATTGTATAGAAGGTTCGTTAGATAATTTTAGCTATATTTCCTAACAACTTTGTGCTCTTTTGGTGAAAGATGCTCCATTTTATGGACATAAAGCTATGAGAAATAATTCTCTACACTCATGTCAACTCTTTTATCTCTACCTATCATGAAATATCTAAACTAGAAACATCCATTTGAACTCATGTGTGATTTGAGTGACTTTTTTGTTAGAGTAGTATTAGGTCAATTGTGTGAGAAAACTCCATGTGTCATTGCTTATGAAATAAAATTCCTAAATGATGCACAAATCAACTACACCACCCCTGATAAAGAGTTTCTTATTGTTGTCTTTGCTTTAGAGAAATCCAGGTCCTATCTCTTAGGATCACCCATCATTGTATTCACTGACCATTAAACCCTAAAATACCTTTTCCAAAAACAAGATTTCAAGGCTAGATTGATCAGGTGGGTCCTTATTCTTAAAGATTTTGATTTAACCATAAAGGATAAAAAGGGTGTTGAAAATGTTGTAGCAGATCACCTCTCTAGGATGGAAATCAAAGAAAACTCACATCACCTTCCTGTGTCTGATTCATTTTATGCTGAGAACCATTATTCTATGAGTGATTGACCATGATATGATGACATATAAATCCACTTGGTTATGGGTGAAATTCAAAAATTTCTCAGGATCCAAGATAAGAGGAAATTCCTTTCGGATGTCAGACACTATGTCTTTGATGATCCTTACCTCTTAATGTTATGTCCTGATCAAATCATTAGGAGATGTGTTACTGAGTCTGAGAAAGATTCCATTCTAAGATTTTGTCATGCAGAGGCATGTGGAGGCCACTTTTTAAAAAAAACACTACAAAGGTCCTACAAAGTGGTTTCTTCTAGCCTAACCTCACTAAGGATTCCTACTAATTCTGCCAAAGTTGTCCTCAATGTCACAATTTGGATCCCTTACCAAAAGGAATAAAATTCCCATGAATCCCATTCTTATCATTGAAATCTTTTATTGTTGGGGAATTGGTTTCATGGGACCCTTAACAAACTCTAGGGGATACCTCTACATCCCCTTATCTATTGATTATGTCTCTAAATGAGTTGAGGCCATTCCCACCAAGTCCAATGACCATCATATTATGATCTGATTTCTAAAAGAGCACATATTTTCTCAATTTGGAATTCCTATGGATATAATTAGTGATTGAGGAACCCATTTATGCAACCACCCATTCTCTTCACTCATTTCTAAGTATGGGATTCCTCATAAATTTTCCATTTCATACCATCCTCAAACCAATGATCAAGCTGAGTTAGTGCATTGGTAGATTAAGAAAACTCTTTAAAAACTGTCAATACCTCTAGGAAAGATTGGTCCGAGAAACTTATGGATTCCCTTTGGGAATATTGTACAACATTCAAAACCATCCTAGGAATGTCACCATATAGGTTGGTTTATGGAAAATCATGCCATTTACCTACTGAAATTGAGTATAAGGCATTTTGGGAAATCAAGAAAATGAATTTTGACATTTCTTTGGCTGAAGCAAAGAGGAAATTAGAACTTAATAAACTTGGGGAACTCAGGATATAACATTATAAAAATTCAAGGATAAATAAATCTATAAATCAATCCTAACAATCTATGAATATCAATGTCAAAAATTTTGAACTGCGAAAATTTGTGATCTTGTATAGTTCAAAACTTCATTTACACTTGGGAAAGTTAAGGAGTATATAGTCAATTACTTTCATAGTGCATCCGTTGTACCCCCATGAGGCAGTATAAATTCATAATCCCACAAGTGGTCACATTTTCAAGGATAATGGTCATAGGTTAAAACCATTCCTTGAATCATTTGATAAACAGGAAACAAAGGTTGATTTAACTAAGCCAACCTATGAACCAAGAAAAAATTGATAGATTTAGGATCCATGTTAGGCTAACAATGTTAAACAAAAGCTTTGCATGGGAGGAAACCTATGGTTTTCATGTTTCCAATATTTTTGAATCATCTTTATTTTTCAAATATGATTAATGAATCATTTTGATATTTTAAAAAAAATAGATTGTTGACTTGTTCTTCTATAATGAGTATGGATGGGTATGAAAGGGGAGCGCCATATTCATCTGTGTAACGTGATGTGATCCTTGAGTAATACCTTACCCAATAATTTAAAAAGAAGACAATGTCTCATCAGTTCATTTTTTTATGTGTTTTTAGGTTAAAATAAAAATTCAAAAAAATAATTAAAAAAAATTAAAGGACACATCGTAGTTCATGGTGAAAACCTCGTCACAACCGGTAAAGTCGCGGGGACTCAAACTCGGGAATGAAGGGAGATAGGGGACCGCGCATACCACTGACCTATAGCTTATAGTTCTCCCTTATTCTATAATTTTTTTATATATACTTATATTTTACTTTTCTATTATATGTATAAAGATATATATATATTGTTTTGTTTTTTTATTTGTTTGTTTTTTCCTTTTTCCACTAGGGAACTCTACAAGTGACATGGATATCAAAGGACTAAATTGGAGCAGCACGAACTCCAACTTAATCCAATAGGTGACTTTGTTCCATGTTTATTATTTCAAATTCCTTTTAAAACTCCTCTCCTCTACCACTAACCCCTTCTAAATTTTATTTTCTTTTAACATTAAGTACAGTGTTATTCTAAGTTGGGGGTGAAAAAAAAAAGAAAAAAAATTAATTTTGTGTGCATAAAAAATGTGTGGAAGGAAAATTTTCTTTAACCTTGAACATGATAACAAACATTTCACAATTTGAAACTGAATATCAAATAATTTAGCGTTCCCAGATTCTAATTTTAATCCATGTATAATTTCATGAGCATAGATTTTGGAAAGTGTGGCTGTCTAATGTGAAATTTCATCGTTTATATTTTCATCCAAGTAAAAAAAAGATCACAAAACACGTCCTTTGAAAAGTGGGGTATTAGCTTGAGTTCATGGGTCCCCCCTAATAAATATCATAGTTTTTGTGATCATTTTACTTTTAATATGAGTATTCAATAAAAAACAATAAATTTGTGTGTAGAGCAATGAAATGACTTAATGTGTATATTTCAGAACTTGGGGATTGTGACTTCATAGTTTTCTAGACCAGAGTTAGTAATTTTATCTCTATTTGTGGTAATTTGAATTTTTTTTACTGAGTTAACTCGAGATGATGCTCAAGTAAGTGGGCTTTACTTGATGCCCTAAGGTTTTCGAGCCTGCGAGTCATTGGAAAAGTCTTGATACATCGGTTGACTCTTTTGAGTGTAATTTCAATTACCTTGGAAATATTTCAATAAAAAATGAATAATCATCTTAATATTGCAATTTGATTCCACCTATTGCTTCCATAATTTCCCCCTTGAATAAATATGAACCCCCAGGTCCATTGTGATACAAAACACATCCTCAAGATTAATTGATATTGGATGAAATATTGAGATAATTTGAACAAAGTAATGGGCTTGTGATTGGGATATTCTTATGAAACTGTCTTTTATTAAATTATTTTTGAGGTTTTTATAGTTGTTTGGTATAAGGTTTTTTGGTGATCATTGTTTATTAAAATGTTTTTGGAAAATGGAATTCGAATTTCATATTTTTCAAATACATTTTTCTTGGGACTAGAAAAAATCAAGTTGTGGGGTGTGATTAGCCACTGAAATAGGCTAATATTAATTTTTAATATTTATAATTTTCATGAGATTAATTCTTTATAAACATCATTTTAGTGCATTTTACACATTGAAAATTATTTCACATTATGATTGTAATTCTTTGTTAAAGTGCACTATTACTTGGTACATATTTAAACACATCCTACAATAAAAAATGGTCTTGATTTTGTTTTCATATTTTATTTTTAGGTCTCCCATGCTATAAGAAACAATTCATGTTTTGGGAGCACCATAAGATTCACATTAGAAGACCACCAAAGTTGGCCTTGAACCAACAACATTCTGGGAAAAGTAAACTAAACAACATCCAAATAAAGAGACTGTAGTGGCCAATATAAAATCACAATGATTCTAAAAAATTAACTTAAGATATATTAAATCATGGAAAACATTTCATCTAATAGTGACAAGAGATAATTACGGTGTTTTATGGATTTCTAGGAGGCCCGATATGGAGATAAAATTTTGGGCCAGGTTCTGCGGCCTAGAAAAACATCCCACCATTTTGATAATATCTCGCAAACCAAAATTACATTTGGGATGAAATTTTAAAGGAGTTTAGGAGACATCTAGAGCTTCATTTTATTCTTCTACCACTCTAATTTGGTCATCAAGAAGGTAATTTTTACACATCTGTTTAGTGGATGCAAGTTTTCTTTCACTTTGGGTCAAGGGTGGAAAAGTCTAAGTTACATAAGATTTCCACCACCCTAAGCCTATCATACTCAAGTGGGATGACTTTAAATATTGGAGGATAAACCCAAGGCTCCTGAAATTATTATTTAAGGAAGTGTTTTTTGTGGATTTATTCATCTTTGGATCTTTGTTTAATTGTAATATTATGTTATGATTTTGTTGCCTTAAGTTTGTCTTTCTCATGTAAGTTGTTCAATTCACCTTATTTTGTGAATAAAATTTCTTCTTCTACTCTTATTTTGTTCTTATTCATATCATACTGATACCTTTAGTTCAATTTGTGAATTTATTTACACCAAACCTTGTGAAATTATCACACAATAGTGGTGTGATCGTTATTTCATTGTCCTTTTTTACTTCTCCAATTCCTCCCTCATGAGTCTACTTTCTACTTCCATTGAAACCATAGAATAAAAGGAGGGCTAACCCACTTATGTTTTAATCCAAGGGAGTATCAAGGGGATGTATTGGATGTTATTTCTTACTCCACTAATTTCTACTCACTTATTTTGATTGATATTTGTATTTGATGACTTTAAAACTTCTTTGTCCTTTTTGAATTTTAAGGCCACATACCTCAAGTTCTAATATGAACCTTTACCTTGAAGTGCTCAAAAAATTGATACTTCAAGTGTATATTTGATTATTATTAAAGTTTTTAGGTACTAAACCAATAATTGATGATGTTTTTTGATCTTCTTAAATGAACCCATCTAAAATATAAGAAATTGAAATATTTGAAAAAAGAACACATCTAATCCACCCAAAGTGATAACCTAGGATCAAATCATTCTTTTAATTTGAATTCACTTAAGTATATTATTGTTCAATTAAACTCATATAAAATCAACCCAAGTTTTCCACCTCATAGACAAAAATAATTCAAATAATTTACATGTTTGTAGATTACTTCTTAGGTCTCTGAGGATTCTACAAACCAAGCTAAACTACACGTGACCACTTAACCCTAAAAACTTGGGTAAATTTGGGCAACACCAATACCCTACACATAACCTCATATGTGTGTAGTCCTTGTTTTATCAGGTACATTAAAGGGCATGGAGCCATAATGAATTGAAATGTTTCATGATTTTTAGGGATTGGGTATCTAGTGGTGAGGTGGTAGGATATTACCCATGTAACATAAGTTGGTGGTGGTTTTTATAGTTAATAATTTGGTAATTCTTGGATTAAATTAGTGGTTTTAGCTTTTTATTCCTTTGACATATAACTACCTTTATTGGACCCTATTTATTCCATATTTTTATGTCCATTCCATCATCGGGTATGAAATTATAGTTATTGTATCTATTTGGGAGAAATAATTATCTTGTTAATTATAGTTTCCCATGTAACACCCATGATTAAATATATATAGTTGAAATAAACATGAATTATTTGATATCTTTTTTAATATGCAACCTGGATCAAAAATATGACAACCCTAGTCTTTATTATATTTTAATTATTGATTTATTACATAGGAATACTCATAACACAACCCATAATATCGATAATTGAAGTTTATATATGTAATGAGGTACATTATATAAAAGAGCATAAAAAATGGGGTACATCATAATTATGGAAAACTTCCATAACATGATCATAATTTTCCATCATTGTTAAAAGTACATGGGATAACCTGAGGACATATATAAGAATAGAGTATGATATAAATACTAGTAAAGGAATAATGAAATCATAAAATGTAGAAATTATTACATGTTATATAGTAAAAAATTTCATGTTACATAAAAGGGGTGAGAATAATATACATGAATAATTAGAAATTGTATAGCTTGATAACATAAAGGCAACATGGGAATGTGGAAATAACTACAACATGTCATCATAAGAATAAGTCAAGGTTATCCACCAAGAAATCATAATGTAGTTTTATTAGGATAACCTCATTTGCACCATACATGGAATATCATGAGACTAAAACATTACCCAATGCATTGGAGTGCTATATGGGCACACCAATCATAATAATAACATGTACAAGCAAAATTGTGCCACATAGATCATATAACATAAGAACATATTTCATCCCATTTAATCCCAATATTAATTATTGAGGGTTATATACATGGAATTCCAAAATAGATTAATTATAGGTATAACTAGTTGAATACCCTTTAGTATAAATGGGTGTGGTTATACACAACAAAAATGTTTATCATGGAAAATCGTAGTGACATTTTTGCAACGTAACAGTGCTCAATGAAGATTCGTAAAATTGCTTAATGAGAGAGAAAGGGTCATCCCATAACTTATAAGTAAAAATGATAGTATGATAGATATTTAAGAACATAATACAACATTATGTTTTGGTAATTATAACGCATAATAAAATGAGGGTTCTTGAATAAAAACTTTTCATGGAAAAATCCTAGGATAATTTCAGTAACATAACGACTATATATAAAGAAAAATAAAATGGTTTATTGAGATAGAAAGGGGTATATGATTATTTCTACCTAAAATATACAGTATTTTTTAGGTGTAAAAATATATATCCCAACATTTTTAATTGGAAATAAAACTCAAAAAATAAATAAGATGCTTCAATAAATAGAAGAATGAGAGGATCCCTTACTAAATTTTAGCATGTTAGCATCCTTGATAAATGATATAATGTGATGTGATAAATGTTTTATAACATTTAATAAATTTATTTTATAGTAAATTAATCTTAATAAACTCATTAAATCATAAATATTTTAGATTATAAATTTTAAATACAAAGATGGTGCTTGAATAGAAAAGAAGAGAGAGAGGTGTGAAAAATCATAGGACAATTTAGATTGCATAATGGATGTACATAAACGTTAATGGTTGAAATTAAAGATATTTAAAGGGGTATATAACCACATGTATATCAAAATGAAAGTAAGGGGGTGTATAAAAACATAAAAAAACAATAAAAAATGGATATTTAGAGGCATAACATAAAATAGATTCATGAATAAAAAGAAGAGGGTAAGATCCCTTATCTTGAGAGTGTGATTAAAAAATATTGGGAGGATTTTATTGAGAGCCTATGGTAACCTTGGGAGGACCCATGAGAGGGAATTTCTAGGTAAATATGTTCCCCAAGGTTTTTTTTAGAAGAGTAATGGGATATTGTTTGGGTTTATATTAGAAAGGAGAGTGGAATTCATAAATATTTCTCAAACATTGGTTTTGGATTCTATAAAATAAAACAATGAAAACCACAAACCTTCCAATGGGGATTTCCCATGGTTTCTTAAAAAGTGTATGGTTTTAATTATTTTATAATTATGAGTGATATAATCTCTAAAAACCCCCCCTAGAGATATAGAAGTGAGTCATGTTTATAAATAATTGATTTGAAAATCTTATAATACAATATAGGTATGGAAAATTCATAAAGGATTTGTAAAATTAATCTAATAAACTCAAATAACATTATATAAAATGAGAAACAAATATTTTTTCATGGATACCCTTTATATCATTAATTATATCAATATTGGGGAATTATTATGTCATAATAAAAATTGTATATTTATTCTATAATGATTTTTTATTAAAAAATGCGACCGTATCATAAAATTTTGAAAAAATCACCATTGTATAATTTAGACAACATAATTCCAAAAAAAATTATTTTATCAAATAAATTTTATAAATACATGAATTTTCACTTTTAAAATAATATTCAACATTTATTGAGAAATGCTGGTTTTTTCAATAATAGTTGTTTTCGAACCCTTATAGTAATTACATTTGAATTCATAAGAATTATATTATTATTTATATTAAATATGAACTATTTAACAATAATATGTAACTAAAATAAACTTAATTTGAAAAATTATTTAATTATTAAAAAAATTTCTTGTTTAAAACAATATTTTACCCCAACTAAAATTTTTGTTTTAATTCCTCAAAATCTAATTTTTATCAAAATCATTATTTAATAGTTTATAAAGTAACAGAAAAAATATAATCATTATTATATTTAAATTAAAATATACATATCCATACTCTTATGGATAATTTTTTCTAGTCCTTTATAAATTATTTTTATCATTATTTTTCCTATTTTCCTTTTACTGTGGTAATAAATACTCATTATATTTACAATTCATATTGTCTAAAAATTATGTCGAACTGATAACCTAATGATAATTATTACTATTCCAAATATGTAATCCTTTTAAAAAAATCAATTCTTATAGGATAAAGAGTTAAATTTAAAACAAACCCTTTAAGCATTACTGAAAGAGGTTTTTTCGAAAAAATTATTTTTCAAAGAATATATAATTTTACTCTAACACGTTAACTAGTAAAATTCACTATATAAATTTAAATTCATAATGATATAAACATTATCCATATATTTACTTTAAATCATTCCCCATTAGGGGTTATTTTTAATTATTTAAAAAGGAGAAATAATATTCATTTTATAACAGTTTTCAGAAAATTGTGTTTTGAAGCCTAAAAACAAACTTATACTAAAATCAGGTGTAATGACAGTTCAAATATAATTAATTGAATTAAATATAAAAAATTATTATTATTTTAGTTATAAATAAAATAAATTAAAAATGGTATACTTAAATTACTTTATTTATCAAAAATAAATTAAATTTTAAAAATGGGTATTTTTCACTGTTCATTAAAAATAAATATTTTCTGCAAATTCCAATAATTTCACTATAAGTTAATATTGAATTTTTTATCTGAAAAATAATTTTAATTTTATCAGGTAAACTTTACAAATATTAAGGAATTTAATTTCAATATTTTTCAATAAAAATAAATAAAAAACATTTTCGAAGAAAACATATTTTAAGGAATTAAATGACTGTAATAAAAAATGACTACTTATTTTCTAAGAATTTAAAAATATATTTAGTTTTAGTTTGAAATATATATATATACATATATATATATATATATATAAATTTAGATTATTCTATTTGTATATTAAAATTTAATAGATATTTTAAAAGCGTCGTATTTAAATAATCATTGTTTTTTTGGGTTTGGTGATATGCATTGCATACGCTATAAAAAAAATCACTATTAAAAAATTATGGAGTTACATTCTTCCACCTTTTAATAAATTTAATTCCCCCAATTGTTTCTTGATCTTGGTATGAAAAGTTTTGAAACATTAAAATCTCAGTATTAAATACTGACATTGAAAAAAGGGTTAAAAACATCCACTTAAAAAGAGATAAAGGGGAGTACAAAGGTCATCACATAACTAGGTTTCCAAGTAGGGGAAAATTAGTAGGATGTAAAAATATAGACATAAAACAATAACAACTAACACCCAAAAAAGTATAGAGTGATTAATAACATGGATAAGAGGTATTCAATGACTAAAAAATGATAAATCTGTGATGGGTGAAAAGTCCATCAATTCATAATTTGCCAAAATTTTTATTTAACGATTATTTTCCTAATGTTAGGGGATTATTTTACCATTATAAATGGAACATAAGAAAATAAACATTATTTAAAAGTTTAATTTCATTCATTAATCAATTTATACTTTAATATTATCTATATCGAAATGAAAAATATTCAAGATGAATGTTTTTATGCCTGGAGAAGTTGAATAAGATTATAATGAATGAAAAAATGCAGCAAATAATAATATATTTCTTCTATATTTATTAATAGAAATATGGTTATCATAATTTAATACAATACTAAAAATCAATAAATTTTAATACATTAATCTCAAAATTTCAATATAAATCACAATGGTTTTTCATAGATCATTCCTTAAATAAATACCCATATATCCCAAATGACACTGATAAAATTTTCTTAAATAAATGTTTTAACTTCAAAGTTTTTCTCATAGATTTCATCTTACACCACTAAAAACATGATAGCAGTCTTCTCTAATAATACATTATATTCAATAAAATAAAATATCACTTGAGATATAATTAATCACTTAAAAATCAAAAAAATATCATGTAATATGATTCCAAAAATATCTCTAATCGTGGTTACCTTCTGTCACGACCCGTCATCGGGGCGCATGTCGTGACTACCCCAAGCCCGCCTTCCATAGGCCAGGGTCTGGCGAATAGCACCAAAGGCTTAAATCCCGATAAAAGGGAAGGCATTGCCTTTATATAGTAAACAAACACAACAGAGTATGCAAGATGAAGTAAGCACAAAGTAATACTGAATACAAAGTAAGTTCTTAAAGGTAAATGGTCCAGAATACAAACCTAAGTGAATGTAATGTACAACTGAAAAACTAGTACAACTTCAGTAAAGTAAAACAGCAACCACCGAGTCGTCCTCTAGGAATCCCACCTGAAGGGTGGGTACAGATAGTCTCCTCGGCACCTTGGGTCCGTCCGTCCACTCCGTATACGTCATGTCAAGTGTTCCACCTCTGGGTACCGTCCAGCTCCACAAGTCTCTACCACGATCAGTGTTGTCCGTCGTATGTATCCAACACAATGTAGTGCGGGCATAGCCCATGCAGGGGTGAGTATAACAATACTCACTAGGGACCCTGAGACCCCCGAAGGTCTCCCAGAATCCATGAAGGATAAACCACAAGAAAAGATACAATCATGAAGTATCAACCAACTATACTTAGGTATATTCCCATACATATACCTAAGTCATCAATCCAGTTCAGCTCCAACTATCGAGCCCAAGCACAACCCAATCCACACAAGAAAGAAGTCAATCACATCCATGATAATGATTGAAAGTCAAGACTCAGCTCACACGGGTATACTACTCATGAAGAGGGGCGGAGATGATTAGATGTAGCCTATAAATCATCTCCTCTGCCAAACCCACATATGATCCTAGTATAGAAGTCGTCACTGCCAAACCCACAGAGGATCCAAGTACAGTCGTCACCACTGTCGAACCCACGGAGGATCCAAGTACAGCAGTCGTCCCTGCCGAACCCACGGAGGATCCAAGTATAGTCTTCATCACTGCCAAACCCAAGGAGGATCCAAGTACAGTGTTCATCATCATCAAAACCACAGATGATCCCAGCACGGTAGTCGTCGTAGTCGCAGCAAGCTCTAGGGTTCCCGCACACAGCACACTCGATTCTAGGAGGGTCCGCTCCTCGATTCAAGGGGGTCGATACATTAATTATAACAATGTCAGTATTTTATGTATCCAAAAGTTCTATCTTGTCAATAGGAACTCAACGTGATAGACGGCGCGTCAATCGGATGTCCGGTCTGAGAGATATTGGAATTTCCATTCCATGGGCCCGGTTAAAAATACGCTCATTTATAACCCAGAATTTCCCACAAAGTAGTCCAAAACTCACTTAGTGTATCACAAAAGGACCGCCTCGTCTCAAGGGTCCTAGTGTCATAGATGGTGCAATGATCGGATGCGTAGTCTTCGAGTTATTCACCTTTAAGTGAAAACGGGCACGGCTCGTTAAGCCAAGTGGGCCGACAGGTCGGGTTAACCCAATTTTGGTGGGTCCGACCTGACAGGGGTGTCAGACCGGCCCATAGAAATGCGCAACTCGACCCGAGGGGCGCGACCAAGCCCGACAGGGCGTGGCCCGGCCCGAGGGGGTGTGGCCCGGCCCGAGGGGGCGTGGCCCGGCCCGACGCAGCCCAACCCGGTGCAGCCCGGCCCGAAGCAGCCCGGCCCGGCCGCGGCTCGGTCGGCTAGCCACACGGTCCGAGGTAGGGGGCGCGGCCCCACGGCTACGCGAACTGGTGGCTCTAAGCGGTTCTTCCATCCTCAACTGGCCGACCGAAGTTGGCCGGCCTTCTTGGCGGAAGCGGCCCGCACGGGCGGGCCGCGGTTCGTCCGGCGCGGTTCCCTCCCAGCATCGTGGCCCTCCTCCGCCCGGCCGTCCGACGGGCCGGCCAGTTCTTCTGCTGAAGCGGCCCATGGAACATGGGTCGTGGTCTTCTGCAGCGCAGCGCTGTGGGGTGTTGTGGTTCCTCCTTTCAGCCCGGCCAACTATGGCCATTTGGTTCTTCCATGGTCGAGCGGCCCGCTGTTGCGGGCCGTGGTTCTTCCGCACGCAGCCAGCGCACGGCCGCCGCTTCTCCCATCATCACCTCTTTCAATGCGCCTCGACCGCAAACAAAGAGACTACGAAGGGTCATCGGGCCGTGTACGTTTGGCTCGCGCCCTCCGCGTTAAGGGGTAGTAAATGGACAAGGATAAACAAGGTAACACGAAGAATGAATAACAATTTTATTCAAGTAAAATTGAAGTAATCCTCCCAACCTTGGAAAAGCTTCGCAGTAGTCGAGCGTCATGGATGACGGTGTTGATTACGTCGTCGTTCTTCGTGGAATTGGCGTTCTTCATCGAAGATAGTGTTGTTCTCCGTCGAAGGTGTTCTTCATCAAAGAGGTTGGTGTTCTTTCTTTGAGAGGAGAACCCTTCTCTATTTTTCAAGAGCTCCCACCAAATTCCAACACAACAGGTGCCCCATAAAATAATAGCTAAGCTATTATTTTATTCACACAAGTAATTCAAAATTCAAACAAATTAATTTAATTAATTGAAGAGTTAGAATTCATTGATTAAAATTTGTTGGTAAACATTAAAGAGGGGGAGAGGGAGAGGAAGAGTTCTCATAATTAAGGGGGGTTGTCGCAATAAAGGAAGGGTAATTAATTGGGGAGTTTGAAGAGAGTTATGGGAGATGAAAGGTTGGGGCTTTTTTGGGCCCCACCTCCAAAATATCCACACAAGTGAAGTCAGGTGGGTTTGGTCCCCACCAATAACTTCCCATGGGAGGAAATAACTTCCATAGATATATGAAATTGTTCTAAACAATTTTATTTATCTTCTTAATCAAACCCAAATTTTTAACTTTCAACCCGCATAAAACGCAAATGCGGTAAAGGTCCCCTTAATCAATTACCGGCGTTGTGAGTTCATCGGTGTCCTCGAATTTCAATTCTGAGCAGCGGTTCAAAAGATAGAAAAACTCGTACGTATGTTTACTGAACGTACTCGAACAAAACTTCAGAAATTTATTATGGGCACACCGGGCCTCAGAATCAAGTTCCGTCAGAAGCCACAGACTTGTAAAATTCCAAAGAATTTAATACAAAAAAATTTCCTTGAAATTTCTGGGTCTTTAAATTACTCCCACCTCAGGGCTTTACGTCCCCGTAAAGCTAAAACATTTACTAGGGGAACAAATGAGGGTACTGAGCACACATTTGAGCCTCCTGCTCCCAGGTGCTCTCCTGGAGGTTCCTGTGCTGCTCGTGAATGTGCACCAGAGGAATCGACCGCCCACATAGGACCCGCTCCTGTCGATCCTCGATCTCCACCGGGACCTCCATGAATGTCTCCCCGTCATCGATGTCCAGTTCCTCGTGATCGATGATGTGTGATGGGTCATACACGTATCTCCTCAACTGAGATACGTGGAAGACGTCGTGCGCTCAGTGAAACAGAGGTGAAAGGGCCAGGCGGTAAGCCACCTCGCCTACTCAGTTGAGGACCTAGAACAGCCCAATGAAGGGCAGAGATAACTGGCCACCCCGGCCAAATCTCTGTAAACCTCGTCGAGGTGAGACTCGTAAGAAAATGTGGTCTCCATCCTCGAACTCCAGTGGTCTCCACCTCCTATCAGCATAGGACTTCTATCTGCTCTGTGTAGTCTTCATCCGATCTTGGATGATCTATACCTTCTCCTCTGAACCATCTCTGATCCTATGAGTGCTGACTCCCTAGGGTTAGTCCAGCACAGAGGTGATCTGCACGGTCGGCTGTACAATGCCTTATATAGTGCCATCCTAATGGTGGAGTGGTAACTATTTTTGTACGCAAACTCCACCAAGGGTAGGTGATCCTCCCAGCTATGACCAAAGTCAGGGACACATGCACGAAGCATGTCCTCGAGTGTCTGTATGGTCCTCTCATTCTATCCGTCCGTCTGAGGATGGAAGGCGGTGCTCAGACGCAGTTGCATCCCAAAGGCCTCATGAAACCCCTTCTATAGTCGGGAAGTGAAGTGAGCATCTCGATCGGAAACGATAGATGATGGAACACCATGAATTCGTACGATCTCCTAAATGTAGAGACGTCCCAAGCTCTCTACTGAGCCCGGCTCTCTGATTGGTAGGAAGTGGGCCGACTTGGTGATTCAGTCTATGATCACCCAGATATAGTTGTGTCCTCTAGATGTACGTGGAATCCCCATCAGGAAATCCATGGATATCCTGTCCCAATTTCACTCTGACACCTCTAAGGGTTGTACCAAGCATGCTGGTACCTGGTGCTCCACCTTCACTTGCTGACAAGTGAGGCATCATTAAACGAACTTTGCTACAGCCTTTTCCATACCCGGCCACCAGTGCTGTCGTCTGAGGTCCTGATACATCTTTTCCACTCCTGGATGTACCACTAGAGGGGAAGTGTGGAACTCCCTCAGCACCTCCTCCTATAGTGAAACTGGTACCATAGTATGACCCCTGAAAAGATGATGTGCTTCCCTCCTTCAGAAAATCCATCAGGTGCATGCCCTGAGGATATCTGAGCACGTCACGTCTCATAGTCAACGTCCCCACACTGTGCCTCCCTTACTCGCTGAAGAAGTGGAGGAGTGACTGTTAGAAACTGAAGAAATGCTGCTCCTCCTCAGTAGTCGAGTAAATAAGTATGTCGTCGATGAAGACTATGACAAAACGATTGAGGTAAGGCTAGAAGAACCTGTTCATGAGACTCATGAACACAGCTGGTGCATTGGTTACGCTGAAGGGCTTAACCAAGAACTCATAGTGTCCATACCGACACCTGAAGTTTGTCTTCTACACATCCTCATCTCGAACTCTGAGCTGCTGATAGCCTGACCTAAGTTCTATCTTCGAGAACCACCGTGCTCCCTTGAGCTGATCAAAGAGGTCGTCAATCCACAGGAGTGGGTATTTGTTCTTCACGGTCACCTGATTCAGGCGACGGTAGTCGACACATAGTTACAAGATCCCATATGCCTTCTTGGTGAACAAAATCGAAGATACCCAGGGTGAAACAGTGGGTCGGATAAATCCCATCCCTTGCAAGTCCTCCAGTTGTACCCGCAGCTCACAAAGCTCAGTGGGAGCCATCTGATATACTGTAGTAGATATAGGTGTTTTCCTGGGGTGCATGTCTATGTAAAAGTATACCTCTCTGTGAGGAGTTAGTCCGGGAACGTTGTCAGGAAAAACGTCCGCATACTGATCCACCACAATAGGAAAACTCGGACTCCACACATCAACTGCTCCAAGGATGAGACTAGCCAACTACTGTGTGATCGGCTGCCCTCTTCTCTGTGTAAGTCCATCCTGCGCTGCAAAGGCTCCCTTCTCACCGGTGAAGGTGAACCTACTCCCATCCGTGCGGACACACCATACTTGGCACCTAATGCAGTCGATCTGATCATGGACTATAGACAACCAGTCCATACCCAAGATGACGTCGTAAGGCCTTGACGCCGCTACAAGAAGATCCCAGCTGAAGCTCTTGCCTCCTAGAGTAAGCTCACACTACCGGCACCAGTGCGTAATCGTCGAGTCTGCTCCCGTAGGAGTCTATAGTTGTAAGGATCGAGCCAACAGCTCCATCGTAATCTTCGAGCTCTGAATAGGGGTAGCGGCAATAAAAGAATGACTCGCACATGTGTCTATAAGTACTGAAGAAAAGGTGGAGTAGACACGGATAGTACCTCGAAACATTCTTAGAGCCCTTGGGTCACACTCCTTGACGGCATGCAGCTACTCTCTTCCCATGCCCTTCAGCTCCACGAGCCTAGAGGGGACTATAATGGTGGGTGGTTGTAACATGTCAAAATGTTCACCACCTCATGCTGCTCTCCTAGATCTACTTCCACGTTTTTTACCCTGCAAATTCATTTGGACTTAACATACCTAGCTTAGAGGTTCGTTCTCTAAAGCACTGCTCACATCGTATTCATCAAGTACCAGGAATGGTCGGTACGCTTCGATGAATACTCAACTGCCGATATGTCATCCTGCCGATACTGCATAAGCTCTAGAAAACTCTCAGCCTCCTCCTCATGCCAGTCCTCAGCTGCCTGTGGGTCGGGCTCGCCTCGGAACTTGAGGGATGTCTGGTACTGAAACACTTGTAAGGCACTAAGCCTATAAGTGTCCTCTATCGGTACCACCGGTAGTGTCTGCTGACCAACGGGCAGTGATATAGTTGGCACAATGCCCGAAGGTACCATCTCGGAAAATGGTCCAAGTTCTGAAACCTCATCACTATGCGGACCATCCTCATGGTCACTCACTGAAAAAGTTTTGTAGATAATATCACCATCTACTCCACTGGTGTCTCGACTAGGAGAAAAACTGTATCCATCACCTCCAGCCAGCCCTCAGCTACATGGGAATCTGACTCGCCTCGAAACCTCAGAGGCTTCTGATACTGGAACTCGTAAAGTGCACTCAGTCGGTGTGCACCATCCTCCAATGCGACTGGTGGTATCTGTTTCCCAACGGGTGGTGGTGCTGGTGGTACACCACCTGAAGGTGCCAACGTAGAATGAGAGCCCCAAACCGGATCCTCGTCGCTCAGTGGGCCGTCATCGTGTACTCTCTCGGGAACCCTAGCTGGTTATCTTCGCAGCGGCATCCTGATAAAGAACAGGTGCTCCATGGTCAAACAGTATACCTGGTGAGCTAACACAAATTAATCACAAAGAAAAAATTTGAAACACACATTAAATTAGTGTTTTCGTGCACTGAGTTAGAAATCAGAAGTCAGGGTCCTAGTGTATGGATACGTCGGTCGCCGCACCAACACTGGACTCCCTGGACTGAAAACCACAATCAATACTCTTAACACTATTGCTTCACATAAAATAATGATCAGAGTCCTGAGTTCTGCAGTAGAACCAACTCCTCTGATACCAATTTGTCACGACCCATCCTCGGGGATCGTGTCGTGACTACCCCAAGCCCGCCTTCCATAGGCCAGGGGCTGGAGACTAGCACCAAAGGCGTAAATCCCGATAAAAGGGAAGACATTGCCTTTATATAGTAAATAAACAAAATAGAGTACGCAAACTGAAGTAAGAACAAAGTAATACTGAATACAAAGTAAGTTTTGAAAGGTAAATGGGCTAGAATACAAACCCAACTGAAAGTACAGTACAACAGAAAAACTAGTACAACGACAGTAAAGTAAAACAGCACCCACCGAGTCATCCTTCGGGAATCCCGCTTGAGGGGTGGGTATATATAGTCTCCTCGGCACCTCGGGTCCGGCTGTCTGCTCCGTATACGTCACGCCAAGTGGTCCACCTCTGGGTACCATCCAGCTCCACAAGTCTCTACCATGATTAGTTTTGTCCGTCGTCTCCATCCAACACAATGTAGTGCGGGCATAGCCTGTGCAAGGGTGAGTATAACAATACTCAGTAGGGACCCCGAGACCCCCGAAGGTCTCCCGGAATCCACGAAGGATAAACCTCAAGAAAAGATTCAATCACGAAGTATCAACCAACTCTACTTAGGTATATGCCCATACATATACCTAAGTCATCAATCCAGTTTGGCTCCAACTCTCGAGCCCAAGCACAACCCAGTCCACACAAGAAAGAAGTAAATCACACCCATGATAATGATTGAAAGTCAAGTCTCATCTCACACAGGTATAGTACTCATGAAGAGGGGTGGATATGATTAGATGTATCCTCTGAATCATCTTTTTTGTCGAACCCACATAGGATCCTAGTATAGAAGTCGTCGTTGCCGAACCCACGGAGGATCCAAGTACAGTAGTCATCACTATCGAACCCACGGAGGATCCAAGTACAGTCTTCATCACTGCCAAACCCATGGAGGATCCAAGTATAGTGGTCATCGTCGTTGAACCCACAGAGGATCCCAGCATGGTAGTCGTCATAGTCGCAGGCAGCTCTAGGTTTCCCGCACACAACTCGTCCGATTCCGGGAGGGTCCGCTCCTCAATCCAAGGGGTTCAATACCTAAACTATCACAAATTATGGATTTGATGTATCCAAAAGTTCCATCTCATTAATATGAATTCAACATGACAGACAGCGCATCAATCGGATGCCCGGTCTGAGTGATATTGGTTTTTTCATTCCAGCAGCCCGGTTAAAAATACGCTCATTTCTAACCCAGTCTTTCCCCAAATTCATCCAAAACTCACTTAGAGTATTGAAAAAGGACCGTCTCGTCTCAAGGGTTCCAGTGCCACAGAAGGATCATCGATCGGATGCGCGGTCTTCGAGTTATTCATCTTTAAGTGAAAACGGGCCCGGCTCGTTAAGCCAAGTGGGCCGACGGGTCGAGTTAACCCAGTTTTGGTGGGTCCGACCCGGTAGGGGTGTCGGACCGGCCCGATGAAATGCGTAGCTCGGCCCAGCCTGAAGGGGGGCGGCCCGGCTCGGCGCAGCCCGGCCCGGCCCAGCGCGGCCCGGCATGGCGCGGCCCGGCCCGGCGTGGCCCGGCCCGGCTATGGCTCGGCCGGCTGGTCAAGCGCTCTTAGACAGGGGCACGACCCCCTGGCTGCCCGAATCGGTGGCACCGCCCTCCCTAACCGGTTGTCTGAATCCGGCCGGCCTTCTTGGCACAAGCAACCCGCACGGGTGGGCCGCGGTTCGTCCGGCACAGCTCCCTCCCAGCACCGTGGCTCTCCTCCGCCCGGCCAGCCGACGGGCCGACCAGTTCCTCCGCCGAAGCGTCCCCGTGGAATGTTGGATGCGGCCTTTCGCAGTGCGGCGCCGTGGGGCTCCGCGGTTACTCCCTTCGGCCTGGCCGACTATGGTCGGTTGGTTCTTCCTTGGTCGAGTAGCCCGTAGTTTCGAGCCGTGGTTCTTCTGCACGTGGCCGGCACACGGCCGCCACTTCTCCCGTCAACGCCTCTTCCAATGCGCCTCGATCGCAAACTAGGAGACTACGGAGGGTCGTTAGGCCGTGTGTGTTCGGCCCGCGTTCTCCGCGTTAAGAGATAGAAATTGGCCAAGGATAAACACGGTTTCACGAAGAATGAAGAACAATTTTAATGAAGTAAAATTGAAGCAATCCTCCCTACCTTGGAAAAGCTTCGTGGTAGTCGAGCGTTGTGGATAACAGTGTCGATTCTGTCATCATTCTTCATGGAATTGGCATTCTTCATCGAAGATAGTGTCATTCTCCGTCAAAGGTGTTCTTCGTCGAAGAGGGTGGTGTTCTTTCTTAGAGAGGATAACACTTCTCTATTTTTTCAGAGCTCCCACCAAATTCCAACACAATAAGTGCCCCCATAAAATAATAGCTAAGCTATTATTTTATTCACACAAGTAATTTAAAATTAGAACAACTTAATTTAATTAATTGAAGAGTTAGAATTCATTGATTAACATGTGTTGGAAAACATTAAAGAGGGAGAGAGGGAGAGAGGGAGAGGAAGAGTTCTCATAATTAAGGGGGTTGTCACAATAAAAGAAGGGGAATTAATTGGGGAGTTTGAAGAGAGTTATGGGAGATGAAAGGTTGGGGCTCTTGTAGGCCCCACCTCTCAAATATCCACACATGGTAAGTTAGGTGGGTGTGGGCCCCACCAATAACTTCCCATGGCAGGAAATAACTTCCATATATATATATAATTGTTCTGAACAATTTTATTTATCTTCTTAATTAAACCCCACTTTTTAACTTTCAACCCGCATAAAACGCAACTACAGTAAAGGTCCCCTTAAGCAATTATCGGCACTGCGAGTTCATCGGTGTCCTCGGATTTCAATTCTGATCACTGGTTAAAAAGATAGAAAAACCCACAAGTACGTTTACTGAACGTACCAGAACAAAACTTCAGAAATTGATTCCGGGCACACCGGGCCTCGGAATCAAGTGCCGTCAGAAGCCACAGACTTGTAAAATTCTAATGAATTTATGAAGAAAAAATTCCTTGAAATTTCCTGGTCTTTACAGCTTCCATCACATAGACCTCCAAAAAATTATTAATTATTTTACACATAGACATATAATACCAATAAACTCTATGTTTATCCCAACATCAAACACATATTAAGGGTTATAAATCCCATAATCATTTATTTTACAAAATATCACCATATCAAAAAATCACTTTTATTTGATATCTATAGCATTAAATATATGTTTCAAATACTTAATGGAAAACTATTGTGGAAAAGTACTAGGTTTTTCATGATTATTATACCCATAATTTTCATCATATACTAATTCTACAACCTAATTATCAAATAGTAATACATAAACACTTAAATACTTAAACTTCAATATTTTTCATAAAATATTTCCTTCCTTAGTCTAGGATTTAACCCGTAAAATAGTATATTGAATTAGATAATGCATGTATTCTCCACACAAAAGACATTGAAAAAAAGGTGTTTTAGGATATAATTTTTTCCCTTCCATTATACTCTATTTTTTTTATTGGAACTATCAACTTTATTCCCTATTTTCCCAAACATAAAACACCTTTGAGTAACCTTGTCACATTCCACTTGGTTCTACTTTCCACATTTTCAATATGAATGAAAATGAATATTCTTTACTTTATCACCATTATCATATGAACATTTTTTAGATTCCTTCCTCCACTTATTTTTTTTCTTTTTATAGTCAATTATTTACTAATAATGAATTTTGATTTTTGATAGATGGTTTGTAATAATAAATACATGTCTTTCTTGAGATCCCATCATGTTGGGCATCTTATTTGGTAAATCATGTCATTTCTCATAACATTAAATGTTTACTCAATTATTCATATTTCCAACCATTAACTAGAAAAAATGTAAAATTATGGATCATTACATTAGACACAAAAACTGGAATCCAACAAATTAAAAGGTATATTTAATAAATGACATGTATTTTCTTAAATAATGAATTACTAGTCTTAAATCTATGTTATGCATTATCTATTTCCTAACATAGGATCTTATGGTAATTTTCTTACATTAATATTGGTTTGTTATGTTATTGATAATTCAATAAATCATATCATCTAAGAGTCTCAAACCTAGTTTGTAATAAGGCTCATGTTAGTGCACCATTTCCCAATCAAGTCTAACTCAATTTGGTTTTTTTAGGGTTGTTACCCCTAAATTTATTTATAAGGCCCTGGCCTTAAACATTACTTAATATTGAATTAAATGAATAATTCACTTTTAGTATGTTTTCAGGTTTAGAGTTTTAGATAATTGGATCATAACTTTTACATCTCAAAAGATTACACATTAGACACTTCTACAAAGTTTACCTTTTTTTTACAAAACATAAACTCTTAAAAAAGGAGTCATGTCTAGTTCCATGTTTAAGATAGCATGAATTTTCCTTGATCCCATCCTTGACCCTATTCCACATTATGTCCTGTGAAAAAACATTTCAAAAAAACATGGGGTGAGCATAAAAATCTTAGTAAGGGACACACAAAGAAATAAAACTGTTAGTTTTTCAAAACATCAAGTAAACCATGAATACTTTATCAAAGTAACACTTTTCACCTTTAAGAAGTAGTAAATACTCTTCACTGAATAAAATATAATTACTTACCCTTTTTTAACCAAAATATTACCATAAAACCCATATAAATAAAACATAACTTTTAAAGGTAACTTGGGACATAAACATACTTAAATGGAATAACCATGCGGTCGACTTCCACAGATATCACTAAATGGAATAGCCATAAGGCCGATTTCCATACCCAATGCATTGGAGGTTATAACATAACCACCCATCCTGGTATTCACGGAACCACCTGTCATATGGTTTATCACGTAACCACCCGTCAAATGTCCAAGTACCATTATAAAATCATAAGACATAAAACAAAAAATAATGGAAAGAAAAAATTTCCACATTTCAATCACAATAGATCACTTAAATATATTGACATAACAAATTCATTATAAAAACGATTTTCAATACCAAAATACATAAAAGAGTATATGGTATTTATTTCATTTTAAAAAACATTATAGCTTGTTTAGGAATACAAAGACCAAATAATACTCGCGGCGGCGGAAAAGGTCGTTGTCACCGCGTACATTAAAAGAAACATTTCTTTTTGTCGTTTAGTAAAACTCTTCTTAGAAAAAGATTCCCTTTTAATGAAATTAAAAGTCAAAGGTGTTTTATACAGCGTATAAAATAAAGTTGTGTATAAAACAAAATATGCCTCAACGTAAGGAGATTGAGACGAAGTCTCATACCTCGTGTCTGACTTGACTCGATCGCTCTTTAATCTCTTGAATAATAAACTAGTGTTAATTTCTACTTGCTTAAGAACCTTTTTAAATATTACTATTCCTTTTATATAACTTATTTCCATGTTATAAACATTTTGTAATCATTTAAGTTAATAATGTTCGTTTTTTCGATATCTGGTTCTTAAGTCAAAAATGGACTTCTTATAATTACATGTTGTTCATGTGGTCAAAGGTTCATTATATCCAGAATGATATTCATGATTTGGATATCATATATATCATATATATCCATCATATACATGTATTTATAATAGTATATAACATTTAGAGGTAAGAAATGAAATGCACCGTTCATGGACATGGTAAGCCGTACGTAAGCATAAACGCTACTTTCATTTCTATTTAATATTTAATGGAGTGAAATAATAATGATATAAAGGTATATTATAATTCCATTATAATATCATATATAATATCATTAAATCCATCCTTTATATTTCCCAAATATGGCATTAACGAATCAAATCACTTTAATGGGGCGGTAGTTCGCACTTCCTAAAATGAAGATATCACGTTTACCCATAATGGAAACTATAAAGGTATTCCATAAATTAAAAATACAGGAGCGTAAGGAAAACATAAACATAATATATATAATATATAAATATAGTGACATATTAATGGCCACCATGAAAGGTGTTAAACGAAGATTGAACAATCATCGTTTCATGAGGCAGAAATTCGCCGACCACAGAAACAGTATATTCTTTAACCATTATATGAAGGTAGGTGTAAGTGTAGCTTGAATCCTTCTCATAAAAACATCCTAGTATATTTAATATACTGGTGTTGTTACAAAATAAAGGAATAAAAAGAGTTTAGAGGGTTGGAGAAGCAAAATAAAACAAAATAACACAAGTGAAGACATTACCTTTAAATCGGGTAACTCCTCTTGGTTTGAACCAAACGGGTTTCTTGAAGAGCTTTCTGCCTAAAGTAAGGCTTCTAGGATGAAGAGAGGGATGTGGAGAGATAAAATGAGCAGAGATTGGCCGAACCAAAGGCTTTATAGGTGTGGGTAAGGAGGTAAAGGTGGGGGGCTTTTATAAGAGGAGAGGAGGGGCACTCTTGGAAAGTTATAAAATGTAACTTTATTATATAATGAGTTTCAGATTTTAAAGGTCCCAAAATTATACATTTCGAGGATAAGGTGATAATATTTAGAAATACACACATACAATAGGTTTTTGACAAGTTTAGGTCTTAGATTTTACATTATCTTTTCATTTTATTTAAATCGTTAAATAATGAGGTAATCGTTGTGTCATCATGGTGTCATAAATAATTTAATTTATTTCATTGTCTAAAAATTATAAAAAAAATATCATCATGTAGGAAATCTTTTTATCTTTCTAATTAATATTTATAGTAAAAAATATGACTTTTATAACCCCATGTAAAAATTGTTTTTGTAAAACAATACATGTTTGTGACATTTTTATTTTAACTTTAAATAAAAAGTTATTAATGTCATGTTCTTACCCAAGTGGATCCATGGGGTCCCCAAGTTGACCCATGGATTGTCTTGGTCGGCCATGACACATCCAATAGTGGTAAGACATGTGTCAAGGTCATTTCATATTATTATAACATTATCTTTACCTTAAATTACACTAATTATCTCTAATCGTGATTAATAAAACTTAAAAGTTACTATTCACCAAAAAAATATTTTAATCCCATTGAACCACATTTTACATCCTAATGACAACCATGTATGTCGGATTTTTGAAATTCAATTCACAAAATTGGTAAAGTTTCATTTAAACGAAAAATCAGTTTTTTAACTACCACTTAGTGGTTTCACTATTCATAAAAAATTGAAGCTTTTCAGAAAAATACCAAAAATTCACCCTAAGCTATATTTAAAATTCTGAATTCAAAAATGGTGTCTATTTTACAAAATTCAAAACATTTAAGTTGCATTAATTAATTTAATAATTAATTCCCGCTGTCAAAACAAATAGCGTGTTTTTATAAAACAATATATATCAAAAGATTGACACTAGTTTAAGTCCAATTTCAAAGTGAAATTAATTCCAATGACCAATATTGGACTAAATGGTAAAAATATATTCTAATTTAACTTTAAAACCAATTCAAAAATAATCTAATCATATAAATAAATTATATTAAAAAGAGGTTTTGAATTAAAATACAACATTTTTCACTATTCCTTAAAAAATGAACTTTATCGAAAAAATATCAAAAATTTACACAAAGTAAATTTTGATGACCCAATTCTAAAGAAGAATTTTATTTAGTCCAATAGAATGTATAAGAGTGACCAAAACTATATTTAAAGAGGGTTCTCCATCAAAAGGCGATAAGTCGACCTTTTAGTGAATATTAGAGTATCTATGCCTAAAATTGAATTCTTTTCTTATTTTAAGCCTTTATATTTTATTAGATAAATGTAAAAACATTTAGCAAACATATATAACCATATTTTAGTTATTTTTATTCATTCCCGCCAATACAATGGTTACGTGTTAACTACCATTTAAAATAATATTATTATATTACTAGTGTGCAACGTAAGATTTCAAAGAAACTCGTTGTTGCGTATCAGGTACGCTATCAAACATAGAAACCCCATTAAAGTAAAATTAATATTTAATTCACAAATATTAATAAATATGAAAATGTATTATTCTTTATTTACCCGGTATGTTACATCCTTCCCCCCTTTTGGGAATTGCGTCCTCGCAATTTTATTCACTTATCAAAATAAGTGGGGGTATTTATCCCTCGTAGCATTTTCAGATTCCCACGTTGCCTCTTCAACCATATGGTTTTTTCCACAAAACCTTTACCTGGTGAATTACCTAATTCTGCAACACTTGCTCTCTATGGTTAAGAATCTAGACTGGTTGTTCTTCAAAAGAGAGATTCTCTTCCAACTGAACTACCTCTGGGCTCAAAACATGATATGGATCTGGCATATACTTTCTCAACATCGAAACATGAGAAACATTGTGTACCTGGGAAAAACTTGGAGGTAAAGCCACTCGGTAAGCAACTGATCCAACTCTCTCCAGAATTACATAAGTTCCAATGAACCTTGGACTCAGCTTTCCTTTCTTACCAAATCGCATCACACTTTTCCATGGTGAAACTTTGAGAAAAACATGATCACCAACCTCGAAAGATAGATCCTTCCTCTAGTTATCCGCATAACTTTTCTGCCTGCTCTGAGCTGTTCTCATGTGTTTCTGAATCAACTGAACTTTTTCTGCCATCCCTTCTACCAATTCTTGTCTCATCAGCTTCCTTTCAACCACTTCATCCCAAAAAGCTGGAGTTCGACACCGCTTCCCATATAATGCCTCAAATGGAGCCATCTATATACTGGAATTAAAACTGTTATTATATGAAAATTAAACCAAAGAAATATGTTGGTCCCAAATTCCCTGATAATCCATCGAGCAATCACGTAGCATATCCTCCAAGGTCTAAATTGTTCGTTCTGACTGCCCATCTAATTGAGGATGAAAAGCTATACTAAAATTTAATTCAGTATCCAATGACTTCTAAAGGCCTTTCCAAAAGTTAGAAGTGAACCTTGGATCACGATTAGATACAATGGAGAGGGGAACTCCATGTAACCTGGCTATCTCTTTAACATACAACCTAGGAAGTTGATCTAGAGACAAAGTATCTCAAATAGGAAGGAAATGAGCAGATTTAGTCAATCGATCAACTATAACCCATATTGCATTATTACCTCGAGATGTCTTTGGTAATCCCACAATGAAGTCCATGGATATATTTTCCCATTTCCACTCCGGCACCGGTAATGACTGCAGCATCCCTTTCGGTAACTGTCGCTTTGCTTTAACCTGCTGAGAAGTCAAACACTTCATAGTAAAATCGGCAATATCTCCTTTCATTCCATCCCACTAGTAATACTCCCACAGATCTTTGTACATCTTAGTACTGCCTGGATGAACTGAAAACGGGGAACTATGAGCCTCACATAACAACTCATTCTTCAACTGTGAATCACAAGGAACACATAATCTCTTCCCAAACCTCAAAACACAATCATTATCAATGTTAAATTCAGGCAACTTACCCTTCTGAACCAGCTCTACCTTTTTCTGCAACCCACTGTCTTTCTTCTGCGCTTGCTTAATTCTATCTGATATAGATGATCTCACTAACACCTAAAACAAAACAGAAGAACTTCCTTCACCAAAAAAGTATATGCCAAAGTTCATAAAATCAAAAACCAAAGGATATCATTCCAAACATAGCATGGTTAATGAAGCATTACTTTTTCGACTCAAAGCATCATCCACTTTATTTTCTTTTCCCAGATGGTAATGAAGTGTATAATCATAATCCTTGATTAATTCCAGTCATCTCCTCTATCTCATGTTCAATTCTTTCTGAGTTAATATATACTTTAATCTTTTGTGATCAGTATATATTTCACACTTTACACCATACAAATGATGCCTCCAAATTTTAAGAGAAAAGAAACACCATCTAATTCCAAATCATGTGTAGGGTAACTTACCTCATGAGTTTTCAACTGACGTGAAGCATAAGAAATTACCTGATCATTCTGCATAAGGACACAACCAAGTCCCTTCAACGAAGCATCACTATAAATAACAAACTCACCATTCATGGAAGGAAGTGCCAAAACTAGGGCATTCACCAATCTTCTTTTCAACTCTTGAAAACAATCATCACATTCTTTTTTCCAGATAAACTTAACACCCTTCCGAGTTAACTTAGTCATTGGACTAGATAACCATGAAAAATTTTCAACAAACCTCCAGTAATAACCTTCCAAACAAAGAAAACTATGGATCTCAGTTACATTTGTGGGTCTTGGCCATTCTTCAACAACTTTTGTTTTAGCAGGATCAATAGTTATGCCATTTTTTGAAACAATGTGACCATGAAAAGAAATTTGTTGTAACCAAAACTCACACTTTCTAATTTTCCATATAGTTTCTTTTCTTTTATGGTTTGAAAGATAACACTTAAATGACTTTCATGCTCCTCTTAACTTTTAGAAAATACCAAAATATCATCAATGAAAACAACCAAAAACTTATCCAAGAACTCATGGAAAATTCTATTCATAAGGTCCATGAATACAGCAGGTGCATTGGTTAACCCAAAATGAAAAACTAAAAATTCATAATGGCCATATCTATTACAAAACGCAGTCTTCAGAATGTCTGCTTCTTTTACTTTCAACTGATGGTACCCCGACCTCAAGTCAATCTTTGAAAAATACTTAGCTCCCTGGAGCTGATTAAACAAATCATTGATATGATGCAAAGGATACTTATTCTTAACAGTGATATCATTCAAGTCTCTATAATCAATGTAAAGTCTCATTGAATCATGTTTCTTTTTAACAAACAAGACAGGATCACCCCATGGTGATGTGCTAGGTTGAATGAAACCTTTATCTAATAACTCCTGCAATTTCTTCTTTAACTCTAAAAGTTCAACTTGAGCCATTCGATAAGGGGGTTTTGAAATTGTCTTAGAATCATGAACTAATTCAATAGTAAATTCAACTTCCCGAGCATGAATAATACCAGGCAACTCATCAGGAAAAACATCAAGATACTCATTTACCACTGGCATATCATTAATCTGAACAGTTCCTTTATTTTCAACAATATATGCAAGGTAACATTCATTTCCATCTTTTACTAGTTTCTCAACTTCCTAATATGTTATCAAAAGCAAGGGATCATTCTTTTACAAAAACTAAAAATCTTTCTAAAAAGAAACCTCTTTAGCTCTATAGTCAATCTTAGCATGATAAACAGAAATCCAATCCATGCCCAAAATAACATCAAACTCTACTAGAGGCAAAACAATAAGGTTTGTAGGTAGATTATTTCCGCACACAAGGATAGAAAGGTTCTTATAATTTCTTTTTTTCTCAATGTTCCCTCTGGGTGTTTTTACCATATGTTCAGGATTCATATCTTGATATGGAATTCCCAATTTACTAGAAAACTTCTCAGAAATGAAAGAATGTGTAGACCCTGAATCAAACAACACATTGGCATAATCTGAACAAACAAACAGTGTACCTGATACTACTTCATTCGATGGCCCAACATCTGCTGAAGTAGTTGCAAAGGATTTCACTACCCCTTTTTTCTTGTAGTCTAGCTGCTTTCCCCCCATTGAGTTCTTCGTTAGACACTCATTTTCATAATGACTCATTTCATTACACTTAAAACATCTTACCACTGGCTTTTCATTTCCTGCTTGATCATCTTCCTTACAGTTATGAGCAATATGACCAGACTTACCACACCGAAAGCACTTTCCAGACTTGGATAAACATTCTCTAGGATTCATTTTAGCACACTTCTCATAGGATGGATATTTGGTTTTCTTACCTCCTTGCTTATTTGATGAATTCTTCCCCATTGCCTGCCAACTGTACCTCTTATTTTGTTGTTTTTCAAAGAATACCTGATCATTGGAAAACTCCATTTTCACCTTCTCCGCACATCGAACAAGTTTTTCATAACTTTTAAACTCACGAGAAGCTAATGCCCTTCCATAATTTGGCTTTAACCCTAAGTAAAAATGGTTGATTTTACTATCAAGATCTCGTATGAAATTTAGATCATAACTTTCCAGTCGAGTGAACTTCGCTTCATAAGCAGCCACTGAGTCATCCTCCTGCCTCAATTCTATGAATTGTTTTTCCATCCTAAGATGAACCACCTTAGGAAAATATTTCTCAAGAAATATACCTTTGAATTCATCCCAATGAAGATCATCAATATCATCACTATCCCTGATATTTTTCATCATCGACCACCACTGATCAGCTTCACCTTCAAAATGGTAAACAGCAAGACTAACCTTTTGATGTTCTGAACACCCCATGACATCAAAAATCTTCTCCAGTGCTTTAATCCACTCTTCTGCTAGTATAGGGTCAGATGATCCTATGAATGAGGGGATGTTGCCTCATGAAATGTTCCACCACTGACATGTTCCTCTATGGTTGATCTAGATGATCTCATGCATGGATACCACCACCATTTATAACCTGAGTCAATTGTGCCATCACTGCAACAAACTGCTTAGTTCTAATTCCGACCATCTCAGGTTGCTGATTTGGAAGGTTGTCTTCCTCCTGATGTCGTCCCAACATAGATGTCTTGTTTCCTCTGTGGAAAACCATTCTGAACAAACATGTCTTAGATGAAGCAACATGGTCATCTTCAAATGCTATATCATTTCAATTTGACCATTAAAAAAATATTTTTGGATAATCATTTAATAGAATTCTAACTCCTAAAGTTGTCTAAACCGACCTTTGATACCAACTATAAGGCTCCGGCCTTAAACATTACTTAATATTGAATTAAATGAATAATTCACATTGAGGATATTTTCAGGTTTAGAGTTTTAGATAATTAGATCATAACTTTTACATCTCAAAATATTACACATTAGACACTTCTACAAAGTTTCCCTTTTTTTATAAAACATGTACTCTTAAAAAAAGGAGTCATGTCTAGTTCCATGTTTGAGACAGCATGAATTTTCCTTGATCTCGTCCTTGACCCTATTCCACATTATGTCCTGTGAAAAACATTTCAAAAAAACATGGGGTGAGCATAAAAAGCTCAATAAGGGATACACAAATAAAGAAAACTTTTAGTTTTTCAAAACATCAAGTAAACCATGAATACTTTATCAAAGTAACACTTTTCACCTTTGAGAAGTAATAAATACTCTTCACTGAATAAAAGATCATTACTTACCTTTTTTTAACCAAAATATTACCATAGAACCCATATAAAGAACATATAACTTATAAAGGTAACTTGGGACATAAACATACTTAAATGGAATAACCATACGGTCGACTTCCACACATATCAATAAATGGAATAGTTATACGGCCGACTTCCATACCCAATGCATTCGAGGTTATAACATAACCAATCATCCTAGTATTCACGGAACCACCCATCATATGGTTTATCATGTAACCACCCATCAAATGTCCAAGTACCATTATAAAATCATAAGACATAAAACAAAAATAATGGAAAGAAAACATTTCCACATTTCAATCACAATATATCACTTAAATATATTGACATAACAAATCCATTATAAAAACCATTTTCAATACCAAAATACATAAAAGAGTATATGGTATTTATTTTATTTTAAAAAACATTAAGGCTTGTTGAGGAAGCCAAAGACCAAATAATACTCGCGGCAGTGAAAAAGGTCATTGTCACCGCATATGTTAAAAGAAACATTCCTTTTTGTCATTTAGTAAAACACTTCATAGAAAAATATTCCCTTTGAATGAAATGAAAAGTCAAATGTGTTTTATACAGCGTATAAAAGAAAGTTGTGTATAAAACAAAATATGCCTCAACGAAAGGAGATTGAGACAAAGTCCCTTACCTCGTGTCCGACTTGACTTGATCGCTCTTTAATCTCCTGAATAATAATCTAGTGTTAATATATACTTGATTAAGAACCTTTTTCAAGCTTACTATTCCTTTTATATCACTTATTGTCATGTTATAAATATTATGTAATCATTTAAGTTAATAATGTTCATTTTGTTGATATCTGGTTCTTAAGTCAAAAATGGACTTCTTACAATTACATGTTGTTCATGTGGTCAAAGGTTCATTATATTTAGAATTATATTCATGATTTTTATATCATATATATCATATATATCCATCATATACATTTATTTATAATAGTATATAACATTTACAGGTAATAAATGAAATGCACCGTTCATGGAGACGGTAAGCCGTACGTACGCATGAACGCTACTTTCATTTCTATTTAATATTTAATGGAGTGAAATCATAATGATATAAAGGTATATTATAATTCCAGTATAATATTATATATAATATCATTAACTCCATCCTTTATACGTCCCACATATGGCATTAACAAATAAAATCACTTTGAGGGGCGGTAGTCCGCACTTCCTAAAATGAAGATATCGTGTTTACCCATAATGGAAACTATAAAGGTATTTCATAAATTAAAAATACAGGCGAATAAGGAAAACATAAACATAATATATATCATATATAAATATATTGACATCTTAATGGCCACCATGAAAGGTGTTAAAATAATATTGAACAATCATCGTTTCGTGAGGCAGAAATTCGCCAACCACAGAAACAGTATGTTCTTTAACCATTAGACGAAGCTGTGTGTAAGTGTATCTAGAATACTTTTCATAACAACATCCTAGTATATTGAAGATACAAGTTTTTTTAAAAAATAAATTAATAAAAATGGTTTAGGGGGTTGGATAAGAAAAATAAAACAAAAGAACACAAGTGAAGACATTACCTTTAAATCAGGTAACTCTTCTTAGTTTGAACCAAAAGGGTTTCTTGAAGATATTTCTGCCTAAGTTAAGGCTTCTAGGATTAATAGAGGGATGTGTAGAGATAAAATGAGTGGATATTGGCCGAACCAAAGGCTTTATAGGTGTGGGTAAGGAGGTAGAGGTGGGGGGCTTTTATAAGAGGAGAGGAGGGGCACTCTTGGAAAGTTATAAAATGTTACATTATTATATAATGATTTTCGGATTTTAAAGGTCCCAAAATTATATATTTCTAGGATAAGGTGATAAGAGTTCGAAATACACACATCAAATAGGTTTTTAACAAGTTTAGGTCTTAGAGTTTACATTATCTTTTCATTTTATTTAAATCATTAAATAATGAGGTAATAGCTGCATCATCATGGTGTCATAAATAATTTAATTTATTTCATGTCTAAAAATTATTAAAAAATATCATGATGTAGGAAATATTTTTATCTTTCTAATTAATATTTATAGTTAAAAATATGACTTGTATAACCCCATGTAAAAATTGTTTTAGTAAAACAATACATGTTTGTGACATTTTTATTTTAACTTTAAATAAAAAGTTATTAATGTCATTTTCTTACCCAAGTGGATCCATGGGGTCCCCAAGTTGACCCATGGATTTTATTGGTCATCCATGACACATCAAATAGGGGTAGGACATGTGTCAAGGTCATTTAATATTATTATAACATTATCATTACCCTAAATTACACTAATTACCTCTAATCGCGATTAATAAAACTTAAAAGTTACTATTCACCAAAAAATTATTTTAATCCCATTGAAACACATTTTACATACTAATTACAACCATGTATGTAGGATTTTTCAAATTAAATTCATAAAAGTGGTAAAGTTTCATTTAAACAAAAAATCAGTTTTTTAACTACCACTTAGTGGTTTCACTATTCATCAAAAATTGAAGCTTTTCAGAAAAATACCAAAAATTAACCCTAATCTATATTTGATTTTCCAAATTAAAAATGATGTATATTTTAAAAAATTAAAAACATATAAGTTGAATTAATTAATTTAATAATTAATTCCCGCTGTCAAAACAAATAGCTTGTTTTTATGAAACAATATATATCAAAAGATTAACACTAGTTTAAGTCCAATTTCAAAGTGAAATTAATTCCAATGACCACTATTAGATTAAATGGTAAAAATATATTCTAATTTAACTTTAAAACCAATTCAAAATATAATCTAATAATATAAATAAATTATATTAAAAATAGGTTTCGAATTAAAATACAACATTTTTCACTATTCATTAAAAAATGAACTTTATCGGAAAAATACCAAAAATTTACACAAAGTAAATTTTGATGACCCAATTATAAAGAAGAATTTTATTTGGTCCAATAGAATGTATAAGAGTGACTAAAACTATATTTAAAGAGGGTTTGCCATTAAAAGTCGATAAGTCGACCTTTTAGTGAATATTAGAGTATCTATGCCTAAAATTGAATTCTTTTCTTATTTTAAGACTTTATCTTTTATTAGATAAATGTAAAAACATTTAAGAAACATATATAATCATATTTTAGTTATTTATATTCATTCCCTCCAATACAACGGCTACGTGTTAACTACCATTTAAAATAATATTATTATATTACTAGTGTGCAACATAAGATTTCAAAGAAACTTGTTGTTGCGTATCGGGTACGCTATCGAACATAGTAACCCCTTTAAAGTAAAATTAATATTTAATTCTCAAATATTAATAAATATAAAAATGTATTATTCTTTATTTACCTGGGATGTTACATTATTAGTGAAGGACCCACATCCACTCGAATTATCTAGTAAGGTATATATTTTCTTGTAATCCACTTACTCCATGCATTACCACAACATAGGGATGTTTTCCAATGTGTAGTATTATCCCTAAGGATTTTAAAATAGTTTTCTAATCCTAATCCAAATAATACATAGACTTTTCTTTGATACCAACTAAGACAATTGTTGTCTCTATTACCCAATAATTCATGATTTATTACATAAAAAATAGAAATAATAGAACCTGTAAGATCGATATTTCTAGTATATTTGGTTAATTAGTTATATTACATAATAATATAAAACATGGGTCGCATCATAATTTTTGAAAAATTCCTTTACATGATCATTATTTTCCATCATTCTTAAAACTGCATGGGATATCCTATGGACATACATAAGAAATGGGTGATATATAATGCCAACCAAGTGAATAATCAAGTGAAACATAAATAAATTATGACAGGATATATAGTATGAATTTAAATGGTTCATTAAAGGTGTGATAATCATGAACATGAACAAAAAGTCCTGATATATCATGATAACTTAAAGGAAACATGGGAATGTGGAAACAACATTAAACTTCACATAAAAATAATAAGACAAGGTTAACCACTAAGACATTATATCATGGTGTTCTTAGGATAACCTCCCATGATCTATACATGGAATCTTCTGAGACTAAAGCATTACCCAATGCATTGGAGCATTATATAGGCTCATCAATCATAATCTTATCAGGTACAAGAATACATGTTTCATATAGATCATATAACATAATAACATATTTCATCACTTTTAATCCCATGATTTATGATTGTGGGATATATACATGGGTTTTCCCAATAAATTAAGTATAGGTATTATTAGTTGAATAACCTTGATTGAAAATGGGTACATGTATACACTTAAAACATGTTCAATAAAGAAAATTGATGTGACATTTCGACAGTGTAATAGCAATTCATGATGATTTAAGAGATAGAGGGGTCTTCAATCACTTGAAAGTCAACAAGAAATTATGAGTGATATTTAATAACACAATAATACATGAATATTTTTAAATTAATAGGCATAATATAAGGAGTTTTCGTGAATAAAAACAAGTCATGGAAAAATAACAGGATATTCTCAAGAACATAACGAAATTATATAATGGTTCATAAAATAGTTTAATGATATAGAAACATATCTCACATTAATTATAAAAAAATTGAATGTAAGTGTTATATGGAAGAAAATATCCCAGCATTAGGAATTGGAAATAAATGGAATAAAATAAAGAATATAATTTAATATATATGATAAGGAGATGATTCCATTATATTTTTTAGTATATTTTTTTTAACAGGCCAAACCCCATATTTTTATTGAAAACCTAAACAGAAAAAAAGAAAAAGAAAAAAGAAAAAAGAAAAAAAAACACAGATAGTTCTACACAGGATATCAAAGACCTCTTCATGTGGATCCAAGTTTTTTCCTTATCTTGTCAACAATTTTGCATTCTTTATCACGCAAGGCTCCCCAATTCATTCCTCAACCTTGACCACATCCACAGCTTCTGTTCTGAAGGGTCTACAATTTCCTCTCTTGTCGAAGTAGACCTTCAATGTCTGAGTAGTCCAAATCAAATTCCTCGGGTTACGATTCATCTTTCTTCCAAACTACTTGGACACGTCCCCACCCTTGATTTATAGGATGACAGCCCCATTCCCAGGTTTCCCAATGTTTGTCCAATTCATCTTTAACAGCTGATTGAAACATCCCCTTACCATTTGTCTCCTCATTATGAATGAGATTATCTTCTGATAAGGACACATTAGGAATAGTAGGATCCAGCACAACCATGTAAGAGTATCCATTTACAGAGGAAACCTCCTTTGATTGAGCCAAAACAGGTGAAGAAGAAGCTGTCATCTCCATATTTTTTATAGCTGAGTTGTTTGAGAGAGCCACATCCTGTGAAGTGTTTCCAGGATGCAAATCCAAATCTACAGGTTTAACTAGACCTATAGGGGAGTCATTTGTGTTGTGAAATTGTGCTAGAAATGGGCATGTCCTAGCACTAACGTGGACAACAGAAGAGGAGGGGATCTTAGGAGGATCACCAAGTGTACTGGACACATCCACTGCCCCATGAGCATTAAAGTCTTCCTCCAATAAAACTGCACATGCATCAAGTCCTTCAATGAGTTTTTTCTTACCTTTTTTTCCTTGAAACTAAGAATTGCCTTCCTTCCCTAGCTCCACAATATCAGCCCATGAAGTTTCAGTGTGACCCATGGAGTCTGCAGTAAGTTCCACCAGTCTGACCTCACAAGGGCCAGGCAATTGATCCATGAATTTTTCTTTTTCTTGAATCTGGTGACTCAGAGGAGCATCCATATATAAAGAAGAAGACTTCAATGATTTAATTCTTTTAAATCAAGAGGAGTTATTGTGTCCGCGAATTGATCAGAACTCACAAATGACATTTCTCCTACAATTTGAGAGTTCATGACCAATTATCCTACATTATGGAAAGAACCTAGGTATATTTTCAAACTCAATTTGAAACTCAATATCCTCATCATCTGTAGAGAGAAAAACATTATTGGTCAAAGCGGGACACATGTCCACTTCTACCAAGAATCAGGCATAATTCCTATATCTTGCTACTTTAGTTTCTTTATCTATCTTTATAGGAATACCAATAGAAAAGGTAGTATCATATAAAATCAGTGGGTTCTAAAGAATCCAATTATGACTGAAAACCTTAACCCATACCTGATTTTAAGAATTACCAATTTCAGGGGGGTTGAATTTTCGGTTCCATTCTTGAATGTGCAGAGCCCTCAGCCTAAAAGAGATTGCCTTTAAAAATTATGAGAAATTCACTATTGGGTTATTTTAATATGATGACTCCAAAAAAATATTTTTTTTATCCAAATAATATTATGAATATGTAAATTTTCACTTTTAAAAAAATAGTTGACATTTATTCAGAAATAATTTTTTTTACAATAATAGTTTTCGAACCCTTATAACAATTCTATTTGACTTTAAAAAAATTGTATTCTAATTTATATTTAATATATACTATTTAATAGTATTATTTAACTAATAAATATTTTATTTGAAAAATTATTGAATTAATAAAAAATTATATCTTGATTAAAACTATATATTATCCTAACTACAATTTATGTTTTATTACCTCAAAATCTTTTTTTAAATCATTATTTACTCATTTATAAAATTATAGAAAATAGAATTTTTATTATATTTAAATGAAAATATAAATATTCACACTCATAGGGTTACTTTGTTTCTAATCCTTGTTAAATTATCTTAACCCTTAATTAACCTATTTTACTTTAACCACGGTATTAAATACTAACTATCGTTACTATTAATATTTTCCAAAAAAATAGGTTGAACATATTAACTAATATTAATTAGGATTATTCCAATTATTGAATCCATTTTACCAAAATCAGTTCATATAGGTGGAATAATTTAATTTGAAATAAAACACACAAGCATGATTGAAAGAGTTTTTTCTAAAAAATGAGTTTTAAGGTAAATATGATTCTACTCTAAATCAATAACTACTAATATTCACTATATAAATTAAAATAAATAATGATATATATGTCCTTAATATAATTAAATCAAATAATTCTTCAATAGGGGTTATTTATAACTAATTAAAAAGTATAAGATTTATTCATTTTAAATCAGTTTATAGAAAATGTCTTTTCAATCCTAAAACTAAAGTCATACTAAATCATTATAATGACTAAAAATTAAATTTTTATTATTTAAAACACTTTTAAATAAAAAGTTAGAAACCATGTGTTTAACCACAAAAAGAGATAACATATCCATTGAAAGAAAATTGAAGTCTACCAGAGTTAATCTCCCTAAATAATTTCTAAGAGATGGTGGATACCAAAGTGTTTAGTTCCTCTAGTATTATATCTTTAAATTCAAAGTCCAGATTTTCCCAGGACTAAATGTACTTCTCTAGACTGGTCTTTCTATTATTTAATCCCCTAACAAGAATCAGGACCTCCTTGTTGATATAGGTGAATTTCTCCTCATTTAGGGTCACCCTCAGTGACCACCCCATCATTTTAGCAGCTTCATCTTTAACTGCATTGACTAGAAATACCTATTTGACCATGTATTCTTCCAAACTCAAAATCAAGTCCATGTATTGATCACACACACCACCTAACTTATACTAGAAAATGTCCTTGTTATCTATCTTCTTGGCATTTAAGTTATTTATTGAAATATTTTCTATTGGAGGTGGTAGAGAGGAGTAATCCTTCCTCTATTTCTACCTCATATTACTCCTCAGGATTGGAGGGTCACCTACAACAAAAATTGGCACTGTATTCACTGGACTTATTCTTGCAGACCCTGTCTGGATTGGCCTGGAACAAGTCTGGTACATCAATTTCCAAACCTTCCAATGTTAGGCCTTCAAATCTATTTCTCACTTGTAGTGAGGTAATATTCACTGGTTTAGAACACCATGTATTTCCAAATGAGTTTTTATTATCCCTATCTTGGACATTCCCCCCACATTCCCTTGTTGAACAAGGCTCTAATGCCTGAACTTTAGATCTCAACAAACGAAGAAGAACTGGCAGGGATCCCCTCTCCATTAACCTACTTATCACATCCCTCCACCTAAGCCACAACATCATTACTCACATCTCTTTGGAAATCTTTAGAAACATTATTCTAGACAACACCATCACACACTATGGCATTATCACTTTTGTTATGAGTATTACGGTTTGAAGGACCAGCCAGGTCCTTTCTCAACCTGTGAAATGGTGCATCCTATTCAAGAGATACCTTGAACTCAGAATTCAACACAAAATCAGTTCTCTTAGACTGACTAGGATGCTACTCAGCCTCATCTAATTTTCAATCAAAAATAAGCCTCACACAATTAACACCCAAAGGGATGTCTCGAGCAGAAAAAACCTCAACTAGGGCCAGCTTAGTTTGAGTAGCGGTCGATCCAAATTCTTTCCACATTGCACTCATGCATGCCTTCACTCTGTGTCCCAGTTTCTTACACAAAGAATAGAAATCATACCAAGTTTAAAAAATAATAGGTCATTTATACCTAAACTCATCCCTAATAGTGATCTAGAAAAAATAAATATTTGGATTCGACATATCAACCTATAAACAGATTCTAGGTGAAATTTAATGATATACGACTCAGGTTTGACTATTCAAACAATGAAAATGACATAAAATATTTCCTAGAATACAGAGAATCTAAGGGATTTCAAATGTTAGAGGTATTTTTTGAATCTTTACACAAACCTACATGGAAGAATAATATCACTTCATGTGATAGTCGTATGACCATTTGAAATGAAGAAATTGAGACCCTTTTTAGGAATGAGGGGTATTCGACCAAGCCAAAATAAGATCCTCCTCCAAAGAAAACCGGATCAGGATGCTTTTAGAATCAAGAAGTATTACTATTGTATGCTCTTGGAGGCCCCATTAATTAAAGATGAAATGGTCTAAGGCATCCACTGACGGTCGTCGTAGCTTGAAATGAGTGATTAGAGTCAGATTCAGCAAGGAAGAAGGTTCAATGAACTTCCAAGTCGAGATCGGTAATTTTATAGCTCCATTGAAGAAGTTTGGAACCTTCAGTCTGAGATATATCTAAGATAAAGATAGAATAAAGTTAGGGTTTTAGAAGGGGTAAATGGAAGAGGTCTACCACCCTAAATGAAAAATCAATATTTGTCAAAAAATAAAAAATTTCACCCTAAGTATTTTTTATATGTTGATATAAAAATGATTTTAATTGTAGGCTGCTTCACCCTAAGTACCTTGTCAATATATGTAATTTGACTTAGCCCAAGCAGCCCTTGAGATCTATCTCGATAGATTTTGATCCCTAGAATGTAGGCTGCTTCACCTAATTCTTTCATGGAGAAGCATTCATTTAACCAACTCTTAACTGATTGTAAGACTTGCACCTCGTTTCTCATAATTAATATGTCATCAACATATAATACTAGGAAAATTATGGCATTCCCTTCAACCTTTTTATAGAAACAAGGGTCGCTTTCATTTTTGACAAAACTAAAATCTCTTATGGCCTCATCAAAACGAATATTCCATGATCTTGATGCCTTCTTCAATCCATAAATGGATCTCTGCAGCTTGCATACTTTATTGGAATTATTTGACTTAACAAACCATTTGGGTTGAGTTATATAGACATCTTCAACAAACTTCCCATTTATAAAAGCAATTTTGACATCCATTTGACAAAATTCATAATCATGAAAGGCTTCTATTGCAAGAAATATTCTGATGGATTTAAGAATTGCTACTGGTGAGAAGGTTTCATCATAGTTAATACCATGATGTTGTCTGAAATCCTTTGCAACTAGTCTTGATTTAAAGGTATTAACCTCACCATCCATGTCCAGCTTATTCTTGAATATCCATTTGTATCTAATGGGTTTTACATCAGCTAAAGGGTCTACCAAAATCAAAACTTGATTTTGGTACATGTAATCCATCTCAGAATTCATGGCTTCTTTCCATTTAGCAGCTTCTTTTCCTTCTACTGCTTCCTTGTAGGTTAGAGGTTCATCATCCTCAAGGAATAATGTGTCACCTGACTTGGTGACAAAAAAATCATAACGCTCTGGTTCTCTAACCTCTCGTGTAGACCTACGCAGTATCTGTGTCTCAAGAACAACTTCTTCTTCCACTTGTTCTTGTGGAGATTGTTCCTCTACCAACTCTTGTGCATCTGGAGAATTAACTTCATCGAAGTCAATCTTTCTCCCACTATTTCCAATATAAATGTGTTCCCTTTCTAGAAATGTGGTGTATCTTTCCATGATGACATTTCTATATAAAGGGTTATATAGGTAGTATCCTCTAGTTTCCTTAGGATAACCTATAAAGATGCACTTAGTGATTCTGGATGCTAATTTGTCACTTGTTAAAGTCTTAACAAATGCCTCGCACCCCCATACACGCATGTGTGTCAGGTTGGGTTTCTTTCCATACCATAACTGATATGGAACCTCATCTACAACTTTATTTGGTACTCAGTTAAGGGTATATGATGTTGTCTACAAGGTGTATCCCCAAAAGGATAAAGGAAGGGTTGCATGACTCATGATTGATCTGACCATGTCAAGCAAGGTCATATTCCTCCTTTCACTAACACCATTCCATTTTCATGTATAAGGAGGAGTGAGTTGGGATACTATCCCACACTCCTTCAAGTGATCAATGAAATCTTGGTTAAGATATTCTCCACCTCGATTTGATCGAAGTGCTTTTATCTTCTTACCAATTTCGTTTTCTACTTTATTTTGGTATTCCTTAAATATCCGAAAGGGATCTGACTTATACCGCATTAAGTAGATATAGTCATACCTACTATAGTTGTCAGTAAAAGTAATGAATTATAGAAAACCACCCATTTCCTCTACTGGAAATGGACCACATACATCAGTATGTATTAATTCCAGCACTGCATTGGCTCTTTCTCCCTTTCCTGAGAAATGTGCTTTGGTCATATTTCCTTGTAAACAAGATTGACATACATCTAAGAGTTTTAACTGTATCGAGTATAGATACCCTTATTGATGTAATCTTTGTAATCTCTTCTTGTTTACATGAACAAGCCTGAAGTTCCATAGGCGGGTGATATTTGAGTCATGTTGGATGTTTTTGTCATTGATTTCCATTACTGAGTTTTCTAGTTACAGCATATATAAACCATTGTTAATATATGTCATACCATAACATATGTTATCCCTATAAAAGAGACAAAATTTATTTCCAAACTTGAAATAAAAACCCATAGTGTTTAGACTCGACACATAGATAATGTTTCTGGTAATAGAAGGTACATAATAGTAATTGTTTAAAACTAGATCCAAAACAGATGGCAAGGTTAAGTGATAGTCTCCCACTGCCAAGGCTTCCAGAATTGCACCATTTGCATCTCAGAGATCCACTTGACCTTTTTCAATCTTCTTGAACCTACTTGGTTCCTGTATATGAATACAAATGTGTGAGCCACATGTCGTATCCAATACCCAACTTGTAGATAAAGATAGATTGCATTCAATGACAAAAATACTTGAAGTAGAAGCATCAGCTTTCTTCTTCTTCCCAGCTCTTTAATTCTTCTTCCAGTGGAATTTCTTGCCACATCCAAAGTATACATCTTCCTGCTCATTACTTTGCCTCTGAATCTTTGGATTCTTTGCAGGACGATGCATTGGTGCCTTAGGCCTTGACTTGGCCTTAAACCCCTTTGCCTTGCCCTTGTTTTTCTTATTCACCATAAGTATAGATGAATTGGTATTTTTCATATCCTTATCATCTTGTCTAACTAAAGCAAAAAGGTCCAGGAGAAAATTTGTCATATCATTAATATTATAATTGACAATAAAAATCAAGAAGCTTGACGGTAAAGAGGAAATAATGAGATCCACTGCTAGTTCTTGGTTCAGTTTGAACCCAAGGGCTTCAAGCCTCTCAATATACCCAATAATCTTGAGTACGTGAGGACCGGATTAGTTCCCTTCTGCTAGCCTAAACTTATAAAGCACGCTTGAGATCTCATACCTTTATTACATGGCCCTCTCCTCATAAAGTTCTTGGAGATGTGAAATCATCTTGTAGGCGTCCTCATCCTCATACATTTTTTGCAATTGGATGGACATGGATGACAACATGATGCATTTTACATCAAGCGCATCATTTACATGCTTTCTCCATTTATCTTTTTCCGCCTTACTTGCTCCCTAAGGAGGCTCAGCAGGAATTGGGGATTCCATCACATATAACTTCCTTTCTTGGCATAGTACTATGCGCAAGCACCTATACCACTCCTGGAAGTTATTTCCAGTCAGGATATTTTCTTTATCCAAGATCGATCGCAGTGATAAAGTACTTATGGTGTTAGTGATTTCCATTTTGAATCTACATCAGATAAACATTTAGCAGTTAGTACTTTTTCTTGATTACCTTTTTACATTTATGATAAATAAATTATTATATCATTTTAATATCTCCCACTATTTTAAAGAACCTTAATATCCCTCACTATTAGATTTGGAACACTCTTTCGCTTGAGTATTCTAGTGGTAAGGATCCTCGAAACATCCCTCGTAGTCTACAAGCTAGGGATACGCCACTACTTGGAGGGTTTCAATGTAAGCACTAGGCTGGCCAACCACTTGTTCTTATGGTTCTTTGTGTTGTTGAGTAAATTCCCAACTTTTGGAATCTGAACTTGATTCCCTCAACATCTTGCCTCTAAAGTGATAGCAAGTTAGCTAAGGCTAATCCTTGACTACTCACTTTAGTTCAGTCGACCCAATTCTCTCGTGAAAACACCCCAGTAGTAAGAGGTACTCTCAACTATGGTTGACGAGCACCCCAAATAGCCGGTTTAGTTTAGATGTGAGAAATGGAAGGCATTTATTGGACTTAATATATTTTTGAGGGATTTTTATATTTATTGACGAATATAATCATTTTCTATTTATTATGTTCAAACTGGGTTGTCACACTCACAACTGAACATGCAATACAATATAATTTGTCACATATTTATGCATTTTATCTTGTTTACTGTTCTATGTGATCACGCAATAATCATGCAGATACATAAAATAATAAACAATGCATAAAGTAAATCATGCAATCTGACTAGTCTTGAGAATTCTATAAAGATCAATCCATAACGAATCAATCTTGACCTAGGGGAATCCATACCTGAGTTGTGACTTGACTCGTGTCGCAGCTAGCCCATTGTAATGCACTTGGCTCTCGTCTGGTTTACCGCCTCGTCTTGGCATGGTCTACGTCTTAGATCATCATTTAATTACAAATATACTCGCACGCAGGCGAGGGGGTCTAGGGATACAAAATACATCATGTGCATTGGACACGCAGGACCTTATACATATTTGAAATTAAAAGCATGATTTGTATACCGTCATTTATCTAATTAATTATTACAAACATCGCACACATTGAATAGATAATTAAATAAATAAATAAACACCATACATACATAGTTCGGTCGCTTTCTCAAGACCAGTCGGGGTAAAATATGCACAAAAAAATTAAATTACAATAAATTTAAATGGTGCAAGGGTGTTCTAATAAATTAAATGAAATTGATTAAATTCAAATAATTTATTTATCTGTTCCATTTATTTATTTTAATTTTAATTCTAAAAATTAAATTAAATCATTAATTTAATTTGAATCTTAAATTAAATTAATATTTTTGATTAAAATAATTTAAACCCCAAAATTAATTCTAATTAATTTAATTTAAAAAACTAAATTAATTAAAATTAATTTAAAGTATGGTTACCTCTAGCCGGGGAGGAGTCTGGTAGGACTGCGAACCGTCACGGGGTGTTGTCCTGAAGCAGGCCCAAATTACAGCATTATCGCGGCTTGACTACGGTGTGACCATGGCGTGACCGCTCGGTCAAGCGACTCCCACGGTGACAGCAGCTTTTGGTGAGGTTCGAATGGAGTGGGAGGAGGCCATGGAGTATTCCGGCCAGCCGTATGGCCAGCAGCCCACTGCTCTGGCGAGCCGGCGAGGCGGCATCCCGGTCCAGCATGGCTTGGACCGACGGCATCCTGGTCCGGCGTGGCCTAGACTGGTGGTGGCCAGTGTGGGGCTCGGCCTATGCGAGCATAAGGTCTGGCGGCCAGGGTTCGAGAGCGGTGCAGCACGGAAGTCTGGCGAGGCTCGGTCCGAGGTGGCGTGAGGCAGAGGTCCTGCAGCTGGGGTACGGGAGCGGTGCGGCCAAGCGGTTCAGCGCAACTCGGTCTGAGGCAGCACAACCAGGAGGTCTGGTGTGGAGGGGTAGTGGCTAGGGTTTCCAAGGGGGTGTCTCACCCCTTGTGCGTCGCGTGAAAGAGGAGACCCCAAAGGGGCCTTCTATTTTTTTATTCATTTGTCCTTAGACAAAAAGCCACACATGCCCCTTTTAATTTTTTTAAAATAAAAGGAAGAAGACCCCATTTTGGGGTCTTGGTCTCCCTCCCCATTTTGTGTAAAAAAATATTTTCCACACATCTTTGTGGAAAAAAATTTCTAATAAAATATTATATTATATTTTATATTAATAAAATTTTATATTTAATTTTATCTCAATAATGATTGAGATTAACATCAAATGAACAAAAAATAAACTACGACGTCGATCCAATTAAATTTTTTAAATAATCATAGCTTGATTATTTAAAAACAAAACGACGTGTGGTCAGATCTGAATGAACCGTTTTAACACCCCACACTTAAATTTAATGCATTTTAATTTTTTGACTCAGAAAAAACCTTGTGATTCCCTCTGATACCACTGTTGGGTACTGGGATGGCACAGCGAAAGTCGGTGGGCTGGGAATTTAAAATTTTCTGCATCACCGGAGTGACATAACCCTGTCAACTTCGGTAATCTTGTCCTGGTTCGGTCCGAGGATCACGCAAGTTTTAAACAGAGCACAAATAAATTAAACATTTACCTAGTTCGGATTTGACGTGTGCAAGTCCGCCGCAGGACGCCGGTGATAGTTGCTCGAAGACTCCGATTTCGAAGCCCTCTAGATCATCCACACATGCCTCTCGAATCTCCTCGTGTGTCGTTCATCGAGATCCGAGTGCTAGCATGGATCTTCAATGCTCACTTCAGCTAGCGACGATCACCACAAGGAAAGAATATTTAATCTGAGATGGATGAACTTGAAGATCTTCCTTCGCTTGAGAGACTCTCTCTCTAGATTCCAAGAGGAGAGATAAGATATCAATCCCAACACATGAATAGTTAATATGGGATAGCCTCTCTCTCACTTATATACGGAGTGTTTAAAATATGGGGTATGGATTCTCGGCCCCCATGTAATAAATGTCTGCTATATAAGTGTTATAAATAATTATTTATGACAAATAAAATTATGCCATAAATAATATCCATAATTTATCACTTGCTTGTAATATATAAATATATTATGTGATAAATTTGAGTCTTTAACTTAACTCACACCTCCTTCTAATATTAAACAAACCTAGGATATAAAAATCCAATTGAATAATATTGTATTTACTATATATATAACTTGTAAATGCATGTTATAAACAAATTCAATGAATTATTCTAAACTTGAATAATTAATGAATTTATTTATTCTTTGGTGATCCATAGAACTTGGATAGTGGTTGGACCCATTGGAGGGGCCTACCAAGTTCTATATTCTTATTCCCAGAATAGGTCAGATTCTCAAGGCACTATTGTGTTTGACCCTCTAGGCCCTTACCTCAATAGCAGTGAATAATATTCACCGACCTAGAGGGGGGTCTAGCAACCCATCGAGGCCCCTATAGAGATAAGGAAGAGTCAAAGCAATTACTGCCTTCCTACGAACATGGTCTGTGTAATATAATATCTTCGTCATCGATATCTCAATAAATCAGAATGCACACTAGTGTCATCATTCTTTATCTTGATTTATTTTATTTGTTTATTTGTCCAGATGGTCTTACCTTCCCACTACCATGGCCATGTATTTAATGAAGGTGCAACCATCCTAATCAACTAGGCCCGAGATATCGCTTCCTAAACTCAGAAGTGACAAATCCTTTCCTGATCATTCAATCAATGCCATGCCATTAATGACGTACCTGATACAAACTACCTCGCCATGACTTTGTCACCATGGTTTTTTCCTTGAATCAAATGTACGTAATTAAATGAAATCCATTTAAAATGATCTCAGGTCTAAAGACCATTACACATGTCCATAGATAGGAACGACCAATGACACCTAAAACATGTGGTGTTCCTATTATGCGGGTCTGTTATCATGATCTCAACTACTAGAGATCATCAAATGCGAAATTCATGAGAAGAAGTCTCAATGCTTATGAGCCCCCAGCACCTAATGGTCACACATCATCTGTGTCCTTTCAAAATGGTGTAACTGGATCATAGATCATTACTTTAAGATTACTATCATGGCATATTAGGGTTCTCATTATAGCCTGGGATCTACTATAACCCTTTGATGCGACAGGTAATCTAAGGTCATTTCCATAAACAAAGTGGATGCAGAAGTATCTACACTATTATGGTAAGATAAACACAAGTATTATAATAAACTGAATACATGTAGAGGTAATCAAAGTACAAAACAAGTTGGGTCTAGGGCACCCACTTTCAACACTATGCTCCCAAAATTGGTCAATCGCCACTTCAAGTGGTGCTTTGATCCATTTCCCTAATTACTCCTACCCTACACCCATTTTAATTAAAAAAACCTATACACCAATAAACGCGCCGGTCTCAACCACACCCTTGTGAAATCAGCCTCCTCTCGAAACAATAGTAAAAAGTTCTGTGAGTCAAGAATAATAACAGACACTTGAATCGTCACACCACACTCATCGCTAACATGGTGAGCAAAATCTCAGAAAGAAAAAACCCTTAGACCGAATCAAGCTACCACTACCAATCCAAGAACATTCGAAGCATTCAAAAAATTTAGAGAGGATATCGCCATAACCAGGAGACCCTCTAAAATCCATGGAACCTTCAGGCTGATCTTAATGGTCGAAACCTCTGATAGTCATTCTTTAAATGGGGAGATAAAGCCAAAGATAGGGTGGTTTCCTCTCCCCCAGTGGTAGGGGAGGGGCCATCAAGCCCACCATCATCATTATTAAATATATGTAAGATGTAATTGCACACTAATTTGAACATGGAATGGGAATGAGTTACATCTTAGTATGTAAAAATAGTCTTCATATAGTATACTCTTAAAATGAATTTGTATTCCATGTTAATAAACTAGATGCATATTTTATGTGTTAATGTGTAAGATATTTTAGGTGGATTCCATTTGAATAAATTGGATACATACATTATGAATAAATGTGTATGTTATTTCAAGAAATCTATGTATAAGGTTTAAAAAATTCCATTATATTTCATGTAGTAGCTGACATACATGTTTTAAGTTGGTGCATGCTATATAGAGACGTTGCTTGCAGTCTGTGCATGAAAATTAAAATTAACTCAAGAAATTTATAATGTCCATTATAATACTCCATAAACATCAGTGGTTTTATATATTTGAATTGTAAAATAGAGTCGTGTCTCATAAGTCTATGCGTACAACTAAAAAAATATATATAAAGTTGTAACTTTAATAATTTTTGTATATAAGTAAAATAATTAGTATATTGATACAATTATATATAAGATGGTGTGATTATAGATTGTAACTAATTTAAATGAATATTAAGAGGCATGGAAGTCATTTGACTATTTAAGAGGATACTTTTCATAATATTCTAAATGAATATAGGTGCATGAAAATTGGGGGAGATAAATGGATATTCTAAGTTTATTTTTTTAGATAAAGATAAAATGGTATGTATACAACATATATAACAAAATTACATTGATTATAGCAATAGACATACAATATATATAATTTTCATACTTTATGCAACATTTAACTGTAGATAGTATGAAATAAATGTATAAAAATTATATAAAACTATTATATGTATGAAAATATTGAAACAAAAAGCTTCAATATTATGTTACCATTAATATGTAAGTTGGATATAGAGATCCAAACTATATACATAGAGGTGTACAGATATACACATCTGCAGTAACTATTGAATATTAATATGAGCATAAAATTAATCATTTGTGAGTGTTTATAAAATTGTAATTACTATTGTATATGTAGTAAATGAAGGAAAAATGAAAAGAACATGAAAATAAATACTCTATGTAATTTATAATTGTAATTAATATTATAAAAAATATATATAATTAGGATAAATTAATCTTGTATTACAAAATTCATACAACTAGGCACTGTAACATGTTTTTTGAATATATAAAATATTCTCAAACATTATTTTCCAGATGTTACTCCATACATGGTATGTCCAAGAAACTTTGTTCAAGAAGAGAAAGTTAACAAACAACATTCATAAGTAATTCCATTTCACCCAAAATTAAGCCTCTATAATATCCTTAATAAATTCTTCATCATCAATTAGTAATCCCAAGCCATGGTAGGTTTATTATAATGTATGAAGGATAATATGATTGAAATTAAAGATATCATTATAAGAATTTGGAACTATAAATTTAGTGATTTATATTATAAGATAATACATTTCTCCAATTATCCAAGGAATATAATGAAATATACCACTATAAAAGCCTCATTTTCTAAGATAGAAATTCCGTTATCAGGATTGGTAAATAAATTTTGTAGGAAATTCTTCATAGGTAAGATGTTGTGCTTCAGGGTAAGTTTTATTTTCTTAAAACCATGAGTTGAACATATTTTGGGATTTTTTTTTTGATAGAATATCTTCAATTTTTATCTCCATCTGTATAAGTTGTGTTTTTTTTCACCAAAAAAATGGAAGTACAATCTATCAACCGTAGGAAATATGTAATGGATTTCACAACTGTATATTCTCTAGTAAGCCTAACATGGTGAACTATATTAGCAATTTTAATAAATTTTTATCTTACCTACATAAGTTTAACCTTCCTCTATGTTTTTGTATCCATAAATAGTAATTTCACTCAAATGTGCCATTTATTGATGTATTTAAATAGATATTTTATTGAAAGTGATTGATTTCATATTTTAATGTTGAGGTGAGCCTGATATTTAACCTAAAAACTATGATTATATGGGACAACACAACAATTTTCCAATTCAACACCATTATTTTATATTGTTCAATAATTATCTTTTCTTTTGTATATAGTATATCCATCCTCATCCAAAATAAAAGTATCAACAAATTGTTTTAGAAATATGTTGAACACCTAAAGTTTTTCATGCAATGTGATCATGGGTTATCAACACCACAATTTACATGAATCATGAAGTTATTTAAACAATTTACATGAATCATGAAGTTCTTTACACATTCATATAAATGAGACTAATCTCTCTTATCTAGTATTTTAGTAGATAGTATGTGATTAATAATAGTGGCTATAAAAAAATTATGTGGAGATTCAAGGAATATAAGTATATAAACATGAGGAAAGTCATGTTTTTAAAATTAAATGGTATGAATGACTACATAAATAAGTAGATATCAATTATTTTAATATATTTGTTAAGAAAATAAGGCTACAGAGACATGTAAAAAGGAATAAAAGTTTACAAGTGATGCATGCTCAATATTTAATAAAAACCCCATCTTTTAAATATTTTATTGAATGTTCAACCATGATATTTAAAACTCTTTAAATTATTTGGGTAAAGTCCTTTGGATGAAAGTTTTTACTTCTAAGAAATCATTTAATCTCAGGCCAACATGGGTTACATATAAAAGTGAGGAATATATTTGGATAGCCAACCTAGTTAAAATTCTCATTGTATCTTAATAGTTTTGAATCATGTATCTTGGACCACCAGTGAAATATAAATAAAAAATAATACATTTTTTATAGAGAGAACCATCATAATAACCTCTTATGTAAGAATCTTACAAACCATTTTATAACTCAACTCTTATTTTTTTATTAAATTGGATAAACGATAAACATTAAGATTCAACCATTTTATACGCATAAACTAAAAATTGTTGTAAGAGTCATATTGAATGTAAGATTATTGTAAGATTATTAGGTATATATTGAATATGGTATTCAAATTACTCTCTCATTGTTACTATGTGAAATTTAGAATATGTTAAAGAGGAATTATGTTAAACATTATTAGAATACCCATTTTTAGTAGTGGAAAAAATTATGAGGTATTAAAACAGAAGATATAGAGTATGAAGTTCATTTGAACTTTTTAAGTCACTTGATTGTGTTTATATGATGATATCTTTAAAATTATTAATATCTTCAATATCACCAACTATTGGCATAGAAATTTTTGATGTTTTTGGTAATTTTTATGTATATAAATCCACTTGCATTCATCTAATTATCCTTATATTCTACTTTATTCCAGTATTGGTATTTAGATAATCTCTTGTAGATCTAAAATGATGAATCAAGTGATTGCATTCATCAAACATAAACTGTAGATTTTCCACAATCATAGGTTTAATAGAAGAATTGATCTGATTTATGTCCTATCTAGGGGAAAAAGTAAGAAAGTTTCAACAAATAAATATCAATAAATAAAATTTCAATGTATAAATGAAATATTTCAAAAGTACCTCATGTATTAGGTTCTATTTTTTATCTCATTTGACATGTCAAAATCATAGAGTTGGGAGAATTTTGGGTCTTGACTAGTAGGTGGCAGTAATCTCCCAATATGGTGATAATCTTGTCCATTAAGCCTATGAATATAAGTACCACATCCTTTATTAACAAAGCTATCAATTCTTATCATCATTGATATAAAAAAGAACATTTTTTTGTAAAGGTGGATAATATCATGAAAGTTTCTTTCATCCATAGATTGATCATAAAAAATTATGGATTTGAGGTATTATGGTGGAGTATCAAATTAATGTAGTTTGATTTTACCAAGATAACAACACAATGTAAACCTAGGAGAATTTTTTCCTTTGTATCGTTTAACTCTTTCATCGAACCACGACATAGTAGAGCAGTACATGAAAAGGTGGTGAGGATCCACAATATCCCAGCAATATTTTTATAGTAAATCTATATTGAGTAAGTATATAAATTAGTAATAAATCTAAAAACAAATCTTGAATAATATAGTGGGGTTACTCTATACCAATTTGATCAAATGTTGTACTAAAATATCCAAGTATTTACAAATATGTTCAATTGAAGAAATTTTTTTCTCATGAGTAATATACATTGAATATATAAAATATAAAACATTGAAAATATGTTTAATATAGGAATAATGATATAAATTTGTTTGTACGTTGAAAAAATAAATATTAAACAAGTGTATACCATCACCACCTTCATTGTTCAGTTCATTGTCTATATTTTTTACAAAATCATTTGCACAATATAGTTATGTAACATTACTATATAGAAGATTTATTTTGAAATAAGAACCTATTTTATATTGTAAACTGTTGTAAATGTAGAAGAAACCAATAGGTGCTTGTAAAATGATAAGTTGGATTAAGGAAGATCATGAAACAGTGACACACCTATAGTTGTAATTGTAGTGTTGTTTTTTTCCAAAAGTTTTAAAGAAATATATAAATTTTTATGTTATTATTAGATAAAAAAGTAAAGTCAATCTTACCATTTTCTATCAATTTTGTTAGTGATATTTGACCTGTAGTTCATATGATATTGCCTTCGAAGGATGCAGGAGTTGTGACATCAACATTGGGTAATTAGTTATTAGAATATAATGAACTAAAAATAGTATAAAAACATATAATATGGGTGGGAGACTTAATAAATATATATTTATAACAAAATAATAGACTATAAGTTAGTACCCCTAAAAATTTTATGGCATGATAATTTAATAAAGAAGATACATGTTATAGTTTATCTTCATTTCTGCATACATAACTTTCATTTTATCCATGCCTCCTTTTACACTACAATTTTTTTGGTAGTGGAAGTGGTTGATGAAGTATTATTTACTTATATACATCTAGTTTTTTTTCATTTTCTTTAAGTGAAGGAGTATGAAGTCGTATGGTTTTTCAACTTAGAGTGTTATCTATTATAATAAAAAAACTATCACTAATAGTATTTAATGATACAAATAAATTAAATTAAACAATTTGTAAAAAAATAAACCGGTGCAAAAAAAATAGTTAAACAATACATAGTCCTAAAATATATAGTATTAAAATTTTAGATTAAATTAAAAAACATTTATTATAACTTATGATAAAATAAATCATGATGTAGTCTCTATGTTATTGAAACCCTGGCCATAGGGTTTAAGTGTAAATAATTTTCTATTTAGTTGTCATCATTTATTAGACCGCATCCAATGTAGGTGCCTGAAATACAAAAGTAACTTTTCAAAATTAAATTTGGATATATGAAACTTGTTTATTTAATAAAGATTTTATGAATTAATTTATTGATAAAAATAAGGAGTTAAGGCCAAACCTATGTGGACTTTTTTTAAACTTAAAATTCGTTAATGCCTAGATTCTTTGCATTATTCTTTTTTATTCGTAGACATTTGTGACATATTTTTTATGTTATATAATAAATAGTTCACAAACATTTTAACCAAATATGTCAAGGGAATATTTGATTTCAAAAACAAATCAATGTATATGTATTTGATTAAAAGAAGAACTTAAATAGAAATTTAGTGTTGACTAAGAAGTAAAATAATGTTTCCAAAAATTTATATTAGGAAATGCATGGATTACAGACCAAAATAGGAATAATTTTTATGCATGGAACTTGTAAAATTCATATTTCTGTGTAGAAATTTTTTTATTTTATAAACTGGATAAAACATATAAAATTGATGGTAATGGTGAAGGAAAGTAAAATAAAATTGACTGAAAATAATCTAACCTTAGAGGGTTTTGAAAAGTTACTATGAAAAGACAATTGGAATATATAATTTTCATTAAATGTTACTATCATTATTACAGAACGTGATACTATAATGAAGGAGGAAAATGTTGAATATTATAGAGGTTGTGATGATGAGTAATGTCATAGAGTTAGGGAATTTATTTATGGTATATGTACTATGAAAAAACATATAAAATACCAAAATCATACCTTCAATGATAATGGGTCTAGTTATCCATCCTTAATGGATCATAATACAGAAGGTACATACAGCAGAAGTTCCAATTTTCTAGTAGAAGGTATGGTTCCATGGAAAAGGTAGATTATCTAAATAAAAAGTCTTCCTTTATGTGAGAATATGTAAGTTGATGGGATCTAGAAGAATAAAATCACTTAGGGTTTCATATGTATGATTATAAAGAAAAGATAATTGAATGGTGATATGAAGTATAAGGTAGATATAAACTGAAGGAAATTTTTGGGTGTTAGGGGTAGGAAAAAAACTACATGAACGGAACCAAAACACAAACCAAACCAAACCAAACTGAAATAGCAGTTTTTGTGGTTTGGTTTGTGGTGTGGATTGAATATAATCTTATGGTTTGTGATTTTTTTTAGGTTCCAAACCAAACTTATTAAACTGAACCACACTTGTTTAAAAAAATAGAATTTTTTTTAGATTTATCCCATATCATCTTCTCATTTTTTCAGTTCTATCTACCTTACCCTTCCTGATTCATCCCCTCACTTTTATTTATCTTTAATTATTTGATCCCCCTCTCCATTTTGATCCCTCCCCATTTCAAACTGAGTCCAACCCACTTCCCAATCCCCTTCACATTCCCATCCTTCCATATTTCTAGTCCCGTCCCTCTCCCCTATCAGTACCAATTGGTGATCGACCCCTCCTCCCACTTAATTTATATGAATAAATATTCCATTCACACATAGGGGCGTCGAATCTCCAACTGATTAACCCCTATTCTCCAACCCTACAACACAGGCACATACACTCTAATGAAAACATCCCCAAATGACTCTTCTAGTTTTGGAACACCACATCTTCACGTTAGAATCAATTTTGAAATATCCCTTGGGGTAAATAATTTATAAATTTCATGTCTCTTTGTCCTTCATTTATTTATAGAGGATGTTGGAGATTATTTTCATGACCTGAAATTAAATAGATTTCTAGAATTCCTATCATATATGGATGTGTCTTGTAATTTTCTTACTCATTATATGTCTTAGCATGATATTCCTTCTTATGGTGTGGTTTTTTGGGTTTTTTATTACCATTATTAATGGACTTGTTATTGTTGGTCCAAATGACGGACTTTTGGTGTGAGCTAGAATCATGCTTTTAGTGATTGAAATCTGTCCTTCAAGGTTCATGATAAATTGAATGCTTATAATGTTTTTATTATTAGTGTGTGTTTCTATAGTATTTTTTTTGTCAATGCCTACATAGAGTTGGGTATTGTGATCTTATTTATCTTCTTACATATTTTCTGAGTGGAAGGTTATGCATATGATATAAGTCTTTGTTAGGTTGTCTTATTTTTAAGGTAAAAGGGAAAGAAAATGGGCTTGTTTTTTATTGATTATAATCAATTTTTTATTATTATGATATTTTTTATTTTTTTCTTTCCATTACACACATTTATTTTCAATCAATTTAATTTATGTTAACCAAATTGGGCTTATGATATTTGTAATCTTCCATGTTTTTATTTTTTCCCCTGGACCTATCTAACATTGTTTTTTTATTATTACCATAGATTACCTTGGAAGGGTTGAGAGATAATACTAAAAATTAGGAATATGATAGGATAAATGAGAAGAATATTCTTAATCCCGTGTATATATATATATATATATATTTACTAGCTTCTTTACTTATTTTTCAAGAATATAATAGCTTAGGCACTATTTGATTTTTCTTTAAAAAAAAGTATACCATTGTCCATTAATTTTTAAAAATTTAAAACATTAAAAATATGCTTTCATAATTTTATTTTATCTTTTATTCTTCAACTTTTTTAAAAAAACTAGATTATTCAATAATCTATAAACTAAAAATTCTTCAAACTTTTCCAAATTATAAAACCCTAAACTTTCAAAATTATAAACCGTAAATTTTTTCATTGAAACCTTAAATAATAGATATTATATATAAAACCTTGAACCATAAATTATAAACTTCAATTATCCTAAACTCTAAATCTTTAAATTTTATACATGAAGCCTCAATCCTTTATTTAGAATCATAAATAATGATTTTTTAAACCTAAAATTCTATGATTAAATATCTTTAAACTCTTTAACCTTGAAACATTTTTCTAAAAACCTTATTTCTTAAAACATAAGGTATAAATGTGTTTTTAGGGTCCTTTATTCAGGATCATATGTTTTAAGAGGTCCATTTTTCATGACTCATGTTCTCCTTAGGTTGTGGTTGGCTTTATTCAGTCATGTTTGTACTTAAAAAAAGGTTAATCTGTAATTTAAACCAAACCAAACCGAAAATTAATGGTCTAAAAATTTTAAAATACAAACCTACCACAATTAATTTTTTTGGTTTTTAGGTATAAAAACTGAATCAAAAATTGTATTTGGGTTTATTTTTTTGTAAAAAATGAACTAAACCAATCTACACCCACCCAAAGCAGGAGTGGATGGGATAAAATCAAAATGGGGGATAATTTCATGGTAGGGTTTCATGAGGGGGTGCTACTCGACATGAAAATGGAGTGAGAAAATAAAATAGAAATAGAAGTTGAAGTGGTAAAGGTTGATTCGGTGGTAGGGTTTCATGAGGGGGTGTTACTCAATGTGTGGAGGGAGGGATAGAATGAAATGGAAATAGATGTTGAAGAGGGGAAGTTTTAGCTATGGAGGAGATAACACATAGGTGAAGAATGTTATGGTAGAGGCACATGTCACTAAAGGTGTGACATTTAGTAAAGATAATAGATGTTACAGAGGAGTGGCTATTATTTTCACAATATGGGAAGAATTTTCTGAAAAAACTTTCTAGAATTCTTAAAGATGAAACAAATCCAACTAATATTTTTCTCTTGAAATTTTTTCATGAAAATAATCTCAGTAGTATGTTATTTATAAGTTTAATAAATATGAAATGTTATATTGTTAAATAAAACCTATGAATTACTTAAAAATCATTAATTTCTATTTATTTGGATTCATACACAGTCATTATTGCCACAATTTTGAATGTTACAAAGCTTATTCTCAATCCAGATATTCCTATAGTGCATTATTTTAAAGGAAAGTGATTATTTTTCATAATCATCTCAAATTATGATGTTAATTTTGTATAATATATCCTCTTTATTAACCCACTATATGAGTATGTATTTCCACTAAGCTACTACTCCCTATAACATTTCTTATTATACAATAACATAAATTGATGTTGTGGATATACCTATATCGAGTATTCATTTTCCACCTTATATTTGTGATTGTAAATATTTATGCTTTAAATTTTTGACATTAAAATTATTGTTAAATTTGAAAAATTACTAAATAAAATCTATTACAGATTAGTGTGGTGACTATGCCTAAAAAATCATGTGACAAAATGAGCACACTATCCTCCATGGATGAAATGTCAGCTGGAACATTATTCCATCTCTTTGATAAGAATAAAACTCTTAAAAAATTAGATCATACATAGATTTTGATCATGAATTTAATTATTATAAATATAATTATTAATCTTGTCTTGAAATACATCATAATTTCAATTCAATAATGGCACAAATTTCATTGCATTTTTTAGATTATAGGTAACAAAGTTCACCATGGTGGACACAATGAAAAAAAATTCAAAGTAATGCAACTGGTTTTAGGAATCATGTATTTATTGCAAAAGGAAGATAGATTTCTTGAATGAAAACATTTTGTGTCATAACTGTAATCTAACACTACTATCAATTATTCTAAGGTACTATTTCTAAGTTCAAAATCTTATATTCAGTTGTAATGATATATTAAAGGTTTTAAAAACCTTCACTTTAATACATTACTAACATTTTCTCATAATCATGTTCTGAATTATGAACACCATTAACTTTTAAATATAGTTACATCAATTTACAACCAACAAATTACATACAACACTAACAAATTCAAAACATTAGATTATTACAGCATATAACCAAAGTACATTTATTTCCTACATGATATGTTATCAAATAATATAGTGCATTACAAATATATAGATTTATATATTCTTTGATAGAAATTTAAACTTTCTCTAGCTAGAATCTATATATTCCAAAATTTTGAGTCCAACTGTTAATCAGTGATGGTGATGGATTTATCTCGATTGTCCTCTTTGACAAACATGTCATAAAATTTATATCAAAAACAACTTTATAGATAAAATATATACTCATTTGTGTAAATGAATAAAAATATTTTATTATTTTCATATGGGTGTATGTTGTTATAAAGTGAGTTTGGTTGCATTTATTGTCAATATGTGTTTTAAGTGAGAGTTACTTAAGAAAGTTATAGAATTTTGAGTGAAGAGGTGTTCTTATAAAGGTTAAAAAAGTTTCCTTAATAAGTTATATGATGTTGTATTGATCTTCAATTTCCTAACATCATGAAAAATTTCATGATCCTATATAATTTTGTACAAAATGTGAGAAGTTGGTTTTTGTAGAAATATTGTGTTGTAGGCTGTATGAAGTTATACAATGTTATCGGATGAACCAGAATGATGTGATCTAATGGAACTATATGTAGTACAAGTTATAAAGTTCATAGATGTATGGTGATCAGATAGATATATGTGGAGTTGAGTTACAAAGTAAATATATTGTTTTCAAAAATCTCAAGATAAATTCTATATAGGAAAAGGGTTAAAAAATATATCAGATGAAGGATATTTTTTCTATGATATCGGATAGAAAAACTAAGAAGATCACTAGACAGAGAAATATATGATGCTATAATAGATGAAGCTTCATTGGAAAGACACTTTAAAGACCTATTGAGCAATATATTTTGATTTCATCATATGAAAGGAGTTGGGGTGTACTAGATAGAGATCAGTACATAGTATCATAGGATGGAGTGTAGTATAAAGTCTTACAGGATGGATAGAACTCGTGGTTGATGATGTTCCAATAGATAGAGGGTTCCTAACAGATTCAAACCAGATGAAGAAATATTAGAAAAATATTTTACTTGTGATTAAATTATATAGAGAATTCCTAAGTGTGATGGATAGAGGAGTTCGTGTGTAAGTACCAGGCTAACTTTCACTAGACAGAGTTAGGGGCTTTACATAAAGTTTGTAAAGTCTTTGACATTATGATGATGTTAATATATTAATCCAATGTTTGTTATCCAATGGATTTAAGATAGTTTGAAGAATTTTCTTCACACTGAATTGAAGGAATATCAAATAAATTTGTTATAATTATAGGATTCATAAAGATTTGTGAATACTATAGAATGTTTAAGAAGCATTCTAGTGAAATTAAAATGAGTGGTAAGTTCAAATTTCCAATTTGGCTTGAGCAGGAAAATACTTTTGGGTTACCTCATTTTACACACATGAAGGAGGGAAAGAACTAAAGGGTTTTTTCCATGATTATCCAACCAAGGTCCTACTTGGTTGAAGAATAAGCTTCAAACTGATCTTGCTTCATCATACAAATAAGAATTGAATCGATTTTTATCGGACGAATCAGTAGGTGAATCAGAGTGAGTATAACTAGTTAAAAAATAAACTAAGCATGAGTTTATAACTAGTTTTCTACTTAGTTAAAGTAGAAGCATCGGATGAAAGAGGTTCATCAGACTAAGTTCAATTAGACCGAGTTTCACCAGAGTAAGTAGTAGCAGACAGAAGGCATACTGGATGGAGTTCTACCAGATGAAAATTTCTAAGGTGATTTCCATAAAATGTTTTGAAAAGTGGGATTGAGTTTATCCAAGTCTTACTAATATTTAGATAAATTTTTGAGACCAAAAAACTCTTAATAGAGTTATTAAATATCTTGAAGATTATACACAAGAGAAGGTGATCCAACTTGCTTGTGGAGAAAGAAGATCTTTCTACAATGGATCAGAAAAGAAAATTAAGATATTATAGTTGGGGTATAGAACTAGTTACTGAAAAGGCTTTTAGATGGGGTGTATAAGCTGTTGATAAGAAAGTGGATACAAGAAGGAAAGTTAGGGGGTATAACCAACTATGGAAGAAGTGTTTATTTTTGGGGTGTATAACATGGGTTAATTAGAGGAATGTTTACTAGGGTGTAGAACTAGTTGATTCCAATGCCTTTGTAATCATGAAAATATTAGTAAAAGAATCCATGTTGGGGTGGATAACAAACATGGAAAGTATTAGGTATTTGAATATAAACTTGTAAACATCAAGTGATGATCTCTCTCTTTATATTACTATATATGAAGTGAGGTTGAGAGATATATATTTGAGGATATATCTTTGAGTGGATTGTAACTCTAATAAGTTTCAGAGGTTGGATTATTAATAGAATAATTTTTAATATAAAGTGATCATTGATTCACCCACTCCCCCTCTCAGTGATCCTAAACTAATATGGAAACTTCAATTGGTATCAGATTCTAGGTTTCCCCTGAAAGATCCTACCATATACTGAGGATGGAGAATATATATTCAGTGAGAAATAGGGGTGTTCCTATATTCTATGGATGAAATTATCACAGTTGGAAGAATAAGATGTTTCTCTATCTTCTATCACTTGACCTTTAAATTAGAGATGCTGCAACAGTTTGATTTCCTCTCATTAATAAGGTTTCTATGATATCTGATGATAATAGAAATTTATAATTTGATGGAAATTACAAAATGATCTTTTGATGGATCTCCTAGAGGATATTTATACAAAAATTATGGGGTTTCCAATAACTAAACAAATTTAGGATGAGTTGAGAATCAATTATGAAGGAAACATGAAAGTTAAGGAATCTAATATATAAATCTAGAGAAGCAGGTTTGAAGACATTAAAATAAATGATGATGAAAGTATTATTAAATACTTTACAAGATTTAATAATATTATCAACAATATCAAAGGTTTTGGTGATAATCTGGAAGATTCTACTATTGTAACACCCCTGGTTTTTGGTATGTTACCCTTTTTTTAGATTTTCAAGTCATATAATGCTTGGGTTAAGTTTCATGAGTATTCATAAGGTTTTGGGATGTTTTGGAATTATTTTTGGAGGTTCAAGATTTGATTGTGGCTAGTAGAAACTGTGTCCCACCACTAAGAAACCATGCAAGATGGTGTTGGGGTCACAGGACGGGCACTTAGTTGGAGCATAGTTTGTCAAAATTGATTACACAATAGGGGAAAGTGTTCTAGTTGAGACTGTGGGTGAAGCACAGTTGTTGCACGGTTTGTCAAACTATGTGATCTAGCCATGCGAGGTGTTGTCCTTGATATAGTAGCATTGCACAGTTTATCAAACTGTGCATCCAAACTATGTGTATACTTGAGTTATGTCTAGTATCAAGAACATATTTGGCATATGGTTTGAAAAATTTTGTAACCAAACCATGAAAAATGCAGTTAATTATTTGAAATTTTTTGTTTTAATTCGTATTAAGGCCCAAAAGCCTCATTAGTCTCCTATTATTCCAATGTCTTGAACTTCTTTCCTCCCCAAAGCTCCTAACACAATTCCATTTGACCCAAAAGAAACTTTTGGTAAAATCAAAGTGTGTTAGAGATCTTGAATCATTGGTAAGTTCTTATTCTCCGTTGTTCTTACTTATTCTTCTTATATCTATCCCTCTCCTCTCTCTTAGATCCATAGATCTTGTCCATTATGGATAGATCTATATGATCTGATGTGAATCATTATGGGATCTTGTTGGATATATTGAAGGGAAGTTGTGGTAAGACCGTATCTATAAGTTCTAAGTGTTGTTCTTCATTTCTTCTAATCATTGATAGGTAATTGGATTATCTCTCATCTTTTCTATTCTATAACTTAAAGTCTTAGTTTTTTAAATTGTTTTTCTTAGATTTTTTATGGTTTCATTATGCATTTTCTTAAAGAAACCCATTTTGGTGTGAATTTTGGAAAATTGGATGGCTTTTGGAAAACTCTCTTGGCTCATAATTTTAAAAAAGCTAGTTTTAAAATTATGTAATGGTTTTGATGCATGTAAATTGTTTGATGAAATGTATATAAGAAAAAATTGTTTTATGTGAAATGTATTGAAATATCATTTATTATAAGTGGGTTGGAATGTGTTCAAAGTGGATGGGTTATGGTCGGAAGTGCCACTGTCAAGGTGGGACGGATTATGGTCATGGATTACCACTTTCAATTGTAACGCCAAAATTATGTGTATATGGATGGGCGTGTATGTGTATATGGGAAAGTTTTTTATAAATATTAATGGATGGAAATAAGATTTTTATGGTTTTTCTTACATGGGTTTCACTTATGTATTTATATAAACTATTTAACTACTTTTCAAATGTTCTATATGAAATGTGCTAACTGATTCTTATCCTAATGGAATGCGTTGGGAAGTCTTTGTGGAATGCCTACTAAGTTTATACTCACTCCATACTTAGAAAATTTGGTGCATTTTTAGATGTCATATACCTAGAAATAGGGAATTTATGTGTTTTTTATTTCTCTAGTGATGAATATTCATACCATGGGCATTACAAGTGGTTTTGGAGCTTGGAGATAGTTCGGGTGATGCTTGAAAAGATTTCACTTTGGTGTCTTTGAGTCTTACTATATTTGCTTTCTTTATTTGATATGTCATATTCATTTATTACTTTGATATTATAGTTTTACTGGTTTTTCATTTTGGTCATATTACTTATACTCATGCATTATATAGAATTATTAGATGTTTATATTTTATGTTTTCAGGTTGTTTTACTTCTAAAGGGAAAATTTTCCCCCAACATTCATCTAAGACCTTGCCATTTATTTTTGGCCTTTGGTGTATTGGTGATGTCACCTAAGGTTAGTGGAACCTTATATCTTCTCAATACAATGATTTGGGGTGGGATGTTGCATATGGTATCAATCTCAGTCTGTCTTTCTATCTCTTGGGATAGTAGCAAGGAGATAGGAATGTTAGAACTTGAAATATATAGCTTAAAAAGACATAGTTAACCTTTTTATACTGAAATTCAATTTACCAAGGTAGTCTGAGTACATAGGTGTTTTAAAACACTTCTAGGTGTATTGTCGTCTCATAATAGTGGGTTTATAGAATTAGTGTTTCATAACATGAATTATTAGTAAAGCATCCCAAAAGGACTGTAGAGCTTATTTTGAGGTTTATGATTTATTAAAATGGGTAAAATGGTTGTTTTTTAAAAAAATTGGTTGTGATTCTTGTTTATTAGGATGATTTGGAATTTTTTAATCCCTAAGTTGTTAGTGAGTAATGCCTGGATGGAGTTTTTTTTGTTATAGATAATGGAACTGGGTAGATTTCTTAATAATTAGAAAGAAGTGGCAGCTAAAAATGTGGTTCTACTTGAGCCACAGATGAACCGATAGTTGTTTTAAATCATCATTTAGGATTTTTAGGATATATAAAGAAGAAATATGAATTATAAATCAATACAAGTGGATCTCTTAGTTCAATGTCAAAAGTATAATCCACCCATCTTTCGAGGGGATTTTGAACCTAAAAAATTGGAGGTCTGGATACATAGAATAACCCAAATATTTGAATTCTTAGGTACATTGTCCAAGTTGAAAAATTAAATTGGAAACATATATCATGTAAGATATTACATGAAAATGGTTGGATTTAGCTATCTAGGATGAATTCGACCAAGGAATTGTATAAGAGGAATTTAAGGAATTTTTTAATATCCAATTATATCATCATACATTCAGAATTTCAAGAACAACTAATTTATTTAGATTAAAATAATAGAATCTATTTTTCATATATTATTTTGTTAAGTTCATGGATTTATCCTACTTTTCCCTGAAAGTTACTGTTGGTGCATCCTTGAAGGCATGTATCTTTGAGTCTGGGATGTGATTAGAGATTCAGTCTAAGATAGTTTTTCTTTGTATTACAGACTATATGGAAATGATATATAGAGTGACGGTGGTGGAAAGAAATAATTCTGTAAATATGACTAGAGGGAGTATGTTTATCACCAAAAGAATAGGTGGGAACTCAAACATTGAGAATAAGTAGAAGATGGACACCTACTTACAAGGTGGTGGAGTGTCTCAGAATCGTACCACAGGATTGGTTAAATTCCCTCCATGGACTAATATAAATCCCAGTTGTTTCTAATGTGTCTCTACTTCACATAAAAAGAGATATTGTATAGCACCACCTAGAACATTTCACAACTTTAATCATATGGGACACCTTTAACATGATTTTTATAGCACTCAGAAGTTCGATGTTGGAGATCCATCTAATGTTTCTCAAACATCATATGCTTTAATGGGGTGATCCATCCAGAATAATTTACATCCTCAAAACCAAGAAATCCAAGGTGATTCTAGGAACACCATGACTCCTCAGGTTATACAATCTCTACAAGGAAGTAAGGATTAGAGAGGAGCTGGTAAGTATCTTTATGGCACTGAGAAGATGGTCATGGATGATCAATCTAGTCCTTTTTTGGTGCAACGTATTATTCTTTTGAATTATAACCGTATGTGGGCCTTGTTTAATATGGGTGTATCCCAATCTTTTACCACTACTTGTGTTGTATATCATATGGGTTAACATGTTGAGATGATGTCTATTATTTTAAAACTCCAAACACCTTTAGTAAAATGGGAGTGTTGAGTCTTTAATTATGTAATTTGTTTGATAAAAATTGATGGGGTTGAATTGATTTTGGATTTATCTATTCTTGAGATGGATATTTATGACCTAATTATAGGAATGGACTAGTTGATGAACTTTAAGGCTCATATCTATTATTATCCATGGAAGGTGAGTTTCAAATATTTTGACGATGTTAACCATCTCTTTAAAGGATATTGTGTTGTGAATGCAAGAAGAGTAGGACCATTGGTATTTGCGGTTTGTACAATATCTTATCAGTTGGATACGGTTACCTTGGAATCTATTGATGAAATTAGAAATAGATATTTTCCAACCATCATTGACTTATTTCATGATGTTTTTTCTAAACATTTCTTAGGGTTTTCGCCAAAAAGAGAAGTGAATTTTACGATTAATCTCCTACCAAGGACCAATACTATTTCAATTTTTTCTTATAGTATGGCACTAATAGAGTCCATTGAATTGAAATTCTAACTAGAATAGTTATAAATAAAAGGGTTCATTCGACCAAGCACATCCCCATGGGCATCACTGATTCTTTTCTGTAAATAATGTGGATGTAACTCTTAGGATTTATGTGGATTGTCATAAGGTCTACCAATTTACAATAAATAATTGATAGAATCTTCCATGAATTGAAAATTTGTTTAATCAATTAAGGGGTGAAACATTATTCTCTAAGATTGATTTATGATTGGGGTATCCCCAACTATGAGTTCATAAGAAGGATACTTCAAAAATAGCTTTTCATAGTCATTATGGATATTATTAATATGTGGTTATACCTTTTGGTCTTATGAATGTACCAGAAGTATTTATGGATTTGATGAATTTGATCTTTCAATGGTATCTTGATTCCTTTGTGGTGGTGTTAACTAATGATATTATGGTGTATTCTAGGTCTAAATATGATCATGAACAACACTTGGATATAGTGTTCAGTATCATGTAGGAACTTCACCTTTTTAAAAAGCTTTCAAAGTGTGATTTATTGATATAATAGGTACATTTTCTTGGTCATGTCATTTCTGAAAAGGAGTTTTTTTAGATCCGAAAAAGGTATATGCTATTACATATTGGAAACCATTGAATATTTTTTTTTGAGATACATGGTTTCCTTTGCTTAGTAGCATACCTTCAACACTTTTTTCATGATTTTTCATGACTTTCCTCACCAATGATATTTTTGACAAGGAAATTTGCTCCTTTATAATGGAGCAATGAGTGTCAAAAATCTTTCCAAGAACTTAAGGTTCAACTTACATAAGCACCTATCCTCATATTTTAAGAGTATAGACAAGGGTATGTAGTCTATTGTGATTCATCGGGATCTAGTTTGGGTTGTGTGCTCATGCAGGGAGATCATGTTGTCACTTATGGATCACGATAGTTTTAGGTGAATGATAATAACTACCCAATAGATTATTTGGGGTTGGATGTTGTATTTTATGCCTTAAAGACTAGTTTCATTATCATTTTGGTGAGAAATATATGGTGTTCACATACTACAAGAGCTTGAAACCCATTTTCCCATGAAGGGATTTGAATCTAAGGTAATATAGATTGATGGAATATCTATAGATGTTTGACTTAGACTTAATTTATACACTGGGGAAAGGAAATTTTATAGTGGGTGAATTAAGTAGTAATTCATATAATTAGTTGGATAAAGAGGCTAAAAATCAATGGAAAATAATATCAGTTATAGATAATATATATGTGGATTGTGCATAGAAAGGTGGTGTTGCATTTTTTTTTTTTTTGTTCTTCTTGTTCCTGATTTGGTTGATAAGGTTAGAGATTATCAGACATAAAATCCTAAATTTTTAACCATGGTTTCAAAACTCAATAGTGGGGAGACCATTAAGGGATGGAAGCTAGATGGGATATCTATGTTACATTTTATAGATCATATTGTGGTTCCTCCAACCTATTAGGAACAACTTCTTTATACCTAACACCACTCAAAATGAGTTGTTCATCCGAGCATCCAAAAAATATATAAAGCTCTTAGAGAATAGTTTTGGTGGGATGTCATAAAGAGTAAAGTGTTAAATGTTTTCTTAAAATGTATCACATGTCAGTAGGTCAATGTAGTGCACCAATGAACAACTGGTATGTTACACTCTTTATCGATTCCCATATGGAAATAGGAGAAAATAACTATAGATTTTTTATAGGTCTACCGAGAATAGTTCAGTAATACGATTCCATATGGGTGATCGTGGATCAACTTAGGAATTCATCTAACTTTATCCCTATTCATGAATCCAATATAGTGGAAGATTTTTCCAAACTCTATGTTTGGTTATTTGTAAAGATACATGGAATTCTAGTTTCAATTGTGTCTAATTGATACCCAAGATGTACATATCAGTTTTGGAAATCCTTATAATAATACCTTGGAACACAATTGACCATGAGCATAGCTTATCATCCTCAAATAGATGGAAAACCTAAAAGGATGATCCAAACATCATAAGACATGCTCAAAGCTTGTGTGATGGAATTTAGAGGCTTGTTGGAGGAGCATATAATGTCAGTAGAGTTCTTATACAATAATAGTTATTATGCCTTGGTACATACAGATTTTTTCAAAGAATTTTATGGTCGTACTTTTCATTCTCCAGTTTTTGGGTGGAAACATGTGTGACCTTAATTATAAAGCCTAGCCTTATAAAATAAATAATAGAGAAGATTCATATGATTATAAATAGTATATTGATGGATAAAAGTCATTATAAATCATATGCATATCATTGTCGGTGACCATTATCGTTTGATGTGAGTGGACATGTTTTCTTTAGAATCTATCCAAGGTTAGGGAATCATTATTTTGGGAAGCAAGAAAAGTTGTATTCATGGTACATTTCCCCTTTTTAGATACTAGAATGAGTAGTTGATATGGATTATCAGTTGGCATTACCTATGAGATTAAATTTCATGTATAACGTGTTTTATGTATCTCAGTTAAAGAAGTACAAGCCTGATCCTGACCATGTGATACGATGGGACCATATTAAACTTGATCCGGACTCTACATTGATTAATGTGTTGATACATATTGTGGATATTCAAGAGAAGCTCTTGTGTATGAAAATCATTGGTTTAGTATAGGTTTTATATAAACATGGTCAGATTCAATAAGATACGTGGGAGCATGAAAAGGAAATGTTATAGAAGTGTCCCAAGCTCTTCCAAAACTACAATGGTTTTCCACTTTCTGAGAATCGAAAGACCAATGGTGGGGATAATGTAACACCATTGTTTTTAGGTACTTTACCCATTTTTTATATTTGTTCAAGTTATATAATTCTTGGTTTAAGTTTATTCAGTTTCTAGAAGCTTTTGATGTTTTGGAAGTGTTTCTAAAGGTGTACGGCTAGTACAAATCATGCACCACCTCCAAGAAATCATAAAAATTGATGAAGAAGGTTATGGGGAAGGTGTATAATTAGAGAAAAAAATTTCCAAAGTGTGCGAATTATAGTGGAAAAATGTGGGTTGAGGTAGTGGGAGAAGCACATTTGGTGAACTACTTATAAAACTGTGTGATCCAACCATACAAGGTGTTATCCATGAGACAGTAGCATCACACTACTGGCAGACAGTTTGTCAAATTGTGCAGACAAACCATGAAGCTACATATGTGATGTCCAATAGAAGGTGCACGATTGGAACACTGTTTGAAAAAACATGTGACGTGTATTTTATGATCTAAAATTTATGGTTTTGATTCAGATTAAGTCCTAAAAGCCTCATTATTCTTCTATTCTTCTAGAGTATCAAACTTTTTCCCTTCCCTGGGATCCCAAGATAATTACCTTTGGTCCAAAAGTGAATTTTGGGTGAATCAAAGTGTGTTGGATATTCATAATCATCATTAAGTCTTTATTCTACATTTCTTTCCTTATTTATCTTATATTTATCCCTCTCTTCTCTCTTGAAGTCATAGATCTAGTCCATTATGGATAGATTTATGTGTTATGATGTGATTCTTGATGGTATCTTGTTGTATATATTGAAGGGAAGGTGCAGTAAGCCCATATCAAGAAGTTCTAAGTTCCATTCTTCAATTTCACTAGTCATTTATAGGTAGGTGGATTCTCTATCATATCCGCTATTCTAGAACTTGAAGTCTTGGTTTCTTAAATGTTTTTTCTTGGATTTGATATAGATTCATACTATTATTTCTTGAAGGAAGCTATTTTGGTGTACATTTAGGAAAATTGGATGCCTTTTTTAAAACCCCCATTGGCTCATAATTTTTAAAATGATAGTTTTAGAATTACATAATGGTTTTAGTGCATGAAAAATGTTTGAGTAAATTCTTTCAAGAAAGAATTGTTTTATGTGAAATATATTGGCATGGAATTTGGCATAAGTGGGTTGGTGTGTGTTCAAAGTGTACAGGTTATGGTTGGAAGTATCACCATTAAGGTAGGATGGATTATGGTCATGGAGTACCACTGTCAATGATAACACCAAGCTTGTGTGTATATTGATGTGTGTGTGTGTGTGTGTGAACATGAGAAAGGTTATTCCAAATATAAATGTATATAAATAATATTATTTATGGTTTTATCACAATTATTTCACTTACATATTTATATAAACTATTTAACTACTCTTCAATTATTCTATATGAAATGTGTTAATTAGTTCTTATCCTAGTGGCATGTGTTAGGAAGTCTCTAGGGAATGCCTATTGAATTTATACTCACCCCCTAATTGGGAACTTTAGTGGATTTGTAGATGTCATATACCAAGATATAGGGAAGGGAAATGTTTCTTATTTATCTAGTGATTCATCTTGATACCATGTGAATTACAGATGGTGTTGGAGCTTGTTAAGGTGATGATTGGGATAATGTCATTTTTGTGTCTTTGAACCTTATTGTCTTTTGGTTTCATTAGTTGATATACCATATTCCATTGTTACTCTAATATTTTGGTTTTTTTAGTTTTCCATTTAGGTTGTATTACTTATACTCATGTATCATATAGGAGGAATGGGTGTTTATATTTTATGTTGTCAGGTTTTTTTACTTTCAAATGATAAATCATACCCCAATGTTCCTCTAAGACCCTGATAGAGCTAATATTTTCAATATTTTTAATGTCTATTTAAATGATTTAAACCTCACCAATTTACCAATTTGATCTTATTTATAACAATTTTGGATTTAGAGTGTGTTTTGGGATAAAAAGTTTAAATTGCATAATTCTGGATTTTTAACAGATTTTTATCACAGGGGTATTTTGGTCATTTATCATAAAATACATTTCCAAATTTTGTGTTTCGAATTTTTTTAGAATACTTATTTTATTTCCATCATCTTTGTCTTCAGGAACAGGAATAGATTCATGCATCTTGATGCCCAAACAAATCAATGAATTTGACAATTTTTCCGAGCAGACTGCGTTGACCCTACATTGGTAATGGAAACAACTTTCGGCCTAAACAACTCCAAATTATGAGATTCCACCTGGATATGACATAGGACTCCAAAAAGCGTCTCCAAAATGAATTTCAAGACGTTTGAAATCCTTTATGATGGCCGTTGAGTGACAGAATTTTGAAGGAAACTTCCAGGAAGCTTCATCTAGAGAAAGCGATTTTCAATAGAAAAATCATAACTACTTAAATACACGTCCAATTAATCTGAAATTTGGAGGGTGGATGGAAAACACATTTATTCACAATATTTATGAATAGGTAGATGCGTTAATCTGCCAATTAATGGGTCGAAAATGCGACAACGTTTTGATGATGAAATCTGCCTATAAAAGGAGAGGAGCTCCAATCTCTAAATCACAATCCATTCTTCACCACACCATCCGTCACGAAAGGAGTTGGCTTGAGAGAGCGAAGGGGAAGGTGCAGATTTTGATCCTTAAGAAGATGACATCCTTTGAAGATTCAATAGAGAATATTAAGGCTTCTCAAGTGATGGAAGGCTAAGTGGAAAGTGGTTGCGGACGGCGACACCCGACGGACACTCTCTTCCGAGTTTGGATTTTAATGTGTAATATCTTTTTGAATTTCTCTGGAACCTATATTTTTGAATGAATCTGGTTGTTTTATTTCTTAAATATATTTTTAACACATTTTTTTTATCGTTGTTCCATCTATAAAGTATAACAATTGAGTTCGCTATTTAAAATTCTTTGGTGAGGTTTTGCCATTGAGCATAGCGAATTCAATTAGGTTCAATTACTTGGAGGTATTTAAGTAATTGAATCACTTCTATAGGTGGGACCAAAATCATATTGAAGTCTTAAATATGATGTATTTTTAAATTTGAGTGTAAACCTGGGGGTCCTTGGGGGTACATTTAGGAATTCAAATTAATAGATATTTTTTTATATACAAGGAAGAGGGGAGTGTCCGAGAGGGTGAAGCTTCTCTGCGACTACTATTTTTATTCTTGATTTCAAACCCACATTATCTTTCCTTTAAAATTATTTCAGTTTAGTATTTAATTAAAATTTTTATTTTCAAATTGTTAATCAAATCCCCATTATTATTTCTTCAAAAAAACAAAAAATAATAATAAAAGTGACAGTTTTACAACTCGAACTACAACCTCCTCGAGAGACAACCCTATGGTCACCACTGTGCTACATTAAAAGGGAAAATATTGATTGAGGTTTTTACCACAAAAACATTCACATCAACTGGCTCCGTTGTCGGGGAGGTTGCTAGAGTTGATTTTATTTTTATTATTTTTTCTTGCATGACCCGAACTTCTGAACTGAACTTGTTACCTTTAGATTCTGAAATTGATAGAACTTTTCACACTAGGGTTAGAGGTAATAATCCACAAGTTTCAAGTTTTGAATCTTCCACCAATACACCTTGGAGGGACTTAGTTGAAACTGAAATCCAAATGGCTGAAAATAGAACTTTGAAAGAACTGGCTTCGTCCTATGACGAAAATCATGAGAATCCTGTAGAGTACCCTGATGCCCCTACTAGATTTGAAATCAAATCCGGTTTCATCCACCAACTTCCCAAATTCAATGGGTTTCCTGGTGAAGACCCACACAAACACCTTCAAGAATTCAGCTACTTGTGTGTCAACATGAAACCTCATGGAGTCGATGCAGATCAAATGAAGTTGAGGTCATTTCCTTTTTCTATAGATGAAGTTGCTAAGGAATGGTTTTTCTATTCTCACTCAACCTTGATTAGAAATTGGAATGAATTAAAAAATATTTTCCTTGAAAAAATTTTCCCTGCGTCTAGAACTGCCTCCATTCGAAAGGAGATTTGTGGAATTAGGCAGACACAAGGAGAAACACTTCATGAATACTGGGAAAGGTTCAAACGTCTTTGTTTTAGTTTCCCCCATCATCAAATCAGTGACCAGCTTCTCATTAAACACTTTTATGAAGGATTGTGTCTCACTGATAGAAGTATGATCGATGTTGCTGCAGGAGGAGCTTTAGTTGATAAGACACCAGTTGCTGCTAGGATTTTAATTGCAAACATGGCCCAGAATGCCCAACAATTTGGAACCAGAGGCTTTCTCCATGTCAAAGCTGCACAAGAATTCCCTACTACTAGTCCCGAAAACAACACAATTGCAAGTCAACTATCTGATCTCACCACCATGGTAAGGTCAATAATGTTGTCTAACACCCCACCAACCCAACCCAAACCTGAAGTGGCTTTCCAACTACATGTCCACTGTGGGATTTATTCTTCGAATGAACATTTTAGTGACCAATGCCCGCAAATGCAAGAGCCTCCTAAGAACTGCAATGCAGTTTTTTGTGGAAGACCATTTCAATCAAACCAGCAAAGACCATTTCAAAACAACCAAAATATCAATCAAGGATGGAACAACAACTCAAATTAAAGATTTCATCAACCTAAACAACTGAGAGGAATCTTCCGAGGACAATCAAGTAATTCTCAACCAAGATATTTCAATGAGCAAGCCAATGCTCATTCTAGAAGCAATTTTCACCCTACCCCTCCCACTCAAAACTCTGATAGGAACCTTGAAGAATCAATGAGGAAACAACAAGAGGAAATGAGGGAACTAAAAGAATACACAAAACAACAAGATAACAAAATGAATACATTGATGACTCAAATGGGTCAACTTGCCTCTGGTATTAATTGCATAACAAATCAAATGAGTGGTGGTTTACCCTCACAGCCACAGGTAAATACGAGGAATAATGGGAAGGAAAATGTGAGTGCAATTGAACTTAGGAGTGGAACAAAATTGAACAACCCTCAGATTGAGAACATCAAGCCTTCTGCTGATATTGTTGATGAAAATCCTACCCTTGATAAAAATGTTGAAAAATCTGAAGTTGATAGAAACTCAAAGTCAAGAGAGGAAATCTTGTTTGAAAGAACAAAGAATGATTGGAAGAGGATGTCTGGTCCTTATGTTCCTCCAAAACATACTCAGAATACCCCAGAAACATTCAAACCTCCACTGCCTTATCCAAGGTGTGAACCACCACCAAATTCAAGTGCTGAAAAAGAATTGGATAAGGAGGTTTTGGAAACATTCAAGAAAGTCCAAGTTAATATTCCATTGCTCGATGCTGTGAAACAAATTCCGAGGTATGCTAAGTTTCTGAAAGACATGTGTACTAACAAGAGAAAGTTTAAAGGAGGTGAAAAAGTAAACTTAGGAAGGAATGTTTCTTCGATGATTCAACATGCCCTTCCTTTCAAGTGTAAAGACCCTGGGACATTTACCATTCCCTGTACCATTGGGAAATGTGAATTCAAAGATGTGATGCTTGATCTAGGGGCCTCCATCAATGTCATGCCACATTCTGTCTACTCATATCTTCAGGTTGGAGACTTGAAACCTTCTGGAATTATCATTCAACTTGCAAACCGAAGTACCACCAAACTTGCTAGAGTTATAGAGGATGTTCTCATTCAAGTGAGAGACATGATTTTTCCTGTTGACTTCTATGTTTTGGATATAGAAGATGATCAGTTCAGCACACATGCTCTCCTCATCCTAGGGAGGCCATTTCTAAAAACGGCGAAAGCGATCATCAATGTTCACAAGGGAACACTTTCACTAGAATTTGGAGGAGATATTGTTCATTTCAACATTTTTCATTCAATGAAACAACCAGTTGAGGATCATTCAACTCCCCATGTTAAAATGATTGATTGGTTTTCCTCTGGCATGTTACCTGATTTTTTCTGCGATGAAATACCAACTGATGTGGAAAAAGATGGATATTTGTATGATACTGAATCAGATAAAAATGAGGATAAAATTGGAGACTGTGAAGAGTCTTGGGATGTTGATATTGGATATCTGATCAATGATGAAGATGAATTTATAGAAACCACTGAATCTGTTAGTGGTATTTCAGGAGAGGTTTCTAATTTTTCACATGAAACAAGTCTTGAGATCATAGAAAGAGACAACCATGATGAACATGGAGCTTCACCAAATAATTTAACTTCTGAAGAGTTCCCAGTTATCAATGAAACCAACCCACCTATGGTAGAATTGAAACCTCTTCCGGATAACCTCAAGTATGAATTCTTAGGTCATAATGGACAATTCCCTGTAATCATCTCAAAATATTTGTCAGAAGTCCAGGAAAACCAATTGTTGGAAGTTCTCAAGTCCCACAAGGAAGCCATAGGATGGACTCTCTCTGATCTAACAAGAATCAGCCCCTCGGTTTGCATGCACAGAATTTTACTGGAGGATAATGCTAGACTGGTAAGACAATTTCAAAGAAGACTAAACCCAACACTTCTAGAGGTTGTGAATAAAGAAGTCACCACCTTATTGGCTGCTGGAATTATTTTTCCCATATCTGATAGTCATTGGGTAAGTCCAGTCCATGTTTTTCCTAAGAAAAGTGGATTTATAATCTCAAGGAATGAATTTGGTGATCTTGTCCCCATAAGGCTTCCAAATAAATGGAGAATGTGCATTTATTACAGGAAACTCAATTTGGTTACAAGGAAATACCACATCCCATTACCATTACTTGATCAAGACCTTGAAAGACTAGCTAGAAAAACCCACTACTGTTTTCTTGATGTATTCTCTGGATATTTTCATATTCACATTTTACCTGAGGATCAAGAGAAAACCACCTTCACAAGCCCATTTGGAACTTTTGCATACAGAAGGATGCCCTTTGGTTTATGTAATGCCCCGGGAACTTTTCAAAGGTGTATGATGAGCATCTTCTCTGAATTTTTGGAAACTTGCATGGAAGTTTTTATGGATGACTTCACTGTGTATGGATCATCTTTTGAAAGTTGTTTGAAAAGCTTGGAACGTGTCCTGAAAACATGCATTGAAAAGAACCTTGTTCTAAATTATGAAAAATTCCATTTTATGGTTGCTAAAGGGATCGTTCTTGGACATGTTGTGTCCCGTGATGGAATTCAAGTTGATCAATCCAAAGTTGAGGTCATTTCTTCATTACCATACCCAAAAACTGTGAGAGATGTGAGATCCTTCCTTGGGCATGCTAGATTTTATAGGAGATTCATTAAAGATTTCAGTACGATTGCTCTTTCATTGTCAAGATTACTCCAAAAATATGTTCCATTTGTATTTGATGAGAATTTCATAAATTCGTTTCATGATCTGAAAAAAAGATTGATAACCCCTCCCATTTTTCAACCTCCTAAATGGGACATTCCCTTTGAAATAATGACCAATGCATCTGAAGTTTCTCTTGGGGAAGTATTGAGTCAAAGGACAGAAAAGAAATCCCATGTGATTGTCTATGCCTCCCGAACTCTTGATCAAGCCCAATCAAACTACACAACAACTGAGAAAGAACTGCTGGCTGTTGTCTTTGCTCTAGACAAATTTAGAAGTTATCTGCTGGGCTCCAAGGTGATTGTTTTTACTGATCATTCTGCAATTAGATTCTTGATAAAGAAACATGATGCAAAACCAAGACTTCTGAGATGGATTTTGATTTTACAGGAGTTTGATGTTGAAATAAAAGATAAGAAAGGATGTGAGAACCTTTTTGCTGATCATTTGAGCAGGATTCCGTCTATTGAGAATAGAAAATTTCAGATGTGTTCCCCAATTAAGGAAACCTTTCCAGATGAGGATTTATTTGCTGCTCAAAGTAAAATACCATGGTTTTCTAATCTTGTAAACTATTTGGCTTCTGATGAACATCCCCATTGGTTTTCCAAAAATCAAATTGATAAACTTCAGAGCGATTCAAAGAAATTCATTTGGGATGATCCTTATTTATGGCACATTGGTAGTGATAAAATGATACGAAGATGCATTCCGAACTCTGAATTTCAATCCATCCTACATTTCTGCCACACATTAAACTATGGAGGACACTTTGGACCACAGAGAACATTAAGAAAAGTTCTTGATTCTGGATTGTATTGGCCCACCATTTTTAGAGATGCTTTCAAATTCTGCAGAACCTATAAAAATTATCAATTCCAAGGAAACATTTCCAAGCAGAATGAGATGCCACAAAACCCACTTTTATTTTGTGATGTTTTTGATGTATGGGGAATGGATTTCATGGGGCCTTTTCCTAATTCATTTGGATATCTCTACATCTTGTTGGCTGTTGATTATGTGTCCAAGTGGGTAAAGGCTATCCCCACCCGAACTGATGATGCTATGATTGTGTCTAAATTTTTGAAAGGAAATTTGTTTTCAAGGTTTGGATTTCCAAAGTTTCTAATTACAGATCAAGGTATCCATTTTTGTAATAGGACTTTGGAATCTCTTTTGAAGAAATACGGTGTTAATCATAGGGTATCTACACCCTATCATCCTCAAACAAACGGAATGGATGAGTTGTCCAATAGGGAGATCAAACAAATCTTAGAAAAAACAGTGAGCCCAAATAGAAAGGATTGGAGTTTGAGACTTGATGATGCTCTTTAGGCCCATAGAACTACTTTTAAAACCCCCATTGAAATGTCACCATTTATATTGGTCTATGGAAAATCTTATCATCTACCATTTGAGTTAGAACACAAATCTTTTTGGGCTGTAAAAACATGTAACATGAACCTATATTCTACTGGGAAAGAAAGAAAATATTGTTTGCAGGAGTTGGAGGAGATCAGAAATAATGCATAAAAAAGCTCCAGGTTATACAAAGAGAGAAGCAAAGCCTTTCATGATGGGAGGATTGTCAACAAAAACTTCAAGGAGGGAGACGAAGTTCTGCTATTTGATGCCAGATTGAAACACTTCCCAGGTAAATTTCATTCCAAATGGTCTGGCCCATTCATTGTTACTCATGTTTTTCCTTTTGGTGCAATATAGATTAATGATCCAGACAAAGAGACATCATTCACTATAAATGGGCATAGGCTAAAGCTATTTTGAGAAAATTTTCAATATCCTCTAGGGGAGGATATTCAACTTCATGACGCAGAATATAATTGATGTCAGGTTGTGTCTTTCCTTATCATTTACTTTTGCTTTGTCTTTAATTTCCTGAATTTCATGCTAAAAAAAACTACACAATGAGGACATTACATAGAATAAGTGTGGGGGGACACAATGCTGGGTAGAGTATATTTTTACGAACTTTGTTTTTTGAAATTTTTTGTTTTCAAAATTTCTTTCCATTTTTTTTCTCTTTCTTCGTGTTTCTTTTTCAAAAAAAAGGTTTTGGAATTTCTTGAATTTCATTTGAAACTCATGCCAAGGAGTGAACCAACTGATCCTTTGAAACTGAACATAAATGAATGTTGAAAATTACATTGTTTCAAGTTCAAAAATTTGGAAAATTCTTGAAATGACCACTGCTTTTTAATTCGCATGGCACATATCACTGACATTGTGATTGAAATTCTCATTCCTGTGAGGCCTCTGGACCCATTTTTACATATTCTTCACATTTACCTCTTTCTTGAGAGAACCAATTCGTGTTTGTTTAAACTAGAACTTGATTTATTTCTATCAAAACTTGAGGGCTGAGATGCTTGTGATTAAAATTATTGAGGCATTTTTTTGAATATTGGAGCCTCTTTTTCATGATTATACTTTTTATTTCGGCCTTCCTTGAACATTTTATCCTTCTTGAGCCCTTAGTATCCATGTATAGCCTGTTAGGTTAGCCACATTACAAGCCAAATTTCCCTTTCCAACCTGCTCTGGAAGTATAAATGCATGATCTAGTTGAACTTAAGTGTGGGGGGGAAGATGACTCATGATGTGATACCTCATTTGGTGTTGCTTTGGGAGAACATTTAAACATTGAAGGCATATTTGTGATGCTGGAATATATTATTCTGAGAGCTGTGCCTATCTAGAGCTCTCAAATGAAATGGATCTGTGCCTATCTGGAGCTCTCAAATGAAATGGAGTTGTGCCTGTCTGGAGCTCGCAATGGAAATAAGTTGTGCCCAATCTGGAGCTTTAAAAAAAATCATATTTACTACTGAAATATTGATGGAATGGGGTGGAAAACAGAAGATCAGAGCTGATTATTTTAGGAGAATATGGAGGAGACCATAATTGATTAAAAATTAGAATCATGCATTTTTGCCTCAAAAAGAGCCAAACCCTCCTTATTCAGCCATAGAATTTTTCACATTTGAAACCTACAAACCCCAAGCCACAGAAAAACCCTGTAAATTCCTCATGATAATCACATGTTCTTGGTTCACATCGGGTGGAGATGTAGAAATTTATCAAGCCTATGGTAATTCTTGCATGAGTTTAATGAGAAAAGCCTTGTTGCAAATCTATATTGTCTGCTGAGAGAAAATGAATGTGAGGTAAGTGTGTTGTGTCCATGAGAAGAAAAAATAAGTGGAAATGGATTGAATGATTTGAATTTATAATTTTAAATATTTGTCTTTAATGACGCATGATATCTTTTTAATTCATTGTGGTAAATTGGTAAACTTCATTGGTATGTGTTTTATTTTTCTTGATACCGTGCTCACTTGTCCAGGAGTCCAAGAGCCAAGTGTGGGGGAATTGATAGAGCAAATATTTTCAATATTTTTAATTTCTATTTAAATTATTTAAACCTCACCAATTTACCAATTTGATCTTATTTGTAACAATTTTGGATTTAGAGTGTGTTTTGGGATAAAAAGTTTAAATTGCATAATTCTGGATTTTTAACAGATTTTTATCACAGGGGTATTTTGGTCATTTATCATAAAATATATTTCCAAATTTTGTGATTAGAATTTTTTTGGAATAATTATTTTATTTCCATAATCTTTTTCTTCAGGCCCAAGAATAGATTCAGGCATCTTGATGCCCAAAAAAATCAATGAAGTTGACAATTTTTTCGGGCGGACTGCGTTGACCCTACATTGGTAATGGAAACAACTTTCAGCCTAAACAACTCCAAATTATGATATTCCACATGGATATGACATAGGACTCCAAAACGTGTCTCCACAATGAATTTAAAGCCGTTTTTAATCCTTTATTATGGTCGTTGAGTGACATAATTTTGAAGGAAACTTCCAGGAAGCTTCATCCAGAGAAAGAAATTTTCAATAGAAAAATCATAACTCCTTAAATACACGTACAATTAATCTGAAATTTGGAGGGTGGATGGAAAACACGTTTATGAACAATATTTATGAAGAGGTAGACGCGTTAATAGGCCAATTAATGGGTTGAAAACGTGAAAATGTTTTGATGATGAAATCTGCCTATAAAAGGAGAGGAGCTCCTACCTCTAAATCACAATCCATTCTTCACCACACCATCCGTTACGAAGAGAGTTGCCTTGAGAGATCGAAGGGTAAGGTGGAGATTTTGATCCTTAAGAAAATGAAATCCTTTTAATATTCAATAGAGAAGATGAATGCTTCTCAAGTGATGGAAGGCTAAGCGGCAAGTGGTTGCGGACGGCGACACCCGACGGACACTCTCTTCCGAGTTTGGATTTTAATGTGTAATATCTTTTTGAATTTCTCTTGAACCTATATTTTTGAATTAATCTGGTTGTTTTCTTTCTTAAATATATTTTCAACACATTTTTTTTATCATTGTTCCATCTATAAAGTAGAACAATTGATTTCGCTATTTAAAATTCTTTGGTGAGGTTTTGCCATTGAGAATAGCGAATTCAATTAGGTTCAATTACTTGGAGGTATTTAAGTAATTGAATCACTTCTATAGGCGGGACCACAATCATATTGAAGTCTTAAATATAATGTCTTTTCAAATTTTACTGTAAACATGGAGGTCCTTGGGGGTACATTTAGGAATTTAAATTAAGAGATATTTTTTTATATACAAGGAAGAGGGGAGTGTCCGAGAGGGTGAAGCTTGTCTGCGACTGCTATTTTTATTCTTGATTTCAAACCCACATTATCTTTCCTTTAAAATTATTTTAGTTTGGTATTTAATTAAAATTTTATTTTCAGATTGTTAATCAAATACCCATTTTCATTTCTTTAAAAAAACAAAAAAATAACAAAAGTGACAGTTTTACAACTCGAACTGCAACCTCCTCAAGAGACAACCCTATGGTCACCACTGTGCTACATTAAAAGGGAAAATATTGATTGAGGTTTTTACGAAAAAAACTTTCACATCAGACCCATACATTTATTGTTAGTCTTTGGTTTCTTGGGGATGTCACCTAAGGTTAGTGGCAATTTATCTCTTCTCAAGAAAATTAGTTGGGTAGGATTTTCCTCGAATCTTTATTAAAAGAGAATCTCAAAGATAAATAAGTAGAAGAAGAATCAAGTGATTTAGAGTTAGAGGAAGATGAAGAGGGATTCAACACAATCATTGAATTTTTTTTCTAAGAGATACAAAAATATAAAAGTTGAAATTTCACTGAAATGGTGATATTACAATGATAATGGTCATTTTTCAGTAAAATTTCCAAATAATAACTTCAATGAATCTAATTTGGAAGAAAAATATAATAAATCTTGAAAATAAAAGTGGAAGAAACATAAGAAAATTTTTCTTAGCAAGAAGAAGAAAAGTTTATTGAGAAAAAGAGAGAAAGAATATTCTTTATCCAGCAATGAGTCTAATTATCATGTCAACTTCTTAGCACATGTTAGAAGAGGAAGTGCTTCATTAAATAGTGATGATGATAGAGAATAGAGAACAAAAAATGAGTGGATTTTAAAAGAAAATTTAGAAGATGCTCATTGTTGGATGTGCACTAAAATGTACATGAATGGGATGCATGTACACATGAATGATATACATGTACACATGCATATGATGCATTAGATATATTTATATATAATATATTGGATATTATATGTGGTGTAAATTTAATTTGTGTATATGATGTATATATTATTTTCAAGCGTGTGATACATGAAATATAAATATATATATATATATATGATATATATTTATTATTCATGCAATGCATAAGAATAAAATATATATATATATGATAAATATATTTATTATTATTTCTCATGAATGGTTTCATAAATTATAATTAATTTATGAGTGGATTAAATTCTTTGAAATCATTCAATGAATTATCCCAACTAGTAGATACACATAAGATGCTTTGGAAGTGCCTTAGGATTTGACTATGCACGAGGATGAGATTCTTATATTGGGTTATGGGATGTTATAAGTTCAATTCCTCCTAAAAACCTTATTATCTCTTTTGAGAAGGCTCTAGCACCCTTTCAAAATATTAGGTATTGAAGTTCCAAAGGATCGAATAAAAATTGAGAAGGGGGGTTGAATCTATTGTTAACTTTTTATAAGTTTCAAGAATTTTAGAAACTTAACCCCTAAAACTAGTTAAATTTCATTACCTTATCATTTTTAGTAAATATTCATGTATGAAAAGATAGGAAATCAAGTAAAGAACATGTGATTTACAAGTTTTTTCCTCAATGTGAGAACCTACATCATTGCCATAGCCACTCCTACAGGTCTATGGAAATTCACTATTATGAATAAGTGAACACAACATGTGAAACTCCCATTAGACACCTTATATCTCCTAATAGTAATGATTGTATTTACTCTCAGTAGTTTAAAATGTTTTCTTTTAAACAATTGATCCAAAAAATAAAAGGTCATAAAAACTTTTTATCCTCAAAACTATATCTGAAACCTCTATCCAATTACCCTAGTTCTGATTGACTTAGTCTGATTGGCTCATTATGATGAAATCATTATAATGAAATTGTTATGATAAACCCATTATGATATACCTTGTTCTCAAACTGCACTTCTCAAACTCTTCTCAATTTCTCAGTTTGACCTTCCTCAATCTAATCTTCCTTATTCCGATAAGAAAACTTTAAGTTATTTGATATTATAATGAGATATCAGTCCAGAAAGTAACTCTTACTCGAACTCTAAAGTGATCCACCTTTTGCACATGTCAAAAGGTTACAATGTATGAATTTTCTATACATCTATTTATAGGCATCCCAGAATGTAAAAGGCATGAAACTAAAAAACTTTTCCCGCTTACTTAAATTCAAAAACCTCTAAAATTCACTCATATTTGAACTTCATGTTTGACCACTTCAACTCTTATAGAACCTTCTTGAATCATCTTGAGTCTTCTTAGTAATCATCCTTCTCAAACTTCCTAACTTTTCTTTACTATGATGGAACTTCCACAGCTCATTACTATGAAACTTTCTTAGCTCATTATGATGTAACTTCCACAACTCATTATGATGGAACTTTCTCAACTCATTATGATGAAACTTCCTAAGCTCGTTATTATTGAACTCTAATTACGGTGGAATTATCATTACAATAGAAAATCCATTCTGTGACTTTGAAATTCTTTAAACCTCTTAGCTATAAATCATTTATACTTCTGAAAACGTTTGTGTCGAGTACTTCTGGATCGATGTAAACTTTTTCTTGATTCCAGGAACCGATACAATCTTTATGATTCCTTCATTTATTCAAAATATTTTATCATAATATTTTTAATTATTCATGAGAACTTTAATATTGGAAAAACAACATCGGGCTTAATTTTATAAAGTTTAAGAAATTTATAACTCTTGATATCATTATCTTCATTCAACCTCTTCAGCAACATTTTGACTTTCTAACTTGATAACTTCTTTCTAAAAAACATCATGTCCGATATATCTTGAACTTCATGTCGATAGATCTAAGACCGATGATGTTTTTTATCAAAAACTTTAAATTTCAGACAACTTCTATGACCAGTTCTCCTCAATTAGATACTCTACATCTGGTGCTACTCATTCTGATCCTCTACATTCAAAAAACAACTTTCTCAAAAACAAAACTTTTCTCCCCCTTTATGTTTGGGTTTAAACATTCAACAACGTTCACTTGTTTTTCAATAACACTATTTTACAAAAGATTAGTTTTCAACAAATACAAAAACATTGTTAAAACAAAACATCACAAAGGTTATTCAATATCCACCTTTGTATTTTTTTGAAACTTTTATTAACATATTTTACAACTGACCATTTTTAAAACACTCATACTTTTTCACAAAAAAATTTTGAAACAACTCAAAGTTTTTAAATTTTATCAAAACATATCCTTTATCAAAAGAGAGTGTCCTAACACCACACTACTAGATAAAGTAATGTTTTTTAAGGAATTCCATTCCTCAGTGAAAAGAAAATTTTGTATCCATGTAAATATAAAATCCCCTTCACTTTTATCTTTTCCCACCTTTATTTTTGTATCCCCCACTTGATTGTTATCTCCCCCATTACCTGATAACCATAGCTTTAGATTCATAAAAGAAAGATAATTAAAAACTTCTTACAAATTAAAAGGTTGTTATTATCTCTCCCCCCTTTTCAACATAATAAAAATCATGGTGCGGGACTTCCTTTTGGGATTTAGGAAGTCATTAGATGAGGCTAAACATGAAGCTGCATCATCAACTCAACAAACCTTTCTTTTGGAATTTCCTTTATGAAGATATTATAAATTTTATAATTTGTTGAGATATATTCCAGAAAAACATCTCCAATAGTGAATTTATATTTTATAAATTGGAACTTTATATCAATGGTTGTGATCTTTAATGTTGGACATGATTTTTAGAAAGAATAATTTCACTTTTATTATCACAAAGTATCTTGAATGGTTTATATAATTTTATTTTCAAATCTTCCAGATGAACTCTCATCCATACTATCTAAGTACAAGCCTGAGTAGACACAATATATTCTGATTCCACTATTCTCAAAATCATTGAACTTTGTTTCTTACTATGTCAACTTACACAACATTCACCCAAGAAAATTGTTCCTCCTGAGGTTGATTTTCGATCATTACAATCTCCTGACCCATCGTCATTAGTATAACCATGAAACTTCATCTCACAATTTCTTTTGTATAAAAACCCACATGAATTTGTTCTTTTGACATATCTCAGAATTCTCTTTACTACCAACATATTTTATTCTTTCAGATTACTTTGATACCTGGCACACAAATTCACAATATAAACAATATTATGCCTTGAGGATGTAAGGTAAAGTATACTTCCTATCATCTTCCAAAAGTCTTTCTGATTCACTTTTTTTTGAACTAATCTTTACTCAACTTCATCTCCACCAATATATGAGTAGAAACCTCTTTGTATTCTTCCATTACAAACTTTTGTAACAATTCCCTTTCATAATTTTCTTGAGATAGGAAAATGTATTTTTCTTTTTTTTGAACTTGTAAACCAATGAAGAATATTAATTATCCTAACATTGACATATCAAAGTTCCTTTTCATTTATTCAGAAAATGTTTTACTGAAATATTCTTTATCCCAAAAAAAATTATATCCTCCACATAAATTATAACAATTAGAGTTCCAGAGTCAACATATTTCATATATAAGTTACTATCAACTTTTCCTTTAGAAAAATCCAACATTATCAAACAATTATCAAGCATAGAACACCATGCATATAGAGCTTGTTTCAACCCATAAAAATCTTTCTTCAATATACAAACTTTTTTTCATCCCCATTAAGTAGAAACCCGCAAGGTTGTTCAATGTAAACTTCTTCTTCAATTTCTTCATTGAGAAATGATATCTTCACATACATCTTATATACTATATAATTAAGATGAGAATCCACTGCTAAAAAAATTCTAATAGTTTCTAACCTTGTAAAGGGGGAAAAGGTTTCATCAAAATCCATACCTTACACCTATGCATAGCCTTTATAAACAATCCAATCATTGTTTCTTGAAAATTCTCCATATTCATTCAATTTTTTTTATAAACCCATTTTGTTTCGATAACATTTTTACCTTTTAGACATGGAGAAATTTCCCATGTTTCACTTTTCTCAATTTGATCCAACTCTTTATTCATATCATTCACCCATTATTTGTGTTGAACAACTTCTAAAAACTGATTCTAGTTCCACTTTTGAGATGAGTGAAGTTTGATTTTATAATCTTAGAATTCTTATAGTGTGGACTAGAGCCTTCTGATTCCTAATAATATTTTCAATCTCAACATGTTTTTGTAAATTATGAAATTTTAGAGTTCTTATTACTACTTTACTTTCTTCATCACATGATTCATCTGAATCTTCATGCACATTACTTTGCTCACTTTCATTTTCATTGGAAAATTTCAGTTCTTCTTCATCAATATTCCAAAAAAAATGTTAAAGAAGTTGGATTCTCAATAACTTTTACATCATATGAGTCCACAAACTTTTTTAAATGTTTTTTATAACATTTTTAACTTCTTCAATTGGGCGAATAGCCCATAAAAGTTCCTTACTTGACCTTCTCATTAAACTTTACTGAATTTGTATTTTTTATTTTAAGTAAACATGGACATCTAAAACTTTTAAGTACTTAAATGAAGGTTTTTTATTATACCACATTTCATAAGAAGTAATGTTGGATTCAAGCCTTAACAAACATCTGTTCTAAACATGTACAATAATACTAATAACTTATCTCTAGTAGAACTTTGAAATGTTGTATTATACTAACATGTTTCTTCTCATTTCCACCAAACTTCTATTCTTTATTTATGGTACTCCATTTTTTATGGAGTATATAGAGCACTATATTGATTTTTTATTCCATGATTTATTAGATAAGTTTCAAAAGTATTGCATGTGAATTATGTAACATTATCCATTATCAACTTCTTTATGTAAACCATAATTTCTTTCTCAACATCTTTTCTGAATAATATGAACATTTCAATAGCCTATGACTTGTTTTTCATAAACATTTTATTGGTAAACTGATTGAAATCATCAATGAATGTGATAAATTAAAAATCATTTTTTTTACTAATGTGTTATCATACCACATAAATCATAATTAATAAGTTCAAGAAGTTTTTTAGACTCAATCTCGACTTTCTTATGACTTTTATTAGACATATTCCATTTCTAAAAAGTTAAAAAAACATCTTATTCTCTTATTTTCAATTCTGGAAAATTTCATATAGCATAAACTTTAAAAAGCTTGTTCATAATTTTCTACCCAAGATGGCCAATTATTCGATGTCACAACTTATTCTCATCTTCATCACTCAAGTAACAAGAGTTGTTAAATTCAACAATTTGAAAGATATTCCCACCAGTTATTTATCTTTTTTTAATAACTTTTCCATCTTTCACACTTCTAATTATACAAGAATATTTTCTAAAAATCGCTTCTTTTCTGTCATCACAAGTTTGTCTTACACTAATTAAGTTATGTTTTAGTCCATTAACAAATAAAAGTTCCTTAAATTTCAACTTTTTTACTTCAATCACAACCATTTTGATTCCTCTTATTTTTAAAGAACTATAATTTACAAAGGTAACAACACCTACATCATGATTTTTAATATGTTTTAATATTTTTAAGTCACATTTCATGTGTCAAGAGAAACCACTATCAAGTATCCATGGTTTGTTCCTTTTACTTATTTTCAAAGAAGTATCAACAATAAAAGCTCTTTATTAAAATTTATTCTTTCCTCCTTCCTTTTATTTTCTTGTATACAAGACTTGTCCTAGAAGAGTAGCCAAAATTTATTCAAAAAAATGACTTGTTTGATCACATCTTTCATACCAAAAATCAGAAAATAAAACTTATTTCTCATTGGAAAGTTTCTAATATCTTGTTAATTTATTTTTTTAATTTTTTGTAACTTAGGAAAGTTACTCATTCTACTTTATCTATTTCTTTCACTCTGTTCAAAACTTATTTTGAGAAGACATAAGTTAAGTCGAAAATTATAATCCCTATGCCCATAGATTCCACAACACCAATAATAACCATAAAATCTTTATTTTATATTGAAATAATATATTTCTCTATAAAAACTTTATTGAGGTTGCTAACTTGTTTCTACTCTAGCATACTCTAGGCATAGAACATCTTTCCTACTGATGGAGTTTTCAAATTTTGTAGATTTTATAGGTTTCTCACAACCCTTCTCATCTCATGCTTTCTTAAAATTTTTCTTCTCAGCTAAAATGTTTGAAAATTCAGATAAAACATTATTTTTTATGGGTAAGGATTTTACCTGATTCTTAATTTGAACTTTCCCAACAACATTATAAGTCTCAGATTTTACTTCAAAATATTTTTTGAAGTTTTAATTTATCTTCCTCATGGTACTTTTAGACTCAAGAAGTTTTGATTGAAACTTGTTAACTTCTTCTTCCTTAGTTTTCATCTTCTTACTGACATCTTCAACCATTTTCCCTATTCATTAATTCTAAGTTTGTAACTTAATATCTCTTGGATGTATTATTCTTATTTCTTGAAAAAATATTTTTTACCTTCAAAAAAATTTTCACCATCTTTCTCTATGATTCTGATTTCTTTCTTGAGAGATCACTTTTTCTCAAGCCATGCAACAAGTTCTGTTCTGAGTTGATTCTCTCTGTAAGATTCTCTACCTCCTTGTTATTCACTATTTGAGGAGTCTTCAATTTTCTCAACTTTTTCAATGAATGTTCTAACCTTTTCTAAACTTTCATCTTCTGGAGAATTTTTTTTTTGTTGAGTCTAATTTATCTTTATTACTCAACAAACTTCTCTTGTTCCCAATAAACTTCTTCATAGATTTATTGGATGAATTTTCTTCTTTATAATTTTTTTTCACTTATTCCATTGGGGATTTTTATCAAAATCATCTTGATATTCTCCAACATTCTTCTTGGGAAAATTCATGGCAAAATTTTCAATTCCAACACACTCAAAAAAAATTGAGAGGAAGATTACCTCCATACTTTCTTGTTCCTCTTCAAAATTCCTTAGATATAAGAGATATGATTTTATCATTAAACTCATCATCCTATTTATCTTAGAAATCAAAAGGATCAATAGATTTAATATCTTAAATCATAATTTTTCTCATATACTCAAAATCAATTTCATCTTTCATCTTGTTTTTGAACATTGGAGCTCTTCTCATTTCATAAGCAACAAGATAGATATGAAATTCATTAAGAGATAAATCATCTTTATCTTCTAAAGTAGAAATTTTAGAATCAAACCTGCTCAGAAAGTTTCTCATAAGTTTCTTCACTATTGTAGAATCATCCAAAACTTCTACAAATCCAATGATGTTGTAAACAATTTCATTTATCCTGATGAAGTACTCATTAATTCTTTCTTCATTACTCATTCTTATGTATTCAAACTTACTTTTCCAAATTTGTAGATTTTCTTCCTTTACTTTAGTATTCCATTCAAAAATAATTTGCAGCTTGTCCCACATAATCTTTAAATTTTTGATACATATCACCTTCATATAAAAATTTTATTATAGTTACATAAGAATAACATTCCTAGATTTTCCACCAACTTCAATATTTCTATCATCAGTAAAATCATCGGTCATCTTTCTCAATAGGTGGAAACCTAATTGTAGCAGTATCGACAACTTCTAGGCCAAGAGATAAGAGATAAGGAATCTTCCTATTTTTCTATCCATAATAATTTTTTCCATAAAATGTAGGAATTCCTCTAATATTGAAAAAATTGATATTATCCATGATAGGGACTTAACAAGATAACCTTTCCTTTTATACCAATTGAAGTTCTAAAAAATAGAATAACAACTAAGAAGGGGGGTTAAATATATTGTTAACTTTTTATAAGTTTCAAAACTTTTAGAAATTTAACCCCTGTAACCAATTAAAGTTCATTAAATTCTCATCTTTTATTAAATACTCATGCATGAAAAGGAGTAAAGCAAGTAAATCACGTGATATTTATAAGGTTCGTCTTCAATGTGAGATCCTATATCCTTATCATATCCACTTCTATAGGTCTATGTAAATTCACTATTATGAATAAGTGAATAAAACTTGTGTCAAATCCCATTATACGCATTCTATATCCCAATATGAATGATTATACTGACTCCTATTAGTTTAAAAAATTCTTACAAACAATTGATCCACAAAAGAAAAAATGCAAAAAATTATGCTCCTCAAAAATCTATCCATAACCTCAATCTGATGACCCTGGGTATAATTGCCTTAATCTGATTATATCATTACGATGAACTCATTATGATGAACTCATTATAATGGATCATTTTCTCAAATTGTACTTCTCAAAATCTGCTCAACTGATAAGTCTGATCTTCCTCAGTCTGGTAAGAAAACTTTTAGTTGTCTAATATTCTAATGATATCTTTGTTCGAAGAGTAACTCTTATACAAACTTTTCAGTTATCTACCTTTTACACATGTGAAAATGTTACAAATTATGAATGTATCGTGCATCTATTTATATGCATCCTATAATGGAAAAGGTGAGAAACTGCACAAAAATTCCCACTTACTAAAATTCAAAAACCTTTGAAATTCACTCATATTAAAACTTCATGTTTGACCACTTCAACTCTTGTATAACCTTCTTTAATCATCTTGAGTATTCTTAGTAATCATCCTTCTATAAATTTCTGACTTTTCTTCAGTATTATGGAAATTCCTCAGCTCATTACGATGGAACTTCCTTAGCTCGTTATGATGCAACTTCCTTAGTTCGTTGGGATGGAACTTCCTCAGATAATTACGATGGAACTTCCTCAGATCATTACAATGAAACTCTCATTATAATAGAATTAATATTATGATGGAAAATCCACTTTGCAACTTTAAAATTCTTAAAACCTCTTCATCTATAACTCATTCAGATTTTTGAAAACTTATGTGTCTGGTACTTCTGTATCTGATGAAAACTTTTTCTTGATTCTTGGAACTGATACAATCTTTATGATTCATCCATTTCTTCAAAATATTTTATCATGAGAGTTTTCATGATTTATGAGAACTTAAATATTGTAAAATTATCATCGGACTTAAGTATGTAAAGTTTAAGAACTTTCTAACTCCTGACATCATTATCTTTATTTAACCTCTTCGGAAAGATTCTGACTTTTTAACTTAGTAACTTATTTTTAACAAAAATAATGTCTAATATATCTTAAACTTCATGGAAATGGATCTAAGACCAATGATGTGTCTAATCAACAACTTTAACTTTATGAAAACTTATGCAATCAGTGTTGGTCAGTCTGATACTCTACGTCTGGTGCTGCTCAGTCCGATCCTCTACATCCAAAAAATAAATTTCTAAAAAACAAAACTTCCCCCACACCCTTTATGTTTGGGTTTGAACATTTAGAAATGTTCTCCTTTTTTTCAAAAACATTATTTTACAAAAAATTAATTGTCAAGAAATACAAAAAACTTTATTAAAACAAAACATCACAAAGCTTCTTTTGGTATCATCATGAATCATTCGCGGATCCTTTGATTGTTGTACCCCCTTGGAGGTAGGGTGCACATGTTCACTACTTCTCATGATATTCCTCAAAAATTCTATGTGGAATAAATAATAAGACTGCTTAAAATCACATTTTTAGGTACTTTGTTTTATGTTTATTATTTACACGTTATTATTCTTGAAGATAGATCTCATATGTTTGGGTTATCTTCCACTGCTTATGTTCACATGATGTTCATATGAAACTCATCAGTGTTATTAAAGTGAGTTTCTTCAAGTAAATAATGTGTTTGATTCACTAGTTTTTGAATAAATATGAAAAATAGTGTTTTTGTAAATCTAGAAACCAATTATAGACCCTTACATGAGCTACATAAGGGTAAATTTTGATTTACCCTTATACAGGTAGGCTGTGTAAATGTTACTCCCTTACATAGGATGGTTACATAAAGGTAAAAATTCCTATAACCTTACATAGTTGTATGGAAGTGGTACATAGAGGTAAATATGATTTTACTTTACATGTTACCCTTACACGATCTATTGTGTAAAATTTTACCCTTACGCAAGGGGGTTGCATAAAGGTAGTACCCTTATGCAAGGAGTTGTTAAAGGTTATAACCTTATGAAGAAGGGTTTATATAAGGGTTATAGAGTTGTGTAAAGTTACCTGATATTTACTTTTATGCAATGTGTGAAAAATATGGAATACCTTTATACAAAAGAGTTATGTGAAGATAATACCATTACACAAAGGAGTTATGTAAAGGCTGTTGGGACCAAGTTGGATGGAAATGTTTTTGGAAACTGAAAGAAGTTTGTATTTACTGTTTTGCATTGTGTTGACTTTTGTTGTTAATAAAAATAAATCACCTCACTTTGTAAGATTTGGTGATCAGATGATAGGTACATAAGGATGAATCGTAATCAGAGAATCGGATGCACTTTTCATAAGAAAGTTTTTTTTTGATTTTCTATACTGAATATATTTTGAAAGTGAAGTTGTTCATCAGACTCACCTTGGGTCTGAAATGAAATTTTGAATCAGTATGATAAGATATATTAGAGTTTATATGGATTCAATGTAAATATGATGATACTTTGACGATCTTGGAGTTCTTAGAAATCATAAGTTGTCTATAACACTTTTGATGAAATCCTTATGAAGGAAAGGGGGAGAAAAAGTGCATCCAATCAGTTTGAGGTTTGGTTGGAAAGATAAAAGGTGCTAAAAGGATGGGAAGTTATAAAACTTTTCTATATAAGTTAGATGATGTTATGACGATCTTAAATGTTATCAAAGATAAGAGAACGTAATGATTATAAGAAGAAGTTTGTGGAAGAAGAAAGTTAAAAAAAATTCTCAGTTTATCAGTGTGAGATCAGCAATTACAGAATTGGTTGAAGGCTGGGAAGTTTTGTATGAAATGTCAGAAGATGAAGATTCTAGTTTTCAGTTAAACCAATAAGCCACAAGATGCAAATCATCAGAGAAAGAAGATGGTAAATGATGGAAGTTTTTTTGTACTGTAATCAAGAAATGAAATAAGTTGTTACTGGTACTAATCCATCATATGTGGTATGTCACCGATCAATCGGAGGCAAGAAAGTTTTTGGATGCATATAAGAGAGTGGAGTTTGTTGGGACCGATACGAGTAATAAATTCAATGACCAATCAACTGAATGAATATTAACAATATAGTCAAACATTTTCATTAATTTAAACTATATTACAATTGCGTCAAGAGTAAAAGAGGATTTGATTATTTTTCTTCAATTGGGTCAAGAGAAAAAAATAACAAAATTGTTGATTATTTTTATCAAATGGGTTAAGAGGCATAAAAATGGAGTTGACTCCAATCCATCAGAGTAAGAGACTGATCTATTGGACATTGTAATTCATCAGACGTTGTATGAGGAAGTCGTGAATAATTGAATAAAAGGTTAAATGTTGAAAAAGTATTGTCAATGGTGTTTGAAGCTGGTGCTGAAGTGTTTCCAAGGAAGTGTAGGAATCTTTAGAAGTTGCAATGATGTTTATGTAATAATGGTTTCAATGTTTTATGTCTATTAGTTTTTATTGATCATCGTAATGATAATTCATTTTTTTTATATGATCAATTGGTATGGAGCAATGTAATGAAGAATCTATTGTCATACATATATCTTCATCATAATGAGGAAAATTGGAATGAAAATTAACATCGAACTAGAGAATGGTTTGAAAGTAATGAAGCTGGATGAAGTTGTGATAATATTTGAGAAGTCCTGAGAAGATTATAGAAAAATTGAGAAGCACTAAATAAGTTAAATATAGAGCCAAAATTAAGGGGAAATTTGGTTAAGTTGGAAAACTTTTCAGATTCCTGTCTAAACCTCTTTTAGATCACTTATAAAAGGAATAGAGTACATTTTACTTTTTGATGGATTAGAACATTGTTCACATATAGAAGAAGAGAGATAAGTTTTGATGTTTTAGTGAGAATAAGTTTTCAGACATAGTTTACCTGATGAAGTTTTCTGAAAAGAAGAAAGTTAGTGATTAGAGTTTCCTAGATCAGATCAGGAAATCAAACTAAGATTTCTAGATTGAGAAAGAAGTAGTTCAAAATTATTTCAGTAGTATTCTGGTATAATTATATTTCTAGGATGATTAATCATACTGAATATTTAGACTGATCCATCAGACTCGGTGTTTGTGTGAATAAGTTCTTACCTACTACTGGGTAGGAAAGTGAATAATTGTTTTGAAGGTTATCAAAAGTGAAAGTTGATAAGCCAGCACAATAACTTATTTTGAACCAACTTGTGAAGGTTTCATTGCTTGTTACAAAAACTTATATTATATCATTCATTCTACTTGAATCACATGAACTATTGTATTTATCATAGTGTCACATAAGGGTAAGGGTATATCCTACTTTTTGTATCCACATAAAAGGATTTTTTTTCTAGTGGATTTTATGGTATTGGATTGTTTCGAAACCATTCCAAGGACGTAGCTACTCTTATTTAGTAGTGAACCTTGTAAATAATTGTGTTCATGTGGATTTGTGATTATTTTTTGAGTAAAGTGATAAATATTTAATAAGAGGTGAAGGTTGTTTCAAAATAAAGGAAACTTAAAAGAAAAATATATTACTAATTCAGCCCCACCCCCTCTCAGTGATACATTGATCCTAGCTGGGTAATATCAAGTGGTTTCATAGGGAAGGTTCCCTTTATTTACTCTTTCCTGAATTGTTTTTGAAGATAAGTTGTGATGGAGAATCTAAATTGTGTGAATAGTAAGGGTATTCTGGTCTTTGATGGTAAGAACTATCATATCTAGAAATATATAATGTTGTTTTATATTATGTATCTTGTGTATGATTTTCTTGAAGTAACAATATATAGATTTCCTTATATTGATGAAAAATATCCTCTTACATATTTTGATAAGAAGAATCTTGAGAATGATGGAAGATCTAAGAATGATTTACTCTCATCCCTTTCTTAAAGTTATTTTCTAAGAGTTAAGGGAATTGTTACTACTAAAGGTATTTGGGATAAGTTGAAGAACATTTATAAAGACAATACAAAGGTGAAGAAGGAAAAGTTACAAATATGGATGTTGAATTATGAAGATCTAAAAATGGGTGGTATTAATCTTTTAGTGATTTCTTTACAAGGGTGAATGATATTTCTATCATCATCATATGTATTGGTGAGAAGATGGAAGACTCTAGTGTTTTTTAAAAGATCTTAATAATTATTCTTGATAATTTTGGTGTCGAAGTTTCATCTGTAGAGGATAGAGATCCTGAAATTCTATCTCTAGATGATCTTCATAGTAATCTCATTACTTATGAAATGAGAAGGGATAAAGTTATGAAAGAAAAAAACAAAATTTGATCAAGAAATATCCTTTAATGATACCAAGAAAGGATTCTAATAAGGTTCTTGAATAATAATAAGTTACTGACTCTGAATCCAAAAATGTGGTATGTGACAATCTTGGTGAATTCTTATCCTTGTTTTCTAAAAATGTGAAAATAGGTAAAAGGAAGTATAAAGTGAAACTTCCCTAGAAATATTTCAAATGTGGAGTCATTGTACACTTTACTATGAATTTTCCTTGAAGAAAGAATGAGGAATATAATGAAGAAGATGACATAAGGACAAGAAGATCTTGGAAGATATATGGTGATAAGTCAAAATCTTAATCTAAAGGAAAAATTAAAAGTTCTCCAAATCTAAAAGGAGAAGCTTTTTTAAAAAGATTATGAAGATAAATAAAGTGAAGTTGAAGGTGAAAGTTTTGCTGAAGTTATTAGAGAAAGTAATTACATTTCAATATTTAATGATGAAGTGTTTGGAAGTAGTAGTTCTAAAGAAGAATAGACTGACCTTGAATTTCATCTAAATAGAGAATTGAAAGAATGTCTTAAGGCTTAAAAAAGAAATCAATAAGATAAAGAATGAAATTTATATATAAAACAATCAAGATTATATTCCTGGATAGAAAGATAAGTTACTGGATTATTTTGATTTTCTAAAGAATTCCCTTGAGAAAGAAAATAATCATAATTAATGTCTTGAAGTAAAGTTGAAGTAAAATGAAGAAGAGTAGGAACTTTTCCAACAAAAACTTTTTAAATTCTAAAAGAGGGTTACAAGTTTCAATAACTCTATATTTAAAGTTAGTGAAAGTTCTAGAAAGGGTGAAAATAGTAAGGATCAAAATATACCTTCAAAGGTTGATAAGAAATTTTAAATTATTGAGAAGAAGAAATATGGTAAAGTTATGTATGTGGCCAAAACCAACAAAGTGGAGAAGTCAAAAGTTTATAAAAATTATGAGTCCAAAAATGTTTCTAATATTTCTAATTCTGATAAGTTTAGAAAGAAATATAATTTGAAAAAGAATATTCTAGGTGATAACAGAAAGGTTGGTGTTCAACAAAGGTCTAATGAGAAAGATAATAAGGTTGCTGAGAAACATGCCCACAACTCTGGATAGAATGGAAGTTACAGAGGTAAATATTATTTTTATGGGTATTTCCTATATTTTGGTGGATTAAGGCATATGGAAAATATGTGTTGGTTTAATCATAAATGTAATATTCCACAAATTATAGTAGGAAAAGTTTTAGGGGGAGTCAACCCTCTCAAAGGAATAATTCTGAGAAGGATGTTTTTAAGAAACCTAAGAAGGTCGGTGTGAAAGTTGAAAATAGATTCCAACCTTTGGAAACTATTTATAAAAGATGTAAATAGCCTATACATCTTTCAAAAGTATTTCTTGTTTTGTTACCAGTATAACAAAAGTCTTATAAAAATTCTCATAAGCCGGATGTGAATAAGTATAAAGGGAAAGAAAAGTATCTTGTTGTAGAAACCGCTATCAAGGATACAAAAGGAGAATGACCTTGGATATTAGATAGTGGGTGCTCTTATCATATTACAGAAGACTTAAAATTACTAAATAATGTGAAAGACTTCAATGAAGGAACAATGACATTTGGAAATGATGAATCTCTCAGAATCAAAGGTGTTGAATCTTCTATTATTGGAGAAGAAAAATTGAAGTTCAAAAAAAATTTGTTTGTTGATGGGCTGAAACACAACTTTCTAAGTGTTTAAAAACTTTGTGATGAAGGAAATAAAGATGTTTTCAGAAAATATGGTTTTTTTTAAATAGATGAATATTTAAAAGTTATTACAAGAGTCCATTGTATAAAGGTTAACTTGTTTCAAGTTGGTGAAGTTTAAAACTATTGTCACTTAAGCATGATGGAATAAAATCATTTGTGTCATAAAAGGTTGGAATATATGTGTTCGAGAAACATGAACAAGTCATCAAAGCGAGATAGTGTTTGTGTTATTCCTAATATGTTAATAAGAATAGAATGGTGTTCCAAAATTTGTTAGAAAGGAAATATTAAAAACTCTATGCATAAGAAAGTTGATGTTCGCTCAAATAAACCCCTAGAACTTATCCATTTTGATATTTTTGGTCCAATGAGAAAACAATAAACTCACAGAGATAACTACTTCATTTCTTTCATTGATTATTTTACTCTCATTACTTGTGTTATATATTTAAAACATAAGTTAGATGATCTAAAGATGTTTAAAAGTTTCAGGAGAAGTGCTGGGAAGGAATGTGGGTATTTTGTGAATAACTTGATAACTAAAAATAGTGGTGAGTATTAGAATGAATTAGTCAAAATTTATCTTGAAAAACATGGAATTCGGAATGAGTTCAATATACCATACACACCTCAACAAAATGGGGTTTCTAAAATGAAGAATATAAGTTTATTTGAAATGTGAAGTACTATGTTACTTGAACATGGTCTTTCTCATTACTTTTGGAAGTAAGATACGATCACAAATTTTCATATTAAGAATTGATGTTTCTACAATCCAAGTTCTGATATGACTCCTTATGAAATTTTATATGAATAAACTCTAAGTTTAAAACACTTAAGAGTTTTTGGGAGTCTCTGTATCATAAATAACAAATGTGGAAACCTTGGAAAGTTTGATCAGAGAGGTGAAGATGGAATTTTTCTTTGTTATGCTTTAGAAGGAAGAGAATATAGATTTTTCAACAAAGAAATGGGGAGATTAGTTGACTTTGTTGAGGTAAAATACATTTAAAATACTATGGAATATGTGTCACAAACACATGTATATAAGGAAGATAAAAATGATGAAATAATTTTTGATAAGGATGTAAACAATTGTAATCCTACACAAGAAGAATAATTGGACTCATCCATTTCTAGTGATGAGGAAGAATCTTGAAAATCTCATCCCAAGCTGAGGAAGCAAGTTAAATATTAAAACATAATTTGTGATCAACATTAAAAGGTTCAAACAATAATAAAATAAAAAGTTATTACACATACTTATTTGTATTCAAAATTTGAGCTGAAATATGTGAATGAAGCTTTTGATCATCTAGAAGAAGTTCAGTCTATGAATGAAGAGTTGCATCAAATCGAGAAGAATGGTACTTGGGAAATTGTACCTAATCCAAAATGGAAAAAAAGGTATTGGTATAAAGTGGGTGTTCTGGAACAAGTTGAATAAAGATAGTGAACTGATAAGAAACAATACAAGGTTAGTGTGTAAAGGTTACTCGCAAATTTAAGGAATTTCTTTTGATGAGATTTTTACTCCAGTGGAATGGTTAGAAACAATTAGAATCTTTCTTGATATTTATGCATAAAGAAGTTATAAAAATTTTCATATAGATGTGAAATCGCCATTTTTGAATAGTGATATTAATGAGGAATTTTACATTGAACAACTGTGTGGATTTGTTGTTGATATGAATGAAAGTTATGTGTATAAGTTGAATAAATTCTTGTATGGGATAAAACAAGCTCTGAGGGCATGGTATTCTAAATTGGATGGAAGCTTAAGAAATAATAATTTTAAGAAATAAAGGGTTGATAGTAATTTTTACATCAAAGAATGTATGGAATTTCCCCTTACTTTAATTGTTTATGTTGATGACATTATCTTTGCTGATAATGATGAAAGAACTTCTAGAAGATTTTCTAAATATATGAAAAGGTTGTTTGAGATGTCCATTCTAGGTGAAATGAAATGATTTATTGGGTTAAAAATCGCAAAAAAGAAGAAACTAATATTTTTTTCTCAAGAAAATTATTCTAAGGAACTTCTTTAGAAGTTTGGAATAGAAAATGTGAAACCTTTTTCCACACAAATTTCAGTAGGAACCAAGTTGACTAAATATGAATAAGGAAAATAAATTGACTCTAAATAGTTTTGAAAGCTGATTATAAATTTTTTGTATTTTAATGCCTTAAGACCAGACATTTTTTATGTTGTTACATTATGTGAAATATTCCAAAGTGATCTAAAAGAATCATATCTATTGGTTAGAAAAACAATTCTTAGATATATTAAAAGCACAGTAAAATTTAGAATCATGTATGATAGGTCATAAAGTATTGAATTTTTTGGGTATTCAGATGCTGACTAGGCATGAAGTATTGATGATTTAATATCTACATCTAGTGGAGTTTTCTTTCTCAGGAAAATTTGTGTAAGTTGACATATTAAGAAAAAAACTCGGTTACTCTTAGCACAGTTGAAGCTGAGTATGTTGTCACCACTCAATTTTTTATAGAACTTGTGGGGATAAAGAATTAGTTGGAAGACTTACTTATTGAAGTAAAGTTACCCTTTCTCTTGGGTTGTGATAATCAAAGTGAAATCAACATTACAAGAAGCCCATTAAAACATATTCGTTCAAAACATATTGACATAAAATTCCACTTCATCAAAGAGCATGTGGAGAAGAATGAATTGAAGTTGGATTATATTTCTACATCGGAACAGGTTGCTGAAATTTTCACAAAACTTTTACCGAAGTGAAGTGCCCAGATCAGTGTGAATCACTGAGAGGGGGAGGGGGTGAATCAGTGATCCCTTAAAACTTTTTACTAATTGATTCTTATCAATTAAACCTCTATGGCTGGTTAAAGCCTCGATCCACTCTTCTTGTATCTCTCAACCTTTCCCGAATGATGCAGTAATGAAAAGGCACAGGACACAAGGATTTACAAGGTTCGGCACCAAAGGCCTACATCCTTTCCATGCTCTCCCAGCATGGATTCTCCCATTATAATCTGTTAGTATTACAATGGTCGATACAGCATCCCACTGTATCTCTCCTGAGTCCCACAGGAGGGTCTTTATACTGCGTCCCACAGTGTTACCAGAGTCCCACTGGCCTGCTCCAGAATCCCACTAGAGACTTCCTCCACCCTGAGTCTCACAGGGGTCTTCTCTTGGCTCCTCGAGTCGCACGAGTAGCTCTTCTTCACTTTAAGTTCTTCAAGTAACTTCAGCAGTCTGGGATAAAGACTGCTGGCCTTGCTCTGTACCTCTGATCACTTGTGATGATCAGGTCTTCTCGTCTTGCTCAGGATTTATCTCCTTCTTCTAAGGATGACCTGGCTTCTCTCCAGCTACTGAATACTCAGACAATTGATATCTTTAACTTCAGTCTGGTCCAGTCTCACTTCACATCAACTTCATGCACTGAATGCATGGCAACTCTGAATCCTCATGCACTGACTGCATGGCCTTCTCAAATTCTTCAAAAACTTCAAGTCTTGGACTCCTCAGATGCACACCACTGATTTAGCACTGTTCACGTGTGCACATGCATGCATGCATGCATGCACTACCCCTTTCCTCTTCTTGGTGCAATAGACCCACAAAGGGTGTAATTCTTTTCAGCACACACCTTCTCACTTCCTTCACACACTTTGTTCTTATTGGTTACACACTTAAATGTGTGTTCTACTTTAGTGTGAGGTATACTTCTTCTTCTCCTTCTTAGTGTGTATACACCACTTAGGCACACACTAAGGTTCGGCCTCTTCTTGTCTAGTACACACAACTTGTTCTTTCTTCCTCTTGCACACACACACAAAATGTGTTCTTCTATGTTGTGGCCTCCACTCCTTTTGAACACACCCAAGGCTACGGCCTTCTTTTCACACACAAGGTGCAAGCCTCGGGTTCTCCTTGCACACACACACAAGATGTGTTCTTACTCCACCCGAACTCCTACTCAAGGGAGGGCGCGCAAGGTGCAGCAAACTCCACACTTCAACCGCGCAAGGGTGCTTGGTGCAAGGCAGCGCGCAGGGTGCCTGAGTAACCTATGTCGCGGGCACAAGGGCCGCGCAAGGCCTCGGGTGCAAGGCACCTCGGGCTTCAACCGTGGGCGCGCAAGATGTTGCGGCCACGGGTCTTCCTGTCGCGCAAGGAAGGCGCGCAGGGGACTTTCCCTTCACCTCTTTCGCGCAGGGGGTGCGCGAAAGGAACTCCTTCGGGCCTCGGGTGGCACCGAGAACTTCAGCCGCGCAAGTTTGCACGGTGGCTTCAAAATCTTCGCGAGGCAGAGCACTCACGGGGCTTCTTTCAAGTTCATTAGCAAGCTTCTTTGGAGCCTTGGGCTCTCCTTTTATAGGCAGAGGAATGCTCAAAACATCCGCGGGATACAATCTCTGAATCCCCGAAGTTTTCGGGTATTTCAAGATTCTGTGAATCTTGTTTTTCTCTTTATTTCACGCGGGTTCTTTCCATATTTTTCTCCTTCACGTGTATGCGACTTAGAACGCATGCACGGCCTTTGTCTCTTCTATCCCATGCAAAGGCACGAACCCATGAAGCCTCGGCAACTTCGTTTGCCTCGGCATTGCTTCGAATTCTCCTCTCATCGCATGCACTCCCATTTTTATACATGGTTGTGTTCAGTAGGGCCGGACGAACTCATTGGAGCCTTTGGATCAAACTATGGTGGTCGTAATCTCGAAATCATCCCTCGGATGGCCTCTGGTTCATCAGCGGCTACGGGAGGTGCCTCGGCTCGAGCTCGAGGAAGGAGATGAGCTACGGCCGTCGGATCAGGCGATGGAGATATATCGGGCGGCCTGGATCTGAAGATCTCGCGCGGGATTAGATGAGCGGCTCGGATCTGGCGCGCGATGAGATGGACGGCCGGGATTCGTTCCCAGTGAAAAATGCGCGTCCCACATCGAATTCTCCAGCGGTTTTTCCGCGCTTTATCACCCAAGCGCCCGCCGCTACCCCTCAGTTGCATCTTCTCCCTCCATGGTGCCGCCCCGCACCGTGTTCTCCCTGCGGGCGCGCTCTGCGCCCACTCTGCTCCTGCGGGCGCGCTCCAAGCGCCCACTATGCTCTCCGGGTGCGCGGGTTTCACCACCGCGTGCCCTCAGGGGCTTACACACGGCCCCTCTGCGCTCCTCCGGGCGTGCCCCAGGCGCCCAAGCGGTGTCCTTGGGTGCGCCCCCTGCCTCAAGGTTGCTGCCCTGGCCTTGAGGGTTCCCCATGGGCGTGGTGACCTTGAGTCCCACATGTGCCTTGGGTGATGACCCTCGGCTGGCCTCCTTGGTGGCCTATTTTTTTGCAAGTATAGAACAAATCCTTTGTTTAAAAACAAAGTGACCAAGTTCAAATGCCAATTGCCACAATTCTAAAACATCCTTCTTCTACATTTCTTCCCTTCTCTTCTTCATTAGAATTCCTCAAATCTCCTCAACATATATTCATTACTTAGGAGTGAATTCTTGAAGGTTCTCCATCAACCGAAGCTCCTGAATCAAATAATTCTTCAATTGGATTCGTTGATCAAATCAGAGATCAATTGGATCTTCTTCTGATTCACATGCACTAAGTGATAGTGCATGGACTTCTTTAATCCACTTCATGATTCACATGCACTAAGTGATAGTGCATGGACTTCTTTTCAACTCCTCATGCATTGTCACTACAATGCATGGTCTTCTAATCATGTTGTGACTTTGTATCATCTTGATACAAGTTCTTGGAACTTAATGATCAGCTCAACAATCGTCAGATATCCTTAGAGAATGTTTCAACCATCATTTCCAATACCACTTAGTGAATCTCCTAAGTGACATGCATCTTAGTATCATGGCCATTCTCCTTCATCACCATCACCATCACATCCTTTGACATTCACATCTTGACAATTCTTGACATCCATTCATTCTAAGACAACAACATGCCTCATTGACAACAAATGCAACACAATGCACTTCAATCTCCCCCTTTGTATTTGTTGTCAATACACTCTTTCAGCACATATGAATGGGTCAATATGTGTGCCAATATTTCTCCCCCTTATTGGCAATCAAATTCAAAGGTGTGGTGTGGTTCTCTTTCAAAAATCTCTTCCTCCCTTTGAAAAGTATTTTCTTGAAAAACACTGAGAGGGATGATGTCACATGTTCTTCTTTAGCAAAGAACCTTTAGTAAATCATCTCTAAGTCTACTTGGGCTAACCCGGTGTAGAAAACAAGAGTGATGTAACCAAGGAACTCAATGCTGTCCAACATTCACTATACATGTGAGATCATGCTTGGGGGTTTGAAATTTTTCAGATGTAACAATGAATTTGCTAAATCCTGCACAACTTCACAAAACTCATTAGAAAGTTCAGGTGCAATGATAAATCTCCCCCTTTCATCCACTTGTCTTCAATCCATACTCCCCCCTTAATTGACAAGATAAACTCAATTAAGAAACAAGGGATCAAAGTATGATTGGAATACCTTCACTTTTCTCAAGATGGTATTAATCTAGGAATGCCATCTTCTTCAGATTGGCTCCCCCTCAAGGGGTGCACTCCATTCTGTCCAAACCATCCTCCAGATGAGAATGATCATCATCTTCAATTCCCTGCAATGTTAGCACATGTATATACCAAGAATATAAGGGAATAAGATGGAACCTCCTTGGTTCATCAATGTGAACAACAAGGTTGAGAAGATTCTCTCAACCGAGATGTCCCATTTTCACCATTCTTCACACTTGCACATTTGATCTTCAATGATGTTTGTGCTGGTGTGGATCTCAATACATCTTCATGTGAAATCTTTTGTTTCCTTTTTGCCTTAGAAATTGCCAGAACTTCATCTTCAGCTCTCTGCAGATCTTTGGCAAGTTGCAACTGATTTGGCCACATGACAAACATGTCATTTGGAAGTGAGGCCTCAGTTTTGGAAATTCCACATGGTTCTTTTGATACTGTCAAGCTACCTCTCTTAGGCAACTTGTTTTCAATCAATCCCTTCTTCTTCTTCTGGATTGATTGTCTTTTTGAGTCCAGTCTGCTTCTATTCAGTTCCATGGCTTGTTCACAAAGATCCATGGTGTGTCCTTTCTTTCCACAGTAGAAGCATTTCTTGGTGGTCCTTCTGGATGACTCACCCTTCTTGGATTTAGAATCCAAGGACTTCTCTTCATTTCTCAATCTCTTCTTGGGAGCATTTTCAACTTTCTTCTTGCTTCCCAAGGATTCCATTTTAGTCAGGTTCAGTGATCTTCTCTTCTCTTTAGCTCTGGATACAGTTGGAGATTGACATGTATCTTTTTGACCACTTTTGCAATCATCCCAGATGTTGTCAAGTAATCCAAATCTGTTAGCAGTAAACAGATGTCTCTGGACCTGTGGATGCTGCTTCTTTTCTTCTGGCTTGCTCCCCCTAGGCATGGGCTTCCTTTGTGCTTTGACATTTAGTGGATTGTACCAACAATCATTTGCACAATGCCCATACTTGTTACAACACCAGCATTGTCCCACGAATCTTGACCTCTTCAGTCCTTTTGATTGTAGGGTACTTTTCTTGACCTGTTGTACTGTTTCAGGAGAGCTCTGCTTCTTTACTGTCTTCATCCATATTTGTTTGGAATTATTCTTCCATCCTGCACTTTTTGTGGAAACACAATTAGAAGCATCGGTACAAGATGGTATGGATGGTACCTTCCTTTTAGAAGATGTTGCCCTTTCATTAGAGGATGTCTTTCTTTTAGAATCATCCTGCTCAATGCATACTTGAGTAGCAACATGTCTTCTTCCAGCTGTCTGGGAGGCTTGGGCTTTGGGTGATTGCTGATTTTTCAATATCACCTCCAGTTCTAAGCATTTCATATTGAGGGAGTTCTTCTCATCCTCAACCAATTTTTGCCTACCTTCCCAATTCTATTTCAGCTGTTCCATTTGGTCATCATGCACCTTCTTTATTTCATGCAATGATTTGTCAAGCTCCTTCACCATTTTGACTTTGTCTTCAATTTGAGCATCTCTAACATTCATTGATACTTTGTGCAACTTCTCCAGTGCATGGAAAACTTATTTGATCATTATTTTAAAGAATTCTTTCTCAGAAAGGCTTCTTTGCAATTCTTCAGCAGTGTCTTCATATCTTTCATTGCAAAGAGAAACGGTTTCATCCTTAGCCTTCACCAGCTTTCTGAGAGTGTTGGTTATGCCAACCCTTTTAGCCAATTGATCTTCCATTGCATTGGCTTCTTCTTCTAACTGTGATTTTTCATCATGAAGATCATGGATGCCTGTAGCTATACACTTTGCCACTTCCATGGGAACTGTCTTCTGAAGATATTTGAGTGCACTCTGAAGATCATTCATTGTTTCAACTTCATCACAGCTAGGACAGGCTTCATCAGAAGAATGATAAAAGGAATTGTCATCTGATGTGACTTTCACATTTCTTTCCATAGAAGGAGTTTCTCTGATTGCAACAACCTTCTTCTTCATCTTCTTTGCCTGTTTCTTCTTTCTATTTTTCTGAGTCTTGGCAGATATCTCCATTTGAGGCTGGTCACTCATTTCCTCAAATCTGCACTGAGTAAAGACTCCCTTGGATCTTTTAGAGGCAACCTCGCTCTGATACCAATTGAAGTGCCCAGATCAGTGTGAATCAATGAGAGGGGAAGGGGGTGAATCAGTGATCCCTTAAAACTTTTTACTAATTGATTCTTATCAATTAAACCTCTATGGATGGTTAAAGCCTCGATCCACTCTTCTTGTATCTCTCAACCTTTCCCGAATGATGTAGTAATGAAAAGGCACAGGACACAAGGATTTACAAGGTTCGGCACCAAAGGCCTACATCCTTTCCATGCTCTCCCAGCATGGATTCTCCCATTATAATCTGTTAGTATTACAATGGTCGATACAGCATCCCACTGTATCTCTCCTGAGTCCCACAGGAGGGTCTTTATACTGCGTCCCACAGTGTTACCAGAGTCCCACTGGCCTGCTCCAGAATCCCACTAGAGACTTCCTCCACCCTGAGTCTCACAGGGGTCTTCTCTTGGCTCCTCGAGTCGCACGAGTAGCTCTTCTTCACTTTAAGTTCTTCAAGTAACTTCAGCAGTCTGGGATAAAGACTGCTGGCCTTGCTCTGTACCTCTGATCACTTGTGATGATCAGGTCTTCTCGTCTTGCTCAGGATTTATCTCCTTCTTCTAAGGATGACCTGGCTTCTCTCCAGCTACTGAATACTCAGACAATTGATATCTTTAACTTCAGTCTGGTCCAGTCTCACTTCACATCAACTTCATGCACTGAATGCATGGAAACTCTGAATCCTCATGCACTGACTGCATGGCCTTCTCAAATTCTTCAAAAACTTCAAGTCTTGGACTCCTCAGATGCACACCACTGATTTAGCACTGTTCACGTGTGCACGTTCATGCATGCATGCATGCACTACCCCTTTCCTCTTCTTGGTGCAATAGACCCACAAAGGGTGTAATTCTTTTCAGCACACACCTTCTCACTTCCTTCACACACTTTGTTCTTATTGGTTACACACTTAAATGTGTGTTCTACTTTAGTGTGAGGTATACTTCTTCTTCTCCTTCTTAGTGTGTATACACCACTTAGGCACACACTAAGGTTCGGCCTCTTCTTGTCTAGTACACACAACTTGTTCTTTCTTCCTCTTGCACACACACACAAAATGTGTTCTTCTATGTTGTGGCCTCCACTCCTTTTGAACACACCCAAGGCTACGGCCTTCTTTTCACACACAAGGTGCAAGCCTCGGGTTCTCCTTGCACACACACACAAGATGTGTTCTTACTCCACCCGAACTCCTACTCAAGGGAGGGCGCGCAAGGTGCAGCAAACTCCACACTTCAACCGCGCAAGGGTGCTTGGTGCAAGGCAGCGCGCAGGGTGCCTGAGTAACCTATGTCGCGGGCACAAGGGCCGCGCAAGGCCTCGGGTGCAAGGCACCTCGGGCTTCAACCGTGGGCGCGCAAGATGTTGCGGCCACGGGTCTTCCTGTCGCGCAAGGAAGGCGCGCAGGGGACTTTCCCTTCACCTCTTTCGCGCAGGGGGTGCGCGAAAGGAACTCCTTCGGGCCTCGGGTGGCACCGAGAACTTCAGCCGCGCAAGTTTGCGCGGTGGCATCAAAATCTTCGCGAGGCAGAGCACTCACGGGGCTTCTTTCAAGTTCATCAGCAAGCTTCTTTGGAGCCTTGGGCTCTCCTTTTATAGGCAGAGGAATGCTCAAAACATCCGCGGGATACAATCTTTGAATCCCCGAAGTTTTCGGGTATTTCAAGATTCTGTGAATCTTGTTTTTCTCTTTATTTCACGCGGGTTCTTTCCATATTTTTCTCCTTCACGTGTATGCGACTTAGAACGCATGCACGGCCTTTGTCTCTTCTATCCCATGCAAAGGCACGAACCCATGAAGCCTCGGCGTTGCTTCGAATTCTCCTCTCATCGCATGCACTCCCATTTTTATACATGGTTGTGTTCAGTAGGGCCGGACGAACTCATTGGAGCCTTCGGATCAAACTATGGTGGCCGGAATCTTGAAATCATCCCTCGGATGGCCTCTGGTTCATCGGCGGCTGCGGGAGGTGCCTCGGCTCGAGCTCGAGGAAGGAGATGAGCTACGGCCGTCGGATCAGGCGATGGAGATATATCGGGCGGCCTGGATCTGAAGATCTCGCGCGGGATTAGATGAGCGGCTCGGATCTGGCGCGCGATGAGATGGACGGCCGGGATTCGTTCCCAGTGAAAAATGTGCGTCCCACATCGAATTCTCCAGCGGTTTTTCCGCGCTTTATCACCCAAGCGCCCGCCGCTACCCCTCAGTTGCATCTTCTCCCTCCACGGTGCCGCCACGCACCGTGTTCTCCCTGCGGGCGCGCTCTGCGCCCACTCTGCTCCTGCGGGCGCGCTCCAAGCGCCCACTATGCTCTCCGGGTGCGCGGGTTTCACCACCGCGTGCCCTCAGGGGCTTACACACGGCCCCTCTGCGCTCCTCCGGGCGTGCCCCAGGCGCCCAAGCGGTGTCCTTGGGTGCGCCCCCTGCCTCAAGGTTGCTGCCCTGGCCTTGAGGGTTCCCCATGGGCGTGGTGACCTTGAGTCCCACATGTGCCTTGGGTGATGACCCTCGGCTGGCCTCCTTGGTGGCCTATTTTTTTGCAAGTATAGAACAAGTCCTTTGTTTAAAAACAAAGTGACCAAGTTCAAATGCCAAATGCCACAATTCTAAAACATCCTTCTTCTACATTTCTTCCCTTCTCTTCTTCATTAGAATTCCTCAAATCTCCTCAACATATATTCATTACTTAGGAGTGAATTCTTGAAGGTTCTCCATCAACCGAAGCTCCTGAATCAAATAATTCTTCAATTGGATTCGTTGATCAAATCAGAGATCAATTGGATCTTCTTCTGATTCACATGCACTAAGTGATAGTGCATGGACTTCTTTAATCCACTTCATGATTCACATGCACTAAGTGATAGTGCATGGACTTCTTTTCAACTCCTCATGCATTGTCACTACAATGCATGGTCTTCTAATCATGTTGTGACTTTGTATCATCTTGATACAAGTTCTTGGAACTTAATGATCAGCTCAACAATCGTCAGATATCCTTAGAGAATGTTTCAACCATCATTTCCAATACCACTTAGTGAATCTCCTAAGTGACATGCATCTTAGTACCATGGCCATTCTGCTTCATCACCATCACCATCACATCCTTTGACATTCACATCTTGACAATTCTTGACATCCATTCATTCTAAGACAACAACATGCCTCATTGACAACAAATGCAACACAATGCACTTCACGAAGGAATATTTTTACAAATTGAGGTTGAAAATGAGTGTCCAACCTTTTTCTATTCAAGGTTGAGGTATGTGTATATGTCCCCTATCTCATCTATTCCTTGGATAGTGTTTTAAAGTGGGAGAATTGTTTCATAAATCTATCCATTTATATGTGATAAACCTTTTAAGCATGTATGTATGGGGAGTTGTGGCTAAGCTATGTAGTCATCATGTAAGTGTGTGAACTTTTATGATAGTTTGTTGAAGTGTGTAGGAAACATGGCCTTTTAGGAAATTTAAAGGAGTAATGACAGTTAAAAGTCAGAGAAGTTTTGAAAGTTGAATATGTTTCATGATTCACTAATTTTGGACGGCATGGTTTTGCTTTCAATAATTATTGTTTCCTATAATGATTTATCTCATGTAGGCTTAGAATTATTGAAAATTAATCCATATCTTGAGGATAAAAAGTTCAATTATTTATGAAACTTGGTTGACAATAAAATCCAAAGGGGGGATTTTTGGGACCAAGTTGGCTAGAAGTGTTTTTGGAAGCTGAAATAAGTTTGTACTAATTGTTTTGCATTGGGTTATATTTTTTTGTCAAGAAAAATAAATCACTTCACTTTTTAAGATTTGTTGATTGGATGATAGGGACTTAAGGATGAATCGTAATCACATAATTGGACACACGTTTCATAAGAAGGTTTATTTGTTTCTATTTTCTATGCTGAATATATTTTGCAAGTGAAGTTGTTCATCAGACTCACCTTGGGTTCGAAATGAAAGTTTGAATCGATATGAGAAGATGTATCAAAGTCTGAATGGCTTCAACATAAATCTGATGATGATTTTTTTATCTTGGAGTCACATAAATCAAAATTTGTCTGTAACACTTGTAATGAAATCCTTATTAAGGAAAGGGGGATAAAAAGTGACGTCAATCGGTTTGAGGTTTGGTTGGAAAGATAGAAGGTGCTAAAATGATGGGAAGTTATAAAAATTTCCTATGTAATTTAGACAATGTTGTGCCAATACTAAATGTTCTCAAAGTCATGAGGAAGTTATGATTAGAAGAAGGGGTTTGTGGGATAAGAAATTCAAAGTTTTCTTGTCTCATTTTATTGATGTGAGATCACAGGATGCAAAATTGGTTAAAGGCTGGGAAGATTTGTTTAAAATGTGAGAAGATGAAGATGGTGGTTTTCAATCATACCAATAATCCACAAGATATAAATCATCAGATAAATAAGTTGGTAAATGGTGAAATTTTGTCTGTACCATAATCAGTAAAGGAAAGAAGTTGCTTTCAGTACCAGTCCATCGGACTCGGTGTGCCATCGATTAATTAGAGGTATAAAATTTTGTGGATGAAGATAAGAAAGTGGAGTTTGTTGAGATTGATGTGAGTAAGAAAGTCAAAGATAAATCAAATAGATGAAGATCAATAATTTATTTGACCAATTTTATCAATTTTGGGTCAACAGTGAAAGAGGATATGATTATTTTTCTTTAATTAGGTCAAGAGAAAAAGAAAAAAATTGTTGATTGTTTTTATCAAATGGTTCAGGAGTCATTGGACTGGAGTTAACACTAATCCATTAGAGTAAGACAAATACTGATCCATCAGATGTTTTACTTCATTGGATGTCATCTGGGGAAGTTGTGAACAATTGAAGAAAAGGTGAAATGTTTACAAAGTATTGTTAAGGGAGTTTGAAGTTGGTGTTGAAGTGTTGTTGAGGAAGTGTAGAAATAATTAGAAGTGATGATGATGTTTATGGAAGAATGGTTTCAATGTTTTATATCTTTCAGTTTATACTGAGAATCATAATGATAAGTCATTTGTTTTTCATATGATCAATTGGTACAGGGAAATTTAATGAAGAATATGTTATCGTACTTAGGTATTCATCATAATGAGGAAAATCAGAATGAAAATTAACATTAGACTGAATAATGGTTTGAAATTAATGAACCTAGATGAAGTTGTGAGAAGATTCAAGAAGTCTTGATAAGATTAGATAAAAGTAGAGAAGTGATTAAGAAGTCAAATATGGAGCTAAAATAAAGGGGAAATTCAAGTTTTGGGAAATTTGGTTAATCAGGAAAACTTTTCAGATTCCCACCTAAACCACTTTTGACACACCTATAAAAGGAAGAGAGTATATTGTACTTTTTAATGGATCAGAACACTATTCACATATGGATGAAGATAGAGAAGTTTTGAAGTTTTAGTGAGAAGAATTTTCTTAACAAAGTTTACTTGATGAAGTTTTCTGGATATAAGAAACCTAGTGATCGGAGTTTCTTATATCAGACCGGGCAATCAGATTGAGATTTTCAAACTGAAACAGAAGCAGTTCAGAATTGTTTCAGTAGTATTATGAGAGACTTATGTTTACAGACTAAACAATCAGACTAAAGAATTATACTGATCTATTAGACTCAATTTTTGTATGAATAATTCCTTACCTACTATTGGGTAGTAAAGTGAATAATTATTTTGAAGGTTATAAAAAGTGAAAGTTGATAAGGCAACACAGTAAATTGTTTTGAACCAACTAGTGAAGGTTTCATTAATTGTTAAAAAAACTTGTATCATATCATCTGTGTTTCTTGAAGAACATGCACTATTATATTGATCATAGTGTCACACAATTGTGAGGTTATATCCTGCTTATTGTATCCACATAAAAGGATTGTTTTCTATTGGATTGTGTGGTATTGGATTATTTAAAAACCATGCCAAGGGCGTAGCTACTCTTGTTGAGTAGTGAACCATATAAATACTTGTATTCTTGTGAATGTATGATTCTTTTGTTTCAAACAAAGTGATAAATATTTAATAGAAGTTGAAGGTTGTTTCAAAAGAAAGGAAACTTAAAATAAAAACATATCACTGATTTACCCCTCCCCCTCTCAGTGATACATTTATCCAAGGTGGGTAATATCAAAGGTAATTTGTGTATTACCTTTATATAGTGGTATTGAGATGTGTAAAGGTAAAATTTACCTTTATGTGGGATATTAAAAACATCAGGTACCCTTACTTATAGCATCTGTATAAGGGTAATAAGGTGATACCCATACATAAAGTAGGGGTGTTGTGTAAGGGTAACCAGAAAATTGTTAAAAATTTGTTTTTAACGTATTAAATGATTTATATGGTTTATAAATTATTTATAAATCAAGTTAAAAGGTATTTTGAGAATATTTGATTTATAGGGATTTTATAAATTAATTAATTAATTATAAATTATTTATAATTAATTAAATAAATTTTTGTGAAACATTATTCACAAATATTAAAGGTTAATATTTTAAAATACTTTTTTGAAAAATTAAATGGAATACCTTAGTATCTAAAAATAAAAGGTTTATTTACCAATCATAAGAATTTATTTATAAAATGTTTATAAATTACAAAATATTTGATATTTAGATTATATAAAATATTTATACAATAGATATTTAATTTTAAAATGTTTATAAAACATGAAATATTATATAAATTCCATTTAATATAAAATGTGAAGGGGTTCATATTGAAATGAATATAAAATTAATATATTCTTAATAAATTATAAAAATTTTATAATTAGAATTTATTTATGAATAGTTCATAAATGTCTCATGTTTCTAAAAATAAATAAATTGTTTGTTTATTTGTTAAATTTCTTTAATATTCATGTTTATTAAAAAAAATTATAAAATATGAATATTATGTATGCCCATTTATATGATAAATTACTTCTAGGATAGAGACATGAATATCATGCCAGGTTTAATATCATAAAATTTGGTTTTTATCTACCTTAACCTCGTCTTGCAATTGAATTTATGATATTGAGAATAGTTGTTGGGAATAGTTTGTGCTTATTAGTTGTTAGAGTTTTTCATGAATTGAATTTTCTCTTGAGTAAATTATCCCTAGGTAGAGGGACTTGGGGTCAAACCACCTACTTTCTTATAGGCTTACCTTTTCTAGGAAAGTGAATAGGGTTGACTATCTATCACTCCAAGCTTACTCATGTGGAGTTTTTCAATATCATGTAACTCTATTCCTTTACATAAAGCATTCATGTGCCTTATTAATATGATTCATTTGGATATGTATGAATATAAATTACTTCTACTTTTGGGTGATTAACATATACTTTTAGGTTATGTAAATAGTTACACATTAATGTGGTGTGAACACATTAATTTGGTGGTTGGGGTAGGGATTTCCAAAATTAAATAGTTATAAGTGTACATACGCAAAAGGAAATAAAACATGAGAATATAATTATTACATATTATGTAATGGTTATGAATTAAATATGTATATGATGAATATTGAATTGTTGAGACTAAAAACCTCTCAAATACTAAGTGTGACATTATTTCCAAAGAAAAGCTTGTCAAGACCTCGATCATCCAACTGGGTAGTTTTGTGCCTATGTTGGGTGCCCTTGAATTATATTTTTTAAGGAAAGAAAGTAATGAGTGACTCTAGATTTTCTTGTTGGGTGGTTTTTGTTAGGTCAAAACGGCAAAGGCAAAGACACAAGAGGAGGGTGAATCATGTTCCTTTAAAAACTTGATAGAAACTAAACTTCCCTCTTGAGATTAAAGTGATTCTTTTATTCTCTCTTAACAAAGAGTAGACAACAAAAGGTAAAAGAAGAAAAGAAAACAAAGATGTATAATGGTTTAGGGAACAAAGATCTCTTTTTCCACTCCACCAATGCTCACTCCATAAGCTTGGTGATTTTCACTAACAGACCCTTTTTCCAGGAATCTCTACAACTAAGTGCTTGTAGTTGACACCTTATAATCAAGGCTTTTACTATGCCTTTTGGTTAATTTATTGAGAATCAAAATATCCACAGCTTAGTACAAGAATATGACACTCCACCAATGATTGAGCACAATCAAGAAATACTCTAAACAAATAATATATTAGGATGTAGATATTGAAATAACTTTGACACACGATTGTAGTATCAACTAAAAGTTGTATATGATCTTCAATAAAATACAACAGCAGCAAAACATTCTTCAACATCAAATAATATTTCTTTAGAAAATGGTAAATAAAACACCACGAATATGATAAAGCATGTATGTCTCTAAATTTTAGCTCTGATAAGTGATTTTTTAAACCATAGAAAATGATTAATAATGAAATATGGCAATAGTAACATTGAGTCGATCAAAAACATAAGAATCAAAACATGTATGTATTCAAAGTGTATATTTATAATTGATGACTCTTTATTATTTTTGAATTCACATATGTATATTTAGAAGAAGAATATTTTTATCTTTAGAAGATGAAAATCTTGGTACTTATCATAACAGTTGAGTTCCTTCAGGTCAAACTACTTCAGAAATATCGCATGATAAATCACAAATATTTGAATTTAAAACGTTCAAAGAAAGACATAACTTCCCTTAGAAATAGAAACGGTTTAATCTATTGAACATGAGCCTTTGAATCGGTCATTAAAACAGCTTTAAAGAGATATTTAATTCTGGTGAGACCGTTATAGAAAATGTAGAAATAATCCATAATTAAAAACTTCATTGTTGACTAAGTCAAATGTAGGGTTTCTCTGCATAGTGATAAACTCCAAAAGTATGGTTGGAGGTGTACAGTTGATTGTAAAAGTGGGTATAATGAACCATATCTTTATTCTTAAAACTTAGGGTTGCTTATAAAATTAGGTTTTTTTATTCATACTTTTATTCTAAATGTATGGTATAAAAACCATACATTCCACTTCAAATATAGGGTATGAACAGTGTTTTAGAATATTTATAAAACACATCCAGAATAATTTATACTTTGGGAAATCAAATAACCTCCCATGGGTTAAATATTTAATATTAATCTAGAATAAAAATAATTATTCCAGTAATCATTATCCTGAAATTCACTTAAAGTAACCTCATTAACAAAATAAATATAGGTGTTTGTGAGCATCAAAATCAAAAAAAAAAATATTGAAATTGTTAAATCAACACATGATCAACAATCTCCCCCTTTTTTATGATCACAAAACCCATAAAAATATTAATATAAACATGAATAATAAATGAAATTTTACTAATATGAGAATAAATAATTTTCAAGTATATTTTTCCTCGTAAAGGAAAATATTTTTACAAAGAAATTTTTCTCGTATATATTATATAAATTTTAACATAGTTATTTCTATATATTTCTCATATTCATTCCTTAAAACTTTATTATTTATTTTTATCTATTTTTTTCTTCCTATAAATATTTCCCATAAATATCTCCCTTTCGTGAAATCCAAAAGAAATTAAGAAATAGTTCAATGTATTTTTAATATAGGAAAAATATATAAAAACGATACTAAAACTAACAAGAAAAACATTTGGATTTTACAAAAATATATATTTAACTTTGGATAAGATACAAAGATAAAAAAATAATCAGGATTTTTGGATGGGATAAATAGTTCATCTACACTCACCAAACTTTGAATTCTTTTACTCATAGCAGCTAGAAATATTGAAGGATATTATGTTCTCTTTTGAACATCTACAGATCTTTGATCCATCAAAGAAGATGATAACTGTTTAACTAAAAACATTTTCATCTCATTAATATCTAACTTAATAACAGTTTCTAGTTTGGTTGTCTCCATTCAACTTGTCGTCTCCACTTTAAACACATCAAAGTCTTCTTTATAAATTGAGTTTTCCCATAAATTTTGATACATCCTTTAAAGGGTATCAAAAACTATTTTTGAAATATAATATTTTTCTAACTATTCATATGAATTTCTATACCTTTTAATATCTTCATGAAACTTCACTACTTATTCATTAAAAAGATTAAACTTGGACACAAACTTAATACAAATCATTCCATATTTAACTATTTGAGAATATTGAACTTCTGGTTCTTCAAAACCACAGATTTATTTATATTCTCTTAAAGATTTTTCTAAGGAATACTTAACAAAGTAAACTCACTATTCTCTAAATATATCAGTCAAATCATTAGTAAAATAATTATCTTTATTTATCTTTTAATAATAACATTCTTTTGATATTGAAGTTCTAGTGTTATTCATGTCTCTTTAACTGGCTTCTTAATAATTATTTTGAGCTTTTCATTTTAAAGAAGAAAGACAAAAGGTTTAATAGTTTTTGAGAAGAATATTTTAGGGTTTGAAAGAGTAAGAATAAGGGTTTCATTTTGATAGATTTTATGTGAAGTTTTAGATTCTTGAGCCAAAAGACAGATTAATCGTTTTAGATTTTAACTTTGAAAAGATACTTTTACACAATGAAACTATTTTGAAAGAAAAATTTATGTAATTGAATAAAATTTATGAGAAAAATAAATTTTAAAATAAAGTTTTAAAAAATGAAATATTAAATTAAGAACATATTTTTTTAATAAAATAAACTTATCTTTCTTTATATGATTAATATGAGCAAGTACTATATGCTCCTTCTAAATTATAACTCTCCCAAAGAATATTTTTAAGAAGATATATAAAATGAATTTTACATATATTTGAATACCATAGTAATTTTGTTGCATATCTTAATATGAAATTAAATAATATTTAAGGAGTACGTATGATATAATCAAAATTTTAACAGGTTGACTCATCATATAAAATAATAGAGTGAGAAGAGTTTTAATAATTTAATCATAAAAGATATTAAAAGTTTCTCTCCCCTGTATAAATTAGTTAATGAATTTTAATCAAATATTAATATTGAAATGAAATACTTTATGGATTAATAGTTCTAACTTTAATGAAGTTTCCATAGAATTATAAATATAATAAACTTCCATAATCTTCAAGCATTCACTTAATGATATAAAAAATGTATTATAGTGATTCACACCTACATTATATTAAATACAAGTGTATTTTGGTGCTCATATTCTTTTGAGTCTAGTGGTGTTAGCAACTAAAGACTTAGGTAACCAAATCTGTTAGTTTCTAATAGTGACTTCATAATTAAAGTTAGACAAATATTTTTAATAATAAACATTCTTGATGCCACAAAATTGAGGTTTTCTAAAATAGAATTCATTTTCATAATGTCCATTTATTCCATAGTGAAAATATTAAACAAAAGATATACTATTTCTTTTTGATCCAAGAACAAAATAATTTCTATATAGTTTGGGTTTCTCTCAATTACTACTAATAATAAGTTTAACTTTATTATTAGCTTTATTTTTACCAAAAATTTGATTTAAATAGTTTTATTCTTTAATAAGCATACTAGAGTCTTGTTTAAAAGTATCTACTTCATCCAATAATTCTTTAATTTTATTTTTATGCAAAATACAAGAACAATTCGATCTTAAATCTAAAATCTTCTTTGTTAAACATTCTTTATTAATTGAAATAGAATCATAATATTTTCTAAGTTTTATATGCTCTTTCTTTAAAGATTCAAATTTATTTTGAAGCATAAAACAATATTTATTTATTTCATCATAAGAAAAATTCTTTGAATTAGAATTTTGAGAGTAAGAAGTGTGTACATCATCAGTATGAACCATAAGACATAGATTTGCCATTTTTTATGCTCATATTCATATTTTTTAGTAGATTTATTACTTGAATCTTAATATTCACTCCAAGAAGCCTTCATGTATTTATTATCATTTCAGTTATAACTAGATTTACTTTGAGATTTAATCATAGGATAGTTAGAATTTGTGTGTCCTTTATCATTACATTCATAAAATCTATCTTCTTTATTCTTTTCCTTCCTATTTTTGTATAGTGTTACAAATCTTTTAGAAATATTTGATAAATCTTCCTAAATCTGGATAACTTTAATCATATGATTCATCCATAGTATTTTTAAGTGTAGTATCTTCCTTTTTTATAGAAATGTGATTTTCAGCTTCGACTTGCATCTCAGCTTCATACATCATCAAGCCGCCAATCAATTATTTCATTGTCAAATATTTGACTAGTGTGGATTTTTGAATTGAATCAGATATTCCATTTCACTTAGAGGGTAAAACTATTAATTTTTTAAAATATTGATCTAATTGTTTAATTGTTTCTCCCAAGGCAAAAATATCATTAACAAATTATGCCAATCTTTCATTCATTTGAGTGGTGATCTCATGTTCATGCATCCTAAATGTATCAAATTTCAATTATTCAATATTTTACCTTAGTTATCTGAAATTATTAGTTCCTTCATAAGAAAAAAAAATAGTTTGTCACATCTCATATGCAGTAGCACATTAAGAGACTCAATTAAATTCATTAGTTCATAATCTACATACAATAGTGTCCATTGCTCTTGAATTAAGGTCATATCCTTTTTCTTGATCATCATTCCATTTTTTCAAATCATCTTCAGGAATTTCATAAGGCATGATTATCTTTAAATAAACTCTTATTCCAAGATTTTCTAAATAAATAATCATGCATTCTTTCTAGCATCCAAAATTATCACCATTAAAATAAGGTTCATTGATCATCGACATACCTTATCTAAGATCAGTCATTGAGAATTATTTTCATCTGGATCTTTAACTCTAACTTTTTAGAGTCAAAATAAATATAACCCCTTGAATCTAACTTCTGATATCAATCATTGGTATTAGATAGAATCAGTAAAATATTCAAAAATAGAAATATATGCAATAAATTATTTCCTCTGGTGCTAATTGTAATTTAGGCCAAAGTTACAAGGATTATCAATAAGATAAATAAGGAAATATAGCACAACCTATGATACCAATTATTAGGTTGGAACAAAAAAATATGAAGACATGAGAGGGGGTGAATTGTGCTCCTTTAAAAACTTGATATAAACTAAACTTCCCTCTTGAGATTAAAGTGATTGTTTCCTTCTCATTTAAAGACAATTAAGCACCAGAAAGTAAAAGAAAAAGGAAAAACATAGAATTGTATAGTGGTTTAGGGTACAAAGATCTATTATTCCACTCCACCAACACTCTCTATAAGAGATTGTTGATTTTCACTGTCAACCATTTTTTTAGGAACCTCTATAACTGAGTACAGATAGTTGAAACCTTACAATAAAGGCTTTTATTAGGCCTTATGGTTCTTTTACAGGGAACCAAAATATCTACAATTCAGTACAAGAATTTTATGATCCAACAATGACTGAGTATGAGCTTCAAATACTCTAACCAAATAATAAATTATGATGTAGATGTTGAAATATATTTGACACATAGTTGCAGTAGAAAATGAAAGTTGTATATGATCTTCAATAAAACACAGCAGCAGGAAAACATTCTGCAAGGTCAAATAGGATTTCTTTAGACAATAGTAAAAAACACTAGGTATATGATTAAACATGTATGCCTCAAAAGTGTAGCTCTGATAAGTGATTTTTATAAATTTAAAAAAAGATTAAAAATGAAATATAGCAGTAGATACAGTGATTCAATCAACTAGATAAGAATCAAAACATGCATGTCTCTAAAGTGTAGCTTTAAAGGTGAAGAATCTTTATTATTTTTTAACACATATCTATATATTCAAAATAATAATATTTGTATCTTTAGAAGATGAACATCTTGGTATTTATCATGATGGTCAAGTTCTTTCATATCAAATGGATCCAGAAATATCACATGATAAATCATTAATATTTAGATTTAAAACATTCAAATAAAGTCATAACTTCCCTTAGAAATAGAAATGATTTAATCTGTTAAACATGCACCTTTGAATAGGTCTTTAAAACATATTTAAAAATATATTTAATTATGGTGAGAACATTGCAAAAAAATCATAAATAATCCGTAATTTAAAACTCTATTGTTGACCAAGTCAAACATAGGGTTTCTCTGTGTGGTGATAAACTTCAAAAGTGTGGCTGACAGTGTATGGTTGATTAAAAAGTAGGTATGATGAACTATATGTTTATTCTTCATACATAGGGTTTCTTATAAAAGTATATTTTCTGATTTGTACTTTTATTCAAAATATAGGGTATACAACCCATACATTCCACTTAAAATATAGGGTATGAATAGTGTTTCTAGACTACTTAGAAAACACATCCAAAATACTTTATACTCTGAGAAATCAAATAAACTTACATGGTTTAAAGACTAAATATGAGTCTATAATAAAAATAATTATTCTAGTAATTATTATCCTAAAATTTACTTGAAGTAACTTCATTAGCGTGAAAAATGTGGGTGTTTGTGAGCATCATGATCAAAAAAATTAATGAAATTATTGAATCAATACATACTCAACGGGTTCATACCAACACTGGTTGTCCTTGTAATGTCCTTGGTTAGCTTGTTTTTGGTGTTTTATTTGGGTTACACTAACTAGAAATCCTTAATGGTTAGGATACTAGAGAAATAGAGTTGATTATATCCATATAATGGATTTGGATAAGTAGTTATCCTCTTAACTATCCAAGAGTCACAACTATTGCGATTGAGATGAATCCCTACCTAAATAACTAAGTGATGAGATGAATGACCAAGAATAATCATTGTTTATTGAAATATAGATCTTGGCTCACTAAATGGATTTGATGTCTAGGTTCATCAATTTTAGTGGGAGCACTTTCATTTAAAGCCCATAATGAAAAGAAATAAGATGTGATATTCATATGATAAAAGTTTTTCTTGTCGATAAATGGAATCATATTCAATATTTACTTTAATATCAGTCCTTGAAAAAGAAAATTTTAGTTGTAGAAACTCCCTCTATTGGTTTATAAATTTGATAATTTTTCTCAAATAAGAAGGATATTTATATGTGTTGGAACAATATCCTCCTGATAAACCAACTGGTGAAGCTATTCAAAAAAATTATTTAGATAACTATGATAAACAAAAAAATTATTCACATGAATTATATACACTCATGATGGTTATAATGGATTCATAACTTCAAAATAAACATGATACTCTCAATGTCGTTCAAATGATAGATAACCTAAAAAGGCTCTATCAAAAGCAAGCATGAAATGAACGATATAAGGTGTCTGAAGTTCTCTTTAATTATAAGATGATAGAAGGAACCTTATTCTCCACCCACATACTCAATATTATTGGGTATTTCAATGAATTGTAAAGGTTGGGTTCACCTTTAAACCTTGAATTGGCAAAAAAATCAATATATAGTCACTGTTGGAAAGGTAATGATAGTTTGTTGTGAATTAAAATATGAATGAACTCTATAAAAATTTCCTCGATATTCTCAATATGTTGAGGGTTTTTGAACAATACATGGGTGGTTTAGGTTCAATTACCATGTTGATGGTACAAAAAGAGATGGGTAAAAATCAGAAAAAAGAGGGAAGAAAAGAGGTCATGGAAAGTATACACCGCTTATTAAAACAAGAAAGAAAAAAGAAGGAAAATATTTTAATTGTATTAAAGTTGTCCATTGGAGAATAAATTTTCCATATTACCTAAAGGGATGCAATAATCCACATAGAGTGTCCACTTCAGGTATGAATGTAATACAATTCATTTATTTTATGGTATGTGACATCGATTGTATATTTTACAAGTGTTTTAAATATATAGGATAGTAGAAGAAAGAAATGTATGATCAAGCTTAAAGTTTATATCCAAGTGATAGATCAAAGGTGTTGATGTGTTAGAGACATGGATACTTCAGGATCAGATTAATTTTTCATAATATTTTTATTTCCTTATTTTTCTCTTGAGAATAGCTTGTCAAAATGGTTATTTTAAATAATATGGATTGTAATACACATAGTTATGTTTTATTTAGTTATATGACTTACTTTTTAGAGACTAAAATGACATGTTCTGGTTAGGTAATTCATACTCTTTCCATTTATGGTAATGTTTTGAAAAAGTTAATGAATTCAAGAAAAAGTCTCTTGGAATTACCAAAGTTTTTGAGAATGGATGAACTAGACATATGATGTCTAGATTCCAGTATTGTATGGATAGTACAAGTGGGTAAAATTTTAAACTAAAAGAATAAAATTTTTCTGAAAAAATCAACAATGTTTATTTAAGAATCCAATCAAGGTCTTTGGGAAGGAGGGGTGATGATTCTATATGATGGGATTATCTTGAATACCTGAAAGGGTTTGGGAACTCCATGGAATGTTCATATCAGGTATAAGTGTTATAAAAATATATTCTTCTATTTTTAATGGTATGTGATACTGAATGTATATTTTACAAAGTGATATAAATATACAGGAGTTCAAAATCAAAGAAATAATTGATTGAGCTTGTAGTGTATATTCAAGAGATTAAGTAAATAGTTACTACATCAAGAATTTGAATCAAAATGATTTTATCAAGATTAATTGAATATAAGTAAAAGATGTGCATCTTCATATCATTTCTATTATGTGATAAGAGAAGTTGTTTGGTTATAAATAGTTTTCGTGAACAAGTATGAGATGATTAATTGTATACACATTGTTTATGATTCATCAATTTCTATAACATGTTTTGAGAAAAATATTTAGACAAAAGTGTTTATCCATGATAAATTATTTATTGAGATGTTTGTTAAAATATATGGGATTATGTTCCTACCACTCATCAGTGGTATATTTTAATAAAATATTTTTTTCAAAAGGATAGGTTTCAAGCACATATAATTCCATATATGATATGGAAACAATATTTTATTTGTTAAATACTCTTATTAAAAGAAAATAAATGTAATTTCCTAACATAAAAGGGTTTGTGTTTCTTAGAAATACATTCTAAAAATAATACAATGTCTAAGTGGCTAGTTGGAGTATGTTTAGATTTAAATATGTTCAAAGTTAATACATAAAGTATAAAACCAATCTCAAGTTTAATTTTTTTCCAATTAATATCCTAAAATTTTTTAGGATATGTGATGGAGAATAAAATTAAAAAGTGTTATATTTAGTTACAATTTAGAAAGTGGATATCATTATTAAATTATTTTTCACTCAGTATCCTAAAAGCGTTTAGGAAATGTGATGATAAGGAAGAATGTAAAGAGTTACATTTAGTTGTCATGAAAAATAAAAGATTCAATTTCCTGAAGGATTGTACCATTCAAAAAGAAAAGTGAATTACACTTTATATTCTAAAAGAGTTTAGGGTATAACTCTAAAGAAAAATGTAAATAGTTACATTAGTTACCATAAAAAAGTGTTATCACTTTGTCCTAAAATATTTTAGGGTATGGGGGTAAAGAAAAATGTAAAGAGATACATTAGTTACCATAATAAAATTGATATCACTTTATCCTAAAATTTTTTTGTATGTGTAGGTAAAGTGATAATGTAAATAGTTACATTATTTACAAAATATTTCCAAGGAAAAAAATTGATAGAAGGGGTTCCAAGGATGATGATGATGTACTTAGAAAGGGTTCTAAGTATACAATAGAAAACTACATTATAACATTTGATGTTATGAAGTTAAGGAATTTAAATATAATTTCAAATATTTTAACTTAAAAAATACGATTCCTAAGTCTCACCATTATTCAAATTTGATTTCTTTGTAAATGTTACTGACTAAGCGGTTAGTGGGAGTATTTTATCAGATGCTCACATAGGGATGTAATAGGAATTACATTTGGATGTAATGTTCAAAAATTCCATTACTACAATAACCGTATGAGGTTCATGTTATATCTTTATGTGTTTAACACTTAAGAGATTGGTTTTAATGGTTTTAAACATATCATGTAATTATAATAAAGGTAGTCTCCACTTATCATTCATTCATATGTACTGAAAATTTACTTTACATGAACAATCAAATGATAAATATCCCCTCAAAGTATAAACTTTGAGTTATACTTAAATGATGATCGTCATGAATTATAATGGTTTGTGATGATATGTAAAGGTTAGCTTGAATATATTCTTATATCCATTACAAAGGGTTATATATTAGATGTGAAGAATAAATTCTTGAGGTGATAAGTAGAGACTTGTTACTTGGATTGATCTTCCAAAGTATATCTCATGGAATTTCATATGGTCATAGATATACTTAGGGGTGTATTCTTATTGTCTATTCTTCTTACCTGAGGTTGGAAAGATAACTGGCATGAGAACCTTCATAATTTGATACCCTATTTACACAAGTCAAAAATATGAATTTATCTAATCAGGGAGTGGTTGGGTATGTTTTTGATCATGTATTTTGTTAGAGTATAACCAAGATAGGGTTTTTTCACTTGTATAACAAGAAAAGACATATAACCCTTTATTTAATTAGACCAAGGAAATTCATGGCCATTCATAGTTGTTTCTCATATTATGTGTACAACTACTTGAATAAGTGACATGTGATATGATTATTTGATATATGAATGAAATGTTATGTATTTAATCACTTGATCAATCTTTTTTAAAAGATTTAAGAAATGATGAGAATCAAATAATATATTGACATGTTCCATGTCCAGTGGTCGTGTAATGCCTTAGACCTAGATGCCACTCAACATTGCCCTGAGTACGGTTGGCCACATGGCCTCAAGCGCATCTCCCCAAATGCTAGCGGCTATCGACTAGTAGCAAGGGCCTAGGTATTTTTGTGGGGAGGTTATTCCCTCATCAAAAGAATGTAGCACAATAGAAATATAATGAAAGATAAGTAGCAGAAGCAGTATAACAATTAGACAATAGACAACATCCGAGATAAAGATAATAAACAATACCAGATGGAATATCATATACAAATGATAATTATACATGTCATATGTCTCTAAAAAATAGAAAAAATAGGTATACATGGCATCAGTACAATACATGTAACAAAGGTACAAAAATTCCAAAAACTATTCACTAGCATCACGAGCCTCAGATTGGTCTTGTGCTCCCCTGCTCTTAAGAAGAAATTAGTAACCAGTATCATGATGCTTTCCCTTATCCATACCTACAATCATATAGCCTTTTGGGTACCCAAAGGTAGCTCAAATATGGTGTGAGATACAATCTGAGTAGGTAACCACCCAAAGTTCAAGTTCTATCCAATCAATGAATATATAATAATAACAGTGTGAAAATAATAATAGAATATGGAAGTACTGAAAGTAAACAACCTGTAAAGGTCTGGGTTCCCTTATACACCCATCCTCTGCTACCTACTTTGGCCTTATTAGGTGATTCTCTGAATTTAACAGTCAATCTTGTCTCATTTTATAATCAAGTTTATTTAATTAATCATTTTCATTTAATAGGTAAGTCTCAGAACCTAGCACATATCCTAGTATTACCCATATAAAATATGTGATCAAGGATGTCTAACCAGACCATCATTATAATATAAGTCTCTGACTAAATCCAAGCTTGTGCTTTGTCTTGGCAGATGAGTCATATAAATAATTTCATTCATTATTCATTTAAGAACATGAGCTCATCCTTGTCATTTCTAATTTAGAATCCAGGTATCACTCTAGGTGTATCATGGACTAACACCTTACAAACCCATCCTAGGCATTCCTCATGGAAATCCTGGTATCACTATGGGTGTGGTATAACATCATTGCCATTCAAGTCCATCCTTGGCAGTCCACTAAGGGGTCCCAAATGTCACCCATGGTTTATATAATCAACTTCCCTTTAAATCCATCCTTGGAAATCCATAAGGAGTCCAAGTATCACTCGACATATAATAATCAACCCCATGAGTCCATCCTTGGTAGTCCCCTAGGGAGTCTAAGTGTCACTCAATTGTAAATAAGTTATAATCCAAACAAGTCCATCCATGGCGTTCATATGAGAATCCAAGTGTCACCCAAGGTATATGAGCATTTAATTAAAGTCATTTAATTATATCAAAGTCATCACCTTATTCATTTCAATTTAAACTCACCTGAAAAGGTGACCCAAGTCACGGGCTAAGCTTAGAAGGGTTTACCTCTATTTATCTTAGATGGGTATATCAATATAAGGTCATCTCATGTATAATCAACCAATACATGTCAAGAGTCTAGGGTCATGGCTTATATTCCCCTTTCTTTATCAATTCAATTTACAATTATAATTAATCAATTAACATCCCATGATAGGGGCAACGACACACCTAAAAGGTAATTAAAATTCAAATCCACCCATGATGGTCCAATTAACTAAACAACACACCCAAAGGGTTAATTCTAATTAAATATTCTTAACTTCTATACAATTATCAATGGGTTATATTAATTACTTAGGTTACACTTATCAATTCAATTCATGTATTAAATTTCATTTACAAGGAGTCTCTCTAAGAATTTGGTGTGTGACACAACGACATATATATATATATATAAACACTTTGACTATGAAGGAAAGGCAAGAGACCACCTGTTGTAGGCTTATAGTGGATATCTTGTTTAGTATCTGCTTCTGATTTGACTCAGATTGGAAGAAAAACAAGGAATGGAGAAAGATCCTGAAAATAGAGAAAATTAGCTTGAACATAAATAGCCCAGCCGATACCAAGAAGAATGAGGAACGACATAAAAGTAATTGAGATCTTACCAGCATGGATCCAACAAGACAAATGGTTCTTGAATCAAACACTGTTGAGAGAAGATCATTCGATTCTTATAATAGTTGTCAAAGAGGAGCTCTCAAAGGGGCTGATTTCCAATGGTAATAATGATAAAATTAGGTTTGATTTAATAGATTAAATGAGTTCAATTTCTTAAATTCACCCAAAATATAGGTTCACATGGTTTGGTTGCACGGTTGGCTAAACTGCACGCCAATCCTGCACCCTTGGCTGTAGGAAGGGGCACTTTTCATGGTTTTCTTACATGGTTTGACTAACTATGCACAAACTGTGTCTCAGTCCAATGTCAAAACTAAATACATCCACACACAGTCATGCACCTCAAATCACATAGTTTATCTAAATGTGCAATCTGTAGATTCACACTACCTAGTCTCGCATGGTTAGAATTAAATGTGCGTCCTACCCCCACATGGTTTCTACTAACCATGATCCAGGCCTTTTTAACCCAAAAACTATGTTCTGGGTCCCAAAACAGCCCCAAAAACCCCCCATACTTTTATGACCTCAAAGGGAATTCATATTAGGTCATATTTAAGCATTTAAACTAAATATTGATAGAAGTAAAAGATTACCTAGATCAATAAAGAACTGGGTTTTTAAAAACTCTCCCCCTAGAACAATTCATCCTTGAATTTCCCTCTCAAGGGTGGTCAAGAATTGCTAGAAAATAACTCCGGTCATTATGCTCATACATCGGTCTCCCTCTCCTAGGTATCATCCTGCACATGGTCATGTTTCCATAGTACCCATACTAGAGGAAATGACTAGCCTCATAGAACCTTTATTCTACAATCCACAATATGAATAGGATGCTCCTCAAAGAACGCATCTACCTGCAACTCAACTTTCTTGGGCTAAAAAGCATGAGGTGGGTCTAAATGATAGCATCATATCTGAGATACATGGAAGATATTGTGTGTGGCCTGATACCTATGAGGTAACTACAGCAAATAGGCTACCATCCTGACTCTCTCTAGAATCTCTAACGGCCAGACATTACGTGGAAAAATCTTACCCTGTCTCTTAATCCATCTATCTTCTAACCTCAGTGAAACACATAAGAAAACCTGATCCCTGGTCTCAAACTCTAGAGGTTGTCTATGGTGATTAGTGTATGATTTCTTTCAAGATTGTGCAGTAGCCATCTGCTTATGAATCAACTAAACCTACTTGGTAGTCTCTAGAATGAGACAAAGTCTAAGAATAGTTGTCTCTCATGACTCTAACCAGTACTAGGTTGATCGGAATTTCCTATCGTACAAAGCCTCATAAGGTTCCATCCGAATAGTAGTTTGAAAGCTATTATTGTAGGCAAACTAAACCAGGAGTATATGCCTCTCCAAAGAGCCCCCGAAATCCAGGACACGTGATCTCAGTATGTCCTCAAGCACCTGAATCGTGCACTCTAACTGGCCATCAATCTAGGGGTGGTATACTATGTTCAGAAGCACCAATGTACCCAATGCCCTCAGCATCCCTTTCTAGAATCATGAAGTAAATCGGTCATCCCTATCTAAAATGATAGTATGTGGGACCCTATGAAGTCATACTATCTCATGGATATAAAACCTCCCAAGTTCATCTACTAAAATTTTTTCCTTAATAGGTAAGAAATGAGAAACCTTTGTGAGATTGTCAACAATGACCCATATGGCATCATTGCCTCTCAGTGACCTTAGTAACCCAGTCATGAAATCCATCGCAACGTCAACCCATTTTCACTCAGGAATGGGAAGCTACTGTAAAATACTAGATGGTCACTGGCGTTCCGCCTTTTCCTACTAATTGGTGGAACACCTCATGAAAAAACTAGTTATATATTTTTTCATACCTATCCACCAGTATTGGTGGTGTAAATCCTAATACATATTGGTGACATCAGGGTGAATTTATCAAGATGAAGCATGAAAATATCACATCAAATTCTCACGTATGTCTGTTGAAATCCATACACGATCATGTACACACATAATCTCATCCTCGCATATGATCTAGTAAAGAGGAGGGTCCTTATCTACCTCAATCTCCCATAGGACTAAAACCTTAGAATATTACAGTTGCATCATCCTCACTCTATCCAAAATGGTAGAGGTAACAACTAAGGATGATAGAAATGTCTGCCCCTAGTAATCATGTACCTCCAAGTGCATCTTAGATAACAAGGTTATAAGTTTCCACTCGCTATTGTCCTACTGAACTGCTTGTATCTGAGTCCTTCTACTCAGTGCATTGGCCACTGCATTGCCTTTACCAAACTTATAGGCAAGTTCAAAGTTGGAAGACTGTAGGTATTCAACCCACCTTTGATGCCTCATATTCAGATCACACTATTCTTAGCCCAATACTTGATGCATTGCAGTACATAGTGTAACTCCTACCAGGCTCGGGAAAAATCAGTATTTGTGCTGAATTCAATCTCCCTTTAATCTATTGAAAGGCTAGATCACATGAATCTAACCATAAAAAATTCACACCCTTATTAGTCAAGCCCATGAGTGATGCTACTAGGTGTGAGAAATCCTATATGAAATTTCTATAGTATCCAACTAGCCCTAATAAACTTTTTATCTCAAATACATTCTTGGTCTACTCCCAGGAAACTACAGCTCTCATCTTATTTGGGTCAACTGATACTCTTGTCTCTAAGATGATGTGAGCCAAGAAGTGAATCTGATCTATTCATAAGTGGAAATTTGTAAGATTAACATATAAATAATGCTCTCTCAGTGCATCTAATATGATCTTAAGATGTTTGGAATGGTCTTGTCGATTGTGAGAATACATCAAGATATCATCCATGAATACCACAACAAACGAATCTAGATAAGGATGGAAGACTTGATTCATTAGTTCCATGAAAACTGATGATGTGTTCATGAGATCGAACAACATAACTAAATACTCATATAATCTGTACCTACTACAAAAGGTTGTGTGAGTTATGTATGATAGTCTAGCATGCACCTGATGATAACCATATCTTAAATCAATTTTCGAGAATACCCAAGCTCCCCATATCTGATAAAAAAGTCCATCTATCTGCAATAGAGGATACTAGTTCTTCACTATTAGCTGGTTCAATTTCTAATAATACATGCATAACCTAAAGGTATCATCCACCTTCTTCACAAAAAGGATCAGTGAACCCCACAAATAAGTACTGAGTTAGATAAAACCCTTTGTCTCTAAATCTTCTAGCTACCTCTTGAGCTCCTGCATCTCAATAGTATCCATATTGTAAGAAGGAATGTATACCAGTGCAACTCTTATCATTAGCTCAATAGAGAACTCTACCTCTCTCACTAGAGGTAATACTAAAAATTCATCCAGGAAAATGTCCCTAAAATGGTCGACCGAGGGAGGGAAATATGTCTGATGTGTTCCCTGATCATTCAAATATAAACTTGCAATATGAGCTGTAATTCCACCCAACCCATGATACTCGGGTCCAACTCAGCTCGCCTGGACATCTCATTCACTATTTTGAATGAACTCTTCACCCTATTGTGATGTGAAGGTCACCCTATGATGATTGCAATAAACAAAAGCATAAAAGGGAACCAACCAGTCCATCCTGAGAATGATGCTAAAACCTACCATCTTGAGGACAAAGAGGTCTCATATGAAGTGACACATGCTAATCTCAAGGAGGCACTCCCTGTACTGACGTACATCCTCCATTTTAATTACCAAAAGAGTGTCTATCATTACAAGGCCATCAGAACACCGAATATTGAGCCCAAGGCTCTCCATGATGGGAATATATATAAAGCTATGATAATCCCATGTATCGAAAAGAGTAGATGCTAAATTAGAGGCTACTAGAATAATACCTCTCATAGTAGAAGGTATTGGATTCTGCTCCTCATGTGTCGGTTGCATTGTGTATATCTGGCCTGATTCACAGCCTTGTGATACAACCTATCTACCCTAAGTAGATCTTCTATACTATCACTAAAAATCTAGGTTCTGACTACCATGAACACGACTATCACATTAGCTAGATCAGCCGTTTGTACTCCAGCTCCTTGCCTAATGAGAAGCTACTGACCTCGCTCCTGTATGTGGAGTCGGTGCAGATCCTCTATCACTATCTGTTGGAGGAAAAATTCTATAGAATCATTTTAGATGACCCATATTATTGTTGTATTAGCATATGATTGGGTCTCTCTTGAATTGTAGTCTTGTATGCCCTAGTTTTCTGCACTAGTAGCACCTCACCTAGTTACCTAAGTATGTGCTCTAGCAGCTAATATCACTGTGTGGAAGCTCCAGACGACGCTTCCTACTACCAGTCGATGTAGCGCCAAATATCGATGTTGAACTTCCCTAGCTTGCACCCCCGGTCTCTCTTAGGTTACACTCTATGATAAGCACCTGATTCACTATTCCAGAAATGGTAGTCAACCAAAATACATTCACCTATGATTGGATGTCATACATGAGACCATGCTCGAATCTCCTGGTTCTAGATAACTCGTCACCCATCAGAATAGGTGAAAAGTGTTGGATCTCTATAAAACAAGCCAAATAATCCATGACTAATAACATGCCCTGCTCTAAGTTCATGAACTCTCGAGCTCTATCAGCCCTCAATGTCACGAGATAGAAGTAATCATAGAAGGTCGTATGAAAATACCCCCAAGTCATCTCCCTATAACGATCCATCTGAGTAATTAAATCTCACCATCTCTTGGAGGAATCATGTAGTATATACATAGCGAGCTTTACCCTCCTATAAGGAGGTTTCTCTAAATTATCAAAGAAAGATATCAAGGTTTCTATCCATGACTTCGTAGCCAGCAGTTCACCATCCCTCAAAAATGTGGGTGGAAACTACTGCTAGAACTCACGCATCAACTTTTCCATAGTCAGGGCAGGTCGCGATACTCTCTAAACAGTCCCTATGAACTGCATAAAGCCTTCAAAGAACTGTGCATCAACACCTATGTCCATTAGAACTGCCAGTTCCATAGCTAGAACTACTAGAGGACCTATTAGTAGCCCATGGCCCACCACCTCTGAAGTGTGGTCATCACCACCCTCTTAGAGTGTGAATAGAGGACTTCATAGTGGCATACCTTTACAAAATTCCAAGCGCACACCTCATATCAAGAACGATATCAAGGTTTGCAGCTAAAAACACAAATATTAAAATAATATAGGTAAAATCCTTCCTATATAAGAACACACCCCTCTACTTGCTCCTTGATTCAGGTCTGGGAAATGTACAGATAGTGTAAAAGTAAGATATATTTCCTACTACCCACTACTAAGGTTGGGTCTGGGTCAAGTTCTATGCTATAAACAATTTTAGTTTCTATTTTATTCTCATTTAATTTCAAATATATCTCAATTAATTTAAAATGGTTGAACCAAATGGTTTACCAAATTCTGATCCATAAGGTCCCATACTCCTTATGGACCAAAATGTGGTGTCCACCTAATCAATACCATAATGTGTTCCGGTCTATGTGACTCGTGGTCCATGACTTAACATGTCATAATTGGATACTTAGGGCGTCTGATGTAGCCTAATCAGGAAAACATTACTTAGGTATAGAGGACACTCTAAGTACTAATCATGTTTTCTCATTCCCTGCACAAATATGTATCACACAATATGTATATCAAACATAACACCTATCACAAAAACATGCAATCAAGTAATGAATCCTATATGGCATGGCATGATGCATGACATGTAAATTCTAACAGGTGATTAAAATGGTGCATGAGATGGAATACCCTCATATCATCAGGTTACAACAAAATAAAACCCACAATAATATCAATAATAACATCACAATTCAAGTTCATCACTCAATGGTAGAATTAAATCAACTATAATAGTCAAAATATAGTAAACAACAATTTTATTCAAGGTAATTTGGATTTTTCCTATACGCGGGTTAGCTACGCCCAGACACAGCTCATTACCAAATCCATATTTCTTCTTATCCCTTTCTATTGTAACAAAATAATAAACTAGAAAGAAAAAGGGCTTTGATACCACTTTGTAACATCCCAGACCCGGATGCCACTCAATAGTACCCCAAGCCCAATTGACCACATGGCCTCAAGCACATATCCCCAAATTCTAGAGGTTGTCGACTAGCAGCGAGGGCCTAGGTGTGTCTGTGGGGAGAATATTCCATCATCACTAGAGTGTAGTACAATGGGAATACAATAACAAATAAGTAACAAAATCATTATAACAACCAGAAAATAGACAACAACCAAGACAAATATAATAAACAATACCAAAAGGAATCGCATATACAGATGATGATGATGATGATACATGTCATATGTATCTACAAAACATCCAAAATAGGTATACATGGCATCAGTACAATACATGTAATAAAAGTAAAAAAAATCAAAAACTATCCACTAGAATCATGAGCCTTAGCTCAGTCTTATGATCCCCTACTCTTAAGAAGCAATCAGTAACCAGTATAAGGGTGCTTTCCCTTGTCCATATCTACAATCTTATAGTCTGTTCGGGTACCCAAGGGTAGCCCGAACAAGGTGTGAGATAAAATCCCAGTAGGAAAACACCCAAAGGTCAAGTGTGATCCAGTCAGTGAATATATAATAATAACATTGTGTAGGTAGTAATAGAACATAGAATGAAGTAATAAAAGTAAACAACCTATAAAGGTCTAGGTTCCCTTAGGCACTCGTCCTCTTCTACCTTCTTCGTCCTTAGCCGGTGAGTCCCTAAATTTAATAGTCAGTCCTATCTAGTTTTATAATCAAGTTCATTTAAATAATCATTCACATTTAATAGGTAAATCTCAACACCTAGAACGTGTCCCAACATTCCCTGTATAGATATGTAATCAAGGATGCCTAACCAGACCATCATTATAGTATAAGTCTCTGACCAAATACAAGCTTGTGCTTTAGCTTGGAAGATGAGTTGTATAAATAATTACATTCATTATTCAATTAAGAACCTGAGCTCATCCTTGACATTCCTAATTTGGAATCTAGGTATCGCTCTAGGTGTATCATGGACCAACACCTTACAATCCCATCCTAGACATTCCTCATGGAAATCCTGGTATCGCTCTGGGTGTGGTATAACATCACTTTCATTCGAGTTCGTACTTGGTGGTCCACTAAGGGATACCAACTGTCACCCATGGCGTATATAATCAACTTCCCTCTGATTCCATCCTTGGAAATCCATAAAGAGTCCAAGTATCACTCGACATATAATAGTCAGCCCTCGTGAGTATGTCCTTGGAAGTCCCTTAGGAATTCTAAGTGTCACTCGGGCTTAAATAAGGTATAAGACAAACGAGTCTATCCATGACATTCATATGAGAATCCATGTGTCACCCAAGTCATATGAGAATTTAATCAAAGTCATTTACTTATATCAAGGTCATCACCTTATTCATTTCAATTTAAACTCACCTCAAAAGGTGACCTAAGTTATGGGCTAAGGTTAGAAGGCTTAGCCACTATTTATCTCACATGAGCATATCAGTAAAAGGGAATCTCATTCATAATCAACCAATACATGGAAAGAGTCTAGGGACATGGATTATGTTCCCTTTTATTTATCAATTCACTTTACAATTCATTTTAAAATTATAATTAATCAATTAACATCCCATGATAGGGTAATGGCACACCTCAAAGATAATTCAAATTCAAAGCCACCCATGGTGGTCCAATTAACTAAACAACACGCCCAAAGGGGTGATTCCAATTCAAGGTTCTTAACCTCTATATAATTATCAACGAGTTTCATTAATTATGTAGAACACACTAATCAATTAAATCCATGGATTAAATTCCATTTCCAAGGCGTTTCTCCAAGAATTGGTTGTATAACACAACATCATATATATATACACTTTGACTTTGAAGGGAAGGCATGAGACCACCCATTGTAGGCTCATAGTGGATAGCTCGTCCAGTATCATCTCTTGATTCGACTCAGATCGAAAGAAAAATAAAGAATGAAGAAAGACCCTGAAAATAGGGGAAATTAACTTACACCTAAATAGAAAAATCAGTACCAAGAACAATGAGGAAGGACACAAAAGGAATTGAGATCTTACTGGCATAGATCCAATGAGACAAATAGTTCTTGAATCGGACACCGGATGGAGAAGATCCTTTAATTCCTCTAATAGTCATCAAAGAGGAGCTCTCAAAGGGGTTGTTTTCCAAAGGGAATAATGGGAAAATTAGGTTTGATTTAATATATTAAATGAGGGAGATTTCATAAATTCACCCAAAATATAGGGTCACATGGTTGACCAAACCGTGTGCCAACCATGCGCCCTTTATTGTAGGAAGGGGCAATTCGCATAGTTTGATCGTACGGTTTTCCGAACCATGCGCAAACCGCATCTCAATCCACTGTGAAAACTACAGACATTCTCACATGTATTTGCACCTCAAATCACATGGTTTATCTAACTGTGCATCTTGTATCTTCCCACTTCCCATCCTCACACAACTAGAAGTAATCGTGTGGCCTCCCCCGCACGATTTCTATGGTTTCTACAAACCATGCACTGAGCCTTTTTCAACCCAAAAGTTGGGTTATGAGCCCCAAACCATCCCCAGACACCCCTGATACCTTTATAAACACAAATGTCATTCATATCAGGTCATATTTAAGTATTTAAACTGAAAAATTGATGAAAGTAAAAGATTTTGTACCTCAAGGTAGAACCGTATTATTACAGGTCACTCGATATTATGTACAAAGGGGTTATATAAGATAGATATGATGCATATGATATATCTTATGGTGGAAATATTTGTATAGATATAGGAGTATGTTTTATGGATATCACACCAAACCCCTTAGTAGCTTGAGTAGCATTGATGTTTTTCTAGAGGTTGTTCTTTGCTTGTATCTATGAATTAGGGATTTCATAGTTGTTGTCAATGCTGCTAGAGACCATAGGGTCACACAGTTAGGACCTTGGATAAGGATTAAATTCTAGACAAAGTGTTTATTCAAAATGAAGAGAGTTTGATAAAAAAACCATAACCAAAAGAGTTTATATGGATTTACAATTTTTTGATAAGTTTTGCATAAATTCCTTATGAGATTTTAGTGCAAGTGTGAGATTATTGGATGTGCACTAAAATGTACGTGCATGAGATGCATGTACACAAGAATATGATGCATGGGATACATTTATATATAATATATTAGATATTATATATGGTGTACGTTTAATATGTGAATATGATGCACATATTATTTCATGCATGCGATGCATGAAATATATATATATATATATATATAATATGATATGATATGATATATATTTATTATTCATGTGATGCATAAGAATAATAAATATATATATATATGATAGATATATTTAATATTATTTCTTCTAAATGGTTTTATCAGTTATGATCCATTTATGGGTGGATTAAAGGCTTTGCATTAATTCATTGAAATTGTTCAATGAATTATCCCAACTGGAAGAAACATATATGATGCTTTAGAAGAGCCTCAGGCTTCAACTGTATAAGTGGATGAGATCCTTCTATTGGGGTGTGGGATATTTTAAGATTTATTCCTCCCTAAACCTCATTCATCTCTTTTGATAAGGCACTAAGACCCCTCCAGATATTGGGTATCCTCATGAAGCATTCATGGATCCTTTGGTTAGTGTACTCCCATGGAGGTAGGGTGCATATTTTCACTACTTTTCATGATCTTCCTTAAATGTTCTATGTAGAAGGAAGAATGAGATCACTTTTTATGATCATATGATGTTCATAAGAAACTCATCACTCTTAAGTAAATTACACAACTCAAGAAATAAAGGAAGAAGTTAAAGAAAGAAGTTAATGATATAACTTTTGAGAATGATGAGCAAATAAAAAAAGGAGGAAATGAGCCTTAATGATATTAGAGTTTAGAAAATGAAAGCGATTGATCTTGAGAAGAAACTGGAATTTTTTTAAGAAACATCAATCAGAGAGGAGAATCTCAACATGGTAGAAACAACACTTGTTGAAGAATGTAAGCAGAACAGGTTGAGGTTAGCTGAATTCAAGAATATAGTAAATGTTCTTAAAGAAATCTTGGATAAGAAAGAAGAAGAGTTATCTAAAACACAATAAATGTGTCTTATAGAATAAAATGAGTTAAGAAATATTATATAATAATTCACTAAAGTATTTAAGGTTAAAGGTGAATCTTCTTAAGATGGTGAAAAGAGGGGTTCACAAAAGCAGGTCATTTCTATTACCAAACAATCTCAATGTACATCTACTTTTACTAAAAAATAGAGATTCAAATTTTAAGATTTATGAGAAATCATCTTCTATTAATAAAAAGTTTAATTCATTAAGAAAGTATATCCCTGAACAAAGTTACCCACAATTTGTAAATAAACAACAATAAGCTTCAGAGCGACACTACTATCAGTCTGAAAGATCAATGTTCAAAGGTCACTACTGGTGTTGTGGAGTATTCATAAACAAAGTATATTCATACTGGTATAATATTTATCTACCAGAAAAATGGTATGAATCAAGGGAGGGTTATGAGAAATAGAAAATAACAAACTTCTCTAAAAAAAATTCAATCCATAAAAGAAAGTTTAGGAGGTGAAATTTTTTATTTCCTCAATAAATACATGTGAGAAGTTTAAGAGAGTTGAATAGAATAAGAAAGTTGAGAAAGGAAAGGAGATCAAGAAAGTTGAGTAGAGAAATAAATAGTGCTTAATTATTTGGATAGAACAAATAGATGAGGTTAGAAATATTGAAGAATCACGAAATTATACTAAAGAAAAGGTGAAGAAATAAGTTTTATAAATTGAGAAAAAAATTGATAACAAGCTATAAAAATGGTGTCTTGAAGATTCAAAATAAGTGTAAGAGGTGTGAGTATGATGGGAATGGGTCAAAAAATTGCATGACTATATTACCATCCCAAGAGGAAAGCATGAAGATGATTTTACAAACTCAAAGTAAAAAATATTTTATGAAATTTAAAGAGAAGATTAAAACTTTATCTAAAGATTATACAAATGAAAATAAATCAATTATAAAATCTATGAAGGTTGGTCATAAGGAAAAAATTACATCTTGTACTAAATATAAGATAAATAAGAATAAATATAGATTGAGAGAAGACTCTTGGTATAATCATTACTTCTAAGGAACATGAAGGTTCCTACTTATCCAAATATACTTTCTTATCTATCCTAACTTACAGGGAATTGAATGAGAATAAGTAGAAAAGTTGGCTGAGTGTTGTATCAGTCTTATAGTAAAAAAAACATCCATCAGGAAAACATTGTAATCATCGTGATAAGGATTATAATGATACCCTTTAAGGGGAGAAAATATAAATTTAAGGTATGAGTATCACAATTTTCTTAAAAGAGAAATTCAATATGATAATAAAGTCAAGGTATAGGGGGACTTGTGTTTTTACATGCGAACTATTTTAATATATTTGTTGAGATGGGTGAAAATTTTATCATTACAAAATTTCTCATATTTCCCATGATATAAAGAGTTTTTAATGAGCTTGAGGAAAGTATTACATGAAAGGAATTTTATGGAAAACATTGATCACCTTGATTATACACTCTTGATTTCTACACCAAGATCGCCCACGTAGGCTTAGAGTTTTTTAATTAAAGTATCTTTGTTAAGAAACTCGTGTGATGCTATTTTTTGGGAAAAATTTCAAGATTCTTATGTGAAGGAAAATGTGTTGAGATAATCCTTATGATTCCCTTTGTATTTGAATGTCAATAAGGGGGAGTAATAATATAGGGGGATAAGGAAAATTAAAACATCATATGGGGAGAAAAAAATTATCACACATATTGACTTTGAAGATGTTTGAAGTTGTATGGGGATATTGAAAAAAAAACAAAGGGGGATATTGTTGTTCTAGAGTGATTTTGGTTGCATTTGTTTTCAATATGTCAATATGTGTTTGAAGAGAAATTTACTTAGGAAATGTTAAGAAGTTTGAGATAATAGGTGTTCTTATAATGATTATGAAATTTTACTTACTAGGTTAGATTATTTTGTGTCGATCTCCAAGTTACTAACATCGTTAATACTTTCATGATCCTAACTGAGTTTGTATGAGTTTGTAAAAAAGTTAAAAAGTTGGTTTTTGGAGAAAGATTGAGTTATAGGCTACATGAAGTTGTACAATGTTATCGGATGGAACAAACTGGTGTGATCGGATGGAACTATATCTAGTATGAGTTATAAAGTTCACAGATGTAGGATGATCAGACATAGATATGTTAATTTTAGTTACAAATTACATGGACTTCTTGTATAAATCTCAAGATGAAGTCTTTACAAGACAAAATTAAAAGATTTATTAGATAGAGGATAACCTCTCTATGTTATTGAATGGAGAAACTGAGTAGATCACTGGATGGAGAAATCTACGATGCTATAATAGATGAAGGTTCATAAAACAGACACTCAGAAGGTCCATTGGATGATGTATTATGATGTCATTAGGCATATGGAGTTGAGGTGTACCAAACGGAGAGCGGTATAAGGTATTAAAGGATAGAGTGTAGTATGAAGTCTTACCAGATGGGCATAAATAGTGGTTGATGATGTTACATTGGATAGAGGTTTCCAAATAGAGTGAAACCAGGAAAAAACATATCAAATAGAGATTTTTTTTGTGAACCCACCATACAAAGAATGCCTAAGTGTAACAGATAAAGGAGTTTGTGTGTAAGCGCCAGATGAAATTTCATTGGATAGAGCTTTAAGGAGCTTTATATAAAGTTTGTAAAGTCCTTAACATTGTGGCGATGTTGATCTATTCATTTAATGTGTGTTGTAAAACTGAGTTAAGGAAATTTGAAAATGTTCTTTAACGCCGAGTTTATGGAATCTCAATGAAAGTTGTTATTGTTGGAGGATTCATGAAGCTTCAGAAATACTCTATAATGTTTGAGAAGTGTTCTAGTGAAATTGAAATAAGTGGGAAGTTCAAATTTAAAATTTGATTTGAGTAAGAAAATACTTTTGGGTTCCCACCTTTTACCCTTGAAGTTCACCTATATAAAGGGGTGCGAGTTTTTTATGGGTGTACGGAACACTATTCATACACATGCATGAGCAGAAGTGTTAAAGGGTTTGTGTTGTGAGTATTCAACCAAGGTTCTACTTGGTTGAAGAAGAAGCTTCATAATGATTTTCTTCATCGGACATAGAAGAATTAGACTGAGTTTCATCAGATGCAGTAGGAGGTGCATCAGACCGATTATCATCGATTGAAAATAAAGCTAAATGTAAGTTTCCAACTGAGTTTCTACTCAGTTGAAAAAGAAGCACTAGATGAAGGAGATAATCAGACTGAGTTCCATTGGAATGAGTTTCATCAAACCAAGGAGCAACGAATGGAAGGCATACTGATGGAAATCTACTGAACGAATATTTCTAAAGAAATTTTTGATTTTTTTTGAAAAGTGAGATTGAGTTTATCCAAGAATTCTTAAGATGATTTGAGACCAACAAACTCTTAAGAGAGTTATTGAAGATCTTGATGATCGTATATAGGTAAAGTTTATCTAACTTGCTTGTGAAGAAAGAACATTTGAAGAAGAAAATATTTCTTCAATAGATTAGAAAAGAATGAGTAAGAGCTTATAGTTGAGGTGTGAAACTATTCATTGAAAAGGCTTGTGGTTGGGGTGTATAACTAGCTGAGAAAAAAGTGAATACAAGAAGGATAGTTGGGGGTATAACTAATTGTGGAAGAAGAGTTGATTGTTAGGGTGTAGAGTCTGGGTTAACTGGAGGATCGATTACTGGGGTATAGAACTAATTGTTGTTTGTGCCTTTGTAATCCCAAAATATTAGTAAAAGAATTCATGTTGGGGAAGATAACCAGCATGACAAGGAGTAGACCTTTGTATCGAACATTATAAACATCATGTGATTATATCTCTCTTTATATTACCACTTATGAAGTGAGGTTGAGAGATATATCTTTGAGTGAATAATAACTATAACAAGTTTCATAGGTTGCATTCTTAAGAGATTAATTTGTAAAAGAAAGTGATCATTGGTTCACCCCTCTCACTCTCAGTGATCCTACATTAATCTGAGAACTTCACTGTATAATTTTTAATGAAAGATTATCTGTAAAATGTAGGATAGTGAAGAATTTGGGTTTCCTATTGATCTGAATGTATTCAAATATAAAAAAGTGCTTCTTGGTGTTGAAATCTCAGAATTCAATTTACGAAATAAACACTGACCATTATAACAAAATTATTTCAAAGTTGTCTTCATTACAGACAATGTAGAAAAAATTAGAGATTTTTCAAAAATTCTGAAAACCAACTCAAGGTATAGACTTCATGCCTATTTTACATAGCATAGACAATCAATTTTAGGACATGTGCATATATGAAATGTTTAGACAAATATCATAAGTCATTCAATATAACTTCTTTACTATTTATTTCCTTACAAGGTGTTTCTTTTGATGCAAGATCCTAGAAAACTGATTCAAGTACTATGTCAATGTCATTTTTTACCCAACGATATGTAATAAATTATTTCCTCCACCATTTACTTATATATTAAAAACTCATTTAAAGAGATGCCTTTCACTGTGAGTGATTTCAATGCATTGTATTACAGTTAATTAGTTTACATTTGTTTTGTTAAATTTTTTGTGCATATTGTTTAAAATAAAACACATATTACATTCAAACCATTCATAACACAATATAAGTAACATATTTTAGATACCGTCATAATATTTGAAATTACACTGATAAAAAAGTGCATTGCTTATAAAAAATAACGAGACACGTTAAAAATCGTATTTATATTGTTTTTATACATTATAGTTTTTAAATAACTTTAGTCCGCATTACAAAGTATACATATTTAATGTAAACATTTCAAGTTGGGAAAACCATTATAAGAAAAAACATCAATAAGTTTCATTATTGAAACTGTACGCAGTTGAATTATGCAAATGAAATTGTATGCATAATGAATCATGCATAGATTTAAACCGCATGAAAATGAATTGTGCATATAGTTTAAAATGTATGAAAATGAATTATGCAAATGAGTTATGCATACAATGTTCAAATGAGTCATTAAACATAATTATGTAAATGAATTATGCAATTGAAACTACATTCACCCCACAACATGGGTGAGACTTCACCAAGTTCACATTGTTGGACTTATGCTCATTTGAGTCTATGACCTTTAACGGACATGTTGCTTAACGTAATCCTTGCAGTGATGGATAAAACATGATTTCTATTGGGAAAGTTTTGCTGAAGGATAACAAATCAAAATTGATTTCACCGCAAACACTTCAACATCAGAGGAGATTAAAAAACATTTCACATTACATCAATGAAAAATGAAAAAAAAAAGATTGAATATACTGACTAAATATTAAAAGAAAGATTGAATAGAACCAATAAATATTAAATGATATATTTAAATTTAATTAAAATGTAAAGGGTCACTAATCAGCACATGAGCTTCAGCCTGGTTGGTGAGGACTTGTAATGACTCACCAATTCTCATTGGCTTGAGAGTACAACAAGTCATTACTAGGCCTTAAGCGACATCCCCAAGATGCCAAAGGCTGGAAATAAATGCCGAAGGGTTTCAAATACAAGTGGGGGACGATTTAACCTTTAAGAAATAAACTAATAAACCAACCAACCATAAAAAAACATTCACTATATGATACTTGAATGAATTAAATACAACTTAACAACTTCATGTATCTCAAAACCACATCAAAGTAAGCAAAAGTGGAAGAATAAACAAGTATCAAAGTACACAACGGATAAACTGCAAAAGACTCTCCAAAGAACTCAAGACTCCATGCTCCGCAAGCTCCAAGATCCATAATCTCCGAACAGCCTAAACATCATGAGGTAATGCTAAACACATGTGAAACATTATCTTTGCCCTTGTCCTGGAAGATAGCATCTGCAAAAGCACCAAAGTGCCAAAGTAGGGTTGAGTATAAAACTCAGTAGGTTTTACCCAATGAATTCCCTACTCATGCCACTAGGATATAATAGTTAGTAATAATTATATAAAATATTTTATATAAAACAATTTCTCAAAAATAGTTTATAACTAAATATAAACAAGTTTCCAAATCCATTCATTACCAAACACATACAAGTGAAATTGAAACCAATTTTCCTAGCAAGATATTTTTCTAGAAAAATAACTAAACAAGCTTCAAATCCATTTCACAATATCCCTTTTTAGCATATGCAACCCTTCCACAAACCCATGAAACCAACCATGCATGCTACGTTATGACAGTTCCATACTCATGAGCGATTTCTCTTCGATCTATCAAGTCGTCACAAGGTAATTGTTTCCCATGTTCCATTAACCCTTTGGCACTGAGCACAAGGTCATATTTCAAAAAAAACCCGTATATCAAATTCTCATGTTCCATTAACCCTTTGGCACCAAGCACAAGGTCATATTTTAACCAAGACCCGTATATGAAACATGAACACACACCACATATGCCCAACGATCATGCCAAAACAACCCTTTCAATAAAAACACCTTTTTATTGAAAACCATTTTCATCAAAACCATTTCAATACCAAACCATTTCAATAAAACTACATTTTTATTGAAAAAAAATTCTATTGAAAACCCATTTTTTATCAACCATTTAGAAATTCCAAAAAATCCATAATTTAAAATAATCATTTTAAATTCATGAAACTAAACCCCCTTCTGCACAATTACTCACCAAGATCACACAATTTCACAAAAACCATAAATCATCACTGAAGAAGATTTATTCCATGATTTTCCCAATCAATACAATTTAAATTAACCAATTTGAAACTAAACTAATCAATTATATCAAGAGGAGATGAGAGTGAAGCCACCCACCTCGAAGGTTTTGACAAAACTCGACAACAAACGAAGAACACACAAGAAGGCGGGTCGATTCTCTAAGAACAACCTTAGTTCTCTTATCCTAGCATGATCACAACTCAACATTGAATTATTTGGCATAAAAAATGTAGATATACCCACTATATTTTTAGATCTAAGAAATAATGGAGATTGAACAATTAGATCTAAGCAGATCTAAGAAAACATGGCAAAATAGGAAAGAATGGTGACACACCTCAAGAATCAGATCAAGATTCCAAGAAAGTAGCTTATATCAATTCCTCTATCATGAAAAACACCATATTTAGAATTAATTGATGTTAAAAAACTTATATCTACCCACAGGAGGTGTAGATCAAAGAAAATGAGAAGGAGAGAAGGAGGAGTTTATAGAAAACGGAAAATAACCAAGAAGATCGGCACTTACCCCAAGAATCAGGCTTGAAATCACCAAGGGAAGGATCTAGGTTGGCTCCAACTTGTATGGGGAGGGTTCTCCAGCCTTCTAGGGAGAGTAATCTCGAAATAGGGGCATTTTGAAGCCAAAATGAAATATATAGAGCAAAAATGAGTAAGCTCCTATAAAATAGGATCTAGATTTGACCTATGCGCAAGGTTTGACCACACGGTTTGGGCCAACCGTGTATGGATCGCGCAACCTTCATTTTGGTCCCAACACTCCTTATAAAACCCTCAAACTCTCACATCCTTCACATTTACCCTTTTTATGGTAACACATTTTTTTATGGAAACATACCACTTTATGGAAACACCTCACTTTATGGAAACAACCCACTTTATGGAAACACCCCACTTTATGGAAACAACCCACTTTATGGAAACAACCAACATTATGGAAACACCCAAATTTATGGAAACTCTATATATTATGGAAACTCTCTATTTTATGTAAACTTTCTATTTTATGGAAACTCTCTATTTTATGGAAACTCACTATTTTATGAAAACCCAATCAAAGACACACCATTTAAAAAACACGAGGAAAGGGGTTATGTACCCAAAATTGGGGGTACTACATTCTCCCCACCATTGGTCTTTCTGTCCTCGGAAAGTAGAAAACTCTCACTGGCCAAAAAGAGTTCTGTCCACTGCTCTTTCATTTCCTTCTCGCGTTCCCAAGTCTCTTCCTGAATCTGACCATGTTTCCATAAAACCCGCACTAAGCTGATGTTTTTTCCATGCAAGACTTTCTCTTGTCTATCCATGATTCGCACTGAGATATTTACCAATGATGCATTCAGTTCTAGGTCAATGTGATCCCATCTGATCGCATGGTCAGGATCAGGGTGACACTTTTTCAACTGGGATACATGGAACACATTATGCATCGAACTAAACCGTGGTGGTAATGCCAACTGATATTCCACCTCTCCAACCTGTTATAGTATCTAAAAAGGGCCAATGTATCTTGGAGATAACTTTCCCTACTTCCCTAAGATACGATGTCTAAGTCTTGTAGATATCCTCAAAAAGACATGATCACCCACAGCGAATGACAATGGTCTTCGACGGTGATCTGTATAAGATTTCTGATGACTCTGAGCCATCTCCATCCTCTTTCTAATCAATTGGATCTTCTCCGTTGTTTCTTGGACAAGGCTTGGCTCGACTAGTGATATTTCGCCCATTTCCACCCAACATAGTGGAGAACGACAAGGATGCTCATACAATGCTTCAAACAGAGCCATGTGTATTCAGGCTTGATAGTTGTTATTGTATGAGAACTCCACTAAGGGTATATGCTCCTCCCATGAGACACTAAAATCCATTACACAAGCCTATAACATGTCTTCCAACGTTTGTATCGTCTGCTCGGATTCTCCATCCATCTGAGGATGATATGCCATGCTCATAGTCAACTGAGTCCTAAGGGCTTGCTATAAGGATTTTCAGAAACGAGACGTGAACCTCGGATCTCTATTTGAGACTATTAACATTGGTACACTATGCCTCTTTACCTATTCTCGTATATAGATTTTTGAAAGATCCTCTATCGTATGAGTTTCACGAATAGGGATGAAATGGGCCGACTTGGTTAGACGATCCACTATCACCCAAATGGCATCGTGTTTCTAGACCATTCATGGAAGACCTGTAACAAATTTCATTGTTATATGATCACATTTCCACACTGGGATGGGCAAAGATTGTAACATACCAGCTGGTCTCTGATGCTCTGATTTAACATGCTGACAAGTTAAGCACCGCGAGACAAACTCATCCACCTTCCTTTTCATGCCACTCTACCAAAATTGTGCCTTCAACGCCTTATACATCTTCTGTGTGCCTAGATGTACAACCCATCTCGAATGGTGGTAAGTATGAAGGAGTTGTTCCTGAAAAAACATAGGTACAACCATCCGATCTTTGAAACACAAAACTGAACCCCCATCAAATCTCCATCCCTCAATGGTCTCCCCACCATTGAGTTTTGAACTTACAACCAGACATTCTACATCATATGTTTGTGCCTCTTTGATCATTTTTTACTAAATCAAGAACAAGCATAGCTAAAAAGAAAATCGCAACATCACCTTGGTCTTCACATTCCACATGCATGTTGGCTAAGACCGACATCAACTACCATTCATCTGAAGCTTCTTTCTCCAACCGAGCATATGAATTTCTACTCAATGCATCCGCCACTGAATTTACTTTCCCTGGTGTGTAAATCAAGTCAGAGTAAAACATTTGGAGATACTCCATCCATATCCTTTGCCTAATATTCAAATCTCGCTATGATAAAATGTGTTTCAAGCTTTTGTGATCCGTAAACACAGTAAATTTCTCACCAAAGAGATAATGTATCCATGTTTTCAAAGCATGAATGACTGTAGATAACTCCAAATCATGTGTTGGGTGATTTTTCTCATGCACCCTCAACTGCCCTGAACCATAAGCAACCACATGATCTCTTTGTATGAGAACACAACCCACCCCTGATCCCGAAGCATCACAATACACCACGTACCCCTGTCCTGATTCTGGAAAGATCAAGATAGGTGTCAATGTAATCTGAACTTTCAGTTCCTGGAAAGACTTCTGACATTCCTCTGTCTATAGTAATGGATCATTATTCTTTGTTAGAGCTATCATATGTGAATCTTGTCACGAGAAATCGTGCACAAAGCATCAATAGTAACCAGCTAGACCAAGAAAACATCGTATCTTGAAAATATTATTCAGTAGTTTCCAAGAGATAACGACTTCTATCTTTTCAGGATCAACAGAAACGACTTTCTCAGAAATGACATGGACAATAAAACATACTTCTTATATCCAAAAATCACACTTTGATAATTTGGCATACAAACGATGATCCCTCGAGATTTGTAACACTGTTTCTAGGTGCACCTCATGGTCAAACCTTGTCTTTGAATAGAACAAAATGTCATCCACAAACACCACAACAAAAGAATCTAGATATTGTTGAAATATTCAATTCATTAATGCAATTAAGACCTCTGGTGCATTCGTTAGACCGAAAGGCATGGCTACATATTCATAGTGGCCATATCTACTTCTTAAAGCTGTATTTGGAATATCCTCTTTCTGAACTCTCAATTGGTGATATCATGTTCGCAAGTAAATTTTGGAGAACCACTGAGCTCCCCTTAATTGATCGAACATATCATTAATACGTGGAATTGGATATCTGTTCTTTATCGTAACTTGGTTAAGCTTACGATAATCAACATGAAACCGAAGAGTTTCATCTGCCTTCTTCATGAACAAAACTGGTGATGCCCATGGAGACGTACTTGTTCGAATGAAACCCTTGCTTTCCAACTCCTATAACTTCATTTTCAATTCTCGTAACTCTATTGGTGTCATCCTATAAGACAGAAGGGAAATAGAACTGGTCCCCAGAAGGAGATCAATCGTAAACTCCACTTCCCTTAGAGGTGGTAACCCTGAGAAGTTATTAGGAAAGACATCTGGAAATTGATCCACAACATCTAAAAAACTATTTTCCTCGATCTCTTCCATTGATGTCAAATTCAACTCCACCAACTAGTAAGAAATTATTCCCACCATTGGTACCAACAATCTCTTTACACCTTTCTTTACCATCCTCTCACCTCTGAAGAGATAATCGATGTTGTCCTTAGTCATGAAAGTCGTTGTTCTCTTATAATAGTTGATGTGAGCCTTAAACATTATCAACCAATCCATACCTAGAATTACGTCATATACATCCATCTCCAACATTAATAGATACCATTTCAACTTAGCTCCCTCTATAGTTATAGGACATTATCTATACACAAAGGCTTGAAATTCTATTTCACCGAGAGGAGTTTAGAGTTTTATCATAAAATGCATCATTTCAAGTTTTAAACATAGCAAATAGGTGCCCCACTTTCTCTTCATCTTAGTGCTAGAGTTCTCAGCTCCTCTAGTGATGACAACCATACTTCCTCCACTTGGATTTTCAGCAGTGAAAAATATCGTAAACGGAGTATCCAACTATAGTCCCAACTCAACAGTTTGAATAGCTTGAGTAATCCTTTTGAACAACTATTTGTTCACCTATGGCTTGGGTGCAACCAAATTCTCAATAGCCTCTTTTAACTAGTTCTTATGACGCCTATTGGGTACCATTTTCTAAACCAACAACAAACTCTATAAGTCTCACTCTCTAGCAACTGATGACTCATCATTTCAAATTCTATCACATCAACTATCACAACATTGTTTTCCAAAAACAACCTTTTTCCATGTTTAACCATTTTTGAAAACTTTCAAAATGATTTTTGAAAACTAAACTATTTTCAAAATACCAAAAGCATTACCTTTTTCAAAATCATTCATTTGAAAAACAATTCCATTCTTTTTAAAAAATCAACACTTTTTCACAACATGAATCATTCCTCAAAACGATGTATGCACTTCTAGTGGGAAGTCATTCCTCTACAATGCATGTCATGCTTGTCTAGTTGGCTAAACCCATGACAATGAGATTTCAAAATCCTAGAAGTGTCTTCAAACACTTATTTACCTAACTCCCTGGTAACTTGAAATTCATCATAAAAGGGTTAACTACATCCTTTTATGCTATACATTTCAAGTTCTGACAATCCTACTCCTTTTTAAGATTCCGACCTAAGGAATAGATAAGAAGGGATTTCAACTCCAAGACCAAGAACACGGATGACTACTTGTTAGGAAAGGACCGAACAAGCTGATATCATTTGTACTACCAAGGAAGGACCAGACTTATACCATTTGTAATGACCCGCAAATTCTCATTGGCTTGAGAGTACAACAAGTCATTACTAGGCCTTAAGCGACATCCCTAAGACGCCAAAGGCTGGCAATAAATGCCGAAGGGTTTCAAATACAAGTGGGGGATGATTTACCCTTTTAAGAAATAAACCAATAAACCAACCAACCATAAACAAACATTCATTATATGATGCTTGAATGAATTAAAGACAACTCAACAACTTCATGTATCTCAAAACCACATCAAAGTAAGCAACAACGGAAGAATAACCAAGTATCAAAGTACATAGTGGATAAAATACACAAGACACTCCAAAGACCTCAAGACTCTATGCTCCACAAGCTCCAAGATCCACAATCTTCGAACAACCCAAACATCACGAGGTAATGCTAAACACATGTGAAACATTACCTTTTCCCTTTTCCCAAAAGATAGCATCTTCAAAAGCACCAAAGTGCCAAAGAAGGGGTGAGTATAAAACTCAGTAGGTTTTCCCCAATGACTTCCCTACTCACGCCACTAGGATAGAAGAGTTAGCAATAATTATATAAAACAATTTATATAAAACAATTTCTCAAAATAGTTTATAACTAAATATAAACAAGTTTCCAAAGTCATTCATTACCAAATGTATACAATTGAAATTGAAACCAATTTTCCCAGCAAGATATTTTTCCAGAAAAATAACTAAACAAGCTTCAAAACCATTTCACAATATCCCTTTTTGGAATACCCAACCCTTCCACAAACCCATGCAACCAACCATACAAGCTACGTTATGATAGTTCCATACTCATGAGCAGTTTCTCGTTGATCTACCAAGTCATCACAAGGTAATTGTTTCTCATGTGCCATTAACCCTTTGACACCGAGCACAAGGTCATATTTCAACCAAGCCTCGTATATGAAATTCTCATGTGCCATTAACCCTTTGGCACTGAGCACAATGTCATATTTCAAACAAGCCCCGTATATGAAACACGAACACACACCACATATACCCAACAATCATGCCAAAACAACCCTTTCAGTAAAAAATTTTTTTTATTAAAAACCATTTTCGTCAAAATCATTTCAATACCAAACCATTTCAATGCCAAACTATTTCAATAAAACTCCATTTTTATTGAAAACCATTTTTATTGAAAACCCATTTTTCATCAACCATTTAGAAATTCTAGAAAACCCATAATTTAAAATCATCATTTTAAATTCATGAAACTAAACCCCCTTTTACACAACTACTCACCAAGATCACGCAATTTCACAAAAACCATAAACCATCACTGAAGAAGATTTATTCCATACTTTTCACAATCAATCTCATTCAAATAAACCAATTTGAAACTAAACCAATCAATTCTAGCAAGAGGAGGTGAGAGTGAAGCCACTTACCTCGAAGGTTTTGACGAAACTCGACAACAGACGAAGAACGCATAAGAAGGCGGGTCGATTCTCCAAGAACGACCTTAGCTCTCTTATCCTAACAAGATCACGACTCAACATTGAATTATTTGGCATCCAAAAATGTAGATCTACCCACTATAGGTTCATATTTGAGAAAGAATGGAGATCAGACAAGTAGATCTATGTAGATCTAAGAAAACATGACAAAACAGGAAAGAATGGTGACATACCTCAAGAATCGGATCAAGATTCCAAGAAAGCGGCTTATATCTTTTCCTCTATCATAAACAACACCGTATTTAGCCTTACTTGATGTTAACAAACTTATATCTACCCATGAGAGGTGTAGATCAAAGAAAACGAGAAGGAGAGAAGGAAGAGTTTGCAGAAAACAGAAAAGAACCAAGAAGATCGGCACTTACCCCAAGAATCGGGCTTAAAATCACCAAGGGAAGGCTCTAGGTTGGCTCCAACTTGTGTGGGGAGGGTTCTCCAGCCTTCTAGGGAAAGTAATCTCGAAATAGGGGCGTTTTGAAGCCAAAACGAAATATATAGAACAAAAACGAGTAAACTCCTATAAAATAGGATCTAGATTTGACATCTGCGCAAGGCTTGACCACACGGTTTGGGCCAACCGTGTATGGATCGTGTGACCTTCCTTTTGGTCTCAACGCTCCATATAAAACCTCCAAACTCTCTCATCCTTCACCTTTACCCTTTTTATGGAAACACATTTTTTATGGAAACACCACACTTTACAAAAACACCACACTTTATGGAAACAACTCACTTTATGAAAACATCTCACTTCATAGAAACAACCTACTTTATGGAAACAACCAACATTATGGAAACACTCAGCTTTATGGAAACTCTCTATTTTATGGAAACTCTATATTTTATGGAAACCCAATCAAATACACACCATTTAAAAAAAATATGAGGAAAGAGGTTATGTACCCGAAGCCGGGGGTACTACATGACTCTTCAAGTGCATCCAAGAGACTCAATATCAAATTCGGGTGGAGACATATTTTCCGAGTCATTGTAGTAGGTATTGTTCGGTACTGTAGCAGTTGAAACTATTAATCTATTTCACCGATTTGGTCCTCGGGTCCTTCAAGCCTTTCGGCCCAGTAAAGCTTTCAGGCCACCTCAAGGCATTTGGGCCACCTTAAAACATTTGGGCCACCTCAAGACCTTCGGGCCACATGATATGCAGATGCGACTAGACAGATTTCAAAGGAACAAGACTCCAGATGAGGATTCAAAGCATACACATTCACCAGAGCAGAGCTAACCGAAATTGGAAGAATGACGAGATATGACATTACCATTGGTACCAGACATGTGCATTTATGCACATAATAGCTAGCCGACCATCCTTGCGAAAGTGGAGAGGTGACATCAAAATATATGCTGGGGAGGGGTGATTCCATGTAGTCTGTTTGAGATGAATTCCTCCAAGGCCTTCAGATCATGTAATGTGTCACTAAGCCTACGAGCCATGTAAGAGTTTTTCTCTAACTCTTAAAAAATGGATTATAAAGAAAAAAAATGAAGGTTTTCAAACTATTAAGACAAACACTAATTAGAGAACTATTTAATGCTTAATTGAAACAATGGTTTATGTTTAGTTTTATGTATTAAATCATATTTACACTTTCATTGGATTTACAAGTGAACGGGGGAAGTAGTTGCTTTACCCCTTGGACGTTGCCACTCCGGTCTCTGCAGATGGGGAATAGCAGGATATTGATCATCGGAGCTACCGGGAAGCTAGGGTTTCATATCGCCAAAGCCAGCATTGATTTCGTTCATCCCACGTTTGCCCTCGTCAGAGACTCCACCTGTTCACACCCTCATAAATCCCAGCTCCTCCTATCCCTTTCCAACGCCGGAGTCACACTTCTCAAGGCACCCCCCCCCCCCCCCCCTCCCATCTCTCTCCCTAGCTCGCTTCCTGTTTTGCGTTTTTTTAGTTACGGCATCACAGTACGTGCAGGGTTCGCTCAAAGATGAATCGAGCCTGATTGATGCAGTTAAGCGGGTGGATGTGGTTATTTGCGCGGTTTCTGCGAAGGATGTGCTTCTTCAGAAACTTCTAATTCGTGTAATCAAGCAAGTTGGGTCCGTTAAGGTAACATTATTTTTCTATTTTTGTATCGGTGAAGGTAGCCTGTTCTGCGCATATTTTGAGAGGTAAAATTCAAAAATTGAAACATTTTAACCGTCATGCAAATGGGACTGAAAACGTTCACCAGCATCATTGCACGAGTAAACCATTGTTACCGCATCGTATCTTAAAGCAGCTCAAATGCCTCTACTAAGCAAACCCTTTGGTATTGTAGCAGCTGGATTTTGTTCGCTTCAAATTTTTAATGAAACATGGTATCCCAGCAAAGTTAGCGCAATCAATCCCTCTGTAGGCAGTGCCATCAGCCCATACGTAAGAGGTAAGTTGCAGTTATATTGTTGGGATGCCAGGTTTCCGACCCTGGCTGCTCATGTCCAAGTCCAATACAATGCTGTCCTTCTCACTGCATATATGCCAAGGTGTGGGTTTTGTTCTTGATACTGCATGTTTGCTATGATATGCAGCTTTAATAATCGATGAGGCATATCACAGCTGCAACCCAATTGCATGAGACAGTTTTGCATGGATAACTTCTTAATTTTTTGAATTTGCTCTGTCTTACCAGTTTTGTATGTTACTTTTCTTCATCCTGTATTCCTTAGGTTGATTGACTTGTCAATTTTTTTTTGTTTTCTTGTGTCCCCCCCCCCCCCCCACCTTGTTTTTTTTTTGTATTTGGATGCGAGTCTTATACTTGAACTCTATACTGGAATAAAGGTTTGAACTTGTTATAAAAGGGCTTTTTGTTGATCCTATTGGCGGTGGTGATGATGTTTCCTTGGATGAAAATGAAAAGAGATCTTTTAAACATTTTATTATAGTTTGTCTTTGATGATTATGCAACGACAACAACAAGCTTTCAACCCAATTTAATGGGGTCGGTTACATGGTTCAGATGCCGCCAATTAGCTCTATTGAAGACTATATTTTCATTGAAACCATTTAGAACAAGATCATCTTGAATGATTTGTTTAAGGGTCCTTGTAGATCCACCTCTACCTCCTTTAATAAGTGAATTTATCATTAAGCTTATCCCATTAACGAGATGCATCCACAGATCTTCTTCTAACATGTCAAAACCATCTTAATCTAGTATCTGTCATCTTCTTGTCAATGAGAGCCACTCCAATTTTCTCTGAAACACATTCATTTTCAATTTTCCCTATCTTAGTATGTCCATATGTCTATCTTAGCATTTTCATTTTCACTGCCTTTATTTTTTATTCAAGATGTCCTGTCAAAGGAATAGTCGGTCTAATAATAGTCTTATAAAATTTACCCTTCAATTTCAAAGGAATTTTACGACCACAAAGCATCCCAGAAGCCTTTCCCCATTTCATCCATTTAGTTTGAATCTTTCAGGAGACATCTGCTTTAATATCTCCATCACATTGTAGAAATGATCTTGAAAATCGAAAACGAACAACTTTTGAAATAACGTGGTTTCTCAATCTCACATCCATAACATTACTAGACAATTCTTTGCTAAAACGACACTCCATATATTTTGTCTTATTCCTACTAAGACAAAAACCTTTCGATTCTAAAGTCTCTCTCTCCAAAGCTCTAACTTTAAATTGATATTCTCTTGTATTATGCAACGAGAATTATATCATCAATGAAAAACGTGCAATTAGGCATGTCATCTTGAAAATGCTTTGTAAGTTCATCTAAAACCAAAGCAAAAAGATATGGGTTTAAAGGCGAAGCTTGACGCAGTCCTATCGAGACAAGGAAGTTTGCAGTGGTACCTACTAGAGTTTTAACTTGAGCCAAACCCCCTTCGTACATGTTTTGGATGAGTTTGATATACGCCACTTGCACCCTTTTCTTTCAAGAGCTGTAACACCTCGTGTTATTGTTTTATTTATTAACTATTATTTTTGCGTAATTCAATTTTTTAGAAGTTTCGGGCTTGATTTTTAATTTTTTTGGATTTTTTGTCCTTTTTCACGGTTTCCACATGGTTACCGCACGGTTAGAGCAAACCATGCAGATGACCCTTATGTGAATTTCTTGAGGCGCACAGTTTGAGGTGCACAGTTTAGGAGAAATCGTGCGGGTTACCCTTACGTAGGACCTTATTAGTTCATTTTTTGAACGTGTAGTGGTAATGCACGACTAGGGGAGACCGTGTGGGGTTGTGGGGCCCACGAGTTGCTCATGGTTAATACAAACCATGTGAGAGTGTTTTGCAGTTCAATAGTCATTTTGCGCTGTTGTCGTATGGTTTGTCAAACCTTGTGGTAATCATGCGAGGTGTCCGGTTTTTTTAAAATGTGAATTTTCTAAAGTACCCTTTCTCGAATTAAAAGGGTTTCCCCCCATTTTCTCCTCGTTCGACCAGCTAAGGGCATGCTTGAGGAGAGTTCTTCCTCCCTTCCTCCATCTTTGAGCCCCCAGGCTTCGATTCCAAGCGTTTTATTCAACGTAAGCCCTTTTGTTCTTCTTCCTTCTTCATTCCTCTTCCTCCCTTTTTCCTCTCGGTTTCACTTCCTCCTTAGAACCCTAGGAGTTGCCGAGGGTGGTTCTAATGTAGGGTTTTTGTTGTTTAAAGGTTTAGGGGTCGTCTCTGTGCTTGTTTTAGCATTCACCATTGAAGGAGATGGGTTACCGCTTGGAATGGGGTGGGTGTTTTTATGCAATTTCTTTGAACGACATGTCATTGTGTGCTTGAGGATTTCATATGCTTCGTTTGTTAAATTGTAATTATATATGGTAGTTTTAATGTGTTCTAAATTTGTTCAAAGTAGAACCACACTTGCATAAAAGCATTTAATTGTGTTTTTTAGTTTTCCAAGGAACATTTTAAATGCCTGGTGTTTTAAAAATGTGCTCAAGGTTTGTTTCAAAGAGAGATCGATTTGAAAAGGGTTTCAATCCCGTTTGGGTCATGGGGTAATGTAAGGGGTGATGTTGTAAGGGAAAATTGATTCTTTAAATGGTTTTAAGTGTGTTTTTAAGTAAATTATTTCAAAGGATGCTTCATAAAGGAATTTCAAATGGGTTAAACATACTCGGCAGCCATAGTTGTTTTTCAAGCAGGCACGTTTGGTACTTTTAAAGGGTTTTAAAATGTGTGGGTGTGTGAAACCCTCCTTGTGCCCCTTTGTTTATTTTTCTTTTATGGGTGGTGCTTTGTGTATGTGGTGACGGGCGATGGATGGATGGGAAGGGGCTTTTTCTTGCAAGAGAGTTGAGGTGAGAGTGAGTTATTGTTTATGTTTATTGATGCTTGTATGAATTGTTTGCTCACATCCACTTTTGTTTTGGGTCATGAGAACCCAAGTAACTAAGTGTGAAATCTAGATTTGTACTACACTAGATAGTCACAACCAACTAGTGTCCCCTCTAGCGCGAGATAAGACTAGATGGGGAGTGTCGTTGATCGAGGCTTTGTGCAGGCAGGTCGGTTGGCTTGTGTGTAGGACGCAACATAGACTGACAGTTGGTCCGTGTTTGGTAAAGTATAGGCCTGTCTCATGTCAGGACCTAGGGTAGAGCTCATGACACCTATTCCTGGATTGGTGGGTTAATGTAGGGGATTCTTTTGACTTTCTTTTTATATCCCGACTTGATTGACATGTGTGGCGCCTATGGCTTTCATTTGTTTCGTTTATTGATGACTTGGTGCCTTCATTTGGCCTTTTATTTATGCAGCGTGAGTGAGTTTTTCAAAGCATTTTGGAGACGTTTTCAAGAAGGGTGATTTAAAATGGAAAAGGGTTATTTTGTAAGGAGTGCGTGGTTTTAAAGAATTGTTTCAAAGTGATTGTTTCCATTTAAAGAAAATGATTTAAAGTGTTCACTAAAAAGGAATTGTTTATTATTTGGTTTGTTAAACCTATTCTAGAGAAACATATTTCCTTCTTGTATTTTCAAACTAGCATGAATGAATTGACCTTTTAAAGGAACTGCACAAACTCTTTGGTGAAATCCCGCTGGGCTTGTTTTGCTGACACCCTGTATATACCATTGGGTACATGCACCCTTTATCGTTTCCTTTCAGGTGTTCGGTCGCAGTCTTTCTTTGTTGATGCTCAAGTTGGTTTGGTAGTGGCGGTATGGGATATGGTGAGTGACCTTGGGTCACACAGATATGGCTGGTTGTAGTACCCCCGGTTTGAGGTACGTGACCTTTGGTTATGCATTTTTATGTGTTTAAAGTGCATGGGATGAGTTGGGGAGATGTTGGGAGAGTTTGGAATGGTTTTGAATGAGTTTGGAGGCTTTGCATGGGGAGCACGGTTTGAGCACGGTTAGGGGAAACCGTGCGGATGCTCCAGGAAACCGTGCAGGGGGAGACAGTTGGCTTCGCACGGCCTGCGCATGGTTTGCCAAACCGTGCGAGACAACCGTGCGGTCCCTCGCGCTCGAGGCAGTAGCGTGCGCACGGTTAGCGCACGGTTTGCCAAACCGTGCGGGATAACCGTGCGGCCACTTAAAAGTAGGGTTTTAAAACCCGGGGTCACTCAGGCTTGCCTCTTTCCTCTCCAAATTCTCTCCCACTCGAGTCTCACTCGGGATTTCGGGTTCTCAGGGGTTGAGGGTGCTCTCCCACTCGTTTTGGAAGCGTTTTGAAGAGGTTTCTTGGTGGTTTGAAGGTAGTTTCTCCCACTCGTTTTGGAAGCGTTTTGAAGAGGTTTCTTGGTGGTTTGAAGGTAGTTTCTCCCAGGTAAGTCTCTCCTCTTGGTTTTCTTGTGGTTTCCTCTAGATCCATATCTCCCTATTTCTTGGTTTTCTAGATCTACACTTGTTGTGTGTAGATCTAGGGTTGTGGTTGTCTTGGATGTTAATTTTAAGGCTTGTGAATGTTAGGGAAAGAGATCTAGAGAGGTTTCGGGGGTGCGTTCGCCGGATTGGAGGTGCGGTTGCTCGTGGGTCGATTTCTCGGGAACCCTAAAGGTAGGTGGCTTCTCTCTCGACTCCACTTGGTTAGAACTAGTGGTTCTTTGTTACAATTAATTTGTTGTGTTGAAAAATTAATTGTGATTTGTTGTGCGAAATTGGTTGGAAATCCCTTAAGTGATGTTTTGAGGATTTTTGGGAAAAAGAGGTTTTATGGTGAAAGGCTCTTGTTGTGGATTTTAAAATAGAGATTTTAAAATGGGTTGTTGAGATTGATTTAGGAAAATGGTTGATGAAAAATGGTTTTCAATAAAGATGTTTTTATTGAAATGTGGTTTGACATGGAAAATGGTTCTCAATAAATGGATGATTTATTGAAGTGGATTGGTATGCGATGAAATTGGTTGATTGCATGTTGTTGTGACATTGGTGGGTTATATGCTTGGTTGTGATTGATTGAAATGTTGTGTGGAAGTAGCGAGAAGTACCACTATAAAAAGGGGATGGATAGTGGACGGAAGAGCCACCATCAAAGGATAAGTGGACGAGAAGTGCCACTAGGTGTGAATGGGTGAACAGGTTGGACGGAAACTTCCACCGTTTGGTTGTGGTCGGGAAGTACCACTAGGTGTGAATGGATGGACGGGTTGGACGGAAGCTCCACCGTTTGGTTGTTTTGGTTGTTTGTTGTGCATTGCTTTGCAAGTTGGAAATTGTTGTGCTAGTATGTAAATGATGAAATGGCTTGTGACATGTTCATTTGGCTTTCCCTTGGTTGGTTTGGGTGAGAGGACTTGGTAAGGGTGTGTTTGGCTTATGGTAATGGTTGCACTTGTGATTATTTTATATAAACTGTTTTATATAAATGTGCTAACGGTTTTATCCTAGTTGCGTGTGTAGGGAAGTCATTTGGGGAAATCCTACTGAGTAGTTATACTCACCCCCTGCTTTGGCACGTTGGTGTCTTTGCAGATGTTGTGTATCGTGACGTGGGCAAAGGTAAGACATCACCCTCCTTTAGTGGTGCATCGTGATGTTTGGGTGGAGCTTGGAGCATGGATCTTGGTGTGGAGCCATGGAGTGTGCCTTGGCTTGTTTTGGGTCTTTTGTTGAGTCTTCCGCATAATACTCTGATATGGTATTGGTTTTGAGTGGTATTGTGGAACAACTTGGTTGTCCTTTGGGAATACAGACTTGAATGTTTTGGTTGACATGCATCATATAGTGATTGATAGTGGATGGTTTGGTTGGTTTTGTCTTAAGGGCAAATCATTCCCCAATTTGTTCTCGAAGCTCTCGACATTTATTGCCAGCCTTTGGCGCCTTGGGAACGTCGCTTAAGGCCAAGTAACCCTCACCGCCTCCTCAAGCCAATGAGGTAGGGGCGGGGTGTTACAAGTGGTATCAGTTTGTTTGGTCCTTTGGAGTTGATTCTCGGATTTGGAGTTGACATTCGTTGTAGTATATTCCTTGAGTCGGGATGGTAGCAAGGCGTATGAATGTCGGAACTTGGAATGTATAGCATAAAAGGACGTAGCTAACCCTTTTATGCTGAACTTCAAGTTACAAGGGAGTTGGGTACATAAGTGGTTGGAGATACTTATAGGCATTGGATATCTCATTGTCGTGGGTGTAGCCAATGAGATGAGCATGACATGCATGGTCGAAATGACTTCCCTCTAGGATGCATATTTCATTGGGGTATAATGATTTATGTTGTGATATGAATATGTGGATTTTGAAAAATCTGAATTGGGTTCCAAAACGGAAGGATTTGAAACATGGAAACTGGTGGTATTTTGAAAATGGTTTGATTTTCAAAAAAATGGTGAAACATGTAAATGTGGAAAAGGTGGAAAGCCTCGTTGTGATAGTGTTGTGTAATGCAAATTGAAATGGGAATTCTTGATATCTACGGAAGTGAGACTCATGGTTGTTTGTTTTCTGTTTATAGAAATGGCACCGGGTAGGCGTCGTAGATACCAACCGGAAGTGGCCGATGAGAACATGGTTGCACCTGAGCCTCAGGTGAACCAGCAGTTAGTGTAGAGTATAGTGCAAGCTTTCCAAGCTGTGGAAAGTGGAAATAAAATGGATGAACCAAGACATGTTGATCATGCGGTTCAGTTTCAAATGCAGAATCCACCCATCTTCAGGGGTGATTTAGAGTCAGAGAGAGCAGAATCCACCCATCTTCAGGGGTGATTCAGAGCTAGAGTGGGCAGAAGCATGGTTGAATAGAATGAATAAGATTTTCGAGTTCTTAGGAACACCGGTAGAGTTAAAGGTGAAGTTGGCCACGTATATGTTGGCAGATCTTGCCCTTCAGTGGTGGGAGTTGGTAGTTCAAGCTGGAACGGATCAGGGTATGATGTGGGAAGGCTTTGAGGAATTGTTTAATAAACAATTCTACCCACATACGTTTAGAATTCAGTGCACGACTGATTTCTTCGGTCTGAAGCAAGAGCATATGTTTGTGACGGAGTATGCAGCTAAGTTTATGAACTTAGTGCGGTTTGCACCCGAGGTGGCGGGTAACACGTCGTTGAAGGCAATGATCTTTGAAGCGAGGTTAAGGCAGAAAATCCGTTCAAAGATAACAGTGCTGTGTATAGATGATTATACGGAGATGGTGAATAGAGCCTCGGTGGTTGAGCGAGATTTGTTGGAAGCTCCGAGCGGAGGAAGCATGGTGGTACCCATGGGGAATAGCGGGAACTCTAACGCTGGGTTCAAGTGAAGGAGGGACACTTATTCCTAGGGCGGGGGCATGACACATAATCCGATGACAGGATCGGTGAATCTTCCTCCGAAGCCCCAGAGCAAGCCGGGATGTTTTCAGTGTGGTTCTACGAGCCACATCAAGCGGGATTTTACGACAAAACCTCGAGCATGTCATAATTGTAAGCAGATGGGGCATCTGCAACGTTATTGTCGAAATGCTCCAAGGTCGAGTGCGCGTGACACTCCCCAGGGATCGCAGACGTCGTATGCTTCGACGGGACGGGGACAACAGCACACCCCTCGTCAGCAGAGTAAAGTGGGTCATGGTGATTCTCGGAATACCACGACGCCTCAGCAAAGCAATAAAGAGCAGAGTGTGGCAACAAAGGTGTTGTTCGGAGCCGAGCAGGTTGTGGTGGATGATCAGTCGGGACCATCCATGGTGCGAGGTACTATTCTTTTAAATTCTACCTTGATCCAAGTGTTGTTTGATACGGGTGCCTCACACTCTTTTATTGCTGCACGTGTGGTTGAGTTGCTGTGTTTAAGGGTAGAAATGATGCCTTCGGTTTTGAAACTTCAAACTCCTCTGGGTCAAAGAGAGTGTCGAGCCTTCTTGTGTAGAACATGTTGTATCGTTGTGGGCGAGGTTGAGCTAATGTGGAACTTCTCAGTGCTCGAGATGGATGGGTATGATGTAATCCTGGGGATGGATTGGTTGGCGGCGTTTAAGGCACACATTGACTGTGATGCGCGAACAATGGCTTTTACGACACACGATGGCGTTAGACATCTCTTTAGAGGAGAGAGACATAAACGGCAGGGTGCAACGGGTTTGTTGGCACCAGCAGTGGGCACGTTATCGTATCGGTTGGCGGTATTGTCGTTGGAATCGGTAATCGGTAATGGGTGTTATGCCCTTTGGTCTAATGAATGCGCCAGCGGTGTTTATGGCATTGATGAATCAGATATTTCAGAGATATCTGGACTCATTTATGGTGGTGTTTGTTGATGCTATTTTGTTGTATTCAAATACAATGGTGGAGCATGAGCAACACTTGGTGACAGTGCTGGGGATCTTGAGGGTATCATCGGTTGTATGCCAAATTGTCAAAGTGTGACTTTTGGATACAGGAAGTCTGTTTTCTTGGCCATGTGATTTCTGAAAGGGGCGTTTCAGTGGATCCGAAAAAGATAGAGGCTGTTATCTCGTGGCAACCACCAAAGAATATGTTTGAGATACGGAGTTTCCTTGGTCTAGTTGGGTATTATCGGCGTTTTGTTTGTGATTTTTCACGTTTGGTTTCACCGATGACAGCTTTGACAAGAAAGAATGTTCTATTCCAGTGGAATGAACAGTGTCAACAGTGTTTCGAAGAGCTAAAGGGTCGCCTTACATCAGCACCAATCTTAGTGTTGCCAGAACTAGGAAAAGGGTACGTGGTGTATTGCGATGCATCGGGATCAGGGTTGGGGTGCGTTCTCATGCAAGGGAATCATTTGGTTGCGTATGGCTCACGACAGTTGAGGGTGCATGAGAAGAACTACCCAACTCATGATTTGGAATTGGCAGCAGTGGTCCATGCTTTGAAAGTGTGGCGTCATTATCTCTTCGGTGAGAAATTCACGGTATATACAAATCATAAGAGCTTGAAGCACATTTTCTCACAAAGGGATTTGAACTTGAGGCAAAGGAGGTGGATGAAATATCTCCAGATGTTTGATTTTGACTTTATGTACACACCGGGTAAGGGAAATTCGGTGGCGGATGCATTAAGTAGAAAATCATATGCTCAGGTGGTGAAACAGGCATCGGACCAGTGGCAGTTGATGTCGGTTATAATTGACATGCGGTTGGAATATGAGGACCAGGGCGATAGAGCGGTCTTCTTTTCGGTTTTGTTGATTCCTGACTTGGTTGGCCTGGTTAGAGAGACACATATATCTGATTTTGAGTGTCTGACCATGGGGTCGAGACTCAATGGTGGGGAGACCATTGAGGGTTGACAACTGAATGGAGATTCAGTTTTGTGTTTTCGGAATCGGATGGTTGTACCAGTTGCTTGTCAGGAGGATCTTCTCAGGGTGTACCATTATTCCAGGTGGGCTGTTCATCCTGGAATTCAGAAAATGTATAAAACGTTGAAAGCACAGTTTTGGTAGGATGGTATGAAAAGGACAGTGGCTGAGTTTGTTTCGAGATGCTTGACTTTCAGCAGGTCAAGGCAGAGCATCAGAGGCCAGCAGGAATGTTACAGTCTTTACCAATCCCTGTTTGGAAGTGGGAGCAGATAACGATAGATTTTGTCACAGGTCTCCCAAGAACGGTCAGAAAACACGATGCCATTTGGGTGATAGTGGATCAGCTAACGAAGTCGGCCCATTTCATTCCGATTCGTGAATCTCATACGGTGGAGGATCTGTCCAAAATCTATATCCGGGAGGTGGTAAAGAGGCATGGCGTTCCAGTTTCGATTGTATCAGATAGAGATTCGAGGTTTACATCTCGTTTTTGGAAATCCTTAGAGCAAGCCCTTGGGACACAGTTGACGATGAGCACGGCGTATCACCCTCAGACGGATGGTCAATCCGAGTGGATGATACAAACTTTGGAGGATATGTTGCGGGCTTGTGTCATGGATTTTGGTGGCTCGTGGGAGGAGCACTTGTCATTGGTTGAGTTCTCGTACAATAACAGTTATCAGACATCCATACATATGGCTCCGTTTGAAGCGTTGTATGGGCGACCGTGTTGTTCTCCACTATGCTGGGTGGAAATGGGTGAGTCCTCGATGGTTGGACCGAGCCTTCTCCAGGAGACTACGAAGAAGGTCAAGCTGATCAGGAAGAGAATGGAGACGACTCAGAGTCGTCAGAAATCGTATGCGGATCATCGTCGACGGCCGCTGTCATTTGAGGTGAGTGATCATGTTTTCTTGAGGATCTCTCCTAGGTTGGGACATCGTCGGTTTGGGAAGCAGTGAAAGTTATCTCCAAGGTATATTGGACCTTTTGAGATTCTTGAGCGGGTTGGTGAGGTGGCTTATCGTTTGACTTTGCCACCTAGGTTCAGTGCGGTGCACGATGTGTTTCATGTGTCGCAATTGAAAAAGTATCAGCCGGATCGTGACCATGTGATTCGATGGGATCATGTCGAGCTAGAACCGGATGCTTCGTTGGTGCACGTGCCGGTGCGGGTTGTGGATAGGCAAGAGAAAGTCTTGCATGGTAAAAGCATCGGTTTAGTTCGTGTTTTGTGGCAACATGGTCAGATTCAAGAGGAGACTTGGGAGCGGGAGAAAGAGATGGTCGAGCAGTGGCCCGAGCTCTTTCTGCAAAGGGCGGGTTCACTACTTTCTGAGGACGGAAAGTCCAATGGTGGGGAGAATGTAGTACCCCGGTTTGAGGTACGTGACCTTTGTTTATGCATTTTTATGTGTTTAAAGTGTATGAGATGAGTTAGGAAGAGGTTGAGAGAGTTTGGAATGGTTTTGAATGAGTTTGGAGGCTTTGCATGGGGAGCACGGTTAGGGGAAATCATGTGGATGCTCCAGGAAACCGTGCAGGGGGAGACAGTAGACTTCACACGGCCTTCGCACGACCTTTGCACGGTTTGCCAAACCGTGCGAGACAACCGTGCGGTCCCTCGCTCTCAAGGCAGTAGCGTGCGCACGGTTAACGCACAGTTTGCCAAACCGTGCGGGATAACCGTGCGACCACTTAAAAGTAGGGTTTTAAAACCCGGGGTCACTCGGGCTTGCCTCTTTCCTCTCCAAATTCTCTCCCACTCGAGCCTCACTCGGGATTTCGGGTTCTGAAGGGTTGAGGGTGCTCTCCCACTCGTTTTGGAAGTGTTTTGAAGAGGTTTCTTGGTGGTTTGAAGGTGGTTTCTCTCGGGTAAGTCTCTCCTCTTGGTTTTCTTGTGGTTTCCTCTATATCCACATCTCCCTATTTCTTGGTTTTCTAGATCTACACTTGTTGTGTGTAGATCTAGGGTTGTGGTTGCCTTGGATGTTAATTTTAAGGCTTGGGAATGTTAGGGAAGGAGATCTAGAGAGGTTTCGGGGGTGCGTTCGTCGGATTGGAGGTGCGGTTGCTCGTGGGTCGATTTCTCGGGAACCCTAAAGGTAGGTGGCTTCTCTCTTGACTCTACTTGGTTAGAACTAGTGGTTCTTTGTTACAATTAATTTGCTGTGCTGAAAAATTAATTGTGATTTGTTTTGCGAAATTGGTTGGAAATCCCTTGGGTGATGTTTTGGGGATTTTTGGGAAAAAGAGGTTTTATGGTGAAAGGCTCTTGTTGTGGATTTTAAAATAGAGATTTTAATATGGGTTGTTGAGATTGATTTGGGAAAATGGTTGATGAAAAATGGTTTTCAATAAAGATGTTTTTATTGAAATGTGGTTTGGCATGGAAAATGGTTCTCAATAAATGGATGATTTATTGAAGTGGATTGGTACGCGCTGAAAAGGTCATTGAAGTTCTTCACTATGATGAGAACCTTGAAATACTATGATGATATTCTTAAACATAAGTACTATGATCATATAACGTCTTATGGACATAAATGTTGCATACTGTCAAGTGTTGGATATTTATAAGAGGACGATGTTGTCCCAAGGATGTAATGCAGATAATCTATAAGAGGAGGGTGAATTGTAGCTTTAAAAAAAAATCAACTCACAATCTTCCAAACCTTAGGTTTTAAGTTGATCGAATTTATGAAATACCGATTAATTCAAAGACCAGAGTAAAAATGTGCATGCAACGAAAATATAAACTTTAAGAAATATAGTTGGCATATGAGAAATAAGTTTATCAGAGGTTTATAAAAATTTGATAAATAATAGAAATATGAAAAATTTAAACTATTGGTAATTCGAAAAATGAATACAAGGGAAATTTAAAAACAATGTACAAAGTATTGGTCAACAAACTCAATACTCCTTTAAAAGGATATTATAAATCTACATGCTTTAATCTTAGCAGTAAGGAAGTATGTAGACATAACTTTAGATATCCCCGCTTTTAAACATGTCAGATGGTATTCTCGATTTTAAAACCTATCGGAAGATTTGTCTTCATATTCCCAGAAGCCCCCAACTTAACTTGTTGGTAGGTATAGTGTTATAGTCATGAAAACTTCATCTTCCTATCCCCGAAAGTCTTCGATCGCGTAGGATCGGTAAATCCTCTACTTCCTTTCCCTGTGAGACCTAATCGCGCATGATCGGTAAAAGAACAATTATAAGAAAAATACTAATAGCTTTATAATAAAGCCTCACAAGATGTAACTATTAGTAAACACTTAGAAAGTAAACCAACTGGAAGTAGACTAAGTCAACAAACCGTTGAAGACTTCGGGCAATTACAAGCTTTCTCAAGTTCTCAATATGTTCATCCGTTCTCTCTTCTCTTCTGATGCTTGAGGTTGCGACTCTATTTATAGACGATGATGTAACAAACTTCAATGATGAATTCTGCAAATCTCGGAGTCAATTATAACAGTATCAGTAACAACTTCATCACCTACCGATAACCTTACCATTTTGCTTTATCTATCGATAAGTTAGTATTGGTACTGGGGCACACAGCGGTAGCCAGTGAGTCAGAGATTTTAAAAATTTCCGTCATTGAGTGATGAAACTTCATTGTTTCCAGCGATCCGAGTCCCGGTAAGGTTCGAGGATCTCGCATGGTTTAATCAAAGTACAAAAAATTAAATGAACAAGTATCTTGTTCCAATTTGATGTGCGCATGTCTGTTGTAAGTCGCTGACGACTGTTGCTCGAAGGATCCGACGCTGAATCCTTTTAGATCGTCCACAAATGCTTCTCAAATCTGTGTGTGTGTCGTTCGTCAGATTCTGGGTGCTAGCGCGAAGCTCTGACAATCACTTCGACGCCGCGTCGATCACCACGACCCTTTGCCTTCGATCCGCGAAGGCGAACTTGTATCGCACGCTTGGAGTGAGCGATTCTCTCTTTAGGAATCAGGAGGAGATAGAAGCTCTCAATTCCAAGTGAGTGAATAGTTTGTTGGAATGAGTCTCTCTCCACTTATATAGTGGATATTCACAATTCCCGATTTGGGTTCCCTGACCCTTGTGCATTAAATGTCTGCTAAATTAGTGATATAAATTATTAATTATGATGAACTAAACTGCGTCATAAATATTATTTATATTTTATCACATACCTCTAATATATATTAAATATATTACGTGATAAACTCGAGTCATTAACTAGACTCATAACTCCTGATAATATTAAACGAACCTGAAATAATATTCATTTGTATAATATTAATCCTTGTATTTACTTAAACACTTGTAAATATATTTAATAAATAAATTCAACTCGATTATTCTTTACTTGAATAATAATGAATTTATTTGTTTATTGGTGATTGATAAAACTTGGACAACACTCAGACCCCGTGGGCCCACCATGTCCTATATTCCTATTGACCATAATATGACAGATTCTCGAATGCGCTATTGTGTATGACATTCTAGGCCCTTATTTCAATAGTAGTGAAAAATATTCACAGATTAAGAGAGAAGTCTAGCAACCCATCAAATCCCCTAAATAGATAAGGAAAAATCATACCAACGATAACCAACATATGAACACACATTGTGTAATATAACATCTATCATACGATATCTCATAAACCAGGATACACACTTGTGTCATTATCATTTCTTGCTTTATTATTTATTGATCTCTCTGGACATATTTTCCCTCGACTACCATGACTATGGATTTACGAAGGTACTACCATCATGATCAACCTGACCAGAGACATCTCTTCCTCAACTTGGAAGCAATAAATCCTATCTTGATCATTCAACCAATGTCATGCCATCAATGACACACCCAACACAAACTACCTCGTCATGACTTCATTATCATGGTTTTCACCTTGCATCAAAGTACGCGATCAAATATTACACATTGATGATGATCTCAAATCAAGAGATCAATACACACGTTCGTAGATAAGAACAACCAATGACACCTGAAACATGCGGTGTTCCTATTGACGGGTCTGTCCTCACGATCTCAACTATTAGAGATAACCAAGTGCGAACTTCATGAGAAGAAGTCTCAATGCTTATGAGCCCCCATCACCTGATAACTGTACATCATCCGTGTCCTATCAGTATGATGCATCTGGACCATATGACATTACTTTAAGATTACTATCATAATATCTCTAGGTTCTCATTATAGCTTGAGATCTGCTATGACCCTTTTATACGATACCATAAATATAGTGGACGTAGAAGTATCAACACTATTGTGGTAAGATAAACACATGTATATATATAAAAAATTGTATACATGTAGTGGTAATCAAGGTACATCACAAAGTGGGTCTAGAGCACTGTAGTAGTACGGACTTACTGTAGCAACATGCGACTGGTCACTGTAGTAGTACGAACTTAGTGTAGCAACATGCGACAGGTCGCTGTAGCTCCACAAACTTCTTGCCACCAACACTGTGGCAGTTTGGACTTGGGTGGCTACAACACTGTAGCTTTGTATGTGTTCATCTTCTTCTTATTCTTTTGTTTTTGTTTTTTCTTCATCTACAAACCTCTGTTACTGTGACTCTTGACATTTTCGCTACACTGCTCTAGAAAGTCCTCAAATCACTTGATCAATAAAGACCTGAGTCCATTGCTCTCTCATATGAGATTCACACTCCAATGTTTCATGGAAACCATTACTGTGTTGCCACAGATGTGAACTAAAGGGATAGACTTTCCGTGCAACACTTTACTCTAATGATCGAGAATCCAAATAAGTTGTTCTACCATAGAGACATAGGCTCCAACTCTAAGTCTATCAAATTAAGAACATGAGAGGGATCATATTGATATTTCTTCAATTGGGAGAAGTGAAACACATCATGAATGGATTGTTGAAGTTGGTGCCGTAGAATCAACTTCTTTGTACTTTAGATTACTTGTATATGCTCAAAGATGTGAATATAAATTCCTTATCACTTGTTGATTTTTTTCCGTGTAACTGTAATGTGGCAATGTCTTGAAGTATCTGTCGCATTGAAAAGGTCACAGATGTTCTTCGATATGATGAGAACCTTGAAATGCTATGACGATATTCTTAAACATAAGTACTATGATCATATAACGTCTTTTGATGGGCCACATATGTTGCATACTGTTAAGTGCTGGATAGTTGTAAGAGGACGATGTTTTCCCAAGGAAGTAATGCAGGTAATCTATAAGAGGGTGAATTGTAGCTTGAAAAAAAAAATCAACTGACAATCTTCCAACCCTCGGGTTTTAAGTTGTCCGAATTTACGAAATACCGATTAATTCAAAGTCCAGAGTAAAAAAAGTGCATGCAACAAAAATATAAACTTTAAGAAATATAGTGGGCACATCGGAAATAAGTTTGCTAGATGTTTATAAAAATCCAACAAATAGTAGAAATATGAAAATTTAAACTAGCGGTAGTTCAAAAATGAATATAGGGGAAAACTAAACACAATACACGAAGTATTGGTCAACAAACCAAATACTCCTTTAAAAGGATATTATAAATCTACACGCTTTAACCTTAACAGTAAGGAAGTATGTATACCTAACTTTAGATATCACCACTTTTAAACATGTCAGAAGGTATTCTCGATTTTAAAACTAATCAGTAGATTTGTCTTCCTATTCCTAGAAGCCCTTGACTTAATCTGTCGGTAGGGGTATAATGTTCTAGCCCTGAAAACTTCGTTTTTCTATCCCCGAAAGTCCTCGATCACATAGGATTGGTAAATCCTCTATCTTCCTTTCCCTATGAGCCATAGATCGTGCATGATTGGAAAAAGAACAATTACAAGAAAAATACTAAGAGCTTTACAATAAAGCCTCACAAGATGTAACTATTAGTAAGCACTCAGAAAGTAAACCAACCGAAAGTACACTAAGTCAACAAATCATTGAAGACTTCAGGCAATTACAAGACTTCTCGAGTTCTCAATATGTTCATCTGTTCTCTCTTCTCATCTGGCGCGTGAGGTTGCGTCTCTATTTATAGACGACGACGTAACAAATTTCAATGATGGATTTCGCAAATCTCAGAGTCAGTTATAGAAGTATCGATAACAACTTCATCACCTACCAATGAACTTACTGTTTTTCTTTATCTATCAATAAGTTAGTTTTGGTACTGGGGCACGCAGTGGTAGCCGGTGGGCCAGAGGTTTTAAAAATTTTCATCACCGAAGCGACAAAACTTCGTCATCTCCGGCGATCTGATCCCCAACACAGTTTGAGGATCTCGCATGGTTTAATCAGAGCATAGAAAATTAAATGAACAGGTACCTTGTTACAATTTGATGTGCGCACATCTTTGCAAGTCGTTAGTGACCGTTGCTCAAAGGATCCGATGTTGAATCCCTCTAGATTATTCACACACGCTTCTTAAATCTGCACGCACGCCATTCGTCGGATTACAGGTGCTAGTGCGGAGCTCCGATAATCACTTCGATGTCGCGTCGATTGCCACGACTCTCTACCTTCGATTTGCGAAGACAAACTTGGACCGCACACTCAGATTGAGCGATATCTCTAGGAATCAAGAGGAGAGAGAAGCTCTCAATTACCACTAAGTGAATAGTTTATTGAAATGAGTCTCTCTCCACTTATATAGTGGATATCCATAATACCCAATTAGCGTTCTCTGACCCCCGTGCATTAAACATCCACTAAATAAGTGATATAAATAATTAATTATGACGAACTAAATTGCATCATAAATATTATTTATATTTTATCACATACTTGTAATATATATTAAATATATTATGTGATAAACCCAAGTCATTAACTCGACTTATTTCTCCCGATAATATTAAACGAACCTGGAATAATATACGTTCGTATAATATTAATCTTTGTATTTACTTTAAACACTTGTAAATACATTTAATAAATAAATTCAACCCAATTATTCTTTACTTGAATAATAACAAATTTATTTATTTATTGGTGATCGATAAAACTTGGACAACACTCGGACTTTGTGGTGGGACCTGCCATTTCCTATATTCTCATTCACCAGAACAGAGTAGATTCTTGAATGCGCTATTGTGTGTGACCCTCTAGGTCTTTATCTCAATAGCAGCAAATAATATTCACAGACCAAGAGCGGAGTTTTGCAACCCATCAAGACCCCTAAATAGATAATGAAAAGTCATAACAATGACAACCACATATGAACACACACTGTGTAATATAATCTCTTTGTCATACGATATCTCATAATGTAGGATGCACACTTGTGTCATTATTCTTTCTTGCTTTATTATTTGTTGATCTCTCTGGATGGATTTACCCTCGACTACCATGAGCATGAATTTATGAAGGTACTAGCATCATGATCAACCTGACCAGAGACATCTATTTCTCAAATCAGAAGCGACAAATCTTATCTTGATTATTTAACCAATGTCATGCCACTGATGACGCACCCAACACAAACTATCTCGCTACGATTTTATTGTCATGGTTTTCACCTTGCATCAAATTACGTGATCAAATGACATACATTGATAGTGATCTCAAGTCAAGAGACCAATACAGATGTTCGTAGATATGAACAACCAATGACATCCGAAACATGTGGTGTTCCTATTGACGAGTCTTTCCTCATGATCTCAATTACTAGAGATCATCAAGTGTTTACTTCATGAGAAGAAATATCAATTCTTATGAACCCCAAACACCCGATAGTCACACATCATCTGTGTCCTGTCAGTATGATGTTTTTGGACCATAGGACATTACTTTAAGATTACTGTCATAGTATCTCCAGGTTCTCATTATTGCTTAAGATCTTCTATAACCCTTTGATACGACACATAATCTAAGGACATTACCATAAATATAGTGGATGCAGAAGTAGCGATGCTATTATGGTAAGATAAACACATGTATATATATAACAAACTGTATACATGTGGTGGTAATCAAAGTACATCACAAGTTGAGTTTAGGGCACCCACTTTCAACACTCTCACTTGCTCTAGAGCCAATTGCTAACAAGTCTCAATTCGCTAGCTCTCATTTGAGAATCATGCTTCTGCTGAGATATGAATTTAGTCAGGGGGTCTGCCACGTTGTCCTCTGTGGTTACTATGCTAACTGCGGCTTCACTTCTCTGAGTAAAATCCCTAAAGAAATAAAACTTTCGAAGTATACGCTTTTTCCTTTGGTGTGACCTGAGCTCCTTGGTAAGCACCACTGTTGCAATATTATCACAATAAACTGGAATAATGTTTACACTGCTGAGCACAACACTGATGTATGTGACAAAGTTGTGTGTCCAGACTGCTTCCTTTGTTGCATCAGAAGCCGTTATATACTCGGGTTCTGTTGTAGAATCAGCGACCACAGGTTGCTTCAAGCTTCTCCAGCTCACTGCACCATTTAGGTAAAAGATACAACATAACTGTGATTTCAGATCATCATGATCTGTCTGGAAACTAGCATTAATGTATCCTCTCACAACTAGTTTCTCATCTCTTTCATACATCAGGAACATGTCCTTTATATGCCTCAAGTACTTCAGGATAGTTTTAACAACTTCCAAATGCGGCTCTTCTGGATTAGCTTGATATCTACCCACCATGCTTAAAGCAAAGGTAACATCAAACCCAGTATATAGCATGACATACATGATAGATCCCACTGCCGAGGCATAGGAGATTCTATTCATTCTGTCAATCTCTTATGTTTGTGGACACATTTTCTTGGAGAGATTGATACCATGTGACATGGGAAATGACCCTCTCTTGGATTGTTTTTATACTATACCTTTTGAGTACCATGTCAATATATTTACTTTGACTTGGCCCATGCAGCCTCTGAAATCTATCTCGATAGATATTGATCTCCAGAATTTAGGCTGCTTCACATAAGCCTTTAATGGAGAAACATTCATTCAACCAAGTCTTAATTGACTTTAAGACTTTCACTTCATTTCCCATAATTAATATGTTATCAACATATAATACTAGGAAAATGATGGCATTCCCCCATTAACCTTATTATAGACACAATGCTCACTTTCGTTAAACCAAATTCTTTTATGGCCTCATCAAAATGAACATTCTATGATCGTGATGTTTGCTTCAACTCATAAATGGATCTCTGCAAGTTGCACACCATATTGACATTCTTTGACCTAACAAACCATTCAGGTTGTGTCATATAGACATCTTCAACCAAATTCTCATTTAGAAAAACAATTTTGAAATCCATTTGCTAAATCTCATAATCATGAAAAGCTGCTATTGCATGTAATATTCTGATGGATTTCAGCATTACTACTGGTGAGAAGGTTTCATCATAATCTATGCCTTGACTTTGTCTGAAACCCTTCACTACCAGTCTTTTCTTATAGGTATTAACCTTGCCATCCATGTCCAACTTTTTCTTGAATACCCATTTGAGCCCAATGAGTTTTACATTAGCTCGAGGGTCTACCAAAATCCAAACTTGATTTTGATACATGGATTCCATCTCAGAATGCATGAAATCTTTCCATTTAGCAGCATCTTTGCCTTATACTGCTTCCTTGCTGGTTAGAGGTTCATCATCCTCAAGGAGTAATGTGTCACTTAAATCGGTGATAAGAAAACCATAATGATCTGGTTCTCTAACCTTTCGAGTTGGCCAACGCAGTACTTGTGTCTTGAGAACATCTTCATCTCCCACTATCTATTGTGGAGATTGTTTCTGTACCAACTCTTATGCATCTGGAGTATTAACTTCATCAAAGTCAATCTTACTCCTACTATTTTCATTAGAAATGTGTTCTCTTTCTAGAAACATGGCTTGTCTTGCCACAACCACTTTTCTATCTGAAGGGATATATAGGTAATATCCTTTGGTTTCTTTTGGATAAACTATAAAGATGCATTTCATGCTTTAGGATGCCAATTTGTCACTTTGTATGGTTTTGACAAAAGTCTCGCATCCCCATACACGACAAACTGAGTTTCTTTCCATACCAGAACTCATATTGAATCCTATCCGTAGCTTTATTTGGTACTCGGTTAAGGGTATATGTCGTTGTTTGCAAGGCGTATCCCCAAAAGGATAATGGAAGAGTTTCCTAACTCATCATTGATTTGACCATGTCAAGCAATATCATATTCCTCCTTTCACTAACACCATTCCACTATGGTGTATAAGGAGATGTGAGTTGAGATACTATCTCACACTCCTTCAAGTGATCAATGAAATCTTGATTAAGATACTCTTCGCCTCAGTCTGAGCATAGTGTTTTAATCTTCTTACTAAGTTGGTTTTCTACTTCATGTTGGTATTCCTTAAATATTCAAGAAGAATCTGACTTATACCACATTAAGTTGATATAGCCTTACCTACTGTAGTCATCGATAAAAGTAATGAAGTATGAAAACCCACCCCCTGCCTCTACCAGAAATGGACCACATACGTTAATATGAATTAACTCCAGTAATTTAGTGGCTCTTACTCCCTTCCCAGAGAAGGGTGCTTTAGTCATTTTCCCTTATAAACAAGAGTGACATACATCCAAGAGTTTTAACTAAATCGAGTCTAAATACCCTGTTTGATGTAATTTTTGTAATCGCTTCTCATTTACATGACCAAGCCTGAAGTATATACAAGCCATTGTTAATGAGTCATGCTCGCTGGTTTTGTCATTGATTGTTATTATTGGGTTTTCAGGTTCAAGTATATACAAATCATTGTTAAGATGCGTCATACCATAACACATGTTATCCTTATAAAATAGACAACATTTATTTCCAAACTTGAAATAAAATACCATAGTGTCCAGAATTGACATGAAGATTATGTTTCTGGTAACTGAAGGAACTTAATAACAATTACTTAATACAAGAACCAAACCCCTAGACAAAGTTAGATGATAATCTCTCATTGTTAAGGCTGCTAGACTTACACCATTTGTAGCTCGGAGATCCACTTCGCCCTTTGCAATCTTCTTGAATATACTTGGTTCCTATATATGAATACAAATGTGTGAACCACACACCGTATCCAATACTCAACTCATAGATAATGAAAGATTACATTCAATGACAAAAATACTTGAAATAGAAGTGTCATCTTGCTTCTTCTTCCCAGCTCTACAATTCTTCTTTCAATAGTCTTTCCTTCCATATAGAAAGCAGACAACCTCCTGCTCATTGTCTTGCCTTTGTATCCTTGGCTTCTTGGAAGGACGGTGCGCATGTTTCTTTGGCCTAGACTTGGCCTTAGACCCTTTAGCCTTGCCCTTCATTCTCTTGTTCAACATAAGGACTAAAGAATTAGTATTCTTCATATCCTTATCAGTTTGACAAACTAAATCCAAAAGGTCCGGGAGTGACTTTGTCATGTTATTCATGTTATAATTAACAATGAAAGTTGAAAATCTAGGTGGTAAAGAGGCAAGAATGAGATATGTCGCTAGTTCTTGGTTCAGTTTTGAACCCAAGGGCTTCAGGCCTCTCAATACACCCGATCATCTTGAGTACATGTGGTCCTTCTTGATTCCCTTTTTCTAGCCTGCACTTATAAAGGAAGTTGGAAATCTCATACCTTTCTTGCCTTGCTCTCTCCTGATATAATTCTTGGAGATGAGTCAACATCTTGTAGGCATCTTCATCCTCATGCATTTTTTGCAACTGACTGGACATAGATAACAACATGATGCACTGAACATCTAGTGCATCATCTACATGCATTGTCTTTATCCGCCTTGCTTTCTCCTTGAGGAGGCTCAACAGGAAGTGAGGATTCCAACACATAAAGCTTCCTTTCTTGGCATAGTACTATGCGCAAGCGCCTATACAACTCTTGGATGTTATGGTCGGTCAGAATATTTTCTTTATCCAAAATTGATCGTAGTGATAGTGTTCTGGCGGTGTTGGTGATTTCCATTTTTGATCTATACCAAATAAATTTTAACAGTTAATACTTTATTTTTATTACCTTTTAGACATTTTTGATTAATTAATTATTACATCTTTTAATGTCTCCCACTATTTTATCGAACTTCAATATCCCTCACTATTATATTCGGAATACTTTGTCTCTCGAGTATTCTAGTGGAAAGGATTCTCAAAATCTCCCCTTATAGTCTACAAGCTATGACTATGCCACTGCTTGAAGAGTTTCAAGGTAGGCTCTAGGCTGACCAACAGCTTTAACTGGCGGTTCTTTGATATGTTGAGTGAAGTCTCAGCTTATCAGAATCATATTCTTGATTTCCTCAAAACTTTGCCTCTAAATTGATAAAAAGTTTTCTATGGCTAATCAGTTACTACCCACTTTAGTTGAGGCAACTCATTACTCTCATGAGAACTCCTCGGTAGTAGGAGACACTCTCAACTATGGATGACGAGCACCCTAAACACCCAATTTTGTTCAAATTTGAGCAACTGAAGGTATTACGACTTTATATATCTTTGAGAGATTTTATTATTTCTTGATGAATGTAATCAATTTCTATTAAATGTTGTAACAGTGGGTGCCCTAGACCCAACTATAAAATAATTTTGATTACCATATCATGTATATAGTTAGTTATACATGATGTCTTCTTACCATTATAGTGTAGACTTTTCTGCATCCACTATTTAATGGTAATGTCCATAGATTAAATACTGTATCAAAATGTTATAGTAGATCTCATGCTATAATGTGAACCTCGAGATACTATAACATTAATCTTAAACATATGTCCTATGGTTTGGATACATCACACCGACTGGACACAATAGATGTTTGACTATCAGGTGTCAGAGACTCATAAGTATTGAAATTTCTTATCATAAAGTTCACACTTGGTGATCTCTAGTAGTGAGATCATGAGAAAAGACCCGCCAATAGGAACACCATATATTTTGGGTGCCACTAGTTACTATCTACGAACATGTGTAATGGTCTCCTTATCAGATCACGTACTTTGTGTTGTACATCTCGTTCCCCTCGTTGTTTGATTTTCATGATCACAATCACCTTTCTTATTTTTCTAACATTGTGTTTTAAGTGTTGTGGATGATAGGCAAAAGATTGCCAAAGAATTGGGCCAAGAAAGAAAGAAGGCAGAGTGGACTGAAATTCAGTCCACCGGCCAACCGGTGGCTTCACCACCGGTCAGCCGATGGAGCCTGGACAGAAGGCATCCTTCTGTCCAGACCACCGGCCAGCCGGTGGCACACCAGCGGCCAGCCGGTGGCACCTGCATTCAAGAGGAAGCCACTGCCTCCCCACCGGCCAGCCGGTGGCCTCAGCACCGGCCAGCCGGTGGCACCCTCTCCCAACAGTGCCAGCTTCTGTCTTGCCACCGGCCAGCCGGTGGCTCTGGCACCGGTCGACCGGTGGCCCCTGGACAAGAATCCTATGCCTTTTTGCATACACCGGCCAACCGGTGGAGCTGTACCGGCCAGCCGGTGGAGCCAGTCAAACTAGCCGTTGGAGCTTTGACCAGGCTGCTCCACTTGCCTCCCAACGGCTCCGAAAGCCTTTCCAACGGCTCCAAAGACCTCCAACGGCCATATGAGGGTTCCCCCTCTATAAATAAAGGACCTTGAACCCCCGGAAGTCCAAGGAATATAGCCGGAACTCTTGTGAAGCCAACGGACGCATTTCTCCATCATTTGGCAAACCTCCGGCAGTCCTCCTCCAAGGAACCCCAATCGCTCCAACTCCATTCCACATCCAAGGAGCACCTCAAGAAGCTTGGGAGAGCACGCTACATCAACTCCAATCATCCATTGGCGCCCAAGTCTTCCTCCAATACGGTTTTTCATTTATTATTTATTTTGAGCTTTAAATTCGGGTTTGTGCCTACAAACCCCAAACTCTTCTCTCACCCCTCTTTCTCTTGGGTTTCACACCACCACTAAGGTGTGAAGAGGTTTTCTCAAGCTTTTCCTTTAAAAGGCTTGTGTTGCGGTGAGCTAGCCTTCACCCGTTAAAAAGGCTAGTGGGTTCTTGCTAAACCATTAAAAGCAAGTGGGTTCTTGCTAAACCACAAAAAGCAAGCTGTAATAGGTCCTAGTGCTACCTCAAAGCCTAGTGGGTTTCTTGCTATAACCATTGAAAAGCAAGCGGTAGGAATCTCTCAACGGTTGAGTTGGGAGCGGAGACGTAGGCCGGGTTTTGGCCGAACTCCGTTATCAATTTCTTGTGTGATTGCCTATTTATTTCCGCTGCACTTTACTTTGATTTTTAATTTGTTAATCAATTTTTTAAAAAGGCAATTCACCCCCCTCTTGCCATCATTCCCGTGTTTCTTCCGACCTAACATTTGGTATCAAAGGAGTATTTGAATAATTCCCTAACCGGTTTCAAATTAAAGATCCTATTTTTTTGATGGCTTCTACCGCTTCTTCCTCTCAATCCCCCGAAGGATTTTCTTTGGATCGTGCTCCATTCTTTGATGGAGCCGATTATACTTTTTGGAAAACCCGCATGTCAACTTTTCTTAAAAGTATTGGCTATCCTATTTTCAAAATTGTCATGCATGGTTTTACTCTCTCTTGTCAAGATGAATCTCAATGGACCCGTGTAGACATTGCAAATTTCGAGCTTGATGGCAAAGCCATGAATGCTCTACATTGTGGGTTAGATCGTAATGTTTTTTATTGTATTTCTTCTTGCACATCTTCTCATGATATTTGGAAGTTTTTAGAACTAACCTATGAAGGTACTAGCGAGGCTCCAAAGCAAGAACCCGCTCAAAAGCAAGAACCCGATGAAAAATCCGTGCCCGCATGCCCACTTCACAAGAAAAGGGCCAAGAAAAAGGTGAAGAAGAAGGCTTCAAAGGCAACATGGAGTGATAGCTCCACCTCTTCATTCTCCTCCTTCTCCTCGAGCGACCAAGGTAAAAAATGCCTAATGGCAAAACATGAGGTATCTTCCTCCTCTTCCTCCTCTTCCTCCTCTTGCTCTTCAAATTCCAATTCTTTAAATCATTTATCCTATGAAGAACTCTCTCACGCTAGAGACCAATTAGAAAATGGTTTTCATGAACTTTCTTCTAAATTTGTTTCCTTGAAAAAGTCTTTCAAAAAACTCTCCTCCGAAAAAGAACAACTTCTCAAAGAGAAGGAGGAACTCTCCCTAAAAATCCAAAATTTCCCCAATGTTGATTCTTTGGAATCAACCATCAAAGACCTTAGAGAGACTCTAGCCAAGTTCACCCAAGGGGAACAAAATTTGAACAATATACTTGGTTCCCAAAGGGTTTTCCGAACCACCAATGGACTTGGCTACACCAACCAAGCTTCCTCCTCCCATGCACCCACTGTTTTTGTAAGGGGGGGCTCTAGTTTCAAATTTTGCAACTATTGTAAAAAAACCGGGCACCTCATTTATGAGTGTAATTGTAAAAACGCCCGGTATGGTCAACCCAAAGGTATTTTCTATTCCGATGAATTTTATAGGAGAAGACCCGCTATGAGGCAAGTATGGATTGAAAAATCCCTATTAGCAAGTCTCTCCGGGCCTAAAATTGTTTCTTTTCAAAATCCCTCTCCCCGGTGATTCATTGTTTTTATTTAGGGGGAGTTAGGATCTTTTAAGTCTTTTTGTGTATTCAAATCTTTTCATTTCAATTCCAACTCTTAGTATCAATTCTTTCAATTCAAAATTTTCTTTTAAATTCTCATTTCTAAATTTCCAACAATTTGGTATTCAAATTCAATTTCAAATTTCAATTGTTTTTTGATTCAAAACTTTCAATTCAAATTTCAAATTTCATTTGGTTTTAAAAAAAAAAAAAAAAAAAAAAAAAAAAAAAAATCTCTATCTTGTTTTTCAAATCTTTTCCCTCAATCAAGTTTTATGCCCCGTTCTATTTTGATAATCACAAAGGGGGAGAAATTTCTTGATTGGTTGGGGGAGAATCTTTTTCATCATGCTTAGCTTTTTCCTTTCACTTTCAGTATTTTACTTTAATTGTTTTGGTGATTGTGATCATCAAAATAGGGGGAGATTGTTGTACATCTCGTTCCCCTCGTTGTTTGATTTTCATGATCACAATCACCTTTCTTATTTTTCTAACATTGTGTTTTAAGTGTTGTGGATGATAGGCAAAAGATTGCCAAAGAATTGGGCCAAGAAAGAAAGAAGGCAGAGTGGACTGAAATTCAGTCCACCGGCCAACCGGTGGCTTCACCACCGGTCAGCCGATGGAGCCTGGACAGAAGGCATCCTTCTGTCCAGACCACCGGCCAGCCGGTGGCACACCAGCGGCCAGCCGGTGGCACCTGCATTCAAGAGGAAGCCACTGCCTCCCCACCGGCCAGCCGGTGGCCTCAGCACCGGCCAGCCGGTGGCACCCTCTCCCAACAGTGCCAGCTTCTGTCTTGCCACCGGCCAGCCGGTGGCTCTGGCACCGGTCGACCGGTGGCCCCTGGACAAGAATCCTATGCCTTTTTGCATACACCGGCCAACCGGTGGAGCTGTACCGGCCAGCCGGTGGAGCCAGTCAAACTAGCCGTTGGAGCTTTGACCAGGCTGCTCCACTTGCCTCCCAACGGCTCCGAAAGCCTTTCCAACGGCTCCGAAGACCTCCAACGGCCATATGAGGGTTCCCCCTCTATAAATAAAGGACCTTGAACCCCCGGAAGTCCAAGGAATATAGCCGGAACTCTTGTGAAGCCAACGGACGCATTTCTCCATCATTTGGCAAACCTCCGGCAGTCCTCCTCCAAGGAACCCCAATCGCTCCAACTCCATTCCACATCCAAGGAGCACCTCAAGAAGCTTGGGAGAGCACGCTACATCAACTCCAATCATCCATTGGCGCCCAAGTCTTCCTCCAATACGGTTTTTCATTTATTATTTATTTTGAGCTTTAAATTCGGGTTTGTGCCTACAAACCCCAAACTCTTCTCTCACCCCTCTTTCTCTTGGGTTTCACACCACCACTAAGGTGTGAAGAGGTTTTCTCAAGCTTTTCCTTTAAAAGGCTTGTGTTGCGGTGAGCTAGCCTTCACCCGTTAAAAAGGCTAGTGGGTTCTTGCTAAACCATTAAAAGCAAGTGGGTTCTTGCTAAACCACAAAAAGCAAGCTGTAATAGGTCCTAGTGCTACCTCAAAGCCTAGTGGGTTTCTTGCTATAACCATTGAAAAGCAAGCGGTAGGAATCTCTCAACGGTTGAGTTGGGAGCGGAGACGTAGGCCGGGTTTTGGCCGAACTCTGTTATCAATTTCTTGTGTGATTGCCTATTTATTTCCGCTGCACTTTACTTTGATTTTTAATTTGTTAATCAATTTTTTAAAAAGGCAATTCACCCCCCTCTTGCCATCATTCCCGTGTTTCTTCCGACCTAACATTTGGTATCAAAGGAGTATTTGTATAATTCCCTAACCGGTTTCAAATTAAAGATCCTATTTTTTTGATGGCTTCTACCGCTTCTTCCTCTCAATCCCCCGAAGGATTTTCTTTGGATCGTGCTCCATTCTTTGATGGAGCCGATTATACTTTTTGGAAAACCCGCATGTCAACTTTTCTTAAAAGTATTGGCTATCCTATTTTCAAAATTGTCATGCATGGTTTTACTCTCTCTTGTCAAGATGAATCTCAATGGACCCGTGTAGACATTGCAAATTTCGAGCTTGATGGCAAAGCCATGAATGCTCTACATTGTGGGTTAGATCGTAATGTTTTTTATTGTATTTCTTCTTGCACATCTTCTCATGATATTTGGAAGTTTTTAGAACTAACCTATGAAGGTACTAGCGAGGCTCCAAAGCAAGAACCCGCTCAAAAGCAAGAACCCGATGAAAAATCCGTGCCCGCATGCCCACTTCACAAGGAAAGGGCCAAGAAAAAGGTGAAGAAGAAGGCTTCAAAGGCAACATGGAGTGATAGCTCCACCTCTTCATTCTCCTCCTTCTCCTCGAGCGACCAAGGTAAAAAATGCCTAATGGCAAAACATGAGGTATCTTCCTCCTCTTCCTCCTCTTCCTCCTCTTGCTCTTCAAATTCCAATTCTTTAAATCATTTATCCTATGAAGAACTCTCTCACGCTAGAGACCAATTAGAAAATGGTTTTCATGAACTTTCTTCTAAATTTGTTTCCTTGAAAAAGTCTTTCAAAAAACTCTCCTCCGAAAAAGAACAACTTCTCAAAGAGAAGGAGGAACTCTCCCTAAAAATCCAAAATTTCCCCAATGTTGATTCTTTGGAATCAACCATCAAAGACCTTAGAGAGACTCTAGCCAAGTTCACCCAAGGGGAACAAAATTTGAACAATATACTTGGTTCCCAAAGGGTTTTCCGAACCACCAATGGACTTGGCTACACCAACCAAGCTTCCTCCTCCCATGCACCCACTGTTTTTGTAAGGGGGGCTCTAGTTTCAAATTTTGCAACTATTGTAAAAAAACCGGGCACCTCATTTATGAGTGTAATTGTAAAAACGCCCGGTATGGTCAACCCAAAGGTATTTTCTATTCCGATGAATTTTATAGGAGAAGACCCGCTATGAGGCAAGTATGGATTGAAAAATCCCTATTAGCAAGTCTCTCCGGGCCTAAAATTGTTTCTTTTCAAAATCCCTCTCCCCGGTGATTCATTGTTTTTATTTAGGGGGAGTTAGGATCTTTTAAGTCTTTTTGTGTATTCAAATCTTTTCATTTCAATTCCAACTCTTAGTATCAATTCTTTCAATTCAAAATTTTCTTTTAAATTCTCATTTCTAAATTTCCAACAATTTGGTATTCAAATTCAATTTCAAATTTCAATTGTTTTTTGATTCAAAACTTTCAATTCAAATTTCAAATTTCATTTGGTTTTAAAAAAAAAAAAAAAAAAAAAAAAAAAAAATCTCTATCTTGTTTTTCAAATCTTTTCCCTCAATCAAGTTTTATGCCCCGTTCTATTTTGATAATCACAAAGGGGGAGAAATTTCTTGATTGGTTGGGGGAGAATCTTTTTCATCATGCTTAGCTTTTTCCTTTCACTTTCAGTATTTTACTTTAATTGTTTTGGTGATTGTGATCATCAAAATAGGGGGAGATTGTTGTACATCTCGTTCCCCTCGTTGTTTGATTTTCATGATCACAATCACCTTTCTTATTTTTCTAACATTGTGTTTTAAGTGTTGTGGATGATAGGCAAAAGATTGCCAAAGAATTGGGCCAAGAAAGAAAGAAGGCAGAGTGGACTGAAATTCAGTCCACCGGCCAACCGGTGGCTTCACCACCGGTCAGCCGATGGAGCCTGGACAGAAGGCATCCTTCTGTCCAGACCACCGGCCAGCCGGTGGCACACCAGCGGCCAGCCGGTGGCACCTGCATTCAAGAGGAAGCCACTGCCTCCCCACCGGCCAGCCGGTGGCCTCAGCACCGGCCAGCCGGTGGCACCCTCTCCCAACAGTGCCAGCTTCTGTCTTGCCACCGGCCAGCCGGTGGCTCTGGCACCGGTCGACCGGTGGCCCCTGGACAAGAATCCTATGCCTTTTTGCATACACCGGCCAACCGGTGGAGCTGTACCGGCCAGCCGGTGGAGCCAGTCAAACTAGCCGTTGGAGCTTTGACCAGGCTGCTCCACTTGCCTCCCAACGGCTCCGAAAGCCTTTCCAACGGCTCCGAAGACCTCCAACGGCCATATGAGGGTTCCCCCTCTATAAATAAAGGACCTTGAACCCCCGGAAGTCCAAGGAATATAGCCGGAACTCTTGTGAAGCCAACGGACGCATTTCTCCATCATTTGGCAAACCTCCGGCAGTCCTCCTCCAAGGAACCCCAATCGCTCCAACTCCATTCCACATCCAAGGAGCACCTCAAGAAGCTTGGGAGAGCACGCTACATCAACTCCAATCATCCATTGGCGCCCAAGTCTTCCTCCAATACGGTTTTTCATTTATTATTTATTTTGAGCTTTAAATTCGGGTTTGTGCCTACAAACCCCAAACTCTTCTCTCACCCCTCTTTCTCTTGGGTTTCACACCACCACTAAGGTGTGAAGAGGTTTTCTCAAGCTTTTCCTTTAAAAGGCTTGTGTTGCGGTGAGCTAGCCTTCACCCGTTAAAAAGGCTAGTGGGTTCTTGCTAAACCATTAAAAGCAAGTGGGTTCTTGCTAAACCACAAAAAGCAAGCTGTAATAGGTCCTAGTGCTACCTCAAAGCCTAGTGGGTTTCTTGCTATAACCATTGAAAAGCAAGCGGTAGGAATCTCTCAACGGTTGAGTTGGGAGCGGAGACGTAGGCCGGGTTTTGGCCGAACTCCGTTATCAATTTCTTGTGTGATTGCCTATTTATTTCCGCTGCACTTTACTTTGATTTTTAATTTGTTAATCAATTTTTTAAAAAGGCAATTCACCCCCCTCTTGCCATCATTCCCGTGTTTCTTCCGACCTAACACTTTGATGCAAGGAAAAAACCATGATAATGAAATCGTGGCGAGTTAGCTTGTGTTGGGTGCGTCATTGGTGGTATGTCATAGTTGAATGGTCAAGAAATGATTTATCGATTCTAGGTTAAGGAAGTAATATATCGCGGGTCATGTTGATATGGATGATAGTGCAAAGAGATTATATTACACAATGCGTGTTCGTAGGTTGGTTGTCATTGATATGACTTTCTTTATCTCTTTAGGGACCACAATGGATTGCTAGATCCCACTCTTGGTCTGTGAATGATATCCATTGCTATTGAGGTAAGGGTTTAGAGCATCACACACAATAGCGTTTTCATGAATCTTCCCTATTCAGTTGAATAAGTATATTGGACATGGTGGGCCCCACCACTAGGGTTTGAGTTTTGTCCAATGATATACGACCAACAAGAAATAAATAAATTCACATTATTCAAGTTAAGAATAAATGACATTGAATTTATATATTAAATGTATTTACAGGGTTTTAAAGTACATACATGAAAATATTAATTGAATGAATATTAGTTTAAAATATTTAAGGTTCATTTAATATTTGCGAGAACGACAAGTCGAGTTAATGACTCAGTTATTATCATGTAATATATTTGTTATATTATAATAAAATGATAGTAATATTTATGACTTAGTATAATAGTCATAATATATCGTTTATAGAGTGTTAATTATTCGGTGGCCAGGGAGGTAATACCGGATAATTTCCTAACACCCTATAAATAGAAGAAGAGAAGCTCACACCAATCACTATTCATTCTCTCTCTCTCTCTCTCTCTTCTTCTCTCTCCCACATTCTATAGAGAGAGGCTCTGGATCCAGGAGTTCAGATCGAGCTCTCCCTCATGCATCAGAAGAATGAAAATGCGATGATCATTGGAGAGTCGAATGCGACGTTGGAGCTATGTGCTAGCAGTCAGATTTCCACGATCAGCGCTCCTAGATTCCTAAAGCATGTGTGGACGATTAGAGGAATTTGGCTTCAGATTTTTCGAGCGATCGCTGATGATGAGTAGATGTCGAGCGCAACTTCAGATCTAACCAGGTTTTTTATGGTTTTAATTTTGTACTTAAAACCCTTCACGCGGGATCCTCGATTTATATTGAACAACGTTTCACCGACGATGATGAGCTAATGTCGATTGTCGGTGGAAATTTTTTAAATCCCATTATTCGGGGCTTCCGTTGCGTGCCGAATACCTTCAATTGGTATCAGAGTGAGACATTATGTTTTTTAAGCCAATCAAAAATTAAACTCACATTAAGTTTAATAGAGGGCGTCGTTGTCCCAACGCCGCAGACGGTGAGTAAATCCGACATCAGATGGCCAATTTACGTCCATCTGAAGTTTTAAATATGGACTGAAAATCGGTTTTTATGGGTATTAAAATGATGAACATACATTTATTTATATGATCAAATACCCGAATTCCATCAAAAATGGTTTCCGGTGAATCCGTGTTTTCCAGCCAATTTTCGGTGGTCGTAATAGGGTTTCAGTAAGGGGAAATTAATAAATTATTTTATTAATTAATTTAGTTAGTTAATTAATTAATTTTATAATATGACCATTTAACAGGCTTAAGAATTAAGAGAAAGGTGCTTGGTTTTGTCAAAAAGCAAACAAAGACAAAAAAAAGAATGTTGCCAGTATGTTTTTTCCACAAACCGAACAAAAAAATAAATAAATAAGGGGGCTGTGTAGTCAGGGGGGGGGGGTCCCCTGGTCCCTCTCTTCCACCGAATGCCACCCGAGGAGTCGGCAGCTTCCATCGCGCCGCTCAACCCCGCCGGGCCGACTACCTCTTACACCGGCTTGATCTCGGTGCTGCTCCAGACCAGCAGCCCCGCTCCTCCTCCGCAGCGGTCCCGCCTGCATCACCCCTCCATCGCGCCTCCTCGGTGCCTCCCTCGGCCAACCATCAAGCCAGCCACTGTCGGGTCTCGCCGCGGCTCGGCCGCATCCTTAGCCGCAGCTCCCTGTAGGACCGACAGTCGTCTCATCTTCAGTGAGAGGCGCTCCTCACCCCAACCTGAACAGGCCGCCCGACTCCGACCGCCCTCGAGACGCCCGGCTGCCGCGACTCGTCCCCTCAACCGCGCCAATCCGGCGAGCCCCCCCCCCCCCCCCCCTCCCCCAGATCTGGCCTCCCCGTACGCCACCTATCGCAGCTTCCTCCTAGACCTCGCCTGATCCGGCACCCGCGGTGACTCAACAGGGTAGCACTGCAGAAAGGGGCCACCAGCGAGGACCTGGTGAGGAGAGGCGACTGCGACTCACCAGATCTGACAGGGGCAGACGCCGTAGTGGTCCGGCGCTAGACGAGGTGATGCCGGTGCCTGGCTGGGGGCGACAGATCTGGCCGGAGGACCTTGCTACCGGTGGTGGGACGCTGCTGGAGAGATCGGGCCAACCCTCTGGTGCCGTTTGGTACCCAACCTCCACTGCCAGATTGGCTGTACCTTGTCGGATGAGAGGTAACCCCTGATGTGGGTTCAGTTAGACCCAGGCGGGTCTTCCTAGCCCGAAACGGGTCCGGGCGGGCTTGCTCGGCCCAAGATACCCTTGCAAGGTGTCTGCACCGGCCCGAAACCGCCTACGCGGGTTCGCCCCGACCCGCACAAGCTCTGCTCAAAGTTTTCAGGGTCCCGATAATTTTAAATAATCAAAAATTAATTAAATATTATTTTTTGGTTTAATTTTTAATTCTGCGGGTTAAATTAATTTAATTAAGTGTTAAATTAAATTAATAGTCGGACCGAACGACAAAAATTGTTAAATTAAAATAAGAGTGAAATTTTAATTCAATTATATTGTCATCGAAAATAATTTAATGTAGGTATTTTTTTTATTATGTATTTATTTTAAATACGCGAGTTTAATGTGCAGTAGACTTACTATGTAATGTATCAGAATTTCTGTGTATTTTTTTAAATTATATGGAATTATTTCGAGGCCAAACGTTCTGACGACACCTGATTCCGACACCCGGTGAGCCCGGAATAGAATTTTGAACTTTTTTTTAAGTTCATTTAAACGTGTGAGCGAATTTTTCTAACTTGTAAACCGGTGTTCGGATTAAAAATTCAAGGACACCGTTGAACTCGGAATGCCGATATTCGCCTAGAAAGGACTTAACTTCAACTGGTAAGGATCGACCAGAAAAGTTAGTTTTCATACTTTTTGGAAAAAAATAAAATAATTTGTAAAGATTTTTATTTTGTTTTTCGAAACCGTTGAGCGGCGGCGCTTCGGTGCGGCGACGAGAGACATTAAATGAAGCTCATTAATGACTCGTTTTTGTGCAGCGTAACGACGCATTAATTGAGGCGTAACAGACACACTGTTTCATAAATGAAACAGCGTAACGACGCGACGTCGCAACGTAACAGAAGCGCTGTGACATGTTTTCTTTTAATGGGTTAACGTGTTGGAGAGTTAAGAATCAATGGGTGAAATTTCTACGACGAACCGGTGACGAGAACTCTCTCAACGACGAATGACGAACGCCGACAGATTGTTAACGACTTTGACGCGTCTCGAAGAACATGACCGGTGAGTGACGAATGCCTTCGACCTCTTGAATATTCGCGGGCGGACTACTTCAACATCGAACTGCTTCGAGGTTGGGGTTTAATTATTTTAAGTTTTCCCCATTTTTATTCTAAAACAACGAACGCAGATCAACCCACAAATAGGTTGATCCGCGGATCGTGTGTTCTTACAGGAGGGTGTTTTCCTTGGGGTTTTTGCACCGGGATTGATGATCATCCGATAAAACTGTGATCCCAAGCCTCCCATGTTTTTAAACTTCTAACATGGAGGGGGCGAACCGACATGAACACGGCCTGAGCCCCTCCGCTTGTGCGTTCTTCGTGGTCGCACCCTTGAAATGACGGCAAGGAGGATCCGAGACCATTGTAGGGAAGAGGGCATCCCTCATAGGCCATAAGCACAAGCGGCGCGAAGAACATACCACCGAAGCGGACCCGGTGGTTCGCGAAAGAACCTGCTGGCGCGCCACGACGGCGCGCCAGAAGAGCGCCGCGGTCGGCCCGGTCTGCAGCGGTGCGGAAGAGCCGCCGACCTCCGTGCCGGTGGCTGGCGGCAGGTGGATGCGGCAACCCGGTCGCGTTGGGGCACCACGAACGCGACACCGCGCTGCGTCCCACGCGGCAAAGGCCGCAGTCTATTGACCGCAACAGAGAAGGCGGCCTCGCGGATGACCTGCGGGGCGAGGTGGAGCCGGATGCGGCTTCCAGCCGCGTCCCGGCCAAGCAGAACCGATCCACCCCAACGGGTCAGACCCGCGGCCCAACGGACCCGCGACCCAACAGGCCGGACCCAGGCCGGGCCGGGTTCGGGTTGGGTTAGTTCGACCGGGTCGGACCAGACCCGGACCCAATCGATCCCTTTTTTTTGAAAAACGTAAATATCTTTCAAACCGCACGTCCGTTTGGCGAGCCATTTGAGGCATTGGAACCCTCGTGATGAGGGGGATCTTTTGGCACACTTTATGAAGGATTTCATGGAAGTTGAAATTCGATGAATGACTTGAGGAGCGGTTATCCCGGAATCAAGCGCACTATGTGCGGAAACCCTACGGTTTACTGAGACCTAAAGACTGGTGACAAGCAATCCTGTGTGGATCAACTACTATGACCTAGTTGGAAGCGACTTCTGTGTGACCCGGCAAACCCACGGTGGGGAGCGACTCTGTGTGACCCGACATACCCACGATACTCGACCGGAGAAGTACCTCAGTATGACTGAAAGAGCGCTGTCGTGGGCGCCCTCAAATGATTAATGAGATTTTGGGGTACTTAGGTGCAGCAGAGTGACTCACCAAGGTCGTCTCTCAAAGGAGGAAGTAGATTTAAAACATCTTTTTAAAGGTATTCTAAAAATAAAATAAAAGAGAATAAAAACACTACCTGAAAGGATGGAGGTTGGTTATAGTTTATGAATCTAGAAGAAGTTTGCTGGAAGAAGATTGTATTTTTTTTTTGTTTTTAGTTTTGAAATGAAGTTCGATTAAAATGACACAACAAAAAGATGTTTTTTAGAAAATATTTTAAAAGGCGTAATCGATCTAAATCTACCTCTTCATTCACTTATTAATCATTATCATTTAAATCAATATCCACTTAATTATGATCCCCTAATTTGTTATCCCTCGAACCCTACGAGAGTTAACTTAACCACAAAGATGAAATTACTTAAACCTTAGGCTAGCTTCGGAACACGCAATCGCAACACCCTGCTTTGATTGTTGTTCTAAGGTTAGCTTATGGTCAGTGGTTAATTAGAGCACATATCCATTCTGGAAATGAGGATGAATTGTGTTTAGAGATTATATTTGAACTCTACAAATTTATCCCGTATGGTCTTGTATTACCGATTAAGATCGCGCTCTCACAATTTACACAATTCCCAACCTCGCGTGTTTTGTGTTAATTGTTCAATTGCTTGCTTAGTTTCTTACAATTTAAAAACACAATTCATGGATCACATTAAGTGAATTACAGTAGCTCAATGATTCAAAATAATTAAATGAAGAAGGATAAAGGTCGATTGATTACTAAAAAGAACTATTCTTGCATGGGCGGTGTAGTCATCGTGGAGACGTTTTGCATAAGTAAAAGATTGAAAGGGTAGAACCAAATCTTGTCTCCATTCTTGATTCCAACCCAATTAAGAAGATTAAGAGAAGAAGAAGAGGGAAGAACACAGAAGATTATTTGAAGAAAAATTCAAGAAACAAACATGAAATAAAAGAAATACAAAGAAGAGGTGGGAGATGAGAGCCTTTTTGGAAGAGAGGTTTGCACAAAGACTTACTTCTTCCAAGAGTTGTGAGGGGCTCCCAAGAGACACCCTTTCGGCCATACCTTCCCAAAGCCTCGATCAACCCTCCCAAAGAGTTAAAACCCCCTTTAAATAGAGTTTGTGAGGGCTAGGGTTACATAACTTTTTAAGTGTGAAATGAAAAACTCAGCCAAATATTTTATTCCAAGTTGCACCGCCTAGTTGACCTCTAAAACGCGTGAATTGACCGGCCTTCCAGAAGGATGATTTGTGCCAAATCATGTCCCCAAGCTTTCCTCAAAATTTGGGCTCAATCCAAGCCCGGATGAAGAAGATATGACCCAAATACAGAACCCATGTCCATTTTACCGAGTCCAACCCACCATTGGATTAATGACCCATTTACTCCATCCAAATGCACTTTTTAGCTCTAGTGTCTTGAATGAAAGTTGTAGAACATTAAGTTAGGAACACTTTTACAAAATTTCAAATTCAAATAATCAATATAAAAATATTTATCTTCGAAATACTACAGTGCACTATAAATGGTAAAACTGGAATTTTCACCAAATTTTTAAATGAATGATCAAATCCCAAATATTTTATAAATAAACATATTTAACACAATGTGAGGAAATTATATCATTTATTATCAATAAAATATTCAACAAAATAGTGTTTTATCAACTCCCCCACACTTACCTTTTTGCACTCCTGGGCAAAACCTCATGTCAAGTAAACATCAATATCAAATCAAAACCAATTTTAAAACACATATCATTGGGATCCATCAATTCCGCACCAAGAATCAAAAGATATCATGCCTCATAAAAAACCTTATTTCAAGTTCTCTATTAATATCATTCAATATATTTTCACTTCATTTATCCTCCCATGCACAAAACACTTACCTTGCTTGAATTTTCTCTCATCACTCAAATATCATTTTTTTGCATTGTCTTTCTCATCCAAACTCATACAAGGGTCACCATAGGCTTGATAGATTCCTACATCGCCACCTGATGTGAGTCAAGAACATATGTTTATCATGAGGACTTTTCAGGGTTGTTCTGTGGCTTTCGGTTGGTAGGATTTAGATGTGAAAAATTCTGAGGCTGAATGAGGAGGGCTTGACTCTTTTTGAAGAAAAATTGCATTAATCTAATTTTTACTTAAATATGGTCTTCTCCTCAATCCCCATAGTATCAATTCAGCTCCATCATCATGAAAAGTCATGAAAAGTTTACACCATTCTTCATTTCAGCATAAAAAATTGTCAATTTTCTCAAACATGATTTTTTGAAAGCTCCAGATAGGCACAACTTTCCACCTCAATTAGAAGGTTCAGAAAAGGCACAACTTCACTTGTCATGAAAGCTCTAGAAAAGGCACAACTTTCAATATAATTACTTTCTTCAGCATCAAACACATCTCTTCAGAATTTAATTTTCCACCCAAAGTATCACAAAATGTGGTAGCACAACACAAGACAACTTCCCCCACACTTAAACTCAACTAGATTGTGCAATTTCACTTCAAGAGTTGGTTGGATAGAGAAAATTGGCTTGTAATGTGGCTAACCTAACAGGATGTGCATGGATTATAAGGGCTACAAGGATTAAATGTTCAAGGTAGACCATTATAAAAAGGATTATTTGAAATAGGGGCTTTAGTACCAAACAAATGCCTCAATCATTTAAACATAAGTACCTCAAACCCTCAAGTTTTGACAGAAATAAATCAAATTCTGGTTAAATCAAACATGGTTTGGTTCTCTCAAGAAGTGAGGTGAGTGTAAAGAATATGAAAATAATAGTTTAAAAGCCTCACATGATAGTGGTTTCAAATATAAAGATAGTGAGATGTGGCATGTGATCCAAAATTCAATGTACTTTTCATGAAATTACTAAATATTTGAACTTGAAACAAAGCCATTTCAGTATTCATTTAAGATCAGTTTCATGGGATAAATTGTTTCACTCATTGATATGCATTTCAAAATTGTGATGAGAATCATTTCAGTTCAAAAATTTCAAAAACACAAAGAAATTTGAAAAATAAACACACAAAATTTAAAAAAATACACAATTTTTTTGTTTTGATTTTTTTAAAGGAAAACAATTGAAATTACTAAACTAAAAGGTTCCCTCCCCCACACTTAAAATATTGCATTGTCCTCAATGTGAACCCATGAGATAATATATGCACATGAAATGTAGAATTTTTAAATAGGACAAATAATATAAAAGTGAAAGGGTTAGGAACAGCCTGATGTGATCAAGTGATGATGGGGTCATGCAGTGTGATAAAATCCACTGCATCAGTAGGAAGTCCCTCAATGTATCTCTTCAAACGTTGCCCATTGACTGTAAAGCTCCTTCTAGTGTCCTCTTGTGTGACCTCCACTGCACCATAAGGAAAAACATTAGCCACAATGTAAGGACCTAACCATATGGAACGCAACTTACCAGGCATCAGCTTCAGTCGTGAACTGTAGAGAAGGACTTTCTCTCCAACATGAAACTCCCTTTGTTGGATCATTTTGTCATGAGATGCTTTTGATCTTTCCTTGTAGAGCCTTGAGTTCTCATACGATGACAGTCGAATCTGCTCAAGCTCTTGAATTTGCAACTTCCTTTGGATCCCAGCTTGGTCCAAATCCATGTTGCATTTCTTTATAGCCCAATAAGCCCGATGCTCAACTTCCACTGGGAGATGACATGCTTTCCCAAAAACAATCTGAAATGGGGACATACCAATGGGGGTCTTGTATGCTGTCCTATAAGCCCACAATGCATCATCTACGCGCTTGCTCCAATCCTTCCTATTTGGCTGCACAGTTTTCTCCAAAATTTGTTTCAACTCAAGATTTGAAACCTCGGCCTGACCATTTGTTTGGGGGTGGTATAGTGTTGATGTTTTGTGTGTCACCCCATACTTTTGAAGGAGGGAAGCAAAATTCCTATTGCAAAAGTGTGTGATGATGGCCTTTGGTACTCCAAACCTGCAGAAAATTTGAGCCTTGACAAAATCCACTACAACATGAGAATCGTCAGTCCTGGTGGCCTTGACCTCCACCCATTTACTCACATAATCAACAACAACCAAAATATATAAAAATCCAATGAACTAGGAAAAGGACCCATAAAATCAATGCCTCATACATCAAAAATCTCACAGAATAGTATGAGTTGTTGGGACATCTCATGTCTCCTAGAAATGTTTCCAGTGTGTTGGCAACGAGAGCATGACTTACAAAACACATGGACATCATGGAATAAGCTAGGCCAATATAATCCAGAGTCCAAAACTTTCCTAGCTGTCCGTTGGGGTCCAAAGTGTCCACCACAAGCAAGTGTATGACAGAAATGCAAAACAGACTCAAACTCATGACCGGGAACACATCTCCTAATGACTTGGTCACTACACATGCGCCAGAGGTAAGGATCATCTCGCACATAAAACCTAGACTCACTTTTTAATTTTTGGACTTGATGTTTCTTTAAATTTGCAGGGATTTCAGAGGCAACAAGGTAGTTCACTAAATCAGCATACCAAAGATGCGTACCTGAGATGGAATAAAGATGCTCATCGGGAAAAGTGTCCTGAAGTGGTACCTAGTCCAAGGTGTCATCCTCTAGTGTGTGAGTAAGCCTACTCATGTGGTCTGCTACCAAATTCTCTGACCCCTTCTTGTCCTTTATCTCAAGGTCAAACTCTTGAAGAAGGAGCATCCAACAGATAAGTCGTGGCTTTGCATCTGGCTTCTTTAGGAGGTACCTCAAAGCTGCATGGTCAGAAAAAACAACTACTTTAGAGCCTAATAAATATGAACGGAATTTATCTAAAGCAAATATAACAGCAAAAAACTCCTTTTCTGTTGTGGTGTAATTTGATTGGGCAGAATCCAACGTCCTCGATGCATACGAAATCACATGTGAACGTCCCTCCACCCTTTGAGATAAGACAGCTCCAATCGCGAAGTTGGAGGCGTCACACATAAGCTCAAAAGGAATCTCCCACCGTGGGGGCTGTATGATCGGTGGAGTGGTCAGACACTTCTTTAGCTCATCAAAGGAAGTCCTGCAAGAATCATCAAACACAAAATCAGAATCCTTTTGGAGTAATCGTGACATAGGAAGAGCAATCTTACTAAAATCTTTGGTGAAGCGCCGATAAAATCCTGCATGCCCTAGGAAAGATCTAACATGACGCACACATGAAGGATATGGTAAGGATGAAATAATGTATATCTTAGATCTATCAACCTCTATCCCATGTTTTGACACTACATGCCCTAAGACAATGCCATGCTCTACCATGAAATGACACTTTTCAAAGTTCAGGACCAGATTCTTCTCAATACAACGATTCAATACCTTTTCCAAACTCTTTAGACATTCATCAAATGAGGATCCATACACTGTAAAATAATCCATAAATACCTCCATGCAGGTCTCAATAAAATCAGAAAAAATACTCACCATGCATCTCTGGAAGGTACCTGGGGCGTTGCAAAGTCCAAATGGCATCCTCCGGTAGGCAAATGTGCCAAAGGGACAGGTGAATGTAGTCTTCTTCTGATCCTCTGGAGCTATAGGAACCTGAAAATATCCAGAAAATCCATCCAAGAAACAATATTGTGTTTTCCCAGTTAGTCTCTCAAGCATTTGATCAATAAATGGGAGGAGGAAATGGTTCTTGCGAGTGGACTGATTTAGTTTCCTATAATCAATACACACACGCCAATTGTTTTGCACCCTCATTGGAACTAACTCATCTTTCTCATTTTTAACAACAGTAACACCACTCTTCTTAGACACAACCTGAATAGGACTTACCCACTGAGAATCTGAAATGGGAAAGATTATACCTGCCTCGAGCAATTTCTCAACTTCTTTTTTAACAACTTCCAGGAGGGTGAGATTGCGTCTCCTTTGTGGCTGTCTCACCGGTTTAGCTCCATCCTCTAAGAGAATCCTATGCATGAAAATGAAGGGGCTAATACCTGATATGTCAGCCAAGGTCCACCCAATCGCCCTGATGTTCTCCCTCAAAATATTCAAAAGCTTTTCTTCATGTTCAAAAGGGAGATTGTTAGCAATGATAACAGGTAATCTCTCACCACTCAACAAGTATGAGTATTTCAGAATTGGTGGCAATGACTTGAGTTCTAATGAAGGAGGGTGTAGTATGGATGAAGACATTGAAGGAACTGAAATATGTGCACAAAGAGCATTAGTATCAGAATAGACATCATCAAAATTAGAGAATAAAGCATCAAATCCATCAGCATACTCAACAGCTATGTCATAATCAGACTGAACATGATCAAAATCAGAATATGAATCCACATCAAAATCAAATCCAAGAGAGGATTGTGTATCAGCAACATGTGTGGAAGTGCTCTTAGACATCAAACTCGAACCAATACTCATAATCTCCCTAAGCATAGGACAATAAAATTCCATGGAGTTTTTATTTGGTGGTTCAAAATGGGAGATAACAAATGCAGAGTGATCCTCTGAGGGGTACTTCATGGAATCCATAACATTAAATATCACAACTTCATCTCCAAACTCTATGGAAAGTGTACCCTCATTGACATTTATGATAGTTTTTGCAGTTTTGAGGAAGGGTCTACCTAAGATTATGGGAGCATGAGAACTTACCTGATCATCCTCCATTTGGAGCACATAGAAGTCTGTTGGAAAGATCATGTATCTTACCCGGACAAGTACATCCTCAAGGACTTTCGCTGGATATGTTGTAGCTCTATTTGCCAACTGCACCACTACTCTTGTTGTCTTCAACTCACCAACCTGCAAGGAAGAGAATACAGAGTGAGGCTTCACATTTATTGAAGCTCCTAAATCACAAAGAGCATCAGAGAAGTGCAACTCCCCTATGGTACATGGGATGATGAATGTCCCGGGATCCTTGCACTTTGTTGGCATTGCTAGAGTTGGTGTAATGAGTGCTGAGACATTCCTTCCAAGGTTGATCCTCTTATTTCCCTTGAGCCCTCTTCGATTTGTGCAGAGTTCTTTTAAGAATTTGGCGTACCTTGGGATTTGCTTAATGGCTTCAAGTAGAGGAATATTGATCTCCACACGCTTGAATGTGTCCAAAACCTCCCTTTTCATTGCTTCTTCAGCCATCTTCTCGGTTTGAACAACCCTGTTTGGAAAAGGAAGGGGTTTAGGAGGAACATCATCAATCTTTTTCTTACCTTTATCTTTCTCCTTGGATTGCTCATCAGTTGGTATGGAATGCGGCTTCTCTGGAGTAGAGGTGAATCCCGGTGGAATGGTAGGTACAGATGTATCATTCATTTGCTTTCCACTTCTCAATGTGATGGCACTAACATTCCCCTTTGGATTTGGAGTGGGTTGGGAAGGTAGATTTCCGGAATTCTTACTTACAAGTTCATGGAGGGCGGTGTCAATCTGGCTCATTTGAGTCTTCAACTCTCTCAACTCCGAACTTTGACTCTTCAGCTCATTCTGTTGATTAAGAACAATTTGCTTCAAAAGATCATCCGTATTAGAATCTACCTTTGGTGGGGGATTCCCTTGTTGTTGGCTTGTTGATGCTTGGGCTTCAAATCTCCTTTGGGGTTGTTGGAAACCCTGCTGGTAAGGCGGAGGCTACTGGAAGTTTTATTGAAAGGGTGGCTTTTGTTGTTGTCCAGAGCCATACCTCATGTCCGATTGATCTTTCCACCCTTGGTTGTATGTTAGAGAAAATAAATCAAACTTCTTTTAGGGATATGGTTGTTGTTGTTGCTGAAATGGTCTCCCTGGGAATACTGCTACGCACTCCTCTGTCTCTTGTAGTTGTGGGCAACAGTCAGTTGGGTGGCTTATCTCAGTGCAAATGTCACAAGACCTTGAAGGAGGGGGTTGGAATGTCTTTTGAGCCAATGCAATCTGTCTCACTATAGTGGTCAATTCTTCCAACTTGGTATCAATCAAATGACTTTCAAGAGAAGAAGGACTTACATGATGTACTCCTCTAACATGTGGTGTACCTCGATCGCCAAATTGTTGGGAGTTTTGTGCCATCTTGTCGATCAATGCACGTGCGGCTACTGGTGTCTTGTCCACCACTGCCCCTCCTGCTGCGGCATTCACCATGCTCCTCTCCATAGGTGTGAGTCCTTCATAGAAGTACTGAATGAAGAGTTTCTCACTGATTTGGTGATGTGGACAGCTTGCACACAACTTCTTGAATCTCTCCCAATACTCATACATTGACTCCCCTTGTGCTTGCTTGATCCCCGAGATCTCCTTACGAATGAAAGTGGTCCTCGATGCTGGAAAAAATCTCTGCAAGAAAAGACGTTTTAAATCGTTCCAACAAGTTACATCATCGGGTTGTAAATAATACATCCAATATTTCGCAGCTCCATCAAGTGAGAATGAGAATGCTCTTAATTTGATTTGATCTTCAGAAACATTTTTTGGTTTTAAGGTTGAACAAACCACATTAAATTCCTTAAGGTGTTTGTTGGGATCCTCACCAGATAAGCCATGAAACTTTGGAAGAAGGTTAATTAATCCAGATTTCAATTCAAAGTCCGATTTGAGGTTTGGGTATGCAATACAATTTGGTTGATAGTTAATATCTGGTGCAACCAATTCTCGAATGGTTCTATTAAGTTCATTTTCATTATTTCCAACCATTGGTTCCTCTTTTATGTTTGAAATTGAATTGCTTTCAATTTCAATGTTTCTAGAAGAGAGGAATTCACCAACTGGTTGAATATTGAAACTTCCCGTAGACTGAGAATGTCTGATTCGAGCCCTAAGGCTACGTTCAATCTTAGGGTCAAGATATAAGAGATCTTCGGGATTAGTTCGTGTCATAAATCAAATAAAAATGAAAATAAAGTGAGTGGACTATAGTAAAATAAAAATGAGAAGTTGAGTTAATGGTCCAAAAAGAAAAGAAGAGGATGAAAAAAAATGAAAACTTGAGAAAGAGGAAAAATGAAAGAGAGAGGTGAAGAAAATAATAAAATGAAAAATAAAAGAAATACCTCCAAATGGTTGAATAAATTACTTGCCTCCCCGGCAACAGCGCCAATTTGAAAGAGCGCTGTCGTGGGCGCCCTCAAATGATTAATGTGATTTTGGGGTACTTAGGTGCAGCAGAGTGGCTGACCAAGGTCGTCTCTCAAAGGAGGAAGTAGATTTAAAACATCTTTTTAAAGGTATTCTAAAAATAAAATAAAAGAGAATAAAAACACTACCTGAAAGGATGAAGGTTGGTTATAGTTTATGAATCTAGAATAAGTTTTCTAGAAGAAGATTGTATTTTTTTTGTTTTTAGTTTTGAAATGAAGTTCGATTAAAATGACACAACAGAAAGATGTTTTTTTTAGAAAATATTTTAAATGGCGTAATCGATCTTACTCTACCTCTTCATTCACTTATTAATCATTATCATTTAAATCAATATCCACTTAATTATGATCCCCTAATTTGTTATCCCTCGAACCCTACGAGAGTTAACTTAACCACAAAGATGAAATTACTTAAACCCTAGGCTAGCTTCGGAACACGCAATCGCAGCACCCTACTTTGATTGTTGTTCTAAGGTTAGCTTATGGCCAGTGGTTAATTAGAGCACATATCCATTCTGGAAATGAGGATGAATTGTGTTTAGGGATTATATTTGAACTCTACAAATTTATCCCTTATGGTCTTGTATTACCGATTAAGATCGCGCTCTCACAATTTACACAATTCCCGACCTCGCGTGTTTTGTGTTAATTGTTCAATTGCTTGCTTAGTTTCTTACAATTTAAAAACACAATTCATGGATCATATTAAGTGAATTTCAGTATCTCAATGATTCAAAATAATTAAATGAAGAAGGATAGAGGTCGATCGATTACTAAAAAGAACTACTCTTCCATGGGCGGTGCAGTCATCGTGGAGACGTTTTGCATAAGCAAAGGATTGAAAGGGTAGAACCCAATCTTGTCTCCACTCTTGATTCTAACCCAATTAAGAAGATTAAGAGAAGAAGAATAAGGAAGAACACAGAAGATTATTTGAAGAAAAATTCAAGAAACAAACATGAAATAAAAGAAATACAAATAAGAGGTGGGAGAGGAGAGACTTTTTGGAAGAGAGGTTTGCACAAAGGCTTACTTCTTCCAAGAGTTGTGAGGGGCTCCCAAGAGACCCTTTCGGCCACACCTTCCCAAATCCTCGACCATCCCTCCCAATGAGTTAAAACCCCCTTTAAATAGAGTTTGTGAGGGCTAGGGTTACATAACTTTGTAAGTGTGAAATGAAAAACTCAGCCAAATATTTTATTCCAAGTTTCACCACCTAGTTGACCTCCAAAACGCGTGAATTGACCGGTCTTCCAGAAGGATGATTTGTGCCAAATCATGTCCCCGAGCTTTCCTCAAAATTTGGGCTCAATTCAAGCCCGGATGAAGAAGATATGACCCAAATACAGAACCTATGTCCATTCTGCCGAGTGCAGCCCACCATTGGATTAATGACCCATTTACTCCATCCAAATGCACTTTTTATCTCTAGTGTCCTGAATGAAAGTTTTATAACATTAAGTTAGGAACATTGTTACAAAATTTTAAATTCAAATAATAAATATAAAAATATTTATCTTCGAAATACTACAATGCACTATAAAGGGTAAAACTGGAATTTTCACCAAATTTTCAAATGAATGATCAAATCCCAAATATTTTATAAATAAACATATTTAACACAATGTGAGGAAATTATATCATTTATTATCAATAAAATATTCAACAAAATAGTGTTTTATCAATGACCAATGTGGGAAGCGACTTCTGTGTGACCCGACATTCCCACAGTGGGGAGCAACTTCTGTGTGACCTGACATACCCACAGTACTCATCAAGGATGAGTACCACAACAGTCCAAGGTTAGTGGCAAGCAGCTTCTGTGTGACCCGGCAGACCCACTGTACTCATTGAGGAGGAGTTCTCCAGCAGCCCAAGGTGTTCGATGACATGACTGATGGTCCTACTTCCCATACTCTAGATTATACCTGGTGTGAGCTGCCTTGTTTCGTGGTTTTTCTTGTGGATTGCTTTGAGGTCTTTCCTTGTTTGTTGGGGTCCCTACTGAGTATTTTGTTACTCACCCCTGCACGGGTTTGTATTCTGACCCATTTGACTTACAGTTTGCACTTTTACTCAGTGGTTGTTTAGTGGCATGCATGTTTACTTTTTCGGCTTTGGGACGTGGTTGTGCGTGCGTACAGGTACTCAGAAAAATGCCTCCTATTTGCAAGTTGACGCCTTCGACGCTAGTCGCCAACCCCTGACATTCAGGAGGCGGGCTTGAGGTATGTCACGGCACGGGCCCCGGAAGACGGGTCGTGACAAAGTAACATCAAAGGTGATCGATTCTACTTCAAAGACCAAGAGTCTGTGGTTTTGTGTTTGGGTAATAGTGTTAAATGTTTTGAGTTTGACTTTCAGATTTGAGGAGTCCAGTATTGGTGCAGCGGCCGACGTATCCATACACCAGGGCCTTGAATTCTGTTTTTCGACTCTACATAAAAATGCTGGTTGTATGCATCATATATGAATTGAGTGTTTCCTTATGTTCTTCTTGAATAAGAGTCGGCTCACCACGTATAATCTATTAATCGTGGTACATCTTGATTTGTACCAAGATGCTTTCATGCAGACGCCTTGCTCGGATTCCGATGCGTGACCGTGAGGATAGCCTGCCCAATGATGAGGCGTCAGTTTAGGGACCAATGATAGAGATGGCCCCGCCGGGTGGTGCACCAGTGTTACCACCACCCGTTGATCAGCAGTTACTACCAGCGTTATCGGTAGAGAACGCGTGCAGGCTCAACGCCTTGCATGAGTTCCAGAGACAAAGATCTCCCAGGTTCAGGGGAGAGATGGATCTTTAGGCCACTAAGGATTGGTTGGAGGCGGTGATGCGAGTCTTCCGCTTAGTGAGGACGCCACTCGACCAGATGACGATCTTAGCTGCGAGCCTTCTTTAGGGCTCAGTAGGGAGATGGTGAAGCTTGATGATTCAAACTCATAATGAGGCTACCGTCTCTTGGGTTGAATTCGAGTGGCTTTTCTGGGAGGAGTTCTTCCCTGCGACTTTGTGCTCAGTGCGCATACAAGAGCTGCTTCACCTATAGCAGGGTAGTATGTTAGTGGCTGGGTATTCTGCGAGGTTTACAGACCTTTCTCGCTACTCCACAGACATGGTGCAAGACCCTTTCTTCAGGGCCCGAACCGTTGAGCAGAGACTCAGACGAGAGATCAGGGCATCCATGATGTCTCTCAACATCCCCACTTAGGATGGGGTGCTGGAGTGAACCCTTCTTGTAGAGAGTTTCCTGGCGGAGCAGGCACCGACTGCTGGAGTCACCAGCAGACCTCAGGCGGCAGAGTCTTCAGTGGTGAGTAGCAAACAACAGACACGAGGGCCCAAGCGGGCCAGGTCTTTCAGGGGGCGACCCTAGGACTCAGGGTCAGCAGTGTGGGGCTCCCAAAGCAGAGGAAGTCAGCAGAGAACTAGGTTGTGCTTCTCATGCGACGGGCAGAGACACATGGCTCGTGACTGCATGACCCGCCGCACAGACGATCAGTAGTCGGTCGAGGGACCACCAAGGTAGAGGCAAATGTTTGAGCGAGGAGGTCTGCAGGGAGATAGATGTGGGAGGGGAGCAGGCTGAGCAATAAGCGGTGGGTGACGGTTCGAGGTACTACCTCCACCACCCCAGGTGGTCCACCACAGGTTTAGGGAGCCAGCAGACAGGGGTGAGGCCAGGTTCAGGCGATGGAGGCCTACGACCACAACATTCCAAAGATGATTAGAGGTACAATCTGTGTCTTCTCCACCTTATCTGCAGTTCTTATAGACACATGTGTCAGTCACTCTTTCCTTATCATGAACCTCGTTTGAGACTCGAAGATTCCGGTGGAGTCGTTGGCTTGATCCTTACGATTAGAGACTCCTACAAGAGGGGATTTGACGATTACACACTGGTGTCGGCAGTTTGAGCTGACTTTAGGAGGCGAGAGCTTCGACTGAGATATCTTAGTATTGGCATAGAGGACTTATGACGTCATCTTGGGTATGAACTGGTTATCTACAGTCCATGCTCAGATCGACTGTATTAGGCGCAAAGTGCGGTGTGTCTACGAGGATGAGACCAGGTTTTCCTTCACCAGTGAGAAGGGAACTTTTGGAGCACATGACGAACTTTCTTAGAGGAGGGTGCAGTCGATCACTCACCAGTTGGCGAACCTCATCCTTGGTGTAGTGGACGAGAGGAGTCCGAACTTTCTTGTAGTGGTAGACGAGTATGAGGATGTTTTTCCTGAGGATGTTCTGGGACTACCTCATCGCAGGGAGATAGACTTTGACATCGACCTGTACCCCAGTACGACACTGATATCCACACCGGCATATCAGATGGCCCCCGTGAAGCTTCGTGAGTTGAGGGTATAATTGGAGGATTTATAGGAGAAAAGCTTCGTGAGGCCAAACATTTCACCATGGGCAACCCTCGTGTTGTTTGCCAAGATGACATATGGGAGCTTGAGGCTATGTGTGGACTTCTGGCGCCTAAACTAGGTGGTCATGAAGAACAAGTATCCACTGCCGAGGATTGAGGACCTCTTTGATCAGCTGAAGGGAGTGAGTTGATTCTCGAAGATAGACCTCAGATCAGACTATCATCAGCTTCAGGTACGAGATGAGGACGTACTGAAGACAACTTTTAAGTGCCGGTATGGCCACTATGAGTTTTTGGTGATGCCTTTCGGTGTGACCAATGCCCCAGTAGTGTTCATGAGACTCATGAATAGGATCTTCCAGCCTCACCTTGATTGGTTCGTCGTAGTCTTCATTGATGAAATTTTGGTGTACTCGGCATCGGAGGAGGAGTATGCTACACACCTGCGGATAGTCATGCATACACTCCGAGAGCACTAGCTTTATGATAAGCTCTCGAAAAGCCAGTTCTGGATTCAGAAAGTCCACTTTCTGGGACACTTCTGTAAGAGTTGGTGTCCTAAAACTAACTGGTTGTACTTTGATTACATGAAAATTTAATGTATTTAAATATTAAACATCTTATTACATATTGTTCATTATTCTGAATGACTATGATGTAATAATGTCCTAGAGTATTTGTTGCATTGATAAGGTCATGACAGTTCTCCGTTATGATGAGAACCTTGAAATGCTATAACAATATTCTTAAATATAGTTCTACGATTGGATAACATACTATGATGGGACACATAACATGCAGACCGTCAGGTGTGAGTACTCGTAATCAGATGAGACTTCCTCTCATGAAGTTCGCACTTGGTAATCTCCAAGACAGGAGATTATGAGAACAGACCAGCTGATAGGAATTTTGCATGTTTTGGTGTCATCAGATATTTCTATCTGCGAGTGTGTGTAATGATCCTTATACTTTAAGATTATCATTAATACGTGTCACGACTCACGCACTTTGATTTACTGACGAAAACTATCACGCAGACAATTGGCGGGAAGTAGGGTATGTTGGGTACGCATGTTATTAATGGATAAGTTGATGAATGATTTGTCCCTTCCATTTATGGAAGTTGATTTCTCGGCCCTTTGATTGAAATAGAACCGGCGCATAAAATTTCACGGCCATGGTGTAACGATGAATTTATTTCAGGTAGTCAAAGAACGATGCATCGAACATAAAAGTTGATGACATTATCATAAAACCTGCTTGATGAGATACTGCGACAAATGGATCATATTACACAGTGAGTGTTCGTATGTGGATGTCGTTGTTGCGATTTTAAGTTCTTTCTCTTGGGTGCCTTGACCCGTTGCTAGACAATACTCTTGGACTTTAGACAAACCCGCCTAATACCAACGAGAAAAAATCCTAGAGGGTCACACACTAAGTGTTTCTGGTGGTCTCAGTTAAATTTCATTTGAAATTAATTAATAAATATTATTCTCAAGACAACGGAATAATTTTATTCAAGTTAAAATGATTGCATAAATTAAATAAATATTTATTCACCGGATTGTGGGTAAAATATATTTATTTATTTTATTGAACATTTAATAAATATTTATTTACTAGTTTGTAAATAAAATATTTATTTAAGAAAATAAATTATTTAGTTATTTATTCGGGTGTTCAATAAATGGAGGTGAAGTTCTAGCGGACCAAAGCTAAATTAAATAAATATTTATTCACCGGATTGTGGGTAAAATATATTTATTTATTTTATTTAACATTTAATAAATATTTATTTACTAGTTTGTAAATAAAATATTTATTTAAGAGAATAAAATATTTAGTTATTTATTCGGGTGTTCAATAAATGGAGGTGAAGTTCGAGCGGAACAAGGCTGGTCCGATAGTAAAATAACTATTTGCAAAATGATAAATAATTATTTAACTAGTTGGAACAAATTAAAATAACACTGCTATTATTTTGTGACGCAGAATTTTATTTATAATTCCATTTTGCGTAAGTTTATGCACCATAAATAACGACGCGATATTATTATTAATAACATGAGTTTTCTCTAAGGTTATGAATGTATTTAATTGCTGTTACACAATTAAATATTGTAACCGAAGTCCCATGTCAATAAATAGACACATACGTCTATTGTGTCATGTACCGAACCGCACACCTGGTGAATTGAGAATTATTGAGCTAAAAAATTTCTCTCTCAAATCCTCTTCCCGCCCCTCTCAAGAATGAAAGACGTTCTTCAAGGCCGAAGAACAAGCGATCAAGAACGACCGACACAAGACACTCGTTTCGCCGTGTGATCACCCGAAGAACAAGCAGTGTCGATCGGAGGCCATCAGAGCACGTGCGGATCACCGCTAGAAGGATTCTAGTTTGGATCCTTACAAGCGCAACAAAATAATCTTGAAGGGTCATTTTGGATGATCAACATCATCAACGAAGAAAATACCGAAGATCCAAGTATTATTTTCTTTATGAAATTAATTAAATTAATTATAAACATGATGTACAAGATCCTCTCTAAAGGTTTCAGGCCTCTTCATTCTTTATCTAAATCTTTGATTCTATTCCGCGGAGACTGACTTTCATCGTCGTATTGATCTCGGAATAATCATTGATTATGGTAAAAATCAATGTTGGGTGTCGGCCCAACCACGCTTCCACTGCGCCCGGAATCTTCAAGTGGTATCAAAGGGAGGTTACATCATAGTTTATAATTATTTAAATATTTCGTTGATGATTTACACATTTAATAATTTAGTTGTTTCAATTCAAGTTAATCATTCTTCAAATTCGAATCTCGAGATTTGTTCCTCTTTCTTTTCTCGTTCACCTTACAGAAATGATCTTTTATTTTAATTTTGATTAAAATAAAATAGAGGATCTCATCTGGAGGTGCCAAAGGTTCCTGACCGTACAACACAAGAACACACGACGTGTATTCGGCAGTACACGCCATATAGCCAAGGTTTAATGCACCGAGTCTGGTCCGCCAAACGAAGCCATGTCATTGGAGTTTGTCTAAGGCTTAATAACTTCGTGTGTTGACCAGGAACAAGTGGCACGTGGTTTCTAGATTACACACCGTGTGACCCACTGGACACGACGTGTAGTCCCTTTGGGTTAGCGTTGGACCGTGTACCCCGTACACGGCTTGCCCAGTTGGAGACCGTGTAATGAGGAACTACACAACGTGTGGTCTACTGGACATGTCGTGTACTCTGAAGATTTCTAAAGTACACTCACATGTCGTTTCCCCGGCTGTGTACTTCGGATGGATGGTGAAAAATAATACACGCCGTGTAGTTGGAACTACACGCCATATACTCATCCAAATTACGCAGATTTATTAAAATTTATTATTATATTATACAAACCTTTGAGACATATACCATCGTGCAACCATAAAGCTGAGGCACAACACGTGATAGATGTTTTATATATATGCGTTTAATTTAACACCTGCATAATGTTCATTTCTACTCATTGGGTAGTTATGAATATGAATTCACCGAGTTGCCTCCAAGGTATAAGTTACGTACAAAGATAATTTTAAATAAATTTATTTGTTTAAAATTATGATGGATGAAAATCTCAAAGAAATTGAAAATAGGGTTTAAGATAAAAGGATTGATTTATTAAAGATGATAATTAATTTATTCGAGCGTGATTTATCTTAAATAAGAACAATTAAAGAATTGAATGCTAGTTTTATTTATGCGTAAATATCGTTGCATGTATGGATGATTATGAGCTAGACCAAGACCTTTATATGTGGATGTGATTATCCACTAAATGAGGTTAATATTCATTGTTAATATACATAATATTCATGTTCTTTATTATTCATAAACACCATTTTAGTTCATTTTACACTTTGATCATCATTTCACATTATGATTGTAATACCTTCTTAAAATGTACTATTATGTGGTACATTTTTGAACATCATTTTAAGTACCCAATGATTCACCTGATTATACATATTTTAATTTGATATTTTTGGAAATTGATCTAAACTCCAATATGAACATGTTTCATTCAGGGATCAATGGAGAATTCATGGAAGAAGATGGAGATATTTTGTGATGAAAGGAAGCAATTCTAGAGAATGCAGATTGGACACCAGACCACTGATGAGACTGTGTGGCCTAACATAAAAGCCCAATTAATCCCACATTTCGTGGAATGCTATAAGACATGTATAGGAACAAATCACTCTTAAGGAGCTAATTCTAATTCGGCCTCTATGGTGGTCATTAAGGCGACCCAAGTTAGAGATACAATTCTGGGCCAAATTCTGCATCCCATAAAAACAGCCCACTAATCTGATTATATCTTCGAATATACAACTCCAAATAGGCCAAAATTTTACAGGCGGTTAGGAGACATCTGAGGCTCCATTTTATTCTTCTATGGCCCACTCTGATTCGGCCATCTAGAGGGTCATATAAGTGCGTCTGTTCGGTGCATGAAAGCTGGATGCCTTTTCGGGTCAAGGGTGGAAAAGTCTTCTTTCCACAAACTTTCCACCACCCTAGGCCTACCATAATCAAGTTGGATGCTTTTTACTGTTGTATACTTGACTCAAGGCTTCCAAAATTCCTATTTAAGGTAGTGGTGGTGGAGGAGTTGAGAATCTTTGAGCTTGTTTTCATCTTAATGTTATGCTGCCAATTTCTCTTTGTAATGTTCTTCCTTCACATGTAAGTTGTTTTAATTCATCCTTGTTTCTTAATAAAAGTTCTTCTTCTCTTATTATTATGTTCTTCTACTTATCACTTTGATACCATTGGTTCAAGGTGTGAACTTGTTCATACCAAACCTTGTGAGATTATCACACAATGGTGGAGTGATTGTTATTTTATTGCGTTTTTTTACTTCTCCATTTCCTCCCTCATGAGTCTACTTTCCGCTTCCATTGAAACCATAGAATCAATGGAGGGCTAACCCACTTATGGGTTGATCCAAGGGAGTATCAAGGGGTTGGATTGGATGTTATTTATCACCTCATTAATGTATAATCACTTCTTTAATTGTGATTTTTATTTGATGATTTTTAAACTCCATCGTCCTTGTTGAATTTAAAGCCACACACTTCAAGTGCTAATACGAACATTTACCTTGAAGTGCTCAAAACTTTGATCCTTCAAGTGTATAGGTGATTAGTATTAAAGGGTGTAGGTATTAAACCAGTAAGTGATGATGTTGTTTTATCTCCTTGAATGAACTCATCTCAAATTTAAGAAATTGAAATCATTAAAAAGAAAATACGTCCAATCCACCCCGAGCGATAACCTAGGATCAACTCATTCTTTTAAATTGAATTCACTTAAATATGTTAGTTATCCTTTAAAACCATATAAAATCAACCCAAGTTGGCCACTTCATAGCCAAAAAAAGTCCATAGATTTTACGTGTCTATAGGTTTCTTCTTAGGTCTCTTAGGATTCGATAACCCAAGCTAAACTACAAGGACCGTTCTACCTTCATATCTTGGGTAAATTTGAGCGAGAATCAAATTTTGGCGCCGTTTCCGGGGACCTAAGTAAGTTATCTTAGACACTATCATTCTTTTTTTTCATCCCACTTCTCTTATCTCATCCCTAATTTCATTCCTATGGAAAACCCTTTTGAACAAATCCAAACCTGGGGAACCTCTCCTTACTTTGATCACTCAACCCCATGTATGATTTACAATGACCATCCTAATTCTTACTTGTGGGATCATCAAAAACCTACTGAACCACAATGTTTTTACTCCTATGATCCACAAAACATTCCAAAATATAATGAGTTTCAATCCCCACAAATCCAATTTGAACATCCTCCTGTGCAATTCCGACAACATAGTTATCCTCCTAGAATAGACCATTTGTCTCAACCACTTATCCATCCTGATCCACATCCATTACTTGAAAAACTATGTCAACAAATGGAGATAATGAATTTTGAGGTTTCATCATTGAGGTTAGAACTACAAAGCATTAAAAATTGTGAGAACCCATCCCTACACAAACTATCCCTTCCATAACCTTATGTGAAGTGTCTAGTTTCCCACAAACCTCTCATGAATTTACTGAAGAAAAAACCTTTGGATATGGGGAAGATGAAGAGGATCAAGGAATTGTTTATGGGTCTTTAAATCAAGAGGAAAGTGACTTTTTGGATTCAAAAGAGGATAATTTGACATCATGGATTGAGTCTCATGAATATAACTCTGTTGATGATTTTTCAAAAACACCAATCATTGAACCATTAAGAGAAATCACAATCTTTGAGTCCATACCCATTTCTGACACCGATATTTTCAATTTTGTGGTTGAATCTTCTATTCCAAAGGAACCAATTCTATTGATAAATTTTGAAAATAAAATTGAGATCGATCCAAATTCCCAACCTATGTCTAAAAATGTTAGTCTGCCTGAACTCGAACATGTGCCCTTTCCATCCTTCCTCAAATTTTCATTCATTGAGGATATCCAAAACCATCATGTTTTCATTGTTTCTTCTCTTGATATAAATAAAATTGGAATGACCCTTGATGTATTAGGCAAGAATAGAGAAGCAACTAGATCCACCATTTCTGATATTCCTTGGATTTACCAACTCATTTTAGAACATAGGTTTGTTAATGAAACAAATTATAAACATGTAATCAATCTAAACCTAGTTGAATTTGTGAAACATGTGGTCCTTAAAATTTTTAAAGTTGGTATTGGGTAAGTTGGGAGGTTCATGTCGAGCTAACGACATTAAACAAAGCGCTGCATGGGAGGCAACCCATGGTTTTCAAGTTTCCAATAATTTTGTTGTTGCAATAAACTTTATATTTTAAATAGGAATAATGAATCATTTTGATATTTAAAAATAAAAAAATAGATTGTTGACCTGTTCTTCTATTATGTGTATGGATGGGTATGAAAGGGGAGCACCATATTCATCCGTGTCACGTGGTGTGATCCTTGAGTAATGCCTTACCCAGAAACTTAAAAAGAAGACAATGTATCATCGGTTTATTTTATTTTATATATATACTTATATTTTACTTATATATATATATACTCTTTTATTTTGTTTTTTTGTTTTCATTTTTCCACTAGGGAACTCTCCAAGCGACATGGATATCAAAGGACTAAATTGGAGCAGCAAGAACTTCAAACTTCAACCACTAGGTGACTTCATTCCATGACCCTCATTTTCAATTTCCTTTTTGAACATTCATTCTCTACCTCTACCCCCTTTTAAATTTTCTTTTTTTTAAACATCGGGGACAGTGTTGTTTTAAGTTTGGGGGGAGATAAAATAAAAAATGATTTTATTTAAAAAAATGAATGATTTGAAAAAAAAATTGTAAATAGAAGGAAAAATTACTTTAACTTTGAACATGGTGATACACATTGCACACTTTGAAACTGAATATCAAATAATTTAGCATACCCTGATTCTGATTTTAATCCTTGTATAATTTCATGAGCATAGATTTTGGAAAGTGTGGCTGTCTAATATGATATTTCATCGTTTATATTTTCATCCAAATAAAAAAAAGATCACAATGCACATCCTTTGGATAGTGAGGTATTAGTTTAGTTCATGGGGTCCCCCAAATAAATAGCATAGGTTTGGTGATCATTTTAGTTTAATATGAGTATTCAAAAAAAAATTTAAAAAAAAATTTGCGCGTAGAGCAATGAAATGACCTAATGTGTGGCTTTCGACACTTGGGGATCATGACTCCATAGTTGTCTGGCCCAGAGTTAGTAATTTTATCTCTATTTTTGGTAATTTGAATTTGTTTTTGACTGAGTTAACTCGAGATGATGCCCGAGTATGTGGGCTTCACTTGGTGCCCTAAGGTCTTTGAGCCTGGGAGTCATCGGCAAAGTCTCGCTACAGGGGTTGACTCTTTTGAGTGCAACTTAAATTACCATGGCAAAATTGCAAAAACAAAAAAAAAACAAAAAAAATTATACAAAAAAAATGAATACTCATCTTAATATTGAAATGTGATTCCACCTAGCGCTTCTGTAATTTTCCCCTTGAATAAAGATGAACCCCCATGTCTATTGTGATGCACAACACATCCTCATACTTAATTGATATTGGATGAAATATGACAATGAATTTGAACAAAGGAATGAGCTTGAGATTTGGATCTGTTTATGAAACTATCTTGTATTAAAATATTTTGATGGGTTTCATGATTGTTTGGTATAAGGGTTTCTGGTGATCATTGTGTATTAAAATGTTTTTGGAAAAGGGAATTCAAATTTCATATTGTTGAGATATATTTTGCTCGGGACTAGCAAAACTCAAGTTGGGGGTGTGATTAGCCACTAAATGAGGTTAATATTCATTGTTAATATACATAATATTCATGTTCTTTATTATTCATAAACACCATTTTAGTGCATTTTACACTTTGAACATCATTTCACATTATGATTGTAATACCTTCTTAAAATGCACTATTATGTGGTATATTTTTGAGCATCATTTTAAGTACCCAATGATTCATTTGATTATACATATTTTAATTTGATATTTTTGGAAATTGATCTAAACTCCAATATGAACATGTTTCATTTAGGGATCAATGGAGAATTCATGGAAGAAGATGGAGATATTTTGTGATGAAAGGAAGCAATTCTAGAGAAGGCAGATTGGACACCAGACCACTGATGAGACTGTGTGGCCCAACATAAAGTCCCAATTAATCCCACATTTTGTGGGATGCTAGAAGACATGTATAGGAACAAATCACTCTTAAGGAGCTAATGCTAATTCGGCCTCTATGGTGGTCATTAAGGCGGCCCAAGTTAGAGATACAATTCTGGGCCAGATTCTGCATCCCAGAAAAACAGCCCACTAATCTGATTATATCTTCGAATATACAACTTCAAATGGGCCCAAATTTTACAGGAAGTTAGGAGATATCTGGGGCTCCATTTTATTCTTCTATGGCCCACTCTAATTCGGCCATCTAGAAGGTCATATAAGCGCGTCTGTTCGGTGCATGAAAGATGGATGTCTTTTCGGGTCAAGGGTGGAAAAGTCTTCTTTCCACAAACTTTCCACCACCCTAGGCCTACCATAATCAAGTGGGATGCTTTGTACTGTTGGAGGATCGACTCAAGGCTTCCAAAATGCCTATTTAAGGCAGTGGTGGTGGAGGAGTTGAGAATCTTTGAGCTTGTTTTCATCTTAATGTTATGCTGCCAATTTCTCTTTGTAATGTTCTTCTTTCACATGTAAGTTGTTTTAATTCATCCTTGTTTCTTAATAAAAGTTCTTCTTCTCTTATTATTCTGTTCTTCTACTTATCACTTTGATACCGTTGGTTCAAGGTGTGAACTTGTTCATACCAAACCTTGTGAGATTATCACTCAACGGTGGAGTGATTGTTATTTTATTGCGTTTTTTTTACTTCTCCATTTCCTCCCTCATGAGTCTACTTTCCGCTTCCATTGAAACCATAGAATCAATGGAGGTTTAACCCACTTATGGGTTGATCCAAGGGAGTAGCAAGGGGCTGTATTAGATGTTATTTATCACCTCATTAATGTATAATCACTTCTTTAATTGAGATTTTTATTTGATGATTTTTAAACTCCATCGTCCTTGTTGAATTTAAGGTCACACACTTCAAGTGCTAATACGAACATTTACCTTGAAGTGCTCAAAACTTTGATCCTTCAAGTGTATAGGTGATTAGTATTAAAGAGTGTAGGCATTAAACCAGTAAGTGATGATGTTCTTTTATCTCCTTGAATGAACCCATCTCAAATTTAAGAAATTGAAATCATTAAAAAGAAAATACGTCCAATCCACCCCGAGCGATAACCTATGATCAACTCATTCTTTTAAATTGAATTCACTTAAATCTGTTAGTTATCCTTTAAAATCATATAAAATCAACCCAAGTTGGCCACTTCATAGCCAAAAAAAGTCCATAGAATGTACGTGTCTATAGGTTTCTTCTTAGGTGTCTGAGGATTCGATAACCCAAGCTAAACTACAAGGACCGTTCTAACTTCATATCTTGGGTAAATTTGAGCGAGAATCAGGATGATTTCTTTTAATTAATTTATTTAAATTAAATTTGATGGGCTGTGAGCTTTCTCGTTATTAATATGTAGGGCTTGCGTGCCCAATGTTTCTTTTATGTAAAACCCATTTTTACCCCTCACCTGCATGTGAGTTAAAAAAGAGCACATGTAATGGATGGAACTCCCAAGATAGTAGAGGCGGTTCAAGCTGGAGTCGAGACGAAACCAATCCCAAGAAATACAGAGGTGGACAGGTAGAAAGTTGTAAACACGAACCCAAAAAGTTCAAGATGTTTCTCCCCTAGGTCAGAGTTAGTTTATCAACCGCTAGATAAACTAACCATTAGAAAATCTCATGATCATTCTCTTTATTTCTGTCAGTTGTATGGTTTATCATTATGGATGTGTTGTCACGATCACATAATTAATGAATTAAACAAGAATGCAAGATATAACTAAAATAAACCAAACTTATGCGTAAATATTATCAAGACATGGTTAATCACTTAAGTAAGTTCCAATTAATATTAACAAGCATGTGATAATGATAATAAGCAATTCACGCATGAGAGATAAAAACCCCTCAAATAAAATATTAAGTCAGACCAAACCTTTTGTTACTTGATTAAGGACAAAACTCAATAAAACTATGTGTTTGACCAACCCTTATTGGGACAATTACTTTTATATAGGAATCCCTTATGAAAGGTTTCGGGTTGACTTAACCATATTACATCAAGAGGGCTATCACTTGCTAGACTTGGTGTAATATTGGAGGCAAGAGTTAAGGAAATCCAAAGTCATGATTTCAGGATTGGGGAGTCCACTCAATAAATCAAGGAGCTGCAAGCCCGCAGTTAGCAAAGACCTGCCTACCTAAATACCTTCTAATAGTTTGACCAACCCTTGTTGGGGTTATGCGAAGGGGAATATGAATCATTGCCACTAGAATGTCATGAAAACTGGACATTCTGAGTTCAATGGTGAGGGCCATTGAGACTTAATAAAATAGTGAGAGACTTAATAAAATTTATTATTTCTCATAAAATGTAATCAAGAAAGTACTAATGATCTGCTCTTTTAATTGTAGAATAAAAATGATAAGCTCGTCAACCACACTATCCCTGCGATCAATTCTGGATAAAGACAACATTCTCACTGGCAGTAAATTCTAGGAATGGTTTAGACGCATTCAGGTTATTCTACACCATGAACGGAAGTCTTACGTGCTGGAGTCAGCATTACCTAATCTGCCTGCCAAAGAGGTGAGTGATGAGGATTTCCTGGTCTATGAGAAACATATGAACGACGCGGTTGATGTTCAATGTTTGATGCTATCATCAATGTATAGTGAGCTCATGGAGTCTCATAAAAACATGTATGCTTATAGTATGCTCGAGCACCTCCGTGGTCTTTACCAGGAGAGAACAAGACAAGAAAGGTTTTAAATCTCTAAGGTACTTTTTTAGAGTAAGCTTGGAGAAGGTTCCCCAGCTGGGTCTCATGTAGTCAAGCTCATTGGCTACATTGAGCGCTTGGAGGTTCTAGGGTTTAAACTCCTCCGAAGAACTGAGCACTGATCTCATTCTCGCATCACTCCCTCAGAGCTTCTCTAACTTTGTTGTCAATTTCAATATGAACAACATTGAGAAGCCTCTATTTGATCTTCTTATCCTCATTCACCAAGTGGATAAAGATATGAAGCGCGAAAAGCCATATATCCTTATGGTGAATAAGAGGAAAGGGAAGACGAAGTGCTTTAAGCCCAAAACTTCTTCACGGTCTTCCAAGAAAAGGAAGATCAAATGGGAGGCAAGGGAACAAGAGACTGTTTGTTTCGCATGTGGAAAGAAGGGCCACTGGAAAAAGAACTGCACTCAACCTAAGAATTAAGGGGAAACTTCAAGTGCGTTTGTTATCAAATGAAATATATCTGTTTCTACAAATTGGGTATTAGATACAACTTGTGGTGCTCACATATGTATCCAAATACATGAACCAAATAGATTCAGGAATATTGACCGAGGGGAGGTAGATCTACGAGTAGCCAACGAAGCCAAGTTTGTTGTTGTAGCTGTTGGGGACTACCACATCACGTTTCCAACTGGGATGAACTTGGTGTTAAAGAGTTGTTATTATGTGTCGTCTATTACTAAAAACATTATTTCTGTATCTAGATTAGATACAAATGGATTTGTTTTCAAGTTTGAAAATTAATGTTGCTTCTTTTACAAAGATAGGATTTGTTTTGGTAGGACACATTTATACAACAATCATTACATGTTGGATTACAAAAACCAAGTGATGACAATCGATAACAAATATATTTCACATGACTCATACCAGACCCAACTTTGGCATCACCGGCTAGGTCATGTAAATGAGAAATGCTTGAAAAAGTTACACCAAGATGGATATTTAGATTCTTTCGAACTAAAACCACTTGGCGTATGTTATGCATGTTTACAAGGAAAAATGACCAAAGGCCCATTTAGTGGGAAATGTGAAAGGGCTAAAGAACTTTTTGAATTGGTTCATACCGATGTGTGTAGACCATTTCCAGTTAAAGCAAGGGAAGGGTACTCATACTTCATAACTTTTACTGATGATTTTAGTAGATATGGATATATCTATTTAATGAGGTATAAGTCGATTTTTTTTGATAAGTTCAAAGAATACAAGAATGAAGTTGAGAACCTGTTTGGTAAGAAGATTAAGAAACTCTGTTCAAACTGTGGTGGAGAATATCTTAATCAAGACTTCATTGATTACTTACAGGAGTTTGAGATCTTATCCCAACTCACTCCTCCTTACACGCTCCAGTGGAATGGTGTGAGCGAAAGGAGGAACCACACCCTGTTGAACATGGTGAGATCAATGATGAGTCATGCGAGTCTTCCATTATCCTTTTGGGGATATGTGTTACAAACAGTGGCACACATACTAAACCAAGTACCAATTAAATCGATAAATGGTATTTCATATGAGTTCTGGAGTGGAAAGAAAACCATGTTATCGAATTTACATGTTTAGGGAAGCAATGTGTTTGTTACGACCTCTTTAGGTAACAAACTTGCACCCCGAGGCACAAATTGTACCTTTATAGGATACTTTAAGGAAACAAGGGGATATTATCGATACAACCCCTCAGACAAAAAGGTTATAGTGGCAAGACATGCCATATTCCTTGAGGGAGCACATCTCCAATAGATATAGTGAGAGTGAGATAAACTTTGATGAAGTTGAGGCTCAAGATACACAAGAGTTGGTACATGAACAGATTCCACAAAGCCCCGTCGAAGAAAGAACTGTTCCAGAGACACAAGAGATGCGTAGGAGTACAAGAGAGGTTAATGAACCAGAACGGTACGATTTTCTAGTTATCGAGGATGGTGATTCATTATTAGTTGATAATAATGATCCTCTAACCTACAAGGAAGCAGGAAGTGGCACAGATGTTGCCAAGTGGCAAAAATCCCAGAATTCTGAAATAGATTCCATGTACCAAAACCAAGTCTGGATTTTGGTAGATCCTCCAGTTGATGTAAATCCTGTTGGTTGCAAATGGGTATTCAAGAAGAAACTGGACATGGAAGGACAAGTCAACACTTATAAGGCACGACTGATTGCAAAAGGGTTCAAACAACGTCAAGGCATTGACTACGAAGAAATCTTTTCACCAGTTGCAATGCTGAAATCCATCAGAATTCTATTGTCCATTGCCGCTTACCATGACTATGAGATTTGACAAATAGATATCAAAACAAACTTCCTTAACGATAACCTTCAGGAAGATGTCTACATGACACAACCTAAAGGGTTTATGACTCTAAAGGATGCCAATAAGGTATGCAAGTTGCAGAAATCCATTTATGAATTAAAGAAAATATCCAGATTATAGAACATTCGTTTTGATGAAGCTATAAAGAAATTTAGTTTTATCAAGAACGAATGTGAACCTTGTGTCTACGAACAATTTAGTGGGAGTGGAGTTGTTTTCCTAATAGTATATGTTGATGACATATTACTTATTGGAAATGAGATACTAGTCTTACAATCTGTTAAGGTATGGTTGAATCAATGCTTATCCATGAAGGACTTGGGCAAGATAACATATATTCTTGGGATCAAGATCCATCGTGATAGATCCAAGAGATTGTTGGGCCTAAGTCAAAGTACATACATTGATAAGATACTGAAGAGATTCGGTATGGAACAATCCAAGAGGGGATTGTTGCCAACATCATATGACATTCATCTTTCCAAAAAAATGTGTCCTCAGACACATGAGAAAAGAAAGATAATGGCAAGGACTCCATACACATCAGCAATTGGGTCAGTCATGTATGTCATGCTATGTACTAGGCTGGATGTCGCCTATGCATTGAGTGCGATAGGCAAATATCAAGCTGACCTATGTGACCACCATTAGATGGCAGTCAAGAGTATCCTAAAGTATCTGAGGGGTACTAAGGATATGTTCCTGGTTTATGGAGTATATGAAGAACTAGTCATCAGAGGATATGTAGATGCTAGTTTCCAGACTGATCAAGATGACATGAAGTCGCAAATAGGGTACATCTTCACTTTGAATGGAGATGCAGTGAGCTGGAAGAGCTCAAAGCAGAATGTGGTCGCAGATTCTACAGCAGATTCTGAGTATATCGCAACTTATGAGGTAGCTAAAGAAGTAGTTTGGATGCGAAACTTCGTCCAGGAGCTAGATGTGATACCTAGCAGTAAAGATCCTATCACACTGTACTGTGATAATAATGCAGCGGTGGATCTCGCAAAAGAGCCAAGGTCACATCAGCGGATGAAACACATACTTCAGAAGTATCATTTCTTGAGGGATTTTTCTTAGAGAGCTGAAGTTGCAGTGAACAATATTTCCACGAAAGACAATGTGGCAGACCCCTTGACTAAAACCTTGACTCAGCAGAAACATGATCACCATGTGAGGTCTAACGAACTGAAAGTCGTAGGTAGTTGTCTCTAGTCCCAGTTGGAGTTTGTAAGAGTTGGTGTCATAAAACAAACTAGTTGTACTTTGATTAAATGGACATTTAATGTATTTAAATATTAAACATCTTATTACATATTGTTCATTGTTCTGCATGACTATGATGTAATAATGTCATAGAGTATTTGTTGCATTGATAAGGTCATGACAGTTCCTCGCTATGATGAGAACCTTGAAATTCTATAACAATATTCTTAAATATAGTTCTATGGTTAGATGATATACTATGATGAGACACATAACATGCAGACCGTCAGGTGTGAGTACTCGTAAGAAGATGAGACTTCCTCTCATAAAGTTCGCACTTGGTAATCTCCAAGATAGGAGATTATGAGAATAGACCTGCCAGTAGGAATTCCACATGTTTTGGTGTCATCAGATATTTCTATCTGCGAGCGTGTGTAGTGATCCTTAGACTTTAAGATTATCATTAATACGTGTCACGACACACGCACTTTGATTTACTGACGAAAATCGTCATGCAGACAGTTGGCGGGAAGTAGGGTACGTTGGGTGTGTCACAAGTGGCATGTTATTAATGGATAAGTCAAGGAAGGATTTGTCCCTTCCATTTATGGAAGTTAATATCTCAGCCCTTTGATTGAAATAGAACCGTCGCGTGAAATTCTATGGCCATTATGTAACGATGAGATTATTTTAGGTAGTTAAAGAACGACGTATCAAGAATAAAAGTTGATGAGACTATCATGAAGTCTGCTTGATGAGATATTGCAACAAAGAGATTATATTACATAGTGAGCGTTCGTATGTGGATGTCGTTGTTGTGATTTTAAGTTTTTTCTCTTGGGTGCCTTAACCCATTGCTAGACAGTACTCTTGGACTTTAGGCATGTCCGCCTAATGCCAACGAGAAAGAATCCTAGAGGGTCACACACTAAGTGTTTCTAGTGGTCTGAGTTAAATTCTATTTTAATTTAATTAATAAATATTATTTTTAAGACAACGAAATAATTTTATTCAAGTTAAAATAATTGCATAAATTAAATAAATATTTATTTACCGGATTATGGGTAAAATATATTTATTTATTTTATTGAGCATTTAATAAATATTTATTTACTAGTTTTTAGGTAAAATATTTATTTAAGAGAATAATTTATTTATTTATTTATTCGGGTGTTCAATAAATAGAAGTAGAGTTCAAGCGGACCAAGGCCGATCCGATAGTAAAATAATTATTCGAAATACGATAAATAATTATTTAACTAGTTGACATAAATTAAAATAACGCTGCTATTATTTTGTGATGTGAAATTTTATTTATAATTCTGTTTTGCGCAAGTTGGCGCACCATAAATAATGACGTGATATTATTATTAATAGCATGAGTTTTCTCTAAGGTTATGAATGTATTTAATTGATGTTAAGAAATTAAATATTGTAACCAAAGCCCTATGTCAATAAATAGACACATACGTCTATTGTGCCATGTATCGAACCACACACCTGGTGAATTAAGAATTATTGAGCTAAAAAATTTCTATCTCAAATCCTATTCCTGTCCATCTAAAAAATGAGAGACGTTCTTCAAGGCCGAAGAACAAACGATCAAGAACGACTGACACAAGACACTCGCTTCACCGCGCTAGCACCCAGAGAATGAGCGGTGTCAATCGGAGGTCATCGGAGCACGCGTGGATCACCGCTAGAGGGATTCTAGTTTGGATCCTTACAAGCACAACAAGATAATCCGGAAGGGTCATTCCGGACGATCAACATCATCAATGAAGAAAATACAAAAAATCCACGTATTATTTTCTTTATGAAATTAATTAAATTAATTATAAACATGATGTGCAAGATCCTCTCTAAAGGTTTTGAGGCTCTTCGTTCTTTATCTAAATCTTTGATTCTATTCTGTGGAGACTGACGTTCATCGTCGTATTGATTCCAAAATAATCATTGATCATGGTAAAAATCAAAGTTGGGTGCTGGTCCAACCACACTTTCACTGCGCCCGAAACCTTCAACGTCATCTTGGAGGCTGGAGTTACAGTGGATCCAGCGAAGATAGAGACAATATTTGCTTGGGAGCTACCTAGGAGCGTGACTGAGGTGCAAAGTTTCTTGGGGTTGGATGGATACTACTGGAGGTTCGTGCCTGATTTTCCAGAGTAGCGACACCTTTATCAGCCCTGACATGGAAGGGACAACCCTTCGTGTGGATGGAGAAGTGTCAACAGAGTTTCTAGGAGCTGGGGCGAAGATTGACGAGTGCCTCTATCTTGAGACTACCAGAAGGGGGCGTTGGGTATGTAGTCTTCTACAACACATTAGGGACCAGACTGGGTTATGTCCAGATGTAGGAGCGAGCAGTGATCGCCTACGGCTCACGAGAGTTGAGGTAGCATAAGCAGAACTACATGACCCATGACTTGGAGTTAGCAGCGATGGTCTTTGCATTGAAGATGTGGCAGCACTACTTGATGGGTGAACGATTTACCGTTTACTCCAACCATAAGAGTCTCAGGTATATCTTTTCACAGAAGGACCTGAACAACAATGATGAATATAGTTCCTCCAAGGATTATGACTTTGAAATAGTCTATACTCCTAGGAAGGGGAACGTGGTGGCTGACGCGCTCAGCAGGAGGTCCGGTTTTGCAGTTGCTAAGTGGGGCGGCGAAGCAGCTAGCCGCAATGCAGATATCCTTTGCAGATAATGATGTGACAACTTACCTTCAGTCGATGACTGTCACTCCTCCACTCTTACAACGAGTCAGGGAGGCACAACTTGTGGATATTGACTACGAGGCCCGACGTGCTTAGTTATCCTCAGGACATGCTCCTGATGGATTTTCTATAGGTGGGTAGCACACTATTCTTTTCATAGGACGCACTGTAGTACCAGTGACGTTGCGGGAGGAGGTGTTGAGGGAGTTCCATACATCCCCTTTAGCGGTACATCCTAGTGTGACAAAAATGTACCAGGACCTCTGACATCAGTACTAGTGGCCAGGGATGAAGAAAGTGGTGGCAGAATTCATTTCACGGTGCGTCACTAGCCAGCAAGTGAAGGTCGAGCATTGGGTTCTAGCAGGCTTGACCCATCCACTTGAGGTACTGGAGTGAAAATGGGACGACATCTCGATGGATTTCGTGATAGGATTACCACGCATATCCAGGGGCCATGATTCTATCTGGGTGATCGCTGACCGACTCACCAAGTCGGATTACTTCCTACCCATCTGGGAGTAGGGATCATTAAAGGGTTTGATATGCCTCTACGTCCAGGAGATAGTGCGGTTACACGGGGTGCTTTCGGCGACTGTCTTAGACCGTGACGCTCGTTTTACATCCCGATTGTGGAAGGAATTGCAGGAGGTGTTCGGGACTCAGTTGCGCTTGAGCACCTCCTTTCACCTTTGATGGTCAGACAGAGTGGACCATACAGACCCTGGAGGACATGCTTCGTGCTTGTGTCCTTGATTTTGGTCGCAACTGAGAGGACCACCTACCACTGGTGGAGTTTGCATATAACAATAGTTATCATTCCACCATTTGCATGACACTGTTTGAGGCCTTGTATGGACGACCATACAGATCACCTCTATGCTGGACAAACCCAGAGGAGTTAGCACTCATGGGTCCAGAGTTGGTACGGGCTACCACTGAGAAGGTACAAATCATCCGAGAGCAGATGAGGACTGCAAAGAGCAGACATAAATCGTATGCTGACAGGAGATGGAGACCCTTGGAGTTCGAGCAGGGAGACCATGTTTTCCTTCGGGTCTCACCCCGACGGGGATTGCAGAGATTTGGCCGGGGCGACAAGTTATCTTCGAGGTTTATCGTACCTTTTCAGATTTTTAGTAGAGTTGGCGAGGTGGCGTACCGCCTAACTCTTTCCCCACAGATGCACCAGGTAGGGGTGTTCAGACCCGACCTAACCTAATGGGTTCGACTCGACCTGATCGGGTTAGGCCGGGTTGGGTCGGTTTATGGAAAAAATGTTCGAGTTGGGCTTGTATTGGGTTGACCTATGGATGGGTTGGGTCAGGTCTCGAGTTTGCTACATATCGACCCAACCCGACCCGTTGACCCGAAGGTGTATGAAAAAAAACCCTACCTGGCATCGCGACCCGGCTTGGCCACCCTAATTCTCTCCCTCCCTCGCACTCGCCCGCCTCTTCCTCCCCCCTCTCCTCCCCCTCCCCGACCTTCCCTCGTGGGGACTGGTTGGATTCCCTTCTCCTCCTCCTCCTCTCCTCGTTCGCCTCCTCCCCTCCCCTAATAGATTCTCCTCCTCCTCTACTCCTCCCCCCTGACCCCGACCTTCCCTCACGCATGGATAAACCCTACTCCCCTTCATCCTTCCCTCGTCACCAGTGACTAACATTTTCCCTCCTACTCTACTCCCTTCCTCCTCCTCTCCCCACTCGCCTCCTCCTCGAACGGATAGATTCCCTTGCAATCAATCAGGAGAAATTTCTCCTGTTGGCTCACTCCTCCCTGGCATATCGTGCGTTCTGTCTGGTGGCACTGGTGCTAAGTAGTTTTTTAATCATGTTCTTCAAATTATCTTCCTCTGGTAATTTCTTCATGCACCTATGTGAGTCGGATCAGAGTGCATGTGTGCAAATTTCAAGAAGGTGGTGAAAGTTTCTCGTTTTAGTTGTATGAACAGTAGGTATACTTGGGTGATTTTGTTTGATTTCCATTTCCCCTACAAGTGATTTTTAACTCCAGTTAAGGTAAAACTTCTAGTTAGTAGTTATCAACTCTAGTCTAGGAAGGATATGTTCTTTTCTTCCTGCTTGTCCACCTATCTTCCATTTTCACATAGCCATTTCTGTATACTGATTTTGTTAAACATTCAACCAAGAATACGAGTAATCCAAACTTATCCCTATGGTTTGACCTGGTTACTCACCAAATTATTTGTTGTGGCGACTCTGTCCACTTATAGGGGAATGTTTTTTTTCACTACAACACGTTTACACAATGAAATTTAGTGCCATTGCCAAGGACATTGTTAGGAACGTGGGCTAGATGAGGTTGTGTAAGGGGGGTATTTACTGTCAGGGGCAGTATAGTAATTCTGTAGTTGGTCTATTCTAGCCAACTGTAGTAGATAGTGGCTAGGTTGGTAGGTTAATAAATGGGGCTAGCTGGTGTAGTGGTGCAAGCTGGTGTAGCAGGGGGGAGGGGGAGGGGTTGGTTGGTGCAGGGCAGGGGGTAGGGGGAGGGGCTGGTTGGTGCAGGGCAGGGGGGAGGGGGAGGGGCTGGTGCAAGGGCAGGGGGTAGGGGGAGGGGCTGGTGTAGTAGTGCAAGGGTAGAGGGAGGGGGAGGGGCTGGTGCAGCAGGGCAAGTGGGAGGGGGGGTAGGGGGTTGGTGGGGGTGCAATGCAGGGGGGAAGGGGAGGGGCTGGTGCAAGGGAAGGGGGGAGGGGAGGGGCTGAATGGTATAGGGTAGGGGGGAGGGGAGGGGCTGGATGGTATAGGGTAAGGGTAGGGGAGGGGCCAATGTAGGGGGGAGGGGGAGGGGGAGGGGTTGGTGCAACAGGGGGTATCAGGCTGGTGGGGGGAGGGGGAGGGGCTGGTGCAGCAGGGGGTAGGGGTTGGTGGGGGGGGATGGGAGGGGCTAGTGAAGAGGGGGGGGGGGGGTAGGGGTTGGTGGGGGGGAGGGGATGGTGCATGGAGGAGGGGGAGGGTCTGGGGACGGGCAGGGGGAGGGCTGGTGCAACATGGGGTTGGGTGAGGGGCGGGTGCACGAGCGGGGGGGGGGGGGTGCAACAAGGCTGGGGGGAGGGGGAGGGGCTGGTGGGGGTGCAGTGCAGGGGGAGGGGGAGGGGCTGGTGCGAGGGGAGGGGGGATGGTGTAGAGGGTAGGGGGGCTGGTTGGGGGGAGCCTAGTCCAGGGGGCAGGGGGGATTGTGTAGGGGGGAGTGGGAGGGGGTGGTATGGGTGGGTGGGGGCTAGGTATGGGGGGTTGGGTCCGGGTCCATCGGGTTAGGTAGGGTTGGGTCGGGGTCAGGTCGGGTCAGGTCGGGTCGGGTTTACACATAGAACTCGACCTGAACTGACCTGACCTACAATTGGTTGGGTTGGGTTGGGTCCTTCGGCCATGCGTCAGGTAACCCGACTCCAACGGGTTAGGTTGGGTCAGGTCTGCTCATGAAGCATATGACCCAACTCGACTCGACCCGAGATTTTTTGGTCGGGTTGGGTCCCAAAACATCCTTGAACTGACCCAACCTAACCCATGAACACCCCTAGCACCGGGTGCATGATGTTTTTCACGTGTCGCAGCTGAGTAGATACGTGCATGATCCATTGCACGTCATCGACTGGGGCGAGCTGGACATTGACAATGAGGCGACGTTTGCAGAGTGGAGATAGAGGATCGACAGGAGCGATTTCTTTGTGGATGAGAGTAGAAGGCTCAGATTCGTGCTCAGTACCCTCATTTGTTTGTTTAGCCTTGTTTTGACTTACAAGGATGTGAATCCCAAAATGGGGGAGTAATGTAATGTCTCGGAATTTCCGTGTAATTTTTTTTTTAATTATATAGAATTATTTTGAGGCCAGATGTTTTGACAACACTCAATTCCGAGTCCTGGTGAGCCCGAAATAGAATTTTGAATTTTTTTAAGTTCATTTAAGTAAACGTGCAAGCGGATTTTTATAACTTTTAAATCGGTACTCAGATTAAAAATCTGAAGGCACCGTTGAGCTTGGAACGCTGAGATTCGCCTAGAAATGACTTAACTTCGATCGGTAAGGGTCGACCGGAAAAGTTAGTTTTTGGACTTTTTGGAAAAAAATAAAATAACTTGTAAAAATATTTTATTTTGTTTTATGAAATCGTTGAGCGGCGGACGACGACACTGTGGTGAGACGACGAGGTGCATTAAATAAAGCTCATTAATGGATCGTTTTTGTGCAGTGTAACGACACATTAATTGAGGCATAACAGATACGCTGTTTCATAAATGAAGCAGCGTAACGACACGCCGTCGCAACGTAAAAAAAATGTTGCGATGTGTTTTATTTTAATGGGTTAACATGTTGGAGAGTTTTGAATCAAAGGGTGAAATTTTTCTAACGAACTGACAATGAGAACTCTCTCCAACGACGAACGACGAACGCCAACAGATCGTTAACGACTTCGACACGTCTTGAAGAATGAGACTGGTGAGTAACGAACGCCTTCGACCTCTTGAATCTTCACGGGCGGACCACTTCAATGTCGAACTGATTCGAGGTAGAGGTTTAATTGTTTTTAAGTTTTCCCTGTTCTTATTCTAAAACAATGAACGTAGATCAACCCACGAACATGTTGATCCGTGGATCGTGTGTTCTTGCGGGAGGGTGTTTTCCTTGGGGTTTTTGCATCGGGATTGATGATTATCTGATAGAACTGTGATCCCAAGCCTCTCCTATTTTTAAACTTCTAACGCAGAGGGTGTGGACTGACACAAACAAGACCCGAGCCCCTCCGCTTGTGCGTTCTTTGTGGCCGCATCCTCAAAATGGCGGCAAGGAGGATCCGAGGCCATTCAAGGGAAGAGAGCATCCCCCGTAGGCCATAGGCGCAAGCGGCGCAAAGAACGGACCATCGGAGCGGACCCGGTGGTCTGTGGAAGAACCCACCGGTGCGCCGACACCAGCAGTGGCCGCGGGTGGGGGCGGTGTGTCGGAAGAGCATCGTGGCCGGCCCGAGTCGCGGTGGGTGGACGCGGCCACCCAGCCGCGTCGGTGCACCACGGACATGGCACTGCGCTGTGTCCCACGCGGAAAAGGTTGCGGTCGATTGTTCGGGGCAGATAAGGCAACCCCACAGACGACCCGCAAGGTGAGGGGGAGCCGGACATAGCTTCCATTGTGTCCCGGCCAGGCGGACCGCGAAAGACGCAGGCCGCCCCAGTGGGTCAGAACCGCCCCCTCAGGTCGAGCCAGACCCGCAGCCCAACGGGTCAGACCTAGGTTGGGTCGGGTCGGGTCGGGTTGGTCCGATCGGGTCGGACCAGACCCAGACCCAACCGACCCTATTTTGGAAAAACGTCAATATCTTTCAAACTAGGTGTCTGTTTGACGAGTCGTTTATGGCGTTGGAACCCTTGCGACGAGACGAATCTTTTGGCACACTCTATGGAGGATTTCATGGAAGTTGAAATTCAATGAATGACTTGAGGAGCGGTTCTTCCAGAATCAAGCGTACTACGTGTGGAAACCCTACGGTTGGCTGAGACCTAAAGACTGCTGACAAACGACCCTATGTGGATCAGGTACTATGGCCCAGTGGGAAGTGACTTCTATGTGACTCAGCATACCCACAGTGGGGAGCGGCTCTGTGTGACTCGACAGACCCACGATACTCGACCGGTAGAGTACCTCAGTATGACCAAGGTGGGAAGCAGCTTCTATGTGACCCGACATGCCCACAGTGGGGAGCAACTTCTGTGTGACCTGGCATACCCATGATACTCCTCAGGGATGAGTTCCACAATAGTCTAAGGTCAGTAGGAAGTGACTTCTGTGTGACCCGATAGACCCATTGTACTCATTGAGGAGGAGTTCTCCAACAACCCATGGTGTTCGATGACACGACTGATGGTCCTACTTTATATAATCTAGATTATACTTGGTGTGAGTTGCCTTGTTTCGTGGGTTTCTTTGTGGATTGCTTTGAGGTCTTTCCTTGTTTGTTGCGGTCCATACTGAGTTTTTGTTACTCACTCCTACATGGGCTTAGCTCGCACGTGTTGTGTCTGGTGCAGACGACCGTCGCCTTGACAGAGGACTTGGTGGCCTAGGACCCAGTGGTTCCCAGTGAGACCAGGCAGGTAGGGCGTACTTCTACAGCTTCCCGCAGCTACTCTACACTTACCCATCATGTGGGGTTTTTAGCAGACGACCTTTAGAGTTTTCTTGTACTTTCTTATTTTTAGTTCATCTTTTGTTGGGTTTGTATTTTGATCCATTTGACCCATAGTTTGTACTTTCACTCCGTGGTTGTTTAGTGGCATGCATGTTTACTTTTCCAGCTTTGGGATGTGGTTGTGTGTGCGTTTGTACAAGTACTCAGGAAAATGCATCTCATTTGCAGGTTGACGTCTTCGGTGCTAGCCGCCAACCCCTGGCTTTCAGGAGGCGGGCTTGTGGTATGTCACGACATGAGCCCCGGGGGACGGGTCGTGACAGACCATGAGCCATTGACGGACCAATGCATGTTTGATGCTTGTTTATTTATTTGTTTAATTATTTTAATGATGTTGTGTAATAATTAATTTAATAAATGATGATCTGCACATCGTCTAAGCATCATTAAATGTATAAGGGCCTACGTGTCCATTTGTAGAGTTGTATTTTGTACTCCTGAGTTTCCCTCGTCTACGAGCGAGTACTGTTGTATAATGACGAGATGAGTATGTGACGTACTTCGCACCGAGCTATGACGACACAACAGACATGAGTTTGATGCATTGGATAGGCAGGCGCTGCAACTCGAGCTGCAAGCGACACGACTCAAGGTATTACCCCTAGGGTTTAGGTTGATCCACTATTCACTCAATGGATCAAATTCTAGTATCGACTCATGATCACATCATCATTTTATTTTTGAATGATTTATTATTTTGTGGATGTGTGGTTTACACGTGATCATATAGAATAATAAACAAGCATGCACAGATAAAATGAGCATGTGACGCGATAAATTTTTCTACTTATTGCATAGTCAGTTGTGGGTGCGATCACATATAACATGATTATGAAATAAAAAATGATTTATTTCGCCACATAAAAATATAAAATCTCTTAAAGAAATATTAATTCGTAGTCGTCTTCCATCATTCGACTTTGAACAAAATCTGGTGTTCGGGGTGCGTTCCATGCCAAAGCTGAGGGTGCCTCTTACTACCAGAGAGTTCTTATGAGAGTGGTGGGTTGACTTAACTAAAGTGATAGTAAGGATTAACCAAAGCTAACTTGGTATCATTTTAGCAGAAAATGTTGAGTAAATCAAGTTATAATTTTATAAGCTGAGACTTCACTCAATAGATTAATGAACCACGAGTTAATGTGGTTGGTCAGTCAAATGCCTACCTTGAACCCTCCAAGTAGTGGTGTAGTCAAATCTTGTAGACTATGAGGAGAGGTTTAGAGATCTTTGCCACTAAAATACTCAAGCGACAGAGTATTCTGATTTTAGCACAGATAGTTCCTAGAATTCGATAAAATAGTGGGAGACATTTAATGATATAAATAATTTAATCAAAATATCTAAATCAGTAATCAAGATAAAAAGTACTAATCTGTTAGAGTTTTATTTTTGTAGAAAATGACTAGTTATACCCCAAGAAATACTACAATATATAATGGAAAAAGTAAATGTCCTCACTGACACAAATTTCCAAGTGTAGTACAAGCATTTGCGCACAATACTACGGTATGAGAAATTCAAGGTGCTAGCATCCCCAATACCTATTAAGTTTCCTCAAGAAGCGAGGGTGAGAAACATGATTACGTGAGACTCATGTGCTAAGCATATGACGATTATGTCATAATGCTATCACCAACATCTGATGATGGTTGCGATCACTAAATCAGGATAAAGGTGATGTAACATGATGTCTCATCTCCGAGAAGTTTGCAAGGATAATGTAACACCCCGAGCTTCCACGATACGCTTCTCATTCAATAATGCAATAGCTTGCATTGTACGCAAGTTCGAGTTCTAACACACCGTGATTAATCAAAGTAGCCGTTATGAATAGTAATAACCACTTTTTAAAATTATAGAAATTTTATATTTCAAAATGGACTTCATTTTTGTATTCCTAATATTGAAATTAGCCTATGTTGAATTTCTTGTAATTTTCTGAGAACTTCAAAATTTTTATGAATAGTGAAAAATACTTAAAACAACTTTTTTAATCAAAATAATTTATAGTGATAAGTTATACTATTGAGTGGTTTTAAAGTATAATTAAAATATATTTTTACCATTTTATCCAATGGTGGTCATTAGAATTAATTTCACTTTGAAATTGGATATAAACAATTGTCAATCTTTTGATATAAATTGTTTCTTAAAAACACGTTATTTGTTGTGACAGCGGGAATTAATTATAAAATTAATTAATGAAAATTATATGTTTGGAATTTCATAAAATAGACATCATTTTTGAATTCAGAATATCAATTATAGCTTAGGGTGAAATTTTGGCATTGTTCTGAAAAACTTCAATTTTTGATGAATAGTGAAACCACTAAGTGGTAGTTAAATAACTGATTTTTCGTTTAAATGAAATATTACCACTTCTGTGATTTGATTTTCAAAAATTCGACATACATGGTTGTCATTAAGAAGTAAAATGTGGTTCAATGAGATTAAAATAATTTTTTGGTGAATAGTAACTTTTAAGTTCTTAATCGCGATTAGAGATAATTAGTGTAGTTTAAGGTAAAAATAATGTTTTAATAATATGATATGAGTTTGACACTTGTCATGCTCCTATTGGATGAGTCATGACCGACCAAGACAATCCATGGGTCAACTTGGGGACCCCATTGAGCCACTTTAGTTGGAAAATGACATAAATACCTTTTATTTAATGTTAAAGTAAAAAATGACACAAACATGAAATATTTTACTAAAACAATTTTTACATGGGGTTATACAAGTCATATTTTTGATTATAAATATTAATTGGAAAGCTAAAAAGATTTCCTACATCATAGTATTTTTTTATAATTTTTAGACATTAAATAAATTAAATTATTTATGACATCATGATGATGCAGCGATGACCTCATTATTTAACGATTTAAATAAAATGAGGAGATAATGTAAAATCCAAGGCTTACACTTGTCCAAAGCCTATTGGATGAGGAGATTTCAAACCCTTATCACCTTAGCCTCGAATTATACAAGTGTGGGACCTTTAGAATCCGAAAAGCATTGTATAATAGAATAACATTTCATTACTTTCCAAAAGTGCCCCTCCTCTCCACTTATAAAAGGCCCCCACCAATACCACCTCATTCACACTTTCAAGCCATTTGGCTCGGCCAACCTCTGCCCAAATACTCTCCCAACTTCCCCCTCTTACTCCTAGAAGCCTCACTTTGGGAAGAACTCTTCCCAAGGAAGCCTTTGTCTCAAATCAAAAAGAGTTACCCGATTTTTTAGGTAATGTCTTCTCTAATGTTGTTTTGTTTTATTTTGCTTCTTCAACCCCTTAAACTCTTTTAATTCATTTCTTTTGTAACAAAAACAGTATCTACAATATACTAGGATGTTGTTATGATAAGGATTTGGTTTACACTTACACACACCTTCGTCTAATGGTTAAATAACATACTGTTTCTGTGGGTGGCGAAATACTGCCTCACGAAACGATGATTGTTCAAATTCTTTTAACACCTATAATGGTGGCCATTTTGATGACACTATTTTCATATATGATATATATATTATGTTTATGTTTTCCTTATTCTTCTGTATTTCTCATTTATGACATACTTTATGATTTCCATTATGGGTAAACGCGATAATTTCATTTTAGGAAGTGCGGACTGCCGCCCCCTCAAAGTGATGTGAATCGTTAATGCCATATGTGGGATGTATAAAGGATGGAGTAAATGATATTATATATGATATTATACTGGAACTATATTATACCTTTATATAATTATGATTTCATTCCATTAAATACGAAATAGAAATGAAAGTAGCGTTCATGCGTACGTACGGCTTACCGTCTCCATGAACGGTGCATTTCATTTCTTACCTCTAAATGTTACGTAATTTTATGAATGAATGTATATACTGGATATATATGATATATATGACATCTAAATCATGAATATAATTCTGGAGATAATGGATATTCTACCACATAAACAACTTGTAATTATAAGAAGTTTATTGTTGACTCAAGTACCAAAGATCGACAAAACGACCATTATTAACTTAAATAATTACATAATGTTCATAACATGGTAATAAGTGATATAAAAAGAATAATGAACATAAAAAAGGTTCTTAAGTAAATAGAAATTAACTCTAGTTTATTATTCAGGAGGTTAAAGAACGGTCGAGTCAGGACAAGACGCAAGGTAAGAGAATTTCTTAACCCAACTTCCATTATTTGGGTTAATCTCCTACTTTCAAATTATGTCATGATATTATTATTTCTTATTTTGTATTCTTTATGTGTACCTATAGTGAATACACATAATAGATCTATTTTATTTTAAAAATGATATTTTTAAGGACTTCGTCTCAATCTCCTTTCATTGAGGCATATTTGGTTTTATACACAAATTTCTTTTATACGGTGTATAAACCCCTTTGACTTTTACATTTATTCAAAAGGAATATTTTTTATACGAAGCGTTTTACTAAACGACAAAAAGGGAATGTTTTTCTTTCCGTACTTATGCGGCGACAACGACTTCTCTGCCGCCGTGACCATTATTTGAGTTTCGGCTTCCTCTACAAGCCATCATTTTTTTTAATGAAAAATAAATACAAAGTTTTAACTTTCTTTTATTTTGGTATTGAAAATGGTTTTGAAAGCGTTTTTATTATATCAATGTGCTGTATTGATATCTTTTGATTGAAATGTGGAAATTTTATGTTTCCTTTATCCATGTTTTATGTGATACGATTATGTTATGGTTTATGATATGTTTAAACCTATTCATATGAGGAATGCATTGGACTTAATAAGTGACGGGTGGAGCCCGCTATAGCTCCTCGATGCATCGGTAGGTCTCATGAGACAACTAGACGTGGAATTGGCCGAGGCCCTTTCCCCATTTGATTTATGGTTTTGGCCGAGGCCTTAATCATTTTAGATGTCTTGGCCGAGGCTTTGACAAAATGTTTCAGAATGTCTGGCATTATACATTCCCTCATTATGAAAATGGTTATTGATATTGCATGTGATTATTCGACCAGTAGAATATCCATGTGAAGAAGTAAATGACATTATCTCATTTTACTTTTGCCATATTATGTTGATGTTCATGTTTAAAAGGCTTTTGTTTTAGTTATACATTGCCTTAAATGTTTATGTTTATTTATGAAAGCTTCCGCAATATTGTTATCCTTACTGAGCATCTGAGCTCACCCCTTTCAATGTTTTAATATTTTCCAGGATGTGAAGAAGTATTTTAGGAATGACCTGCAGGGATAGTCAGAAGAGGATATGAGTGTGGACTATGAAGACTTTGTTATTAGTTTTTCACTTTATGATGTAATGTAAGACTTATGAATGTATCTAGTGTTTCCAAGGCTACTAAACTAATCGGTCTTTCGAGACTTGATCTTTTGTGATCATGTCAATGTTACGAAGTAATGCACCGACTCTAGGTAGCAGGGGTCGGGGCGTTACAGTTGGTATCAGAGGCAGTTTAGTACTAACCTTGGAAGCTATATTTAGATAAACTCTGATTAGAGCACATAGCCCAAAGATAGACTTTGAGGATTAGTATAGAAGAACTTCCTAGAATTTTGTTATTGTAGAGATTTTGTGAGTTTTCCGAGCAATACATCCCTGTCTGGATACGAGCAGGTAGAGGTGGCTCTGGCACAGATGTACCTAGGGGTAAAACCCGAAAACACCGCTTTGAGCTAGACTCGCACGGGAACTGGTGCACGACAACGGGCCTTGCTGCACTCTTGGTTACGACACTCCCGGGGGATATGCTTTGGATAATTATCATTTTCTTTATAAACCACTATGAAGGGTTATGAGTATATACTTCCTCAAAGAAAACATTTTTATGGATTATATCCATAAATAGTTCAATTTATGTTAAGTATCTTACAAGTATGGAATTATGTATTTTGATTTATAAACTAATATAGTTTATGCCATTGTTTAGAAATGGTGCCTAGTGGAAGGAATGGAAACCATATCAATGCACGCACTCCGTGTAGGGATTGCCCTCCTGCTCAAGATAATTATTGTGGAGCTGGAGATACAACTGGTGCTGATCAACTTATTACCATACTGGGACAACTCACTCAGGTTATGAATAATAACCTTACTCGTATGGAGCACCCTGATCCGCAACGTGGAGGATCAATGTTAGACCGCTTCATGAGGCAACAACCACCAAAATTTAATGGGGGTATAAATCAATTAGTAGATGAGCAATGGATAAACTCCTTAGAGAAAATATTCCACGCCTTGGGGAGTAGTGAAAGGGAAAAGGTTATCATGGCAGTTTACCGCCTCACTGGAGATGCTGATCAATGGTGGTCATTGATTCAAAACACAAAGGAAGATGATGACATATCAAATATGGAATGGAGGGAGTTCAAAGATATTTTCTTAGAAAAATACTTTCCTCATGACCATAGAGCAGATATGGAAAGGCAATTTCTGAGTCTGAAACAAAAGGAGGATGAGAATGTCGCAAAGTATGAGGCCAACTTTACAAGGTTAGCGATGTATGCTCTAGATTATATACGTAACCCAAGAGGTAAGATTTATTGTTTCTTTGATGGGTTAAAACCATTTCTCCGTCGAGCTTTAGTATCACAATCGTTCTCAACATACGAAGATATTGTCTCATGTGCTATCAAGACAGAAAAGGAATTCTCTAAGTCTTATGACAACAAAGTAAAGCAAGAGAAGAAGAGAACGGTGGAACAAGAGACAAATAAAGGGAAAAAGGGAAAGAAGGATTTTCCATTATGTGATAATTGTGGGAAGAATCACCCTGGTACTTGTCTAAAAGGAATGAGAGTTTGTTATAAATGTGGGGAAAAAGGTCACCAGGCGCGTGATTGCAAGGGAAAGAAAGAGGCTATCAATGTTGAATGCTACAATTGTAGGGAAATGGAGCATTATGCAAATGAATGCCCTAAGCGTCAGGGAAACTTACCTCAGAAAAGGCCAAGGGATCAAGGACAATCTTATGCTGTTACTACAGTTGAAGCAAAATAATTAATGTATTGGTGCCTTTGGACTCATGGATTATATTCTGGTTATTAGAATAATGTGATATATATATATAAGGATTGTACTGCAGTACTTGTTGATTTCAGTAAGGTTTTAATATGATGAAGGTAATTATATTTTTAGTATGTGACAATAAGAGAAACTTTACTTTGTTTGGAATTAAGAGACCTTTTAGAGAAAGTCTAGACAGAGGTATTTTGGATAACTATAAAGGTTGGAGTGGATTAAGTTGATCTTTGGATAGTATTGTTTAAGGTTAAAAATTTATGAAGATTATTTTTGAATATTATAATACTATAGTTTTAGGAAAAGGACAACCTGCAGGGTGGGGCATAACCCGTCGCGTCGGACAAAGCTGCAGGAATCGAACCCACAATCATAGTGCGACAGGCCTTTATTTCCTACCACTAGCCTACAGGAAGTCCCTGGTTATTACAAAATAATTTTACTAATCTAAATGGTATGTGTTAACATTTGGAACCTTATACAATTAGGATAAGTATAATATTTTTGAGTTCTATTATCTTTTTGAGTGAAAGATGAGTTGAAGGTTTAAACTCTAATTGTCAAGCATAAATATATATATACCTATCTCTTATTCAATGAATAAATTAATTCTTAAACTTTAGTAAAGGGATATTAAAACAAAAAAATGTGTTATCCTAATACCTTATGTCTTGTTGAACTGATGATATTTTAAATCAACATAGATTGAAGTCTTTGAGGCCCTCAATTTGACAGTTGATTGTGATTGATGACCTCAATCACTCCCTACAAATATTTACGTTTTTCCTCCAATTATATGTCTTTAATTTCCACCAATGTTCTCCTAATCGATATCATAATTGGGTGGTGACTTTTTCATTTCCCTTTCCCTCTTATTAAGGCTAAATTTTATTAATCTTATTTCCGATGTGGGTTTTCCTCAAAGGTATTTTCTCTTTTTAACCTTTTATTTTCAAAGAAAATTTTCAAATTGCGAGGACGCAATTTATTGAAGGAGGGGAGAATGTAACACCCCGAGCTTCCACGACACGCTTCTCATTCAATAATGCAATAGCTTGCATTGTACGCAAGTTCGAGTTCTAACACACTGCGGCTAATCAAAGTAGCCGTTATGAATAGTAATAACCACTTTTTAAAATTATAGAAATTTTATATTTCAAAATGGACTTCATTTTTGTATTCCTAATATTGAAATTAGCCTATGTTTAATTTCTTATAATTTTCTGAGAACTTCAAAATTTTTATGAATAGTGAAAAATACTTAAAACAACTTTTTTAATCAAAATAATTTATAGTGATAAGTTATACTATTGAGTGTTTTTAAAGTATAATTAGAATATATTTTTACCATTTTATCCAATGGTGGTCATTAGAATTAATTTCACTTTGAAATTGGACATAAACAATTGTCAATCTTTTGATATAAATTGTTTCTTAAAAACACGCTATTTGTTGTGACAGCGGGAATTAATTATAAAATTAATTAATGAAAATTATATGTTTGGAATTTCATAAAATAGACATCATATTTGAATTTGGAATATCAATTATAGATAAGGGTGAAATTTTGGCATTGTTCTGAAAAACTTCAATTTTTGATGAATAGTGAAACCACTAAGTGGTAGTTAAATAACTGATTTTTCGTTTAAATGAAATATTACCACTTATGTGATTTGATTTTCAAAAATCCGACATACATGGTTGTCATTAAGAAGTAAAATGTGGTTCAATGAGATTAAAATAATTTTTTGGTGAATAGTAACTTTTAAGTTCTTAATCGCGATTAGAGGTAATTAGTGTAGTTTAAGGTAAAAATAATGTTTTAATAATATGATATGAGCTTGACACTTGTCCTACTCCTATTGGATGAGTCATGGCCGACCAAGACGATCCATGGGTCAACTTGGGGACCCCATGGATCCACTTTAGTTGGAAAATGACATAAATACCTTTTATTTAATGTTAAAGTAAAAAATAACACAAACATGAAATGTTTTACTAAAACAATTTTTACATGGGGTTATACAAGTCATATTTTTGATTATAAATAGTCATTGGAAAGCTAAAAAGATTTCCTACATCATAGTATTTTTTTAATAATTTTTAAACATTAAATAAATTAAATTATTTATGACATCATGATGATGCAGTGATGACCTCATTATTTAACGATTTAAATAAAATGAGAAGATAATGTAAAATCCAAGGCTTACACTTGTCCAAAGCCTATTGGATGAGGAGATTTCGAACCCTTATCACCTTAGCCTCGAATTATACAAGTGTGGGACCTTTAGAATCCGAAAAGCATTGTATAATAGAATAACATTTCATTACTTTCCAAAAGTGCCCCTCCTCTCCACTTATAAAAGGCCCCCACCACTACCACCTCATTCACACTTTCAAGCCATTTGGCTCAGCCAACCTCTGCCCAAATACTCTCCCAACTTCCCCCTCTTACTCCTAGAAGCCTCACTTTGGGAAGAACTCTTCCCAAGGAAGCCTTTGTCTCAAATCAAAAAGAGTTACCCGATTTTTTAGGTAATGTCTTCTCTAATGTTGTTTTGTTTTATTTTGCTTCTCCAACCCCTTAAACTCTTTTCATTCCTTTCTTTTGTAACAACACCAGTATCTAAAATATACTAGGATTTTGTTATGATAAGGATTTGGTTTACACTTACACACACCTTCGTCTAATGGTTAAAGAACATACTGTTTCTGTGGGTGGCGAAATACTGCCTCACGAAACGATGATTGTTCAAATTCTTTTAACACCTATAATGGTGGCCATTTTGATGACACTATTTTCATATATGATATATATATTATGTTTATGTTTTCCTTATGCTTCTGTATTTTTCATTTATGGCATACTTTATGATTTCCATTATGGGTAAACGCGATAATTTCATTTTAGGAAGTGCGGACTACCGCCCCCTCAAAGTGATGTGAATCGTTAATGCCATATGTGGGATGTATAAAGGATGGAGTAAATGATATTATATATGATATTATACTGGAACTATATTATACCTTTATATAATTATGATTTCATTCCATTAAATACGAAATAGAAATGAAAGTAGCGTTCATGCGTACGTACGGCTTACCGTCTCCATGAACGGTGCATTTCATTTCTTACCTCTAAATATTACGTAATATTATGAATGAATGTATATACTAGATATATATGATATATATGACATCTAAATCATGAATATAATTCTGGAGATAATGGATATTCTACCACATAAACAACTTGTAATTATAAGAAGTTTATTGTTGACTCAAGTACCAAAGATCGACAAAACGACCGTTGTTAACTTAAATAATTACATAATGTTCATAACATGGTAATAAGTGATATAAAATGAATAATGAACATAAAAAAGGTTCTTAAGTAAATAGAAATTAACTCTAGTTTATTATTCAGGAGGTTAAAGAACGGTCGAGTCAGGACAAGACGCAAGGTAAGGGAATTTCTTAACCCAACTTCCATTATTTGGGTTAATCTCCTACTTTCAAATTATGTCATGATATTATTATTTCTTATTTTGTATTCTTTATGTGTACCTATAGTGAATACACATAATAGATCTATTTTATTTTAAAAATGATCTTTTTAAGGACTTCGTCTCAATCTCCTTTCATTGAGGCATATTTGGTTTTATACACAACTTTCTTTTATACGGTGTATAAACCCCTTTGACTTTTACGTTTATTCAAAAGGAATATTTTTTATACAAAGCATTTTACTAAACGACAAAAAGGGAATGTTTTTCTTTCCGTACTTATGCGGCGACAACGACTTCTCCGCCGCCGTGACCATTATTTGAGTTTCGGCTTCCTCTACAAGCTATCATTTTTTTTAATGAAAAATAAATACAAAGTTTTAACTTTCTTTTATTTTGGTATTGAAAATGGTTTTGAAAGCGTTTTTATTATATCAATGTGCTGTATTGATATCTTGTGATTGAAATGTGGAAATTTTATGTTTCCTTTATCCATGTTTTATGTGATAAGATTATGTTATGGTTTATGATATGTTTAAACCTATTCATATGAGGAATGCATTGGACTTAATAAGTGACGGGTGAAGCCCGCTATAGCTCCTCGATGCATCGGTAGGTCTCATGAGACAATTAGACGTGGAATTGGCCGAGGCCCTTTCCCCATTTGATTTATGGTTTTGGCCGAGGCCTTAATCATTTTAGACGTCTTGGCCGAGGCTTTGACAAAATGTTTCAGAATGTCTGGCATTATACATTCCCTCATTATGAAAATGGTTATTGATATTGCATGTGATTATTCGACCAGTAGAATATCCATGTGAAGAAGTAAATGACATTATCTCATTTTACTTTTGCCATATTATGTTGATGTTCATATTTAAAAGGCTTTTGTTTTAGTTATACATTGCCTTAAATGTTTATGTTTATTTATGAAAGCTTCCGCAATATTGTTATCCTTACTGAGCATCTGAGCTCACCCATTTCAATGTTTTAATATTTTCCAGGATGTGAAGAAGTATTTTAGGAATGACCTGCAGGGATAGTCAGAAGAGGATATGAGTGTGGACTATGAAGACTTTTTTATTAGTTTTTCACTTTATGATGTAATGTAAGACTTATGAATGTATCTAGTGTTTCCAAGGCTACTAAACTAATTGGTCTTTAGAGACTTGATCTTTTGTGATCATGCCAATGTTACGAAGTAATGCACCGACTCTGGGTAGCAGGGGTCGGGGCGTTACAGATAAAGTGAAGCTAGATATGAATAAGGTGATGATTACATCGACATGTGTAAATTGAAAGATGGATCACGATCTTCCAATAGGTCCCTTTCTCATATCCTTTTCACCCATTTACTCCGATCTCATTTTAGATCACAAAACATGCAGTATTGAGTAAATGCTTGATTACCTATAAAGGTAAGGTTCTCCAAGTAAATAAGAAAATTAAATACAGTTTAATCTTTAATTCTTATGGTGAACAAAATGAAAGTTAAGGCAAAAAGGCCAATGACAAGTAATGCCAAAGACACATTCGCAATGTCTTTCAATAAAAGAGCTATTAACAAGAGGTTATTTGCATCACATATCATGAAATAAAACAATGAAAATTTAAATGCAATAAACCGAATTAACGAAGCAAGTAATCGCTTCTTCTTTAGGTATATTCATCACATAAAAGCAATGTTTCAATTCTACTTCTTGAGTATTTGATACAGCATGCTTATCACATATGTGTATTGAAATATAGTAACCAAGTATAAAAACGTCATTAGAAGTCGGGTGTATTCTTCAAGCGACTGAGAAATGATGATTCCTATGTTAGCGGTGAGAAGTACACGACTTCTATATTACCAAGTTAATGATTATTGTAAAACTATAATTGAGTATAACCAAAACATTTATCTCACGTGTCATTCATACACAAAGAGACATTATTCCAAGTTCAGGAATGAATGTTGTTTGTGGTATCTCATACTCAATCAATAGTTCAATCATACTTGAATCATAGTGATGAATATAAAAAGTAAAACTTTTATGCCTAGTTGTGGCAAAATAATTCTTTTTCAGGTAAGACTAAAAGTGTACGTCAAGCATATACCCAATTTGGTATTTAGGCTCAGTAAGGCTAAACACCTTTGGTATTATCGACATCTTTAGTTTGGATAAAGAAACCTTTATACATAAAGGTGTGCCACAAAGCTTTCAGAATTAGTTAAGTTAGAGAGCATGAACTATTCCAAGAGTAAGCTAGAGGTATATATACTTCATAAGATTCATTTAAGTAATTAAGGAATGGTAAAGTGAAGTATATGCATGGTCAGAAGATATAAGCTGCTTCGGGCCGACATGCTGAAGAATATCTTGACCAAACATTCATCGATCAATATAATATAGCGTGGAATAATTCCTAAACACACATTACCTTATCTGCATCATGACATTGATGTTAATGAGGAGGATCGTTGATGAAGTCTTACATGTTAACATTGATCAACAAAATGCAGCATGGAACAATTTCTAAATGCACATTTTTTTACACCAGAGTTATGATGTAAGTAGTATCAATGTTGCAACATGCATAAACTTCCATTATATTTCAAGACGTGCTTTGCAAATAACAACAATGTCCCATAACCACATGCCAACTATAATGACTAATGAATATCATAATTGTTGTATTATGATACAAATCCATAATGACATAAGTCGTGTTTAAGATGCAAAGAGTTTGTTAGGATATAAACAAACTTGCATCAAGTTAAACACATTGTGCATCTTAGTAAATATGCCAACAGTTCTTTTGGGATAGTACATAAATTCCTAAGATAGAAAAGTGGTAGTCAAGTGATAGACTACATTTCTATAAAAGGGTGCACATCTCTATTAGAGATAGTGGGAGCCAGATTGATTTGGATTTAGTCAATGTTATAGATACACATGTAGTTGACATAGGAACTAGTTCCACAAGGGAATGTGGAACGAGAATGTTCCAGAGACACAAACTGCGTAGGAAGGATAAAACCATAGTGATGGTTTTGAATTCACTGTGACCAGTGATACATTATTCATTGATAATAATAATTCCTACAAGTAGTATATGGAAACAATCTAAAATTGACAGGGTCAATTAAAATTCAATAATAGATTCCATCTATCAAAGTGCAAAGGAGCTTATTATTTTGAATATTATAGTGGGTATTCAAATGTGAGTATACATGGATGACACAAGCATGGTACCAATAAAACTTGATTGGTTATACCAAGTCATTCCACCTAAATCCATTAGAATTTTACTTAACATAGCTAATTACAACGATCATTATTGAGCATTGGATGCCATGACCACCAATTGATGTGGCTGCCTTTTAATATAATTTGTCAAATCATTTCTTTGTTCTTAGTGTATTTTAAATATCAAAACATTGTATTTTACTTAATAATCACCAATTGTTGTGTTTTTTGTTCATAACTTGTAAAATAATCATTTTTTTGTAAACCATGTATTTTAGTGATTATTTTTGTCATTTTAAATAATTCTCAAATTGAATCATTTTTTTGAATTTAACTTTCATTTTTTATTCTTTTGTTTTTAATTAAATTATAATTTGTCATTCTTTTTATTCTTTCATTTTTTTCATTACTTTTAATTTTAAAAATAATCAGTTTACTTATTCCTTCAATTTATTAATTATTTTTATAATTAATTTTCAATTTAATAATGTTCAATTCATTAATTTAATTTTCAGTTCATTGATTTAATTAATTTTTTATGTTTCATTGAAAATAAATAAAATTTTCACTTTAGTTTTTGACTCTTTAAATATTTAAATTAATTTTAATAATTCAATTGAATTATTTAATTCTTTTAATATTTAATTTTACTTTAATTCTTTCATTTTATTGATTCTTTAATTTATTTATGTGTTTATTAATTTATGAAAACCAATTTAATTATTGTTGTTTTTAAAATTAATTGTGAATAAACTTTAATTTGCGGGTAATTATTTATTGAATATTAATTTTTTTAGAATTTTAATCGCATTTGTTAGTTTATTTAATTTGTTTTTTAGTTAAATAATTATTTAATATTATTTTTCATTAATTCTTTGTTGCTGTTGCTTTGTTGCGTTGTTCAGGTACTACTGCAGGTGACATCAACACCTCCCATCGGTGACTCAAATGAGTCACCATTCTTCGCCCTTGCCTCCATTCTTCGCCACCCGAACCAGCCGACGTCGGATCTGAACCTCCTTTAGCTGCTATCGACGGTGCCTGCCCCTTCTCCCCTGCTGAGCCAAAGCCGAATCTGAAGCTCCCCGACCGTCGATTTGAAGCCCTCATGAAGCTTCCGCCGCACCGCTGCCCTAACCTGCCGCCGGAGCTCCTCACGCTGCTGCTGCGCCAACGGAGAGCTGCCGCGACCCTACCCCCTTCCCCACTCCCTGCTCCACCCGATTTCCCTTCCTCGATTTCTATTTTCTTCTATTTTCTTTTTATTTTTTTATTATATATATATTCTATATAATATAATACATGTAATATATATAATAACATATATATAATAATTAATATAATATATATAAATAATAATAGTATATTAATAGTATTATGTTTACTTGTATTTAATATAATTTTTTTATTTGATTATAAATAATCATTTTACATAACTTTAAAACTTATATGTATTTAAATATATGTACATATTTTAATGTAATACTTGTAATAAGTAGTTTAATCTTTATTATTTATTTATTTGTATTTTTGTTTATTTCTTGTTATAAATTAATTATTTCATTTTTTCTCCTTTTTTTCTTTCTATTTATTCTAATTTTCTATATTATAATATAATAACATGTATATTTAAATATTTATATTTAATTATAATTCTTTTTTTAATTTAATTTTATTCTGTTTGTTTTCTGTTGCAGGGGAAGGTATCATGCTCAATGGTGCACACTTTTTTATTTTGTTAGAGAACACTCACTTCAGTCACTTGCGGGGAGGAAGTAGCATGGTGAAAGTGTCAGGTGGAGGCTGAGGAAGACTTCCACAGGATTCCAGAGACTTCCATTCGTGGAGTAGAGAGTTCACTTCCATGAGCAGAACATTGGACTTCCTTCATTCATCACTTCCATACTTATCACTTCCAACAGATCATACTCTCATTTCCATCCACAACATACATCCATCATTCATCACGTCTAGACTTCCATTCATTCATTACTCCTAGACTTCCAGATTCTGGGAACTTCCAGAAAGCAACTGATCGGAGGACCAACATACCATTTCACTTCTTGATTCCCAAGGTGGGAGATCGAGAGCACCTCATCACCACCATGAGGCAACAGGCAAAGCATAGAGTTAGAGACTTTTGGAGATCAAACAGGGAGATGAAACACTCATCACCTTACTATGATTTGTGCATTTTTCTCGGACATGAACTTCTTTGTTTTAAATTCTATTAAAATGCTGATTTCAACCATGATCTTCAGCTAATCTACCTTGGGGGAATAGGATGACCAGTTAAATATGATTATCCCTATTTTTATGCATTTATTTCCTCTACTAGCTCTCTCTCTCAACAATCATTCTTTTCAAAACGCCAAGTATTAAGGAAAACTGAACTTGATTGGATCTAATTTCAAACTGTTTTCAATCTGAGGATTCAACTAAAAAGTGAATCAAATTCATGGGAGGTATAGATTCACTGAGTTCAAATGACAATTTGAACCCAATGACTTCTAATTTTACTCATTTGTTGATCGAATGATTTCTTCAGTTAAAATAACTATAGAGATTATTTAGTAATACATTGACCAGATGACAAATCTGGCCAACTACTTTCAATCAGATCCAAACATTTCGATTTAAGTGCATGAATAAGGGAGATCATATTGAAGCCGACAATCGATTTCCTCCTATCCATCATTTTGATCGTTCAAACTTGTTTTCACTGCTTGTTTGTTTGTCTTCTTTCTGCTTGTCTGCCTATGTTGTCTGCCTGCACTCATTCACTCTTACATTCACACACAATTTCGCTCACATCACACCATCACCACCAGCTTCCATAGTTTGTTTTTTTGTATGTTTCTTTTGTTTTTGTTTTGTTTTATTTGGTCACTAATCACAAAATTAGTTCCTTCCCATGGTTCGACCATGTCTTACCACTGTACTAAGTTGAAACTAGGTTTATAAATTTAAAATTTGCGCTCACACTCAATCATGCGCGATGTGCACCAATCATGGAAGATGTCTATAAGATGCAACCAAAAGGGGATGGTCACATCACAAAATGCTAATAAAGGTTGCAACTTACAAAAATCTAGTTTATGATTTAAGTAACAAGATCATAGAATATTCATTTGGAATGAATTTTTTCCCTGTGTCTACCAGAAGTTAGTGAGAGCATTATTGTTTTCCAAGTGAAATATGTTCGACAATATATAGAAAACAGATATTGGTCTCACAGTTAGTTAAGACCAAGGATGAAACCTAATCTTCAGTAATTGACTTAAAGTACCAACCTAAGTTTTAGGGAACATGATCTACTAAGGTAGATCTAACGGTTGCTTGGACCCAGTCAATCATACATATAGTGCTACTATATTAGAAAATACAAGTTAGAACAATTCAAGAGAAGAATTGTTGCTAGTGTCACGTGACATATATCTCTCCAGGTTGACATGTCTAGGACATGGGATGAGATTAACGTTGTAGGGACCCGAAACTTGACGTACATAGATATTACATTACTTTTGCGGAATACAGAATACATAACAAAAACAGACACACAAGGACTGTAATAGTTTAGTGTCTTTGGAAACTTGGAACGTAATCTTCTAATCGTGGTGAAAGATCTTCAACATCTCCCATAAAGATCTTCCACTTTTTGTTTCCTTACCTAAAACATTTCTTTTAATCCCGGGGGAAAATAAAACATAAAAAGGGTGAGCTCAAATGCTCAGTAAGGATAAACAAAATAAATATCAATCACATCATATTCATAAGAACATAACATTTTGGAAATCTTACCCTGCAAAAGAGATCATAATTTCATAACATGGGATAAATCATGGTAGTGAAATGTAATCACAATAATCATAACTTAAAACATGAAACTTTGTGGCATACACACATAATCATAGAGAATCATTTATTATTAGTCAAGACTCATTGCCAAGACTATCTTAGTGGACAAAGTCCATTTCTGAACCGAGTTCATTCCTTGTTTCAGTCCTGTTTCACTGAACTGGTTTAACCTGCCGTTCCAGCCATGTCTATCTCATGAGATATAAAATCTTTACCCAATGCATTGGAGGGAGATATAGGTCCCACCCATCTCATAATGATACCATTCTTATGTGTTCCACAAAATCAAAAAAATCATACATCATTGCATAACCTATGTAATAAAAATGGGAATCTTAAACATCATGCCATCATAACATAATCCATATAAGATAAAAGGACATCATAAAAATAATTCCATTATAACATAATCAAATCAATGTAAAAATAGGGATAGAAACAGAACCCTATATTATCTTAGATGGAAAATAATTTTGATAAAACACTTGAACTCCATTCTTGAGGGAAATATCATTTATACTTCAAAAACATTTTTTCCTTTCTTAACATGTCATACAATTTTAAACTAAAAGAAGTTGATTAAAAATAAACCTGAAAAATTATAAAGGAATATTCTTGGAAATAATGTTTTAAAAATCCATTCATTCCGTATAAGTTAAAAAAAACATTCTTCTCGTACTTCTGTCGGAAAAGTCAAAAAGTAACTCGTACGAAAAAACGACAAAAGATTCCTTTCATATCTTTTACTAAAAACTCACTGAAAGGTAAAATTGGATTTAAACAATTGTAGGAGCATATAAATAATATTACATATTGAGGAAACATGGATGCAGATGATAAATATTCCCCAGTAAATTCTGAAGTATAAACAATCTCGGATAAAAATTGAGATTGCGAGATTTTCCCTTACCTTAGGTCCGATTTGCTTCGTAAGTGTCCGAACCTCCTATATAATTATTTAAATAATGTCATTGAATTATTTCAGAATCATACTCAATGTTATGATATCATATATGGTCATATTCTTAGCTTCTTATTAGTAATATTTCATTGTTACTTGTTATTCGGGTGTTTATTGCTTTTTGTTCTTATGCGTGTTTTGTCGAATAAATTCTTATTCTTCTTTTAGGTTATAGATACCTCATTTACAGAATGGTATTAGTGTAATATATATCACATTTATTCATTCAATTCATTTATATAATTATTATTCAAATGAAGATCATGTAGAACGAGTCGCATCACATCGTGGAGACCGTATTCCGTACGTACGCACGAGCAATGATATCGTTCCCATAATCGTGTAATTATATTGGAGTGTATGTATACTATTTCAGAATAAATATCACTTTACAATAATCATATATAGTCATTATTTACACCATTATACCCATCCAAGTAAGGTGGTGGTGGAAAATAGATTACACCACGGCGTGGAGACGGTATTCCGTACGTACGCACGCGCGGTGATTTCGTTTTCCGTAGGATGGATAGATGGTGAAATAGGGTTGTTTCATACTTATAATAACATATCAGTATATGAGTTATACTGATGTTATTACTTCATAATGAAACAACTAAATAAGAAGAAGTGGAAGAAGAAATAAAGTTGAAAGAATCGGTAACGGACATTACCTCTTCTTTGAAGCGCCTCTTTGAGACCTCCTTTTAGGGCACTAAAATTTGTCTTTGAAGAAGACTAGGACCTCTAGGATGTTTCTAGGGAAGTGGAGAGGAGAAATTGGCAGGGTTTGGCCGAGCTTGAAGGCTTAAAGTGGTGTGAGGAAGAGATGGAGGAGGTGCCCTTTTATAAGGGAGGAGAGGGGCACCTTTGGAAAACTAAAAATATTATTTTATTATAAAGTCATATTTAGTTTTAAATAGCTCCAAATTGATTTATTTCGAAGATAAGGTAGGGATGGGTCGAAATACTCTCATCCAATAGAATTTAGACAAGTTTAGGTTCTTATTTTAACCTTATCATTTAGATTTAACTTTAAGTTAAATAATTTTACTTTTACCGTGTTTTCTTGTTTTCTTACACTATAAGGTTAATAAACTTATTATAACAAGCCAAACGAACCCCAAGTTGTTTATTATTAATATATATAACCTTATATAAGTCATTTGACCGAACCTTAGATTTTTGGGAATAAAATAACAATTAATAATATAATATTTGTTTTAAAAACTATTTTATGTCAATTTTGATACTATTTGGTAATTGATTTTTGTAAAAATCACAACAGAAAGATTAGTTCGAAAAAAGTGAATTAAATCAATACTAACATGTCATATTGACATAGAAAATTATTGGAATTCATAAAAAGTCTCAAATTACATTTATTTGGGTATTTATAACATCAATTATGTCAATATTTCATTAATAAAATAATTACTGCATCATCGTTGTGTCATAAATAAATTAAATTATTTAATGTCTAAAAATTACAAATTAAATATCATTATGTAGGAAATCTTTTTAGATTTATAATGAATATTTATAGGCGAATTTATCTTATGTATAACCCTATATTAAAAATGATTTACTTATTAAACCTTGATTTTAGATATTTTAACCATTCTTTAAATAAATTAATAATAAATGTCCTAATCTAATCTAAGTGGGTCTAAATGGTCATATTTTATTCCTAAGGTTGTTTTTGGTCGAATTACACTTATCCAATAGAATTAGGACATGTGTTAGGGTAATAATAATATCATTTTTACCCTTAATTACCCTATTTACTTTTAACCGTGGTAAAAAAAAGTAAAAAGTTACTATTCATCAAAAATTATTTTCATCTCATTGAACCACATTTTACTTACTGACATCAACCGTGTCTCTCGTATTTTTGAAATTCCACTCACAGAAGCGGTAAAATTAAGTTTTATGAAAAATTCATTTTTTTTAACTACCACTTAGTGGTTTCACTATTCATCAAAAAATGAAAGTTTCCAGAAAAATACAAAAAATTAGGCCTAAGCTATATTTGATATTATGAACTCAAAAATGATGTCTATTTTACCAAATTCAAAACATTTCAGTTGCATTAATTAATTTAAAAATTAATTCCCGTCGTCAAAATAAATAGCGTGTTCTTAAGAGATAATAACTATCAAAAGATTGACACTTGTTTATGTCTGATTTAAATGTGAAATTACATCCAATGACTAACATTGTATTAAATTGTAAAAATATATTCTAAATATACTTTAAAACCACTCAAATTAATAATTTATCACTATTAATTATTTCGATTAAAAAGGTTATTTTTAATTAAAATTTAGTAATTTTCACTATTCATCAGAAAATGAAAGTTATCCGAAAAGTACCAAAATTTCACCCTAAGATAATTTCGATATTCCGAATCCAAAAATGAAGTCCATTTTAAAAGATAAAATTTATAAAATTTCAAAAAGTGGGTATTACTATTCATAACGTCTAGTTCATAATAATATTATAATAATATCTCGTTTAGTGAAACTCGGTATTACGTACTACACACGCTATCGAGGAAGACCGCAATTGTGTGTAATGCAAGGCAAGTCAAGGATGCGTGTTTTGCAAGCTCCTTTTGGTGTAGCGTACAACACAAGACATTAATGAAATTAAAAAGAATATTTTTCATAAAATCTCGGGGTGTTACATTCTACCCCCCTTAAAATGAATTTCGCCCTCGAAATTCATCGGGGTTATAAATGGTTTACGACTCGAAAGTTTCTTTAATAGAAACTCACATCGTAAAAAGGAATACCAAAACTTGGCTTTAAAAAATAAAGTATGAAACGTAACGGTTACCCAAATTAACTCATCACTAGGTTTCCATGTAGGAGAACATAGGTGAAAATATGGATATGGAAGAAAAATCTAACCATCAAGTTATGATGGAGAGTGGTAGAGAACATGACTATGAAAAATCCAACAATCACAAAACCATAAATTTGTGAAGATCTAAGGTACCATCTGATTCATCGGATATAAGAGCACTAGGAAAACATTTTTGGTTTTCAAGATCATATCCCTAAAGTTGATGAAATTGGAATTAGAAGAAATACTTTCGTGATTTTGGTACAGTCTCACCGTTGGTCGTTCTTTGGACAATTTCCACTTCATCTCTTAAATAAATGAAGTTGAATTTGTCATTCGTGATGTGTTAGCAGATCATGTGATAGAATGATGAGTCATTCCATCTGTCTCAAACAAAAGGTTAGAAAAGTTATCAAAAAAAAAATACATAAGTCCATCTATAGTGAGATTAATCATATATGGTTCCTAAAATAGACTTATACTTCATATATCATACTGCTTAATATAATAAAACTAGTTTCTACTAAACAGGGACTTCCTGTAGGCCAGTGGTAGGTGATAAAGGCCAGTCGCACTTCGGTTGTGGGTTCGATTCCCACAGCCTTGTCCGACGCGATGGGCTGTCGCCCATCCTGCAGGTTGTCCTTTTTCTAAAACTAAATTACTATAACATCCCATAAATAATATCGAAAAAACTTCTATCCTTAAACAATACTAACTTATGTCCAACATAATCCATTCTAATCTTTAGGCTTATTCAAAATACTACTGTCCAATCTCATATTATAGTGAAAACGATTACCAAAGAGTTCATACAACTAGCATGTTAATACCATCGTTGATCCCCATATATCATGAGATATGTCTTGTTGGTCACATTCCAAACATTCGAAGGCCTTAATCATGTATTCTCTTGAAAAAAATGAATACCCATTGAATCTTAGTGAAAACATGAGTGCTGTCAAAAGTTAACTCTTTTCACATACCAAAACCTCAAACCATGATATAACTATTTCCTTATATCAGTCATGAGCTCATTAATATTGTCAAACATTTCATTTTCTCATTTTCCCTTCATTATGCACATATCATCTTTTTTTTTTCCAAAAATATCTCAATCACTTTCCATGGTTACCGGTACCATAAAATTATTGAAAACCACAATAGACCAATACATAAATATTCCAATATTCCACGATACAATATTATTTTGGAATCCCATTACATAAACACTTAATCATTCCACCACATCGTTTTCATATTCAACATCGCCAATAGTGATCGCATGTGACTTCCCTTTGTCCTTTGCCTTAAGTGGTTGCTCATGTCAATCATCACTAACCCTTGGATTAGGGCATTTATTAGCATAATGCCCCATTTCCTTGCACTTGAAGCATTGAAGTGTTGGTGGTGCGTTCTCTGCAGTCTTTTCTTTATTCACATCATTAGAAACCCTTTTTCCATTACTTCGACACTCAACTGCTTGATGACCTTCTTTTCCACACTTAAAACATTTTCTAGTCCCTTTAAGACAATCTCCACCATGCTTCTTTCCACACTTTGATCATAAGGAAACATTCATCTTCTTTTCACCATTATTCTGAGATTTCTCCTTGAACTCCATCTTTCTTTTCTTGTCAAAACTATGAGATGGATAAGTAACACCAACTTCCATTTCTACCTTGATAGCACAACGCACAATTTATTCATAGCTACTGAAGTATCTTATAGCTAATTCCCTTCTAAGATTTGGTTTTAAGCCACTGAAGAATCGATCGATCTTACTCTCAGGTTGGATAATAATACCAGAAGCATACCTTGCAAGTCTTGTAAAATTTGCTTCATAAGTACCAAAAGATTCATCATCCTTTTGCTTTAGTTCATGAAACTCCTTCTCCATCTTTGTTCAGAGAATACCAGGGAAGTACTTATTGAAAAATAAGTTCTTGAACTCGTCTCATTCCATGGACTCAATTTCATCTCTTTTCCTCGTATTATTGATAAGATTCCACCATTGATCAGCTTCACCTTCCAAACGATATAATGCTAAGATGACTTTATCATGTTCAGAACATTGAAGAACTGAAAATATCTTTTCAGTGGTACTGATCCATTGTTCAGCAACAAGTGGATTAGAAGACCCACTGAAAGAAGGTGGACGTTGCCTCATGAAGGACTCAATAAAATATTGTTCCCTTTTCTGCTCATTTGGAAGTCCAGAATGATTCATAGCTTGTGTAAGTATAACAATAAGATTTTTCACTCCATCTCCCATAACATTTGTTTGTTTAAAAGGACAATCATTTCATTTTCCATTGTATTGATCAACACGGTTCCTTCGGGTTCCAGCCATCGTCTAAAACCCAAAAAGTATAGTGTGAGAGGCAAAAATCATGCTAGGGAAAACAACATAATAAAGGGGGAGTACCTTCAATATCTAACATCTTAGGTTTAATTCTAAGATCTTTACCGTAATTCTAGGACTATAACCTATACTTATACTTAACCTTAGGGACATCCCTAGACATACCTTATAAATATCTCTAGGGATCTCACTAAAGTTTTCGCATCCTAGTTTCCAAAGGTTGACTAAACCTTTCCTCTGATACCAACTGTAGAGACCTGAAGCTTGACGTACATAGATATTACATTACTTTTTCGGAATACATAATACATAACAAAAACAGACACACAAGGACCGTAATAGTTTAGTGTCTTTGGAAACTTGGAACGTAATCTTCTAATCGTGGTGAAAGATCTTCAACATCTCCCATAAAGATCTTCCAATTTTTGTTTCCTTACCTAAAACCTTTCTTTTAATCCTTTTAGAAAATAAAACATAAAAAGGGTGAGCTCAAATGCTCAGTAAGGGTAAACAAAAGAAATATCAATCACATCATATTCATAAGAACATAACATTTTGGAAATCTTACCCTACAAAAGAGATCATAATTTCATAACATGGGATAAATCATGGTAGTGAAATGTAATCACAATAATCATAACTTAAAACATGAAGATTTGTGGCATACACACATAATCATAGAGAATCATTTCTTATTAGTCAATACTCATTTCCAAGACTATCTTAGTGGACAAAGTCCATTTCTGAACCGAGTTCATTACTCGTTTCAGTCCTGTTTCACTGAACCGGTTTAACCTGCCGTTCCAGCCATGTCTATCTCATGAGATATAAAATCTTTACCCAATTCATTGGAGGGAGATATAGTTCCCACCCATCTCATAATGATACCATTCTTATGTGTGCCACAAAATCAAAAAAATCATACATCATTGCATAACCCATGTAATAAAAATGGGAATCTTAAACATCATGCCATCATAACATAATCCATATAAGATAAAAAGACATCATAAAAATAATTCCATCATAACATAATCAAATCAATGTAAAAATAGGGATAGAAACAGAACCCTATATTATCTTAGATGGAAAATAATTTTGATAAAACACTTGAACTCCATTCTTGAGGAAAATATCCTTTCTACTTCAAAAACATTTTTCCCTTTATTAACATTTCATACAATTTTAAACTAAAAGAAGTTGATTAAAAATAAACTTGAAAACTTGTAAAGGATGCTTCTTGGAAATAATATTTTTAAAATCCATTCATTCTATATAAGTTAAAAAAAATTCTTCTCGTACTTTTGTCGGAAAAGTCAAAAAGTACCTCGTACGAAAAAACGACAAAAGATTCCTTTCATATCTTTTACTAAAAACTCACCGAAGGGTAAAATTTGATTTAAAAAATTGTAGGAGGATGTAAATAATATTACATATTGAGGAAACATGGATGTGGATGATAAATATTCCCCAGTAAATTCTGAAGTATAAACAATCTCGGATAAAAATTGAGATTGTGAGATTGTCCCTTACCTTAGGTCCGATTTGCTTCGTAAGTGTCCGAACCTTCTGTATAATGATTTAAATAATGTCATTGACTTATTCCAGAATCATACTCATTGTTATTATATCATATATGGTCATATTATTAGCTTCTTATTAGTAATATTTCATTGTTACTTGTTATTCGGGTGTTTATTGCTTTTTGTTCTTATGCGTGTTTTGTCGAATAAATTCTTATTCTTCTTTTAGGTTATAGATACCTCATTTACAGAATGGTATTAGTGTAATATATATCATATTTATTCATTCAATTCATTTATATAATCATTATGAAAATGAATATCATGTATAACGAGTCGCATCACATCGTGGAGACGGTATTCCGTACGTACGCACGAGCGATGATATCGTTCCCATGATCGTGTAATTGTATTGGAGTGTATGTATACTATTTCAGAATAAATATCACTTTACAATAATCATATATAGTCATTATTTACACCATTATACCCATCCAAGTAAGGTGATGGTGGAAAATAGATTACACCACGGCGTGGAGACGGTATTCCGCACGTACGCACGCGCGGTGATTTCGTTTTCTGTAGGATGGATAGATGGTGAACTAGGGTTGTTTCATACTTATAATAACATATCAGTATATTAGTGATACTAATGTTTTTACTTCATAATGAAACAACTAAAGAAGAATAAGTGGAAGAAGAAATAAAGTTGAAAGAATCGGTAACGGACATTACCTCTTCTTTGAAGCGCCTCTTTGAGACCTCCTTTTAGGGCACTAAAATTGGTCTTTGAAGAAGACCAGGACCTATAGGATGTTTCTAGGGAAGTTTAGAGGAAAAATTGGCAGGGGTTGGCCAAGATTGAAGGCTCAAAGTGGTGTTAGGAAGAGAGGGAGGAGGTGCCCTTTTATAAGGGAGGAGAGGGGCACCTTTGGAAAACTAAAAATATTATTTTATTATAAAGTCATATTCGGTTTTAAATAGATCCAAATTAATTTATTTAGAAGATAAGGTGTGGATAGGTCAAAATTATCTCATCCAATAGAATTTATACAAGTTTAGGTTCCTATTTTAACCTTATCATTTAGATTTAACTTTAAGTTAAATAATTTTACTTTTACCGTGTCTTCTTGTTTTCTTACACTATATGGTTAATAAACTTACTATAACAAGTCAAACGAACCCCAAGTTTTTTATTATTAATATATATAACCTTATCTAAGTCATTTGGCCTAACCTTAGATTTTTAAGAATAAAATAACAATTAATAATATAATATTTGTTTTAAAAACTATTTTATGTCAATTTTTATACTATTTGGTAATTGATTTTTGTAAAAATCATAAAAGAAATATTAGTTCGAAAAAAGTGAATTAAATCAATAATAACATGTCATATTAACATATAAAATTATTTAAATTTATAAAAAGTCTCAAATTACATTTATTTGGGTATTTATAACATCAATTATGTCAATATTTCATTAATAAAATAATTACTGCATCATCATTGTGTCATAAATAAATTAAATTATTTAATGTCTAAAAATTACAAATTAAATATCATTATGTAGGAAATCTTTTTATCTTTCTAATGAATATTTATAGTTGAATTTTTCTTATGTATAACCCTATATTAAAAATGATTTACTTATTAAACTTTGATTTTAACTATTTTAACCCTTCTTTAAATAGATTAATAATAAATGTCCTAATCTAATCCAAGTGGGCCTAAATGGTCATATTTTATTACTAAGGTTGTTTTTGGTCGAATTACACTTATCCAATAGAATTAGGACTTGTGTTAGGGTAATAATAATATCATTTTTACCCTTAATTACCCTATTTACTTTTAACCGTGGTAAAAAAAAGTAAAAAGTTGCTATTCACCAAAAATTATTTTCATCCAATTGAACCACATTTTACTTACTGACATCAACCGTGTCTCTCAGATTTTTGAAATTCCACTCACAGAAGCGGTAAAATTAAGTTTTATGAAAAATTCATTTTTTTAACTACCACTTAGTGGTTTCACTATTCATCAAAAAATGAAAGTTTCCAGAAAAATACCAAAAATTAGGCCTAAGCTATATTTGATATTATGAACTCAAAAATGATGTCTATTTTACCAAATTCAAAAAATTTCAGTTGCATTAATTAATTTAAAAATTAATTCCCGTCGTCAAAACAAATAGCGTATTCTTAAGAGATAATAACTATCAAAAGATTGACACTTGTTTATGTCTGGTTTAAATGTGAAATTATATCCAATGACCAACATTGTATTAAATTGTAAAAATATATTCTAAATATACTTTAAAACTACTCAAATTAATAATTTATCACTATTAATTATTTCGATTAAAAAGGTTGTTTTTAATTAAAATTTAGTAATTTTCACTATTCATCAGAAAATGAAAGTTATCCAAAAAGTACCAAAATTTCACCATAAGCTAATTTAGATATTCCGAATCCAAAAATGAAGTCAATTTTAAAAGATAAAATTTATAAATTTTCAAAAAGTGAGTATTACTATTCATAACGGCTAGTTCATAATAATATTATAATAATATCTCGTTTAGTGAAACTCGGTATTGCGTACTACACACGCTATCGAGAAAGGTCGCGATTGCGTGTAATGCAAGGCAAATTGGGGATGCGTGTTTTGAAAGCTCCTTTTGGTGTAGCGTACAACACAAGACATTAATTAAATTAAAAAGAATATTTTTCATAAAATCTCGGGGTGTTACAAACGTGGTGAGATGAAATCCATATGTTTGGCGATTAATAAATCACGTTTTCCATGATATGTACAAAAATTGATATTGCCAATATATAATTTATAGTAGGAAAATATTAGTTACATCCAGGAGAACTGTAAGTGAAGTAGTCAGAACTATCTGATAGTACTTCAACAAGTACAAAAGATATGTACCTGATAAGTGGAGAAGAAAGGATACTAGTTATGGTGGGACACAAACTAGTCTTCCTTAGATCAATGTGATCTAATATCACAGTTAGGCTAAAGGTGATGAGTGAGACAATCTCATTCAAATTAGTGGTAGTCATACCTACAAATACCAGTACGTTGCAGCTTCTGAGGAAGCTAAGAAGCAGTTATATGCAACGATTTGTTCCAGTTCTTGAAATCACACCTAGTAAGTAAAGTATTAATATAATGTACATTATGATATTCTTATTAGCCATGATGTCAAGTTATGAAAGTGAGAAAAAGTGATATAATTGGGAATACCATCTCTTGAGAAGTTTTACTCAAGGAGCACTACCACAAAACAGGGCAAGGGAAGCGCTGCCCTTTATCAGCGCTAAACAGAAAGTGCTGATAAAGGGGTATGCATTTATCAGCACTAATTAAAAGCGCTGATAAATCTATCCTTTATCAGTGATTATTTTAGCGTTGATAAAAGTTTTTATTCTTAATTTATATAAAATTATAATATTTATCAGTGCTAAAATAAAAGCGCTAATAAAACATAAATTTATTAGCGCTTTTTCAGCGCAGATAAAGGTTCCAGCGGTTTCTATTTAATAACCCTAACAAGCCTTCCTCTCTCGCATGCGGTCAAGCTTTCGCAGAAGCTGAACCAGACCCCTCTTCTGTCGTGACCTCTCCTCCTCGTCCTCCTCCTCTTCCGCGTCCTCCTCCTCCTCCTCCTCCTCCTCCTCTTCCTCCTCCTCCTCCGCCGCCGCCGTTGGGTTTTGCTCCTCCACCACGACCGCCGCTGCCTCCGCCATCACTGGTCAGTGTAGGAGTATTTTTCCTTCTCTTAGGTTAATATAAATGAGAAATTATGATCCTTGAATGATTATGATGACTTACAGTTTTTTGATAATTGAGTTGAACCTATGTATGGGTAGTTGGGGCAAGAGTGAGAGCCCAGATGGTGAGACCCTTGCATTGTAGGTTGTTTTAGATAGCGGGATGCTATCATGCTACATTTTCAGTTTGAGTAGTGACAATAACAGTTATGATATGTTATGTTGAGTTATGATTACTTATGATCCTTGTGGGTCTATGTCTGGCCCAAAAGTGGGTACGATTGATTGAACTTAAACATTGTTATGTGTAATATACCCATAGTTGGTTCCCTGGGCAGATAGTACTCAATGATGATAAGTATATGGGTGTGTGAGAACCTATAGTAAGTGGTTGGTTTGGTTCACTAGATGATGTGTGTTTTGAGGTGGGGATAAGAGTGGCACCCATGGGCTAAGGATTGTGTAAGAACTGATGTAAGGGGTTTGTGTGAGATCCCAGTGGTCATTAGCATGTGACTCAGGATGGTAGCGAGTTAGTGAGTTTTGGTGGTTGGGGGAGACTAATGAGTGGGGTTATATTGGTGTTATGAATACCTTGGATACATAAATCTAGGGTAGATTCTTTGACATGAGGGATTGATGCATATTAGGGGTTATCAAGTTGATAGCGAAGGAATGGTCATGCCCTGGATTTGTATAAGGTAAGCACTCTCTATTCTTGAGTTTTGGTGTTACGACTGGGTTGAGGGACATGATCATTTGGATTCCTAACCCTATTGATTTATATCATGGTTTTAATGTGACCATCACTATTGAACCTAGATGGACGGGTTTAGGGTAATGAAGCATGGGTATATTTCTTTGGTTTTGGAATAATGTTGGGTAACTGGTGATCGTGTGGTGAGTTTTGGCATGGTGTGAAGTTAAGATTGGAAAAGAGTACCAGGGGTGACCCATTGGAAATATGTGCGTTCCCCCTAATTTTTCTCAAGATGTACAGGTAGGCTCATTGAGTTTGAATATGGATATGATCCTACTCACTAAATACCAAGTGTTGTGTTGGGAAACTTATTATGGGGAAGTAGGGATATGAATATTCTCTTTATGATCAATAGATCTTAATTCCTAGATAGATCTCATAGATTCTTGGATCTAAGAGATTAGGGAAGGGGTCAACATTGTAGTTCCCTCAACAGGCTTCTAAGGGTTAGTGGTCACATGATGTTGGCGATAGTGGTGATTGTTAGGAGCCCTACTGGGTGACCCTTGAACTGAGTTGAGGTCATGGATGACTTCTTGATCCACCTTCTTAAGATAAGGAATATAATGAATATCATGCTCTGGGGATATAATTTTGAATTAATTAATGGTGGTGGTAGGTTCTACTTGCTTTATTATAGTTTCCCTATAATGGGGTGGGTTGTGAGGCTTCAACACGTGAAGACCCTCATATGAAACTTCAAGAGTAGGGACAGTACTGTGTTAGTGGTACCCCCTTACCATCATGTCATCCACCTAGTTTTGAGGTCTTCGAATAGGTGATGTATTCCTTGGGATAAAGGGGGTCGTAGATTTGGCAGAAATTGAAGCATGGGAATATCTAGTTTAAGGGAAATAGTTTAAGGTTGTTTGAAAAGATTGTACCATGAAGTTTAAAGTCACGCGATTAGGATGTATGTGTCGTGAAAGGTGTGATAACAGAGGATTGATCAGGGCTTACTCATTTGGGATATGCTATCTAGAATAAACTTGGGGATTATACCTAGTAAGGAGGACCTATTGGTCAGGGCTTACCCATTGTATGATCATCTTTTATATTTTAAAAAGTCTGTTGAACTCATTCTATCGAAGGTGGGTTCTATAATTTCTTGTTATCTTAAGGTGTGTTTAACCATGGTGTGGGTTGATTTCGGTTTTAGTGGGTTCTTGGGGTTTGTGGGATGTGGTAAATGGTGTACTCAGTTTTAGATTATTTTATTCTCATGGGTTTCCCCTATTTTATGTTTTCTTTTCAGTTGGAAATCTCCTCTATTGTGCGCCTCTCCTCTGCCACGAATACACCTCTGCCGTGTGCTTAACGACACCTTCGCGGTGAATTTTCTCCTGTTACTCATCAGTTTCCTCTTGTTCGCATGTTATTACTGTTTGATATTGATGGTTATAATGTGAAATGTACGGGCTAAACGCCCCGCTGAAAATCGTGGCCGTTGGTGGTCCTTGTTTGCGCACTAAATGAATTGCATATTGGTTGGTTCTTGTTGAACATTTGAATATAAAAATTGGTAATTTACATATACTTGACTTATGAATGAACGCCCCAGGATGATAAAACTTCTGTGATAACCCCTGAATTAACAAACAAAATTGAATAAGGGATGCTTTGTAAAATCTAAAATTGTGATTGTTTGGTTTGTATGGTGTTGTGATTGTGAGCACAATTGTGTTTTTGTATGGTGTTGCGGTTGTTGGCATGATTGATATGCCATTTGTTTTCCATGTTGTAGTTCTTCCACCATTGAATATCAATCCAGACTTCACCCATTTCAATGGCACCGCCACTTTGTTACTAGTGCAATTCCACTGAATCCTAAAAAACCACTTCTAGAGGACTCTATGAGACACTTTATGGTGTGAAGATGATGTTTTTCAGATTCTATGTATTTTTAAAATACATGGTATGTAGTCTTGTTAAATGGAACATGCTTCACCATACATGGATTTCATATAGATTTTAATGCCAGAAAACAGTTATCTCCAAAATTTACACCACATGACTCATCTTCTGACTCAAACTTGGAATAAGTTTTATTTTAAATGTTACATGTCATGTGAACATAGGCCACACACAATGTATCTCCAATATATATACTTCAGCATGAAACCATGTACATGCCATGAAATAATGGTAGAACCATATGATATGTGTTTTACTTCACTCACACCATGTATAGATACCATAGAAACTTGATGTGTATAGACTATACACCCCTAGTGGTCATGTAAGGACTACACACCGTGTATTCCACAAAAATGTGATGCATAGCCGGTGAAGTGACTCATTTTGTATCTAAAGTACACGCCTTTAGCTCAAGTTGTTCTATATGTCATGTATTTTCAAAGGCATCATGCAGTCTTTGTAAGACTAACTTGGAATTAATTTGATATATGTCAGATTAAATCAGGTATCTTATCCATAGACGATGTTCACCCTACTGGACACACCATGTATATGGATTTCACATGAGTTTAGAAATGGTAGTATACAACCAATATTGACTGAGAACCCTACACACTGTGTATCCATTGAACAAATTGTGTGCTATGTTAATTTCATTATTATTATTTATTTTTCACTTAGATGATAATATTTCATGTATGAGTAGCCCATTATAAATATATTCTCATGTAGATCACAATATTATGATTCCCTCATTCATTGGAAATTGCACAGGATGTGGTTTGTATATTTTAATTATCTTCACTCTGCTTGAGAGTTGACAAGTGACAAGTGAGATGTTTGGAGAAAATATGGAGTATGGTACTCCCCCATGTTTCGGTGAAGAGTCCTCCATGTATAGGTTTTAGGTACTCCATGGAGATATAAAAAAGACAGGGCACAGTCCCTCGTATATAGATAGAGTTCAAGTACTTTCACATGTTTTGGGCTAGGTTCCTCTATTTCATTGTAGAGGAATTTGTACCATGATTTTTTTTTATAAAACCCAAAAAATGCTACTTGATTAATTAAAACATAATATTAGGAAAGTTCTAGATCGAACCCATAAAGACGATGAATATGAATAAAGAATGGATGAATGCCAATCGATTGACAAAAGAGTAGGAAGATGACGTGAAAGAGTTTATCAAGTTTGCAGGAGATCATGCATGTGACCCTTCTCAAATCCTTTGTCCGTGTTTACGCTGTTGTTATTCAAGAAAAATTAGTCCAGAGGAGTTGGAAGAACACCTGATCTGTCACAGAATAGATCGAAGTTATACATGTTGGAATAAACACGGGGAAAAAATGAATGTAGGTAGTGGCTTGGATAACACGACGTTTTATGGAAGATCTGATATGATTACAAGCATGAACAGTGAAGACGATCGTATGGAGGGTGTGATTACATATGTGAATGATGATAAAGATCGTATTGAGGAAATGACAAGGACAGTTGAATATTAACTTCATGATTGCCCAAAATTGTTTGAGAAGTTAAAGAGTTGTTCAAAAACATCATTGTATGCTGGTTGCACTAAATATACAACATTTTCAGCCATACTGAAGCTGTATAATTTGAAAGTAGGCAACAGGTGGAGTGACTCCAGCTTTACGGAACTACTTTCTCTCCTGAATGACATGCTCCCAGAAGATAATGAACTCCCAAGCCGAACATACGATGCCAAATGAATGCTACGATCGATGGGTATGATCTCTGAAAGAATACACGCCTGCCTGAATGACTGTATATTGTTTCGCAAGGACCAAAAATCACTTAAAGAATACACAAAGTGTGGTGATTCTCGATACAAGAAAGACGATTATAGTCCTACAAAAGTTGTATGGTACTTTCCAATCAATCCAAGGTTTAGGTGCCTATATGGAAGTGAGGAGACTACAGGACAATTGACATGACATGCAGATACAAGAATTAAAGATGGGAAAATACGTCAATCGGCAGACTCTCCTTAGTGGAAGAGAATTGATCACGAGTATCCTGAATTTGGAAACGACTCGAGAAACCTTTGTCTGGCGTTATCTACATATGGGGTGAATCCTTTTGGTTTTCAAAGCAGCAGTCACAGTACATGGCTGATTATGTTGGTAAATTATAACTTACCACCGTGGTTATGCATGAAACGAAAATACATCATGTTATCTATGCTTATATCATGACCAAAACAACCGAGTAATGATATTGATGTTTATTTGGCTCCATTGATCGAGGATTTGAAAATATTGTGGGATTCATGTGTTACGTTGTATGATGCTTACAAAAAAGAAGATTTCACTTTGAAATCCATGTTGTACGGGACGATAAATGACTTTACTTCTTATGGAAATTTGTCAGGATATAGCATTAAAGGAACTCAAGGGTGTCCCATTTGCGAACAAGGTACACAGTCAATTAGGTTGAAACATTCATCGAAAACCGTGTTTTTAGGACATCGCAGATTTCTACCCTGACGACTTAAGTACCGATCTTGGACGACATCATTCGACGGAAGTTCAAAAGAACGTACAACACCATCTCCACTAACAGGTGATCAATTGTTTGAGAAGGTAAAATATTTGGACACTAATTTTGGTAAACCGTTTTCGAAAAACCTTACGAAAACTGGTTGGAAAAAGAGATCAGTTTTTTTGAATTACCATACTGGAATTGTCTGAATGTCAGACATTTTATTGATGTTATGCATATTGAAAAAAATGTATGTGATAGTGTCATCGGCACGTTGCTAAATTCACCCAGAAAAACAAAGGATGGAATTAAGGCTAGATTAGACATGTTTGAGATGGGAATATGAGAAGAGTTGTCACCATTGAAGGGTGAAAAATGAACATTTCTTCCTCCTGCTGCTTACACTCTTTCCAGGCATGAGAGATATCAGTTTTGAAACTTCTTGAATAACGTAAAGGTTCTAGAGGAGTATTCATCAAAAATCAAGAACATTGTGTCAATGAGCGATTTAAAATTAAAGGATCTGAAATCACATGACTGCCATGTTTTGATGCAAGATCTAATTCCTATAGCTTTACGTTGAATTTTGCCCAAGAATGTCCTCCATACATTAATGAAGCTATGTTTCTTCTTCAATGCTATATGCAACAAAGTTATAGACTCGGCGAAATTTCCAACTATGGAAAGAGAAATTGATGTCATATTATGTGAATTGGAAATGTTCTTCCCGCCGACATTTTTCGATATAATGGTTCATTTGATGGTTCATTTGGTGAGAGAGATTCGACTATGTGGTCATGTACATTATAGATGGATGTACCCCATTGAATGGTATATGAAGATTTTGAAAGGGTATGTCAAAAATCGAAGTTGGCCAGAGGGTTGTATTGCAGAACAATATATTGTTGAGGAAGCCGTTGAATTCTGTACCGAATACCTGTCTGGTGTGGAAAACGTTGGCCTACCGAAATCTTGTCACACTGAGTGGCTTGAGGGTGAAGGAATTTCTGGAAGATAGGTTGTCACAATCAATATTACAGATCGGAAGCAGGCTCACCTTTACGTTTTTCATAACAGTTTCGACGTTGACCCATATATTCAAACCCACAAAGAAATTATTAGGTGTTTGAATCCATCTAGAGATGAAAAATGGATATCAGATACACATAATCGGCAGTTTATAGGATGGTTTCAAGACCATATTTTGAAGCAGTTAGATGAAAATCCAGACTCAATTTCAGAACGACTTCGATGGATAGCCGAAGGAGCAAGTGTGTATGTATTATCTTATAATGCTTATGCAGTTAATGGTTATACATTCTGTACTAATGAACATGATGAAGACAGTACCATGCAGAATAGTGGGGTTACACTTGTGGCTGAGGCGATGCATGTTTCCGGTGCTAAGGACAAAAATTCAATTTATGCGAATATGTCATACTTTGGCATCATCAAACGAATATGAGAGTTGGATTATACGAAATTCAAAGTGCCGATTTTTCAATGCAAGTGGGTTGATAACAGGAGTGCCGTTAAAATAGATGAATTAGGATTCGTGAAAGTTGATTTCAGTAAAGAAGGGGAGAAAGACGAACCATTTATAATGGCATCACAAGAAGTACAAGTATTTTATGTTCCAGACCCCGCAAACCGAAATTGGTCAATTTTTCTGTTATCGACCAAAACAACTGAAGGGTCAGATGAAAGTTCAACGGAGGATGGCCCTTTTATAGGGACTTTACAATCATTTCTCAGTGGTCCCAATATAGACGGAATTTTGTATTTTAGAGGAGACCACAATAAAGGGATTTACATAGTCGATAGAGGAGTCAAATCTCTTCAGCCTTTAAAGAAAAAAAGAGAGTACAATAATCAGGTTATTTGTTTATTGTAATATACATTGTGTTATGTTATGTTATTATCTGTCCGCTGCTACTTTTATGTAATCTAAATTAAATGTTAAACCACTTCTGCAGATAATGAATTATGCACCTGCTGATGAGCCCAATCCCGAGGCACAAAAGGTCTCTCAACCACCTGTTGGTGGTCCCATTGCAAAGCAACAACAGGTTTATCAACCAGCTGCTGGTGGTCCCAATGCAGATCAACAACAAGTTTCTCAACCTGTTGTTGCTGGTCCCAGTGCTGAGGTACAATAGGTTTCTCAACCTATTGCTGCTGGTCCTAGTGCTGATGCTAGTGCTCTGGAGAAACATATTGATGATACTTCTGAGGAAATGGTAGGAAATGAAACTCTGAAAGCGCAAAAAAAACAAGAGTGTTGTAGTTTGACAGTGTTAGCCAAAATCCTTAAGGCAAAAGCAAAAGGCATCAAATTTGAGGTGGGATGGAATAAGAGAGGCCAACATGTTAACCCCAACAAAGCCATCTTTAGTAGCTACATTGGAATCGTCACTCGACAATGCATGCCGATTGATGTACAGTCATGGCACCATGTTGTCACCAGTCTTAAGACACTAATGTGGGAAGAGATTATGGTAACATTACGATATCATTTTTTTAATTTATTAAAATAAAATACCAAAACATTGACTTACTCTTCATCATCCATTGCAGAGTGCATTTATAGTAGATTCCTCGCACAAGGAATATGTATTAAGAGTTGCAGGAAGGATTCATAGAGGTTTCCGCACAATTTTAACGAAATATCATCTTAAAGATGCTGAAGGGAAAATCAAGCTGCACCCACCTCCTCTTTATACACACTTGATATCCTAAGGAGCGTGGGACACATTTAGCAACCATTGTGGGGAGTAGACTTTTCAGGTACATTGTGTGGGGTAATACATTGTTTGACGTTACTTGTATTCATCACTTTGATTGACAATTTTTTATTTATGAAACAACAACTAAGTGCTAAAAATAAAAAACGCGTAGCAGAACCAGCGTACCCTTACCGTAAAGTAAGGATGGGGTACGCTTCACTTGAGAAAAAATTGGTACGTCTTTTAAATATACTGTACTACTTATATGTGACATAAAAAAACACCATAACCATGTTTCTATATTTATATGCAGATTGATAAATCGAAATCGAAAGCCATATCTATCCCACGCCATGTGCTATGGAAGGAGGCTTGTGTAAATAAAGAGGGGATATTGTTGTTATTACAGAACAACAAAGAGAAGGGGGTGAAACGAAATATCATCTCAAAACTATCTCAAGGATCAACCAACCGATTGAAGCGGTCTACTGAGAGCACCTTCACCCCACCCGTTCTATATCCATAGTTAATATCATTGCAGACTCATGTGGATACAAAGTTGATAGACAACAATGATCACACAGTTGATTTTGAAAAAAATATGTATGGAGAGGAAAAATCAGATTTCATTAGTGCTGAAAATGTAAATGAAATCCTCAAGTACGAATGGCTAGGCGCCTCAGTTGTAAATGTATACATGAGGTATATTTTCATGATTTGATTTTACAAAAGTTGATATACTCTGATAATTATGACTAAATACATTTTATATTTTTTGCAGGCATATATATGAAAAACAATTGAATGAATTTCCCCATGAACAAAAACTTGGACTCGTTAGTCCTCACACCACCTCTTCAAAAGAAGAAATATATTCTGATAAAGAGGCTGCAATAATGTCATCCCTGCTCAAATCATTTGAAAACAAAATTATGGATGACAGAATCTTTTTAATACCAACGATGCAGGGGTAAAATTCTACAATTTAATCATATCAAATATATTTTCATTTCTTTCTTTACTTATTTCTTTTTGTATTTTTAGGGAGCATTGGTTGGTGATTGCAGTCAATTTAGATACTCCAAAAATTTATTTTCTGGATTCAACGCATGGATATCCAACAAACCGACCACGCATGATGGCATTTGTTAATTTGTAATACAATAGATCCAACATTTTAAAACTAATAATCTAGTTATATAATTTATGTTATCTTTTAATGAATATTCTGTTATGATAGGGCGGTGCATCAATATCGTCTAATGCATGGAACAAATCCAGGGCGTAAGGATGAGAAAGCCTACAAGATCTACAATTGGAAAAGTATCCGGGTATATATAATAACATTGCACTATCCAAACACATATCAAAACAAATTAATTATTGTTGTCGATGTTTCTGTAGTGTCCAAAACAAACAAATGGAAAGGAATGTGGTTATTATGTTTGTAAATTTATGAAAGAGATCGCATTTCATCAACAAACTAGCATCCCTGACGAGGTATTTTCGAAAATAATTACGAGTTCATTTAAAATATTTATTAATCCTTTGTGTATTTATATTTTTTCAATACTACCATGACTGTCACAAAAACTCATATTAAGAAGATGATATAGATGTGTTTATAAATGAATGAGCAACATACCCGATGGAAGATTGTACACAAATAGGATGAATGTGAATTCCTACTAATGTTATCCATATATGATCATTGATATCTCCCTTGTTTACACTTATTGAGCATATATGATCACCCTTTATTATGTTTTATATCCTTAGGTTATGAATAATGGTTTTAGATATGATTTGTCTTTCTAGTAAAGCATAACTCATTGGAATACACTGGTCAATAGTGTGGAAGTCGACCGATGCATAGTCATTCAGTCCACTCACGAGCATCTTAAAATCTTGATGGGAACCAATGTAACATCCCAGGTAAATAAAGAATAAAGAATTTTCATATTTATTAATATCTACGAATTAAATATTAATTTTATTTTAAAGGGGTTGCTATGTTCGATAGCGTACCCGATACGCAACGATGAGTTTCTTTGAAACTTACGTAGCACACTGGTAATAAAATAATATTATTTTAAATGTTAGTTAACAAGTAGTCGTTGTACTGGCGGGAATGGATAGAAATAACTAAAATATGATTAGATATGTTTTTAAATGTTTATACATTTACCCAATAAAAGATAAAGGCTTAAAATACGGAAAGAGTTCAATTTTAGGGCATATATACTCTAATTTTCACTAAAGGTTCACTTATCACCTTTTAATGGTGAACCGTCATTAAATATAGTTTTGATCACTCTTATACTTTATTTTGGACCAAATATAACTCTTCTTTAGAATCGGGATATCAAAATTTACTTTGTGTAAATTTTTGGTACCTTTCTGATAAAGTTCTTTTTTTTATGAATAGTGTAAAATGTTGTATTTTAATTCAAAACCTCTTTTTGATCTAATTTATTTATATGATTAGATTATTATTTTAATTGGTTTTAAAGTGAAATTAAAAAATATTTTTACCAGTTAATCCAATGGTGGTCATTGGAATCAATTTCACTTTGGAATTGAACTTAAACTGGTGTCAATCTTTTGATACTTATTGTTTCACAAAAACACGCTATTTGTCATGACAGCGGGAATTAATTATTAAATTAATTAATTTGACTTATATGTTTTGAATTTTGTAAAACGGACTTCATTTTTGAATTCGGAATATCAAATATATCTTAGGGTGAATTTTTGGTAATTTTCTGAAAAACTTCAATTTTTTATGAATAGTGAAACCACTAAGTGGTAATCAAGCAAACTGATTTTTCAGTTAAATGAAAGTTTACCACTAATGTGTATTGAATTTTGAAAATCCGACATACATGGTTGTCATTAAGAAGTAAAATGTGGTTCAATGAGATTAAAATAATTTTTTGGTGAATAGTAACTTTTTTTCATTAATCGCGATTAGAGGTAATTAGTGTAATTTAAGGTAAAAATGATATTATAAGAATGTGAAAACACCATGACACTTGTCCTACACCTATTGGGTGAGTCATGGCCGACCAAGACAAGCCATGGGCCAACTTGGGGACCCCATGGAGCCACTTTAGTTGGAAAATGACATTAATATATTTTTATTTAATGTTAAAGTGAAAATGACACTAACATAAATTGTTTTACTAAAACAATTTTTAAGTAGGGTTACACAAGTCCAAATTTTGATTATAAATAGTCATTGGAAATATAAAAAGATTTCCTACATCATAGTATTTGTTTTATAATTTTTAGACATTAAATAAAATAAATTATTTATGACATAATAATGATGCAGCGATGACATCATTATTTGACGATTTAAAAAAAATAGAAAGATAATGCAAAATCTATAAACTACACATGTCCAAAACTTATTGGATGAGTGGATTTCGAAGCCTTATCACCTTATCCACGAATTATATCAATGTGGGACCTTTTAAAACCGAAAAACATTTTCAAATAAAGTAATAATTCTTTACTTTCCAAAAGTGCCCCTCCTCCTCTCTTATAAAAGGCCCCCACCTCTACCTCATTTCACACACTTCTCAAGCCTTTGGTGTAACGACCCGAAATTTTGAATAAATCTTGTTTCCTAATTTCATGTGTTATTTTTTATACTCAAAAAAAAAATGTTTTATTTGATAAACATGATTATAAATAAAATGAGACCATTGGTTTTTGAGTGTTATATGACCATCGGTCAATATGACCACCGTGAACAAAATGTTTTGATTATTGTCTCTATATTTAAGTAATCTTGGTTAATTATTATAGAAAGAAGATTTGATGGCCTCACCTAGTAGCCTTGGGCCAATCGAAGCCCATCTAACAGAGATTGGGAAGGAGGTAGCACCATTGGGCTTCGCTCTGGACCAAATCCAAGCCGAACTTCATCATGTGAAGCTAGAACGGAATCGCCTTCGCGAGAAGTTCAAACTGATATAAATTACTACTCGGGAAATGTTGACTGAGCCGCCCCAAAATTCTATCACCCTAGCACACCTTACTCTTAGGTCCTATGCTGGTATTATAAGGGGTTATGTAACGAGACCGTAATTGCCTTGTGTAATCTTTTTTTTAAATAAAAATTGGGATTTCTTCTTATGATGAAGTTTATGAATTTTGAAATGACCGGATAAATATAGTATGCATATTTTTGATGAATTTTAGAAAAAGGATATTTTAAATATGTTTATGTAAACCCTAAATAATTAAAAATGTGTAATGATTTTCAAAAAATGGTCTTCTACAATTATGTTCGGTACTAAATTTAGAGTCTAATAAGATCAACTTGATTTTTGATGAATAGTAAATTATGAATAGTAATTTTATGATTAGGATTAGTAATATGACCAAATGGATTAGTAATCTCACTTAAAGAAAGTTTTAAAATAATCTAGGCACCTTGATTAAGTAATGTGATTCAATAAAATAGTTAAATAACGGTTTCATTAATTATTATTCAAGTATTAGTTTTTTTCAGGTGAATAGTGTTTTTTAATTAAAAATTTAATTAAAAATAAATAGAAAATTATTTTTATAAAAATGACTTTATTTTTGAACTCAGAGCATCGATATTATGTTATGGTAATTTTTGGGGTTTTTTCTGAAAAAAATGAATTTTCGATGAATAGTGTTTTTATTTAAAAATTAAATTAAAAATATTTAGAAAATTATTTTTATAAAATGGAGTTCATATTTTTAATCAGAGCGTTGATATTTGGTTAAGGTGAAATTTTGGGATTATTCTGAGAAAGTTGAATTTTTGATGAATAGTGAAAATACAGTTTTTAAGTTACGGGTGTTTAATGACATCATTAAATGATGTATTAAGTTTGTAATCAATATGTTCGAATTATGAATAGTGAGATAAGGTATGAGGTGTCCCAAGTGGCCAATACCATGGGCAAATACCATGGGCAAGCCCATGGTTTTGCCAAAACCACTAATGAGGTGTCCCTTTGCCATTAATGCCTTGTCCCCTCACTTTCCCTATAAATACCAAGCCCTCCTCTCATCCATTCGACTCCCCACTCTTCCCCAACGAAGTTCTGGTCTCATTACCTCCCAAGGAGTCCTCCCAAGGTGCCCCCAAGCCCTCAAGGTCCCAACCTTTGAGGTTTAAGAGTTACATTTTAAGGTAAGGGATCCGACCCCTCTCTTTCTTTTCAAGTGATCTCTTTTATGTCATTCCTTTTATGCTCCATGTTCTTATTTTGGAGGATGTTCTTTTATAATCCTCTTACTGCACTTTTTATGTTCATATGATGAAAGACCCCCTATTACTCTCATCATTTCGTTTTAAGAAAGTTTAAGTGGCGCCGTTAGGCTGCCGAATTTTCAAGGGATTCATTCACCTCTCTCTTTTTCAAAGTTCTACTTTCATGTCAAGTCTTTCAAGTTCATTTTTATTATGTTGGGGTATGATCTCTATATTTATCATACTGGTCTTTTATGATCACATGATGAGAGACCCCATTTTATCTCTTCAATTCAGTATTTTGATGTCTTAAGTGGCGCCGTTAGGCTGCCGAATTTTTAAGTGGTTCTTCACCCTTCTCGTTTTGAAGTTCTACTTTCATGTCAATTCTTTCAAGTTCCTTTATATTATGTTGGGGTATGATCTCTATATCTATCATACTGGACTCTTATGTTCATATGATGAGAGACCCTATTTGACCTTGTCAATTCAATTTTGTTGAAGTTTAAGTGATGCCGTTAGGCTGCCGAATTTTCACAAGAGAAATCTTGTTTTGTTTTCTTCCTTTCATGTTCTTCATTTCATATGGTATATTTTCAAATTTCATTACCATGTTCATAAATCCCTTATATTTTGTCCCTCTACTGTATGATGGGTCATTTATGAATGTTTGACCCGTGTCCCCTCTTTTCTCAATGTTTTCTAAAACCTTGTAACATAGCCGTTATGCTGCAGAATTTTCCCCCTCAAAATGCCTCTCTTTTTTCTCAAAAATTATTTTATGTTATAAAGTGAATACTCAAAGCTCTTATTTCTACAAGGGTATTCACATATATATCAAAATGTTCCATTTTAAATTCTGGTATTTACATACATGAGACCCGCTTCCCTTTCCGTGGGTTTAAAGTGCCGTAAAGATCATGTCATTAAAGCAGTTTTTAAAATGCTATGATTATGAAATGAAACCCATTTATTTTATGCTATATGGGTTATTTATGAAATGTTTGATGATGATATATGTGGCTCACATGATAATAAAGGCAAATTTAAGGGTGCGCCCTGATAGCGCTCCAATGCATTGGGTAAAGACTTAATCTCTAGAGATGACCATTTTAACGACGCCTTGGTGAATAACCTTGGTAATTTTTTTAACAACACCTTGGGGATGGACCTTGGTGAAACGAAACGATTGCCAATATTAAATGTTGCAGCCACATCTTCAAGTTATGAAAAAGTTTTATTTTTATTATGATATGCCTCATGATTTCATTTTCATGCCTTAAAGTTCTTTTCATGACTTTATTGATGTATCCCAAGTTCATATGTAAAATGTTTCACTTGTTTCCCTTGCTGGGCCTTCTGCTCACCCTTTCTTTTGATGTATGTCCCCAGGTTATGAGATTCAGTAATGAGCCTAGGGTGAACATGAGGAGAAGCCTTTCAAGTGTTTAAGAAGAATTCTTTATGTTGTTTTCATGTTTTAAGTTCCTGGTTTCCAAGACACTAAACCTTAAAGATCCTCGGTTTTGTAAAATGTAATTAAAGTTTATGTGATAAAAAGGTGGGATGCTATATTTGGCTCGGCCAACCCCTACCCATTTAATCTCTCCACATCCCTCTCCTCATCCTAGAGTATTCCCTTTGGGCATAATCCTATCAAAGGAAGCCTTTAGGCTCAAATCAAAAGGAGTTACACTTTTAAAGGTAATTCTTTCTCTCTTGTTCATTTGTTTTATTTTGTTTCTCCAACCCCCTAAACTCTTTTTATTTACTTCTTTTGTAACAACACCAGTATCCTCAATATACTAGGATGTTGTTATAAGATTTATTTGAGCTACACTCTCACACAACTACATCAAATGGTTAAAGAACATACGGTTTCCGTGGATGGCGAAATTCTGCCTCCCGAAACGATGATTGTTCAATACTCATTTAACACCTTCAAAGGTGGCCATTATGATGTCACTATTTTTATATATGATATATAATATGTTTATGTTTTCTTTAAGCTTCTGTATTTTTCATTTTGGGCATACCTTTATGGTTTCCACTATGGGTAAACACGATATCTTCATTTAAGGAAGTGCGGACTACCGCCCCCTCAAAGTGATGTGATTCGTTAATGCCATATGTGGGACGTGTAAAGGATGGATTTAAAGTTATTATGTATGATGTTATACTGGAATTATAATATACCTCTATATCATTATTATTTCTTTCCATTAAAGTATGAGATAGAAATGAAAGTAGCGTTCATGCGTACGTACGGCTTACCGTCTCCATGAACGGTGCATTTCATTTCTTATCCCCAAATGTAATGTACTATTAAAAGTACATGTATATAATGGATATATATAATTAATGATATATCTAAATGATGAATATAATTCTGGAATTAAAATATACATACCTCTCATTTAGTTTTAATTCCATTAATATGACAAAGAAATGAAAGTAGCGTTCATGCGTACGTACGGCTTACCGTCTCCATGAACGGTGCATTTCATTTCTTACCTCTAAATGATTATGTAATATTATAAATACATGTATATGCTGGATATATATGATATATATGATATCCAAATTAGTAATTTCATTCTGGATATAAATAACTTTTGACCACACGAACAACATGTAATTGTAAGAAGTCAACTTTCGACTTAAGAACCAAATATTGACAAAACAAACATTATTAACTTAAATGGTTACATAATGTTTATAACATTGCAATAAGTGATATAAAAGGAATAATGAACTTTAAAAAGGTTCTTAATCAAGTATAAATTAACTCAAGTTTATTATTCAGGACGTTAAAGAACGGTCGGGTCAAGTCGGATACGAGGTAAGGGAATTTCTTAACCCAATTTCCATTCTTTGGGTTAATCTCCTACTTTCAGATTATGCCATTATATTATTATGTCATATCTTGTATTTTTACTTTATTTATGTGTACTTATAGTGAATACACATAGTATATCTATTTTATTTTAAAAAATGATCTTTGTAAGGGACTTCGTCTCAATCTCCTTTCATTGAGGCATATTTCGTTTTATACACAACTTCCTTTTATACGGTGTATAAACCCCTTTGACTTTTACTTTTATACAAAAGGAATATTTTTCTACGAAGCGTTTTACTAAACGACAAAAAGGAATGTTTTTTTAACGTACGCGGTGACAACGACTTTTTCCGCCACCGCGAGTATTATTTGGTCTTTGGCTTTCTCAACAAGCTGTAATGTTTTTAGAATAAAATAAATACCATATACTCTTTTATGTATTTTGGTATTGAAAATGGTTTTGAAAAAGGATTATATTATGTCAATATATTTATGATATATTGTGATTGAAATGTGGAAATGTTATCATTCCTTTATATTGGTTTTATGTTTTATGATTTTATACTGGTACTTGGACATTTTAACGGGTGGTTACGTTATAAACCATATGACGGGTGGTGCCGTGAATACCAGGACGGGTGGTTACGTTATAACCTCCAATGCATTGGTTATGGAAGTCGGCCGTATGGCTATTCCATTAAGTATGTATGGAAATTGGCCGTATGGCTATTCCATTAAGTGATATGTGTGGAAGTCAACCGTATGGTTATTCCACTTAAGTATGTTTATGTCCCAAGTTACCTTTATATATTCTATGTGTTCTTTATATGGGTTTTATGGTAATTCTTCGGTTACAAAAAGGTAAGTAATGATACTTTATTCAGTGAAGAGTTTTTATTACTTCATAAAGGTGAAAAGTATTACTTTGATAAAGTATACATGGTTTACTTGTTGTTTTGAAAAACTAACAGTTTTCATTCTTTGTGTATCCCTTACTGAGCTTTTTATGCTCACCCCAAGTTTTTCAAAATGTTTTTCACAGGACTTAAAGTAGAATAAGGTCAAGGATGGGATCAAGGGAATGTCACGCTTTATAAAACATGGAACTAGACATGTTTCTTTTTAAGAGTTTTTTTTATTATGGAAACTTAGTGGAAGTGTCTACTTTGTAATCTTTTGAGATGTAATGGTTATGTTCTAATTCTCTAAAACTCTAAACCTGAAAAGATCCTCAACGTGAATTATTCTTTTAATTCAATATTAAGTAAGGATTAAGGCCGGGGCCTTATAGTTGGTATCAGAGGTCGGTTTAGACAACTTTAGGAGTTAGAAAAGTGTTAAATTATAATATGATTGAAATGATATAGCATTTACGGATTACCATGTTGCTTCACCTAAGATATTTCTGTGTTCAGAATGGTTTTCCGCAGAGGAAACAAAGCAGCTATGTTGGGACGACATCAGGAGGAAGATAACCTTCCAAATCAGCAACCTGAGATGGTCGGAATCGGAACTGAACAGTTTGTTGCAGTGATGGCACAGTTGACTCAGGCTATAAATGGTGGTGGTATCCATGCACGAGATCAGCCAAATCAACCGCAGAGGAACATGTCAGTGGTGGAACATTTCATGAGGCAACATCCCCCATCATTCAGAGGATCATCTGACCCTGTGCAAGCTGAAGGGTGGATTAAAGCACTGGAGAAGATTTTTGATGTCATGGGGTGTTCAGAACATCAAAAGGTTAGTCTTGCTGTTTACCGTTTTGAAGGTGAAGCTGATCAGTGGTGGTCGATGATGAAAAATATAAGGGATAGTGATGATATTGAGGATCTTCACTGGGACGAATTCAAAGGTATGTTTCTTGAGAAATATTTTCCTAAGGTGGTTCATCTTAGGATGGAAAAACAGTTCCTAGAATTGAGGCAGGAGGATGATTCAGTGGCTGCTTATGAAGAAAAGTTCACTCGATTGGCAAGGTATGCTCCAAACTTCATACGAGATCTTGATAGTAAAATAAACCGTTTTTACTCAGGGTTAAAGCCAAAGTATCGAAGGGCTTTAGCTTCTCATGAGTTTAAAAGTTATGAAAAACTTGTTCGATGTGCTGAGAAGGTGGAAATGGAGTTTGCCGATGATCAGGTGTTCTATGACAAACAACAGAATAAGAGGTCTAGTTGGCAGGCAAAGGGGAAGAATTCATCAAAGAAGCAAGGAGGTAAGAAAACCAAATACCCATCCTGTGAGAAGTGTGGTAAAATGCATCCTGTAGAATGTTTATCCAAGTCTGGTAAGTGCTTTCGGTGTGGTAAGTCTGGTCATATTGCTCGTAACTGTAAGGAAGATGATCAAGCAGGAAATGAAAAGCCAACGGTAAGATGTTATAAGTGCAATGAGATGGGTCACTATGCAAATGAGTGTCCGAAAAAGAGTTTGAGTGATGGGAAGCAGTTAGACTACAAGCAGAAAGGGGTGGTGAAATCCTTTGCAACAACTTCAGCAGATGTTGGGCCATCGAATGAAGTGGTATCTGCTCCAGGGAGCTCAGTATTTTTCGAAGATTGACTTGAGGTCGGGGTACCATCAGTTGAAAGTAAAAGAAGCAGACGTTCTGAAGACTGTGTTCCATACTAGATATGGCCATTATAAATTTGTAGTTATGCCTTTTGGGTTAACCAATGCACCTGCTGTATTCATGGACCTTATGAATAAAATTTTCCATGAGTTCTTGGATAAGTTTGTGTTTGTGTTTTGAGGTTTGGGAAGAGGTTATGTGTGCCTTGTGATTCACAGTTGAAGAGAGAGTTGTTATGTGAAGCTCATAGTTCTCCGTTTTCAGTTCATCCGGGCAATACTAACATGTATAGAGATCTGTGGGAGTATTACTGGTGGGATGGAATGAAAAGAGACAATGCTGATTTTACTGTGAAGTGTTTGACATGTCAACAGGTCAAAGCAGAGCGGCAGGGATGCTTCAGCCTTTACCAGTGCCACAGTGGAAATGGGAAAACATATCCATGGGCTTTGTTGTGGGATTACCGAAGACATATCGAGGTAATAATGCAATCTGGGTTATTGTTGATCGCTTGACCAAATCTGCTCATTTCCTTGCTATACGAGATATTTTCTCTCTTGATCAACTTTACCGTTAGTATCTTAAAGAGATAGTCAGGTTACATGGAGTTCCTCTCTCCATTGTATCGGATCATGATCCCAGGTTTACTTCTAACTTTTGGAAAGGCCTTCAGAAGTCGTTGGGTACTGAATTAAATTTTAGTACAGCTTTTCATCCTCAATCAGATGGGCAGTCAGAACGAACAATTCAGACCTTGGAGGATATGCTACGAGCTTGTTCTATGGATTATCAGGGAAGTTGGGACCAACATCTTTCTTTGGTTGAGTTTTCTTATAATAACAGTTTTCATTCCAGTATACAGATGGCACCATTTGAGGCATTATATGGGAAGCGGTGTCGAACTCCAGCTTTTTGGGATGAAGTGGGTGAAAGGAAGTTGATGGGACCAGAATTGGTAGAAGAGATGACAGAAAAAGTTCAGCTGATTCAGAAACACATGAGAATAGCTCAGAGCAGGCAGAAGAGTTATGTGGATAACCGGAGGAAGGATCTATCTTTCGAGGTAGGTGATCATGTTTTTCTCAAGATTTCTCAATGGAAAAGTGTGATGAGATTTGGTAAGAAAGGAAAGCTGAGTCCAAGGTTTATTGGACCATATGAATTCTGGAGAAAGTTGGATCAGTTGCATACCGGGTGGCTTTACGTCCGAGTTTATCTTAGGTACACAATGTTTTTCATGTTTCAATGTTGAGAAAGTATATGCCAGATCCATCTCATGTTTTGAGTCCAGAGGTAGTTCAGCTGGAAGAGAACCTATCTTATGAGGAACAACCGGTCCAGATTCTTGACCACAGGGAGCAAGTGTTACGGAATAAGGTGATTCACCAGGTAAAGGTTTTGTGGAAAAACCATGTGATTGAAGAGGCAACGTGGGAATCTGAAAACGCTATGAGGGATAAATACCCCCACTTATTTTGATAAGTGAATAAAATTGCGAGGACGCAATTCCCAAAAGGGGGGAAGGATGTAACATCCCAGGTAAATAAAGAATAAATAATTTTCATATTTATTAATATTTACGAATTAAATATTAATTTTATTTTAAAGGGGTTGCTATGTTCGATAGCGTACCCGATACGCAACGATGAGTTTCTTTGAAACTTACGTAGCACACTAGTAATAAAATAATATTATTTTAAATGTTAGTTAACAAGTAGTTGTTGTACTGGCGGGAATGGATAGAAATAACTAAAATATGATTAGATATGTTTTTAAATGTTTATACATTTACCCAATAAAAGATAAAGGCTTAAAATACGGAAAGAGTTCAATTTTAGGGCATATATACTCTAATTTTCACTAAAGGTTCACTTATCACCTTTTAATGGTGAACCGTCATTAAATATAGTTTTGATCACTCTTATACTTTATTTTGGACCAAATATAACTCTTCTTTAGAATCGGGATATCAAAATTTACTTTGTGTAAATTTTTGGTACCTTTCTGATAAAGTTCTTTTTTTTATGAATAGTGTAAAATGTTGTATTTTAATTCAAAACCTCTTTTTGATCTAATTTATTTATATGATTAGATTATTATTTTAATTGGTTTTAAAGTGAAATTAGAAAATATTTTTACCAGTTAATCCAATGGTGGTCATTGGAATCAATTTCACTTTGGAATTGGACTTAAACTGGTGTCAATCTTTTGATACTTATTGTTTCACAAAAAACGCTATTTGTCATGACAGCGGGAATTAATTATTAAATTAATTAATTTGACTTATATGTTTTGAATTTTGTAAAACGGACTTCATTTTTGAATTCGGAATATCAAATATATCTTAGGGTGAATTTTTGGTAATTTTCTGAAAAACTTCAATTTTTTATGAATAGTGAAACCACTAAGTGGTAATCAAGCAAACTGATTTTTCAGTTAAATGAAAGTTTACCACTAATGTGTATTGAATTTTGAAAATCCGACATACATGGTTGTCATTAAGAAGTAAAATGTGGTTCAATGAGATTAAAATAATTTTTTGGTGAATAGTAACTTTTTTTCATTAATCGCGATTAGAGGTAATTAGTGTAATTTAAGGTAAAAATGATATTATAAGAATGTGAAAACACCATGAAACTTGTCCTACAACTATTGAGTGAGTCATGGCCGACCAAGACATGCCATGGGCCAACTTGGGGACCCCATGGAGCCACTTTAGTTGGAAAATGACATTAATATATTTTTATTTAATGTTAAAGTGAAAATGACACTAACATAAATTGTTTTACTAAAACAATTTTTAAGTAGGGTTACACAAGTCCAAATTTTTATTATAAATAGTCATTGGAAAGCTAAAAAGATTTACTACATCATAGTAGTTTTTTTATAATTTTTATACATTAAATAAAATAAATTATTTATGACATAATAATGATGCAGCGATGACATCATTATTTGACGATTTAAATAAAATAGAAAGATAATGCAAAATCTATAAACTACACATGTCCAAAACTTATTGGATGAGTGGATTTCGAAGCCTTATCACCTTATCCACGAATTATATCAATGTGGGACCTTTTAAAACCGAAAAACATTTTCAAATAAAGTAATAATTCTTTACTTTCCAAAAGTGCCCCTCCTCCTCTCTTATAAAAGGCCCCCACCTCTACCTCATTTCACACACTTCTAAATACTTTGGCTCGGCCAACCCCTGCCCATTTACTCTCTCCACATCCCTCTCCTCATCTTAGAGTATTCCCTTTGGGCAGAATCCTTTCAAAGGAAGCCTTTGGGCTCAAATCAAAAGGAGTTACACTTTTAAAGGTAATTCTTTCTCTCTTGTTCATTTGTTTTATTTTGTTTCTCCAACCCCCTAAACTCTTTTTATTTACTTATTTTGTAACAACACCAGTATCCTCAATATACTAGGATTTTGTTATAAGATTTATTTGATCTACACTCTCACACAACTACATCAAATGGTTAAAGAACATACGGTTTCCGTAGATGGTGAAATTCTGCCTCCCGAAACGATGATTATTCAATACTCATTTAACACCTTAAAAGGTGGCCATTATGATGTCACTATTTTTATATATGATATATAATATGTTTATGTTTTCTTTAAGCTTCTGTATTTTTCATTTTGGGCATACCTTTATGGTTTCCATTATGGGTAAACACGATATCTTCATTTAAGGAAGTGCGGACTACCGCCCCCTCAAAGTGATGTGATTCGTTAATGCCATATGTGGGACGTGTAAAGGATGGATTTAAAGTTATTATGTATGATGTTATACTGGAATTATAATATACCTCTATATCATTATTATTTCTTTCAATTAAAGTATGAGATAGAAATGAAAGTAGCGTTCATGCGTACGTACGGCTTACCGTCTCCATGAACGGTGCATTTCATTTCTTATCCCCAAATGTAATGTACTATTAAAAGTACATGTATATAATGGATATATATAATTAATGATATATCTAAATGATGAATATAATTCTGGAATTAAAATATACATACCTCTCATTTAGTTTTAATTCCATTAATATGACAAAGAAATGAAAGTAGCGTTCATGCGTACGTACGGCTTACCGTCTCCATGAACGATGCATTTCATTTCTTACCTCTAAATGATTATGTAATATTATAAATACATGTATATGCTGGATATATATGATATATATGATATCCAAATTAGTAATGTCATTCTGGATATAAATAACTTTTGACCACACGAACAACATGTAATTGTAAGAAGTCAAGTTTCGACTTAAGAACCAAATATTGACAAAACAAACATTATTAACTTAAATGGTTACATAATGTTTATAACATTGCAATAAGTGATATAAAAGGAATAATGAACTTTAAAAAGGTTCTTAATCAAGTATAAATTAACTCAAGTTTATTATTCAGGACGTTAAAGAACGGTCGGGTCAAGTCGGATACGAGGTAAGGGAATTTCTTAACCCAATTTCCATTCTTTGGGTTAATCTCCTACTTTCAGATTATGCCATTATATTATTATGTCATATCTTGTATTTTTTACTTTATTTATGTGTACTTATAGTAAATACACATAGTATATCTATTTTATTTTAAAAAATGATCTTTGTAAGGGACTTCGTCTCAATCTCCTTTCATTGAGGCATATTTCGTTTTATACACAACTTCCTTTTATACGGTGTATAAACCCCTTTGACTTTTACTTTTATACAAAAGGAATATTTTTCTACGAAGCGTTTTACTAAACGACAAAAAGGAATGTTTTTTTAACGTACGCGGTGACAACGACTTTTTCCACCACCGCGAGTATTATTTGGTCTTTGGCTTTCTCAACAAGCTGTAATGTTTTTAGAATAAAATAAATACCATATACTCTTTTATGTATTTTGGTATTGAAAATGGTTTTGAAAAAGGATTATATTATGTCAATATATTTATGATATATTGTGATTGAAATGTGGAAATGTTATCATTCCTTTATATTGGTTTTATGTTTTATGATTTTATACTGGTACTTGGACATTTTAACGGGTGGTTACGTTATAAACCATATGACGGGTGGTTCCCTGAATACCAGGACGGGTGGTTACATTATAACCTCCAATGCATTGGGTATGGAAGTCGGCCGTATGGCTATTCCATTAAGTATGTATGGAAATTGGCCGTATGGCTATTCCATTAAGTGATATGTGTGGAAGTCAACCGTATGGTTATTCCACTTAAGTATGTTTATGTCCCAAGTTACCTTTATATATTCTATGTGTTCTTTATATGGGTTTTATGGTAATTCTTCGGTTACAAAAAGGTAAGTAATGATACTTTATTCAGTGAAGAGTTTTTATTACTTCATAAAGGTGAAAAGTATTACTTTGATAAAGTATACATGGTTTACTTGTTGTTTTGAAAAACTAACAGTTTTCATTCTTTGTGTATCCCTTACTGAGCTTTTTATGCTCACCCCAAGTTTTTCAAAATGTTTTTCACAGGACTTAAAGTGGAATAAGGTCAAGGATGGGATCAAGGGAATGTCACGCTTTATAAAACATGGAACTAGACATGTTTCGTTTTAAGAGTTTTTTTTATTATGGAAACTTTGTGGAAGTGTCTACTTTGTAATCTTTTGAGATGTAATAGTTATGTTCTAATTCTCTAAAACTCTAAACCTGAAAAGATCCTCAACGTGAATTATTCTTTTAATTAAATATTAAGTAAGGTTTAAGGCCGGGGCCTTATAGTTGGTATCAGAGGTCGGTTTAGACAACTTTAGGAGTTAGAAAAGTGTTAAATTATAATATGATTGAAATGATATAGCATTTACGGATTACCATGTTGCTTCGCCTAAGATATTTCTGTGTTCAGAATGGTTTTCCGCAGAGGAAACAAAGCAGCTATGTTGGGACGACATGAGGAGGAAGATAACCTTCCAAATCAGCAACCTGAGATGGTCAGAATCGGAACTGAACAGTTTGTTGCAGTGATGGCACAGTTGACTCAGGCTATAAATGGTGGTGGTATCCATGCACGAGATCAGCCAGATCAACCGCAGAGGAACATGTCAGTGGTAGAACATTTCATGAGGCAACATCCCCCATCATTCAGAGGATCATCTGACCCTGTGCAAGCTGAAGGGTGGATTAAAGCACTGGAGAAGATTTTTGATGTCATGGGGTGTTCAGAACATCAAAAGGTTAGTCTTGCTGTTTACCGTTTTGAAGGTGAAGCTGATCAGTGGTGGTCGATGGTGAAAAATATAAGGGATAGTGATGAAATTGAGGATCTTCACTGGGACGAATTCAAAGGTATGTTTCTTGAGAAATATTTTCCTAAGGTGGTTCGTCTTAGGATGGAAAAACAGTTCCTAGAATTGAGGCAGGAGGATGATTCAGTGGCTTCTTATGAAGAAAAGTTCACTCGATTGGAAAGGTATGCTCCAAACTTCATACGAGATCTTGATAGTAAAATAAACCGTTTTTACTCAGGGTTAAAGCCAAAGTATCGAAGGGCTTTAGCTTCTCATGAGTTTAAAAGTTATGAAAAACTTGTTCGATGTGCTGAGAAGGTGGAAATGGAGTTTGCCGATGATCAGGTGTTCTATGACAAACAACAGAATAAGAGGTCTAGTTGGCAGGCAAAGGGGAAGAATTCATCAAAGAAGCAAGGAGGTAAGAAAACCAAATACCCATCCTGTGAGAAGTGTGGTAAAATGCATCCTGTAGAATGTTTATCCAAGTCTGGTAAGTGCTTTCGGTGTGTTAAGTCTGGTCATATTGCTCGTAACTGTAAGGAAGATGATCAAGCAGGAAATGAAAAGCCAACGGTAAGATGTTATAAGTGCAATGAGATGGGTCACTATGCAAATGAGTGTCCGACAAAGAGCTTGAGTGATGGGAAGCAGTTAGACTACAAGCAGAAAGGGGTGGTGAAATCCTTTGCAACAACTTCAGCAGATGTTGGGCCATCGAATGAAGTGGTATCTGCTCCAGGGAGCTCAGTATTTTTCGAAGATTGTCTTAAGGTCGAGGTACCATCAGTTGAAAGTAAAAGAAGCAGACATTCTGAAGACTGTGTTCCGTACTAGATATGGCCATTATGAATTTGTAGTTATGCCTTTTGGGTTAACCAATGCACCTGCTGTATTCATGGACCTTATGAATAAAATTTTCCATGAGTTCTTGGATAAGTTTGTGTTTGTGTTTTGAGGTTTGGGAAGAGGTTATGTGTGCCTTGTGATTCACAGTTGAAGAGAGAGTTGTTATGTGAAGCTCATAGTTCTCCGTTTTCAGTTCATCCGGGCAATACTAACATGTATAGAGATCTGTGGGAGTATTACTGGTGGGATGGAATGAAAAGAGACAATGCTGATTTTACTGTGAAGTGTTTGACATGTCAACAGGTCAAAGCAGAGCGGCAGGGATGCTTCAGCCTTTACCAGTGCCACAGTGGAAATGGGAAAACATATCCATGGACTTTGTTGTGGGATTACCGAAGACATCTCGAGGTAATAATGCAATCTGGGTTATTGTTGATCGCTTGACCAAATCTGCTCATTTCCTTGCTATAAAAGATATTTTCTCTCTTGATCAACTTTCCCGTTAGTATCTTAAAGAGATGGTCAGGTTACATGGAGTTCCTCTCTCCATTGTATCGGATCATGATCCCAGGTTTACTTATAACTTTTGGAAAGGCCTTCAGAAGTCTTTGGGTACTGAATTAAATTTTAGTACAGCTTTTCATCCTCAATCAGATGGGCAGTCAGAACAAATAATTCAGACCTTGGAGGATATGCTACGAGCTTGTTCTATGGATTATCAGGGAAGTTGGGACCAACATCTTTCTTTGGTTGAGTTTTCTTATAATAACAGTTTTCATTCCAGTATACAGATGGCACCATTTGAGGCATTATATGGGAAGCGGTGTCCAACTCCAGCTTTTTGGGATGAAGTGGGTGAAAGGAAGTTGATGGGACCAGAATTGGTAGAAGAGATGACAAAAAAAGTTCAGCTGATTCAGAAACACATGAGAATAGCTCAGAGAAGGCAGAAGAGTTATGTGGATAACCGGAGGAAGGATCTATCTTTCGAGGTAGGTGATCATGTTTTTCTCAAGATTTCTCAATGGAAAAGTGTGATGAGATTTGGTAAGAAAGGAAAGCTGAGTCCAAGGTTTATTGGACCATATGAATTCTGGAGAAAGTTGGATCAGTTGCATACCGGGTGGCTTTACCTCCGAGTTTATCTCAGGTACACAATGTTTTTCATGTTTCAATGTTGAGAAAGTATAAGCCAGATCCATCTCATGTTTTGAGTCCAGAGGTAGTTCAGCTGGAAGAGAACCTATCTTATGAGGAACAACCGGTCCAGATTCTTGACCACAGGGAGCAAGTGTTACGGAATAAGGTGATTCACCAGGTAAAGGTTTTGTGGAAAAACCATGTGATTGAAGAGGCAATGTGGGAATCTAAAAATGCTATGAGGGATAAATACCCCCACTTATTTTGATAAGTGAATAAAATTGCGAGGACGCAATTCCCAAAAGGGGGGAAGGATGTAACATCCCAGGTAAATAAAGAATAAAGAATTTTCATATTTATTAATATTTATGAATTAAATATTAATTTTATTTTAAAGGGGTTGCTATGTTCGATAGCGTACCCGATACGCAACGATGAGTTTCTTTGAAACTTACGTAGCACACTAGTAATAAAATAATATTATTTTAAATGTTAGTTAACAAGCAGTTGTTGTACTGGCGGGAATGGATAGAAATAACTAAAATATGATTAGATATGTTTTTAAATGTTTATACATTTACCCAATAAAAGATAAAGGCTTAAAATACGGAAAGAGTTCAATTTTAGGGCATATATACTCTAATTTTCACTAAAGGTTCACTTATCACCTTTTAATGGTGAACCGTCATTAAATATAGTTTTGACCACTCTTATACTTTATTTTGGACCAAATATAACTCTTCTTTAGAATCGGGATATCAAAATTTACTTTGTGTAAATTTTTGGTACCTTTCTGATAAAGTTCTTTTTTTTATGAATAGTGTAAAATGTTGTATTTTAATTCAAAACCTCTTTTTGATCTAATTTATTTATATGATTAGATTATTATTTTAATTGGTTTTAAAGTGAAATTAGAAAATATTTTTACCAGTTAATCCAATGGTGGTCATTGGAATCAATTTCACTTTGGAATTGGACTTAAACTGGTGTCAATCTTTTGATACTTATTGTTTCACAAAAACACGCTATTTGTCATGACAACGGGAATTAATTATTAAATTAATTAATTTGACTTATATGTTTTGAATTTTGTAAAACGGACTTCATTTTTGAATTCGGAATATCAAATATATCTTAGGGTGAATTTTTGGTAATTTTCTGAAAAACTTCAATTTTTTATGAATAGTGAAACCACTAAGTGGTAATCAAGCAAACTGATTTTTCAGTTAAATGAAAGTTTACCACTAATGTGTATTGAATTTTTAAAATCCGACATACATGGTTGTCATTAAGAAGTAAAATGTGGTTCAATGAGATTAAAATAATTTTTTGGTGAATAGTAACTTTTTTTCATTAATCGCGATTAGAGGTAATTAGTGTAATTTAAGGTAAAAATGATATTATAAGAATGTGAAAACACCATGAAACTTGTCCTACAACTATTGGGTGAGTCATGGCCGACCAAGACAAGACATGGGCCAACTTGGGGACCCCATGGAGCCACTTTAGTTGGAAAATGACATTAATATATTTTTATTTAATGTTAAAGTGAAAATGACACTAACATAAATTGTTTTACTAAAACAATTTTTAAGTAGGGTTACACAAGTCCAAATTTTGATTATAAATAGTCATTGGAAAGCTAAAAAGATTTCCTACATCATAGTATTTTTTTTATAATTTTTAGACATTAAATAAAATAAATTATTTATGACATAATAATGATGCAGCGATGACATCATTATTTGACGATTTAAATAAAATAGAAAGATAATGCAAAATCTATAAACTACACATGTCCAAAACTTATTGGATGAGTGGATTTCGAAGCCTTATCACCTTATCCACGAATTATATCAATGTGGGACCTTTTAAAACCGAAATTTTTTTTCAAATAAAGTAATAATTCTTTACTTTCCAAAAGTGCCCCTCCTCCTCTCTTATAAAAGGCCCCCACCTCTACCTCATTTCACACACTTCTCAAGCCTTTGGCTCGGCCAACCCCTGCCCATTTACTCTCTCCACATCCCTCTCCTCATCTTAGAGTATTCCCTTTGGGCAGAATCCTTTCAAATGAAGCCTTTAGGCTCAAATCAAAAGGAGTTACACTTTTAAAGGTAATTCTTTCTCTCTTGTTCATTTGTTTTATTTTGTTTCTCCAACCCCCTAAACTCTTTTTATTTACTTATTTTGTAACAACACCAGTATACTCAATATACTAGGATTTTTTTATAAGATTTATTTGAGCTACACTCTCACACAACTACATCAAATGGTTAAAGAACATACGGTTTCCGTGGATGGTGAAATTATGCCTCCCGAAACGATGATTGTTCAATACTCATTTAACACCTTAAAAGGTGGACATTATGATGTCACTATTTTTATATATGATATATAATATGTTTATGTTTTCTTTAAGCTTCTGTATTTTTCATTTTGGGCATACCTTTATGGTTTCCATTATGGGTAAACACGATATCTTCATTTAAGGAAGTGCGGACTACCGCCCCCTCAAAGTGATGTGATTCGTTAATGCCATATGTGGGACGTGTAAAGGATGGATTTAAAGTTATTATGTATGATGTTATACTGGAATTATAATATACCTCTATATCATTATTATTTCTTTCCATTAAAGTATGAGATAGAAATTAAAGTAGCGTTCATGCGTACGTACGGCTTACCGTCTCCATGAACGGTGCATTTCATTTCTTATCCCCAAATGTAATGTACTATTAAAAGTACATGTATATAATGGGTATATATAATTAATGATATATCTAAATGATGAATATAATTCTGGAATTAAAATATACATACCTCTCATTTAGTTTTAATTCCATTAATATGACAAAGAAATGAAAGTAGCGTTCATGCGTACGTACGGCTTACCGTCTCCATGAACGGTGCATTTCATTTCTTACCTCTAAATGATTATGTAATATTATAAATACATGTATATGCTGGATATATATGATATATATGATATCCAAATTAGTAATGTCATTCTGGATATAAATAACTTTTGACCACACGAACAACATGTAATTGTAAGAAGTCAAGTTTCGACTTAAGAACCAAATATTGACAAAACAAACATTATTAACTTAAATGGTTACATAATGTTTATAACATTGCAATAAGTGATATAAAAGGAATAATGAACTTTAAAAAGGTTCTTAATCAAGTATAAATTAACTCAAGTTTATTATTCAGGACGTTAAAGAACGGTCGGGTCAAGTCGGATACGAGGTAAGGGAATTTCTTAACCCAATTTCCATTCTTTGGGTTAATCTCCTATTTTCATATTATGCCATTATATTATTATGTCATATCTTGTATTTTTACTTTATTTATGTGTACTTATAGTGAATACACATAGTATATCTATTTTATTTTAAAAAATGATCTTTGTAAGGGACTTCGTCTCAATCTCCTTTCATTGAGGCATATTTCGTTTTATACACAACTTCCTTTTATATGGTGTATAAACCCCTTTGACTTTTACTTTTATACAAAAGGAATATTTTTCTACGAAGCGTTTTACTAAACGACAAAAAGGAATGTTTTTTTAACGTACGCGGTGACAACGACTTTTTCCGCCACCGTGAGTATTATTTGGTCTTTGGCTTTCTCAACAAGCTGTAATGTTTTTAGAATAAAATAAATACCATATACTCTTTTATGTATTTTGGTATTGAAAATGGTTTTGAAAAAGGATTATATTATGTCAATATATTTATGATATATTGTGATTGAAATGTGGAAATGTTATCATTCCTTTATATTGGTTTTATGTTTTATGATTTTATACTGGTACTTGGACATTTTAACGGGTGGTTACGTTATAAACCATATGACGGGTGGTGCCGTGAATACCAGGACGGGTGGTTACGTTATAACCTCCAATGCATTGGGTATGGAAGTCGGCCGTATGGCTATTCCATTAAGTATGTATGGAAATTGGCCGTATGGCTATTCCATTAAGTGATATGTGTGGAAGTCAACCGTATGGTTATTCCACTTAAGTATGTTTATATCCTAAGTTACCTTTATATATTCTATGTGTTCTTTATATGGGTTTTATGGTAATTCTTCGGTTACAAAAAGGTAAGTAATGATACTTTATTCAGTGAAGAGTTTTTATTACTTCATAAAGGTGAAAAGTATTACTTTGATAAAGTATACATGGTTTACTTGTTGTTTTGAAAAACTAACAGTTTCCATTCTTTGTGTATCCCTTACTGAGCTTTTTATGCTCACCCCAAGTTTTTCAAAATGTTTTTCACAGGACTTAAAGTGGAATAAGGTCAAGGATGGGATCAAGGGAATGTCACGCTTTATAAAACATGGAAGTAGACATGTTTCTTTTTAAGAGTTTTTTTTTATTATGGAAACTTAGTGGAAGTGTCTACTTTGTAATCTTTTGAGATGTAATAGTTATGTTCTAATTCTCTAAAACTCTAAACCTGAAAAGATCCTCAACGTGAATTATTCTTTTAATTCAATATTAAGTAAGGTTTAAGGCCGGGGCCTTATAACCAATATCTTGGATTTTCAATTTTCTAATTTTAGTTTCCCTTATATGTGGGTGGGGGTGTCCAGGAGGGAGGGGTTGTCCAGGAGTGGGGGGGGTGTGTCCAGGAGGGGGTGTGTCCAAGAGGGAGGGGGTGTCCAGGTGTGAGGGTGTCCAGGAGGGGAGGGAGGGGGTGTGTCCATGGGGGTTTCCATGAGTGGGGTGTCCAGGAGGGGGTGTGTCTAAGAGGGAGGGGGTGTCCAGGTGTGAGGGTGTCCAGGAGGGGAGGGACGGGGTGTGTCTATGGGGGTGTCCCTAAGTGGGGTGTCCAAGAGGGGAGGGAGATCTCTTAATCAAATTATAAGGATGAAATCCTCTATGTCACACTTCACCAATCCCTATATGGAATATCCTACTCATCACACACACCATGACTCTTATATATCCTTAAGAGGGTGTTCTCCATCATACTTGATATATAAAACTATATTATCCATCTTATTTAGGCCTAAGACTCTAATACCTACTCAAATAGCCTTAGAAAACCTAACTAGGTTATACAAATATCATACCAAACCCGATCCTCTCATAAACACAACTAGAAACCTCACCTCCATAGAGACATAATCTCTGGATGATCACAATATCACAAACATTCAATAGAACCCTCACTCTATCTCTTGGTGGTTCAAAAACACCCTATTTATTTACCTAGGTTGCTCTTGATTTCTATCCCTTTCACTGGAACACATATACTCATGCATGAATGCACAATCATGCATAAATTGGAACATGGTTTTGTATTATAGGGTCCACCTACCTCAAAAAATGGAGTAACCCCCTCACCAAGATCAACTCATCCTCAACCAAGACTATACATTCCTTATCTAATCTTGTACCAATGATTGAGACCCAATCTCAAGGTACAATTCCCAAATAATTAATTATAGAAACTTATAATTAATTATTCACCTTAATATAATTAGGAATAATCTTTTAAAAACTCACTGGGAAACACAACACCACCTAAACCACACAAAACATGGTGCGTTCATTATATGAGGATAACCTCTAGCCAATACAAACAAAATCTACATCATCTGAATTGATTTGAAGATTATATAGTGAAATCATCACAAAAATCCTAGTTAAAATCATCCCAAATCATAGGGAAATAAAGGATAATATTAATTGAGGAAGTATGAGGGAAGAACTCACTAACGCACTATAAAAAACTCCCAAGAACCACCCCTCACCAGGGGGTATCGAAGAGAGGAAGAGAATGGATGAATCCCAAGAACCACCCAAGATTTGCTATTAATGAGCACGCCCCCACCATTTTTGAAGTATCTAGTTTTTTATATAAATTATACTCATATTCCTTATCCCCTAACCTATATACCCATCCTTTGGATTTGAAATAGGATGAATATAAAAAAAGAATAGATGAATGCCAATCGGTTAACAAAAGAGTATGAAGAAGGCGTGAAAGAGTTTATCAACCTTGCAAAAGATCATGCAAATGCATATAGATTGTTTTGATACTTTAGGATAACGATCCATGAGTCATTTGTGATGTGTACGAATCAAATGCACCTCAATCTGATGCATGGTGTGACCGGTATGGTTAAAGTGTCTGATATCAGTTTGAAATTGATATTAACTTTAGAAAACAACACTACTGACATACGGAATACCGAGCAAACACATTCGGATTGTTTTGATACTTTAGGAAAACTATCCATGAGTCATTTGTGACGTGTAAGAATCAACCTCACCTCAATCTGATGCATGGTGTGACCGGTATGGCTAAAAGTGTCTGATATCAGTTTGAAATTGACATTAACTTAAGAAAAAAACACAAGTGACATACGAAAAACTGAGCAAACGCATTCAGATTGTTTTGATACTTTAGGAAAACGATCCATTAGTCATTTTTTGAGGTGTACGAATTGATCGCACCTCAATCTGACGCACAGTGTGACCGGTATGGCTAAAAGTGTCTGATATCAGTTTCAAATTGACATTAACTTTAGAAAACAACACTAATGACATACGGAATACCGAGAAAATGCATTCAGATTGTTTTGATACTTTAGGAAAACGATCCACGAGTCATTTTTGACGTGTAAGAATCAAACACACCTCAATACGACACACGGTGTGACCGGTATGGCTAAAAGTGTCTGATATCAGTTTCAAATTGACATAAACTTTAGAAAACAACACAAGTGACATACGAAAAACTGAGAAAACATGTTCAGATTGTTTTTATACTTTCGGAAAATGATCCATGAGTCATTTTTGATGCGTAAAAATCCACCAAACCTCAATCCAACGCACGGTGTGATCGGTATGACTAAAAGTGTCTGATATCAGTTTGAAATTGACATTAACTTTAGAAAACAACACAAGTGACATACAGAAAACTGACCAAACATGTTCAGATTGTTTTTATAATTTAGGACAACGATCCATGAGTCATTTTTGAGGTTTAAGAATTGACCGCACCTCAATATGACGCACGGTGTGACCGGTATGGCTAAAAGTGTCTGATATCAGTTTCAAATTGACATTAACTTTAGAAAACAACACAAGTGACATACGGAAAACTGAGTAAACGCGTTCGTATTGTTTTGATACTTTAGGAAAACGATCCATGAGTCATTTTTTATGTGTACGAATCAACCGCACCTCAATCCGACATACAGTGTGACTGGTATGGCTAAAAGTTTATGATATCAGTTTCAAATTGACGTAAACTTTAGAAAACAACACTACTAACATACGGAAAACCGAGCGAACACATTCAGATTGTTTTGATACTTTAGGAAAATGATCCATGAGTCATTTTTGATGTGTACGAATTGACTGCACCTCAATCCGACGCACGGTGTGACCGGTATGGCTAAAAGTGTCTGATGTCAGTTTGAAATTGACATTAACTTTAGAAAACAACACTACTGACATACGAAATACCAAGAAAACGCTTTCGGATTATTTTGATACTTTAGGAAAATGATCCATGAGTCATTTTGATGTGTAAGAATCAACCATACTTCAATCCGACACACGGTGTGACCGGTATGGCTAAAAGTGTCTGATATCAGTTTGAAATTGACATTAACTTTAGAAAACAACACAAGTGACAAAAGAAAAAATGAGGAAACGTGTTCGGATTGTTTTGATACTTTAGTAAAACAATCCATGAGTCATTTTTGAGGTGTAAAAATTGACTGCACTTCAATCCGACGCACAGTGTGACCGGTATGGGTAAAAGTGTCTGATATCAGTTTGAAATTGACATTAACTTTAGAAAACAACACAAGTGACATAATAAAAATTGAGCAAACGTGTTCGGATTGTTTTGATACTTTTGGAAAATAATACATGAGTCATTTGTGAGGTGTAATAATCTACCGCACCTCAATCCGATGCACGGTGTGACCGGTATGGCTAAAAGTGTCTGATATCAGTTTGAAATTGACATTGACTTTAGAAAACAACACAAGTGACATACGAAAAACCAAGAAAATATGTTCATATTTTTTTGATACTTTAGGACAACGATCTATGAGTCATTTGTGACGTGTACGAATTGACCACACCTCAATCCGACGCACGGTGTGACCAATATGGCTAAAAGTGTCTGATATCAGTTTCAAATTGACATTAACTTTAGAAAACAACACTACTAACAAACAGAAAACCAAGAAAACGCGTTAGGATTGTTTTGATACTTTAGGACAACGATCCATGAGTCATTTTTGACATGTACGAATCAACCGCACCTCAATCCGACGCACGGTGTGACCGGTATGGCTAAAAGTGTCTGATATCAGTTTCAAATTGACATAAACTTTAGAAAACAACACAAGTGACATACAGAAAACTGAGCAAACACGTTCGGATTGTTTTGATACTTTAGGACAATGATCCATGAGTCATTTGTGACGTGTAAAAATCAACCGCACCTCAATCTGACGCACGGTGTGACCGGTAAATCTTTTCATTAGATAAAGAATCAATATTTATTGAATGAGATAAATCATCCAAAAACATATTGATTTTACATTATTCCCTTTCATTGTTATCAGAATGAAAACATTTGAGTTTATCATTTCCATATTTTAGTTTCACATTTCCATATTAATATATTCTTTCATATTAATGTTTTAATTTATTTCATTATTGTATTACTAACATAATATTTGTTTTCTTATATAGGTGAATTTTTTTCCTTGAGTTCAGATGCTTTGTTCGGCAACAAATACCGTGGATGACAATTTTTGAGAGAGGATCACGGATATCAAAGGATGAAACATTAATGTTTATAACTGTTGTTGGATAATTGTAATTGTAACCATGTAAAACATTGTTTCAAATGTATATAGCAGTGTGTTTTTTTGTATTCATGATGTTAAGTAAATGTATATAGCATTGTTTGTCAAAATATTGTGTGCGGGTGCTATTTTGTACAAGTGTGCAGGTGCTATTTTGTGCAGGTGTGCAGGTGCTGGTTTGTGCAGGTGTGCAGGTGTTGGTTCTACAGGTGGAGGGGAAGGTGCCTTTAACAGCGCTAAAAGAGCGCTGATAAAGGGCCCTATTATCAGCGCTCAAGATAACACTGATAAAGGAACCCCTTTATCAGCACTAGAAAAACGCTTTTAATGTCGGTTTTTAGCGCTGATAAAAGGCCAAGTTGTAGTAGTGGAGATGAGGTCGCATATAACAAAAATGAAACACAACGGAATCATGGAAGACCCAACAACTAAATCTGTGACTCAGCAGAAACATGATCTTAATCATGTGAGAGCTAACAAGGTTGGTTAGCAAGTTGGATCTAGTGAAAGTGAGAGTGTTGTAATAGTGGGTTCCCTAGACCCAACTACATAGTACTTTTGATTATCATATCGTGTATACAATTAGTTATACATGATGTCTTCTAACTATTATAGTGTATAATTTTCTATGTCCGCTATTTAATGGTGATTTCCATAGACTAAACGTTATATAAAACGGTTATAGTAGATCCCATGCTATAATGATAACCTCGATATACTATGTCATTAATCTTAAACATATGTGTTATGGTCTAGATACATCATACTGTCTAGACACAGTAGATGTTTGACTATCAGGTGCTGAGGGATCATAAGCATTGAGACTTCTTATCACGAAGTTCACACTTGGTGATCTCTAGTAGTGAGATCATGAGGGCAGACCCGCCAATAAGAACACCACATATTTTGGGTGTCTTTGGTTGTTCCTATCTACAAACATGTGTAATGGTCTCCTGACTTGATATCATTACCATTGTATTCCATTATATCACGTACTTTGATGCAAGGAAAAAATCATGATAATGAAATCGTAGAGAGGTAACTTGTATTGGGTGCGTCATTGAAGGTATGACATTGGTTTAATTGTCAAGAAATGATTTTTTGCTTCTAGGTTAAGGAAGTAATATATCTCGTTCCATATTGAACTGGATGGTAGTACCTTCATAAAACCATGACCATGATAGCAGAGGGAAAATTTGTCCAAATAGATCAATAAACAATAAAGCAAGAAGATGTTGATGACTTGGGTGTGCGTCCTTCTTTATGAGATATTAAAGACAAAGAGATTATATTACATAGTGCATGTTCGTAGGTTGGTTGTTGTTACTATGACTTTCCTTATCTTTTTAAGGGTCATGATTGGTTGCTAGATCCCGCTCTCGGTCTGTGAATGATATTCAAAGCTATCGAAATAAGGGCCTAGAGGGTCACACACAATAACTTATTCAAGAATATTCCATATTTAGTTGAATAGGTATATTGTACTGGTGGGCCCCACCACTGGGGTCCGAGTTTTGTCCAAAGATATACGATCACCAAGGAATAAATAAATTCATATTATTCAAGTTAAGAATAATTGAAATTGAATTTATTTATTAAATGTATTTATAGATTTTAAAGTTAATAAAAAAATATTAATTGAATGAATATTGGTTTAAAATATTCAAGATTCATTTAATATTTGTGGGAATGATGAGTCAAGTTAATGACTCAATTATTATCATGTAATATATTTATTATATTACAAGAAAGTGATAATAATATTTATGACTCAGTATAATAGTCATAATATGTTGTTTATAGAGTGTTAATTATTTGGGGGTCGGGGAGGCAATATCAAATAATTTCCTAACACCCTGTAAATAGAAGAAGAGAGGATCACACCAATCACTATTCACTACCTCTCTCTCTCTTATTCTCTCTCCCACATTCTATAGAGAGAGGCTCTGGATCTAGGAGTTCGAATCGATCTCTCCCTCATGTATCGCAAGAATGATGATGTAGTGATTGTTGGAGTGTCAAAGGTGTCATCGGATCTCTGCGCTAGCACTCAGATTTCGACGATCGACGCTCCCACAGATTTCTGAAGCACGTATGGATGATCTAGAGGAATTAAACATTAGATTCTTCGAGCAACGATTGTCAATGATGAGTAGATGTCAAACGCGGCTTTAGATCTGACTGAGTTTTTATGGTTTTAATTTTATGCTTAAAACTCTTCATGTGAGATCCTCGACTTATTATATCGGGCAACGTTTCATAGATGATGATAAGCTCATGTCGATCCTCAGTGATTTTTTTAAATCCCATCCTTTGGGGCTTCTGTTGCATGCCCAATACCTTTATTAAATATGTTGAATCTATGTTGTCGCACTCACAACTGATCATGCATTAACAGAAAAACATACGTCGCATCTTTATGCATTTTTTTTTGTGTCATCACAGTAAACATGCACACGCACAAAATAACAAACAATGCATAAAGGAAATTAATCTACCCGACTGGTCTTGAGTATCAAATTATGATTGATCCATTTTAAAATAACGGATCAAACATGACATGGGGGGTTTCTTACTTGATTAGACACCCGAATCATGTTGCAACATGCCCCCAGTTCAGTGTATTTGCTTCTTGTCTGGAGTTTCACCTCATCTAGACAGGGTCCGCATCTAAAACATCATGGTCCATGTACAAAAATACCCGTGCACTGACGAGAGGGTTTAGGAGTGCAATATACAATAGATACATTGGATGGTAGAACCTTGTACATATTTAATAGAAATAAAATGATGTTAAAACTGCCATTTAATTACCTACTTATTACAATCAGCGCACACAATAAATAATTAAATAATCCAGACATACACGGGTCGTTCACTAGCTCAAGACCAGTCAATATAATTAATAAACACGCGATTAAAAAATAAATTGCGATAAATTTAAAAAGTATGAAGGTATTGAAATAAATTAAATGAATTTAAATAAATTCAAATAATTTATTTATTCGGTCGTAGATTTACTTTTACTTTAATACCAAAAATTAAATTAATTAATTAATTTAATTCAGTACTGAAATTAAATTAATATTTTGGAATATTAAATTTTTTAATTTCAATCCAATATTAATTCTAATTAATTTAATTTCGGAAAAAAATTAAATTAGTCAAATTATTTAATTTTGATTAAATTAAATAACCCAAGCCTTGAGAAACCCCGCCTAAGCGCTTTGTGGGCTGGGTCGTAGCTCTATAAACCCGTTTTGGCCAAACAAAGCTCGTGCAGGGGTAACATGGGCTAGGAAGGTCTGCCCAGACCCGTTTTGGGTCGGGAGGACCGACCCCGACCCATAGCAGGGCAGATCAGATCAAGAAAGACCCGTGTTAGGGGGTCACCTCGCGCGCGTGGGATTTGGCGCAGGGAGGGCCGTGGGGTTTGGCTCAGCCGCAACAGTAGACACTAACGGCGATGCTTAGCGAGGGTTCCAGGTGGGCTGTGCTTGGGCTCATGGTGGCCATACCTCGACAGGAGATGGTGGTCGAGGCGTTGTTCGGTCGGCGGTGGCAAGCGGCATTGGTGGCGGCCTGTGAAGGAAGCCTGTGGGACCTTGGTCGTGGCTGGTTCGAAGCGTGAAGGTGCTCAGATGAAACTCTGGAGGGCTTTTGGGAGTGGCGTCCGACGAGACGAAAGCTGCCAACAGGCGCGGCTGCGGTGCGGTCTCCCAGATCTAGGTGAGGCAGGAGTCGAGCTCGAAGAGGGAGGGATGGAGAGCTATTGGTCGGGCTTGAAGTAGGTGAGGAGGAATATAATTTTAACAGAATTAAACATATGTTTTTCAGATCATTAAAATCCGATTCTTGGCCGGATTTAAACGAGCTTGCCATATTAAAACTTTCTCTCAGTCCAGTCTAATTTTAACAGAATTAAACATATGTTTTTCATATCATTAAAATCCGATTGCATTCAAATTAAAAAAAATAAAATCTGAGAAAACACTGTGTCGATGTATAAAAATATTTTCAGATGGCCGTAACTTGGCCACATGAGATCAGATCAATATGCAGTCAGATTCGTTGGGACTAGTTTACCACCCTCTACTTTAATTTAAAGAAAAATATTTTTTATTGGTCTCAAAAAATAAAACGATTCATTTGATACCAATTGTTGGTACCGGGGTACGCAGCGATAGCTGGTGGGCTAGAGATTTTAAAAATATTCATCACTCGAGCTATGAAACTTCATCGTCTCTGAAAATCTGAGCCTCAGTACAGTTTAAGGATCTCACATGGTTTAATCAGAGCACATAAAATTAAACGAATAAGTACATTGTTCCAATTTGATGTGCACACCTCTGTCGTAAGTTGTTGACAACCTTTGGTCAAAGGATCCGACACCAAATCCCTTTGGATTGTCCACACACGCTTCTCAAATCTACCCTCACATCTTTCGTCGGATTTCAAGTGCTAGCGCGGACCTCCAATAATCACTTTGATGCCGCGTCGATCACTACGACCCTCTACCATCGATTTGTGAAGGCAAACTTGGATTGCACGTTCAGATTGAGCGATTTTCTCTCTAGGAACCAGGAGGAGCGAAAAGTTCTTAATTCTAACTGAGTGAATAGTTCATTAGAATGAGTCTCTCTCCACTTATATAGTGGATATTCATAATACCCAATTAGGGTTCCTTGACCCCCATGCATTAAACAGCCACTAAATTCGTGATATAAATAATTAATTATGACAAACTAAACTGCATCATAAATATTATTTATATTTTATCACATACCTATAATATATATTAATTATATTACATGATAAATACGAGTCATTAACTCAACCTGTAACTCCCGATAATATTAAATGAACCTGGAATAATATTCATTCGTATAATATTAATCCTTTTATATACTTAATCACTTGTAAATACATTTTATAAATAAATTCAATGCAATTATTCTTTACTTGAATAATAATGAATGTATTTACTTATTGGTGATTGATAAAACTTGGACAACACCCATACCTCGTGGTGGGGCCCACCATGTCGTATATTCCTATTCACCAAAATAGGGCAGATTATCGAATGTGCTATTGTGTGTGACCATGTAGGACCTTATCTCAATAGTAGTGAATAATATTCACAGACCAAGAGAGGAGTCTAACACCCCATCTAGGCCCCTAAAGAGATAAGGAAAAGTAATAGCAACGACAACCAACCTACGAACACAAACTGTGTAATATAATCTCTTTGTCATATGATATCTCATAAAGTAGGACGCACACTTGTGTCATCATCCTTTTTTGATTTATTATTTGTTGATCTCTCTAAACAGATTTACCCTCAACTACCATGACCATGAATTTATAAAGGCACTATCATCCGGATCATCTTGGATAGAGATATCTCTTCCTCAACTCAGAAGTGACAAATCCCATCTTGATCATTTAACCAATGTCATGCCACCAATGATGCACCCAATACAAACTATCTCTCCATGACTTCATTGTCATGGTTTTCGTCTTGCATTAAAGCACACAATCAAATTACATACATTGATAATTATTTCAAGTTAAGAGACTAATACACATGTCCGTATATAGGAACAACTAATGACACTCGAAACATGTGGTGTTCCTATTGGAGGGTTTGTCATCATGATCTCAACTATTAGAGACCACCAAGTGCGAAATTCATGAGAAGAAGTCTCAATGCTTATGAGCCACCAACACCTAATAGTTTCACATTATTTGTGTCCTGTTAGTATGATGTATCTGGACCATAGGACATTACTTTAAGATTACTGTCATAGTATCTCTAGGTTTTCATTATAACCTGGGATCTTCTATAATCCTTTGATATGACACATAATCTAAGGAAATTATCATAAATATAGTGTACACAAAAGTATCGACACTACTATGGTAAGATAAAAACATGTATATATAACAAAATTGTATACATGTAGTGGTAATCAAATTACATCACAAGTTGGGTCTAGGGAACCCACTTTCAATAGTTAGTCCGTTACTACAGTGATTTTGAATCTGGTGAGTGTAATATGTTAGGAAAGTTTAGACTATCCAATCTTCGCAAACCTTATTAAGCTCTTTAGTATTTCAGTTATCAAAAATTCATTCTGTACAAACACAATAACTAAAACAAAGTTTAATTTAAATCAAGTTCATGCGAAGTGTATTATGATTTCCAAAATAAATAAAGGAAGTGAGTCATTGACTCAACAATCTCTCTCTTTTTCTAAAGCACAAAATACATAAGGAAAATTAAAAAGTTTAACTGAATTTTAAAGATGTTTCCCTATTAATAGTAGAGTAAATTTCTTCTTTCTTTTTTTTAGATCATTTCAGAATAAACTCATTAATCATAAACAATATATATTATTAGACTCCTAAAAACAAAACTTCATAAGTATCTCCCCATTAATCCTTTATAAATATCTCTCCCTTAATTTATCTCAATTTTTTATAAATTTGTCTCCCTTTATGATTTTCAAAAATGAAATAAAAGATGTGTAAAATAGATAGAATATTGTTGATGAAAGATTAAATAAAGAAGAATACATTGAATGGAAAAATACATCCAAAAATTATAAATTTAGTTCTCTTAGGAATTCTCCAATCATATGTTTTGGTTTCTTTCGATACTTCCATAGCTTTGGATCTTTAATAAATCCTTTTTGCCATGATTGATGTAATCAAAATTTTTAACATCTATTTCATTTTGACCATTCTTTCATATCTGACAAGATCTTCTTTTATGATGAGTTCATATGTTAAACTTCATCTTCTCCCCTAGGCATTAGGATATTATTAGGATTTTCTTTATAATAGTTGGAAAATTTATGCATTATCAAATTTTCAACTTCACTTTCTTCACCATTGTTCCATGAAGGTGCTTCAGATACATCTGACAATTTCACTATTTTGATAGATGAAAATTTGAACGTAATAGATGAAATTTTTGGGCTTCTTGTGATAATATTTCACACATATACTTTAGTTGAGATTCATTTCAACAAATAAAGAAGAATAAAAAAAATAAAGAGGAGGAAATTAAGTGCATCCAAAAGCCTTAAGATTGTAGTCCTTATATAGGAATATGAGATTTCTATAATCCAAAAATTTATCCTCTATTGTACGAGTGGTTCTAAATGATTCTCATGAAAATATGTGGCCGACACATATGTCGTATGAATTCTTTTTAAAAATTAAATTTAAAATTTCTTCATTGTGATGAAATTTTAATCATAAAATAATATGACAATAAGCACTCACCCTATTAAAAGTAATTCTTGCATATAAAAACTTAATAAATATTTCCTTCTAGGAGTTCAATTTTATTGATATTATATTTATGAATATCTTTTGGAAGTTTAATTCATTACAACTTGGCCCGAAAAACCCATCCATCTAGGCTCCGAACCGAATTGTGGCATGACCTGAAGTGCATTCTCAATCCCCACAGGCTGACGAATAGCACCCGAACGTCCAACAATAATAAGAGGTATTGATTTTCTCAACCCAAAACAAAATATATGACATATATACAAGAATAAAATCATAAAATAAATACACCATAAACAAAATAATGATAATGACAACGATATAACCAAAGGTAACAAGATAAAACCAAGGTACATGACTGTAAAAAAATAAAAAAGAAATTAAATACCAAGCCAAAAACTACTAATCCATGTGATGCATGGGAAACATACCACCATCTCACCACCTTCTACCCAAAAACTTTTCTACCTCACTATGACACCTTGCATTTTCCTACATCAGATAAAACAAGGCCTATACACCCATGATGGAGTGTGCATGGTGTGAGGTGAATATGATTAGTAGGATCCAACCTAGATGTTCTATAACAAGTATTTGTATGATAATCATAATATGATCAATTTAAAATAAATCATGGCATATTAAGTAGTTACACAGTTTTATATCAAAAGCATGGAAAAAATTCCCATTTTTCACAGTTTTAAAACAAAATCCAGGTAATACAATTTGAAAGCATAATTCCCACAAACCATTTACATTAATCAAAGAATGTATCTTATCATATCAAATAAAAGATAATACAAAGACAAATAAAATGGTAAACACCCCTAGGATAACAATAGTCGGGCTAACTGGATCACTTGTATCCAAACATCCCATAAAAGTGAACCTCCTATAATGTCAAGATCAAGTTCCCAGAGCCAATGTACTTATAATCTAGGAATGAAAGAATGCCCTATAAAGTGAACCCATTATAATTTCAATGGACATGGCCAATACTAAGGCCTCTACCTAGGTACCTAAGACTCGCATGTGTGGCATATATCAAATCAATTTCAAATGATTTATCACATTTCAGAAACAATCCCAAACAACCTTTTTTCATAAAAACATGATTTGAAAACAAATTTCACAATAAATTTCATAGTGATTTAAAAAACACCTTTCTTTTACCAAAATAAGGGGGAAAACCATATTTTATTAAAAAATTTTTTTACACCATTATAACGAAAAACTCAAGGATCATTCCAATTCATTTAGAAAACCATCTGTAAAATAATGAGCATTAACGGTGCATAGAAAATAGTCTAGAGACTGAACCACTTGCCTCAAGTTTGGGTTGCACACCACCCACAATAGGATCCACACATTAGAAAGCAAGGAAATTATAGAGCGTGCAAGAGGAGGCCCTAATAAACAATTCCAACAACTTAGAATCGTGCTTCCAAAAGAAAAAGGGTCGAAGGAGATGTTTGATCAACACACACCTCAAGAATCACATGCCTCACCCCAAACAATAAGATAACTGAACTTTAGAAGATAATCACACAAGGGATCTAGAAGAAATTGAAGAAGAATCATAATGTGATCAATAAACCCATAAATGAATCCTATAACCATTGCCAATTCCCAAAATAATGGAAGAGAGAAGCAAAAACGAGAGGAATTAACAAAACTTACTAATTTGTTGACAACCAATCGAACTAGGATCAAAATTCCAAATGGAGAAGTTTGAAGGAGCCTAGAATTCCAAGGGAGATCCTCTCTAGGAGAATTAGTTGAATTAGGTTCAACAAAGAGGGTTTAAAGGGTTAATTAGGGTTTTAGGGCATTTAATTTACAATTATACCCTTATTTATCCAGCCTAGCCCGACACCACTGGTTAGCCAGTGGCCACTTTAATCGCGCAATGGTTGTTGGAAATCCTACTAGTGAGTCAGTGGCACTAGAATCCATATAGGCTTCTGTCCAAAGCCACTAACTAGCCAGTGGCTTCCTATAGCCACCGTTTAGTCCAAGTTCTTTAGAAACCCCCCAGTTCACCTCGGAAACCACTCAAACCTGAAAAACAGCCTCTTAAATGTAAAGAGGGACATATTTGGATCTGAAATGTTACAATTCTCCCCATCATATAAATTTTTATCCCCAGAAAGTCATGAGGAAGAAGGATACCTCCAAAAGAGGTGAGAGCACTGCTCCCTTGCCAAATATTCACACTCCCAAGTCTCATGAGGATCCGAACCATGCCACCACAACACTTTGACCAGTAGAATGAACTTCCCACACAAAAATATCATCTAAGAATCAAAGATATCCACTAGTTCCTTTACAAAAAAAACATCTGACTCCAACTTAACCTCCTCTCAACTCAGAACATGAGAAGGATCTGGATGATATTTCTTGACCTGAGATATGTGGAAAACATCATGAATATCTGTTAACTGAGCCAGTGATACCAACCGATAAGCAACCTGACCAAGCCGTTCAGTGATCTCAAATGAACCAACATATCTTGGAGTCAGATTCCTCTGTTTCCCAAGCCGAGAGTGACCAAACTGAGGAGAAAATTTCAAGAAGATTTGGTCATGAATGTAAAACTACAATGGATGAAATCGATGATATGAATAAGATTTATTCTGAATCTGAGTTGAAACCAAGCATCAATGTATATACTAGATCCTTATAGACATATCCTAAATGATAATCAGTCCCATGAGAGAGGCCTTTCCCACCTCTAACCAACAAATAGGTGACCTGCATAAATGACCATACAAGGACCTGAAGGGATTTATTATGATCAATAGCTGATAACTGTTATTATGAGTGCACTCAACCATTCCCTGATGGTTTCCCCATGATCCACTAAAATCTAAGACATATATATAAAGCATATCCTCTAAAATATATATAGAATGCCTTGCCTGACCCTCCATATGTGGGTGGTAAGCTGTACTCAATTTGAATTCATTCCCCATAACCTCTTGGAGACTCTTTCATAATCTAGAAGTAAAACCAAGATCCTTGTTAGAAACACCGGTAGAGGGGGCACCATTCAAGCTCACAATTTCTTGCATGTACAACTTACCCAAATATTCAACCTTGGAAATATCCCTGATCAGAATGAAATGAGATAATTTCATCAATCAATCAATTACCAAACATTTAAAATTCTTTCCATGGGGTGTCCATGGCAATCCAACAATGAAAGTCCATGGACACCTTGTCCCATTTCTAAACTGGCACTGGAAGAGGTTAAAACAGACCAGTAGGCTTTAGGTGATTTACTTTTATCTACTAGAAATTGTAAAAGCGAGACACATAATCAATGATGTCATGCTTCATAAACGACCACTAGAAACACCATCTCATGTCATAATACATCTTTTCATGCTAGGGTGAACAATCCTCAAAGAACTATGACAATCATAAAATACTGAATTCTCAACAGATGATGGGATGACAAAACGATTCCTAAAGTAAATAATTCCATCAAGGGGAGATACCAACTAGGAATGGTCTCCCACTATATATAGATTATTTGATTCCATTGAACTCATCATCATGATGATGGTACTACAGAATAGACTCAAGGGGATATGATAAAAACTGAACACTAGTTAGAATCATACCTGAATCATCCTCCTGCGCATTCAGATGAAACTAACAGAAAATCCCCATAAGGCTCCACTCCACTTTTGATTCCAAGGTAGCCTAAGATAGTTACTTCCTACTAAGATCATCCGAGACAATATTTCCTTTCCCGAGGTATAAGTGATGTGAAAATGAAACATCTGTAGGTATTCTACCCATTATATATGTCTGAGGTTCAGGTACTTTAAAGAAAATATGTAACTCAAGATCTTGTGATCATAAAAGGTTGTGAAAATTTCCCCAAAGTGATTTTATTGCCAATACTTAAGTGCATGCATAACATCGATGAACCCTGAGTCATGAGTGGGGTAATTATTCTCATGTGGAAAAAGTTGATGAGACCCATATGCCACTATATGGTTATACTTCATAATCAAGCACCCCATACTAACATTAGAAGCATCACAATATACTGCGTATTCCTTACTGGGTTTCAGAAATATCATGATATGGGTTGATTTTAGAGGACATTTCAACTCATAAAAATAAGTCTAACACATAGAATCTTAAGAAAATTTCACCCCTTTCTTGGTAAGAGTAGTCAAAGGTGATTATAACTTTGAGAAATCCTTAATGAACCACTGATAATATCCATCCAAACACTGGAATCCATGTATCTTGAAGACGTTCTATGGTTATTCCCATGAAAACACAACCTTCACCCTTTTCAAGATCAACTGAGAGACCATGTTCTGAAATCACATTTCCTAATAATGTCACCTATTGGATCCAATAATTACATTTTGATAGCTTCCCATAAAGGTGGAGACTCATCAGAATTTCCAAAACCAAATTCAGATGGTGCTCATGCTCATGCTCGAATCTTGAATAAACCAGGATGTTGTCTATAAATATAATGAAAAAAGTGTTCAGATACTAATAGAATATCTAGTTCATCAGGGCCATAAACACTAAAGGAGAATTGGTTAGAACCAAATACACAACAATATATTCATAATGACCATACATGCTTTTGAAAGTGGTCTTCAGAATATCCGAATCCCAAATTCCGAGCTGGTGATATCTCAAACAAAGATCAATTTTCCAAAACCACTTCACTCCCTTTAACTGATTGAACATATCATCCAAACTGGATACATGGTACTTATTCTTAACTATTACCTGATTCATCTTCTGATATTCTATGAAAAAACAATGAGTACCATATGCCTTCTTTGAAAAGAGAATGGGGGCCACCCATAATGAAACACTGAGATGAATAAATACCTTCTCAAGAATATTATCAAATTGAATCTTGTTCTATTTCAACTCAGTGGGTTTCATGTGATAAGAGGCTATAGAAATCAGCTATGTACTCGACACTAGATCAAGCAGGAACTCTACATTGCTATCCGGAGGAAGACCAGAGAAGTAATATGGGAAAACCTCATGGAAATATCGTACAACCATGGGAAGATAAAAAAGAGAGGAAACATCATTAGGATCAACTATAATGGTAGGAAAGAAACTCTTGAGATTTATGAGAAAAGGTCCTGCACGACTATATATTGGGTCCCATTCTCCCTGAAACACTCGAGAGCTCCCATCGATAATATAGAACAAAAAACATCGATGATAACAATCAATATCATCTTGGTAAGTGACCAACCAATCTATCTCGATAATGATGCTTAAAAGATCCAAATAAAGAACCAATAGATCCCAGATTAACTTTGCATCAGCTATCGAAATAGAGCATGAAATTCCATGAAACCCCTGCTCTTTCCTCTTTCTGAGAGACGTTAGTAGCTTCATGACAAAGGAAATGAGATCTATTAGAAGGTTTAGCATATCCAAAAAATGAGAGGATATAAAAGAGTGTAATACACATGTATCAAACAAAACAGTTTCTTTAAAAAATGCAACAAAGATGGTGCCCCTCACTATAATTGGGCCCACATCAACCTCTATCGGAAACTCATCCATTGTGTTAAGGTGATTCACTCCTTAGGCATGTGGCTGAAGCCTTATTGGATTTGAAGCTTATGACTACATCATAGTGGCCTTTGATGCTGAAGATCCCTAACCATATCGGGGCATAGAAAAAGCCTAGAAGAACCTCTGTAGATGGCCTCAACATTTACAAGCACTGCAATTCTTCATGGGTGTGGGACAAGACCATCAAGAATGACCTATATTTCCATACTAATATCAAGTTAGAGGCACATTGTTGGTTGTGGATAATGGTGTAGAGGAAGCCTATTGTTAAGAACCACCTCTACCACCCTTATGGTTATCATGAAACTTACTCTTCTTTCCATGAGTGCCATTGAAACTGCCACTAGGTGGAATAGAAGAGCCATAAAATCAAATCTTTTCTATTATATCCATTTTTATGACATAGACCTATCGACCATCTCAACATAGTTAGTGAGCTTTAACACATATACTTTCATGATCAGATGTTAGGTCACAAACCTTGCAAGTATTTATGAGCCTTCAGCTGATCATTCATCACCACCTCTAGAGAAAAATGAACCAACTCTGCAAAATGATTGGTGTATTCTGACACCGAATGTTCCCCCTACTACAATGAGAGGAACTCCAAGGAATTTTCTATCATCAGAGATTCTGAGCTAGATTTTTGAAAGAAAAGGGTCTTGAATCCCTTCAATTCCAAGCCCACATGCTAGTTTTCCTAAACCATGGAATCACACCACCACTTACTAAGACCCTTGAGCTTGAACATTGCATATTTCACCTTGACAAACTGATGTGTCTTTAGGAAGTAGAAGACCTGATCAATATTATCTCTCCAGTCTTCCACATCTTGGGGTTTATTTGTACCCTTAAAAGAACATAGGATTCTCATATAGAAAATCTCACGCTCGATCCTTGTCTCCTCCAACTCCTAGTTGTGCCTCAAAAACTTGGTTATAAACCCATGGTATATTTTGGTCCATGAAACGAACTGACCATATGATGGACACTAAGGGATTTTGATCCAGATGAGGATTCCCTTGAGGATCATCTCCCGCTACACCCTCCTATAGAACCCTAAAAAATCATCTCACAGACATGTTACTTTTAGTACCCCCGATTTCTGGTAAGTAACCTTTGTTTTATGCTTTTTAAGTTCATGAATCATATATGAGATGGTTGGAGAAAGTTTGGAAACTTGTAAAGAGTAAAAAAGGGAAAAATGTGGTGACGCACGGGCTACGCACGGTTTTTCAAACCGTGCGGAAGTCGTGCAGGTGATGGTCACCTGGGCAGAGGTAACCGCATGGTTTGTGCATGGATTGGGAAAACCATGCGATGAGGCCATGCATGAAGGTTGGCCGAGGCAGAAGCTAATGCACGGTTAGCGCACGGTTTGTCAAACCATGTGGACTAACCATGCGGTCACTTAAAATCAGATCCTAAAATTGTGGATCTAATTCGTTTTGCCTCTAATTTCCTCATTAAAGCTCCTAAGTAGCCCTAACTCGGGATTAATCTCCCTGGAAGGTTGGAGGACTTCTCCCAGACATTCTGGAGGCGATTCAAAGGGTTCTCTTGGTGAATCGAAGCCGGATTCTTAAGGTATGTGATTGTTCTTGATCGGTTTCTTAGATCTACTTAGATCTACTTCTCCTCTTCTCTCGTTTTCTTAGATATACGCCCGTTATGGGTAGATATAAGGGTGTGGATGCCAAATATGACGAAATTTGGTCTTGGTTGTGTTAGGAGAAGAGATCTAAGGAGGATTCTTGGAGTTTTGACCCGGTTTTGTTGGCGTTCTTCGTCCGTTGGTTGGTTTCACCCAAATTGTTGAGGTAGGTGGATTCAATCTCGACTCCTCTTGTTAGAATTGGTTGGATTAGTTTCAAATTGGTTATTTGAATGGTATTGTTTGTGAAAAGCATGGAATAAATCTTCTTTAGTGATGATTTAGGATTTTAATGAAATTGTGAAATCTTGGTGAATTGTTGTGCAAAGTGATTTGGATATTTGAATTTAAAATGTTGGTTTTAAATTATGAAATTGATGAATTTGTAAATGGTTTTATGAGAAATGGGATTTAAATAAAAAGGGGCGTTTTATTGAAATGGTTTGTGATTGAAATAATTTTGATGGATTTGGGTTTTCAATAAAGAAGGAGTTTTATTGAAATGGTTGAAAGGTTTTGAACACACTTGGTTTTGGGCATGGAATTGCATGGGTTGTGGTGTGTGTTCATATGCATTGGGATGGATAAGGTTGAGAAGTACCCCATCAAAAGGTTGGGACGGATAAGGTCTTGAAGTACCTCCGTCAAGGTAGTTCACTAAGTGATGACTTAGTGGAAGGATAAATCACCACTCGCGAGTATAGGGAGGTCCGGGTTTCATGCATGGTTGATTTCACGGGGTTGTGAAATGGTTGGGTATGCCAAAATAGGATGTTTGTGAAATGGATTGGAAATTTTTTGGTTATTTTTTTTGGAAAAATAACATGTTGGAAAAGTCGATTTTAATTGCACTTTGATACTTTTGAGCATGGATGGTTTTGGAAAACTAGTTTATATTTAGTTATAAACTGCTTTGGTGGAAATGATTTATACAAACTGTTTTATTATATAAATGTGGCTAACTCTTCTATCCTAGTGCTATGAGTAGGGAAGTCATTGGGGAAAAACCTACTGAGTTTTATAATCACCCTTTCTTTGGCACTTTGGTGATTTTGCAGATGTCATTTTTTGAGACACAGGTAAAGGTAAAGTATCTCATTACTAGTGGCATGTGGAGATGTTTGGGAGATGATGTGGAGCTTGGATATTGTGGACCAATGAGTCGTGGTGTCTTTTGGGAGTCGTGTGTTGTTATCTTTCTACTGTGTACTTTGATGTTTGGTAGGTCTTCTGCTGTTGTATACCTTGAGGTGGTTTATTATAAATGAAGTTGTTTGTTGATCTACTTTTGTTCATGCATCATATATTGAATGGTTAGTGGATGAGTTTTTTTTCTTAAAGGGTAAATCATCCCCCAAATGTAATTGAAACCCTTCGGCATTTATTTCCAGCCTTTGACGTCTTGGGGATGTCGCTTAAGGCCCAGTAATGACTCGTTGAGCTCTCAAGCCAATGAGAATTGGCGGGTCATTACAAATGGTATCAGCTTGTTCGGTCCTAGCCAAACAAGTAGTCATCGATGTTCTTGGTCTTGGAGTTGAAATTCCTTCTTATATATTCCTTGGGTTGGAATTTTAGAAAGGAGTAGGATTGTCAAAACTTTAAAGGTATATCATAAAAGTACGTAGCTAACCCCTTTATGCTGAACTTCAAGTTACCAGGGAGTTGGGTACATAAGTGTTTGGAAACACTTCTAGAAGGTTGAAAATCCCATTTTCATGGGTTTAGCCAATGAGATGAGAATGACATGCATTGTAGAGTAATGACCTCCCACTAGGATTGCATATCTCATTGTGAGGAATGAGTAAGAATTTTGTGAAAAGTGCCAATTTTTGAAAAATGAAAAAATTGTTTTCAACCAAAAGACTTAGAAAACATGGTATTTAGTATATTTTGAAAATGGATTGATTTTCAAAAAGTATGTTGAATGTTTTCAAAAATGGTTGAACATGGAAAAAGGTTGTTTGAGAACAATGTTGTGATAGTTGATGTGATAGAATTTGAAATGCTAAGCCAATAGTTGCTAGAGAGTGAGGAAAATAGTTTTCCAGCTGTGGTGGATCAATTTCCTGATGTTTTTCCTAAAAAATTATCAGGGTTACCACCTGTAAGAGAAGTAAAGTTTATGATTGACCTCCTTCCAGGGACCATTCCTATCTCACTTCCATCTTATAGGATGACACCAACGGAGTTAAAGGAATTGAAAGTGTAGTTGGAAGAACTGGAAAGCAAAGGTTTTATTCAGCCAAGCGTGTCTCTGTGGGCAGCACCAGTTTGGTTTGTAAAGAAAGTAGATGGAACCTTGAGGTTATGTGTGGATTATTTTAAACTTAACCAAGTTACGATAAAGAATATATATCCACTTCCACGCATTGATGACCTGTTTGATCAATTGAGGGGAGCTCAGTGGTTCTCTAAGATTGACTTACGGTCAGGATATCACCAGTTGCGAGTTCGGAAGGAGGATATTCCAAAGACATCCTTCAGAAGAAGATATGGCCACTATGAATATGTAGTCGTGCCTTTAGGTCTAACGAATGCACCAGTGGTCTTCATGGCTTTGATGAATCAGATATTTCAGCAATATCTGGATTCTTTTGTTGCGGTGTTTGTCGACAACATATTGGTGTATTCAAGAACAAGGGCTGATCATGAGCAACACTTGGTGATAGTGTTGGAAATCTTGAGAGACAATCAGTTGTATGAAAAATTATCAAAGTGCGATTTTTGGATACAAGAGGTATGCTTTCTGGGCCATGTTGTTTCTAAGAAAGGTGTTTCAGTGGATCCAGAAAACATAGAAGCTGTTCTTTCTTGGCAACCGCTGAAGAATGTCTTTAAGATATGCAGTTTTCTTGGTCTAGTTGGTTATTATCGATGCTTTGTGCGTGAATTCTCATGACTAGCTTCACCTATGACAACATTTACAAAGAAAAACAGTGCATTTCAATGGACTGAGGAATGTCAAAGATCTTTTCAAGAGTTTAAACTTCGCCTTACATCAGCACCTATCTTGATCTTTCCTGAATCAGGACAAGGGTATGTGGTGTATTGTGATGCTTCGGGAACAGGGTTGGGATGTGTTCTCATGCAAGGGGACCATGTTGTTGCTTATGGTTCAAGGCAGTTGAGGACGCATGAGAAGAATTACCCAACACATGATTTGGAGTTAGCTGCAGTCATCCATGCTTTGAAAACATGGAGACACTATCTCTTTGGTGAGAAATTTACTGTGTTTACGGATCAAAAAAGCTTGAAAAACATTTTCTCACAACGAGATTTGAATCTGAGGAAGAGAAGATGGATGGAGTATCTTCAAATGTTCTACTTTGACTTGATGTATACACCAGGTAAGGGCAATTCGGTGGCCGATGCATTAAGTAGGAAGTCGTATGCACAGTTGGCAAAGGAAGCTTCAAACGAATGGCAGTTGATGTCGGTATTAGCCGACATGCATGTGGAATGTGAAGACCGAGGTGATGTTGCGGTTTTCTTTTCATCTACGCTTGTTCTTGATTTGGAAAAAGTGGTCAAAGAGGCACAAACATCTGATACAGAATGTCGGGTTATGAATTCAAAACTCAATGGTGGGGAGACCATTGAGGGATGGAAGCTGGATGGGAGTTCAGTTTTGTGTTTCAGAGATCAGATGGTTGTATCTATGGGGTGTTAGGAACAAATCCTTCATACTTACCACCATTCAATATGGGATGTACACCCAGGTACATAGAAGATGTATAAGGCGTTGAAGGTGCAGTTTTGGTGGAGCGGTATGAAAAGGAAGGTGGACGAGTTCGTCTCGTGATGCTTAACTTGTCATCAGGTTAAAGCAGAGCATCATCGACCAACTAGTATGTTACAGTCTTTACCTATCCCAGTGTGGAAATGAGATTAGATAACAATGGATTTTTTTACAGGTCTTCCAAGAACGATTCAGAAACACGATTCCATATGGGTGATAGTGGATCGTCTGACCAAGTCGGCCCATTTCGTCCCTATTCGTGAAAATCATATGGTGTAATATATTTCAAAAATCTATATCTGGGAAGTGGTAAAGAGACATGGTGTAACAGTGTCTATCATCTCAGATAGAGATCTGAGGTTCACATATCGTTTCTGGAAATCCTTACAACAAGCCCTTGGGACTTAGTTGACTATGAGCACGGTGTATCATCCTCAGATGGATAGGAAATCTGAGAGGACAATACAAACTTTGGAAGACATGTTGTGGGATTGTGTAATGGATTTTGGTGGCTCATGGGAGGAGCATATACCCTTAGTGGATTTCTCATACAATAACAGCTATCAATCTTCGATATTCATGGCTCCGTTTGAAGCATTGTATGGGTGTTCATGTCATTCTCCACTATGCTGGGTGGAAACGGGTGAAACTTCACTAGTTGGGCTGAGCCTTGTCCAAGAAACAACGGAGAAGATCCAGTTGATTAGAAAGAGGATAGAGATGACTCAGAGTCATCAGAAATCTTATGTAGATCACCGTCGAAGACCATGGTCGTTCGTTGTGGGTGATCATGTCTTTTTGAGAATCTCTCCCAAGCTTGGACATCGTCGTTTCGGGAAGCATGGAAAATTATCTACTCAATATATAGGCCCTTTTGAGATACTAGAAAGGGTTGGCGAGGTGGCGTATTGGTTGGCATTACCACCTCAGTTCAATGCTGTGCATAATGTGTTCCATGTATCTCAGTTGAAGAAGTATCAGCCCGATCCTAACCATGTGATCCGATGGGATCACGTTGACCTAGATCCGAATGCTTCATTAGTACATATTCTGATGTGGATTGTGGATAAGAAGGATAAAGTCTTGCATGGGAAAAGAATCAGCCTAGTGCGAGTTTTGTGGCAACATGGTCAGATCTAGGAAGAGACTTGGGAACGCGAGAAAGAAATGAAAGAGCAGTGGCCAGAACTCTTTCAGGCAAGCGATGGTCTACTACTTTCTAGGGATGGAAATGCCAATGGTGGGAAGAATTTAGTACCCCCTGTTTCTGGTAAGTAACCTTTGTTTTATGCTTTTTAAGTTCATGAAGCATATGTGAGATGGTTGGAGAAAGTTTAGAAACTTGTAAAGAGTAAAAAGGGAAAAATGTGGTGACTCATGGGCTACACACGGTTTTCCAAACCATGAAGAAGTCGTGCAGGTGATGGTCACCTGGGCAGAGTTAACTGCACGGTTTGCACATGGTTTGGTCAAACCATGCGATGAGGCCGTGCGTGAAGGCTGGCCGAGGCAGAAGCTAACGCACAGTTAGCACACGGTTTGTCAAACCGTGCGGACTAACCGTGCGGTCACTTAAAATCAGATCCTAAAATTGTGGATCTAATTCGTTTTGCCTCTAATTGCCTCATTAAAGCTTCTAAGAAGCCCTAACTCGGGATTACTCTCCCTGGAAGGTTGGAGGACTTCTCCCAGGTGTTCCATAGGTGATTCGAAGGGTTCTCTTGGTGAATCGAAGCCGGATTCTTAAGGTATGTGATCATTCTTGATCGGTTTCTTAGATCTACTTAGATCTACTTCTCCTATTCTCTCTTTTTCTTAGATCTACGCCCATTATGGATAGATATAAGGTTGTGGATGCCAAATATGACAAAATTTGGTCTTGGTTGTGTTAGGAGAAGATATCTAAGGAGGATTCTTGGAGTTTTGACCCGGTTTTGTTGGCGTTCTTCGTCTGTTGGTTGGTTTCGCCCAAATTGTTGAGGTAGGTGGCTTCACTCTCGACTCATCTTGTTATAATTGGTTGGCTTAGTTTCAAATTGGTTATTTGAATGGTATTTTTTTGTGAAAAGCATGGAATAAATCTTCTTTAGTGATGATTTAGGGTTTTAATGAAATTGTGAAATCTTGGTGAATTGTTGTGCAAAGTGATTTGGCTATTTGAATTTAAAATGTTGGTTTTAAATTACGAAATTACTGAATTTGTAAATGGTTTGATGAGAAATGGTATTTAAATAAAAAGGGTCATTTTATTGAAATGGTTTGTGATTGAAATGATTTTGATGGATTTGGGTTTTCAATAAAGAAGGAGTTTTATTGAAATGGTTGAAAGGTTTTAAACACACTTGGTTTTGGGCATGGACTTTCATGGGTTGTGGTGTGTGTTCATATGCATTGGGATGGATAAGGTAAAGAATTACCCCCATAAAAAGGTTGGGAAGGATAAGGTCATGAAGTACCCCCATCAAGGTAGTTCACTAAGTGATGACTTAGTGGAAGGATAACTCACCAATCGCGAGTATAGGGAGGTCCGGGTTGCATGCATTGTTGATTTCACAGGGTTGTGAAATGGTTGGGTATGCCAAAATGGGATGTTTGTGAAATGGCTTGGAAATTTGTTGGTTATTTTTCTGGAAAAATAATGTGTTGGAAAGATCGGTTTTAATTTCACTTTGATACTTTTGAGCATGGATGGTTTTGGAAAACTAGTTTATATTTAGTTATAAACTGATTTGGTGGAAATGATTTATATAAACTCTTTTATTATATAAATGTGGCTAACTATTCTATCCTAGTGGCGTGAGTAGGGAAGTCATTGGGGAAAACCTACTGAGTTTTATACTCACCCCTACTTTGGCACTTTGGTGCTTTTGCAGATGTTGTTTTCCGAGACAAATGTAAAGGTAAAGCATCTCATTACTAGTGGCGTGCAGAGATGTTTGGGAGATGCTGTGGAGCTTGGAGCTTGTGGACCACTGAGTCGTGGTGTCTTTTGGGAGTCGTGTGTTGTTCTCTTTCTACAGTGTACTTTGATGTTTGGTTGGTCTTCCGCTGTTGTATACCTTGAGGTGGTTTATTATAAATGAAGTTGTTTGTTGATCTACTTTTGTTCATGGATCATATAGTGAATGGTTAGTGGATGAGTTTTTTTCTTAAAGGGTAAATCATCCCCCAAATGTAATTGAAACCCTTCGGCATTTATTGCCAGCCTTTGGCATCTTGGGGATGTCACTTAAGGCCCAATAATGACTCGTTGAGCTCTCAAGCCAATGAGAATTGTCGGGTCATTACATTACTATACACCGAAAACAGAATGAAATTATTATATAGTAAAATAATCTCAGTTTAAACCAGAAGAATATAAGTAGAAACTAATATCAAAGTAAAAACCCAACACAAGAGACGCACATCCCAACATACCATGGAGACTTAAGAATTTTTACGATAATAGTTAGCTAGACACTCACTGAAACCTACCCCTGAAGTCTTGAAAATCCTATTTGATATCTACTAACTTTCCAAGACTGAGAATAACCATGATCTAATACCAAATTTTCCTAAATCATCCCACACAACCCATCCATCTAGGCTCTAAACCGGACTGTGGAAAGATCTAAAGGGAGTCTCCGATCCCCACAGGATGGAAACTTGCATCAAAGCATCCAACAATAACTAGGGAGAATGATTTATGAAACTTGAAACTTGATACATGACATATATGCATGAATAAAATCATAAAATAAATATGTCATAAACAAAAGAGTGAAAATGGAAGCCATCCAACCAAAGGCAGAAACATAAAACCAAGGTATATTTTTGTAAAAAAACCAAAAAGAAAGGATATCCCAAGATAATAATTGCTACACCATGTGATGCGTGGGAAACATCTCACCGTCTCACTACCAGCTACCCAAAAACGTCACCACATCACTACAATGCCTTTCCCTTTCCTACTTCAGATAAAACAAGGTCTACACACCCTTGAGGGAGTGTGCAAGGTGTGATATAAACATGATTAGTAGGATTCCACCTAGGTGTTCCATACCAAGTCTCTCTACAATAATCCCTATATATACAATTTAAAATAAATCATGGCATGATAAGCATTTACTCAGTTTTATATCAAAATCATGGTAAACAATGCTCCTTTTCACAGTTCTAAAACAAAATCTTGGTAATGCAATTTAAAATCATAATTTTAATAAACCATTTACATTAACCAAAGTATATATCATATCATATCAAATCCAAGATAATACACAATGGTAAACACCCCTTGGATAACAAAGGCTGGGCTAGCTAGATCACTTATATCCAAAATACAAACAAATACTAATGCATACTCAAGTCCCTAGAGTGGATGTATCCATAAACTAGGGACAAAGGAATACCCTAGAAAGTGAACCCCCTACAATTTCAAGATCAAGTTACTAGATCCAATGTATCTTTGATCTAGGAACGAAAGCACACCCCAAAAAGTGAACTCCCTTACAATTTCAATGGACAAGGCCCAATACTAAACTCCCAATCTTGGTACCCTAGGCTCCCATGTGCGGCATATATCAAATAAATTATAAAGGGATTATTACATTTTACAAAAAATTTCAAACAATCCTTCTTCATAAAAAACAAGTTTTGAAAATCAATTTCACAATCCATTTCACAATGCTTTGAAAAACACCTTTATTTTACCAAAATGAAAGGAAAACCCATCTTTTCTCAAAAACCTTTTTTACACATGCATAAAAAACAATTAGAGGATAATGAAAATTCATTTAGAAAAACATTTATAATATAATGAGAATTAATGTTTCATAGAACATAGAATAGAGATAGAACCACCTACCTTAATATTGGGATGAACACCACCCACAACGGGATCCACAGAATGAAAAATAAGTAAATTTAAGAGTGTGTGAGAGGATACCCTAAACAATAATTCCAAAAACTTAGAATCATGTTTCCAAAATCAAAAGGATCTATGGAGAAGTTTGATCAACATATACCTCAAGAAACATACACCGCACCTTTACTAATGAAAGAACCAACCTCCGAAAGACAATCACATGAGGGATCTAGAAGATATTGGATAAGAATTTATAACATGACCAATAGATCCCAAAAACACATCCTAGAACTTCTACCAATTCCCATAAGAATGGAAGATAGAAGAAATAATGAGAGGGAATTAATAAAACTTACTGATTCGTTTACAACTGACTAAACTTGGATCAAAATGCAAAGTGTATAAGTTCAAAGGAGCCTAGAATGCCAAGGGAGATACTCTACAGGAGAACTATATGAATTAGGTTCGACAAAGAGGGATTAGAGGGCTAATTAAGGGTTTTCGGGGTTTTAATTTATAATTAGGCCCTTCCTTGTCTATCCCAGCCCGACGCCACCAGCCGATGGCCACAGTAACAGTGCAGTGGCTATTAGCTAACCTACTGGTGGGATGGTGGTACCAGAATTCATACATGATTCTTTCCAAAGTTGTTGGCTCCCTATAGCCACCGTTCAACCCAAGTTATTTAGAAAACCTCCTAGTTTGCCTTAAACACCACTTGAACCCAAAAAACAACCTCTTAAACATAAAAAGGGACATGACTGGATATAGGATTCTATATAAATAATCTGTATATATTGTTAAATGTGATTTTACTTCCTTTTAATAAACTAAGAATATTTTTTTAACTTATAACTTTCATTGAAAATAAAAACAATGAAATGAAAGGTTGATAAGATGGATTCTGATGAAAAAATGACGAATTAAAAATGAAAAAATGGTAAAAATAAAAAATATCCCCCCTTACTCGAGGATTTTTTCAATTTTATAAGGATAAATAAACAAGAAGTGAATTGAATATTACTTTAGGTTAAGCATTACCTATTTTTGTTTAATATTTTTTAATTTACCAGAATTTAAAAGTTTTGTAAAAATGTTATCAAGCTGATTTTTAGTTTCGATACAGTAAATAATTATATCTTCATTTTATGTGTGATTCCTAAGAATGATGTCTCACATATATGTGTTTTTCTCATAAGTGATGTGCTAGATTTCTAGATAAAGATATAACACTAGTATTATCACAAAGGATTAAAGTTCGATTGAAACTCAAACCAAATTTTTTGAGTGTGTATCACATCCATAACATTTGAGCACTAAAACTTATGGAAGATAAATATTAAACTTCAGTAGTGGAGAGTGTTATAGAATGTTTCTTCTTGCTAGACCATGAGACTAAAGCTTCCCCTAAAAAAGGACATGTTTTTAAAGTACTTTTTCTATCTAATATATAGTCTCTAAAATAAAAATATGAGTAAATTTTTCAAAAAAATCATTTCTAGATGAATAAAATAAACCAAGTTTCAAAGTTCCTTTATGGTAATAGAAAATATTTTTTAATTATTTTAAATGTGAATCCTTTAGATTTTCTTGAAACCTTTCACATAAACATACCAAAAACATAATATTCAGTTAACTTACCATGATATATGGTAAACTTATGATCATAATTCTATAAAGTTTTTGATCTACTATTTTACTAGATTCATCAAGATCAAGTTTTATAGAAGTTTCTACCAGAGTACTTATACTCGAAACACTATCAAAACCAAAACATTTTAGTAAGACTTTTTTATATCTATATTGAGAAAAAATATTTCCTTTTGGTCTTATAGAAATTTGAAAACCAAGGAAAAAGTTGATTTTGATGTGTGATAATCAGGTGTTGGGTGCTTATAAGCATTGTGAATTTTTCTCAGGAATCTCACACTTGATCTCAAATAGAAGAGATCATGAGGATTGACCTGCTAATAAGAACACCAAATGTTTCAGGTGTTATTGGTAGTTCCTATATATGAACATGTGTAATTTTCTCCCGACTTGAGATTATTATCAGTGTATATGAAAATCCTTTGTGATTTTTTTATTTTCAACAATTTTTTTTGTTAAAAACTAACCTTTTTTCAAAATAATATTTTTTTTAATTCATGTGAAAGATGTGTTGTTGAATGATTATAATTTTTTTGCTGAGTAGTTATTGAAAGTATTGATACAAAATGCGTTTTTACAAAGTTACTCGATCAGAAGATCCATAAGGTTCAGCTCACCAGAAAAAGAAGTTGTTGAGTCAGAAGTTTTTGAAATGAAGAAAGTCAGAAGTTGTTTTGAAAGTTGTTGATGAGAAGTTGTAGAACTTTTTTAAAACTTTTCAGATGATGATTTAATGATCTTAAGGTTATGAAAATCATGGAAAATATCATGATATAAGATTTTAAAGAAAGGGAGAATTTTTAGTTCTTCAGTCATAGGTTTTCTAGATGCAGATTATCGAACCAAGAAACACTAGATGAAGAAGTTTTCAGAAGACTGGAAGTTTGAATATGAAGAAATTAGAATTTTTATCACCAAAGAAGTTGATAGGATGATTAAGTTATTTAAGTTTACTATTGGATAGATCTGATCAGACTAGAGGCATATGTTGATGTTTTACAAGAGAAGTTTTTGATCAAAGGTATTCAATAAATAAGTTGTCATGTCGATTCATCAGATAAGCTGTCATTGCATTTTAATAAATAAGTTGTCATGTAGATTCAATATATAATTTTTCATGATGATTTAATAGATAATTTGTAATGATGATTCAATAGATAAGTTGTCATGATGATTCAACATATAATTTCTCATGCCGATTCAACAGATAATTTGTCACACCGATTCATTGAATGAGTTATTGACACTGATCCATCAGACAGATATTTGTGTTGAAAATTTAAAGATGTTTAGTTGAATAAATGTGTTGTATTATGAAATTAGTCTTTTTAACTAAGAAGATACAAATGGAGAGTTCAAGTTTTCAATCAAACTCTTTTTTCTGGATTGAGAAGTTGGATGTTGTTTTGCTGATTCAAATCGTTGCAGACAACTGAAGTCTTTAGAAGTTGAAATAATGTAGTCAACCATTTTCAGTTTACCCAGAGTATAGGATAAAAAAATTATATATTTTTTTCAATTGGGTCAAGAGAACTGGAAGGGTAAACATATTTCTAAAATGAGATGTTCTAGACTTGCAATTTCTGGACAGATCATTCACAAATTGTGAATTGTTAGTTGAATGTATTTTAAGTGGGTCTGACAAAAGAAGAGTTTTCTGGATCACCATTTTTGGGATGATTTTTTTTAATTCGAGAAGATTTTTGAAGAATCAATAAGTTTCGAGAAGAATTTAGAATATTTGAGAAGAGTTGAAGCGGTCAAATTTGAAGCTCAAATGTCAGTGAAATTTAGAGTTTTGGAATCTGGGTGAGCAGGAAAAATATTTCAGTTTCCCACCATTACTAATTCTAGAGTGCCTATAAATAGAGGATCAATGTATGAAAATAATAACCACTATTCAACCATGTATAAAATCTATTACTCTACAATTTTTTTTTCAGAAGTGAGTTTTCCAACCGGAGTTGTTTTGTGTTAAAGAAGAGTTTCTGGACAGAATATTCTGATTAGAAGATCAGACCGAGGAAAGTTCAGTTTACGGGATAGAGGGAATCAGACTAAGGGTATCAGTCTAGGTTTTGAGTAATTACTTGAGAAGTATAGTTTTTATTTAGTCATAAATTCTAAAGTGGTGCATCACACTGAGGGCTATTAGATTCAACTTCATCCGACTGAGTTTCCGGATGAATCCTTGTGGAGAAAAAGGTTTCTTTGTTTCATTTTTGTTGTGGATCAAATTTTTCTAAGAAATATTTTGTAAACTTATGGGAGTTAGTATAAACATTCCTATCAGGAGATATAAGGTTTCTAATAGGATTTAACACAACTTGTATTCACTTATTCATTATAGGAAATTTTCATTAAGCCATGGGAGTGGCTATGACAAGGATGTAGGTTATCACACTGAGACTGAACCTTTTAAATTATGAGTTCCATGTTTAATTTTCTATTTATTTATTCATTTTAGTTTACTAAAAGTTGATAAGGAAGAAATTGTAACAAGTTATGGGGGTTAAGTTTACTAAAGTGGAAATTTGTAAAAAGGCAACAACTGTCCCCCCTTCTCAGTTGTTCTTCAATCCATTAGAATTTTAATTGGTACCATAGTATAGGTTCCCCTATTAAAACCTTATCATAGACAATCTCAATTTTTTCAACAGTAGAGAAATTCCCACATTTGAAGAAAAAAATTATTTTGGTTGGAAAAATAGGTTGACTCTATATCTCCTATATCTTGGTCTGAAAGTTGTTGATGATGTTACAATTTGGTTTCCTCCCATTGAGAAAGCTGATTCTATGACTTTTGATGATAAGAGAAATGTTTAAGTTGATGAAAAATCTAGAAATTATATTCTTATATCTCTATCAGAAAATTTTTATATAAAGGCGTTGAGTCTCAAAACATCCAAGAGTATGTGGGACAAGATTCAAAGTATTTTTAAATGGAATATGAAAATAAAGAAAATCTAGAAATCTGGAATAAAAAGTTTGAATACATAAGAATAAGAGATAAAGAAACTATTGAAGAGTACTTTACTAGAGTAAATGAAGTTGTTTGAAACATCATAGATTTTAGAGATTTCCTAAAAGATTCTACAATTTTTAAGAAACTCATGGGAAACTTTATGGATAGGTTAGTTTCAAAAAAAAAATTCTTTAGAGGATAAATATGATTTATTAATTGATGAGATATATAACTCTCTTGTTTCTTATGAAATGGTAAAATCTATAGTTTTCCAAAATAATATGAAAGATTAAATGGATTTTGAATCTATGAGAAAGATGAAAATTCAAGATGTTGAAAATGATAATCCTTATGATTCTGAAGATAAAGAGGATGATGAGTTGAATGATAAAATCATGCCTATTATCTCTAAGAATTATAGAATAGGAAGAGGAAAGTATGGAGGAAAAATTACACTCATTTTTTTTGAGTGTGATGGAATTAGGTACTTTTCTATGAATTTCTCCAAGAAGAAAGTTGAAGAATATCAAGATGATTCTGATGAATAGCCTTGATGGAAGAAGTGGAACAAAAGTTCTAAAGAATAAAAGTCATCCAATAAATATAATAAGTTTACTGGAAACAATATAAGTATGTTAAGTAAGAAAATTGAATCATACTCAACTGACAACATCACTTCAGAAGATGAATGTTCAGAAAATTTCAGAACATTCATTGCAAAAATTTGAGAAGACAAAAGATTCCTCAGATAGTGAAGAAAAATAAGGTGATGAAGAATCTTACAAAGAGTATAATCTCATATCAGAACTTGTTACATCTATTGAGAAAAACATAAATCTCAATAAATAAACCAGAATGATGAAGAAGGATAGTGTAAAAGTTGTTGAAGGTGGATTTTTTTTTCAATAAATAATAAGAATACATCCATGAGATCTTAGGTTACAAACTTATAATTGATGAACAGGGAAAGATGGTTGAAGATCTCAGTAAGAAGTTAGTAGCTAAGGAAGAAGAAGTTAATAAGTATCAATAAAAACTTATTGAGGTTTAAAATATTTTAATAAATATGAATGTAAATTTTAGTAAGGCTTCAGAAGTAAAGATTAAATCATGTAAAGCTACAGAGAAACCTCACTCTAAGAATCAGGTAAAATCTACACTCACTAAAATAAAAATTTCATTTAATTTTTCTAACATTTTAGGTGTGAAGAAAATTGTTGGAAAATTATGTGTTGAGAATGGATGTGAAAAGCCTATCACATCTACAAAATTTGAAAATTACTCCCAAAGAAAAGTTTTCATACATCCAGGAGTAACTGAAGATGACAAATGTTTTGAACCTCGAGAATCTTACTATAAGGAAAGATCATTCTTCTATAGAAAACCAAGATTTTATGGGTTCTGTTGGTGTTGTGTAATTTAAGAGAGTATATCTTACAACTATTAGAATAATATTTATTTTCTAGGAATGAGGTTTGAATAGAGTGGAAGAAATTATTGGATCATATTGATCAACATTCCTAAGTCACAAGAAGTAAGAAAAGTAAAATCTCAAGATGTTAGAAACTTTTCAACAAAAAATATATTTTATTTTCTAGAGAATGTTTATGGAATATGTGACCAACCATCTCACTTTTTTGAAAAATGTATGACACTCCTTTCAGAATGTGTTTTTTATAGTATAAAAGAAAAATAACCTGAAAATAATAAAATTAAGGAAATTTTTTTGTTGAGACAAATTTGAAAGCAAGTAAAAAGAACAAACCATAGATACTTTATAGTTGTTTTTCATTACACATGGAAGGTGATTTGAAAATCTTAAAATATATTGAAAATTGAGATGGAGGAGCTGTTACCTTCATGAATAATAGTTCCTTAAAAATCATAGGAATATGAATGACTAATATTGTAACACTCCAAGATTTCATAGTATGTTATCTCTTCAAAGTAATTTAATAACTTGCACTACACGCAACAACGAGTTCGAGCACACCACGACTTACCAAAATAGCTATTCAAAAAGAAGTTATAAAAAGTATCAACTTCATTTTAAATTTTATATATATCCTATATAATTTTAACATTCATATTTTGTGTTTCTTAGACATAATATAAGGACAAATTCATTTTTTTCAGATAAAAGAAGTATTTTTCAAAAAATGCAAATTTACCACCTATTTAATTGAGAATCCTTTTTAAAAAAAATATTTGACACTTTTATATATTTAATTTAATGAAATTAAATTTTTCTTTAGAATCGGGATATAAAAATTTAGTTTGGATAAATTTTTGGTACTTTTTTGATAACTTTCATATTTTGATGAATACTGAAAAATACTAAATTTTAATTGAAAACAACTTTTTTAATCAAAATAATTTATTGTGTTAAATTATAAATTTTAATGGTTTTTATGTATAATTAGATTATATTTTTATCATTTAATACAATTTAGGTCATTATAAGTAATTTCACATTTAAATTTGACATAAACACATGACAATCTTTTGATAGTTTTTACTTTTTAAAAACCCGCTTTTTTGGTTTTGACAACAGGAATTAATTTTAAATTAATAAATGAAACTTATATGTTTTGAATTTGGTGAAATAGAAATCATTTTTTAATTCATAATATCAAAATTATCTTACGATGAATTTTTGTTATTTTTCTGAAAACTTTCAATTTTTGATGAATAGTGAAAAACACTGCGTTATTATTTAAAACCAACATTTTATTTAAATAATTATTTATTTTATTTAAATTTATTTTAAGTCAAAATAGATATATAATACCTATATTAGTTCAATTTAATTCATTGGAGTAATTTTATAATAAAATTAGATGTATAAAATTTTGTTGAACTTTTTAATGTTTTTTACCCACCTACTAGGAGTATTTGAAAATTGGATAAAACTTAATTTTACCGCTTCTATGAGTTGAATTTCAAAACTCCGAGAGACACAGTTAATATCATAAGTAAAATGTGGTTTAATAAGATGAAAATAATTTTTGTTGAATAGTAACTTTTGACTTTTATTTACCACGGTTAAAAGTAAATAGGGTAATTAAAGGTAAAAATAATATTATAATTACCCTAAAACATGTCCTAATTCTTTTGGATAAATTTAATTCGACCAAAAAAACCTTAGGAATAAAATATGATCCTTTAGATGCACTTGGATTAGATTAGGACATTTATTATTATTTTATTTAAAGAAGAGTTAAAAGAGTTAAATTCAATGTTTAATAACTAAAACATTTTTAATATAGGGTTACACACAATATAAATTTGACTATAAATATTCATTAGAAATATAAAAAGATTTAATATATAATGGTGTTTTATTTATAATTTTTAGACATTAAATAATTTAATTTATTTATGACACAATGATGATGCAGTAATTACCTTATTAATGAAATATTAAAATAATTGATCTTATAAATATCCAAATAAATGTAAATTGAGACTTATGATGAATTAAACTAATTTTATAGGTTAATATGACATGTTAGGGTTGGTTAAATAAATTTTATTCTAAGTTATAAAGTTTTTATGGCTTTCAAAAAAATCAAATACTAAACAGTGTCAAAATTGTCATAATTGAGTTTTTAAAACAAATACTATATTATTAATTTCTTTAATATACCTAAAAATATAAGGTTTGACCAAAGGACTTAGATAAGGTTATATATATTAATAATGAACCACTTGGGGTTCTCTTGGTAGTTTATAGTAAGTTTATTAACTATATAATATAAAAATACAATGATACATGGTAAATGTCAAACTATTTAACTAAGAGTTAAATCTAAAATATAAGGTTAATATAGTGACCTAAAACTGTATAAAACCTATTATTTGAGAGGTTTTCGACCAATACCCACCTTATCCTCAAAATAAATTATTTTGGAGCCATTAAAAACTGGAAATTATTTTATTATAAAATAATATTTCAAGCTTTTCCTAAAGTGACCCTCACCTCTCTTATAAAAGGGTACTTCCCCTTCCCTTAATTTCACACCTCCAAAGCCATTTGTCTTGGCCAAAACCTGCCCAAATATCCTACCAACTTCCCAAAAATCAACCTATAGTCCTTACTTTTATCAGAACACCAACCTAAGGATCCCTTTTGAACAACTCAAAAGGAAACACCCGAAAAAGAGGTAATAATTTCACCACCCTCTTTCAAGTTCTTTTCATCTTCCACTTCCTCTTTATTTGTTGTTTCCATAAAAAAATAATAAATCCAGTACCTCCTATACACTGTGATGTTATTATAAATATGGTACAACCATATTCATTATTCTATCCATCCTCTAAATGACAAAGTCATCGTACATGCGTACGTACGACTTACCGTCTCCACATCGTGGTGTAGTTTGTTATTCAAATACTTCATTATTTGCATGGGTATAATAATGAGTATAATTGATTTAAATAATAAATATATCATGTTAATTATTTTTTATATATGATATAACATCCAATTACAAAATATTTCACCATCAATATAATGATATTGTCGCTCGTGCGTGCGTACAGATTACCATCTCCACGACGCGATGAGATTCATTCCCACGCTCACCATTCAACAATGATTATAAAAATATATATTATTAATAAGTATGTAATATATGACATAATAATGATACTGGATATATATATATATATATACTTACATATATTTTATTCACTTCCGTTCAATACGATATGAAAACGGAAACAATGTTTATGCGTACGTACGACCTACCGTCTCCATAAATGGTTCCTTCCATTACATATATTTATCTATCATAAATATTTATATTCTAAATATATATGATATATAAATCAAGTTTTATATTCTGAAAGTATTTAAACCATGATCTAAATGATACGATCAAGAATAACAAGTTAAAACACATATGATAAAGAAAGCGATTATTACCCAAAATGTTAATTTAACATGGAAAAAATTATCAAATGGGTAATATAAAGTCATAAATGAATCGTGTATGATATAATAAATATGAATATGGTTCTGGTATAATTTAATAACATACTATGGTCATTATATATGAGGTTAAATGTACCCTCGACCAAAGGAAAGTGCACGGTAAGGGTTATTTCCTCAATCTCATTATTATCTGAGATTGTTTATGTGTAAGTATTTACTGGGACATATTTATAATCGATACCCATATTTAATTTAAATGTTTTCAAAAGTAATATTTTAAGGTTTTATGGGAGGGTCTATTTAACTAGATCATCATTTTAAATGTTTTAAAGATTTATCTTTCTAAATCCTTTTAATTAATGTCCATGTTTTCAAAATGATTTTAAGGATTTATTTATATGGACATGAATGTTTTAAAATGATAATTCTTTTCAAAAGTTTCAAATTGGTATAGGACATTTTTATTAAAAAATCTATTTTAAATTACTTCCTTTATAAATGCGTGACTTTTAAATGTTTTCATGAAAAGGGATATTTCTCTCAAAGAGTTTTACAAATCATTTTCATCCATGTCAACATCCTTTGATGTATTTTAAACTTGTTTTAAGTTGATTTATTATGATAAAAATCTTCCATATTGTATTGAAAGTTTTGTGATATATTTGACTATGGATGTGTTATTTTTATACCATTCATGGTTTATGGTTAAAGTATTGACATTTCATATAGTAGTTTTAATATGAATGTTTATGTTATGCTTCAAACTTTTCATATGAGGAATGTATTGGACTTAGTAAGTGATGGGTGGAGTCCGCTATAGCTCCTCGGTACATCGGTAGGTCTCATGAGACAATTAGATGTGGAATTGGATGAGGCCTTTCCCAAATTTGATATATGGTTTTGGCCTAGGACATAATCATTTTTAGACATCTTGGATGAGGCCTTAACAAAATGTTTCAGAATGTCCGACATTATATGTTCCCTCATTATGAAAATATTATTGATGGTTCATGTGGTTATTTGACTAGTAGAATACCCATGACTATGTTTTATTATGGAATTATTTACTCATCTCATATTCCTGCCATAAAGTGTTCATGTTTATTATTTGTAAAGGCATGTGTTTTTAATTATTCACCATGCCTAATGTTTATGTTATCTTCCGTTGTATTTCTTACCCTTACTGAGCATTTGAGCTCACCCCTTTCTTATGTTTTATTTTCCCAAGATTTCAAGAAGTGTATTATGATTGATAAGCAGGGTTAAGATAGGGGATTAATGGCGTTCTCAAAGGATTATTTATGTTGTTTTTTATTTTCTAAGGTGTAATGTAACGTTCATGTATGTAATCTATTTTCCAAGATTGGTAAACCAATTGGTCCTTCGGGAATTGATTCCTTGTAATCATGATAATGTTATGTAACAAAGCTCCGACTCTGGGTAACTAGTGTCGGGACGTTACAGTTGGTATTAGAGGAAGTTTAGTACAAACCTTGGAAACTAGATTTAGAAAAAATCTGATTAGAGCACATTACCCTAAGATAAACTTTGAGGATTAGTATATAAGAACTTCCTAGAATTTTCATACTGTAGAGATTTTGTGATTTTTCCAAGCAATACATCCCTATCTGGATACGAGCAGGTAGAGGTGGCTTTGGCATAGATGTACCTAGGGGTAAAACCTGAAAACACCACTTTGAGCTAGACTCGAATGGGAATTGGTGCACAACAACGGGCCTTACTGCACTCTTGGTTACGACACTCCTGGTGAATATTTTTAGGATAATTTACATTTTCATTACAAGCCATTATGAAGGTTTTAGGAGTAAATACTCCCTCAAAGATTTTTTTTATTATAGATTATATGCATAATCTTTTCAATTTACGTTAGGTATTTTATAAGTTTGGAATTATGAATTGCGATTCATAAACTAATCTAGTATATGTCATTATTTATAAATGGTTCCTAGTAGAAGGAATTATAACTCCAACAATACTCATGATCTAAAGATTAAGAAGGATCGTATCTTTCATTGTATTATGCCAACATTTAGAAGGGAAATAGTCTCCCATGCATTATAATCATATGAAGAAATAGTATTATGTGTTAATAAGATAAGTAATGAATTCTCTGAGTCCTATGACTTTGAAGGGAATCAAGAGAAGAAAAGGATAGAAGATAGAAAGATGGATAAAGGGAAGATGGGAAATAAGGATTTTCCCATATGTGATAAATGTAGAAAGATTCACCTTGGTAAATTCTTGAAGGTAATGAGAGTTTGTTATAAGTGTGGAGAAAAAGGACATCAAGTACGTGATTGTAAGGGTAAGAAAAAGGTTTCAAATTTACAATGATTCATCTGCAAGGAGTTGGGACACTACGCAAATCAATGTCCAAATCATTAGAGTATACCCAAAATGATGCTATTGGATAATAATCAATTTATGATACTACTGAAGATGAAGATGAATGACTAGAGTTCTTGTGTTGTTATAAAAGTATTGTATCATTTGTGTATTTTATTAATGATGTACATGTTATAATAATTATAGAGTATATAAGGATTGTAATGCAGTACTATTTCATTAAGGACTTGAAATTGTGTGGAACCAAGAAAAGTGACTCAATAGCAGGTTATTTTTTTTAGAAAATATATGGTTGAGAGAAAGATAAACCATAATATGGTTCTAATAGTGAGGTAATGATTTTGTAATAATATGTGATTGATTTGGATAAATTATATTGGATATTATTGACTACCTTGAAACTGATTAATGATTCATATATTCCATCATTGTTGGAGTTTACAATATTTTTGGATAGAAGGAGTATATCCAGTATTCTATAAGGAATAAGGGAGAATTAATGTAATCAATAAGGTTTTATGGTAATTCAGGGTGTTATAGTGTTTTAAAAGAATACATGATGAAGGTATTCACATGTTATTACGTGGAAAAAAGGATCTTCATTGTGTTTACCTTTCTTATAAATTTTGGACTGTGAATTTGGACATAAGTATTTTGGATAAGTCTAAAGGTTGGAATTGATTAAGTTTGACATTGGATATTATTGTTAAGGTTAAATCATTTCTTGAGATTATTTTTGGATTGTCATAAAAAGGACAACCTGGAGGTCGGGTGACAACCCGTCACGTCCGGCAAGGCCGCGGGACTTGAACCCACAACTGAAGGGAGACAAGGGTACATCACCTACCATTGGCCTATGTGATGTAATAGTTTGTATAATGTAGTTTTTTTAAATAGTCTGAAAAATAAATTATAAATTAATTATTTTTGGAACCCTATACGATTAGGATAAATAGAATATTTTTGAATTCTATTATATTTTGGAGTGAAAGATGAGTTTGTGGTAGAAATTAGTTGAAGGATGAAACTCTACTTGTCAAGTATATATTTATTCTCTTATTATATGAATAAATTAATTCTTAAACTTTAGGTAATAGATCTTAAAACAAAAAATGTGTTATCCTAATACCTTATGTTTTGTAACTCAATCAATCCCTATAAATATTTACATTTTCCCTCCAATTATGTGTCTTTAATTTCCACCAATGTTCTTTTAATCGAGATCATAATTTGGTGGTGACTTTTTCATTTCTCTTTCCCTCTTATTAAGACTAAATTTTATTGGACCAATTTATGATGTGGGTTTTCCACAAAGGTATTTTTCTATTTTTAAAATTTTATTTTCAAAGAACAATTTCAAATTGTGAGGACATAATTTATTGAAGGAGGGGATAATTTAACACCCCAATATTTCATAGTATGTTATATCTTCAAAGTAATTCAATAACTTGCGCTACACGCAACAACGAGTTCGAACGAACCACGACTTACAAAACTAGCCATTCAAAAAGCTATTATGAAAAGTATTAACTGCATTTTGAATTTTATATATATCCTATATAATTTTAAAATTCATATTTTGTGTTTCTTAGACATAATATAAGGACAGATTCAATTTTTTAGATAAAAGAAGTATTTTTAAAAAAATGCAATTTTGCCGCCTATTTAAGGGAGAATCATTTTTAAAACAAATATTTGACACTTTTATATATTAAATTTAATGAAATTAAATTCTTCTTTGGAATAGGGACATAAAAATTTAGTTTGGATAAATTTTTGGTACTTTTCTGATAACTTTCATATTTTGATGAATACTGAAAAATAATAAATTTTAATTGAAAACAACTTTTTTAATCAAAATAATTTAGTGTTAAATTATAAATTTGAATGGTTTGGATGTATAATTAGATTATATTTTTATCATTTAATACAATTTAGGTCATTATAAGTAATTTCACATTTAAATTTGACATAAACACATGTCAATCTTTTGATAGTTTTTACTTTTTAAAAACCCACTTTTTGGTTTTGACAACAGGAATTAATTTTAAATTAATAAATGAAACTTATATGTTTTTAATTTGGTAAAATATAATTCATTTTTAATTCAGAATATCAAAATTATATTAGGGTGAATTTTTGGTATTTTTATGAAAACTTTCAATTTTTAATGAATAATGAAAAACACAACGTTATTATTTAAAACCGACTTTTTATTTAAATAATTATGTATTTTATTTAAATTTATTTTAAGTAAAATTAGATATATAATACCTATATAAGTTCAATTTAATTCATTGGAGTCATTTTATAATAAAATTAGATGTATAAAATTTTGTTGAACTTTTTAACGTTTTTTACCCACCTACTAGGAGTATTTGCAAATTTGCATAAAACTTAATTTTACCACTTCTGTGAGTTGAATTTCAAAAATTCAAGAGACACGGTTAATATCAGTAAGTAAAACGTGGTTCAATAAGATGAAAATAATTTTTGGTGAATAATAACTTTTGACTTTTATTTACCATAGTTGAAAGTAAATAGGGCAATTAAAGGTAAAAATGATATTATAATTACCCTAAAACATGTACTAATTATATTGGATAAGTGTAATTCGACCAAAAAAAAACCTTAGGAATAAAACATGATCCTTTAGGTCTACTTGGATTAAATTAGGACATTTATTACTATTTTATTTAAAGAAGAGTTAAAAGAGTTAAATTCAAAGTTTAATAGCTAAACCATTTTTAATATAAGGTTACAAAAAATATAAAAATGACTATAAATATTAATTAGAAATATAAAAAATTTTGCTACATAATGGTATTTTATTTATAATTTTTAAACATTAAATAATTTAATTTATTTATGACACAATGATGATGCGGTAATTACCTTATTAATGAAATATTAAAATAATTGATATTATAAATATTCAAATAAATGTAAATTGAGATTTATGATGAATTAAACTAATTTTATAGGTTAATATGAAATTTTAGGGTTGGTTAAATAAATTTTATTTGAAGTGATAAAGTTTTTATGGCTTTCAAAAAAATAAAATACCAAATAATGTCAAAAATGTCATAATTGAGTTTTTAAAACAAATACTATATTATTAATTGATATAATATTTTTAAAAATCTAAGGTTAGGCCAAAGGACTTATATAAGGTTATATATATTAATAATTAACCACTTGGATTTGCTTGGCAGTTTATAGTAAGTCTATTAACCATATAATATAAAAATACAAAGAGACATGGTAAATGTCAAACTATTTAACTAAGAGTTAAATCTAAAGCATAAGGTTAATATGGTGAACTAAACCTATCTAAAAAGTATTGGTTGAGAGGTTTTAAACCCATACCCACCTTATCCTAGAAATAAATCATTTTTGAGTGATTAGAAATCGAAAATGATTTTATTATAAAATAATATTTCAAGCTTTTCCTAAAGTGACCCTCGCCTCTCTTATAAAAGGGTACTTCCCCTTCTCTTAATTTCACACCTCCAAATACATTTGTCTTGGCCAAAACCAGACCAAATATCCTCCCAAATTCCCTTAAATCAACCTAGAGTCCTTAGTTTTATCAGAAATCCAACCTAAGGATCCCTTTTGATCAACTCAAAAGGAAACACCTGAAGAAGAGATAATATTTTCACCACCCTCTTTCAAGTTTTTTTCATCTTCCACTTCCTCTTTATTTGTTGTTTACATAAAAAAATAATAACTACAGTACCTCTTACATAATTTGATGTTATTATAAATATGGTACAACCATATTTTTTATTCTATCCATTCTCTAAATCACAATGTCACCATACGTGCGTACGTGCAACTTACCGTCTCTATGTCATGGTGTAGTTTGTTATTCAAACACTTCATTATTTGTATGGGTATAATAATGAGTATAAATGATGTAAGTAATAAATATAACATTTTAATTATTTTTTATATATGATATAATATCCAATTACAAATGATTTCACCATCAATATAATGATATTGTCGCTCGTGCATACGTACAGATTACCGTCTCCACGACGCGATGAGATTCATTCCCACGCTCACCATTCAACGATGATTATAAAAATATATATTATTAATAAGTATGTAATATATGACATAATAATTATACTAGATATATATATATATATATGTGTGTGTGTGTACTTACATATATCTTATTCACTTACTTCCATTCAATATGATATGAAAATGGAAACAGTGTTTATGCGTACGTACGACCTACCATCCCCATAAACGGTTCCTTCCATTTCATATATCTATCTATTATAAATATTTATATTCTAAATATATATGATATATAAATCAAGGTTTATATTCTGCAATTATTTAAACCATTATCTGAATGATATGATCAAGAATAACAAGTTAAAACACGTACGATAAAGAAAGCGATTATTACCCAAAATGTTAATTTAACATGGAAATCATTATCAAATGGGTAGTATAAAGTCATAAATGAATCATGTATGATATAATAAATATGAATATGGTTTTGGTATAATTTAATAACATAATATGGTCATTATACAGTAGGTTAAACGTACCCTCGACCAAAGGAAAGTGCAAGGTAAGGGTTATTTCCTCAATCTCATTATTATATGAGATTGTTTATGTGTAAGTATTTACTGGGAAATATTTATCATTGATACCCATATTTAATTAAAATGTTTTCAAAATAAATATTTTAAGTTTTTATAGGAGGGTCTATTTAACTAGATCATCATTTTAAATGTTTTAAAGATTTATATTTCTAAATCCGTTTAATTAATGTCCATGTTTTCAAAATGATTTTAAGGATTTATTTATATGGACATGAATTTTTTGAAATGATAATTATTTTCAAAAGTTTCAAAGTATGGGACAATTTGATTCAAAAATCTCTTTTAAATTAATTACTTTATAAATGTGTGACTTTTAAATGTTTTCATGAAAAAGTTATATTTCTTTCAAAGAGTTTTACAAATCATTTTAATCCATGTCAACATCCTTTGATGGATTTTAAACTTGTTTGAAGTTGATTTATTATGATACAAGTCTTCCATATTGTATTGGAAGTTTTGTGATACATTTGAATATGGATGTGTTATTTTTATACCATTCATGGTTATGGTTAAAGTATTGACATTTCGTATGCTAGTTTTAATATGAATGTTTATGTTATGTTTCAAACTTTTCATACGAGGAATGTATTAGACTTAGTAAGTGACGGGTGGAGCCCGCTATAGCTATTCGGTGCATCAATAGGTCTCATGAGACAATTGGACGTGGAATTGGTTGAGGCCTTTCCCAAATTTGATATATGGTTTTGGCTGAGGCCATAATAATTTTTAGACGTCTTGGCCGAGGCCTTGGCAAAATGTTTCAGAATGTCCGAAATTATAAATTCCCTCATTATGAAAATAATATTGATGGTTCATGTGGTTATTATACTAGTAGAATACCCACGACTATGTTTTATTATGGAATTATTTACTCAGCTCATATTCCTACCATAAAGTGTTCATGTTTATTATTTATAAAGGCATGTGTCTTTAATTATTCACCATACCTAATGTTTATGTTATCTTCCATTGTATTTCTTACCCTTACTGAGCGTTTGATCTCACCCCTTTCTTATGTTTTATTTTCCCAAGATTCTAAGAAGTTTATTATGATTGATAAGCAGGGTTAATCTAGGGAATTAATGGCATTCTCAAAGGATCATTTATGTTGTGTTTTATTTTATAAGGTGTAATGTAACGTTCATGTATGTAATCTATTTTCCAAGACTGCTAAACTGATCGGTCCTTCGAAACTTGATTCCTTGTAATCATGCCAATGTTATGTAACAAAAAACTGACTTTGGGTAACTGGGGTCGGGGAATTACAAAGATTGAATTAGAAAAGTTGAAATATAAGGAAGTTCTATTTTTAGATAAACTAAAATGTAACTTTATTAGTGTAAGTCAAATTTGTGTCGATGACAAAGAAATTATTTTCAAAAAAGATTATTTTATCATCAGAAGTGTGGAAGATGGAAAATTTGTAATGGCACTACTAAAAAAATATCCTACACCAATGGTTTGGAACCATTGGTATAGGTCCCAAAACTATTGGTATAGCCTATACCAATGGTTTAGAGGGAATTTGGGTGATTTGAATTTGGTATAGACCTATTCCAATGGTTTTGGGAAAACTGTTGGGATATGTAATCTAAAATAAAATACAGAGTAGAGGTTTAAACCCATGACCTCTGCCTTATATATCAAACACCTAACCACTAACCTAAGATAACTTTTGTGAACATAATTTCATATATATATATATATATTCATAAGTATTTTAACTTTTGATTTATTTAATGTTATTTGAAAAAAGAATCCATAAAAATATTGGTACCTATACCATTGGTTTTGAGAACCGTTGGTATAGGTTCTTTGATATTTTGAGCTATACCAATGGTTTTGGTGAAACCGTTGGCATAGGGTGGACCTATACTAATGATTTCTCCAAAACCATTGGTATAGGGTCTCTATAATGGACATATACCAACGGTTTTGGACGAAACTATTGGTATAGGTCCATATAAGTGACCTATACCAATGGTTTTGGAAAAAAAATGTTGGTATAGGTTCTAGTTAGTGACCTATACCAACAGTTTTGGAGAAACTGTTGGTATAGGGTGACTACAAGAGACCTATACCAACATTTTTTTTCAAAATTGTTGGTATAGGGTCTCTCCATGGTACTTATACCAAAAATTTCTCCAAAACTTTTAGTATAGGGTATCTCTAAGGTACCTATGCCAACGGTTTTTTCCAAACCATTGCTATAGGTACGTTGGTATAGATTCTATTTATAGTAGTGTAAGAGGATAAAGAACTAGTGGAAATATTTTTAAAATTAGAGAAATTGATCACTCATGTTATCTATGTGCTAAATATGAGAGTAAGTTGTGGCATCGTAGACTTGGTCACCTTGGACAGAAAATTATGAACAAACTTTCTAAAGTTGATGCTGTTCAAAATTTTCCAGGATTGAAGAGAAGAGAAGAATATGTTTTTATAACTTTTTGGAAAGGGAAAATGACTAATAAAACCCATAATAAAGTTGATATTACATCTACCAGACCTCTTGAACTTACTCATTCTGATTTATGTGGGCTGGAGAGTCATCAATCAAATAAATGAGATTTTTTACTTTATCACTTTTATTGATGATTTCACTCAGATGACTGATATCATATTTATGAAACACAAGTCAGATTCTGTAGAGATATTCAGATTCTTCAGAAAAGATGTTAAGAGAAAGGGAGTTTTATATAAAGAAGTTGAGAACAAATAATAATATAGAATTCACATACAATTCTTTTAAATTGTATCTAAGAAGGTATGGAATAAAACATCGGTATAATGCTACCTACACTTCACAATAAAATTAAGTAGTTGAAAGGAAAAATAGAAGTTTGGTGGAAATAAGAAGAAGCATGTTAGCATAATACAAACTTTCAATGTTCTACTGGAGAGTAGCTGTTAGTACTTCTATACATGCTCAAAATAGATGTTTTATTGAATCCATAATCCAACATGGCTTATTAAGAAATGTGGTATAACAAAAAAAAACTTATTTTAATCACTTTAATGTTTTTAGAAGTCCATGTTTACTAAATATCAAAAATCAGAATCTTAAAAAATTTGATGAGAAAGTTGAAGAAGGATTTTTCATGGGAAATTCACCCAATGGAAGAAGTTATAAATGTTGGAACACGAATTTTCAATAGTTGGTGTGTTAATATGATGTGAAAGTTATTGAAAACTTGAATTCCTTAGAAAAGAATGTTGAAAATGTTGAGGAAGACAACCTGGAGATTTCCAATGAAAGCAGAAGTGATTCAAAACAAAATTTTCAAGATTTAGAAGAATCCTATGGTGAGGAAAGTGAAGTTGGAAGCAAAACATTGAAATTTACTACTTTAAATAAACATGTTGAAATTGAAAATATTCTTGGGAATTAGAAATCTTCGGTTTAGATAAGAATAATATTAAGATTAGAGAATTAGACATCACTCATTTCACAAGTTGAACCAGAATCAGTTTCAGAAGCAGTTGAACACAAAGAATGGGTTGATGCAATGAATGAAGAGTTAGATCAGATTGAGAAAAACAGAACTTGGGAACTTATTCCAAATATAGTAAATAAAAATGTTATTGGAATGAGATGGGTGTTCATAATCAAGTTGAATAAACCTGGAGACGTTTCAAGAAATAAAGTAATACTTGTTCACAAAGTGTATGCATAGGTGGAAGGTGTTGATTTTGAAGATACCTTTGCCATAGTTGCAAGATTAAAAACTATTATAATGTTTCTAGCAATTAATTCACATAAAAATCACACAGTTTATTATATGGATGTAAAGTCATCTTTTTCTAAATGGTGATATTGAAGAAGAAGTTGACATTAAACAAACTTGTGGGTTTCTACTTGATAATGATGGAATCAAGGTTTTTAAATTAAATAAATCCTTTTATTGGTTAAAAAATCACCACATGATTGGTATTCAAAATTTTACAATTGTTTTAGAATGTTTAATTTTTGTAAAGGAAAATTTTATAGCAACTTATATGTGAAAGATGTTAACTCCAACACCCTAATTGTAATTGTTTATGTAGATGATATAATTTTTATTGGGGATGACAAAAAAGTTTGTAAAGAATTTACTGAGGAAATGAAGATGAATTTCGATATGTTAATATTGGGTGAATTAACTTTATTCATGGGTTTAAAAGTTCAACAAAAATAAAAATACATTTTCTTATATTAAGAAAATTATTCTAGATAATTTTTACAAAATTTTGTTATGGAAGAATCCAAATAACTTTCAACTCTCATTTTAGTGAGCACAAAGTTGAGTAAAGATGAAACATGAAAAAAGTGTGAATCAAAAATATTTTAGAAATATGATAGTAAGTTTTCTTTATCTAACATCCTCAATAAATGATATTGTTTATCCTATAACTTTTTGTGAAAGATATTATAGTTATCTTAAACAGTATATTATGTTGGCAGCAAAGATAATTCTAAGATATGTTAAAGGAACAACTTCACATGGGATTTTATAAAAAATAAGTTGTGAAATAAACTTTCAAGGTTATACTGATGATGATTGGGTTGGAGATTGCAATGACATGAAATAAACTTTAGGAGAAACATTTTACTTTGGAGACTTTTGTGTGAGTTAACATAGTAAGAAATAGAGTTCAGTAACTTTGAGCATAATGGAATTATCATATGATGCAGCTACACTAGTGTGTACTCAAATGTTGTGGATGAAGGTTCAGTTGGAAGATTTAAAAGTTTTAGTTTACAAACCATTAAATATAATTTGTGACAATTAGAGTGAAATTGATCTTTCTGAAAATCATATCCAACATTCAAGATCAAAACATATTGATATCAAGTTTCACTTTATAAAAGAAAAAGTTTCTTTTAGAGATTTTGTGCTGGAATATGTCTCAAGAAAATATTAAATTGATGATATTTTCACAAAAGAAATTCCTAAAGAAATATTTGTGAAATTGAGGCCTCAACTTCATGTTCATCCTCCACCATAGACTTCCTAAACTTCTTAATAAATCCCCCACTGTTCTTTGATTTATTTTAAAAAAGGGGGATAATTTGTACAACTTTATCCTATAATGGGGAAAGTACTTTTCTTACTTAATTGAATCTAAAACTATGGTTATTATAAAATGGTAGAGAAAAAGATAAGTGATAAGAAAAGATAAAAGTGAGGGGGTGTTTATATTAACATGACCACATATTTTCTTTTCATCGAGGGATGAAGTTTATATTAACATGGCTACATATTTTCTTGTCATTGAGGGATGAAATTCCTTAAAAACATTAATTTATTCAGTAGTGTGGTGTCAAGACACTCTCTTTTGAGAAAATCTATGTTTTGGTAAAATTAAAAAAAATGAGTTGTGAATTTTTTTTGACTATTAAAAAATGACGAGTTAAAGTAAAGTTGTTAACAAGAGTAATAAGAGTTTTCAACAATACAAAGGGAGAGATTGAATATCATTTGTGATGTTTTTTGTTTTCAACATATTTTTGTTTTTGTTGAAAACTATTTTTTTTCAAAAGAATGTTTTATTTAATTTAGGAGAAATATGTGTTGTTGAATGTTTATAACTTGTTTTTTGAGAATTCATTGAAAGTCTGGATGTATAATTTTTTTTAAAAAATTACTTGATCAGACGATCCATTAGATTCAACTCACCGGACTAAGAAGTTGTTGAGTTAGAAGTTGTTGAAATGAAGAATGTTAGAAGTTGTTTTGAAAGTTGTTAATGGTAAGTTGTATAAATTTTAAAAACTAGTTATAGGATTATTTTATGATATTAAGGTTCTCAAAATCATAAAAAATATCATGATATAAGCTTTTGAATAAAGGGAGTAGTTTTTGTGCTTTAGTCATAGGTTTTCTGGATGCATATCATCAGATCTAGAAGCACTAGACAAAGAAGTTGTCTGAAGAATGGTTGTTTGAATATAAAGAAATCAAAAGTTATTTCACCACAAAATTTTATTAGATGAAGAAGTTATTTGAGTTTTCTATGGGATATATTTGATCAAAATAGAGGAAGATGCTGCTTTTTTACAAGAGAAGTTTTTGATCAAATCCATTCAACAAATAAGTTTTCATGCCGATTCATCAGATAAGTTTTCATGCTTATTCAAGAGATAAGTTTTCATGTCTATTAAGTAGATAAGTTTTCATGTCGATTCATCAGATAATTTTTCATGCTGATTCAATAGATAACTATCATGCTGATTCAACTAATAAGTTGTCATGCTGATTTAATAGATAAGTTGTCATGCCAATTCAACTAATAAGTTGTCACGCTGATTAATCGAATGAGTTGTTGACACTGATCCATCAAACATAGATTTTTGTTTAAAATTTTAAGATGTTCAGTTGAATAAATGTGGTGTCTCATTAAATTAGTCTTTTTTACTTGATCAAATACAAAGGGAGAGTTCAAGTTTGCAATCAGAATCATTTTTCCAGACCGACCAGTTGAATGTTGTTTTTCTAATTCAAATAATTGTAGGAAATTGAAATTTTTAGAAGTTGGAATAATGTATTCAACTATTTTTGGTTGACCCAAATCATTAGAGTGAGAAATTATGTATATTTTTCAATTAGGTTAAGATAATCATAATGATGAATAGAGTCCTAAACTGAGATGTTACAAACATGCAATTTCCAGACATAACATTTACAAATTGTGAATTATTAGTTGAATACATTTTAAGTGGGTTAAACAAAAGAATATTTTTATGGATCACTATTTCTGGGATGATGTTTTTTAATTCAAGAAGAGTTGTGAAGAATCAAGAATTTTTGAGAAAACACGAGAGGATTTGAGAAGAGTTGAAGCGGTCAAAGATGAAGTTCAAATGTGAGTGAAATTTAGAGTTTTTGAATTTGGGTGAGTGGGGAAAATATTTTAGTTTCCTACCTTTACTAACTTCGGAGTACCTATAGAGAGAGGAGTAAAGTATGACGATACTAACCACTATTCACTCATGCATAAAAGTTCTTACTCTACAGAATTGGTGTTAGAAGTGAGTTTTTCAACTGAAGTTGTTTCGAGTTGAAAAAGAGTTTCCAGAAAGAGTATTTTAATTAGAAGATCAGACTAAGGCAAGTTAAGTTTACCTAAAAGTGGGAATAATAATGAGGGAATCAGTTTGAGTATTTTTTTGAGAATCACAATTTTGATTTAGTCACAGATTCAAAAGCGGTGCATCAGAATGAGGGCTATTAGACTCAACTTCATTGAACTGAGTTTCTAGACAAATCCTCATAGAGCAGAAAGTTTCTTTGTTTCATTTTTATTGTGGGTCAAATGTTTGAAATAAATATTTTTTAAACTACTTTAAGTTAATATAATAATTCCTATCAGGATATGGAAGGCTTCTAATTAGAGTTGATACAAGTTGTATATACTTATTCATTATAGTGAATTTTCATTGACCCAAAAGAGTGATTATTAAAAGGATTTAAATTCTCTCACTAAGGATAAACCTTGTAAATCATGTGTTTCATGTTTAATTTTAAATTTCTATATTCATTTGAGTTTACTAAAACTTCATAAGGAATAAAATTTAACAAGTTACAAGGGTTAAGTTTCCTAAAGTTGAAATTTTTAAAAAGGAAATAACTATCCCCCCATTCTCAGTTGTTCTTAAATCCTTTGAAACTTTAATATACTATTTTATTATGTACTTTAATACTTGATGAAAACCATGAAATTTATGTCGTGGTGAGGTAGCTTGTGTTGGGTGTGCCATTGGTGGTATGACATTGATTGAATAATTAAGATATAATTTTTCTCTTTTGAAAGTAAGGGATATCTCAGGCCCAATTGATCAGGATGGTAGAACCTTTGTGAAATCCATGACCATGGTAGAAGAAGTAAAGTCCATCTTGTAATGTCAATAAATAATAAATTAATAATGGATGATGAAATAAAGCATGATTACTTCTTTTTGAGGTGTCCCTAGAAAAAAATATTACATTACATGATGTGTGTTCGTAGGAGGTTGTCATTGCTATGACTATTCCTTATCACCTTAGAGGAATTTATGAGTTTCTAGACTTCTCTCTTGGTCTGTGAATAATATTCACTACTATCGAGAAAAGGGTCTAGAGAGTCACACACTAAACATATTCAAAAGTCTAGGTCTATTCTAATGAATATGAGTATATGACATGATGGGCCCCACCACGGGGTCTGAGAGATGTCCGAGTATATACGATTTCCAAGGAATAAAATATATTCATTATTATTTGAGTATAAAATAATTGGAATTGAATTTATTCATTTAATTTATTCAAAAGATATTAATTGAATACATGAGAAAATATTTAACAAAATAATATTAAAAGTTCATTTAATATTTACAGGATTATTGAGTCGAGTTAATATCTTGATTATTTTATGCAATATATTTATTATATAACAAGTGATAAAAATATAAATGACGCTTATGACATAGTTGGTTGGTCATAACGTGTCATTTATTACTTCTTTAGTAGATAATACTTATATGGGGGTAAGGGAGCCATTTCCGAGTGTTTAATATTCATTATATAAGTAAAATGAATCCCTTTTCCAAGGAACTATTCATTCACTCTAATTTGAGATCTCCTCTCTCATACCTCCCACATCCTAGAGAGAGAAGTGCCCATTCCAAGAAATCGATCTCAGATTTCCTTCACTGATCAAAGGACTGATATAGTGGTGATCATCAGGAAGTTGAAGGAATAATTGGATCTCCATGATATCACCTATATATTTATGATCTACATTACCATGTACTTTTTATGTGTGTGTGTATGATCTATATGGATTTGCCTTCGGTTTCTTTGAGCAAAGTTTTACAGTGATGACCATTTTTTGAATTCACCTTCAAATAGATAGAGTTAAATTTTCAATTTATTTTTCATGCTTAAGTTATTCATGTGAGATCCTTGGGATTTCATATTGGGTTGAGCATCGCTATAGATGACAAAGTTACGTCGATCCGATAATAAATTTTTAAATAATCAGCCCATATTCTTCCGCTACGCACCCCGTTACCTTAAATTTTCACCAAAGTGAGATGTTCATTTAATTAAGTTGAATTAAAAAATAAATTTTCTTTTTTTCAAGAAGAGAGAATTGTCACGGTCCCGCTACCACAAATGGCGCATCAATCATAGATCAGATGACCGAGATATGGTTATCCAAAAATCAAAATTATAATTGTTCGGACTTAATTTCAAGAATGTATATATATTCATGTATATTTCACTGGTGTGGGATTGTATCACTAATTACTAGTGAATTCAAATCATAAGTGATGACTAAAACCTTACCTTACAGGATCTGGCAGACCGAACAACAATATCAGGGAAGTTCGAGTCAATGAAAACTTATTTTATTTTTAAAAATACATTGTAATATATATATGTGTGTGCATAATAATATATATAATACACACACAAACACACACACACACATATATATAGAGAGTTATTGGCACATGATTTAGGGTAGGAGAACCCATTCCATATGTTTCCATGCACTAAAATAAATCCAAAATAAATTTCCAAGCCTAAATTCTAGGTTTTTGAAAAAAATTAAGAAAAAAAGGGGCGGTTTGGGGAAAAAATATCTCCCATTTTTAGGGGGATAAAGATATATATTTATAATATATATATATATATATATTTATAATATATATATATATATGATGAAGGTCCCCCAATTTTTTGGGGTGGAATTTAATATCATCCCTAAAGAGGCTCCAACTGTTCGACTTATAAAAAAAGATTTTTTTATAGTGCCCCAAGAGGAGTACCCTACCTTCCCTATCCATGTGCTAGGTGCATGTGTATGTGAAAACCATCGAACCAACATCCTTAATAGGTCTTCCCAACCACATATAGGTTGGGTCAGGTTCTTCCTGGCCAGTTTTTCCCTTTCGAGTATTTCTTGGTGATCCAAAACCCCACAAGGGGGTTTAAAAATACTCAGGAAGCCTGAATAAATCCAAAACAATTATACAATTTTTTTTAAAAATATTTGGAATTTTATTGAACAATTATATAAATCATGAACCAAGTGTTTTTTTTGAATTAAAATAAAATAAAATTTATTTTAATTCATGAAAAATAGACTCAATATTAAGTAATCATAAATTTAATTCATATACGAAAGTTTAATGCATACTGACTGATTATGAGGCATAGACCAACCAATGCTTATGCAATTTTATTTATTTTATTATTATAATGAATTGGTTTGTAATAATTAATTAATAAATGATGATCTATGTATCATATTTTGGGTCATTATATATACAAGGGCCTGCAAGCCTAGATAAAAGTTATTTATCCATATTCAACACTTTCAAGACACCCTCACATGTGTGCAAGTATTATTATATAATGACGAGGAAAAAAAGTGATGTAGTTCATGTCGAGACATGGTGTGACACCAGAAGAGACATTATTTCATAGGATGGGTGAGTGCTACACCTTGAATAGCATGTGTGGTGACTCAATGAGTTACCCATAGTGTCTAGGATTGATCCATTATTTGCTCAATGGATCAACCATTAGTGTTGGATCATGATCACACTATTTAAATTTATTCATGTATGGTTAATTATTTTATACATGTGGAAATTTTACAACCGATCACATAAAATAATAAGCGATCATGTGTTGATAAAATAAACATGTGTGGTGAATGTTTTTCTATTAATTGCATTGTAAAGATGTGAGTGCCGTCACATAGAACAAAAAAGTGCAAATAGAAATGAATTACATTCACTGAGTATAATAAAAAACCTTAAATAATTTTTAAGTCATAACAAATTCCATCCCTTAATTTTGAACAAAACCAATTGTATGAGGTGATCGTATACCCTAGTTGAGGGCGTCCATACTAATGAGGAGTTCTTATTAGAGAAATGAGTCTATCTAACTAATGTTGGAAGCAAAGAAATAATCATATTTAGCCTGTTGTAACTTTAGAGGTAAAGTGTTGAGAAATGTAAGGATATTTTTTGTAGGATATGAGACTCCACTCAACATATCAAGGAGACATGAGTTAATGTGGTTGGCCGGTTGTGTTGGATTGGTGTAGACTGATCTATTTTTTGGATGATGTTGGGTTGAATGATTGTAGACCATACTAAACACCAGGCCATAAATCCATGGATCGAGCTCATTGGGGGTTGCAGGGCACATCACACCTCTACTATGGGGGTTCGACGGCCTAAGGTCCCTATTCTAAATTTTGGGGCACTGTGGAAAATTTGATAGACTATAGAAGAGCTGACCATCCGACATCGATAGGGCACTGTAGTAGTTCGGACTTTTTCACGACTACTGTAGTATCTTGGAATTTGGAGACAACTGTACTATAGATCTATGTACTTATTACAAATGACCACTGTAGCATCTTAGACTTGGGTGGATGAAACACTATAGAAGTGTAGAATTTCATCCACCTTACACTGTAGCACAATGGAATTTCTGTGCGGTTGGTGGATCAGTGCTTCATTCTCCTTATTTTATCATTTTGAGCTAGGGTTTCTATGCTTGAGAACTCTGAAAAATATTTATAATTTTTGCTCCCAATTATAGAAATATTTATTCCTCTCCATGGATTTAAGGATCATTCCCAAACCACATAAATAATTTTTTATGTATTGTTATTATTTTTTGTTTCTGTCTTTTCTTCACCCACAAACTTTTTCTATCATTTTTCACCCCAATATTTCCACAATAACTGGTATCAAAGGTTGATTTTGGAATTCTCAAATTGAATGATGGATATGGAATAAGGCAAGGTGAATATTGATCACTTTTATGTAATTGAATTCAGTTACCATAAGATGCATATTGAGGATTATCTTTATCAGAAAAAGATGTACTTGCTGCCTATGAGTCTAAAGACAATGAACATGGAGTAGAAAAAGTGGGAGCTACTAGATCGATAGGTTTTGGGATTTGTACGCATTATGTTGGAAAAAAATGTGGAATTAAACATCAAATAGGAGAAGATGATGATTGGGATGATGAAATATATCATGAATATATATGAGAATTCTTCAGTGTCAAACAACGTATACTTGATGAGATTATTGTTCAATCTGAAAATGATTGAAGAGAGGATTATTGCAGATCACATCAATGAATTCAATACCATAATTTTTCAGTTTACATCTATGAATATTGTGATTCATGATGAGGTATGTGCACTGGCTTTTTTGTTCTCATTAACTGATAGTTGGGTAGCAATTGTAACAACTGTGAGAAGTTATTCGGGTAATACAAAGCTGGTTTTGAAGGATGTGCAAGACTTGATCCTTAATGAGGATATTATAAGGGGATAATTGGGTAGATTATTTGGTTCTGCTTTGAAAATTGAAGGAAGAGGAAGATATGCATAGTGATTCAATTGCATAGGACAATCAAATTCAAGAGGAAAGATTTGAGACAAGGAAAATGGGGCTGGTCCTACCTACTATATTTATGAGAAGAAATGATATGTCAAGAAGGAGTGCAGAGATAAACATAATGCACATGAAACCAATGTAGAAAACACAGTGGCTCAAGGAAATGATGATGTTTTGTTTCTGGGTATGGATAACCCTATGGTGTCTTGGATTTTAAACTCAAGAACATCTTTACATTGAACATCAGAGAAGGGTTTCCTAAACAATTTTTTTCTGAAAAATTTAGCAAGGTACATCTTGCTGATGATAAACCCTTGCAGATTGTGGTGAAAGGAGATACACAGATTGAGACCAACAGTGGGAGTTTACTAGTTCTATAAAATGTGAGGTATATCCCTAGGTTGAGAAGAAATATTATTTCTATCAAACAACTTGATGATGTGGGTTTTAGCACCAAGTTTACTAGTGGTTCATGAAATATCACCAAGGGATTTATGGTCATAGCTCATGGATCAAAGAATGGTACCATGTACAACATGAACAAGTCTTTTATGAATATGGTTTCATTAGTAAATGCTATCATGGATTCACAATTATGGCACTATAGGCCAGGAAACATGAGTGATAAGGGAATGAAGGTGATTAAGACAAAAGGATTACTACCAGACCTAATGTCAGTGGATGTTGGCATATGTGAAGATTGCATCTTCATAAAGCAGAAGATTTATTTTGAAAAAGGAGGAAAAAAATAGAAGGTATAGAATCTAGACTTGGTTCACACTAATGTTTAGGGGCTTTCACCAGTATATTACCTTGGAGGGTCACAATATTATGTGACATTTATCGATGAATCGACAAGGAAGGCATGAGTTTACTTTTTGAAAATATAATCTGATGTATTTAAGTTGTTTTAGAAGTGGAAAACCATAGTGTATAATGAGTTTAGAATGAACCTAAAATACTTGAAGTTTGACAATGGTGGAGAGTACGACAGTAATGATTTTAAGAAATTATATTAAAAATAATAAGATTCAATGGGAGAAGATAATTATAGGAACACTACAAAATAATAGTGTATCTAAAAGGATGAATGAGACATTGAATGAACATTCCATGATCATGAGGCTGCACTCGGGGTTACCCAAGACATTCTAGGCTAATGTAGTGAACATGGTAGCATATATCACCAACATGAGTCCATCTGTAATAATGAGAGAATGTTTACCTAAGAATATCTGGTCTAGCAAGGAGGTGGAACTCTCACATTTATGAGTCTTTTTATGTTTGGTGTATGCACTCATTGATGCTGATGTAAGGGACAATCTAGATGCTAAGTCCAAACCATGTTTCTTTATTGACTATGGAACTAAGGATTTTGGTTACCACTTTTGGGATGATCTCAATAAGATAATCATCAAGATATAGAATGTGGTATTTAATGAAGTTTTCATGTGAAAGGAATTTTTATGTAGTTGAAGTTGATAGTGGGAAAAAAGAATCAAACTTCCCTAAGCAAGTGGAGCTTGAAGGTGTACTTGATCACGTGGCACTAAAACCAATGGAGCCTAGTCCTCAAGTAGAGTTGAGTAGATCATCAAGGATAAGAATGCTTGTGTAGAGGTATTAACCATCCTTACATTATTTTTTATTGAATGACGGTGGATAACCATAATGTTTTGAAGAGGCAATATAGGTGAAGGAGTCAAGAAATTAGGAGATGACTATAAACTAGGAGATTTCCTCATTGCATTATAACAACATTTGGGAGTTTATACCTCTTATATAAGGAAAGAAAAAATTGCATAATAAGTGGGTATAATGGGTCAGGGAAGAATATGATGGAAAGAGGAGGTACAAGGCAAGACTAGTGGTGAAAGGTTTTCCATATAAGGAAGGTGTAGAATTCACTAAGATTTTCTCACCTGTAGTGAATCTTACCACCATTTGAGTGGTTCTCAGCATTGTGGAATCAAAAGACTTGCATCTTGAGAAGCTTGATTTCAAGACTACTTTACTTCATGGAGATCTAAAGGAGGAAATCTATATGCAGTATCTAGAGGGATATGTTGAGCCTAGGAAGGAAGACCTACTGTGAAAAATCCAGAAGGGTTTGTGTGGGTTGAAGCAGACACCCTGGCAGTGGAACAAATTTTTTTATGCATTCATGAATAAAAATGCATACAAACAGTGTGTCATGGATCAATGTTTCTACATCAATTCTTTTGGTGGTGAATAAATTATTCTTATTCTATATGTGGATGACATGCTCATTGAATAATCATGTATGAAGAGGATTGATGATATGAAAAGGAATATGGATGAGGAGTTTGAGATGAAATATCTTGGAGAAGTTGGTAAGATTTTGGGGATGAAGATCAAGAGAGAATACATGGTAAGAACCTTGATGTTATCATAAGAAGACTACATTGTAAATGTTTTGAGAAGATTTAGTATGCATGATGTAAATCCTATCTCTATTCCTCTGGCAGGACATTTCAAATCATCAAAGGACCAACCACCAAAGATAGAAGAAGAGGTTGAGTAAATGGAAAAGGTTCCATACACACCAGTTGTTGGAAGCTTTATGTATTCCATGGTTTGTAATTGACTTTACATTGCTCATTTAGTGGGAGTTGTGAGTAGGTACATGGATAACCCAATAAAGAAACATTGGGAAGCTGTGAAGTGGATGCTGAGGTATCTGAAGGGAAATAATGAAGTGTCTCTATGCTTTGGGAAAGGAAATTCATTATAGGGGTATATGGATGCTGACCTTAGAGGTGATGTTGAAAATAATAGGAGTACCATAAGCTATGTATTTACTTGTGTAAGAACTGCAGTTATATGGATTTTATAATTGTAGAAGGTGGTGGATTTATCCACTATAGAGTTAGAATACATTATTGTAATAGAATATGGAAAGAAGATGGTTTGGCTGAATAGCTTCTTGGATGAGGTGGGTAGAAATTGAGAGGAAAATTTATTGCACTGTGATAGTCATAGTTCTATACATCTTTCAAATAACCCATTGTTTCATGCTAGGATGAAGCACATTCAATTCAAGTACCATTTTATCATAGGCTTGATATAAGATGGGTTGCTGACATTGCAGAAGATTTGTGGAACAAACAATCCGGTTTATATGTTGAAAAAGCCAATGGTAATATAGAAGTTGAGGCACTTTTGTGCCTCTTTTGGTCTCCAAGTATGAATAAAGGATGAGAGGCAAAATATGAGAGGACACCATGGGAGAAAAAATGGAAATCAACTGGTATTTATTGAACCATCGGATTTAAATTAATGTTGTGAATGGGAAGCACACACTGGTGAGTGAATAAGTGGAGGATATTAGATTAATTAAGTTGTCTAAGTTAGTGGTATCAAAGTAGGTCAGCATAAAGAATCAGGCCACAAGTTGGAGATTATTGGATTGGTGTAGCCTGATTCATTTTTTAGATGATGTTGGGATGAATGATTGCGGCCCATACTGAACACCATGGAGAAACTCTGTGGTGATCTCATTGGGGGTTTCAGGGGGAAACACACCCCTTCTTTGGGGGCCGAAGTCCCCTTGGCCTAAATTTTGGGGCATTGTGGCAACTCTGACTGACTTTAGTAAATATGACCAGCTGATATTGATAGGGCGCTATATCAGTGCAGACCTTGGCACAACCACTGTAACAACTTAGACTTTGGTGACAACAATACTATATCTCCATGGACTTCTTAAAACCAACCACTATAACATCTTATAATTGGGTGACCACAACATTGTATCAGTACGACCTTCCAACCACCTTTCACTATATCACAATGGAATTTTTTTTATGGTTGGTGGAATAGTGCTTCATCCTTCTTATTAGCTCATTTTAATCTAGGGTTTCTTTTATTGAGAACAATAAAAAATTCCTATAATTTGTGCTCCCTATTATAGTGATATTTCTACCTCTCCATGGATGTAGGGAACATTTATGAACCATATAAATCACTGTGTTTGTGTTCTTCTTCTTCTTCTTCTTTTGTTTCCCTATTTTCTTCATCTACAAAAATAATATGTCATTGTATATCCCATCATTTCTTTAAAAAGTTGAAAGCCTACCTTGAGACTCTCTGAGTAGTGTCATGGTTATAACTTAGACTATGAGGAGAGATTTTGAGGATCCTTGCCACTAAAATACTCAAATGGATGAGTATTTAGAATCTAGTAGTTGAAAGCCACTAGGATTAGATAAAATAGTGTAATATATTTAAGATAATAAAATTTATAATGTATAATAACTGGTAATCAAGATAGAAGTACAAATATTCTTAAGTTTTATTTTTAGGAGAATGAAAAATAATATCACAAGTTCACTGTGATCTATAATGAATAAAGTATATGTCATAATCCACATGAAAATCCAAGTGTAGTATAGAATCTTGTGCAAAGTTCTACGATATAAAAAGAAATTCTATGCGTCGGAGCCCCCATTACCTATTGATACACCTTAAGAAGTGGGGGTGAAAATGAATCTTATAAGAGACACATGATCGAAAAATTTGATGCTTACATAAAAATGCGATCATTAATGTCCAATGTGTTGTAGAAAAACTATCATGAAATGGAAGAATTCACATGTTGTCTTATCTTTGAGAAGTATATGAGGAGAAAGTGAAGTGAGAATTGAATACGATAATGATTACACTGAACACATGTAAATTGAAAGATATATCACGATCATTACAAACATCACATTCTTATATCCTCATCACCTAATTACTCTGGTTTCAAATCATAAAATGAATATTATAGAGAAAAACACTTCATTAACTTTTTGGGTAAGGTTCTCCAAACAGATAAGAACATAAAGAAAAATAAATCTTTCATTCTTATTGTGAAAAAATTGAAATATAAGGTGAAAAGACCAATGAAAAGTGTGACACCAAAGACACCTTCACAATGTCCTTCAAATAAAAGAGGAAATGAAAGTAGGGGATTCAACTTAGTGTATATTCATTATTGTATGTGATGTTTCAGTTTTACTTCTTTGGTATCAAATACTGAATGTGTGTGATACATTTGTATCCAAATAAAATAGATAAGTAAAGAAACATTACAAGAAGTAATTTGAATTCTCCAAAAGTCTGATAAAGGATGATTCCTAATTCAGTAGTGAACAGTACACAACTTCTATTTTCAAAGTTTAATGGTTCTAGTTTAACATTTGTTAAGTATTACTAAAAAAATTTATCTCATGTTTCAATTGGACATAAGGAGACAATATTACATTTTGGAATGATTTTTTATGGTGCCGCAGACTTTTCTAATGGTTTAGTAATGCTTGAATAATTAGTAATAATCGATGAATATAAAATATAGGACTCAGTATACCTATTTGTGGAAAGATAATTCTTTGTCTAGTAAAACTAAGTACTTTTCAAGGATATATCAAATATAGTTTTTAGGATCTTTGGATTTAAATAACATAGGTATTATCTACACATTTACCTATTTAGTTTTGGATAAAGAAACCTTTACAAATAAAGGTAAGTCACAAATCTTTTGGAATTATTTTATCTAGAGAGCACAAACAATTCCAAGGATAAACTAGAGATAAATTCATATAATTCATGAGATTATTTTAATAGTTTTAAGGAATGTAAAATTGAAGTATAGAATATATATGGTTATAAGACATGTGTTTCTTTAATCCCATGTACCAAAGAAAATCTTGACTAAGCATTCATCGATCATGAAATGTTGAGTGGATTTATTCTTAAACTCATATTTACTTATACACATCAAAGTTATGATGTTAGTGATAAGGATAAATGATGATTTATACATGAAAAAATTGATCATTAATATGTATCATGGCGTAATTCCTAAAAACACTTTTTTTATACACATAAATTTCATTATGTAAGTGGAAAAATCATCAATGTTGAGAATCATATGAATTATATAAAATTCCATTATTTTTTAGGCATGCTTCAAAAATAGGGGAATCATCCTATAACTATATGCCAACTATAATAAAAAATTCATATCATATGATTTTTAGTATAATATAAATCCATTATATCATAAGAAAACATGTTTGGATGCAAAGTGTTTTTTATCAATATAAAAACTTTCATTAAGAAAAATGAAAAGAAAATCTCTATTAGTATCCTAAAGTTCTTATAAGATATTACATAAATACCTATGATAGAAAAAGTCATAATCAATTGATATACTATATTTTAATAAATGGTTTCATATATCTATTTGAGATAGTGAGAGAAATATTTACTTAGATTTAGTCAGCGAAGAAGATATACAAGTGGTTGGAAAAGGAATAAGTTCCACTAGAGCTCGTGGAAAGGGAATTTTCTAGAGACACATAATGTGTAAGAATATTAAAACCATAGTGATGGTTTTATACTCCCATCAAAGGGTGATATATCATTTGATAATAAATATGGATAATATAAGGAATAAGTAAATTAAAATAATATATGATTGAAAAGTTTATATGAATTCAAAAAAATGGATTCCATGTTCCAAAATCAAGTCCGAATTTTGGTAATATCTCTAATTGATGTAAAGTCATTGGTGGGTATTCGAGAGAAACTATACATGGGTGTTACAAGTGTGATACTAATAAGGCTAGAATGGTTATACCAAATTATCACGCTTAAATCCATTTTATTTATACTTGTAATAGAAATTTTATATGATCATCATATTGGGAATTAAATGTCAAAACCACTAACCTTAGAAGGGGTTTACACAACGTAACCAAAAAGGGTCAGAGACACCATAAAATTACAATAAGGAATTCAAGTTATAGAGATCCATTTTTGGATGAACTAAATCATCATGTTTATAGAATATATTTTTTAGAACAAATGTATTCCTTGTGTCTACAAGTTGTTAATGGGAGCACCATGATTTAGAATTAAAATATGTTGATAACATATGAAAAACTGTTATTAGCCTTATAGTTAGTTAAGACTGGGTTGAAATAAACTCTCCAAATATAGAATTAAAGTAGAAACCCAAGTTTTAGGGAACAAGATATACTAAGGTGGATCTTATGGGTCACTTGGATCAAGTAAAAGTACATACACTGGCAATGTATAGGAACAATTCAAGAGAGAATTATTTCAACTATCACATGACATATATCTCTCCAAGAAGACATGTATAAGACATAGGGGGATATTAAAATGGTGAGTAAAATTTCATACACTTCTGTGATGGATCTATCACATATTCCATTCTATAAACTAGATATTTCCAATATATACTTTATAGTAGGAAAATATCTATTAAATCTCGTAAAAATGCATGGGAAGCAGTCAGAACTATCCAATTGTACTTGAGAAAGTACAAGGGATATGTACCTAGTACTTAGTGAGGAAGGAATGAAAGTAATAAGGGGATATAAACCAGTCTTTATATGGATCAATATAATCTAATATCACAATAAGGATAGGTTAATGATAATGAGAAGCTCATTAAATCCATTGATATTCATATCTACAAATACTGAGTATGTTTCAACTTCTGATATAACCAAAGAAGTAGCGTAAAATTAACAATAATTTATTCCAGCTCTTAGAATCACACCTCATAAGTAAAGTATTATCATAATTATGATAATCTTACTATAATGGTACTATCCAATATGTCAAGTTTAGATAGAGTAAAAAAGGAATATACTAGGGTATATCATCTATTGATGCATCTTACTCAAGGGGATGAAGTCACTGATAGTAGAGTATCCATGTAAGGAAACATGGTGGGCCCAATGACTAAAGGCATAACTCAGCGGAAGCATGATATTATCAAGTGAGATATAATAAGTTGATCATTGTAAAGATGACTCTATTGTAAGTGAGAGTGTTGTAAAAGTGAGTTCCCTAGACCCAACATGAATAATAAATTTCTATTACCTTATCATGTATACAATGAATTATGCATGATGTAAATTTAGCATAATAGTGTTGATATTTTTACATCTATTATTTTCATGGTAGTTTATATATATTATTTTTTTGTATCAAAAGGTTATAGTAGTTCCCAGGCTATAATGAAGACCTAGAGATACTATGTTAGAAATCTTAAACTTATATCCTATGGTTCAGATACATCATGTTGACAGAACATAGATAATGTGTGACCATCAGGTGTTGGAGTCTCATAATCATTGAGACTTCTTCTCATGAAGTTTTCACTTGGTGATATCAAGTAGAAGAGATCATGAGGACTAAACCACTAATAAGAACACTATATGTTTTAGGTTTCATTGGTAGTTCTATCTGTGAACATGTGTAAAGGTATTCTGACATGAGATTATTATCAGTTTATACTATTTGATTACATACTTTGATGCAAGATAAAAACGATGAAATTTATGTCATGGAAAGGTAGCTTGGGTTGGGTGTACCATTAGTGATATGATATTTATTGAATAATTAAAATAGAAATTTTCACTTCCAAAATGAAGTGATATCCTAGGCCCAATTGACTATTATAATAGTGGGTTCCCTAGACCTAACTAAACAATACTTTTGATTACCATATCATGTATACAGTGAGATATAAATGATTTATTCTTACCATTATAGTGTTGACATTTCTAAGTCCACTATTAAATAGTAATTCCCATAGATTAATTGTCGTATCAAAAGTTTATAACAGATCCCAGACTATAATGAGAACCTTGAGATACTATGACCTTAATCTTAAACATATGTATTACGGTCTAGATAGATCATTTTGACTGGACATAAATAATTTCTAACTATCAGGTGATAGGGTCTCATAAGAATTGATACATCTCATGAAGTTCTCACTTGGTGATCTCTAGTAGTTGAGATCATGAGGAAATACTGACCAAAAGAAACACCACATGTTTCAGGTGTCAATGGTTTTTCCTATCTACGAACATGTGTATTGGTCTCCTAACTTAAGATCATTATCAGTGTGTTCCATTGGATTGTGTACATTGATGCAAGAAAAAAACCATGATAATGAAATTGTGGTGATGTAGCTTGTGTTAGTTGCATCATTGGTGGTATGATATTTATTGAATGATCAAGATAAAATTTATCGCTTCTGAATTGAGGAAGTTATATATCTCGGGTCTGGTTGATTAGGATGGTAGTACCTTGATAAATCCATATCCATTGTAGTCTAGGGTAAATCCATCTAGTTATACCAACAAATAATAAAGAAAGGACAATGACATGGGTGTGCATCCTTCTTTACGAGATATCTAAAGATAAAGATATTATATTACACAGTGCATGTTTGTAGGTTGGTTTTCATTACTATGAATACTCCTAATCTCTTTAAGGGCCATGATGGTTGCTAGATTCCACTCTTGGTATGTGAATGGTATTAAATACTATTTAGATAAGAGCCTAGAGGGTCACACACAATATCATATTCAATAATCTTCCCTATTCTGGTGAATAAGTATATAGGACATGGTGGGACCCACCACTGGGTTCCGAGATTTTTCCAAGGATGTACGACCACCAAAGGAATAAATAAATTCATATTATTCAAGTTAATAATAATTGGAATTGAATTTATTTATTAAATGTATTTATAAGTATTAAAGTAAATACATGGAAAATATCATATGAATGAATATTAGTTTAAAATATTCAAGGTTAATTTAATATTTGTGGGAACGATGAGTTGATTTAATGACTCAGGTTTTATCATGTAATATATTTATTATATTATAAGAAATTCATAAAAATGTAAATGATATTTATGACTTAGTAACATAGTCATAATATATCATTTATATAGTGTGTTAAATATTCAGGGGCCGGGGAGCCTTTTTGGCTAATTTCTTAATACACTATAAATATGAGGAGAGACCGTCACCAACAAACTATTCATGGTGAGCTCTTGAGAGCTTCTCTCTCCTCTCCCAATTTCTTGAGCAAGAATATCTCTTTCCAAGTAATCAGATCAAAATCTCTCTCACGCATTGAAGGTACGTCGATGCAATGATTGTTGGGGTGATGAAGGCGTCATTAGATATCCATGTTATCACCCGAAATTCAATGATCGGTGCTCCCATAAATTTTCGAAGTGCGTGTGGATGATCTAGAGGAATTCAAATTTAGATTCTTCGAGCAACAATCACTAGAGACAAGAAGATGTTGAGAGATACTTTGGATTGAAGTAGGTATTTATGGTTTTATTTTTCTACTTAATTTTTTTCATGCGTGATCCTTGGGATTATATTGGGGTAGTGCATTGCCGACGATGACATTGTTACATTGATCACTGCTGAAAATTTTTAAATCCCCAGTCCATCGGCTTCTACTATATGTCTTGAAACCCTCAATTAGTATCAGAGGTTTGTGTGAATATTTTAAGCCAAGAAAAATTAAATTTTCATTAAATTTAATAGAGAGCATCATTTCGGTCCCAACGCTGCTGATAGAGGTTCAATCTGAGTGACCAAGTTACATCCATATGAAGTTTTAAATACAGATGGAAATTTATTTTTGATGGTATTAAATTTAAGAATATATATATGTTAAATTACATGAAACCATCAACAAAAACATATTTTGGAGTTATCTACTATTCTGTTATGATATTGTGGCTGGAATAATGTTCTCTAGTAGATCATTTTCCCCCCAGTGATTTTTATATAATAACAATTTTTATAAAGCCTCACTATATAGGTTTTTGATTTGTTATAATCAAACAAAATTAGAAGTCAGTAATAAGTTAATAGGGTGGGGCGGGGGCATCAAAACCATAAGTTAAAGAGAAAAAAGAAAAGAAATTTAAAAAAGGGTATTTTTCAAAAGGGTGGGCCACCCCTATCCTCTATCCTAACCAGACCACCTCCCCTCTATCCCGATTAGTGTTCGGTCATGCCATTGGCCCTCCCTAAGTCACCACTCATGAGAATAAGGTATCCCCCTCCCTGTACTCACCACCGTTATAGGCCCACCGCCGATAGCTTCCCCACCTCACCGCGACCCTCCTACAGTGCCACCCTCACCTCCCACGAGCCAGCCTCCTCCCTGGAGATTGGTGCTACCTTAGCCTTTAGCACTGCCAAACCACCTTAACTTACTGACCCCGGCTCCTCCTCTATGGCGAGACCCTATGGCCCCAACCTTTTTTGGTTCTCAAGGTCACTGCCTTACTCCAACCACATCACCTCACCAAAGCCGGCGCCTCTCATCGTTAGATCCAGATGAGCAGGAAGCAACCGCCACCACTTGTTGGGAAATACGGGAAAGTAACGAACGCGAAAACAATAGAAAAAGAGAATTAATAGTGGAAATTAAATATTTCCCCCCAAATAGCGGATGCACAACGACAAAATTAAGTGTGCAAAAAAATCAATTTGACACGGGAAATTTTTATGTGGAAAACCCAAAAGGGAAAAACCACAAGACCTATTCTAGAAAGAGGGATCCACTAAAATCAATAGGTACATGGTAGAAACTCCCCAAAATGGAAGGGATTTCAAAATTAATACTCAAGAATAAAAGTGTGGATTAAAAGGTGGAGAGCAAGAAAGATGATCATCGAAGAAAGGAGATCACCAAATGGGATTTTCTCTCGGTGTTGTTGCTGCCAGTGATGTTGAAATGTCTTTCCACTGCCTCCTTATATAGGAAAAAGAATCTTCTTCAATTAATGTCTCCACATCAAAAGTGTGTCACTACATGAATTAATTCACGCGGTCTTGGCCCACATTAAAAAACACCTCATAAAAAGAGAAACAACTTGGTGCTCCAATTTATGAGGTGTTACGCGGTGCACTAACTAGGAAGGCACCCAACAAACTCCCCCTCCGACTCAAGTGGGGATCACCTCCAATCCTGCAATCAGTCAGAAAGTCTCAAATTTTCTTCTAGGTAAACTCTTGGTCAACATGTCTGACCCGTTTTCATCAGTGTAGATTTTATAAAGCTCTAACTGTCTTGAATAATGGACATTGCGGATCCAATGATATCAAACATCGATATGTTTCGACCTGCCATAAAAAGTAGGATTATTTCCCAAAAAATATCACTCTGACTATCACAAAATAAAACATACCTATCCTGATTTAAACTGAGCTCTAAAATAATTTTTTTAATTCACAACAATTCTTTTCATGCCTCTGTAGCTGCAATAAACTCTGACTCTGTGATAGATAAAGCAACGCATATCTACAATCTATACTGTTAAGACAAAGGTCCCCCTAAAAAAGTGATCAAATAACCTAAATTAGACCTCCACAAATTGATATCTCCTGCCATATATGAATTTGTAAAGCCACAAAGCATAGGTTTCCCTTTTCCAAAACACAATCTCAAATCAGAAGTACCACGAAGATAACAAAAAATGTACTTCAGTGATCTCCAATGCTCTTTACCTAGATTTGATAGAAAACAACTGACCACATCAACTACATAAGCTATATCAGGTCTAGTACATACCATTGCATACATCAAACAACCAACGATAGATGAATAAGGTATATGCTTCATCTCCTCTCTCTCTTCATCAGTAGAATGTGACTGACTGGTGCTGAGCTTAAAATGTAAATCAAGAGGAGTATTAACCACTTTAGCTCTATCCATAGAAAATCTCTGAAGAACCTTCTCAATGTATCTCTCCTGATATAACCACAATTTATTGGCCTTCTTGTCACAGGAGATCATCATGCCAAGAATCTGTCATGCTAGCCCCAAGTCTTTCATCACAAAATACTGACAAATATACTTCTTCAATATGTCAATTCTAGAAGTATCATGGCAGAAAATGAGAATATCATCAACATAAAGCAATAGTATAATAAAATCATCATCAGTAAATCTCTGAACAAAAAAACAATGATTAGAAGATGTCTTCCTGAAACCCTGATGAGAAATGACAGATTCAAACTTCTTATACCACTGCCTCGGAGCTTGCTTCAAACTATACAAACTCTTCTTCAACCTGCAGACATGATTTTCTTTACCAGTTTCAACAAAAACTTATAGATGCTCCATATAAATCTACTCCTCTAAATCTCCATGGAGGAAAGCTGTCTTCACATCCATCTACTCAACCTGCAGATCCAAACTAGCAACCAAACCAAGAACAGCCCGAATGGAAGACATTTTGAAAACATGTGAGAAAATCTAATCAAAATCAATACCTTTCTTCTGATGGAATCCTTTGATAACTAACCTTGACTTGTATCGTGGAAGGGAACTGGATTATTCATTTTTAATCTGATAAATCCACTGATTTGGAAAATCTATCTTACCTATCGATAACTTCACCATCTGAAAAGTGTGGTTGTCATGTAATAATGTCATCTCATCATCCATTGCCGCAACCCATATGTCATTTTGTTCACTCTTTATTGCCTCATATGAAGATTCTGGTTCTCCCCCTTCAGTGAGGTGCACACACTCATCAGGGGAATATCGAGTAGAAATGGTGCGATGCCGAGATGACCTCTGGAGTGGAACTGCAGGTTCATTAATAACCTCTGGAACTGGATCATCAGAAACCAAAGGTGCATCAGAAAAATAAACTCCAACCTTTGCACCTTGAGAATCATTATTTACATCAATATGATCATCAGAATCAACAATATGAGGTAAATGTGAATCAGAACCTGGCTCAAGACTGACAAAACCACCAGAAGTTGGAGAAGTAGTTTTTTCTCCCTTATCAATGTCTGCAATAGTCTGATCTTCCTTAAACACTACATCGCGTCTTCTGACAAGTTTCTTAAAAATAGGATCATAGAACCTGTACCCAAACTCATTGTGTCTATATCCAATAAAAATACACTTGCTTGTATTATAATCCAACTTGGATCTCTTAACTCTAGGCACATGAACAAAAACCTTGCAACCAAAAACACGCAAGTGATCGTACCTGATCTCTTTTCCATACCCAAATTTGTCAGGTTTGTTTGATTGAAAAGAAACCACAGGTGATAAATTGATAATATAAGCAGTAGTAAGTAAAGCCTCACCCCAAAAATGTCCAGGAAACTTTGATTCTGAAAGCAAATAATGAACTCTTTCCAAAAAAGTCCTATTCATCTGCTCAGCTACACCATTCAGCTGAGGTGTCTTGGGAAATGTCTTCTAATGCCAAATACCTTCCTTCCTACAATACTTATCAAATGGAACACAATACTCTCCCCTATTGTTAGTGGTAATACATTTAAATTTCTTGCTTGATTCTCTCTCAGCAGAAACATGAAATTTCTTAAAAACACTAAGCACCTGGCTTTTGGAATTCAAAACATAAACCCTAAGCTTTCATGAGTAGTCATCAATAAATGTAACAAAATAAAGACCACCACTAAAGGTCTTAGATTTAAAAGGACCACAAACGTCAAAATGTACCAATTTAAGTACCTGTGACTTCCTGTGTGGAGGATGACTGCTGAAACTCACTCTGCTCTGTTTCCCTGCCATGCAATGATCACATGTGTCCAATTTGACACTCTTCAAATATGAAAGAAGATTTCCCTTGTCCAAACAACCTAGGACTTTCTCACTGATGTGACTGAGCCTCTTATGCCACAACTTGGATGAAACACTGCACTCAACGACGCAAGTAGTATCACAAGAAATAGAAGCTTTAGTTTAGTAAAAACCTAATTGCTTCTTCCCTCAAGCCACAATAAAAGATCCCTTGGAAATCTTCCATTGGCAATCACCAAAAGTGCTGATAAACACTTCATCACCAAGAATGCTGGTAGAAATAAGATTCCAACGAACCTTAGGTGCATGTTGAACATTATTCAAAATTAGCTTACTTCCTGTACTGGTCTCTAAACAAACAGTCCCGATGCCTACAACGTCAGCATGACCATCATTTCCCATCTTCAAAATACCAAAAATTACCTGGGTTGTAAGATGTAAATAACTCCTTCTTCGATGTCACGTGAAAATAAGAACCACTATCAACAACCCAACAAGAATCATCAAAAGAAATGTTAATGAAGTCATAAACAATAACAAGATCACCCCCTATAGCAACGAAAACATGATCATCTCCATCTCCATTTTTCTTATATGGATTTTCCTTCATTATATTCTATCTTTTCAGATGATAACAAAACTTCTTAACATTCCCCTTCTTATCATAATGATGACACTAAAAATCTCTCTACTTCGGTCTGGATTTTCTTCTGCCTCTGCTCTTACCTGGACTTCTCTGCCCCCGGTCTTGGCTTCTCCCCTGTTCTCTGTAACTAAAAGCTCTGAATAAGATTTCTCCTGAGTGCATCTCCTGACCTCTTCATTTAAAATAGAAAACATTACAAAAATAAATGTCACAACACCATTAGGAGCATAACCGGTTAGAGTAACACATAAATTCTCCCATGAATCGGGTAAAGTGTTAAGCATCAAAAGAGGTAAAACCTCAGCTTCAAAATTGATACCCATGATAGAAAACTGATCAAAACATCCTTTTTATTCACTTAAATAATCAGAAATAGACATACCTTCTTTGTACATCAAGTTAATCACTTGTTTGAGAATAAATAGTTTGTTTTTTCCCATCTTGGAAGCATAGGTTGTCTCAAGCTTCTCCCACAAAGTTCTGACGTGAGAGATTTTGAAAATGTGGATCATCACATTGTCTTAGACCCATTGGCGAATGAAGCCACAAACCATCTCATGCTCGAACTCCCATTCTTCATCTGACATCCTCTCTGGATTCTAGGTACTAAACACTGGAAGATGAATTCTCTTGACAAAAAGCAGATCTTTCATTTTAAGTCGCCACATATGGTAGTTGGTACCATTCAACAAAATCATCTAACTGTAATTAGTCTCCATAATAAATATGAAATAAAAAACCAAACCCTTTGATACCAGATGTTGGGAAAGATGGGAAAGTAACGAACGCGCAACAGAAATTAAATCTTCCCCCCAAATAGCAGATGCACAATGACAAAATTAAGTGTGTAGAAAAATAAAGTTGACACCAAAATTTTTTACGTGGAAAACCCAAAAGGGAAAAACCTTGGAACCTAGTCCAGAAAGAGGGATCCACTAAAATCAAGAGGTACACGGTAGAGACTCCCCAAAATGGAAGGGATATCAAAAGTATTACTCAAGAATAAAAGTGTGGATCAAAAGGTGGAGAGCAAGAAAGATGATTGTCGAAGAAAGGCGATCACCAAATGGGATTTTCTCTTGGTGTTGTTGCTGCCGGTGATGTTGAAATGTCTTGCCGCTTCCTCCTTATATAGGAAAAGGAATCCGCATCAATTAATGTCTCCACGTCAAAAGTGTGTCACCACGTGAATTAATTCACGCGGTCTTGGCCCGCATTAAAAAACACCTCATAAAAAGAGAAACAACTTGGTGCTCTAATTGAGGAGGCGTTACGCGGTGCGCCAACCAGGAAGGCACCCAACACCACTCTCGAAAGAGCTGTCAATCTCTATAGGAATCTTTCATTAATTAGTCATCATGGCCATCTAACCCTATCTGAATAATCCCATGATGAGGTCCCAAGACCCTGACCACCATGCACCCTGCCAGCGAAGCACCACTAGGTGCCGCCTTTTCTCGGATCAGATCTTGTTCGCCGATCACCAGATTTGACCACCTACACTGTGAGCTTAGCCTCACCCCACCTCAATCTAGCCAGTCCTCTAGTTCTGTATGGTACCCAACTTTTCACGACCTCCACTGTTGAGATCAACAGTCTCTTTACCGGCGACCTAGGCATGAGGTAACTCTTCTGAGAAATTTGTATAGACCCAATTTATCCTAAAACATGCCAAGGTAGGTTGTGTAACACCCCAAGCTTCCATGATACGCTTTTCTTTGAATAATATAGTAGCATGTGTTGTACGCAACTTTGAGTTCTAACGCACACCACAACCAATCAAACTAGCTGTTATGAATAGTAATAACCAATTTTTGAAATTTTATAAATTTTATCTTTCAAAATGGACTTGATTTTTGGATTAGGAATATCAAAATTATCCTAGGGTGAATTTTTGGTATTTTTCTGAAAATTTCAATTTTTGATGAATAGTGAAAAAACACTGAGTTATAGTTTAAAAAAAATTTATTTAAATAATTTTTTAATTTATTTAAATTTAATTAAGGTCAAAATAGATACATAATACCTATATAAGTTTAATGTAATTCATTGGAGTTAGTTTATAATAATTTTAGATATATAAAAATTTTATTGAACTTTTCACTGTCTTTTACCCACCTCCTAGGATAATTTGGAAATTCACGTAAAACTTAATTTTACCACTTCTGTGAGTGGAATTTCGAAAATCCGAGAGACACAGTTAATATCAAAGAGTAAAATGTGGCTCAATAAGATAAAAATAATTTTTTGTGAATAGTAACTTTTTACTTTTATTTACAACAGTTAAAAGTAAATAGGGTAATTAAGGGTAAAAATGATATTAATATTACTCTAACACATGTCCTAATTCTATTGGATAAGTATAATTAGACCCAAAAAAACCTTAGGAATAAAATATGAACCTCTTTGTTCCACTTGGATTAGATTAAGACATTTATTATTATTAAATTCAAAGAAGAGTTAAAAGAGTTAAAATCAAAGTTTAATAACTAATTTTTTTTAATATAGGGCTATACATAAGAGAAATTCGATTTTAAATATTAATTAGAAATCCAAAAATATTTCCTACATAATAGTATTTTATTTATAATTTTTAGACATTAAAAAATTTAATTTATTTATGACACAATGGTGATGCAGTAATTACATAATTAATGAAATATTAAAATAATTAATATTATAAACATCCAAATAAATGTAATTTAAGACTTTTTATGAATTAAAATAAATTTATAGGTTAATATGACATATTAGGATTGGTTATATTAATTTTTTTTGAAGTAATAATGCTGTTATGAATTTATCAAAAACAAAATACCCAATAGTGTCAAAATTGACATAAAAGAATTTTTAAAACAAATATTATATTATTAATTGATATTATATTCCTAAAAATATAAGGTTCGGCCAAAGTACTTATATCATGATAGGTGTATCATCAATGGACCAATTGGGGGTCTCTTGGAAGTTTATAGTAAGTTTATTAACCATATAATATAAAAATACAAAGAGACATGGTAAATGTCAAACTAATTAACTAAGAGTTAAAACTAAAAGATAAGGTCAATAAAGTGACCAAAACCATTCTAAAACCTATTGGTTGAGTGGTTTTTGACCCATACCCACCTTATACTTCAAATAATCCACTTTGGAGCCATTAGAAACCGAAAATAAATTTATTATAAAATAATATTTCTAGCTTTTCCTAAGGTGCCCCTCACCCGTCTTATAAAAGGGCACTCCCACTTCTCACTAATTCACACCTTCAAAGCCTTTTGGATCAGTCAACCCCAGCCCGATTATTCTATAAACTTACCTCACTTAAACCTAGAGGAATTATTTTGATCATAAAGCCAAACTAAGGAGCCCTTTTGATCAAATCAAAAGGAAGAACCTGAAGAAGAGGTAATGTTTTCACCACCCTCTTTCAAGTTCATTTCTTCTTCAACTTATTCTTTCTTTGTTATTTACATTATAACATAATAACTCTAGTATCTTATATATAATATTATGTTATTATAAATATGGTACATCCATATTCATTATTATATCCATCCTTTTAATGACATGTCACCATACGTGCGTATGTACGACTTACCGTCTCCACGTCGTGGTGTAATTGTTATTCAAAACATTATTATTTTGATGGGTAAGATAATGATGTGTAATTGATTTAAATAATAAATATAACATGATAATTATTATATATATATGATATAACATCCATTTATATATTATTTTAATATCAAAAGAATGATATTGTCGCTCGTGCGTACGTACGGACTACCAACTCCACGAACGCAATGAGATTCATTCCCCATCGTATCCATGCAAGTCTAATTCTCATTTGATGATTAAAAATAATGTTTAAGGACTTGATATAATCCTGTATATGAATAAGATATAACCTATCCATAAAAAACACGACTTATGTAACAAAATATATAAAATAAAACGAGTAAGTTAACACCCGAAACGACGATAATACTAAGATATTATTAACAAAGCAATGTTAAATGATCATATATGATATCATATTAATGTATATGATTATTTTATAATTTAATAACAATTATTTCACCATTATATAAAATTTTAACCTACCATCAACCAAGGAAAATTACAAGGTAAGGGTTTATTTCACAATCTCTTCATTATCCGAGGTTGTTTATACGTAATTATCTACTGGGACCTCTTTATAATCCACATTCATGTTTCTTAAAAATGTATTTCAAAACATTCTTAATATTTTAAAGAATATGGGTTAAAGTCATTTATACCCTTGTTTGACTTTTTATAAGAAGTTTATAAAGGAATCTTTCTGTTGTTTTCCAAACAAGGTCCTTTTTAACCTTTTCGTCAGAATTAAGGTAAGAATGTCTTTTTTTAACTTATACGATGGGTGAAACTATTTTATGCCATTATAAAATTGTCGAAGCTTCCCTTAAAATCTTATAAGAATATTTTTCAAAGTAAATATTTTCTTTTATAATTTTGTAACTTTTAAAATATTTCAAAAAAAGAGATATTTCTCTCAAATAGTTTTGATTTCATCTATGTCAACATCCTTTGATGGATTTTAAGCTTATTTGAAGTTGATTCATTATGATAAAAAAATTCCATATTTTATTGAAGGTTTTGTGATATGTTTGACTGTGGATGTGTTATTTTTATTCCATTCATGGTTTATAGAGAAAGTATTGACATTTTTTATGCTAGTTTTAATACGAATGTTTATATTATGTTTAAATCTGTTCATATGAGGAATGCATTGGAATTAATAAGTGACGGGTGGAGACCGCTATAGCTCCTCAATGAATCGATAGGTCTCATGAGACAAACTAGTATCTTGGCACAAGGCCTTGAAAGAATCTTATTTGTAGTCTTGGCACGAGGCCTTGACTATGTGGTTATGATAGTCTGGCATTATGCATTCCATCATTATGAAAGTGGTTATAGATATTGCATGTAATTATTCGACTAGTAGAATATCCATGTGAATAAGTAAATGAAATTATTTCATTTCCATATTATGCTGAAGTTCAAGTTTAAAAGGCTTTTGTTTTAGTTATACATTGCCTTAAATATTTATGTTTATTTATGAAAGTTTATGCTATATTGTTATCCTTACTGGGCATTTGAGATCACCCCTTTCTATGTTTTATTTTTCCCAGGATGTGAAGAAGTATTTTATGAATGACCTTCTGGGATAGTATAAGGGGATATGAGTGTGGAGACAAGATGTTGTTGTAGTTTTCACTTTATGATTTAGTGTAAACTTTATGAATGTATCTAGTGATTCTAAGGCTACTAAACTAATCGGTTTTTAGAGACTTGATCTTTTGTGATCATGCCAATGTTATGTAATAATGCACCGACTCTAGGTAACTGGGGTTGGGGCGTTACAGTTGGTATCAGAGGAAGTTTAGTACAAACCTTGTAAGCTAGATTTAGATAAACTCTGATTAGAGCACATAGACCTAAGATGGACTTTGAGGATTAGTATAGAAGAACTTCCTAGAATTTTGGTATTGTAGAGATTTTGTGAGTTTTCTGAGAAATACATCCTTGTTTAGATACGAGCAGGTAGAGGTGGCTCTGGCATAGATGTACCTAGGGGTAAAACCCAAAAACACAGCTTTGAGCTAGACTCGAACGGGAACTGGTGCACGACAACGGGCCTTACTGCACTATTGGTTACGACACTCTCGAGGGATATGCTTAGGATAATTCTCACTTTACAAACCATTATGAAGGGTTTATGAGTATATACTTCCTCAAAGAAAACATTTTTATGATTATGGATTATATACATAAATTGTTCAATTTATGTTAAGTGTTTTACAAGTTTGGAATTATGTATTTTGATTCATAAACTGATCTAGTTTATGCCATTGTTTAGAAATGGAGCCTTGTGAAAGAAATGGAAACCGTATCAATGAACACACTCCATTTAGGGATTTCCTTCCTGCTCAAGATAATTATAGTGGAGCTGGTGATGCAACTGGTTCTGATCAGCTTATCACTATATTGGGACAACTCACTCAGGTTATGAATAATAACCTTACTCGTATGGAGCACAATAATCCGCAGCGTGGAGAATTAGTGTTAGTTTGCTTCATGAGACAACAACCACAAACATTCAATGGGAGTAAAAATCCATTGCTAGCTGAGCAATGGATAAGTTCCCTAGAGAAAATATTTCAAGCCTTGGGGAGTAGTGAAAGAGAAAAAGTTGTCATGGTAGTTTATCGCCTCACTGGAGATGTTGATCAATGGTGGTCATTGATTCAAAATAAGAAGGAAGATGATGAAGTATCAAATATGGAATGGAAGGAGTTTAAAGACATTTTCTTAGAAAAATACTTTCCTCATGACCATCGAGCAGATATGGAAAGACAATTTCTGAGACAAAAGGAGGATGAGAATGTCGCAAAGTATGAAGCTAACTTTACAAGGTTAGCGAGGCATGCATCAGATTATATACATAACCTGAGGAGTAAGATTGATCGTTTCTTTGATGGGTTAAAACCATTTCTTCGTTGAGCATTAGTCTCAAAATCCTTCTCGTCGTATGAATACATTGTCTCATGTGTTATCAAGATAGAAAAGGAATTCTCTAAGTCTTATGACTTTAAAACAAAGCAAGAGAATAAGAGATCTGCTGATCACTCTAGAAATGGAAATAAGGGGAAGAAGGGAAAATTTGAATATCCATCCTGTAGTAAATGTGGGAAGAAACACCCCGTTACTTTCTTGAAGGGAATGGGAGTCTGTTACAAGTGTGGTGAAAAAGGCCACCAAACTCGTGATTGTAAGGGGAAGAAAGAATCTACCGATGTTCAATACTACAACTGCAGGGATATGGGACATTATGAAAATGAATGTCCTAAGCGTCAGGGGAACTTACCTCAGAAAAGGCCAAGGGATCAAGGCCAAGATTATGCTATCACTACTGCTGAGGTAGAAGCTCCAAAAGACATGGTGGCAGGTAATTTAATGGTTTCCTCAAGTTTAGAAAATGCATTATTTGATTATGGATCGTCGCATTGTTTCATATCTTCCTAGTTTTCTAGGAAAATTAGATATTTCCAATTTTATTTAACAAGGGAGTTGTTAGTCAAAACTCCTAAGGGAAGTATCATTGCAACAAAGTTTTGTGAATCAGTCCCCATTAGAGCACATAAATGTTCTTTATCTGTGGATCTCATTGTTATAACTATGATTGAATTTGATATAATCCTCAGTATAGATTGGCTTTTGGACCATGATGCAAAAATTTATTGTAAGAAGAAGGAGGTTACTATTTTTTATTATGATGATAAGGAACACCTTATCTTTAGAGCGGAATCGTCACCACTTAATTCTTACCTTGATCCACCCCCAGTAGCTCAACTAAATTCAATTATTAGGGAGGAATAGAATGAAATAACTATGGGTAAGTAAAGGAGTGTTCAAATAGAGTATGTGCCTATTGTGAGAGAATACGTTGATGTGTTTCCAGAAGATTTACCTGGACATCCTACAGAACGAGAAATTGAGTTTTCCATTGATTTAATTCCTGGTTCAAGGCCTATATCGAAGACCCCTTATAGAATGACCACTATGGAATTAGTTAAACTAAAGAAACAACTAGAGTAATTGAGTAATATGGGATTTATTCACCCTAGTGTTTCTCCATGGAGAACACCTATCCTTTTTGTTAAGAAGAAAGATGGATCTATGAGGTTATGTATTGACTACAGGGAAATCAATGCTATAACAATAAAGAACAAGTATCCCCTACCTTGCATTGATGATTTATTTGACCAACTGCATGGAGCTCAATACTTTTCAAAGATTGACCTTTGATCTGAATACCATCAGTTGTGTGTGAAGAAGGAAGACATTCCGAAGACAGCATTTCGAACCAGGTATGAGCATTACGAGTTTACAGTAATGCCTTTTGGGTTGACTAATGAACACTCTTTTTTCATGGATCTAATGAACAGAGTTTCAAGGAATATCTAGATGATTTTATAGTGGTATTTATTGATGATATATTGGTATATTCCAAAATCTACAAAGACCATGAAAATCACTTGCACATTATCCTGGAGACTCTTAGAAGACATGAATTATATGGGAAGTTTAGCAAGTGTGAATTCTGGATTCAGGAGAATTCTTTTCTTGGAAATATTCTCTCTAAGGATAGAATCTCCATTGATCCTTCTAAGACAATATCAATCCAAGAATGTCCAGCACCAATGAGTATAACTGAGGTGCACAGTTTTATTAGTTTAGCAGGTTATTATCGACGGTTCATCCATAATTTTGCCCAGTTGGCTAACCCATTAACAAAGCTCACACGAAAAGGGGTTAAATTTGTTTGGGCAAAAGAGTGTGAAAAATGTTTTGAAGAACTGAAGTGAATATTAGTCAATGCCCCTATCTTGACTCTACCATCGGGGAATGATGGGTTTGTTATTTATAGTGATGCATCGAAGAAAGTACTTGGTTGTGTCCTTATGCAGAATGATAGGGTTATTGCCTATGCATCATGATAGCTAAAAATTCATGAGAAAAACTATCCTACTCATGATCTTGAGTTAACTGTTGTAATATTTGCTTTGAAGATATGGATACATTATCTCTATGGTAAAAAATGCGAGATTTATACTAATCACAAGAGTTTTAAGTACATTTTCTCACAGAAAGAACTCAACATGAGGGAAAGGCTATGGCTTGAACTACTCAAGGATTATGATTGCATGATACACTACCACCTGGGGAAGGCAAATAAGGTGGTAGGTGCTTTGAGCAGAAAATATCATGGAGTTTTGAACATGATAAGAATTGAAAGGGATCCTATTTTCATGGATCTAGTGAAGATGGATATGGGAATTACCATGGAATGTGAAACATCGATATTTTTTCAAATGGTTTCCAAACCATCTTTACTAGAAAGTATAAAGAGTTATCAGTCCAATGATGAAGAGTTTAAAAAGAAGATTAAAGATGTGAATGATGGGAGATTGAGTGACTTTGTGTATGAAGATTGAATTTTGAAATTTGGGAGGAGAGTTTGTGTTCCCAATATACCTGATCTGAAAAGGGAATTGTTAGATGATGCTCATAGCTCCAATTTCTCTGTACACCCCGGGAGCACCAAAATGTATAGAGATTTGAAGGAACATTTTTGGTGGGACAACATGAAGAGGGAGATTTATGATTTTGTGTCAAGATGTATGGTTTTTCAACAAGTGAAAGCTGGAAGGCAACAACCTGGAGGAGTTATGCAACCTCTTCCCATACCCGAGTGGAAATGGGATAATATTACCATGGACTTTGTCATGGGGATAGCAAATACTCCTAGAAGGAATGATGCAATATGGGTTATTGTTGATCGTCTTACCAACTTAGAACATTTTCTTGCTATAAGAGAGGATCTACCACTTGAACGTCTAGAAAGACTATATATTAATAAAGTTGTGAGACTTCATGGAGTCCCCTATCGATTGTTTCTGATCGTGATCCCCATTTTACTTCAAGATTCTGGAAAATTTTTCAGAAATCCCTGGATACTGAACTTTGTTTGAGCACTGCTTACCACCCCCAAACTGATGGACAATCAAAATGGGCTATTCAAACCTTATAGGACATGTTAAGATCATGCTCACTTGACTTTCAAGGTATGTGGGATCAATATTTACCTCTGGTAAAATTTTCCTATAACAATAGCTTCCATTGAAGTATTCAGATGACACCATATGAAGCGTTATATGGAAAGAGATGTCACACACCAACCTGTTGGGATGACATTGGTGAAATAAAACTTGTAGGCCCAGAACTGGTGGAGGAAACAATGGAAAAGGTAAAAGTAATCTATACCCACATCAAAGTAGCTCAAAGTAGGCAGAAGAGCTATGCCGATAACTGAAGGAAGGATTTGGAATTTCAGGTAGGAGATCATATTTTCTTGAAGGTATCTTCATGGAAGGGAGTTATACATTTTGGTAAGAAGGTTAAATTGAGTCCCAGGTACATCGGACCCTTTGAAATTCTAGAACGAATTGGGGCTATAGCTTACCGTTTGGAAATGACTCCAAGTCTCTCCAAAGTTCACGATGTGTTCCACGTATCACTGTTGAGAAAATACATGCCTGACCCAACGCATGTACTCACCTATGAAGAATTAGAACTGGAACCTGATCTGTCTTATTGCAAAGAGCCCGTCAGGATTCTTGATACCAGAGAACAAGTGCTGAGAAACCAGACGACTCGTCTGGTAAAAGTTATATGGAGAAACCATAATATAGAAGAGGCAACGTGGGAACCCGATGAACTTATGATGAAGAACAACCTGAGTCTTTTTATGCAGTAATATTATAGAAATTTTGAGGATGAAATTATTTCAAGGAGAGGAGAATGTAACACCCCCATCTTCCACGGTATGCTTTTCTTTGAATAATATAGTAGCGTGTGTTGTACGCAAATTCAAGTTCTAACACACACCACAACCAATCAAACTACCCGTTATGAATAGTAATAACCACTTTTTAAAATTTTATAAATTTTATCTTTCAAAATGGACTTCATTTTTGGATTCAGAATATCGAAATTAGCCTCGGGTGAATTTTTAGTATTTTTCTGAAAACTTTCAATTTTTGATGAATAGTGAAAAAACACTGAGTTATAGTTTAAAAACAAATTTTTATTTGAATAATTATTTATTTTATTTAAATTTAATTAAGGTAAAAATATATACATAATACCTATATAAGTTCAATGTAATTTATTAGAGTTAGTTTAGAATAATTTTAGATATATAAAAATTTTATTGAACTTTTCACCGTCTTTTACCCACCTCCTAGGAGAATTTAGAAATTCACGTAAAACTTAATTTTACCACTTCTATGAGTGAAATTTTGAAAATATGAGAGATACGGTTAATATCAAGGAGTAAAATGTGGTTCAATGAGATAAAAATAATTTTTGGTGAATAGTAACTTTTTACTTTTATTTACTACGGTTAAAAGTAAATAGGGTAATTAAGGGTAAAAATGATATTAATATTACCCCAACACATGTAATAATTCTATTGGATAAGTATAATTCGAACAAAAACAACCTTAGGAATAAAATATGAACCTCTTTGTTCCATTTGGATTAGATTAGGACATTTATTATTATTAAATTCAAAGAAGAGTTAAAAGAGTTAAAATCAAAGTTTAATAACTAAAACATTTTTAATATAGGGTTATACATAAGATAAATTCGATTGTAAATATTCATTATAAATCCAAAATAATTTCCTACATAATAGTATTTTATTTTTAATTTTTAGACATTAAATAATTTAATTTATTTCTGACACAATGGTGATGTAGTAATTACCTAATTAATGAAATATTAAAATAATTGATATTATAAATATCTAAATAAATGTAATTTAAGACTTTTTATGAATTATAATAATTTTATAGGTTAATATGACATATTTGGATTGGTTATATGAATTTTTTTTGAAGTAATAATGCTATTATGAATTTATCAAAAAACAAAATACTCAATAGTGTCAAAATTGACATAAAAGAGTTTTTAAAACAAATATTATATTATTAATTGATATTTTATTCATAAAAATCTAAGGTTCGGCCAAAGTACTTATATCATGATAGGTGTATCATTAATGGACCAATTGGGGGTCTCTTGGAAGTTTATTGTAAGTTTATTAACCATATAATATAAAAATACAAAGAGACACAGTAAATGTCAAACTAATTAACCAAGAGTTAAAACTAAAATATAAGGTCAATGAAGTGACCCAAACCTATCTAAAACCTATTGGTTGAGTGGTTTTCGACACATACCCACCTTAGAATTTAAATAATCTACTTTGGAGCCATTATAAACCGAATATGAATTTATTATAAAATAATATTTCTATCTTTTCCTAAGGTGCCTCTCACCCCTCTTATAAAAGGGCACTCCCCCTTCTCACTAATTCACACCTTTGAAGCCTTTTGGATCGTCCAAAACCTGCCCAATTATTCTCTAAACTTCCCTCAATTCATCCTAGAGGCCTTAGTTTGATCAGAAAGCCAACTTAAGGAGCCCTTTTGATCAAATCAAAAGGAAGAACCCGAAGAAGAGGTAATGTTTTCACCACCCTCTTTCAAGTTCCTTTCTTCTTCAACTTCTTCTTTATTTGTTATTTCCCTTCTAAAATAATAACTACAGTATCTTATATATACTATTCTGTTATTATAAATATGTTACATTCAAATTAATTATTCTATCCATCCTTTGAATGACATGTCACAATACGTGCGTACGTACGGCTTACCGTCTCCACGTCGTGGTGTAATTGTTATTCAAAACATTATTATTTTGATGGGTATGATAATGATGTGTAATTTATGTAAATAATAAATATAAAATGATAATTATTCTGTATATATGATATACCATCCATTTATATATTATTTTAATATCAAAAGAATGATATTGTTGCTCATGCGTACGTACGGACTACCGTCTCCACGAACGCAATGAGATTCATTCCCCATCGTATCCATGCAAGTCTAATTCTCATTTTATGATTAAAAGTAATGTTTAAGGACTTGATATCATACTTTATATGAATAATATACAGCCTATCCATAACAAACACGACTTATGTAACAAAACATATAAAAGAAAACAAGTAAGTTAACACCAGAAACGATGATAATACTAAGATATTATTAACAAAGCAATGTTAAATGATCATATATGATATCATATTAATATATATGATTCTTGTATAATTTAATAATAATTATTTAACCATTATACATGAGGTTAACCTACCCTCAACCAAGGAAAAGTATAAGGTAAGGGTTTATTTCACAATCTCTTCATTATCCGAGGTTGTTTATACGTAATTATCTACTGGGACCTCTTTATAATCCACATCCATGTTTCTTAAAAATGTATTTCAAAACATTGTTAATATTTTACAGAATATGGGTTAAAGTCATTTATATCCTTGTTTAAATTTTTATAAAAAGTTTCTAAAGTAATCTTTCCGTCGTTTTCCAAACAAGGTCCTTTTTAACCTTTTCGACAGAATTAATGTAAGAATGTCATTTTTAACTTATACGACGGGTGCGGCTATTTTACGCCATTATAAAATCGTCAAAGCTTCCCTTACAAGATTATAAGAATATTTTTAAAAGTAAATGTTTTTTTTTATAATTTTTTGACTTTTAAATGATTTCAAAAAAAGAGATATTTCTCTCAAATAGTTTTGATTTCATCTATGTCAACATCCTTTGATGGATTTTAAGCTTATTTGAAGTTGATTCATTATGATACAAAAATTCCATATTTTATTGAAGCTTTTGTGATATGTTTGACTATGGATGTGTTATTTTTATACCATTCATGGTTTATGGAGAAAGTATTGACATTTCGTATGCTAGTTTTAATATGAATGTTTATGTTATCTTTAAACCTGTTCATATGAGGAATGCATTGGACTTAATACATGACGGGTGGAGCCTGCTATAGCTCCTCGATGAATCAGTAGTCTCATGAGACAAACTAGTGTCTTGGCACAAGGCCTTGACAAAATCAGATTTGTAGTCTTGGTACGAGGCCTTGACTATGTGGTTATGATAGTCTGGCATTATGCATTCCATCATTATGAAAGTGGTTATTGATATTACATGTGATTATTCGACTAGTAGAATGTCCATGTGAATAAGTAAATGGAATTATTTCATTTCCATATTATGCTGAAGTTCAAGTTTAAAAGGCTTTTTTTAGTTATACATTGACTTAAATGTTTATGTTTATTTATGAAAGTTTCCACTATATTGTTATCCTTACTGGGATTGGAGCTCACCCCTTTCTATGTTTTATTTTTCCCAGGATGTGAAGAAGTATTTTATGAATGACCTACTGGGATAGTATAAGGGGATATGAGTGTGGAGACAAGATGTTGTTGTTGTTTTCACTTTATGATGTAATGTAAACTTTATGAATGTATCTAGTGATTCCAAGGCTACTAAACTAATCGGTCTTTCGAGACTTGATCTTTTGTGATCATGCCAATGTTATGTAATAATGCACCGACTCTGGGTAACTGGGGTTGGGGTGTTACAGGTCGGCCCAACTCGGTACACGTTTAGCTAGGATTTCCTCGGTCAGAACACCCTATATGAGGTTCACATGGCTTCAAATGGGCCTGTATAGGTTCAACCCGACCCACACATGATCTGCTCAGAGTTTTCAGGGTCAAGGTAATTTTTTATAATAAAAAAATAATTAAAATACTTAATTTAATTTTGGTTTTAAATTAAAGTAATTAAATATGATTTTTTAGTTTAAAAATTAATTTTAATATTATAGGTTAAATTAATTAATTAATTAATTTAATTTTGGCATTAAAATTGAGTTAATTAATGGGACCGAACGACGTAAATATTGAATTAAAAATAAAAGTGAATTTTTAATTTAATAAAATTTTAACACCTTATTACTATTTTTAGGTATTCCTAAACCCCTCTTTTAATCATTATTTGTTTGGGTTTTGTTTAGGGTTGTTTTTGGTGAAAAACTTTGGAAATTTTGAAAGTTCTAGGGCTATGAACGGTTGGCACATGATTTTCCCAAATCGTGCGCCCTGCTAGAGAAAACCATGCAAACCAAGTCAATTGGTTTTTTGCACAGTTGGTGCATAGTTTGATTAATCATGCGACCACTTAGGAGAAACCATGCAACCCATTAAAAGGGGAACATAATTTGTCTAAACCGTGTGGATTTTCCTAACTAACCATGCGTATAAGTTTTTTTAATCTGAAAATTGTTTTAAAATTCCCAAAACCCACTTTTTTGGTCTTTGACGGACCTATACGACCCCAAATCAGTTTATCATTCCAAGATAGCTCCTAAGAGAATTTTTTTGGCCCCTCTTCACCCTTCCATAGGTGGATCTAATCTTGGTGAATAATGTTCGATCCTCTCTCAGTTAGTTTCATCCTCATATTATCTTTCTCCCACTATTTCTATTTTTCTTCATAGGGTTTTGTAGATCTCCATGTTGGTTGGAGGATCTAATCCCTGCTATTTGGAATCTTAAACCCATATTTGAATCTTGGTTTCCCATTAACGACGTTCCTTATTGGAGATTCCCATTTAGGGTGTTGTGATTCCATATCCCATGATCTCGAGGTAGGTGGTTCCATTTTGATTGGCCAATTTAATTTATCCTAAATTTCTTGATTTGATTAAATTGATTTCAATTGAACATGTATGATTTGATTCTTATGAAATTTAATTGTTGAAAACCCTATTCCATTTAATCAGGGGATTTGGTTTTGGAAATTAGATTTTTCCATGAAATTTGGAAAACCCCCAAATTCTATTGAATTAGGTTGTAATTGTTAATAGATGGAAATTGGTAGAATTTAAATTGTTGAATTTAATTTTTTGAAATTGATGGAAATTTTTTAAAATTAAAATTTCGAATTAAATTGTGGAATTTCAATTTTGAATTCGATTTGGTGAAATTGATATCAAATTGGTATTTGTGAAAAATTCCTTAAAATAGTTTTGATAGAAACCTTAGGGTTTTATCTTAGAAAAAGACATGTTTTGATTAAAAACCTATTTTAGGTTTTAAATAGAAAATTAAAATATTTGAAATAGATAATGGGATGAATTGTATTTTAAGAAGTCTTAAAGTAAATTTCCCATTGTTGATTTGTTATTAGATAACATGTGAGTCTTAGGTAGTTAGTGAGTTATTCAGACAACACTCTATGATTTACAAAATTCCAAAACATAAATGCAGCATGTTACATCCCCAACATAATGGTGATGAAGTTTCTTTTGGCCAAACCAAAGGGCCATGTGTATACATATATTACCATGTCACTTTGCGTGTGTAGAGTCCTTTATTCTAGAACTATCATACCTTTTAGGAATAAGACCATGTTTCTTACTTGTTTGTATTTGAAATGGATATATTCCATTGTTGTAAATTATTCTATATTCCATTTTATTTATATAAACTATTTTATATAAAATGTTTAATAAAATATTTGTTTAATTTATTTCCATCATTTGAGATGTAAAGCATGATTTTTTTTAAATATGATTTTGAAATGACAAACCTGTTTATTTAAAATTAAAAGCTCTTTATTTGGTTAATTAAATGTTGGAATCTATTATGGAATCCTTGGTGAGACCCTACTGAGATTTTAGCTCACAACCTACCTATTCCTTCGGGTTTTTGTAGATTTTTTTCTTCCAAGTTCGAGGAGGGGTAAAGAACCACTTAGACGTGGTTCTACCTATTGATATGTGGACTTGGAGTGTTGCATCCATTGAGACTTGGGATGTTTACCTTCCTATTTTTATGGTACTTTTCTATAGTACTTTGGGTTTTTTTATACCTATTTGACTTCTGTTACACTTCTCCCTGTGATTTTTTTGTATGCTTAGTTTCTTTTTTATCTTACTTCCACAATGTTTGTGGAAAATTCATTCCCACTTTCGTTTTGTATGATGCAAGGTGATAGTTTCCAACCCATGGGGATCATGAATTCTCTTTGGGCAATGTCAGTGCCAGCTCGGTTATCGGGTTACCAGGGCCGGTTCATGACAAAGTGGTATCAGAGCAGGGTTTAGGTTGATCTTTTTATCTTGAATTCAGTATGCATTTTTATAATCTTATAGGGACTTAGGAGGTAGTTGCGTTTGAGTGCCTGACCATCTCTCACTATAATGAACCTTACGTCACTAGGGGTGGTTAGGTAAATAAATCTTGAGGATTAGTTCTAGTATTTTCCCTGAATTTTATCTAGATAGATTGAAATCAAAATCTCATGTTCTTATCTATTAGGTTTGTTTTCCCTTGTTACTCTATTTGAGTGTTAATTTGATGTACTCTTTGTTGTTTGATGATGTAGTATATCATCATTCCTCTAAGAAGACGTGCGAATCATATCTAGGAGGAATTTTCTGCTGAAACTCAATGAGAAAATCCTCTTATAGACCTAAATATGGTTGAGGTGATCATACGTACTGTCCAATCTCTAGAAAAAAAGCCTCCACCATCTCTCGTTCAGGATCCAGCTATGGAACCTCAAAGGGATGATATCAAAAATCAAAGAGTTCCTTCACTAGAAGCCTCCAACGTTAAAAGGTTCCAATGATCCTCAATATAATGAGGAATGGTTGAGATGGGTTGAGTGTTTTTTCAATTTCTTGGAGACACTTGAGGAAGTCAAGGTGAAGTGTGCTGTCTTCATGCTTTAAGGACTGAGAATAAGATAGTGAGACACTATAGTGATGGTGAAGAAGCATGAAGGATTAGAGTAGAAAGACTTCAAAGTTCTTTTCACTGACCAGTTCTATCTAGATTCTATGTTGTTGGCCAAGGCTACAAATTTTTTTAAACTTGAGCAGGCTGACAGGATCGTGATAGAGTTTGAAAACCATTTTGACGAGCTCATGCAATTCGCACCTGAGAAGTATTTAATGATAAAATGAAGGCTCAATGGTTCGCTTTCAGACTACAATTAGATATTAGTTCTCAAGATTTATTGATGAAGCTTCCTTCTTATGTTGATGTGTTGTATAGAGCACCGATGGTCGAAATGGACATGGCTGGTAAGTTAGGGTTGTCAAGAGTTTCTTTCTCTCCCAGTGGTGGTGCAAGTTCCTTCAAAGGAAAGTGGAAGTGTAATGATTCTCATGGTGGTTCATGACAACAAGGTTTTTATAAACCTACTATAGGTCATGGAATAGGTCCTTTAATTTCATACTAGTATGGAAATCCAAGGTATTCTAAGAGGGTTTTCACTGAGGTACCCAAGATATACGGATCCTATGGATGCTCGGATCACCTACATAAGTTATTCCATGTTTATTCCACTTTGTGTAGTGTCACTAGATCATCAACTCCTTATAAAATAGAGGGTAAATAAAATTCTTCAATGGTAAAAGGGTTCCAGCCATAGGCATCTTGAATGAAGCTTATTAATGAAGTGGAAGAGTCTCCAGAGGAAGAATATATAAGTCCAATGACTGTGAGAGGTACTATTACTATGACTTCATCATTAGTGACTACTTTATTTGATATTGGTGCATCTCACTCATTCATTTCAACCCATTTTATTAATCTTATAAATATTTATATAGAGATTTTATCTTATTTAATGGATATTAATACACCCCTTGGTATGAAAAGAGAAAAAGATATCCATAGTCCTTCTTGTGTTTTTTTCTCTGTCACATGTCAAGATTTCTTAGAGTTTTTTGGTTCTCAACATGAAATAAATTGATATCATATTCAAGATGTATTAGATCATTTCCAATAAATCCTAGACTGATTGTTATCTTTGACAGGTCTCCTTCCCAACACCTGATGGTGTGTGTCGTGTGTTCCAAGGAGAATGATACCCAAGGTCAAGTAGAGTCGAACCTTCTTATCCAAAGTTGGGGAAAGTGATATCTATGTTTTCTTTTGATCTAGAGTGGGAATCTTTGAGCGGTGATTTCCCTCTAGTTTTCATTGAGTTTCCCTATTTATTCCCTTCTAACTTCTTTGGATTACCACCAGTAAGAGAGGTGAATTTTTCTATCGACTTAGTTCTTGGTACTCAACTAGTGTATTTTCCCTCTCACTAGTGACACTAGCTAAAATTAAGGAGTTGAAGATTTAGCTGGATGATCTTCTAGAGAAAGGATTTATAGGCCCTAGTGTGTCACCTTGGGTGGCTCCTGTTCTATTTTCTAAGAAGGATGATGGCTCACTATGCCTTTGTATTGATTATTGAAAACTCAATCGAGTTATGATAAAGAAAAATTATCCGTTACCATAGATTGATTATTTTTTGATCAGTTGAAAGGGGATAAGTGGTTCTTGAAGATTGATCTTCGGTCTAGCTACCATTAGTTGAGGATAAAAGAATCCGATGTTTATAAAACCACCTTTCAGAGTAGGTACAACCATTATGAGTACCTTTTCATGCCATTTCGTCTAACTAATTCTCCTACAGTCTTTATGGATTTGTTGAACAAGATTTTCCATGAGTATCTAGTTACTTTCATGGCAGTCTTTATGGATTATATCCTTGTTTACTCCAATTTTGAGGAGGATCATGTGTGTTATCTAAGAGCAGTTATGAAATTGTTGAGAAATCACCAACTTTATGCCAAGCTTTTGAAATGTGATTTATGTATTTGGGAAGTGAAGTTATTCAAACACATGATGTTAGAACATGGTATTTCAGTTGATCCTGAAAAGGTAAGGTCTGTTATGACATGGGAACAACCATGAAATGTTTTTGAGATTTAGAGATTCTTAGGTATAGTTGGGTATTATCACTGGTTTGTTAAGGACTTCTCAAAGTTGGATTCTTTGATGAATTCTATGAATTAGAATGGAGTAAAGTTTTCTTATAATGAAAAATGTCAGAGTTCTTTTGTTGACCTAAAATGTATTTTGACTACAGCACCAGTGATGACTCTTCTAGAGGATAGTCATGGCTATGTGGTCTTCTATGATGCATCAGGTTCAGGTTTGGCTGCTTTCTTATGCAGTGTGATCATGTCATTTCTTATAGTTATCATCAGCTTAGGCCAAATGAAAAGAATTATCCAACCCATGACCTTGAACTTACAGCTGTGATGAACACACTTAAGAGTTGGTGGCATTAAATTCATGGAGTATGGTTTACCATGTTTCAGACCACAAGAGATTGAGTTATATCTTCTCTAAAAAATATTTGAGTCTCTGCCAAATGCGTTGGGAGAAGTACCTGAAATATTTTGACTTTGACATCACCTATACCCTAGGGAAAAGGAATGTCATCACAGAATCCTCAGCAAGAAACTTCTGACACAAGAATTGAAGGAATCATTAGAAGAGTATAAATTGATGAATTTCTTTGCATAGTTTCATATTAAAGTCCAAGAATTAGGGGCCAAGGTTTCCTTGGATAATGTTAAGTTGTCATCCACTCTTCTCGAGTTGATTATTTAGGAAAAACTTCTTGATGATGAGTTTCGTAGCATTAGAGAACCTCTTTATTGTGGGAAGACTATACCTAACTATTCGTTCTCCACCAAGGGAATTCTATACTATCAAAATCATTTTTTTTCCATTATTAGTAAGTAAATCTGTTATGAGGGATTTTCAAAATTCCCAATGGGTAGTGCACCAAGGAACTAAAAAGATGTTCTATGACATGCATTATCAATTTTTGTGGGCAGGTATGAGGTTGGGAATTTATGAATTTGTCTCTCAGTATTATACATGCCATTAGTTCAAGTTTGAGCACTAGAAACCTTCAGGTTTTCTTCATAAACTTCTAGTATCTACTTGGAAGTGGGATAAGATCTCTATGGACTTTGGGGTTGGGTTACCACATACTTAGAGAAAGAAGAATTTTATTTGGTCTATGATCGATTAGATGACAAAATTGACTCACTTTATACCCATTCGCAGTACAACCAAAGTTGAGTAGTTGGGAAGTCTCTATGTGAAAGAGATTTTTCACTTGCATAGAGTTCCATATGTTATAGTCTTTGATAGGGATCATCAGTTTGCTTCTATTTTTTGGAGAGGCCTTCAAGAGGCACTGGGATCTCAGGTCTGTTTGAGTATGATATACAACCCACAGTCAGATGGCCATATAGAAAGAGATATACAGATCCTTGATGATATACTCCAATCTTGTGTTATTGACTTGGGTGTGGCTTGGGATTACCATTTCGAAGTGTTTGAGTTTGATTATAAAAATAATTACCAATATGTGTTTAGAATGGATCCTTTTGAGGCCTTGTATGTATAGACTTAAAGATCACCATTATGTTGGTCATAGATTGTTGAAAGTTCCTTTATTGGAGAAAGTTTAGTTCAAGTGATGATAAAAAAATTCAATTGATTCATCATATAATGTTGATGGCACAGAGCTGGTATAAGTCTTATTTTGATCACTACTATATACCATTGGAATTTTTTGTTGGTAACTGGGTGTTCATGAAAGATTCACCCCAGTTGGATCATCGATGGCTTGGGAGGCAAGGGAAACTTGCTCCTCATTTTGTGGGACCTTTTATGGATATTGATAAGGTGGGAAAATTTTCTTATTGTTTAGCACTTACAACATATTTGATGTTGATACATACCATGTTCTATGTATTACAGCTGAGAAAGTATCTATCTGATCCATCTCATGTGCTGAGCTAGAGTGATCTTGAGATTGAACCTAATTTATCCATGACTGAGCAGCCAGTTAGGATAGTTGATTCTAAAACGAAGGTACTTCATGGGAGGATGATAACATTATTTCATGTGCTATGGAATAATGGTTTTGATTCTCATGATACATGGGAGAGGGAGGTACTAATGAGAGAGTTGTGGCGTCATATTCTTGGCATGGAAGATTCTGAGTAGGCTTTATTGGGACAAAACGTTTCTATGGTGGGGAGTTTGTAACATCCTGTTACTATTGTCAGGTATTCCTAAACCCCTATTTTAATCATTATTTGGTTGGGTTTCATTTAAGGTTGTTTCAGGTGAAAAATATTATAAATTTTGAAAGTTCTGGGCTTGTGCACAGTTGGCACTTGGTTTACCCAAACCGTGCGGCCTGCTAGAGAAAACTATGTAAATCAAGGCAGTGGGTTTTTTCATGGTTGGCACATAGTTTGATAAATCATATGAACACTTAGGAGAAACCGTGTAACCCATTAAAAGTGGTGCACAACTAGGGCACACAGTTTGTCTAAACCATACGGCACCGCCCAACTAACCTTGCATATGGGTTTTTTAATCTAAAAATTATTTTAAAATTACAAAAACCCACTTTTTATATCCCCGATAGACTTGTATGACCCCAAATTGATTTCTCCTTCCAAGAGAGCCCCCAAGAGTAGTTTTTGGCCCCTAGTATCCTTCCGGAAGTAGATAGAATCTTAGGGAATGGGGTTTGATCCTCTCCTGGTTAGTTTCCTTCTCCTGATCTCTTTCTCCCACACTCTCTCTTTTCTTACCTAGGGTTTTGTATATCTCTATGTTGGTTGAAGGATATAATCCCTACTGTTTTGAATCTTAAACCTAGGTTTTATTCTTGGTTTCCTATTGACGATGTTCCTTGTTGGTGAATCCCATTTAGGGTGTTGTGATTTGAGATCCTATGATCTTGAGGTAGGTGGTTTCGTTTTTATTGGCCAATTTAATTAACCCTAAATTAACTACAAAAAAATGATGAGTTTTGAAGGGGTTATTACTGAATTTAGAAGGGGTTATAACCCCTTCTAAAGACATTAGCGGCGGTTATGAGTAACCACTGCTAATGTGCCCGCCCACTGTTATTAGGGGCGGTTTTGAGGAACCACTAGTATAATCAGTATCACTTTAGAGATAGTTACATTAGAGGGGTTTTAAACCCCCTTTAATGTTGACATAAATTTCTGAAAAACCGCCTCCATTAGAGGTGGTTACATCCACAATTGCCTCTAATTGAGAGGCTTTAGGGGCGGTTTTAACCACCCCTAATTTTTATTACTTTAGAGGTGGTTTTGAGAACCACCCTAAGGTTTAATTTTTCATTTATTTTTTAAACCCTCATGGTAGTCCACCTCACCCCCCTCCTATTCCTTTTCCCCTCTCCCTCCCGTTCCCCACCCTCCCCTTCACCTCTGGTTCCCCCTCTCCCATGATCCGCGTCGCAATTCCCCAGCCTGCCCTCTCTCCCGCGACCCATGACTCGCGCCCCGTGCCCTAGCCTGCCCTCTCTCCCCTGACCCGAGATCCGTGCCCTAGAATACCCTCTCTCCCGCGACCCACGACCCGTGACCCATGACTCACACCCTAGCCTTCCCTCTCTCCCGCGACCCACGACCTGCGCCCCAGCGCCTACCCTCTCTCCCACGACCCGCGACCCACGCCCCAGCCCACCCTCTCTCTCCCACGACTCGCAACTCATACCCCTGCCCGCCCTCCCACACTGCAAAATGCTTTGGCTGTAGGGATTAAAACCCGAACCTGTCGGTCCCCTGCCCACGATTGTTAGCCACCATTCTCACTATAACAACTCATTATTATTATTTTTTATAGGCATTAGTATATTTATATATATATTATTATCTATTCCAATAAATATTATTTAGATAATATATATAAATTCATTTAAATATATAACACATATATATATGTAAACTATATATTTATATGTATATACTCATATGATTATATATTTATAAATATATTCATCAAAATTATCTATATACATAAAAACAAATTTATATATTATATACATGTTTATTCATATAATATATACAAATAATTATATTTACATATATAAATATATATTTATAAATACATTTATATTTGTGTATGTCTATTTATGTATTTATATAATATTTATATATAGAATATAATTATAATATATATTTATTTAATTATTATTATTATTATTATTACACCTGGTTTTTAAACTATAAAAATTATATGTTTCTTTTATAAATACTATACATTTATTTTATGATTTATATCATACATATATTATATTAAATACACATATATTATATATATTTATCTAAATTATTTATATACTTAAATACAAATTTATATATTATATACATGTTTATTTAAAGAATATATATATATAAGTATTTATTTAATATATTTATATAAGGTATTAAAAATATATTTATATAATGTATTTCAATACATATATTTATTATTATTTATATTAATACATATAATTATTTGTATAAATAGTATAATATTTTATATAATTAATATATAATTATATTATACTATGAAATACAATTTATACAAATACGAATTATACAAATATTTATATAATGTTACTTGAAATACAATTTTATATTATATATAATTAATATTTATATTATATATAATCAATATTATATGAAATACAATTTATAAAAATATTTATATAATATTTTTCAATACATATATTTATTATCATGTACATTAATATATATGTATTTCAATAAATATAATTGTATCATATTTTTTAAATTAATATATATATTTTTATATAAATTATATTTCATATAATATTAATTATATATAATATAAAAGAATAAAAATATTATTTAAAAATATATTTTTTATTATTATAATATAAATTATAAAAACTACAAGATTAGATTTTTATATGGTATATTTTTTAAATAAATTATATATATATTTATATAATATTTTTATTCTTTTATATTATAAATAATTAATATTATATGAAATAAAATTTATACAAATAAATATATATTAATGTACATAATATTATACAATTATATTTATGTATATATATAAATACAATTAAATACAATCATATAAATATTTTATATAATATGTTCATATAATGTATTCAAATAAATTTATATATTGTGTTTTAATTATATATATATATATATATATATATATATTATGGAAGTTTCATTTTAAAAAAATAGTGGGGGTTCAAAACCCCTATACTCTCTTAAATTAGAGGGGGTTTTGAACCCCCTTTAATTTTGAGACATTAGAGGGGGTTTAGAACCCCCTCTAATTTAAGAAATTAAGGGGGGGGGGGGGGGGGTTGAACCCCCTCTAAATTAAGACATTAGAGGGGTTTTTTGAACCCCCTTTAATTTAAGGCATTAGAGGGGGTTTCAGACCTCCTCTAATTTAAAAACATTAGAGGGTGTTTTATACCCCCTATAATTTAAGAAATTAGAGGGGGGTTTTGAACTCCCTCTAATTTAAGAGATTAGAGGGGGTTTTGAACCCTCTATAAAATACAACTGAATATTAAAAAAATAATGTTAAAAAATTTAGAGGGGGTTACACAACACCCTCAAAATTCAATGATTAGTGAGGGTTTTACATAAACCCCCTCTAAATTTAATGATTTGTGGGGGTTATGCAGAACCCCCTATAATTATACAGAAAATTAATTTAGAGGGGTTTTTCATAACCCCATCTAAATAACCCCCTCTAATGTACTGTTTTTTGTAGTGATTTCTTGATTTGATTAAATTGTTTTCAATTGAATATTTGGGATTTGATTGTTATGAAATTGAATTTTTTAATACCCAATTCCATTGAATTGTGGAATTTTGTTTTGGAAATTATATTTTTGCATGAAATTGGGGAAAACCCCCAATTCCATTGAATTTGGGTGTAATTATAAATTCATGGAAATTGGTGGAATTTCAATTGTTGAATTTAAATTTATGAAATTGATTAAAATTGTTTAAAAATTAAATTTTTGAATTAAATTGTGGAATTTTAATTTTTAAATTGATTTGGTGAAATTGATTTCAAATTGGTATTTGTGAAAAATGGATTAAAATGGTTTTGATAGAAACCTTTGGGTTTTATCTTGGAAAAATACATATTTTTATTAAAAACCCATTTTGGTTTTTAAATGGAAAATTGACATATTTGAAATGGAGAATGGGATGAATTTTATTTTAAGAAGTCTTAAAGTAAATTGCCCATTGTTTGTTTTTTATTAGAGCACATGTAAGCCTTAGTTAGTTAGTGAGTTATTCTGATAACACTCTATGATTTACAATGTTCCAAAACATAAATGCAGCACGTCACATCCCTGATGGGATGGTGATGAAGTCTCCTTTGTCTGTACCAAATGGGCATGGGTATACACATATTTTCGTGTCACTTTGAGTGTGTGGAGTCCTTTAACCTGTAACTATCATACCTTTTAGGCATATGACCATGTTGATTGCTTGTTTGTGTTTGAAATGAATATATGCCATTGTTTTAAACTGTTCTACATGCCTTTTGATTTATATAAATTTTTTATATAAAATATTTATTAATCTATCACTACTTAAATCCAGCATTTCCCAACGGTTTAGAACCGTTGGGAAAGGCTGCAGAACCGTTGGTATATGTTATACCAACGGTTCTGCAAACCGTGGGGAAAGGCTTTTCCCAACGGTTTACATAGAACCGTTGGGATAGGTTAGAAAAAATCAACCTATCCCAACGGTTCTGCCAAACCGTTGGGAAAGGCCTTTCCCAACGGTTTGGCCCGTTGGGAAATCAACAGAGCAATTTCTTTCCCAACGGTTTACAAACTGTTGGGAAAGGTTTTTACCAACGGTTCCATGAACCGTTGGTAAAAACAACATCCAAAAAAGTATCCCAACAGTTTCAAACTGTTGGGATAGGGTGTTTTTACCAACGGTTCAAGGAACCGTTGGTAAAAACACCTACATAGAGCCTATGCCAACGGTTTTCAAACCGTTGGCATAGGCTTTGCTGTGCAAATTGCACAGCAGCCTGCTCTGCAATTTGCACAGCAGATTTTTGGGCATTCACCCTAGGTTTCAATTCAATTTTCAATCCAATTATTCCCTCGTTTTCAATTCATTTTTCAATCCAATTATTGTACCTGTAACACATATAATGCATACATATAGAGAACAAACCAACACATACAAATAATGAAAACCAACCAACCAACACATATAATGCATCCTGAAAATATACTCATCCATAATTAAAGTAGAATTCATAACATAATTATAAACATACATAATTCATTTAGAATTCATTTTAAAATTTAGATGACAATCATATGTGGAATCCGGAATTCAATTCATAATTTGATTGGTTTTTCATATACCATATATTTTTAATAGAAATGATATCCATTTTAAACAAAATACATACATCTGGAATGATACCGGTCACACCGTGCCTCGGATTGAGGCGAGGTTAACTCGTACACGTCACAAATGAATCATTGATCATTGTCCTAAAGTATCAACATATTCCAAAATCGTTTGGTCGGTTTTCCGTATGTCAGTTGTTGTTTTTACTTAAAATGAAGTGTTTTTTAAATAAAAGAGAGACACTCTGAATGGTTTCGGCCACACCGCGTCTCGTATTGAGGCGGGGTTAACTCGTACACATCACAAATGACCCATGGATTGTTGTGCTAAAATATAAACACAATCAGAATGCGTTTGGTTGGTTTTCCGTATGAATTTAAAATGTAGTCCATTTTAAAGAAAAGAGATACACTTAGAGTGGTCTCGACCAAACCGCGACTCGGATTGAGGCGTGGTTGACTCGTACACGTAACATATGACCCAGAATCGTTGTCCTAAATTTTCAACAGATTCCGAATGCGTTTGGTCAGTTTTTCATATGTCAGTTGTTTATTTCACTTATAATCTTGTCCATTTTAAACAAAAGAGACACAGTCAGAGTGGTACCAGCCACACCGCGTCTCGGATTTAGACGGGGTTGACTCTTACACGTCTAAAATGACCCATGGATCATTTTCCTAACGTATCGACACAATCCGAATACGTTTGGTCGGTTTTCCGTATGCCAGTTGATGTTTTTCACTTAAAATGACGTCCTTTTGAAACAAAAGACGGACACTATGAGTGGTGCCAACTACACCGCGTCTCCAATTGAGGCGGGGTTGATTCGTACACGTCACATATGACCCATGGATCGTTCTCCTAAAGTTTAAATGAAAACCGAATGCGTTTGGTCGGTTTTCCGTATGTACTTAAAATGTTGTCCATTTTAAACAAAAGAGTGACACTTAGACTAATCCTGACCACACCGCGACCCAGATTCATCCCGGGTTGGCTCGTACATGTCACATATGACCCATGGATCGTTGTGATAAATTATCAAAAGATTACGAATGCGTTTGGTCGGTTTTGCGTATGTCAGTTGTTCTTTTCATTTATAATCATGTCCATTTTAAACAAAAGAGACAGAGTTAGAGCGGTGTCGGCCACACCACGTCTCGGATTAAGACGGGGTTGAATTGTACACGTCACATATGACTCATGGATCGTTGTGCTAAAGTATCGATAGAATCCGAATGCGTTTGGTCGTTCTTCCGTATGTCAGTTGATGCCTTTCACTTAAAATGACGTCCTTTTGAAACAAAAGACGGACACTTTGAGTGGTGTCAGCCGCACCGCATGTCGGATTGAAGCGGGGATGATTCTTACACGTCACATATGACCCATGGATCGTTCTCCTAAAGTTTTAACGGAAACCGAATCCGTTTGGTCGTTTTTCCGTATGTACTTAAAATGGTGTCCATTTTAAACAAAAGAGAGTCACTTAGACTTATCCTGGCCACACCGCGACTCAGATTCATCCCGGGTTGGCTCGTACACGTCACATATGACCCATGGATTGTTGGGATAAATTATCAACAGATTCGGAATGCGTTTGGTCGGTTTTCCGTATGTCAGTTGATGCTTTTCACTTAAAATGACGTCCTTTTGAAACAAAAGACGGACACTTTGAGTGGTTCCGGCCACACCACGTCTCTGGATTGAGCTGAAACCACCTTGCAACATTCTAATTATTATTCTTGACGTGTACGCGCAGACGGCACGTCAATCGGACGTGCGGTTTGCGCGGTACGGCTCAATATTCGTGTTTTAAGTGATGCGCGCGCTTCGTAAACGCGCGTGAGGGGGGTCCAAATGGGCCGAACGAAGTCGGAATGGCCTGAAATCAGAAGACAAATACGGGTGAGTGATTTCTGAAGTGGTCGAGCAGACGGCACATCAATCGGACGTGCCGTGTGCTCGCGGTGACCGACAACGCAGTTCTGGTGTCATAAACGGCCAAAACGGGCGTCCAACGGTCAAATTCATAGCAGACAACCTCGGATTGAGCTGAAACCACCTTTCAACATTATAATTATTATTCGTGACGTGTACGCGCAGACGTCATGTCAATCGGACGTGCGGTTTACGCGGTACGGCTCAATATTCGTGTTTTAAGTGATGCGCGCGCTTCGTAAACGCGCGTGAGGGTGGTCCAAACGGGCCGAACGATTTCAGAATGTCCTGAAATCAGACGAAAAATACGGGTGAGTGATTTATGAAGTGGTCGAGCAGACGGCACATCAATCGGACGTGCCGTGTGCCCGCGGTGACCGACAACGCAGTTCTGGTGTCATAAACGGCCAAAACGGGCGTCAAACGGTCAAATTCATAGCGGACGACCTCGGATTGACCTGAAAACACCGTGCAACATTCTAATTATTATTCGTGATGTGTACGTGCAGACGGCACGCCAATCGGACGTGCAGTTTGCAAGGTACGACTCAATATTCGTGTTTAAAGTGATGCGCGCGCTTCGTAAACGCGCGTGAGGGGGGTCCAAACGGGCCGAACGAAGTCAGAATGGCCTAAAATCAGACGAAAAATACGGGTGAGTGATTTCTGAAGTGGTCGAGCAGACGACACGTCAATCGGACGTGCCGTGTGCCCGCGGTGACCGACAACGCAGTTCTGGTGTCATAAACGGCCAAAACGGGCGTCCAACGGTCAAATTCAAAGAGGATGACCTCAGATTGAGTTGAAACCATCGTGAAACATTCTAATTATTATTTGTGATGTGTACGCGCAGACGGCACGCCAATCGGACGTGCGGTTTGCGCGGTACAGCTCAATATTCATATTTTAAGTGATGCACTCGCTTCGTAAACGCGCGTGAGGGGGGTCCAAACGGGCCGAATGAAGTCTGAATGACCTGAAATCAGATGAAAAATACGGGTGAGTGATTTCTGAAGTGGTCGAACAGACGGCACGTCAATTGGACGTGCCATGTGCCCGCGGTGACCGACAACGCAGTTCTGGTGTCATAAACGGCCAAAACGGGCGTCCAACGGTCAAATTCATAGCGGATGACCTCAGATTGAGCTGAAACCACCATGAAACATTCTAATTATTATTCGTGATGTGTACGCGCAGATGGCACGTCAATCGGACGTGCGGTTTGCGCGGTACGGCTCAATATTCGTATTTTAAGTGATGCACGCGCTTCGTAAACACGCGTGAGGGGGGTCCAAATGGGCCGAACGAAGTCGGAATGACCTGAAATCAGACGACAAATACGGGTGAGTGATTTATGAAGTGGTCGAGCAGACGGCACGTCAATTGGACATGCCATGTGCCCGCGGTGACCGACAACGCAGTTCTGGTGTCATAAACGGCCAAAACGGGCGTCAAACAGTCAAATTCATAGCGGACAACCTAGGATTGAGCTGAAACCACCGTGAAACATTCTAATTATTATTCGTGACGTGTACGCATAGACGACACATCAATCGGACGTGCGGTTTGCGCGGTATGGCTCAATATTCGTGTTTTAAGTGATGCGCGCGCTTCGTAAACGCGCGTGAGGGTGGTCCAAATGGGCCGAACGATTTCGGAATGGCCTGAAATCAGGCGACAAATACGGGTGAGTGATTTATGAATTGGTCGAGCAAACGACACGTAAATCGGACGTGCCGTGTGCCCGCGGTGACCGATAACTCAGTTCTGGTGTCATAAACGGCCAAAACGGGCGTCAAACGGTCAAATTCAGAGCGAACGACCTCGGATTGACCTGAAACCATCGTGCAACATTCTAATTATTATTCGTGATGTGTACGCACAGACGGCACGTCAATCAGACGTGCGGTTTGCGCGGTACAGTTCAATATTCGTGTTTTAAGAGATGCGCGCGCTTCGTAAACGCGCGTGAGGGGGGTCCAAACGGGCCGAACGAAGTCGGAATGGCCTGAAATCAGACGACAAATACAGGACAGTGATTTCTGAAGTGGTCGAGTAGACGGCACGTTAATCGGACGTGCCGTGTGCCCGCGGTGACCGACAACGCAGTTCTGGTGTCATAAACTGCCAAAACGGGCGTCCAACGGTCAAATTCATAGAGGACGACCTCAGATTGAGCTGAAACCACCGTGCAACATTCTAATTATTATTCGTGATGTGTATGCGCAGACGGCACGTCAATCGGACGTGCGGTTTGCGCGGTACGACTCAATATTCGTGTTTTAAGTGATGCGCGTGCTTCGTAAACGCGCGTGAGGGTGGTCCAAACGGGCCGAACGATTTCAGAATGGCCTGAAATCAGACGAAAAATACGGGTGAGTGATTTATGAAGTGGTCGAGCAGACGGCACATCAATCGGACGTGCCGTGTGCCCGCGGTGACCGACAACGCAGTTCTAGTGTCATAAACGGCCAAAACGGGCGTCAAACGGTCAAATTCATAGCGGACGACCTCGGATTGACCTGAAACCATCATGAAACATTATAATTATTATTCGTGATGTGTACGCGTAGACGGCACGTCAATAGGATGTGCGGTTTGCGCGGTACGGCTCAATATTCGTGTTTTAAGTGATGCGCGCGCTTCGTAAACGCGCATGAGGGGGGTCCAAACGGGCCGAACGAAGTCAGAATGACCTGAAATCAGACGACAAATACGGGACAGTGATTTCTAAAGTGGTCGAGCAGACGGCACGTCAATCGGACGTGCCGTGTGCCCGCGGTGACCGACAACGCAGTTCTAGTGTCATAAATGGCCAAAACGGGCGTCCAACGGTCAAATTCATAGCGAACGACCTCATATTGAGCTGAAACTACCGTGAAACATTCTAATTATTATTCTTGACGTGTACGCGCAGACGGCACGTCAATCGGACGTGCGGTTTGCGCGGTACGACTCAATATTCGTGTTTTAAGTGATGTGTGCGCTTCGTAAACGCGCATGAGGGTGGTCCAAACGGGCCAAACGATTTCGGAATGGCCTGAAATCAGACGAAAAATACGGGTGTGTGATTTATGAAGTGGTCGAGCAGACGGCACGTCAATCGGACGTGCCGTGTTCCCGCGGTGACCGACAACGCAGTTCTGGTGTCATAAACGGCCAAAACGGGCGTCAAACAGTCAAATTCATAGCGGACAACCTCAGATTGACCTGAAACCATCGTGCAACATTCTAATTATTATTCGTGACGTGTACGCGCAGACGGCACGTCAATCGGACGTGCGGTTTGCGCGGTATAGCTCAATATTCGTGTTTTAAGTGATGCGCGCGCTTCGTAAACACGCGTGAGGGGGGTCCAAACGGGCCGAACGAAGTCGGAATGGCCTGAAATCAAACGACAAATACGGGACAGTGATTTCTGAAGTGGTCAAGCAGACAACACGTCAATCGGACGTGCCGTGTGCCCGCGGTGACCGACAATGCAGTTCTGGTGTCATAAACGGCCAAAACGGGCGTCCAACGATCAAATTCATAGTGGACGACCTCAGATTGAGCTAAAACCACCGGCAACATTCTAATTATTATTTGTGATGTGTACGCGCAGACGGCACGTCAATCGGACGTGCGGTTTGCGCGGTACGGCTCAATATTCGTGTTTTAAGTGATGCGCGCGCTTCCTAAACCCGCGTGAGGGTGGTCCAAACGGGCTGAACAATTTCGGAATGTCCTGAAATCAGACGAAAAATACTAGTGAGTGATTTATGAAGTGGTCGAGTAGACGGCACGTCAATCGGACGTGCCGTGTGCCCGCGGTGACCGACAACGCAGTTCTGGTGTCATAAACGGCCAAAACGGGCGTCAAACGTTCAAATTCATAGCGGACAACCTCGGAATGACCTGAAACCATCATGCAACATTTTAATTATTATTCGTGGCGTGTACGTGCAGACGGCACGTCAATCAGACATGCGGTTTGCGCGGTACGACTCAATATTCGTGTTTTAAGTGATGCGCGCGCTTCGTAAACGCGCGTGAGGGGGTCCAAACGGGCCGAACGAAGTCGGAATGGCCTGAAATCAGACGATAAATACGGGACAGTGATTTCTGAAGTGTTCAAGTAGAAGGCACCTCAATCGGACATGCCGTGTGCCCGCGGTGACCGACAACGCAGTTCTGGTGTCATAAACGGCCAAAATACTGTCCATTTTAAACAAAATAGAGACACTTTGAGTGGTGTCGGCCACACCGCGCCTCAGATTGAGGTGGCGTTGACTCGTACACGTCACATATGACCCATGGATCATTCTCCTAAAGTTTCAATAGAAACTGAATGCGTTTGGTCGGTTTTCCGTATGTCATTTTTTGTTTTCACTAAAAATGAAGTCCATTTTAAACAAAATAGAGAAACTTTGAGTGGTGTCGGCCACACCGCGCCTCGGATTGAGGTGGCGTTAACTCGTACACATCACATATGACCCATGGATCGTTCTCCTAAAGTTTCAATAGAAACCGAATGCGTTTGGTCGGTTTTCCGTATGTCATTTTTTGTTTTCACTAAAAATGAAGTCCATTTTAAATAAAATAGAGACACTTTGAGTGGTGTCGGACACACCGCGCCTCGGATTGAGGTGGCATTGACTCGTACACGTCACATATGACCCATGGATTGTTCTCCTAAAGTTTCAACAGAAACCCAATGCGTTTGGTCGGTTTTCCGTATGTACTTAAAATACTGTCCATTTTAAACAAAAGAAAGTCACTTAGAGTGGTCCCGACCACACCGCATCTCGGATTTAGGCGGGGTTGACTCGTACACTTCTCAAATGACCCATGGATCATTGTCTTAAAGTATCAACACAATCCAAATGCATTTGGCTGGTTTTCCGTATGCCAGTTGATGTTTTTCACTTAAAATGATGTCCTTTTGAAACAAAAGACATACACTTTGAGTTGTTCCGACCGCACCATGCCTCGGATTGAGGCGGGGTTGATTCGTACATGTAACATATGACCCATGGATCGTTTTCCTAAAGCATCAATACATTTCAAATGCGTTTTGTCAGTTTTTCATATGTCACTTTTTGTTTTCACTTAAAATCTTATGGCAATTCATATAGAATATTTTTATATCATATTTAGTATGGATTAGATTTTAGTTGATCGTGCTATGAAACATTTCAGAGCTAATGAAATTAAGGAAGGTGGAGGGGTTGTCCGGGGGGCTGTCTGGGGGGGCTGTCCGGTGGGTGTCTGGGGGGCTGTCCGGGGACCAAGGAGGAGGGTGGGGGGGCTGTGCGGGGTCTGTCCGGGGGGTGTTTGGGGGTTGTTCAGGGGGTTGTCCGGGGTTGTTCAGGGGGCTGTCCGGGGGTTGTTCAGGGGGTTGTTCAGGGGTTGTTCAGGGGTTGTTCAGGGGTTGTTCAGGGGTTGTTCAGGGGGGTTGTCCGGGGTTGTTCAGGGGGATGTCCGGGGGGTGTTTGGGGGGTTGTCCGGGGTCCAAGGGGGAGGGTGGGGGGTTGTCTGGGGGGCTGTCCGGGGGGCTGTCCGGGGGACTGTCCGGGGGGCTATCCGGGGTCCAGGGTGGAGGGTTGGGGGCTGTACGGGGGGCTGTCCAGGGGGCTATCCGCGGGGGCTGTCCGGGGGGGGGGGGGGGGGGCTGTCCGGTGGGTGTCCGGGGGGCTGTCCGGGGACCAAGGAGGAGGGTGGGGGGGGGGGGGGTGCGGGGTCTGTCCGGGGGGTGTTTGGGGGTTGTTCAGGGGGTTGTTCGGGGTTGTTCAGGGGGCTGTCCGGGGGTTGTTTAGGGGGTTGTTCAGGGGTTGTTCAGGGGTTGTTCAGGGGGTTGTCCGGGGTTGTTCAGGGGGCTGTCCGGGGGGTGTTTGGGGGGTTGTCCGGGGTCCAAGGGGGAGGGTGGGGGGGTTGTCCGAGGGGCTGTCCGGGGGGCTGTCCGGGGTCCAGGGTGGAGGGTTGGGGGCTGTACGGGGGGCTGTCCGGGGGGCTGTCCGCGGGGCTGTCCAGGGGGTGTTTGGGGGGTGTTCGGGGTCCAAGGGGGAGGGGGGGTTGTCCAGGGTCCAAGAATGAGGGGGGTTGTCCAGGGAGTTCACAAACACACAACCACTAAAAGACAACAACATCCATAAAAACAGACAATATATAAAAATAACTCAACTCCAATACTATACTACGAGTCTAGATAAAACCAACAACTAGAATAGATTAAACATCAAATCTCAGTAATATAAGTCAAAAATGTAACAGATCAATATGTCCCACATCAGCATCACCATCATCATCATCATCATCATCATCGCCCTCGTCATCGTCCTCCTCATCGTCCTCACCCTCCACAGCGCCTTCCTCCTCGCCTTCGCCCTCCTCCTTGCCCTCCTCATCTCCCTCCTCTTCCGCATCAGACTCCTCGCCATCATCATCTTCAAGCTGGACATCGGCCTGACCACCACTGGAACTGCCACCTGGTGCACCATATATAGAATGTATCGACGACATGTATTCATCAATCACTGGGCTGGCCTCTGCTGGAAGTGTTGGACGTAGAACTTCAATAAATTTCATAAATGCACTGTTTGCCCTAGCAGACTATTCTGCCATCTCTGTGGCCCTTTTCTCAGCCTGTTCTGCCTGTGCCCTAACTTGCTGCAGCTCGGTGGCACTACAACTCGTACCTGAGGCAGGCCAATACCTTGTCGGGGCTATCCTAGGTCGGCAGCATACTCTGCCAGAATGATCCTCTCCCAACACCTGATGTAAGTGATCAGATGGCCCAAAACTGTCTGCTTCTTGGGCATCGAGGGCCTCTAAAGCATCCTGTTACAAATATAAATATATTATTAAGTTACGAAATAGATATTAAAATATAAAATCAACAGATTAAAACTTACAATCTGCTACTGAGTCGCTTCGTTGACAGCACTTCCATCCTTTTTTCGTCTACTCGAGCAAAACAGTTTTGCTTGAGGCACACGTCCTTCAATATTTTGTACTTGCCTCTACAATGACATTGAAAACAAAAGTTATATAAAAACATTAGAAAATAATTAAATAATTGAGGAAACAAAAGAAAATGTAAGTCGTAAAGAAAACTTATAAAAAATTGTCATACCTGCTGCCTCTCATGATCCGGCATCGTCGTGCGTCCTAGTGTATGGAGGTATTTTTTTGCATCAATGTTTTTTTTATTTTTTCCAAATGATTCCTAAATAAAATTCGATAATGCAAAGGATAATATTAATGCAAAACTTGAAAGTTATTATTTAAATACCTCAAATGTAATTCATACCTTAAACTGGGTACTCGTCCAATGAGTAATCATCTGACGATACTGCTCTATAGGACAATCATCCACGACTGGTACCGCCTCTAACTCAGTGCCAACTCTAGCACGCTAGCCAATATACAGCTCATGCTTGTAGGCTCTCCAAAGCTCGCCTAAATCCTTTAGACGTTCCAGTCGTGCACCCTCACCATCAGGAAAATTAAATCGAAGCTGAAATCAAAATATTAATTCATATAAATACAAAAATAATTCATGGCATTAAATACAACAGATTTTTTTACCCATATCTCTGCCCAAGCTCTATCTTTGACCTCATGTGGCAAATGTCTCCACGACAGCGGGCTGATGGGAATGATGTCAGAGTATTTGGCAAGCGTCGCCATAAAACTCCGACATTGCTGCCCTGTTTTCTCAACCATATGATTGTCTTCATTATATTCCACCATAACCTGTGTGCGACGGTTCCACACCGAACGCATGCGTGTACAGCCCCGCCCCCGCCTCCTGTCAGTAGATGTATCTGTCATGAAAGAAAAACAAATATTTTATCAAAACATGTTATAATGAAAATAAATATTGCTATAAAAATTTGTTAGGGTTTTATAAATATACCTGCGCTAGTCTGATCAATGAGTGGCGCCGAATCCACAAAACCTGATGGAACACCCTCTGGTGGAACAGGAGTCGAAGACGATGGAATATAAAAGCTCGAAGAGACAGAAGTAGAAGGAAAAGAAGATGGAACAACTGTATGACCTGATGCTGACTGGGGAGTGGGAATCATCATGGGATGTGAAAATGATGGGGCAGAAGATGCAGAAGGTAGCGAAAACATGGGAGGTCTAAATATCCCGTGTGTCCCTAACGACACACCGGGATCAGAATGTGGGAAGGCTGAAATGTCAGTGGGAGGGGCAGGGTCTAGTCAGGCACGCGCAGCTCTACGTCCACCTCTGGTACGAACCCTCCTCGTACCACCGGCCTGAGTACTAGGACCAGTACTAGGCTCCTCGTCGAATAACTGTCGACATAATGGTGGATCCTACAAAAAAGTTTACAAAAAAAATTAATCACATGACATTATATATTCTGTAAATATATATATATATATATATTTGAAATAAAGTACTCACTGTAGGCACTAATGGTGGAATGCCCATCTCCTCCATCCGACGATTGTTCTCCGCCATTTTTTTTCTTCATCTCTCTTCAATTGGCTACATTTCCTGCATTGGAAAACAAATATGTAATTAATTAGAAAAAGAAAATTAATGTGTAAACCAAAAAACTAAATATATGAGGGAATGAGGGGATTCATTGGTAATTTAGCTATCAATTGTTTTAGAAGAGCTTGAATGAATTTAATAAAACATACAAGTTGTAATGTTCACCAAGTTAGAAATATTGTTTGATTTGGTTTGAATACAGTTCATTTCCAAATTAGAAAATGAAATTCAAATAAAACAGCAACCAATAAACATTGAAAATTCACATAACGGTCAAGTCAGCTAAAACATATTTGTGATCAATACTAAATAAATATGAATATTACCAACCTTAACAACCCAACTCGAGGTAAACCAAAAGAATTGAGAACATGGATGAATGATTCTATATATTTCCAACCACAACTTCAGGTTCACAATCAACTCTGACAATTGAGCTATTGGAGTCATCAAAAGAAATAAATGGATTGGTTCCAATGACAATAGGGACAGTGTCAATTCCATCATCAGCATCATCAAAAATATGTCTTGGAATTACTTCAACTATGACACCAAATTCAGGTTGAAGTTGATCTTTGACATAAAAAACTTGTTTAGCCATTGATGCCAACACATATGGTTCTTCGGTTGCAAGAGTGCGGGTCATATTAATTACTCGAAATCCACAATCATCAATAAATGTGCCATGTCTCATCATTGAATCAAACCAATGTCATTTCATCATTGTGACTCATCCATGAGAGTAATAATCCAATATTATTATTTTCTCAACGACTCCATAATAACCCACATTTTCAAGTCGCGGTCTACTATCTGATGCACTGGCATAACAATCTGTTGTGGCAGTAACCATAATACCATCATGTTGTGTTCTCATGTTTTTGGCTCGTTCAGTGACAATAAATCTGTACCCATTGATAACAATTGATTTACAGTCACGAACCACGGTATTAGGACCAAAATCCAAAGCTCTTATTTCCTCAGAGACAGAGTCAGCAGACAAACTCAATACCTGCAATATAAATGATAGTTAAAATTAAGTAAATATTGAAATAATTAATTTAAACAGTAATATTTTTACCTTTAATTTTAACCAAGCAGAAAACTCTTTTCTATGCAAAGTCTCTCTCCTTCTCAAAGATAAAGAACGATGCTTCCTATTTATCATTGTTTTATGTTCCCTGTAGATAAAAAAATATGAATAGTTTAACAGATATATATGTAAGATATACATATTCAATTTTGTTACCTGATATAGTCATCGAACAAATCATAGTTGAACAAAACTGTGCAATGTGCCATCTCCCACTCTTCATGGCTTAATGTCTTCAATGTATATGATCCAAGAATTCCTCCTGTTTGAGGAAGTGATGGAAAACTGGGTTCAATTTGCTCATATTGTTCTTCTTCATTTCTCATTGGTCTGTTCATTCTTGTAGTAAGATCAGACAAATACATTGAACAGAAATCCATACATTCTTGAGCTAAGTAACCGTTCACGATAGAACCTTCGGGATGATTCTTGTTTCGAACATAAGACTTTAATGTGAACATATTTCTTTCAGTTGGATACATCCAACGAAAAGAAACAGGTCCTCCGAGAAGTATTTCAGTTGGAATATGGACAGTCAGATGCAGCATGCATGTGAAAAATGATGGGGGAAATATTTTCTCCAACTCACACAAAATTAATGGGGCATCTGTCAAAATTTTTTGCAAGAAAGACTTGGACAACTTCTTAGCACAAAGATCTCTAAACAAATGGCACAACCTAATAACACCCACCCTTACATTATTGGACAAAAGATGACGGATTGCTATTGGAAGCAACTCATGCAGTAGAACGTGATAATCATGAGTCTTCAAAGATTTTAGCTTCAACTCTCTTCTGTTGACCCGTTTAGATATGTTGCTTGAATAGCCATCAGGAACTCTAATAGTCTCTAATACTTCCAAAAATTGTTTTTTTTTCAGTAGGTGTCATCACATAAGAAGCACATGGAATTTTCCATTTATTTTCACTGATACGCACAGGATGCAATTCTGGTCTGATGCCCCAATCCACCAATTCACGTCGAGATCGTAAATCATCCTTTGTCTTCCCCTTGACATTTAGAAGAACTGAAAGAAACATTTCACATATATTCTTTTCAATATGCATTACGTCTAAGCAATGACGTAGAAAATTGGTTGACCAATAAGGCAAATCAAAAAAGATACTCCTCTTCCTCCAATTATAACAGGTTTCTATGGAAACATTCTTTCTCTTTCCAGATTTTATTTGACCCTTCCCGAACGAAAAACTAAAATCTTTCAATTCATTAAGCACATCAGTTCCAGACATACGCTGAGGTGGATCATCGGTCTCTATAGTATTATCAAATCTTCGACGATTCATTCTATATGGATGATCCTTTGGCAAAAATCGTCAATGTCCCATAAAAATGAAACTACAACGATGTTTCAGTCTTCTGGATCGTGTATTCTTCATACAAACTGGAAATGACAGTTTTCCCTTCGTGCTCCATCTAGACATCATTGCATAAGCCGGAAAATCATTGATCGTCCACATAAGCGCAGCACGCATCTGAAATATGTCTTTCGAACATGCATCGTATGTGCACACACCCACATCCCAAAGAAGTTTCAACTCTTTTATTAAAGGTTGCATGTATACATCAATATCAATGCCGGGATCAGAAGGACCAGATATGAGTATACTCATGAAAGTGAAATATTTTTTCATACACAACCATGGGGGAAGATTATAAATGTGTATAAAAACTGGCCATGTGCTGTGCGAAGTAAGCATCTGCCCAAACGGATTAAAACCGTCGCATGAAAGACCCAGCCTCACATTACGCACGTCAGCTGCAAAATCAGGATGTCGAGCATCAAATCTCTGCCATGCAAATCCATCTGCAGGATGAACCAACTCATCATTAGTCTTCTTTCTCTCGGTATCATGCCATCTCATTTTTATTGATATGTCATCAGACATAAAAAGATTCTGGAGTCTGGGGATCAATGGAAAGTGCCACATTACTTTCTGTGGAACGCGGGATGGTGTTCCATCAGATTTTGACTTCCATCAGGATGTGCCACATTTTATACATTCATTTCGTTCAGCGGTTTCTTCCCAGAATAAACTGCAATCTTTTGGGCAAGCATGAATTTTGTTTCTGGAAAATCCAAGTTCTTCAACTAACTTCCATGCCATATAGTGGTTTGAGGGAATATCTGCATCATCTGGAAGTAAATCCTTCAAGAGGGTAAGAATGTAATTGATTACTGTATTAGAAATCCCATACATAGTTTTTCCATGAAACAATCGGATTAAAAATTCCAGCTTTTTCATTTTATCGCATTGTCGATATACTGGAGTCGTGGCAGCATCATTCAATTTTTTCACCCTATCAATATCACCATTTTCACTAGATGCAGCAGTTTTCCTCATATCGACGTCTTCTTGAGTCAAAATCCTTTCTTTTTCATGATGACGAATAAACGGAAACCGATCATCTAACAAATTCTCCATTCCAGTCCTTTCATTTCGATCATCACCAATTTGAGATTTCATTTTCTCCCCATTGTGATACCACACAAAGTAGTTTGCTTGAAAACCATTTTTGGTTATGTGGTAGCTGACTTCTTCACGACTCAACCAAGGTCTACCAACACAATTAGAACATGGGAAGTGTATGCGACCACTATCTGAAGCATTGTGAAATGCAAAATCTATAAAGCTCTCCAAATTGTTTTGAAAATCGCTTGAGATACGATCGGTTTCATACATCCAACTTCTGTCCATTCTGTAAAAAAATTCATATAAGTCATTTTGTCATAAACAATTCAATAGGATTGAACTTTAATAGAAAATACATTTAAGTAAATGATAAAGGAAGAAAATAATCATGGTATCAACTAGACATGTGAAAAAAACATACTAATGTGTTATTGAAAAAATGTAAAACCAACAAGAACTTAATGTGTTATCACATCAGAGCATGCCTCATCCCATAACCATATTAGTAGGGTACCCTCGTGGACAGCCCCGCCCACCCCCGTGGACAACCCACCCACCCCCGTGGACACCCCCTACCCCCTAGACAGCCCAACCACCCCCGTGGACAGCCCACCCACCCCCCTCGACACCCCTTCTCCCTATGGACAGCCCCCCACCCCCTTGGATAGCACGCCCACAACCCTGGACACCCCTACCCCCTGTGGCTAGCCCACCCACCCCCCCTGGACAGCCCGCCCACCCCTCCTTGACAGCCCGACCACCCCCGTGGACAGCCCGTCCACCCTTGTGGACAACCCGCCCACCCCCGTACCCCCCTGGACACCCCGTACCCCCCCCCCCCCCCCCCGGGATAGCCCCGCCCACCCTCCCAAACAGCCCAAACCCCCCCTCCCCTGCAACCCCACCACCACCACCTAGACATACCAACCCCCTGGATACCCCACACACCCCTCCCCCACCAGGACACCCCACCCAGACCCCTAGGACAGCCCACACCCCCTGGAAAGCCCCGCCCACCCCCGTGGAAAGCCTTTCCCACCCCCGTGGACAGCTCCGCCCACCCCCGTGGACAACCCACCCACCCCCGTGGATGCCCCCTACCCCCTAGACAGCCCAACCACCCCCGTGGACAGCCCACCCACCCCCCTCGACACCCCTTCTCCCTATGGACAGCCCCCACCCCCTTGGATAGCCCGCCCACCCCCCTGGACACCCCTACCTCCCGTGGCCAGCCCACCCACCCCCCCTGGACAGCCCGCCCACCCCTCCTTGACAGCCCGACCACCCCCGTGGACAGCCCGTCCACCCTTGTGGACAGCCCGCCCACCCCCGTACCCCCCTGGACACCCCGTACCCCCTGGATAGCCCCGCCCACCCTCCCAAATAGCCCACACCCCCCTTCCCTGCAACCCCACCACCACCACCTAGACATACCACCCCACCTGGACACCCCACACACCCCTCCCCCACCAGGACACCCCACCCAGAACCCCAGGACAACCCACACCCCCAGGACAGCCCCGCCCACCCCCGTGGACACCCCCTACCCCCTAGACAGCCCAACCACCCCCGTGGACAGCCCACCCACCCCCCTCGACACCCCTTCTCCCTATGGACAGCCCCCACCCCCTTGGATAGCCCGCCCACCCCCCTGGACACCCCTACCCCTCGTGGCCAGCCCACCCACCCCCCCTGGACAACCCGCCCACCCCTCCTTGACAGCCCGACCACCCCCGTGGACAGCCCGTTCACCCTTGTGGACAGCCCGCCCACCCCCGTACCCCCCTGGACACCCCGTACCCCCCCTGGATAGCCCCACCCACCTTCCCAAATAGCCCACAACCCCCTCCCCTACAACCCCACCACCACCACCTAGACATACCACCCCCCTGGAATGTGTAGAAATAACATAAAAATACATGATATATAGATAGCACAAAATACTCAACCTATGGGTTCACATTAACTACATAATCACACACTTCACTACTACCATAAAACACATAAACCACACCACCACCACACAAGACACATAGCATTTCTCACATTCATTTATAAGCCACTTCATTCACACTTACATTGTCCATTCATTTAATGTTAAATTAATTAAATCCATTTACCACACATCCATTTCTATTCCATCTCATTTATTTAATATCTTGTTTTTTTGTTTTAACAGCATAATTTATTCCATAGATAACCAGGAAACTAATAAAACCACCACACAACAACTCACCATCTCACAATAACCATCGACACCATGTTACATCGACCAACCATCTCACCAAAACAACCACATATCACAATAAAAATATTGCACATCACAAACCACTGCACAACCAAAACCACCTCACCACATTATACACCACAACTTCATCACACAACACCTCCACACGACACAACACCACCACACATCATCATTATCATACAACTTCACATGACACATCCATGCCCACTAACCATCACATTACAACCCCACATATCACAAAGCCCAACTGGTCACCTCAATCCCCATAAAACAGCCTACAACATACAATGAAACACAACAAAAAACCTCTCATAGAGGCAACATACCCCAACTTCCACAATTTATTTATTCAAGGTCTTTTATTACATTACCCCTTTATTTAGCATGGACATTATAACACAACTGATATTCCAGGGGAAACTAATTAATTAACAAAATATTTATTCATTTCCCTATTTTACACGGTGAAATCAAATCAAAATCCAAACTTAAAACTAAAATATTAGATCAATAACAATAAAAACAAGGTACCATATGTGTATAAAGAAAAAATTACTTGATTTGAGATGATTCAAATGGGTTTTCACCTATTCGGATGGGGGATTTGGAGAGCAGCAGAGAGCTGGAGGTGGATTGATAACTTAAAACTAAAATACTAAAGCAATAAAAATAAAAATAAGGAAGTATATGTGTATAAATGAAAAGATACCTGATTTCAGATGGTTTTCACCTCTTCGGATAGGGGATTTCGCGAGAGGAGAGTGGTGGAGCGGATGAAATTAGGTTCTGTGCGAATGGGGGAGAGCAGCCTCGCGGCTAGATTTGGGGGAAATAATTCCCAATGGTTTTAAAGAACCGTTGGGAAAGAGATGCTAAGGACCCCTTTGCCAACGGTTTGAGGAAACCGTTGGCAAAGGGGTGACCCTTTCCCAACGGTTCTTTTGAACCGTTGGAAAAAGGTGATTAACACACCCCTTTACCAACGGTTTCTTCAAACCATTGGCAAAGGGGTGGCTTTTCCCAACGGTTCATTGAAACCGTTGGGAAAGGCTTTCTTAATCCTTCAAGCCCAACGGTTTTAGCAAACCGTTGGTAAACACCTGTTGGGAAAAACAACATTTCCAGTAGTGTATTTATTTAAAGTATTCCATCATTTGAAATGTAAATCCTAATTTGTTTAAATATGATTTTGAAATTCTAAACCTATTTATTTAAAATTAAAATATATTTATTTGGTTAATTAAATGTTGTAATCTATTATGGAATCCTTGGTGAGACCCTACTTGGATTTTCTCTCACACCCTAACTATTCCTTTGGGTGTTTGTATATTTTCAATTTCTAGGTTTGAGTAGGGGTAAAGCACCACTTGAAGGTGGTTCTAGCTATTGATCTGTGGAAATGGAGTGTTACATCCATTGAGACTTGGGATGTTTACCTTCTTATTTTTTGTTACTTTGCTGTAGTATTTTGTGTTGTTTATATATGTTTTACTTTTGGTACACTTCTCTATGTGGAGGTTTTCTTATATGAATACTGTCTTTTTTATCTTTCTTCCATAATGTTTGTGGTGAATTAATTCCCAATTTCATTTTTTATGATGCTAGGTTCTAGTCACCAACCCATGGGGATTAAGAACTTCCTTAGGGCTACATCAGTGCTATCTTAGTTATCGGGTTACCACGGTACCCAGCCCGCTTCGTGACAAAAATTCCCTCAGGAAAACAATTTAATGAAAGTTCAATTTTATTTCTGAATTTAATTTAAATATGTGAGTTTAATACGCATCGATTGATCATGATCCATAGAACGACCAATGTATATCTGATTTCTATTTATTTTATTTATTTAATTATTGTAGTGCATTATTTTTAATAATTAGTTTAATATATGGAGATCTACGAGTTGTTTGTGTCATTATATGTATAAGGGCCTTCATGTCCAATTTCTCAGTTGTATTTTGTATTCCTGAGACCCACTCTCCTGCATGAGAGTATTTTTGTATAGTGAATAAGGTAAGCAGTTATGTTCTTCACACCAAGTTATGGAGACGCAACATATAGAAGTCTGACACATTGGATGATCATGTGCTGCAACTCGAGTCACAAGTGTCATGACTCAAGGAGTTACCCCTAGCATCTAGGTTTATCCATTATTCACTCAATGGATCAACCATTTTTATTGACTCATGATCACATCATCATTTTAATTATGCATGGTTTATTGTTTTAGGTTTGTCTATTTTTATGCGCAATCACATAGAATAATACACAAACATTTATAGATAAAATGAATATGTGACGTGATGAATATTTTCTATTTATTGCATGGTTAGTTGTGAGTGAGATCACATAATACGTGTTTATAAGATAGAAAATAATTTCATTTCATCATGTAATAATATAAAAACCCTCAAATAAATATTAAGTCTCAAAAGCCTTCCGTCGTTTGAATTTGAACACAACATGGTGTTCGGGGTGCTCGGTCAGCCATACCTAAGGGAACCACTTACTACTAGGGAGTTTTTTATGAGAATTATGGGTTAAATTTACTGAATTTTGTAGTAAGGATTATCCATATCTAACTTACTATCACTTTAGAGGAAAAGTATTAAGGGGATCAAGGTTATGATTCCAAGATACCGAGACTTCACTCAATAGATCAAGGAACTGAAAATTAATGTGGTTGGCCAGCCAAATGCTTACCTTGAAATACGAGAGTTGTGGCATAGCCAAAGCTTGTAGACTATGAGGGGAGGCTCAAGGATCATTTACACTAGAATAATCAAGAGGTATAGTATTAATATTCTAGTATATAGGGTTCCTAGAATTTAATAAAATAGTAGAAGACATTTAATGATTTAATTAATTAATCAATAATGTCTAAATTGGTAATCAAGATAAAAAGTACAAATTTTCTAGATTTAATTTTTGTAGAGAATGGAAAGTAATACCAAAAATACACTGTGATAAATACGAGGCAAAGTAAATGTCTAAACTAGAACAAATTTCTAAGTATATTATATATTATTACGCACAATACTGCGATACAGGAAATTCAAGGTGCTGGTGTCCCTATACCTGTTAAGCCACCTCAGAAAGAAAGGGTGTAAAATTGCTTATAAGAGACTCAGGTATAAAGAATTTTATAGTTATTCCATTATTATATCATCAATGTTTAATGTTATTTGTGGTCACTACATCAGAACATGGATGATATAAAATTTATTCTAATCTCTGAGAAGTTTTCAAGGAGAAAGAGAAGCACATATAAGATTACAAAACGAGCAGTAAGGAGAAAATTCTTTGTTACCTTTTAGGTAAGGTTCACCAAGAAATAATAATAGAAAGGAAATATTCATCTTTAGTTCTTATGATGAAAAAATTGAATGAAAAGGCAAAAAGACCAATGAAAATAATGAATCCAAAGGAACCTTCACATCATACTTTAAAGAAAGTGGTATTAAACAGGTGGTTATTTGCTTTTCATATCATGAAATAATTTTATGGAAGTTAAATGCAATTAACTGAATTGAATAAGCAAGTACCATTATTTCTTCAGTGAATATTCCTCATGTAAGTAATGTTTCAGTTTTACTTCTTGGGTGTTGCATACAATATTATTATCACATATGTGTATTAAAATATAGCAACAAAGTAAGTTTAGAAACCTTACTATAAGTAAGGTGTATTCACCAAGCAGCTGAGAAAGTGTGGATCCTAATTTAGCAGTGAGAAGTACATGAATTAACATCTCCAAGTTAATGATTCAAGTCAAAATATTATTGAGTATAACTAAAATATTTATCTCATATGTCCTTTGGACACAAGGAGATATTATTCCAAGTTCATTAATGAATGTTGTTTGTGGTGTTTCATACTCAACCAATAGTTCAATGATACACGAATCATAGGCAATACTTGATGAATATAAATTTTAAGACTCATATACCCAGTTGTGGAAAGATAAATCTTTGTTAAGAAAAACTAAAAGTAGACATCTATGATATACCCAATATGTTATTTAGACTCATTAGACCTAAACAACTTAGGTATTATCAATGTATATACTTAGTTTTGGACAAATGAACCTTTATAGATAAAGGTACACCACAAACCTTTCATAATTAGTTCAAAAAAAAGAGAGTGAACTATTCCAAGGGTAATATCATGGTAAATATACTTAATTTGATTCCATTAAGTGATTAAGGAATATGAAAGTAAAGTATGGTATATCCATGGTTAGAAGATATGAGTTTCTTCAGGCTAGAATGCTGAAGAATATTTTGACCAAGAATTCATCGATCAATATAATGTAGAATGAAGTAATTCCTAAATACACATCACTTTATCCACATCAGGACAATGATGTTTATAAGTAGGATCGATGATAAGTCTTACATGTTAACATTGATCAATAAAATGTAGCATGGATAAATTCCTAAAAACATATTTTATATATCACAGTCATGATGTCAGTAGTATCAATTTTTCAACTTAAAAAACTTCCATTATATTTCAATACATACTTTACAGATAACGGTGATATCTAAAAACCATAATCCATCTATAGTTACAATTGGATATCATAACAGTTGTATTATGATGGAAATCTATTTTCATAAGAGAATGTGTTAAGATGCAAAGAGTTTGTTATGATATAAAAAAACCTGAATCAATAAAAAAATAAAGTGCATATAAAGTAAGTATCCTAAAATTTTATTAATATATTATAGAAATCCATATGATAGAAAAGAGATAGTCAAAGTTAAAGACTAAGTTTCTATATAAGGGTGCACATATCTACTTGAGATAGTGAGATAAATATTGACTTGAGTTGATTCAATGCTAGAGATTCACAAATAGTTTTAATAAGGAACAAATTTCACAAGATATTGTGGAAGGGAAATGTTCCTAAGACACATACTATGTAGGAAGGTTGAAACCATAATAATGGTTTTATATTCACCATGACCAGTGATAAATTATTTATTGTGAATAATTATTCCTAAAAGTAAGTAGTATATGGAAATTAGATAATATTTAAAAGATAAATTAAAATTAAATAATGGATTCCATGTATTAAAGTGCAAGGGGATTATTATTTTGAATACTACATTGGGTATTCAAATGAGGTGATACATTGATGCTACAAGAATAGTACCAATAAGGATTTATTGGTTATACCAAGTTGTTATGCCTAAATTCTTTAAAATTTAATTATCATACTTAATTTATATGCTCATTATATTAATAATTTTATGTCAAGACTAAGTTTCATGGAATGTGTCTATACGGCGCAACCAGAAAGGGATTGTGACATTATATAATTCTAATAAGGGGTGAAAGTTACCCAAATATAGTTTAGGATTAAAGTAAGCAACAAAATCAAAGAATATTCATTTAGAATGAATATTTTCCATGTATCTACCATATGTTAGTGGGAGTTCCATTTTGTTCCAAGTAAAATATATTTGGTAACATATGGAAAACAACTATTGGTCTTATAGTTAGATAATACCATGATGAAAGAATATCTCCAGATATTGACTTAAAGTAGCAACCTAAGTTCTAGGGAACATGATCTATTGAGGTAGATCTAACAATTACTTAGACCTAGTCAATCATGCATATATTGACATACTATTAAAAAAAATACAATATGGAACAATTCAAGAGAGAATTGTTACCAGTGTCACATGACATATATCACTCCAGGTTTACATGCCCGGTACATAGAATGATATTAACATGGTGAGTTTAATTATATATGATTCAATGATGAATCAAACATGTATGCCATGGTATGTTCAAGAAATTATATTTCCAACATAAAATTTATGGTAGGAAAATATCAGTTATATCCAAGAGAACTATAAGGGAAGCTATCAGAACAATCCAATTGTACTTGATCAAGTACAAAGGATATGTACCTGGTTGGCGGAGAGAAAGGGATAATATTTTTTGAGGAAAAAAACTATTCTTCCTTACATCAACGTGATATAATATCACAATCAAGATAAGGCGATGAGTGAGACAAGATAATACATTCCAATGGTATCCATATATACAAATACTGAGTATATTGTAGCTTTTGAGGAAGTTAATAAGTAGTTATTAAACGCAATGATTTGTTCCAAATCTTGGAATCACACCTAGTAAGTAAAGTATTATCATAATGTAAATTATGATACAATTACTAGCTAATATGTTAAGTTTTGATAGTGGAAAAAAGGGATATACTTGGGGATACAATCTCTTGAGATGTTTTAATCAAGGATATGAGGTTGAAAATAGAAAAATAGCCACACAATGGAAACATGGAGGACCCAAAAACTAAAGCCTTGACTCAACAAAAACATGATTTTAATCATGTGAGATCTAACAAGTATGGTTATCAAGTTGTATCTAGTGAAAATGTAAGTATTTCAATAATGGATTCCCTAGACCCAACCAAACCATACTTTTGATTACCATATCATGTATATAGTGAGATATTCATGATGTATTATTACCATTATAGTGTAGAAATTTCTGCATCCAAAATTAAATGGTAATGTACATAGATTAATTATCACATCAAAAGGTTATTACCAAGCTATAATGAGAACCTTGAGATACTATGACATCAATCTTAAACATATGTCTTATGGTCTAGATAGATCATTCTAACTGGATAAAGATGATGTATGACTATCAGGTGTTGGGGGATCATCAGGATTGAGACTACTTCTCATAAAGTTCACACTTTGTGATCATTAGTAGTTGATATCATGAGGAAATAACTATTAATAAGAACACCACTTGTTTCAGGTTTCATTGGTTGTTCCTATCTATAGACATGTGTGTTGGTCTCCTAACTTGAGATCATTATCAATGTGTTCCATTTGATCACATAATTTGATGTAAGGAAAAAACCATGATAATGAAATCATGGAAAGGTAGATTTTATTGGCTGTTTCATTGGTGGTATGACATTTATTGATTGATCAAGATAGAAATTTTCACTTACGAGTTGAGGAAGTCATATATATCGATCCTGGTTGATCAAAATGGTAGTACCTTGATAAATATATGGCCATGGTAGTCTAAGGTAAATCCATCAAGTTATATCAACAAATAATAAATAAATAAAGTATGGTGACATGGGTGTGCATCCGTCTTTATGATATATCTAAATAAAAATAGATTATATTATATAGTTCATGTTCGTAGGTTGGTTTTTTTTCTATGACTACTTCTTATCTCTTTAGGAGCCATGATGAGTTGCTATATTCCACTCTTGGTGTGTGAATGGTATTCACTGCTATTGAGATAAGGTACTGGAGGGTCACACTCAATATAATATTCAATAATATTCCCTATAATGATCTATGCCATCCGAATCCATTACTTTTCCAGTTCTGGTTGTTGGAGGTGTTTGGAGGAGGTTCTAGGAGTTTTCAGTGGAAGCTAGAGATATATCAAAACTACTGTAGGAAATACACATCGTGTAAGTGCAGTATATGACATGTAATGGTGTTTCATGGATTGTGTTATTCTAGTTCAAGACATGTATATATTTGGTTTTAAATAATGAAAATAAAGACATTTTTTTTCCTGCAAAACCGAACCCTGAGGATTACACAATGTGAAAGGGGATTACACATCATGTAAATCACAGATGCAGTGTGGTTTTAAAAGTTATTTTCCAGCTGAATTTTAATCCATTAAGCTATGGATTATTCTTCCACTCATTTTGGGAAAACCCTAGGCACCCCGAGGAGTTCTTCAAGACCTCTTCCTCCCACTTTGATTCGTTTTTACTGGTGGTTGTTCGTTGAAAATCCATGGTAATCCCTTCCTTCTTCTTGGATGGTTTTTTCTCATTCATCTTTGGGGTTTCACTATGATGGTGCAGTTTGGTTTGAGTTGTGTGTTTGGGATGCGTTTTGATAGTCTTTGGGTGTGTTGTAGGTTGATCTATAGTTTCTTGTAGTGTGGTTTTGGTTTCGGGCACTTCTTCTTCACCATGTGGCGGGCAACGAGTTGGCAAAGCTTCTTTGAGGTAGGGACTCCCTCATTTATCTTTATTGTGTATCATAAGAGTGAGGTTTTTTTTATCTAAGGGTTATGGTTGTTTTGGATTAATAAAATATAAATAATTTTTTAAATTTAAATTTAAAGGCTTAATTGGGGTTTGAATCGTATTATTTTACAACCTCGATATTATTTTTAATAGTGTGGATTGTACTGGCTTGTGGCCCCGCTAAAAATTGTGGCTATTGGGGGATTTTTTTGTGTTGGATGATATGTGCTGTTACTGTTGTGCCTATTGTGATATCATCCTAAAATGGAAATTTTCTAACCACTTATATTTGTATAATAAAACGGTTTCATCAGTATAATGAATTGTGTGATAACATACCTAAAATAAAGTGGAATGTGATAAAACCCCCTTTGTAAATCTGTAAAAATGATCTTGATGTGTTGTGACGTGTGGCCGTGCTTGTGGGACGATGATGTGTGGTTGGGGCATGTGGGATTGATGGTTTGTGTGTTGTGCTTTTGGGGTGGTGAGGTGGTTTGTTTGACCATGATTTTGGGGAGGTGATTTGGTTTGTTTGTATGTGCTTTTGGGGCATTGAAGTGGTGGGTTCTTTGTGCTAGATGCCTTAGTAGTGATGGAATAAATAAATAATTATTTGAAAATATTTGAAATGAAATGGGTTGGTTTAGATAATGGGATTAAAATATTTAATGGATAATTAAATGATGGGTTGTGTGATTAAATGTTGTTGATTCTAAATAATGAAAATAATGGAATTATTAAATGTAATTGGTTGGAAATTTGGAATGGGGTTGTAGCATGTTGTGTGGTGTTATGCATTTAGAGGTGGCTGTAAAAGTGACGGTGTTGTGCGTTGGTTGGTTTGTTTGTTAGCCCATAGGTTGGTCTTGATTTTTCGATATATATATATATATACTTGTATATTCTTGTGATTTCTATATGCACTCACCCACACCGAGCACTATGTGCCAACACCTGCATGTCACGTGGGGGGGGGGGAGGGGTTGTTTTTCCCAAAATCTGGTGAGGAGTACAGATGGATGGGTACCTGCTCTTTTCCTCTCTCTATTATAGGATAGGTACGTATTTCATAGGATGTGATTGATATAGGTCTGTTAGTGAATTAGATAGTGGTTGTGATATCCTAGGTGTTTGTGGGTGAGTTGTGATGACCTAGGTGTTTTCAGGAAAGATGCCACCGTGCTTATGGGGCGGTAGCCCAGTTATCTTCGGGTGAGGTATGACGTGGTCATGCTTGTGGTGAGAGGTTCCCAAGAATATTTGGGTGTGTTGTGTTGTGACCTTTCTTGTGGGGTGGTGTGGTATATGGAAGAGATGATAGCACCAGGATGTATGATGTTGGGTGTGAGAGCGACATGCCAGTGGGGAAGTGGTGCATGATAACTTTATCAATGTGATTCCTATTATATTATATTACTTGGTTTTCATTATTTGGTGATCATGTCTCTGTGAGATTAGAATGATTAGTATACCTTGATAGGTGCTGTTTAGTTCTGCTATTTTCACACAGGTGCATTAGTATATTTCTTTCACATGTGCACGAGAGACTTTGGTTTTCCTACTGATTATACTTGTATGATCACCCTATGTATATAAAACTATTTTTAGGTTTCTAGAAGAACTATTTGGACCGTGATAGACATTACTAACTCATATCCTTAATAGTTTCTGTGTTGCTTCTTTAGATTTACTTTTGGGTATTTACTTTGGAGACTTTTATCTGTATCAGTTCTATTTATACATGCATGTGGAATGGTTTTGGATTTATTTTATATTATGTCTTGGAGTTTTTTGTAGAAGATCCATATTATCTACTTATCCCATATTATTATAAATGGTAATGCCTCCCATATCATGATATTTTTATACCCTCGGTCTAGTCGCCAACCTAGGGCCTACAGGAGGCTGGACTCGAGGGTCATTATCATTATCCTCTCAATGCAGCATTTTTTAAGGGAGGGGTTGTGATAGAGTGGTATCAGAAGAGTGGTTAAAAGATATGATGATGTTTAAAGTTAGTCATAGTGAGGTTTGCATGGGTTTTTATGACAACAATTCCAATTGACCTTGGTGTCTGACATAGGTCAGGGAGACTAGCTAGTAAATGGGATTTTAGGGTCCCCCATGATCTATTTTATGGACTTTGAGCTTATTGAATGAAAAAGTGAGGTAGACCTTCTTATAGGGTAGATACCTTGTAAAGCTACATGCATCATGATGACTTGTGTTCTTGTTTTAATTGGGTTGTTTTGGGAAGGTTAAAATGAATAAAGTGAATTAAAATGAATCTAAATAAAAATTCCATACCACCGAGATTAAGAAGTTCTTATTTTCTTTTCTGCTATGGCTCCTATTCGTCATGTGCATGTGGCTCAGGTAATTGAGGTTTAGTAGACTGATATGGTTGATTGTCACAGGGTTGATTCAATAGAGGAGGATGAGTCTTGGAAGAGTGCGTTGTGTTCTTTCCAGCAAAAGGATTTAGGAAAGTATGAGGTAAGTGATTCATATGTGGATACAGAGATTTGGTTTGAGGATATCGAGATATATTTCAATTTGATCCGATCCCTGATGGAGTACTGGGTCTCATTGACAATCATTCATATGTGGGGAGCTATGTTTTAGTGGTGGATGACATATTTGGGAGAGCAGAAGAAGGAAAATGTTTTGTGGGTCGAATTCCAGAAGAAGTTCCCAAGGAGGTTTTGATACCACCCCCTTGAAGTGATGTTGAGTTCTGGATAGACTTACAGTCCGATGCTTCTCTAATATCAATGGATTCTTATAGGATGACACCTTATGAGTTGTGAGATTTGAGGATTTAGATAAATGATCCGATTAAGAATGGATTTATCTAGATAAGTGTGTTGTTGTGGGGTATTCCATTGTTATTCATTAAGAAGGCATATGGTAGAATGATCTTTTGTACAGACTACCAGAGGTTGAATTAGGTAACAATCAAGAATCGTTACCCTATTCTGAGGATAAAAAATCTTTTCGAATAGTTGATAGGGTATAGTTGGTTTTCTTAAACCGACCTACTATATGGATATCACCAGTTGAGGGTGAAGTAGTATGATGTTCTGAAGACTAGATTTAGATATTGGTATGACAACTTCAAGTTTGTGTTCATGTCATTTGGTGTCACAGATGAACTGTCTGTGTTCATAGGGCACATGAACTCTATGTGCTGTGAATTCATGGACCAGTTTGTAGTCGTTTTTATCGAAGACATATTGATCTACTCAAAGTCATAGAAGCATGCTGATCATCTCAAAGTTGTCTTGTAGGTTTTTCAATGCCACCAGCTATATGGAAAGTTATCCAAGTGTAAGTTCTGGACATGAAAGGTGCATTTCCTTGGTCATTTGGTGTCTCAACAGGGTGTAGCTATGGACCCATTGAAGGTTGGGGCAATTGTCTCTTAGGATATACCCAAAAGTTTGATGGAGGTTTGTAGCTTCCTAGGTATTTTTGGAAATTATTTAAGGATTGTGTCTGATTTCTCATAGATTGTGGCCCTGTTGATAGCTCTAACCAGGAAATATCTGGCCATTATCTAGAATTATTAGTGTTAATTTTATTTTATTACCTAAAGGGGATATTGTTCAGTGCTATGGTGATCCAGTTTCCAGAGGAATGGGTGATGTTTGAGATGTTTTGTGATGATTTATGTCTAGGCCCAGGATGTTTCTTGATGTAGTAAAGAGTGGTGATCTCTTATGGGTCTAGGTAGTTACATCCCCATGATTTTAACTATGCCACACCCATGATCTATATATAACAACAATTATGTTTGCACTGAAGTTGTGGTGACATTACCTATTTGGGGAGCACTTTTTGGTCTTCACAGTTCACATAAGTTTGCGGTATATATTTTCTCATCATGACCTGAATCTACGATAGTGGAGGATGTATTTTCTATAAAAAACATGAATTCTAGATCTCCTACACCTAATAAAAGGAAATTTAGTGGCTAAATATTTGAGCAGGAAGTCATAGAAGGATGTGGTTAGGGAGTCTGAAGTTGCTTAGAAGGCGATGGAGGAGTTAGAAGCCCTGCATTTAGATGCAAGTTTAGTTGATGGAGGATGTTTCTTTTTTCATATGAAATTTTAGTTTTCTTTGATGAATTGGTGGAGGAGTCTCAGTGGGAAGACTCATAGGCAAAGGTGATGTGTGTTAGTGTTGGCCATGTTTATTCTCAACAAGGATGGTGAGAACTAGATATTATTTTAGGATAGGCTATTTATTCTGAAGGCGATGCATGAGAGAGTCCTTAATTAGTTTTATAACTCACATTTGGAGGTACAAACAAGAGTATACAAGATGTACCATAGCTTGAGGATGCAGTTTTGGTGGCCCTGTATGAAATGGGAGGCAGTGAAGTTTGTTTCTCGGTGTCTGGTTTTCCAGTAGGTAAATGTTGAGCACCATGTTCCTAGAGGTTTTTTTCATCCCTTTGATGTTATTGAATATAAATGACATGAAATTTAAATGTATTTAATTATATGGTTACCCTAAACTCAGGGAGGTTGTGATGCTATCTGAGTAATCACATACTAGTTAATGAGATCAACCCACTTCCTAGAGATCAAGGAGTTGGGAGATGTGGATGTTTTGCAAGGAGGTATGTGGATGAGGTGGTCCGGTTTCATGGATTTATGAGGTCCATTGTCTTGGATTGGGATTAAAGTTTTACTTCTAGATTTTTTATGACATTTCAATATTATTTTGACACTCAGTTATGCCTCGACACTACTTTTCACCCTCAAATAGACAGACTGACATAGTAGACTATCCAGATGCTGAAGGATATGTTTCAGGCATGAATATTAGTCTTTGGAGGATCTTGGGAAAAAAATTTCATTTGGTTGAGTTTTATTATAACAAAAACTATCACTCATCTATTGGTATGAACCTGGATAAGACTTTGTATGGGTGGTCATTTCATTCTCTCTTGTGATGGACCAAGGCTAGAGAGTCATCAAATCTTGGTCTCGATGTGGTGTAGAGCATGAAGGATAAGGCTCGGTTTTTTCTTGAGAGGATGAAGAGGGAACATAAATAGAATAATTCATTTGAAGATCATAGGAGGAGTCCCTTAGAGTTATGGGTTAGAGACCATTTTTTCTTGAAGGTTTTACCTCGATGTGGGTAGAAGAGGTTTGACAGGGGGAGTAAGTTATTGCCCTATTTTTAGGCCCTTAGAGGTGTTTGGACATGTTGGTGACGTAACTTATCAGTTGGAACTCCAACCATGAATAAAACATATTTAGAACATCTTCCATATCTCTTAGCTCCACCAGTATCTTTATGATGAATCCTATGTCATTGACTAGGGATATTTGGATATCGAGGATGAATCGATGTTCATGGAGCAGCCAATGAAGATCTAGGATCATCAAGAGAAGGTGATACATGTAAAAACCATTCTTTTGGTTCTTGTGTTATGGAGTCATGGTGTAATGGAGGAGATTACTTGGGGGTAAAAGAGTAGATTCATGCCCCGCACTCAGACTTGTTTTGAGTTTATCTTGTTTTCCTTATTTTTTTCTTAACGATGTGATGTTTGAATCTTATTGTTTTACGAGATTCACTTCTTCCTTATTGAAGTGATGTGAATTTTAAATTTTCAATCATACAAATAAGGGAATAAAAAATTCCAAATCAATATGCATTATACTTTAACATGATTAAAACTATGTGGGAAATTTAGTACCCCCAAAGTGTATAATATCTTGACATGGAAGATGTAATTCCTTGAATTGTGTGCTTGGGGATCCATTGTATGATGGTTTTGGTGATTTTTGGATTGAGTTGTATAAAAAAGGTGGTGTTTTTTAGTTGATTTGGAATAATGTGGTGTTGTTCCTGTTGGGGTAGTTGGTAAAGTGGTGTGGTTGTGTGAAATGTCTGGTGAAGGTTTTCATTTGGTTGGTGAGTTTAGATGATGGTTGTGTTTGGTTATAATAAGATTCTTGAGAGGTATTTCAAAGGTGGTTGTTTGGAACTTTTTTTTTCTCCTTCCTTATGGGTTTGATTTAATTATTGATGGTGAGAATAGTTTTAGTAGTGGTGTACGAAGGAGCATTGGAGGGTAGTTGGAGGAAAAGGGAGGTTGAAGCTCAAAACCATAACCCAAAAGGGTTCTATGACATGAATCATGGAGGATGTGCTATATGGGGTTTGACTGTGGATTATGGAGGATTTATATGGAATAAGGTTCTTGGGGGAAGTGATTTTGAGATAATTCCATTCAAGGCAGTGTTGCAATGTGGAAAGTGGCTGTGGAATGGAGGAGAGTGCTTCCTAGAGAGGTTGTAACATAAGGAATCCTACTGCGGAATATGGGTATAGTGTTCTACAGCCATATAGGTGAAGGATGAGGTGTAGTGTATTAGGGATAAAATTTATTCTAATATAATTTTGGGGGTATCTATTCTGTGGAGATGATCTATTGCGTAGACCCCTTTGTGGATTTTGGGTTCTACGATGTCGCATCCTTGGCTGTGTTGTGGCCCCTTCTCCCTTTTTTAGATATAAACCATGGAGTTAGCTATGGTTCTTGGTGGGATCTTTGACCATCTGGGATGTGGTGTGGTATTCTCATCTATGCCATAGTCCCTTCTATTTTCAGGAATTCTATGGCACGGTGGCCAGTGTTATGCTGTGGCCTTATAAATTTCAGATCACCTATAAATTCTGAATGTCCCTCAGACATGATCAATTTTCCAGTGTTTCTATCATTTATTAGGTGATAAAAGTGATCCCTAAAGGTAAATTTCAACCCCTAATCAGTATCATTCAACCCCAGTCTTGGAGAATCGATCTTTGGTTGTTTCAGTGAGTTCCCCTCTTATCTTTCCCCCATTTTCTCTTGTTTATCTCATTGTCTCTTCATCTAGGAGGGGATGTAATCAAGGAATCAAGGGTTTTTGTGTGGTTTCAAAAAGGGGATGATTTTTTTGTTGTGTTATAGGATAGTAAAGCATTATTCTTCCTTTTGGTGTTCATTAGTGGCATTAATCTTACTTCAACCTTGCGCAACAAATCAGAAAGAACCATTTGAAGTAGTGAATCATTCGTTTCACTTATAGTGTATCATACGGGAGGGGTTTTAATCTTTTTTATCTACGGGAAGATGATTTTCACTATCTTAATAAAGATTATGAAATGGTTAATTTAAATTGAATGGTAATAGGGTTGAATCATATTTTTTTCTACTTTAATATTATTTTTGGTATTTTGATTCTATGGGTTTGATTCCCCATAAAAAATCATGGCTATTGGGAGGCCATTTTTGTGCAGAATTGATATGTGTTATAGTTCCCTTGATGTGTGATTATTGTGATACCACCAAGAATAAATGGTTAATCCCTTATATCCAAGTAATTAATTGTTTTCACATGGACATATGACTTTTGTGAGAATTCTCTAAAAATAAAGAAGTGGAATTAATGAAAACCCCCTTGATAAATATGAAAAATGTTATGGTTATATCATATGAAAAGTGTTATGATGTGTGGTTTTGGTGTTTGGGATGGATGTGTTGTGGTGTGGCCATGCTATGGGTTGGTTATGTGATGATTTGTGTGTCCATTATATGGGGTGATTATGTGATGTGTTGTGTATCCATTGCCATGACTCAAGCAATCAAGGCCCACTTGGCCAGTGATAATCTGAGTGTTACTACCCCAAGCCTACCTACAATAGGCTAGGGGCTGATGAATAGCACCAAGTAGGAATTATCACACACATGAGAGTCATCATCCTAATGTACTTTTATGCAAAAACACATATCCTAGCCCATTAAATATTGAAATATAAAATAAAACAATCGATACCAATGAATCCATAACATCTATCCCATAATCAGAATATAATGTAATTACTGAAAGACATAAAGGATCCAAATACAAGCCTAACCAAAAACCACAATGGAGTCAAACCTATTCATAATGAGGAGACTACTATCAAATGAAACACTTAGTAAACACCTCACTATATCTAGCCTAATCTAAGATCTTCCTGCTCCCAGCCTGCCAAGAAAATCATCGAATGGACTTTCATCTGCATAAGATATGACATGCATGGGAAAAGACCATATAGGGGTGAGTATTAAAATACCCAGTAGGACACCCCAAAATCACAAAGCATAAATAATCAAGATTAGTCATATCAACACAAGATATTTCAACTATATAAGATACATAAAAATAATAAACACCCAATTATAATCATAATAAAAAATTTGTCTCAAGGGGTATCAACTAGCATTGTCAACCATAGAATTCTACTCAAGGATTATAAACAACACTCTTATGGGAGGGATATATCTCTGATCCATTCTTTAATTGATGACACTCATCCAAGAGGTTTTTCTCATCCTACTTTGCCAAAAATTACTTACCAAATTTCTTAAGATATCATAATCTAGGTAGGGGATCACACCCAAGGCCATTGAGAGACACCAAAAACCCGACTAGAATAGCCTTCTAGATAGAGGATTGATTCCCTATGCATGATGGTCACATCAAATCCAAAAACCCCACCTAGGAATGATAGAGGATTCCACCCTATCCCCACAGGGGAATACACCAAACTCTACCTAATACTGAACCCATAAGGGGGATCATAATCCTGTGTTGAGGACGTAATGTTGCACTGTACACTTAAAGTAAAGGAACAAGGTATCAGAATCAATTGAACCTAGTGTATACATAAGATATAGAGGGATCCAAACACCCTTAGAGGGAGTACTCGACAAGTACTAGGGGTACATGGTGTGTCTTTCCAACCCTTGTTTTTCCTATGTCTCACTTCCTCACATGACATTCAATTATTAAAATGCATGGTGTGTCCTCTCTGGGTACAAAATATGTAGAGGTTAGCTAGTACTCTGTCTGTGTTGTCTGGCCATGCCCGTGTACACTTGACCATGCTCGTGTACTTTGGGTCATGCCCATGTATTGTGGCTGTTTCTGTATACTTGATCATGTCTAAGTACCAGGCCATGACCACATACTCTACTCATGCCCATGTGCCTAGATGTAAATGTGCCCATTTACTCCCAGAGTATATGTCGAGCCTCCAGCCATAAGTTACATGACATGTGACACGTGCCACATGGTGTGTAGTATTTAATTCTATGTGAAACTCTATAGCCACAACTAGGTCCACACACAACATTTATCTATGGATTATAATCCATGAAATGTAGAATTTTTAGAATTCTATGGTTCCTTCAGGTGTACTCCCACACCACCATCACCTCCAAATTCACCACTAAAATCACCCAGGGATCACAGATCTCTTCTGACTGAGCCTTTCCATCACAGAAGACCTGATTCTAGTAATCCAAATTGATCAAAAAACCATCACTATCACTCATTCCATCACTACATGTTAAAATGGGAATAACATGAATCAACAGACCAGTCTGATCCACCACTGATCATTCTCCATCATCGTTGCACCTTGATCATGAATCGTACCTATGTTATTTATATATTGCACTAAATAAAAAAAACACAATTATTGAATACTGGGTATTCATCGAACTGTAGGAAAAAGAAATTTCATTCGATGAATATGAGAAGAAACATGGGATAAATACAATAAATAGAAGAGAGGAATAAACCTTGATCTTTGTTTGGGTTTACCTCTATTCTCTATCGTTATAACAAAAAAATAAGAACCAAATTAAAAACCATAAAATCAACCATAAAATAAATCAACCGTCGATGCGTGAATCAATTCTTGTTAGTGGAATTAATCTACATTCAACATGAGATATCAAAATGGGATGAATCCACATAAATCAAAACTCCTACCTCAAGTTCATATCAGTAACTTACGTTTTAGTCATTGGTGAGATCCACAAACTCTGTTTTCATAGACGATCCCTAGGGTATCAATCTAATCCTCAGATCCATTTTTGTTTTCCAATGATCTCCTCTAATGTTGTCTCTCAATTCTTAAGTTTTTGAAACTAACCCTACGAATTAGCCATAACAACATATTTATAAAAGATATTTAGTTTTTTTTGTATCTAATTAAATAATTAAATGATTTATTTAATTATTTGTCCCATTATGGCATTCAAGACGAACACCCAATGCTAATAAAGTTTATTTTGTGCCTAGGGTAAAACTCACACTTTGAACTCAACGGTGACCTCATATTTCTGATCCATGCATCTGTTATGGTGTTATTCCACTATTTTAAGAAAATTGTGCACACATGTTATTAATATATTTAATATTTTTATAATATCAATTCAAGGTTAAATGGGCCTCCAAATCACATACTATCTTAGTAAATGACTTTGAAAATAGTACTAGATATATTTCAATGATTTACATGAAAAAAAAGATGTTACATTCCCTTTAACATAGGGTTTTTTTTATTGAAAAGTGAAAAGGACTACTCAGAAATATGTGGGTACTGAGCTCATATCTTAGTCTCCCATACTAGGTGGTCTTCTAAAGATTCTCATGCTATCACCAATCACACACCAAAGGAATCACTTTCCCAAAAATGATCTTCTTCCATTTATCCTCGATCTTGACCGGGTACTCTAAGAAGGTAGCTCCATCAATGATTTCCAGCTTTCCCTAGTCAATAACATGCAATGGGTCATGCACATACCTCCTTAGCCATGACATGTGGAAGATTTCATGTACCCGATCTAACTTCGACAGTATATCCAAGTGATATGACACCTCACTGACCCTACACAATATCTGGAAAGGGACAATAAATCTTAGAGACAACTTGAAATCTTGACCAAAATTCCATAATAAAAGTCAAGGTGAGACCTTTAGGAAGACATAACCTCCCTCCTCAAAATCCAAAGGCCTCCATTTTCGGTTAAAATATGAATTTTGATGGCTCAATGTATTCCTCATATTCTCTGAGATAATATACACCTTCTCTATCGTTGTTTGCACTAACTTTGGTCCCACGAGTGTCGACTCCCCTGGATCAGTTCAACATAGTGGTTACCTATTAGGTTATCCATATAGGGCCTCAAATGGTTCCCCAATGATTCTATAATGGTGGGTGTTTTTGTATACAAACTTCGAAAATGGTAGGTGATCCTCCCAACAATGGTCAAAGTCCAACATGCAAGCTTGCAACATGTGATCTATAACTTGAATGGTCCACTTAGTTTGGGAGTAATTATGAGGATAAAACTCCATGATCAAGAACAATTGAGTCCCAAAGGCCTCCTGTAATCCTCTTCAAAACCATGATGTTATGTGAGCATCACAATCTAAAATGATCATCGAGGGAACTCCATGGAGCCATACAATCTCATGCATGTAAAGATGTCCCAATATCTCTACTAAACTTTTCTCTCAGATAGCTAGGAAGTAGGCCAAATTAGTGAGTTGATCTAAGATAACCTAGATGAAATCACATCCTCTAGACATATGTGGAAAACTCATCCTGAGGTCCATTGATATCCCATTCCACTTCTGTTTTGGCACCTCAAGGGGTTGATCTAAACCAACTGGAACCTGGTGCCCAAGAATCACCTACTGATAAGTGAGGCATCAAGAGACAAACTCTACTACACAATTCTTCATACATGGACACCAAAATTAATGTCAGAAGTCATGGTACATATTTTACACACTTGGATGTACTTACAAATGGTATGTATGATACTCTCTCATCACCTCCTCCCACAACATCCCTAGTACCATAGTCCATCCTCTTAAAAGGATTAAGTTCTCTCCACCTTCATAAAATCTATCAGGAGCTTGTCCAATGGAAATCTGAGCATGTAAGGTCTCACATTCAATATCTTCCTATTGATCCTCCCTAACATGTTGCAAAAGTAGTGGGGTAATGAAATTAAAATATAGATATGAAGCACCATCCTTGTACACTAAGGACAACTGAAATGAGACTAACTGATCTGAAGCCTTAGTCAACAACTACAAAAAATATATCATGTTGAGAGAATCTATCACAATTTTATCCTTCTTATGAGTATAGAATATCTCAAAGTCATAATTTTGGAGGAAATCTTGCCATAAACTCTTTCTCAAGTTAAGATACATCTAAGAGAATATATACTTGATACTCTTATGGTTAGAGTAGATGATAAACCGCTAACCCATAAGGTAGTATCTCCACATCTCCAATTTGATGACTATCACTTCCAAATAAATATCATGGGTCCTATAGTTCTTCTTGAATGGTATCAACTTCAGAGACCCATAGGTGATCAAAACCCACCTCTGCATCAGATAAAACCAAGTTAGGTCCCTATGGAATCACATACAATTATGTACTCGACACCCTCATCTGGAAATCTCAAGATGAGGGCACTCACCAACCTCTACCTTGGATCTTGATAAGTATGATAGAACCTATTAATACACATGAAATGATTCCATTTTTGAGTCAAATTAGCCAAAGGTGCTGATATATTAGAGAAATATGGAAAGAATCTCATGCAGCAGCTTGTCAACCCAAGGAAGCTCTACACCTCTGTCACTCCCTTGGGTGGATCCCAAGATTACACTACCTAAAACTCCTCCAGATCCACTACTACACAATTAGTTGTGATGAAACATCCTAGAAAGTGGACCTCATGAATCTAGAACTGAGACTTTGAGAGATTCCCATAAATATGGTGCTCTCAAAGTATGTCCTGAACCATTTTCAAGTGTCTCAAATGATCCTCCTTGAATACCAAGTACAATAGGATATGGTCAAAGAATACCACCACAAACCAATTTAAGAAATGGTTGAATTATCCGGTTCCTAAGTCCCATGAAAATTTCTAGACAATTTTCCATTCTAGAAGGCATCACCAAATACTCATAGTGACCATAACAACATTAGAATGTCATCTTCGGTGTATCCTCATCCCATACTCAAAGATGGTGATAGCTTGATCTGAGGTCAATCTTAAAGAACCACCTCACCCCTCTCAATTGACCAAATAGGTCTTCTATCCTTGGTAGTGGATACCTATTCTTCACGATCACTTTATTTAGGCATCAATAATCCACAAAAAATCTCAATCTCTTTTCCTCTTTCTTAGAAAACAAAATTGGGGTTGTCTAAGGGGAAACACTGGGTCTCACAAATCCCTTCCTCTATAAGTCCTAAAATTGAATTCTCATCTCTTGAAGCTCTATGGGAGCCATATGATATTCTTTCATAGATATCTAGGTCATCTTGGGGTGCAATTCAATACATAATTATATCTCTCAGTGGGGAGGTAATCTTGACATGTCCTCAAGAAATTTTCCTCATACTCCACTACCATAGCAGGAAACTAAAATCCCATAACATCCACCACTCCAAGAGTAATACTATCCAAATTTTTAGTAATCAGATAGAATATCCTACATATGAGCCTATCCTACTTCGCCCAAGTTTCCTTTTCACCCACAAAGGAAAACATCATCCCATCACTGTGGACACACCACATCCTATACCCAAAATAGTCAATCTGGGCATGAAATATGGATAGAAATTCCATGATTAAGATGAAATTATAAGGCCTCATAATTGATAGAAATAAATCCCATAATAATCTATCACCTCCAAACATTAGGTCAAATTTTCAGAAAAAGTGTGTGATTGTTGAGTCACCTCCGATAGGAGTCTCAAAGTGAAAGCGTTGATCCAAGGACTCAACTGGAATATCTATGTATCAAAATAGAGAAGTGACAAGGAAAGATTGGATCATACCTATGTCTATTAATACTACAATTGAAGTAGAGAAGACAAAAATTATACCTCAAATCATCCCTGGATCCTCTAGTTCATAGGCCTCTATTGAATGCTGTTGTTCTCATCCCTTCCCACTACCTCCCGAAGCCTAGTGTGGACCACCTATGGGTGGTTTTGGTGATAATTCATATCACCTACCACCTCTAGTTGCTCTACCCACTCCTTTTCCACATCTATCACCTTGTGAAACCCTTTTATCATGTAGTTTCCTCTGTTTAGGTGGTCCTTCAACAATATCCCTATCAGCTATATGGTGGGTTAGAAAATATCTAATAAGATGTCCCCAAAAATCTCATGAGAAGAACTACATTTCCCTCGGCTAACTCAATCCATCCTAAGAGCCCTCTACTGCGGATCCTCTATACTGGGATTATCTCATGAAGCATCAACCACACCTAGATACTTGTGATTTCCATCAGCTACCTACTATCAAGGTCTCAGCTTCTGAGTTCCCACTACCATCACCCAATGTTGGCATATGATTTTCTAGGAAGCTATCCACTACTAAGGCTCACTCAAGCTCTCCATCATAGGTGGGAATGAATGTAGATATCACTTCAGTGCTGAAATATTGGTGTAATCCCCACTCAAAAGTTTGTTCTCTAAAAAATATATCCTGAACAATATATAGAGAGTATCTTTGGTGGTCAGTAAACCTCAAAAAATACTCCACCATAGTCATATTTCCCTGCTACAACTATAAAATCTTCAAGATATACACTAACCATAATATGGTTAGGAAAAATTAATCCTTGAAGTGATGCTTGAAGTATAACAAAGAGAAACCTCTCTCATCATGTGACTTAGTCACCAAAATCCACCATTGCTCAGTGGATCCCTGAAGAAGACTCGCTACAAGGACCACCTTTTGGTATGTAGGTGTCTTCAAAAGATGAAAAAATCAGGTGACTGTCGCCAACCAGTCTTCAGCTAATTGAAGGTTTAGCTTGTCCTAAAACCTGGGAGTGCACTCAGCCTATGTGCATCCTCAGCCAATATTACCAGAACCAACTAATTCTCTATGGGTAGTGGCATAATTTTCAAACCACTAGGAGGAACCACCTCATGAACATGACCCTATATTGAAGCCTCATCTCTTGTCGAATCGTCCTCATGATCATGTTTTGAAGTATTTGCTGGATGTCTTCATGGAGGAATCCTAAAATAAACATGATGCACTATATTCAATGATTATATTTGGGTAGATGACTTAAGAAGGACATTGAAACCTCAAATCATTCCTATATGATTCACGTACTAATGTTTTTTATTGAAAATAGTTTCCAAATATATCGAATCAACAATAAGGTTATTAGAGTCCTAGTGAATGGATATGTTGACTGCCACACCAACACAAGACACCATGGTCTAAAAGAAAAACTCAAAATACCTTAACATTGTTTCCATAAATCCCAAACCAACCTCATATCTAGGTGAAAAATCTACAATCTAGTCCTAAGGTAGAATTGAATACTATGATACCACTTTGTCATGACTCGACCCACCAGGGCCCACCTGGCTAGTGATAAGTCAAGTGTGACTACCCCAAACCCTCCTCCGATAAGCTTGGAGCTGGAAACCAGTGCTAAGTAAGAATTATCACACACATGAGAGGCATCCTCCTAAAATACCTATACATACACACACATCTTCAATCCCATGAAATTTTGAAATTTAAAATAATACAACTGATATCAATGCATGAATAACATCTATATTATAATCAAAGTACAATAAAAGTATTGAAATTCATTTGGGGGTCAAAAAAAATCCAAACCAAAAATTGAAAAGGAGTCCAACCTTCTTAGAAAGAAAGGAATAATATCAAATGAAACACCTAGTAAACACCTCTATCTATATATCCCAATCTATGATATTCCTGATCTATGTCCTCTAAGGACATTGGCAAATAGCCTAACATCTAGATAAGATTTAATATGTGTGGGAAAATCTAATGACGGGGTGAGTATAAAAATACTTAGTTGGACACCCTAAAATCACTAAAATAAATCATAAAGTAGTTAGTTCAACACAAGATATGTCAACAAGATAAGATAAATAACTATAATAAACACACAGATATACTCATAATAGAAAACCTATCTCAAGGGGTATCAACCAACACTGCCTTCCATAAGATTTTTCCTAAGGCTTCTAGGTAATTCTTTTTTGGGAGGGAGCGCTCCCTGAGCCTTACTGTCACTGGCGATACTCATCCGAGAGGTCATGCTCATCTGACCTCTCTAAGAAGTACTCATTGGATCTCTAAATATCTCATCATTTAGGTAGGGGATCACACCTAGGTCCACTAGGGGACACAAAAAACCCTACTATAATAACCTACTAAATATGGGATCGATTCCCTATCCATGGTGGTCATGGTGATTCCACAAACCCCACCTAAGAATGATAGAGGATTCCACCATAGTCCCATAGAAGAATATAAATAACTCTATTCGATATTGAACCCATAGAGGGGGATCATATTTCTATTCCAAGGATTTGATGACACACTCTAACCTTGAGGGAAAGAACCAAGGTATCTCACTCAACCGAACCTAGTATATACTAAAGAGACAAAGGGATCCAAAAATCCTTAGAGGGAGTACACAATGTGTACCAGGGGTATATAGTGTGTCCTAACAACCCCTGATATGACCCTGTCTCATCATATCACATGACATATAATTTTTAAAATACATAGTGTGTCCACTTTGGGTAAATGACAGGTAGAAACTTTTCCCATGTCATCTTCCTGTGCTTATATACACTTGTCCGTGACCATGTACTTCAGGACATGCCTATATACTATGGTCATGCTCATGTAGTTGGTCATGTATGATTATTGGTTCATTCTCATTTACTCTACCCATTCTAGTGTTCTGGGATGTGTAAATTTCTGTGTACTCTTAGAGTATACACTGATATTCTAGCCATAGGTTACACGGTGTATGAAACATGTCACATGACATGTAATATTTAATTCTATGTGAAACCCTAGCACTATAACCAGGGCCCCACAAGGCATGTATCTTCAGATTATATGCTGTGTAATATAAAATTTGCAGAATTATGTGGTTCCTTCATTCATATGCCCAAGACATCACTACCTCTAGATATGCCACCAAATTCACCTGGGGATCACATATCTCATCGATCCAAGCCTTACTATCACTAGAGATCTGATTTTGGCTATCCAAAATGATCAATAAACCATCGCGATCATCTATGCCATCACCACATGCCAAAATGGGAATAACACGAGTCACTAGACTAGTCTGATCCACCTCCAATCATCCTCTTTCATTATAACACCTTAATCACATCCTCAATTGCAAACCAAACCCACGGTATTGATCTGTTGCACTGAAGAACAGGCACACAATGATCAAATACTAGGTATTCATCAAACCACGGGCTAAAGAAATTGACTATGATGAACGTGCAATTAAATAGGGGAGAAATACAAGAAAAAAGATAAGAATGAACCTCAAACATTGTTTGGGTTTTTATTTATTTATTACTATTAGAATGAGAAATAAAGAAACAAATAAACAACCATCAAATCAACTGTAAAATATATCAACCGTCAATGTGCGAATCAATTCCTGTTTGTCAAATTGATCCACGTGCGGCATAGGATATCAAAATAAGATGAATCCACATAAATAAAATGTCTTACATCGAGTTCAGATTGGTCATTGATGAAGAACGATCCTACATCATATTCATTGGTGAGATCTATAAAATCCATTGGCATAGATGACCCCTATGGCATCGATCTGATCCTCCAATCCATTATCATCCACCAAAGATCTTATTCAATGCTCTCTATCAATTTTCATGGTTATGTGAATAACCCTGTGAATTGTACATAACAACATATTTATAAAATATATTTAGGTTTTTTGATTTAATTAAACAATTAAACAATTAAATAAATTTATTTAATTATCCCCCCATGATGGAACTCAAGCCTAACACCCGATGCCAAAAAAGATTATGTCATTACTAGTGTAAAACCATAGCTCTAAACTCAATGGATGAATTATATTTCCTATTTGATGATCCTTTTGATTTTAGGAAAACTGACCGCTTTTGATATTAATATATTTAATATTTTTATAATATCAATACCTTGATCACTGGTCCTCGAAAACATGCATTGTCTCATCATCTAACTCTAAAAATATTACTAGATATATTTAAAAAAATTTCATGACATAAATAGAGACATTATAGTCGTTCTATGGGGTGGTTATGGAAGAAAAGTGGGGTGATGTGGCTGTGGTAAGGAAGAAGTGGATATGGGTGTGAATGGTTGTGATATGGGGTTGGTTGGCTTGACGAGGTTGATGGGTTGTTGTTTTTGTGGTGTTTTGATATTTTAGTTGACTGAGTAGTAATGGAATTTGTTAATAATTATTTTAAATGGTATGGTTTGGTTTGGTTAATGAGATGGAAATGACTAATGAATAAATAAAATAGTGAGAAGTGTGGCTTAAACGGTTGTTGTGGAATGTGAAATAAACGGGCTGTTTAATGTGAAATAATAGGTTGGAATATTGTAATTGGTTGGTAATGTGAAATTTAGAAAATGGATGAAGTTTATAAATAAGATGAAATGTGAAATGTGGATTTGTGGCTTATTTTGTGGTGTTTGTCATTTAGTGGTGGTGGTTGTGTGGTGATGTGGTGATATTGTGAGTTGGTTAACACTTTGTTGCGAACCCATAGGTTGAGATTGTGTGTGGCTATATATATATGTATACCATGTACGTTATTCATGATTTTATATACATACCCCACCCGCATTGAACACCATGTTCCGACACCCATATATTTGGGGGGTGTTTTTCTCAACATTATAATGGTGATGATGGATGGTTAGCTACCCTCTTTTTCCCACTCTCTCTTCCATGAAATTATTACATGAACAAGATGTGATGGTCATAAGTCAAAAGTGAACTGTATTGATGTTTTATGAGGTGATGAGATAAATTATGGTGAGTATTGTTCATAGTAGGATGAGGGAATGAGGTTGGTGTCATTCACATTCATGATACCATACTACTCTGATTACGATTGTGGATGATATTTGATGTGTTGGACCAAGTGTCTTCAGGTGATATGTGATGTGATGACTGTTGTGTCTTCAAGAAATATTTTATATGATGACCAGTTTCTCATGGGGTGCTTGGCATGATGTAATATTCAGAAGGGATGTGAACTCCAGGATATATGATGTTGGGGTGTGAAATTTGTAAATCAGTGGGAAAGTGGTGCGAGATACCCTATCATCGACATGCTTCATATCATTATATTATATTTGGACATGTTGGTGAGAGTGCCATGCTGAGGATGATCCTGGTTAGTTGATATGTGTAGGTGCTGTTGGTTCTTTTGTTTACTCACTGGTGTATTAGTATTTACTTTTCACATGTGCATGAGAGACTTTGGTCACCCTGCTGAGTATACTTTTATTCTCACCCTATGTATATAAAAATCGTTTTTATGTTTCTAAGAGGACTTTTTGGATCATGCTGGACATTAATAACTTGGACCTTGGAACATTTTTTGTGCCACCGCCTTAACTTTTCTTTTGGGTATTTATTTGGAGACTTTTATCTGTGTCTATTTTACTTATACATGAATTATGTGATAATTTGTGTTTCCTTTTTTACATTATTCCATGTAGTTTATTGTTATTGATTTATCATATCTTTCAATCCTATTATTATAGAGGGTAATTCCTCCCATTTGTGATATTTGTATTTTCATAGTGCTAGTCTCCAACTTGAGGCCTATTGGAGGTGAGACTCATGGGTCATTATCTATCTCCCTTTATTTCAGACCTAGGAGGGGTACCTTTGGAGGGAGGGGGTTGTGAAAACTAATCATCTTTAGTATTAGAATTAAATTTTGAATCAATAGTTATATTTTTCAAAGATCCAACTGTTACCTTAGCCATGATCCATTTTTCATTTTTTGGAAATTCTGTATAGAATCCAATAATTTCATGAATTTCATTTCTACTATCTTCTAATTAACTATCAGAAGATATATCACCCTCACCTACACTCCATGTGCCCAAATATTTTATTCTCTCCCCACTTTTTCTTTAAAAATATTTCTTTAACCTTTTGTCTTTCCAATTAAAGCCAGAGCAATCCAGTTTGATATGGATTTTCCTATTTCATTTATAATATATAACATCTAAAATATCCTTCTTATCATATCTACATTTTCTATATTTTCAATGATTATATCAGAAGTTTTTATTATTTTAAAGATTATTCATACTCAAAATAGGTTAAAAAAGTTCATTTTTACTTTTTCTGAACTACTTTGATCAGAATGCTTACTTTTATTTCTATTAGAAACTTGAAATTTTGAAATATCAATACAAGAAATAAAAGTACCAGACATAGGATTAGTAGGATTACCAGAATTAGAAGAAAATACTACTTTATTTTTCCTCTTATTTTTTATAATATCTCTTTAGTATACTCTCATACTACATTAATGTACCGATTAAGTTATCTATACTTAAGTTAATCAAGTTATTGGTGTCATCTTTGACCATCATTTTTGACTCATATTCTGTTAGCATTATATCAATGATATTTTTGATAATATGATATTATGATATCTCTTTATCACCCAAATATTTTAAATTATTCAAAATTCATAATGATTTGATCCATTTTTGTTACTATTTCATCAAGTAGAAAATAAAATATTTGATAATATGCTCTTAACACAGCTTTGCGCATTTCTAAAACTTAAAAGTTTTAAAATAAGTAATTTCTAGCCCTTTTCAAATTTATTTCACTATTTCATAATATTATACATGGATATAAATTTTTCTTATCATATAACACAATAAATATTGAAAAATTTAAGATTTCCATGATATTCTAGCTTTTCCTCATGGAAAAATGAATAATCTCTTTATCAAGAACTTTATAATTTCTGGTCATAATAATAAACCTTTCGAATCTGGTGTTGATAATAAAATGCTCCATATTATCATGATGATAGTAATAATCCATGTGACACCCACACATCACTTATATTATTATTTTATATTATTTTAATTTAATTTGGTTTAATTAAATTTTCAGAATCCCTATGATTGAGTTCTAAAATTTTAAAAATTATCATACTATACAAGGTTTGCACATGGTTATGAGTAACCATGAAAAAATCATTCACGAGGGTTTGTCAAGGGGACACTTACCTTTGTAATGGTTAGTGCATGAGGAGTCTGCTTGTGTGAGGTCCTAGGGAAAACCATGAACTGTGGTTTTAAGAGTCTAGTGCAGGACGCATGTCTTCCAAACAGATTAAAAAACCACGAGAGTTTCACAGGGCTTTAAACTTTTGTTTTTTACCATTTCCCCCTTAATTAAAAATAAAATAAAAATAATTCACCCTAAATTCTCCCTTCTCTCACATCGATCCTGGTCGCACCTAGGGAGGATCCCTCGTACACTCCACCCCCTCCTCCACTCCTCTTGTTTGGAATAAGTTTCTCTAGATTTCATGTGTGATATTTCTGTGTATGAGCCCCCCTATTATCCTTCTTTACCTTTTTTCACTCTCCCCATAACCCCTCTATGTTTGGATAAACCCTAGGTCAATGGTTTTGACTCTATTTTTGTGATTTCTTCATGGATAGGGTGTGTGATGGGTCTCTTTGGTCTTCTTCTTGTGTGTTTGGGCATCATATATTGAAGGCGATACATTTCAAATCATTTCGGCTTGCTCGCCAATGTTTTTAGGTAGGTGTTTATTTGGAACTCACTTTCAATTCATGTTATAAATTGATTTTATGTGTAGATTCCTTTATATGAATTTTAAATTGTATTCTATTCCCATAGTAGTATTATTTCAAAATTTGAATAGATTTTGTATTTGGCATGAGTTATGATGCATGCTAAGTTCTTTTAAAATTTCCCAATAGGATCTTTTAAAAATATTTTGGTGTTTTAAATTTCTTCTTATGGAATTATGTGTAATCGACATACCCAATTTGGTTTTAATTGGTTTTAAAACAATACTACAAACTGCACCTTTATCAGCACTAAAAACCAGCATTAACAGTGCTAGAAAAGCACTGTTAATGCCGGCGTAGATATAGGGGGGGGGTCCCCTTTATCCGCGCTCCGAGAAGTGCTGATAAAGGGGACCTTTATCAGCGCTGATAAAGGACCGCCTTTATCAGTTCTTTTTTTAGCGCTGATATAGGTCTCCTATATCAGCGCTTCTCGGAGCGCTGATAAAGGAACCCTTTATCAGCGCTTCTTTTAGCGCTGATAAAGGTCTCCTCTATCGGCGCTTAACGGAGCGCTGATAAAGGCTTCCTTTATCAGCACTCCTCTAGCGCTGTTAAAGGTGTCCTTTATCAGCGCTAAAAAAGCACTTATAAAGGCCCCATCGCCTGCACCTACAAAACAGGACCTGCATACCTGTACACCAGAATACCTGCACAATGTAGCACATGCACACCTACACACCCTAGCAACCGCACACAATATTTTGACCGACAACGGTATATACATTTACTTAACATCATGAATACAGAAAAACTCATTGCTATATACATTTCAAACATTGTTTTACATGGTTAAAATTACAATTATTCAACAACAGTTATAAACATTCATGTTTCATCCTTTGATATCCGTGATCCGCTCTCGATGGTATTTGTTGCCGAAAAAAGCATCCGAACTCAAGGAAAAAAATTCACCTATATAAGAAAACAAATATTATGTTAGTAATGCAATAATGAAAGAAATTAAAACAGTAATATGAAAGAATACATTAATATGGAAATGTGAAACTAAAATATGAAATTTTAAACTCAAATGTTTTCATTTTCAAAACAATGAAAGGGAATAATGTAAAATCAATATGTTTTTGATTGATTTATCTCATTTAATATATACTGATTCTTTATCTAATGAAAAGCTTTACCAGTCACACCGTGCATTGGTCGGATTGAGGTGCGGTCGATTCGTACACGTCACAAATGAATCGTGGATCATTGTCCTAAAGTATCAAAACAATCCGAACACATTTTCTCGGTTTGCTGTATGTCATTGGTGTTGTTTTCCAAAGTTTATCTCAATTTGAAACTGATATCAGACACTTTTAGCCATACCGGTCACACCGTGCGTCGGATTGAGGTGCGGTCGATTTTTACACGTCACAAATGACTCGTGGATCATTGTCCTAAAGTTTCAAAACAATCCTAACACATTTTTTCAGTATTCCGTATGTCATTGGTGTTGTTTTCTAAAGTTTATGTCATTTTCCAACTGATAACAGACACTTTTAGCCATACCGGTCACACCGTGCGTCAGATTGAGGTGCGGTCAATTCGTACACATCACAAATGACTCGTGGATCACTTTCCTAAAGTTTCAAAACAATCCGAACGTGTTTGATCGGTATTCCGTATGTCAGTATTGTTGTTTTCTAAAGTTTATGTCATTTTGAAACTGATATAAAACACTTTGAGCCATACGGGTCACACTGTGCATCAGATTGAGGTGCGGTCGATTCGTACACATCAAAAATGACTCGTGGATCGTTGTCCTAAAGTATCAAAACAATCCAAACACATTTGATTGGTTTTCCGTATGTCATTGGTGTTGTTTTCCAAAGTTTATCTCAATTTGAAACTGATATCAGACACTTTTAGCCATACCAGTCACACCGTGCATTGGATTGAGGTGCGGTCAATTCGTACACATCACAAATGACTCGTAGATCATTGTCCTAAAGTTTCAAAATAATCCGAACTCGTTTTCTCAGTATTCCGTATGTCAGTAGTGTTGTTTTCTAAAGCTTATGTCATTTTGAAACTGATATCAAACACTTTGAGCCATACGGGTCACACCGTGCGTCGGATTGAGGTGCGGTCGATTCGTACACATCACAAATGACTCTTGGATCATTTTCCTAAATTATCAAAACAATCCGAACACGTTTGCTCGGTTTTCCGTATGTCATTGGTGTTTTCCAAAGTTTATCTCAATTTGAAACTGATATCATACACTTTTAGCCATACCGGTCACACCGTGTGTCGGATTGAGGTGCGGTAGATTCGTAAATGCCACAAATGACTCGTGGATCGTTTTCCTAAAATATCAAAACAATCCGAACGCTTTTGCTTGGTATTACGTATGTCATTGGTGTTGTTTTCTAAAGTTTATGTCATTTTCCAACTGATAACAGACACTTTTATCCATACCGGTCACACCGTGCATCAGATTGAGGTGCGGTCAATTCGTACACGTCAAAAATGACTCATGGATCATTTTCCTAAAGTATCAAAACAATCCAAAGGCATTTTCTCGGTATTCCGTATGTCATTGGTGTTGTTTTCTAAAGTTTATGTCATTTTCCAACTGATAACAGACACTTTTACCCATACCAGTCACACCGTGTGTCAGATTGAGGTGCGGTCAATTCTTACACGTCACAATTGACTCGTGGACCATTTTTCTAAAGTTTCAAAACAATCCGAATGCGTTTGATTGGTATTCTATGTGTCAGTAGTGTTGTTTTCTAAAGTTTATGTCATTTTAAAACTGATATCAGACACTTTGAGCCATACCGGTCACACCGTGCGTCGGATTGAGGTGCGGTCGATTCGTACACGTCACAAATGACTCGTGGATCATTGTCCTAAAGTATCAAAACAATCCGAACACGTTTTCTCGGTTTTCCGTATGTAATTGGTGTTGTTTTCCAAAGTTTATCTCAATTTGAAACTGATATCATACACTTTTAGCCATATCAGTCACACCGTGTGTCGGATTGAGGTGCGGTCGATTCGTACACATCAAAAATGACTCGTGGATCATTGTCCTAAAATATCAAATCAATCCGAACGCATTTGCTTGGTATTCCGTATGTCATTGGTGTTGTTTTCTAAAGTTTATGTCATTTTCCAACTGATAACAGACACTTTTATCCATACCGGTCACACCGTGCGTCGAATTGAGGTGCGGTCGATTCGTACACATCACAAATGACTCGTGGATCGTTTTCCTAAAGTATCAAAACAATCCGAACACATTTTCTTAGTATTATGTATGTCATTGGTGTTGTTTTCTAAAGTTTATATCATTTTCCAACTGATAACAGACTTTTTTCCATACCGGTCACACTGTGCGTCAGATTGAGGTGCGGTCGATTCGTACACGTCATAGATTATCAATAAGTGTAAAGAGAGATATCAATGACCATATAAATATAACATAAGTATTAAGAATTTACCTTCATTGTCCTATTTGTTTACATTCTTCCATCAGGTACGCTGCCCATTCGTTTCTAAAGACATTTATATCATCTTCTGAATAGGAGTTTTTGTGACAGTCATAGTAGTACTGAAAAAATATAAATACACAAAGTATTAATAATTATTTTAAATAAAGTAGTAATTATTTTCAAAAATACCTCTTCAGGGATGTTAGTTTGTTCATGAAATATGATCTCTTTCATAAATTTACAAACATAATAACCACAGTCCTTGTCATTTGTTTGTTTCAGACACTGCAGAAACATCGAGAAAAATAAGTAATCTATTTTGATATGTATTTGGATAGTGAAATATAATTATATATACCCAGATACTTCTCCATTTGTAGATCTTGTGGGCATTGTCGTCCTTATTCCCTAGATTTATTCCAGCCTTTAGACGATATTCATACACCGCCCTATCATAACAAAATCCTCATTAAAAGATAATATAAATTATATAACTAGATATTTAGTTCTAAAATGTCGGATCTAGTGTATTACAGATTGACAATCGCTATCATGTGTGGTCGGTTAGTTGGATATCCATGCAGTGAATCTAGAAAATAAATCTTTAGAGTATCCAAATTAACTGCAATGAGCATCCAATGTTCCCTAAAAACAAAAAAAGAAATAAGTACTGATAGAAATGAAAATATAATTGATATGATTAAAATTTATAGTTTTACCCTTGCATCGTTGGTATTAAAAAGAGCCTGTCAGTCGTAATTCTGCTTTGAAACGTTCTGAGCAGATTTGACATCAATTCAGCCTGAAAATTAGAATCTACTTCTCTTCGTTGTGTAGAAATGGTGTGAGGACTAACGAGTCCAAATTTGTATTCATGGGAAAATCCCTTCAATTGTTTTTCATATATACGCCTGTGAAAAATATGAGATGTATTTATCCATAATTATCAAAGTATATCAGCTTTTGTAAAATCAAATCATGAAAACATACCTCATGTATACATTTATAACTGAGGCACCTAGCCAGTCATATGTGATGATCTCAGAAACAGCGTCTACACTAACGAAATCTAATGTTTCCTCTCCGTACATATATTTTTCACAAAAAATTGTATGACTCTTGCCGTCTTTCATTTTCGTATCCACATGAGCTTTCAATGCTATTAAATGTGGATATAGAACGGGCGGGGTGAACGCGCTCTCAGTAGATCGTTTTGATCGGTTGGTTGATCCAATGTTGGAGCCGCTCTTTCGTTTTAGCTTCTCCATTTTATCCTTCTATAAAAAAAATTCATCGGTTCAGCCATTTTCTAATTTAATGTTAAAGGTTCTACTTGAAAAATGAATTGAAAATGAATACCTCCTGCTCGACATGTTTTTTTACAAGATTCGACGACCATGCAACGGATGTTCCAACAGCTTTTTCCACTGTATGAATGTCGTCATCATCATTTGGCATGGGTAGCTCAGCGCTCGGCTCATGAGCTATGTTAATCGACACTTTGACACGACTTCTTGGAAGTGGTCTGGAGTGTAGCGTGTCATTCTGCATCTTGAATACCGTAGCCCTCGCTACAAGGCGATGGGTGGGAGTTGACAGATTTAAATCACAGTCATTTTCACCCTGCAGAATATCATTACATGAAAGGTATCAGTGTCTATGTGATTCACATCTCACAAAAACGAATATTATAACATTGATTACCTCGGTTAAGTCAGGTCTTTGAGGGGAATGGCTCACCTCAAAGCTGGTGAGGGGTGGATCTTCTCGCGGGGGTTGTTCCTGAGTTGTTTGTTCTCTTCACCTATCCTCCATCAAACTCTTTAGCATCTCTCCCTGAGTTTGGATTAGTTCTTCAAGGGTAGCTACTCTATCTCTCATTACATGCAATTATTTAGTTTGTTCATCCTCCTCTTTTTTTTTCTTAAAATATGCCCGGGGTGACACCCTAAAACCCACACCTCTGACGCGGCCATACTGTTCTGCCTGTTTCAAGGCCGTTGAAAGTATGTCTGCATCCGGTGCGAGTGTTGTTGATTCCTGTGACTATGTCAAATAGAAAATATGAAAAAATAAGTAAGCATCGTTATGTAATAGTGATTTAAAGCAAAACAAGTTTATATTATTTCATACTTACACATGTTTCCCACACTTTTTGTGTGTTTTCATCTATCAGTTTCCCCTCTTTATTAACACGAGCCTCCTTCCATAGCACATGGCTTGGAATGGAAGTGACTTGAGATTTTGCTTCATCAATCTACATATAAACAGAGAAACATGGTTACAGTGTTGTTTTATGTCACATAAAATTATTACAGTACTTTTAAAATACATACCAATTGTTTTTCAATTGAAGCATACCCCAACCTTGCTTTACGGTAGGGGTACGCTGGTTTTGCTGCCCATTCCTTATTTTCAGCACTCAGTTGCTGTTTCATAAATAAAAACCTATCAATCAACGTGATGAATATAAGAAACGTTACACAATGTGTAACCAAACACAATGTACCTGAAAATTCTTGTAACACCCCAAGCTTCCACGGTACGTTTCACTTCGAATAATGCAATAGCGTGTGTTGTACGCAACCTCGAGCTCTAACACACACCACAACGAATTAAACTAGCCGTTGTGAATAGTAATACCTACTTTTTGAAATTTTATAAATTTTATTTATCAAAATGGACTTCATTTTTGGATTCGGAATATCGAAATTAGCCTATGTTGAATTTTTGGTATTTTTCTGATAACTTCTATTTTTTATGAATAGTGAAAAATACTTAAAACAACTTTTTTAATCAAAATAATTTATAGTGATAAGTTATACTATTGGGTGGTTTTAAAGTATAATTAGAATATATTTTTACCATTTTATCCAATTGTGGTCATTAGAATTAATTTAACATTGAAATTGGACATAAATAATTGCCAATCTTTTGATATAAATTGTTTCTTAAAAACACGCTATTTGTTGTAACAGCGGGAATTAATTATAAAATTAATTAATGCAACTTATACGTTTGGAATTTTTTAAAATAGACATCATTTTTGAATTCGGAATATCAATTATAGCTTAGGGTGAAATTTTGGCCTTATTCTGAAAAACTTCAATTTTTGATGAATAGTAAAACCACTAAGTGGTTGTTAAAAACTGATTTTTCGTTAAAATGAAATATTACCACTTCTGTGATTTTATTTTCAAAAATCCGACATACATGGTTGTCATTAAGAAGCAAAATGTGGTTCAATGAGATTAAAATAATTTTTTGGTGAATAGTAACTTTTAAGTTCTTAATCGCGATTAGAGGTAATTAGTGTAGTTTAAGGTAAAAATGATGTTTTAATAATATAAGATGAGCTTGACACTTGTCCTACTCCTATTGGATGAGTCATGGCCGACCAAGACAACCCATGGGTCAACTTGGGGACCCCATGGAGCCACTTTGGTTGGAAAATGACATTAATATATATTTATTTAATGTTAAAATTAAATTGACACAAACATGAGTTGTTTTACTAAAACAGTTTTTAAGTGGGGTTACACAAGTCCAAATTTTGATTATAAATATTCATTAGAAAGATAAAACGATTTCCTACATCATAGTATTTTTTTTATAATTTTTAGACATTAAATAAGTTAAATTATTTATGACATCATGATGATGCAGTGATGACCTCATTATTTAACGATTTAAATAAAATGGGAAGATAATGCAAAATCCAAGGTATACACTTGTCCAAAGCCAATTGGATGAGGAGATTTCGAACCCTTATCACCTTAGCCTCGAATTATATAAGTGTGGGACCTTTAGAATCCGAAAAGCATTGTGTAATAATGTAACATTTCATTACTTTCCAAAAGTGCCCCTCCTCTCCACTTATAAAAGGCCCCCACCTCTACCACCTCATTCAAACTTTCAAGCAATTTGGCTCGGCCAAACTCTACCCAAATACTCTCCCAACATTCCTCCCTTACTCCTAGAAGCCTCACTTTGGGCAGAACTCTTCCCAAGGAAGCCTTTGGCTCAAGTCAAAAAGAGTTACCCGATTTTGAGGTAATGTCTTCTCTAATGTTGTTTTGTTTTATTTTTCTTCTCCAACCCCCTAAACTCTTTTTATTCCTTTCTTTTGTAACAACACCAGTATCTACAATATACTAGGATTTTGTTATGATAAGGATTTGTTTTACACTTACACACACCTTCGTCTAATGGTTAAAGAACATACGGTTTCTGTGGATGGCGAATTTCTGCCTCACGAAACGATGATTGTTCAACACTCATATAACACCTTCAAAGGTGGCCATTAAGATGTCACTATTTTTATATATGATTTATAATATGTTTATGTTTTACTTATGCTTCTGTATTTCTCATTTATGGCATACTTTATGATTTCCATTATGGGTAAAACGCGATAATTTCATTTTAGGAAGTGCGGACTACTGCCCCCTCAAAGTGATTTGAATCGTTAATGCCATATGTGGGATGTATAAAGGATGGAGTAAATGGTATTATACACTATATTATACTGGAATTATATTATAAATTTATATCATTATGATTTAATTCCATTAAATACGAAATAGAAATGAAAGTAGCGTTCATGCGTACGTACGGCTTACCGTCTCCATGAACGGTGCATTTCATTTCTTACCTCTAAATGTTACGTGACATTATGAATGAATGTATATACTGTATATATATGATATATATGATATCTACATCATGAATATAATTCTGGATATAATGGATATTTCACCACATGAACAACTTGTAATTATAAGAAGTTGATTTTTGACTCAAGTACCAAAGATCGACAAAACGGCCGTTATTAACTTAAATAATTACATAATGTTCATAACATTGTAATAAGTGATATAAAAAGGGATGATGAACTTGAAAAAGGTTCTTAATAAAGTAGATATTAACTCTAGTTTATTATTCAGGAGGTTAAAGAACGGTCGAATCAAGTCGGACACAAGGTAAGGGAATTTCTTAACCCAACTTCCATTCTTTGGGTTAATCTCCTACTTTCAAATTATGTCATGATATTATTATGTCTTATTTTGTATTTTTACTTTCTTTATGTGTACCTATAGTGAATACACATAATATATCTATTTTATTTTAAAAATGATCTTTTTAAGGACTTCGTCTCAATCTCCTTTCATTGAGGCATATTTGGTTTTATACACAACTTTCTTTTATACGGTGTATAAACCCCTTTGACTTTTAAGTTTATTCAAAAGGAATCTTTTTATACGAAGCGTTTTAATAAACGACAAAAAGGGAATGTTTTTATTTCCGTACTTATGCGGCGACAATGACTTCTCCGCTGCCGTGACCATTATTTGAGTTTCGGCTTCCTCTACAAGCCATCATTTTTTTTAATGAAAAATAAATACAAAGTTTTAACTTTCTTTTATTTTGGTATTGAAAATGGTTTTGAAAGCGTTTTTATTATATCAATGTGTTGTATTGATATCTTGTGATTGAAATGTGGAAATGTTATGTTTCCTTTATGCATGTTTTATGTGATACGATTATGTTATGGTTTATGATATGTTTAAACCTATTCATATGAGGAATGCATTGGACTTAATAAGTGACGGGTGGAGCCCGCTATAGCTCCTAGATGCATCGGCAGGTCTCATGAGACAAACTAGTGTCTTGGCACGAGGCCTTGACAAAATCTTATTTGTGGTCTTGGCACGAGGCCTTGGCTACGTGGTTATGATAGTCTGGCATTATGCATTCCATCATTATGAAAGTGGTTATTGATATTGCATGTGATTATTCGACCAGTAGAATATCCATGTGAGGAAGTGAATGGCATTATCTCATTTTACTTTTGCCATATTATATTGATGTTCAAGTTTAAAAGGCTTTTGTTTTAGTTATACATTGCCTTAAAAGTTAATGTTTATTTATGAAAGCTTCCGCATTATTGTTATCCTTACTGAGCATCTGAGCTCACCCCTTTCAATGTTTTAATGTTTTCCAGGATGTGAAGAAGTATTTTATGAATGACCTGCAGGGATAGTCAGAAGAAGATAGAAGTGTGGACTTTGGAGACTATGTTATTATAGTTGTTTAATTTTTGATGTAATGTAACATTTATGAATGTATCTAGTGTTTCCAAGGCTACTAAACTAATCGGTCTTTCGAGACTTGATCTTTTGTGATCATGCCAATGTTACAAAGTAACGCACCAGCTCTGGGTAGCTGGGGTCGGGGCGTTACAGTTGGTATCAGAGGCAGTTTAGTACTAACCTTGGAAGCTAGATTTAGATAAACTCTGATTAGAGCACATAGCCCAAAGATAGACTTTGAGGATTAGTATAGAAGTACTTCCTAGAATTTTGGTATTATAGAGATGTTATGAGTTTTCCGAGCAATACATCCCTGTCTGGATACGAGCAGGTAGAGGCGGCTCTGGCACAGATTTACCTAGGGGTAAAACCCGAAAACACCGCTTTGAGCTAGACTCGAACGGGAACTGGTGCACGACAACGGGCCTTGCTTCACTCTTGGTTACGACACTCCCGGGGGATATGCTTTGGATAATTCCCATTTTCTTTACAAACCACTATGAAGGGTTACGAGTATATACTTCCTCAAAGAAAACATTTTTATAATTATGGATTATATCCATATTTAGTTCAATTTATGTTAAGTGTTTTACAAGTATGGAATTATGTATTTTGATTCATGAACTAATCTAGTTTATGCCATTATTTAGAAATGGCGCCTAGTGGAAGGAATGGAAACCGTATCAATGCACGCACTCCATGTAGGGATTTCCCTCCTGCTCAGGATAATTATGGTGGAGCTAGTGATACAACTGGTGCTGATCAGCTTCTCACCGTACTGGGACAACTCACGCAGGTTATGAATAATAACCTTACTCGTATGGAGCACCCTGATCCGCAACGTGGAGGATCAATGTTAGACCGCTTCATGAGGCAACAACCACCAACCTTCAATGGGAGTAAAAATCCTATAGTAGCTGAGCAATGGATAAATTCCTTAGAGAAAATATTCCATGCCTTGGGGAGTAGTGAAAGGGAGAAGGTTGTCATGGAAGTTTACCGCCTCACTGGAGATACCGATCAGTGGTGGTCGCTGATTCAAAACACAAAGGAAGATGATGACTTATCGAATATGGAATGGAGGGAGTTCAAAGAGTTTTTCTTAGAAAAATACTTTCCTCGTGACCATCGAGCAGATATGAAAAGGCAATTTCTGAGTCTGAAGTAGAAGGAGGATGAGAATGTCGCAAAGTATGAGGCTAACTTTACAAGGTTAGCGAGGCATGCTTCCGATTATATACGTAACCCAAGGAGTAAGATTGATCATTTCTTTGATGGGTTAAAACCATTCCTCCGTTGAGCTTTAGTATCACAATCCTTCTCATCATACGAAGATATTGTCTCGTGTGCTATCAAGACAGAAAAATAATTCTCTAAGTCTTATGACAACAAAGTAAAGCAAGAGAAGAAGAAAACGGTGGAACCAGAGACAGATAAAGGGAAAAAGGGAAAGAAGGATTTTCCATTATGTGATAATTGTGGGAAGAATCACCCTGGTACTTGCCTAAAAGGAATGGGAGTTTGTTATAAATGTGGAGAAAAGGGTCACCAGGCTCGTGATTGCAAGGGAAAGAAAGAGGCTATCAAAGTTGAATGCTACAATTGTAGGGAAATGGGGCATTATGCAAATGAATGTCCTAAGCGTCAGGGAAACTTACCTCAGAAAAGGCCAAGGGATCAAGGACAATCTTATGCTGTTACTACAGTTGAAGCGGAATAATTAATGTATTGGTGCTTTTGGACTAATGGATTATATTCTGGTTATAAGAATAATGTGATATATATATAAGGATTGTACTGCAGTACTTGTTGATTTCAGTAAGGTTTTAATTTGATAAAGGTAATCATATTTTTAGTATGTGACAATAAGAGAAACTTTACTTTGTTTGGGGAATCTGATAAATTGATTTTGGAATTAAGAGACCTTTTAGAGAAAGTCTGGACAGAGGTATTCTGGATAACTATAAAGGTTGGAGTGGATTAAGTTGATCTTTGGATAGTATTGTTTAAGGTTAAAACATTTATGAAGATTATTTTTGGAATAGTATAGTACTATATTTTTAGGAAAAGGACAACCTGCAGGGTGGGGCATAACCCGTCGCGTCGGACAAAGCTGCAGGAATCGAACCCACAACCATAGTGCGACAAGCCTTTATTTCCTACCACTAGCCTACAGGAAGTCCCTGGTTATTACAAAATAATTTTACTAATCTAAATGGTATGTGTTAACATTTGGAACCTTATACAATTAGGATAAGTATAATATTTTTGGGTTCTATTATCTTTTTGAGTGAAAGGTGAGTTGAAGGTTGAAACTCTAATTGTCAAGCATAAAAATATATATAACTATCTGTTATTCAATGAATAAATTAATTCTTAAACTTTAGTAAAGGGATATTAAAACAAAAAAAAATGTGTTATCCTAATACCTTATGTCTTGTTGAACTAATGATATTTTAAATCAACATAGATTGAAGGCTTTGAGGCCCTCAATTTGACAGTTGATTGTGATTGATGATCTCAATCACTCCCTACGAATATTTACGTTTTTCCTCCAATTATATGTCTCTAATTGCCACCAATGTTCTCCTAATCGAGATCATAATTGGGTGGTGACTTTTTCATTTCCCATTTCCTCTTATTAAGGCTAAATTTTATTAATCTTATTTCCGATGTGGGTTTTCCTCAAAGGTATTTTCTCTTTTCATCCTTTTATTTTCAAAGAAAATTTTCAAATTGCGAGGACGCAATTTATTGAAGGAGGGGAGAATGTAACACCCCAAGCTTCCACGGTACGTTTCACTTCGAATAATGCAATAGCGTGTGTTGTACGCAACCTCGAGCTCTAACACACACCACAACGAATTAAACTAGCCATTTTGAATAGTAATACCTACTTTTTGAAATTTTATAAATTTTATTTATCAAAATGGACTTCATTTTTGGATTCGGAATATCGAAATTAGCCTATGTTGAATTTTTGGTATTTTTCTGATAACTTCTATTTTTTATGAATAGTGAAAAATACTTAAAACAACTTTTTTAATCAAAATAATTTATAGTGATAAGTTATACTATTGGGTGGTTTTAAAGTATAATTAGAATATATTTTTACCATTTTATCCAATTGTGGTCATTAGAATTAATTTAACATTGAAATTGGACATAAACAATTGCCAATCTTTTGATATAAATTGTTTCTTAAAAACACGCTATTTGTTGTAACAGCGGGAATTAATTATAAAATTAATTAATGCAACTTATACGTTTGGAATTTTGTAAAATAGACATCATTTTTGAATTTGGAATATCAATTATAGCTTAGGGTGAAATTTTGGCCTTATTCTGAAAAGCTTCAATTTTTGATGAATAATAAAACCACTAAGTGGTTGTTAAAAACTGATTTTTCATTAAAATGAAATATTACCACTTCTGTGATTTGATTTTCAAAAATCCGACATACATGGTTGTCATTAATAAGCAAAATGTGGTTCAATGAGATTAAAATAATTTTTTGGTGAATAGTAACTTTTAAGTTCTTAATTGCGATTAGAGGTAATTAGTGTAGTTTAAGGTAAAAATAATGTTTTAATAATATAAGATGAGCTTGACACTTGTCCTACTCCTATTGGATGAGACATGGCCGACCAAGACAACCCATGGGTCAACTTGGGGACCCCATGGAGCCACTTTGGTTGGAAAATGACATTAATATATATTTATTTAATGTTAAAATTAAATTGACACAAACATGAGTTGTTTTACTAAAACAGTTTTTAAGTGGGGTTACACAAGTCCAAATTTTGATTATAAATATTCATTAGAAAGATAAAAAGATTTCCTACATCATAGTATTTTTTTTATAATTTTTAGACATTAAATAAATTAAATTATTTATGACATCATGATGATGCAGTGATGACCTCATTATTTAACGATTTAAATAAAATGGGAAGATAATGCAAAATCCAAGGCATACACTTGTCCAAAGCCAATTGGATGAGGAGATTTCGAACCCTTATCACCTTATACTCGAATTAAATAAGTGTGGGACCTTTAGAATCTGATAAGCATTGTGTAATAATGTAACATTTCATTACTTTCCAAAAGTGCCCCTCCTCTCCACTTATAAAAGGCCCCCACCTCTACCACCTCATTCACACTTTCAAGCCCTTTGGCTCGGCCAAAATCTACCCAAATACTCTCCCAACATTCCTCCCTTACTCCTAGAAGCCTCACTTTGGGCAGAACTCTTCCCAAGGAAGCCTTTGGCTCAAGTCAAAAAGAGTTACCCGATTTTGAGGTAATGTCTTCTCTAATGTTGTTTTGTTTTATTTTTCTTCTCCAACCCCCTAAACTCTTTTCATTCATTTCTTTTGTAACAACACAAGTATCTACAATATACTAGGATGTTGTTATGATAAGTATTTGGTTTACACTTACACACACCTTCGTCTAATGGTTAAAGAACATACGGTTTCTGTGGATGGCGAATTTCTACCTCACGAAACGATGATTGTTCAACACTCATATAACACCTTCAAAGGTGGACATTAAGATGTCACTATTTTTATATATGATTTATAATATGTTTATGTTTTACTTATGCTTCTGTATTTCTCATTTATGGCATACTTTATGATTTCCATTATGGGTAAAACGCGATAATTTCATTTTAGGAAGTGCGGACTACCGCCCCCTCAAAGTGATTTGAATCATTAATGCCATATATGGGATGTATAAAGGATGGAGTAAATGGTATTATACACTATATTATAATGGAATTATATTATAAATTTATATCATTATGATTTCATTCCATTAAATACGAAATAGAAATGAAAGTAGCGTTCATGCGTACGTACGGCTTACCGTCTCCATGAACGGTGCATTTCATTTCTTACCTCTAAATGTTACGTGACATTATGAATGAATGTATATACTGTATATATATGATATATATGATATCTACATCATGAATATAATTCTGGATATAATGGATATTTCACCACATGAACAACTTGTAATTATAAGAAGTTGATTTTTGACTCAAGTACCAAAGATCGACAAAACGGCCGTTATTAACTTAAATAATTACATAATGTTCATAACATTGTAATAAGTGATATAAAAAGGGATGATGAACTTGAAAAAGGTTCTTAATAAAGTAGATATTAACTCTAGTTTATTATTCAGGAGGTTAAAGAACGATCGAATCAAGTCGGACACAAGGTATGGGAATTTCTTAACCCAACTTCCATTCTTTGGGTTAATCTCCTACTTTCAAATTATGTCATGATATTATTATGTATTATTTTGTATTTTTACTTTCTTTATGTGTACCTATAGTGAATACACATAATATATCTATTTTATTTTAAAAATGATCTTTTTAAGGACTTCGTCTCAATCTCCTTTCATTGAGGCATATTTGGTTTTATACACAACTTTCTTTTATACGGTGTATAAACCCCTATGACTTTTAAGTTTATTCAAAAGGAATCTTTTTATACGAAGCGTTTTACTAAACGACAAAAAGGGAATGTTTTTATTTCCGTACTTATGCGGCGACAACGACTTCTCCGCCGCCGTGACCATTATTTGAGTTTCGGCTTCCTCTACAAGCCATCATTTTTTTAATGAAAAATAAATACAAAGTTTTAACTTTCTTTTATTTTGGTATTGAAAATGGTTTTGAAAGCGTTTTTATTATATCAATGTGTTGTATTGATATCTTGTGATTGAAATGTGGAAATGTTATGTTTCCTTTATGCATGTTTTATGTGATACGATTATGTTATGGTTTATGATATGTTTAAACCTATTCATATGAGGAATGCATTGGACTTAATAAGTGACGGGTGGAGCCCGCTATAGCTCCTCGATGCATTGGCAGGTCTAATAAGACAAACTAGTGTCTTGGCACGAGGCCTTGACAAAATCTTATTTGTGGTCTTGGCACGAGGCCTTGGCTACGTGGTTATGATAGTCTGGCATTATGCATTCCATCATTATGAAAGTGGTTATTGATATTGCATGTGATTATTCGACCAGTAGAATATCCATGTGAGGAAGTGAATGGCATTATCTCATTTTACTTTTTCCATATTATGTTGATGTTCAAGTTTAAAAGGCTTTTGTTTTAGTTATACATTTCCTTAAAAGTTAATGTTTATTTATGAAATCTTCCGCATTATTGTTATCCTTACTGAGCATCTGAGATCACCCCTTTCAATGTTTTAAAGTTTTCCAGGATGTGAAGAAGTATTTTATGAATGACCTGCAGGGATAGTCAGAAGAGGATAGAAGTGTGGACTTTGGAGACTATGTTATTATAGTTGTTTACTTTTTGATGTAATGTAACATTTATGAATGTATCTAGTGTTTCCAAGGCTACTAAACTAATCGGTCTTTCGAGACTTGATCTTTTGTGATCATGCCAATGTTACGAAGTAACGCACCGGCTCTAGGTAGCTGGGGTCGGGGCGTTACAATTCTGTTCCGCACGACGGTTGCAAAATGCATCCCACATTCCTTGGGATATCAAGTGTGCATAAAGAGGAGGCGGGTGCGGCTTGATTTTCCCTTTGGCATCTTTCAGATGATGTTTCGTTAAAATGGTGAGAAAACCTCTATGAATCCTTCCTGCCAGTCTTAAAACATATTCTTTGTGCGAAACATCTACTATAAATGCACTCTGCAAGAGATGATGAAGGGTTAGTCAATATTTAAATATTTTATTTTATTTTAATAAATTAAATAGATGATATCGTAATGTTATCGTAATCTCTTCCCACATTAATGTTTTCAACCCGCTGACAACATGGTGCCACGACTCTATGTCAATCGACACGTGTTGTCGAGTGACGATTCCAACGTAGCTACTAAACTTGGCTTTGTTGGGATTTACATGCTGGCCTCGTTTATTCCATCCCACCTCATATTTGATGCCTTTTGCTTTTGCCTTGAGGATTTTTGCTAAAATTGTCAAACTACGGTGCACCTGTTTTTTTTGTGTCGCTGGGGTTTCATCGACTACCATTTCCTCAGTTTCTGTATCATCATTATGTATCTCCGAAGCGCTAGCATCGACACTGACACCAGCTGCAATAGGTTGAGAGACCTGTTGTATGTCAGCAGTGGGACCAGCTGCAACAGGTTGAGAGACCTATTGTCTTTCATTGGGTGCATCAGCAGGTGAAGAAGTCATTATCTACAGAACTAGTTTAAAATTTAATTTAGATCACATAAAAGCAGCAGCGAACAGATAATAACATAATGTAACACAATCAATATTACAATAAAAATCAATAACCTGATTATTGAACTCCCTTTTTTTTAAAAGGCTGAAGGGATTTTACCCCTCTATCAACTATCCATATCCCTTCATTGTGGTCTCCTCTTACATACAAAACATCGTCTACATTGGGACCACTGCGAAATGATTGTGAAGTCCCAATGAAAGGGTCATCTTCTATTGAATTTTCATCTGACCCTTCAACTGTTTTGGTCGATAACAGAACAATTGACCAGTTTCGGTTTGCGGGATCTGGAACATAAAATACTTGCACTGCCTGTGATGCCATAATAAATGGTTCGTCTTTCTTCCCTTCCTTACTGAAATCAACTTTCACGAATCCCAAATAATCTATTTTAACAGCACTCCTGTTATCAATCAACTTGCATTGAAATATCGGAAATTGAAATTTCGTATAATCCAACTCCCATATTTGTTTGATGATGCCAAAGTATGACATATTCGCATAAATTGGATTTCTGTCCTTAGCACCGGAAACATGAATCGCTTCAGCCACATGTGTAACCCCACTATTCTGCATGGTACTGTCTTCATCATGTTCATTAGTATAAAATGTATAACCATTAACTACATAATCATTGTAAGACAATGCATACACACTTGGTCCTCCGGCTAACCATCGAAGTCGTTCCGAAATTGACTCTGGATTTCCATATGACTTCTTAAAAATATGATCTCGAAACCATCCTATAAACTGTCGATTATGTATATCTGATATCCATTTTCAGCCCTTGATGGATTCAAACGCCTAAGAATTTCTTTGTGGATTTCAACATATGGGTCAACGTCAAAACTGTTATGCAAAACATAAAGGTGGGACTGCTCCCAATCTGTAATATTGATTTTGACAACCTTTATTCCAGAAATTCCTTCACCCTAAAGCCGCCCAGTGTGACGAGATTTCGGTAAGCCAATGCTTTCCACACCAGACAAGTATTCGGTACAGAATTCAACGGCTTCCTCAACAATATATCGCTCTGCAATACAACCCTCTGGCCGACTTCGATTTTTGACATACCCTTTCAAAATCTTCATATACCGTTCAATGGGGTACATCCATCTGTAATGTACAGGACCACATATTCGAATCTCTCTCACCAAGTGGACCATCAAATGAACCATCATATCAAAAAATGAAGGCGGGAAGAACATTTCTAATTCACATAATATGACGACAATTTCTTTTTCCATAGCTGGCAATTTCGCCGGGTCTATAACTTTGCTACATATATCTTTGAAGAAGAAACACAGTTTTGTTAATGTATGGCAGACATTCTTGGGAAAAATGCAACGTAAAGCAATTGGAATGAGATTTTGCATCAAAACATGATATTCATGTGATTTCAGACCTTTTAACTTCAAGTCGCTCATTGACACAAGGTTACTGATATTTGACGAATACCCCTTTGGAACCTTTACGTCATTCAAGAAGTTGCAAAAATGATATCTCTCCTGCCTGGAAAGAGTGTAAGCAGCAGGAGGAAGAAATGTTCGTTTTTCACCCTCCACTGGTGCCAACTCTTCTCGTATTCCCATCTCAACCATGTCCAACCTAGCCTTAATTCCATCTTTTGTTTTGCCAGATGTATTTAGCAACGTGCCGATAACACTGTCAAATACATTTTTTTCTACATGCATAACATCAATAAAATGTCTTACATACAGACAATTCCAGTATTGTAATTCAAAAAAAAAAACTGATCTCTTTTTCCAACCGATTTTCGTAAGGTTTTTCGAAGCCGGTTTACCAAAAGTAGTGTCCACATTTTTAACTTTCTCAAAAAATTGATTGCCTGTTAGTGGAGACGGTGATGTATGTTCTTCTGAACTTCCATCGAATGATGTCTTACAAGAACGATACTTATGTTGTCGTGGTAGAAATCTGCGATGTCCTAGAAACACGGGTTTCGATGAATGTTTCAACCTAATTGATTGTGTACCTTCTTCGTAAATGGGACAGCCTTGAGTTCCTTTGATGCTATATCCTGAAAAATTTCCATAAGCAGGGAAGTCATTTATCATCCCGTACAACATGACTCTCAAAGTGAAATCTTCCTTTCTGTAAGCATCATACAATGTAACACCTGAATCCCACAATAATTTCAAATCTTCGATCAATGGAGATAAATAAACATCAATATCATTACCCGATTGTTTTGGTCCTGATATAAGCAGAGATAACATGATGTATTTTCGTTTCATGCATAACCACGGTGGTAAGTTATAATTTATCAACATAACCGGCCATGTACTGTGACTGTTACGTTGAAAACCAAAAGGATTCAATCCATCTGTAGATAACGCAAGACGAAGGTTTCTCGACTCGTTTCCAAATTCAGGATACTCGTGATCGATTCTCTTCCACTGAGGAGAGTCTGCCGGGTGACGTAGTATCCCATCTTTAATTCTTGTATCTGCATGCCATGTTAATTGTTCTGCAGTCTCCTCACTTCCATATAGGCGTCTAAACCTTGGAATGATTGGAAAGTACTATACAACTTTAGTAGGGATGGATTCATCTTTCTTGTATCGAGAATCACCACACTTTGGGCATTCTTTAAGTGATTTGTGGTCCTTGCGAAACAATATACAGTCATTCGGGCAGGTGTGTATTCTTTCAGAGATCATACCCATAGAGCGTAGCATTCGTTTGGCATCGTATGTTCGGCTCGGGAGCTCATTGTCTTCTGGGAGCATGTCATTCAAGAGGGCAAGTAGTTTCGTAAAACTGTCGTCACTCCACCCGTTATCTGCTTTCAAATTATACAGCTTCAGTACGGCTGACAATGCTGTATATTTAGTGCAACCAACATACAATGGCGTCTTTGCACAACTATTTAACTTCTCAAACAATTTTGGGCAATCACGAAGTTCATCTTCGAAGGTCCTTGTCATTTCCTCAATACGATCTTCATCACCATTCACATATGTAATCACATCCTCCATATGGTCAGCTTCATTGTTCATGTTTGTAATCATATCAGATGATCCATAAAACACAGTGTCACCCCAGTCACTACCTACATTCGTTGTTTCCCCGTGTTTATTCCAACATGTATAACTTTGATCTATTCTATGACAGATCAAGTGTTCTTCCAACTCATCTGGACTAATTTGTTTTGAATAACAACAGCGTAAACACGGACAAAGGATTTGAGAAGAGTCACATGCATGATCTTTTGAAAACTTGATAAACTCTTTCCCGCCTTCTTCATACTGTTTTGTCAACCGATTGCCATTCATCCATTCTTTATTTATATTCATCCTATTTGAAATCTATAGGATGAGTATATAGGTTAGAGGAGAAGGAATATGAGTATAATTTAGATATTAAAAAAGATACTTCAAGGAAATAATGTGACCATGAAATGACTAAGTCTAGAATGTTGTGGATCTTGAATACATTCTCTGACTGATTTGGAGAAATGACTTCTCGAACCTTTTCTGGATAACCTAAAACTCCTTCCAAGGAAATAATGTGACCATGAAACAATACTTCTTAAACAAAATATGGGGAATTTATAATATTTTAATAAAGAAAAAGCTCTCTAAAAACACCCAAAACAACCTCGAGATTATCGGAGTACTCCTACTATATATTGTAATACGCGGCGTGACCGCGGCGTGACTGCGGCATGACCACGGCGTGACCGCGGCGTGACGGCGGAGGAGGAGGAGGCCTCGGAGGCACCAGCGGAGGAGGAGGAGGTCGCGGAGGCACCGGCGGCACCGCCGGAGGAGGAGGATGCATCGGCAGAGGTAGTGAAGGAGGAGGAAGATGAGGCCGGTGGAGGAGGAGGAGGAGGAGCAGGAGCAGAGGAGGAGGCGGCGGCCGCGGCAGAGGAGGAGGAGGCGGCGGCCGCGGAGGCACCGGCGTGACCGTGGTGTGACCGCGGCGTGACCGCGGCGTGACCGCGGCGTGACCGCGGCGTGAGCGCGGCGTGAGCGCGGCGTGAGCGCGGCGTGAGCGCGGCGTGAGCGCGGCGTGAGCGCGGCGTGAGCGCGGCGTGAGCGCGGCGTGAGCGCGGCGTGAGCGCGGCGTGAGCGCGGCGTGAGCGCGGCGTGAGCGCGGCGTGAGCGCGGCGTGAGCGCGGCGTGACCGCGGCGTGAGCGCGGCGTGAGCGCGGCGTGACCGCGGCGTGAGCGCAGCGTGACCGCGGCGTGAGCGCGGCGTGAGCGCGGCGTGACCGCGGCGTGACCGCGGCGTGACCGCGGCGTGACCGCGGCGTGACCGCGGCGTGACCGCGGCGTGACCGCGGCTTGACCGCGGCGTGACGGAGGAGGAGGAGGAGGCCACGGAGGCACCGACGGAGGAGGAGGAGGCCGCGGAGGCACCGGCGGCACCGGCGGAGGAGGAGTAGGTATCGACAGAGGAAGCAGAGGAGGAGGAGGATGAGGCCGGTGGAGGAGGAGGAGGAGGAGCAGAAGCAGAGGAGGAGGCGGCGGCCGCGGTGGAGGAGGAGGAGGAGGCGGCCGTAGAGGCACCGGCGGGACCGCGGCGTGACCGCGATGTGACCGCAGCGTGACCGCGGCGTGACCGCGGCGTGACCGCAGTGTGACCGCGGCATGACCGCGGCGTGACCGCGGCGGGACCGCGGAGGAGGAGGCGGCCGCGGAGGCACCGGCGGCTCCGGCGGAGGAGGAGGAGGCATCGACGGAGGAGGAGGAGGCCGCGGTGGAGGAGGAGGCACCGGCCGCATCCCAGAGGCAGGGTGGAGGCAGGGCAGAGGCAGTGGAGGCAGCGGAGGAGGAGGAGGATGAGGCCGATGGAGGAGGAGGAGGAGGAGTAGGAGCAGAGGAGGAGGCGGCGACCGCAGCGGAGGAGGAGGAGGCGGTGGCCGCGGAGGCACCGGCGTGATGGCGGCGTGACCGCGGCGTGACCGCGGCGTGACCGCGGCGTGACCGCAGCGTGACCGCGGCGTGACCTCGGCTTGACCGCGGCGTGACGACGGAGGAGGAGGAGGCCGCGGAGGCAACGGCGGCACCGGTGGAGGAGGAGGAGCCATCGGCGAAGGCAGCAGAGGAGGAGGAGGATGAGGCCGGTGGAGGAGGAGGAGGAACAGGAGCAGAGGAGGAGGCGGCGGCCGTGGTGGAGGAGGAGGAGGCGGCGGCCGCAGAGGCACCGGCGTGACCGCGGCGTGACCACGGCGTGACCACTGCGTGACCGCGACATGAACACGGAGGAGGAGGCGGCCGCGGAGGCACCGGCGGCACCGGCAGAGGAGGAGGAGGCATCGGCGGAGGAGGAGGAGGCCGCGGTGGAGGAGCAGGCACCGGCGGCAACACAGAGGCAGGGCGGAGGCAGGGCGGAGGCAGCGGAGGCAGCGGAGGAGGAGGAGGATAAGGCCGGTGGAGGAGGAGGAGGAGGAGGAGCAGGAGCAGAAAAGGAGGCGGCGGCCGCGGCGGAGGAGGAGGAGGCAGCGACCGCGGAGGCACCGGCGTGACCACGGCGTGACTGCGGCGTGACCGCGGCGTGACCGCGGCGTGACCGCGGCGTGACCGCGGCGTGACCGCGGCGTGACCGCGGCGTGACCGCGGCGTGACCGCGGCGTGACCGCGGCGTGACCGCGGCGTGACCGCAGCGTGACCGCGGCGTGACCGCGGAGGAGGAGGATACATGGAGGCACTGGCGGCACCGACGGAGGAGGAGGAGGCATCAACAGAGGAGGAGGAGGCCGCAGTGGAGGAGGAGGCACCGGCGGTAGCGCGGAGGCAGGGCGGAGGCAGGGCGGAGGCAGCGAAGGCAGCGGAGGAGGAGGAGAATGAGGCCGGTGGAGGGGAGGAGGATCAGGAGTAGAGGAGGAGGCGGCGGCCGTGACGGAGGAGGAGGAGGAGGCGACCGCGAAGGCACCGGTGTGACCGCTACGTGACCGCGGCGTGACTGCGGCGTGACCACGGCGTGACCGCGACGTGACCGCGGCGTGACCGCGGCGTGACCATGGAGGAGGAGGAGACGTGGAGGCACCAGCGGCACCGAAGGAGGAGGAGGAGGCATCGACGGAGGAGGAGGAGGCCGCGGTGGAGGAGGAGGCACCGGAGGCACCGACGGCAGTGCAGAGGCAGGGCAGAGGCAGCGAAGGTAGCGGAGGAGGAGGAGGATGAGGCCGGTGGAAGGGAGGAGGAGCAGGAGCAGAGGAGGAGGAGGCGGCCGCGGAAGAGGAGGAGGAGGCGGCGGCCGCAGCAGAGGAGGAGGAGGCGGCGGCTGCGGAGGCACCGGCGTGACCGCGGCGCCACCGCGGCGTGACCGTGGCGTGACCGTGGAGTGACCGTGGAGGAGGAGGAGACGTGGAGGCACCGGTGGAACCGACGGAGGAGGAGGAGGCATCGACAGAGGAGGAGGAGGCTGCGGTGGAGGAGGAGGCACCGGAGGCACCGGCGGCAGCGCGTAGGCAGGGCGGAGGCAGGGCGGAGGCAGCGAAGGCAGCGGAGGAGGAGGAGGATGAGGCCGGTGGAGGGGAGGAGGAGCAGGAGCAAAGGAGGAGGCGGCGGCCGCGGCGGAGGAGGAGGAGGAGGAGGCGGCGGCAGCGGCCCAGAGGAGGGCTTCCGCGAGAGCTTGTTGATTAAGGACTTGCGTCATCATGGCTTGTTGATTATGGGTGTTTTCCTATATGAAGTTGTATGGATTCCTCGATATTTTTTTCATCATAACAAGAATTAAATTTAGGATGTCATTAGAAGGTGAAGTCTAGATAAAATCACTATTCATTTAACATATGGAGAGGTAGGCTTATGAATATGGGACGTGCATATGGTAGTAGGTCCCTACTCTAGGTGGATATATATGGATACTTTCCTTGACTGGTCTTTATATGAAAGAATTCTAAAAGGCTCCCTCACCTTCTAAAGATATATTATTTCTAGAAAATTGTGTTGTGGGAGAAAGAATTAATCATATATAGTTGATTTCACTTTTAGATCATATGATTCCTTACTCATCAAGATAAATTGACAAGAACCAAAACCTAAGAGGCCTCAGGCCTATCCAAATCTCTAGAAGTGATGACTTCCCATTGCTTATTGGAAAACTATGGAAGTGTCGACTTCCCACATGCACATCCCCCCTCCCCATATCTCCCCCAGCATACTTCTGCACATCCCCCCTCCCATCCACCCACTACACCCCCCCACTTGCACAACCCCCCTCCCCCACCCCCACCTTCACACCCCCCCACTTTTACACCCCCCAACCTCACCCAACAACAGACTCCCACCTACCTAGACCCCCCCCCCAACTAGAACAATCTCTTCCCCACCACCCACTTGAACAACCCCCCTCCCACTTGCATATCCCACCCACCCCCACCTGCATAGCCCACCCCACCCCCAACCTGTACACCCCCCACCTCACACCCAATAGACCCCCCATTATACGCCCCAACTACACATGTTCACCCACTGCACATCTCCCCCACCTAAACACCCCCACCTGCACCCCCCCCACCCACTACACCCCCGCAGCACTTGCACCCCCCCCACTTCAAATAAAATTGATTCACACAAATCATGATAGTTGAAATATAGAACAAAAACAAAAAACAAAGAAAATCACAATTATTGGGTATAGAAAACCGCACAATGGAGGAGGAGGCCGCGGAGGAGGAGGAGGCCGCAGAGGAGGAGGAGGCCGCGGAGGCACCGATGGAGGAGGAGGCACCGACGGAGGAGGAGGAGGCCGTGGTGGAGGAGGAGGCACCGGCGGTAGCGGCGTAGAGGCAGGGCTGAGGCAGGGTGGAGGCAGCGGAGGCACCAGAGGAGGAGGAGGATTAGGCCGATGGAGGAGGAGGAGGAGGAGCAGAAGTAGAGGAGGAGGCGGCGGCCGCGGCGGAGGAAGAGGAGGCGGCGGCAGTGGCGCAGACGAGGGCTTCCGCGAGAGCTTGATTGTGTGCGGGGAGGAGGAAGAGGACCCGTGGGTTTTTAACAAATCCGCAGGACCCTTTATCAGCGCTAGTAAAAAGTGCTGATAAAGGGTGTATTTATCAGCGCTAAAATGAAAAGCGCTGATAAATACAACCTTTATCAGCGCTTTGTTAGCGCTGATAAATAATCCCTTTATCAGTGCTAAAAAAGCGCTGATAAAGGGGCGGGCCTTTATCAGCGCTAAACCGTTAGCGCTAATAAAGGGGGGCGGAGGCCTTGCCCAGTTTTGTGTTAGTGAAAGTGGTCTAAAGAATTGAAATGGTATTTGGTCACATGACAAGTGTTGGATTAAATGTCCATTTGTCTTTTCACAAAGTGTTTAAATATTTAAAAATAATACATTTGATGCTAGTTCCATTTTTTAAAAAGGGTGAATTTTATTTTAAAGGTTTGCTTTATAAAAAGTAGGGAGTTGACCCTATTTTGAAATGATTTTGAGGTAGTGGGTCTAGGGGTGTTTTGAAATTTCCTTTAAAATAAGAATGATTGTTTTTGTAAAAATGGTTTGAGCTACTTTTAAGTTTCTTTGAAAGATGCATATTTATTTTAAAGGTGAACTTTGTGGAAAGATTTGGATTTCCAAATCTTCTTTCAAATTATGGTGTGATATTTTAAATTTCAAAGGATAATTGAAATGTTTATTTCAAGGGGGGATTTGAAACTAGATTTAAATGGTGTGTGGAACCAAGAATGTCCTTCCTAAAGAGGTGTGAATTTTTTAAAATAATTTTGTGAAATGATTGGGTTTCAAGTGGAATTTATCAGTTATGAAATATTGGTTTTAAAGTGGTATTTGAAATGAGATTTCAAATGACTTTAAGAATTGGACATGTGGCTCAGTATCCCGAGCAGTGTGTTTTAAAGGCCCTTTTGGTACTTTAAAGTGGTTTTATAAATGTGTGAATGCCTCTTTGATCCAAATTTGATTACTTTTCTTGTTATGGTTTATGACCTCATGGGGTATGTTTTATGTCGACATGCCTTTTGTGATTCTTATGAATGGATTTATGTTTGGGGATACTACATGTGAGGGTGTGGGAGGTGAGGCATGAGTTCTTTTCAAATTATTAATATTTGATGTATGTGATTCTTGATTTCTCATATCATTTCTTGACTTGTCATAGGAGTCCTATGAATATAGTAGGTTACTTAAGTCTGGGAAAACTCTAGTAGAGAAAGTGGGTTGAATAGGAACTGTTGTTTGGAAACTCTGAGATTGTTTGATCAGAAGGGATAATAGGCCTTTATGATAGTGATATTTTTTCTCCTGTAGACAAAGGTGTTCCGGGTAAGGTTATTTTCAGTGAGGTCGATGGGACTATCGGGGACGAGATAGGTTCATTAGGGTCAACTAATGTTCTTTGTTTCCAGTTTAGGTCTTGTATTACTAGAGCCTAGGGACGATACCTATGATACCATGTCCTTTTTTTGTGACTTTAGGGGATTTAATTTGTGATTAGATTGTATTCTGCTAGCTTTTTTGACAATTGAAACCATTGATTGATTTTATTCTTGGGATTGTGTTTCCTTTTTGCTTGGTGCCTATGTGTGATTCATGTATCACCTTGTGTGTGTGATGGTTTAATTTTAAACGAGTTATTTTTATAAGGTTTGAAAGTGTGGTTTATCAAGGAAAATAGTTTGGGTCTTCTTAAAAAAGTTTTTAAGAATTTTTTCCTTGAAATAGTTTATAAAAAAGGACAATTCATGAGATGCTCAGAAAGAGGGGCAATATTGGACTGATTTGTTTTCCCTGATTTGAAGGCCCCACTACTACAAAACAGACCTTTACCAGTGCTAGAAAAAACACTGATAAATGGTATATTTATTAGCACTGGAGAAAGAGATGATAAATTTAACCTTTTCAGCACTTTTTATTTTAGAACTGATAAAGGAAACCTTTATCAACACTTTATTTTTAGTGCTGATAAATGGTATTCTTTATCAATGCTTTATTTTTAGCACTAATAAAGGGTATCCTTTATCAACACTTTATTTTTAGTGCTGATAAAGGGTGCGCTTTATCAGTGCTTTATGTTTAGCACTGATAAATATTTATTTCATCAACACATTTTTAGAACTAATAAAATCAAATAACTATATAAATAAAAAATAAAAAATGTGTTTATTAAAAAAAGATTACAAATTTTATTAATTAAATAATTATTGATAAAAATTAATTGATTGATTATAAATTATTAAATAATAATGATTTTTTAATTAGATAATTATAATAATTAATATTATTAAATTGATATATTAAATATATAGATATATATATATATTAATGTATATAAATATGATTTATATATTAAAAAATATTTATGCACTTTACATTAAATTGTCATATATTTATTGAATAATGGTATATAATTAAAAATTAACATGAATTAAAAATATTGACTAATTTTATAGCACTCAAAATATAATTGAATTTCATTTGATTTTTCAATTTAATATAGATGAAATGTGTTTTATATTGATTTCAAATATACATAATTAATAAATTTTTATATACAATATGCACACACATAGAACTTATCAATTTTTTCAATATTGTTAAAGTGTGCCTATATTCCCAATTTATTCAATTTCACTCATTTTTTACATATATGCATTCACTCAAAATTAGATATTCATTAATAATGTTAAAAATATATTTGTAATAAAATATTCATAAATAAATATATTTATAAATAAATATATTTATAAATAAATATATTTATAAATGTACATTCACTATATTTATACAATTATATTTTAATAATTATAAATAAATAAATATTTTTTAAATGTATTTATATAATTATAAATAAATAATTATGTATATTTAAATAATTATTAAATTTATAATAAATGTACTTAAATAATGAATATATTTACTATATTTATATTTATATATATATTTATTAAATATATATATTTATAATTATATAAATATATATAATGATATAAATAATATTTTTTAAAAATATTTCTATAATTATAAATAAATAATTATAGAATTATAATAAATATATTTATAAAGGAATATATTTACTATATTTATATTTATATATATTTATTAAGTATTTATAAATATCTAAAGTTTTTTATGTATAATTATAATTATAAATCCTTTGACAACACTTTAGTAATAAGAACTGATAAAAGAATCTTTATCAATGCATTTTTCATGCTGATAAAGATGAGGATTTATCAATTCTAAACAAAGTGTTGATAAAATGAACATTTATCGGCGTTATAAGTTTAGCGCTGATAAAAGTGTCTCGATCTATTTTAAAAACCCAAAATATTTGCAAACCCATCACGATATAAAATCTTTCCACAAAAGCCACCCACTACCGATGCTCCCCCTCAGTGAATCGAAGGCCAAATCACACCACTCGACTGCCTCTAAACATCTCATCCAACATCCGAAGAGGGTCTTGAATTTTCTTCAACCTAGAGACGGAGGCCTTCCGATTTTCTTTGTGTATTTTTGGTTTCATTTTTGATTTCTCCTTCTATGATTTGTTTATGATCTGTTGTTTATGATATGTTGTTTATGATTTGTTTGTGATCAATTGTTTAGGGAATGATTTGTGGTCCAGTGTTTGTATTGACTACCAATGTTTGATCTGTTGTTTATATCTGACACTAAACCTTGGATTTATTCATTATTGTTTTACTGCTATGTTTTATATCTTATTACTAAATAATTTTCCATATATATATAAATGCGTAAAAATTTTCATGTATATTCTTGTTTATTGACTAATTATTTGAGGAACATTGTTGATTCCATAATGATTATATATATGGTGACACCATTCATGGAAACCTTAGTGGACATGCATCTTTATATTCTATTTTTTAGGAACCAAGTTAGTGGAGTGATGTATCTTCCTCTATTGGTTATATATATCTTAGGATCTAGTTTCTATTAAAATTCACTACGGTCCTTAGTTTTCTTATGGAGGAGATTCAAAGGGGCCATCCCCAGTTAAGTACAGGAGGTTTTATCACATCAAGCCTTCACTTTTTGAATCATTATGGTGCCTTTAGTTCATGTTATGTTTAAATATCAGGTTTTTATCTATTTGATATTTCTTATAGACTATAAGTGAGTTATTTTTTATACTAAAGTGACATGTATGTATGTCTATATAGCTATTGAATCATTTATTTCCATAGTTGTTTGTATAACAGGCATGCCTATACCAGGTAATGATGATTTTGGGTCTGCATGTCCATTGAACCCAAGGGTCATGGGAGAATTTTGTTCGACCTCTGGTACTAATTGTTTCTATTGGGGGGGGGGGGGGGGGGTACTACCTCCCATTTATAGTTTTTTACACTCAAAGTTCAAACAATAATTTAGTGACTATGATGTGGGTTAGAGGTCGTAAGATTATTTAACCTGGTGTTGTTTGGGTAATTTAGGATAGGGTAATTACACTATCCATATTCCGGTTAACACCTATAAAGTTTAGTGATAATATCATTTATTATCTGCCTTTATCTCCCTCTATTTTTTCAAATTCCAACATACCTTATTATTGGATTTGGAATATCTAGGCGCTTGGATATTCTAGTAGAAATGATCCATATTTCCCTTATTAGAATTTTCTATAACTTTCACTTTTTATAATGAATATATTATTTTTATTTATTTATATATTATATAAAATTAATCTTTTATAAACCCAATATGATAGATATGAACCGAAAATAGATGCACGCTAATCATTTAACAAATGAATATGAAGATGGATTTGAAGATTTCATCAAGTTTGTAAGAGATAATGCATACGACCCTTCTAAAATCCTCTATTCACGTTTATGTTGTTGTTATTAAAGACAAATTAGTCCGAAAGAGTTATAAGAACATTTGATTTGTCACAGAATAGATCAAATCTATAATTTCTGGATGATACATGGGAAAAAACTAAATGTGTACATCGATTAGAATGATACTATGGTTTATGAATCATTCGATATGAATACCTTTGTAAAAGATGATGTAGATCGCGTGGAAGAAATGATAATGTAAATTGAAGATAACCTTTGTGATTGTTCAAAGTTGTTTGAAGAGTTAAATAGTTGTTCCAAGAAACTATTGTATCCCAATTATACTAAATACACAACATTCTCAACTGTATTGAAGTTATATAATGGGAAATCTAGAAATAGATGGAGTGACACCAGATTTACAGAACTACTTGGTCTTCTAAAAGATATGCTACCATAACAAAATGAACTACCATATCAACCTTATGACTCTAAACGAATGTTGCATTCAATGGTAATGATCTCTAAAAAAATGAATTATTGTCCAAATGATTGCATATTATTTCTTAAGGACCATGAATCACTCATGAAATGGACTACGTGTGGCGTGGATCGATACAAGAAAAATGAGTCAAGTCCATTGAAATATGTATGGTACTTTCCTATCATTCCACGATTTATAAGACTATATGGATGTCAAGAAACCACAAGACAATTAACATGTAATTCAAATACAAGAATTAAATATTGGAACCTATTTCATCCAACAAATTTTCCTCAGTAGAATAAAATTGATTACAAGTTTCATGAATTTGGAAATGATCCAAGAAACTTTCATCTTGCATTATCTACAGATGGAATAAATCCTTTTTGTGTATAGAGTAATACTCACAGTACATGGCCCATCATGTTGGAAAATTACAACTTTTCTCCATGGTTATGAATTAAGTGAAAATACATTATGTTTTCTTTGCTTATATCTAGAACAAAGCAACCCAATAATGATATTGATGTCTATTTGACTCCATTGATCGAAGATCTAAAATTGATGTGGGATACATTTGTTACAATGTATGATACTTGTAGAAGTGAAGAATTCACATTAAGGACCATATTGTATGGAATGATAAATGGATTACCCACTTATGGAAATTTATTAGGCTATAACATTAAAGTCATGTTGGGGTGTCCCATTTGGGAAAAATGCACATACTCAGTTTGGTTGAAACATTCCTCAAAGACTTTGTTTTTAGGACATATAAATTTTTTACCTCGATGACATAAATACCAATCCTGGATGACAAAATTTGATGGTAATATCAAACAAGGTACAACACCGTCTCTAAAAAAGAGAAATCAACTGTATAAAAAACTAAGAAATATTGACACTATTTTCGGTAAATCATTTTAAAAAACATTGAAAAATCAGGTTAGAAGAGGAGATCAATTTTCTTTGAATTACCATATTGGAATTATTTGTATGTTAGACATTTTATTGATGTCATGAATGTAGAAAAAAATTTATTTAATAGTGTTATTGGTACATTATTAAATGTTACTGAAAAAATGAAAGATGACATTAAGGATAGGTTGGACTTGATTGAAATGGGGATACAGGAAGAGTTGGAACCAATGAAGGGTAAAAGGCAGACTTTTCTTCCTCTAATAGCTTACACACTATCCAGATAAAAAATATTACAATTTTTCTTTTTTTCTTATGAGTGTAAAAGTTCCACATGGGTATTCATCAAATATCAAGAATGTTTTTTCAATGACTATTTTGAAGTTATAAGGACTAAAATCACAAAACTTATACGTTTTGATGTAAGATTTAATGCTTATTTCTTTCTGTTGTATTCTACCTCAAAATGTATGACCTAAATTAACCAAAATATACTTATTTTTCAAAGCCATATGTAGTAAATTTGTAGACCTGGTGAAGTTTACCATCACGAATAAGGAGATTTAAATCATATTATGTGAATTAGAAATGTTATTCCCACCATCATTTTTTGATATAATGGTCCACCGAATGCTTCAATTGGTCAGAGAGGTTCATCTATGTGGTCCTGTCCATTACAGATGAATGTACCCCATTGAATGGTATATGAATATTTTGAAAGGTTATGTCAAGAATCAAAGTTATCCAGAAGGTTTTATTGCATAACGATATATTGTTTAAGAAGCTATTGAATTTTTTACTGATTACCTATCAGATGTTGAAAGAATCAGCCTCTCAAAGTCTCATCACATCAAACGCCTTATGGGTGAAGGGGTTTCTGGAAGAGATGTTGTTACAATTACCCTAACAGAGTGGGAGAAAGTACATCTTTACATATTAAATAATAGTGAAGATGTTGATCCATACATTTAAGCCCATAAATAAATTCTTAGAGATTTGAATACATCAAGGGATAAAAGACGGATATCAAATACACATAATCAACAATTTATAGGATGGTTCAGAGATCAAATTTATAAGGAGTTATCTAAAAATTTGAATTTAATTACCAAACAACTTCAATAGCTATCCATAGGACTGAATTCAAATGTTATATCTTACATTGGGTTTGTAATCAATAGTTATAGGTTCCATACAAAATAACATGATGAATTCAGTACATTGAAAAATAGTGGTGTTATGCTTGTGTTTGAAGAAATGCACATATCTGGTTCCAAGGATAGAAATTTAATTTATTAAAATATGTCATATTTTGGCATTATCAAATAGATATACGAGTTGGATTATATAGCATTTCAAGTGCCGATTTTCCATTGAAAATGGGTTGACAATATTAGTGGGGAGAAAGTTGATGAAATGGGCTTTGTGAAGGTGAATTTTAGTGTAGAAGGGGAAAAATATTATCCATTCATAATGGCATCACAAGCAGTGTGAGTATTTTATATCTCTGATCCAAAAAACAAGAATTGTTCAATTATCCTGTTGGTGACTAAATTAAATGTTGAGTCAGATGAAAATTGAATCGAGGATGACCCTTTTATTGGGACATCACATTCATTTCATGCCAGTCCCAATGTAGAAAATGTCTTGTATGTTAGATGGGACCAGACAGAGGGGATTTGGATTCTTGAAATAGGAACCAAGTTCTTGAAACCTGTAAAAAAATAAAGAGAGTTCAATGAGAAGGTACAAGTGTTTTTTAATATATTATGTTTTTCCTCATAATATCATATATTCTCTATTATATTAACATAATCTAAATTAAATGTTTAACTACTCATGTAGACAATGTATTCTGCACATGATGATGTTACCAATCCCTCATAAGAACAAACTATAATTAAGGAATCTCTTTTGATAGATGCAAAGGTAATGTTACTATATACTTTCTCTATTTTACCAAAAATTATATAATATAATATTGATTTATTTTTAATTATTCCTTGTAGAGTTCATTTATTTTAGAATATTTCTGTTCATGTGTCATGCCTTTGAAAGAAGAGTAATGACGTTGTTTATACACTATCAAAGAGGTAATATTAATGTTTTCACAGTTAAATCATTGTCTAGAATTAATGTATTATTTCATATTTATGTTTAATTTATTTCTTTTTAGTATTACTCACATAATAATTTTATTCTTATACAGAGGGATTATTTTTTTCGATTTGGGGTGCTTTATCCAACTTTCATGCTCCTTCTCCCTTAAAACCTTTTCACCAATACAGTGGTACATTTATTATTTTATTTTAAGTAACCTCTACTTTCTTTTTAGGAAAAGTAACAATGTTAACTCTTCTCAACCATAGTGTTAGTCTTGATGTTTTTATAGTAAAATCATTGTCCATATAATTAATATATTATTTCATATGTATGTTTAATTTACTTCTTTTTAGTATTACTCACATAATAATTATTTTTTAAAAAGGTGGATTCTTTTGTTCGAGTTTGGGAGCTCTATCAAACTTTCATGATCCTTATCCCTTAAAACCTTTTCACCCCTACAATGGTGCATTTATCAATTTCTTTCAAGTTACCTACACTACCTTTGCAGGAAGAGAAATGACGCCACTTATGCTCAATTATAGAGGTAATCTTGATTTTTGTTGTAAAAAATCATTATCCATAGAATTAATGTATTGTTTCATATATATGTTTAATGTATTTCTTTTTAATATTAATCACATAATTATTGTTTTCTTATAAATGTGGATTCTTTTTTTGGAGTTAGGGTGCTCTATCCATATTTCATGCTCATTCTCCCTTAAAACCTTTTCACCCCTATAATGGTGCATTTATCAATTTTTTTCAAGTTACCTCCACTGACTTTGTAGGAAGAGCAACGATGCTGTATCTGCTAAATCACATAGGTAATCTTGATGTTTGAACAGTAAAATCATTGTCCATAGAATTAATCTATTTTTTCATATGTATGTTTAATTTATTTATTTTTAGTATTACTCAAATAATAATTGTTTTCTTATACAGGTGGATTATTTTGTTCAAGTTTGGGTGCTATGTCCATCTTTTATCCCTTTATGCACCAAAAATTCCACATAATTCTTCCCTCACAAAACCTTTCACTCCTATAGTGTTAACATTTATCACTTTCTTTCAAGTTACCTCCAATACTCAATCATAAAGGTTATCATGATATTTGCATAGTAAAATAATTTTCCATAGAATTAATGTATTATTTCATATTTATGTTTAATTTATTTCTTTTTAGTATTACTCACAATAATTATTTTCTTATACAGGTGGATTATTTTTTTCAAGTTGAGGTGGTTTGTTAAAAAATAATCTTTTAATGTTGGCTGTTTAACAAAAAAAGTCAATGGAAATTTTGGTAACATTGATAGTTAGGATTTTTTTGAATGTATATAATAATTTTTATTTATGTAATTGTATAAACCAATGTTTGAAATTTATATAATATAGTGTTTTTTTAGTATTTATTTTGTAAATTTCATTTCATTTAAATTTTATATTTGGACTCTTTTGTTGATATCTGATGTGTTTCTGGTGCTATAGTGTGCTGTTACAACACACTGTAGTGGTGCTGTAGTGTGCTGTAACAGTATACTATAGTATGGACCTTTATCAGTGCTTATAAATAGGACCTATACCACCGCTTTTAAAAGAACTGATAAAAAACAAATTTATTGGTGCTTCTAAAATCACTGATAAATGGCCTTTATCTATGCTTTTATAAGCATTGATAAAGGGTTCTTTTAGTGGTGCTAAATTAGAACGCTGATAAATGGGTCTTTTATCAGCAGTTTTAAAAGTGCCGATAAAGGTTCTATTTATTAGAGCTTTTTTAGCACCGATAAATGGCCCCTTTATCAGTGCTTTTTCAGTGATGATAAAAGTCCTTATCTTTTAATGCCCCTCACATTGTCAGCGCTTTTCTAGCACTGATAAAGTCCATTTACAACGGTGTTAAAGGACTGTTTTGTAGCAGTGCCTCTTTTTTCATAACCCCTCACCCCAAAGATATCGAAATGAAGGAAGAGAGATAATGACCCACCGATTCCCACCACTAGTAGGTCTCGGGTTGGTGACAAGCACCAATGGTGTAAAAATATCAAAAATGGGAGGAATTACACTCTATAATAAAACATGATCAAGAGATTGGGTAAAAAACCACAAAAAACTCCAGAAAATAATATAAAAGTAAACTCAAGACCATCCCACAATGCATAAGTAAATTAAACCAATACATATGAAAGTATACAAAGTAAAGTATCAAAAGACAAGTCCTACATCAATGACTCAACAGTAGCTCCAAACCCAAGCTAGAAATGACTAGATCGATCCCTAAAACCCTCATAGAAACCTAAAAAACAATTTATATATGTAGGGTGAGCATAAAATTATACTTAGTAGGATCATATCTAAGGTCTGAAGTACACATGTGAAAATAACATTCTAATGTAAAAATGAAAAAATAGGTCAACTAACCAATCCTAGCCTCACCATGACTCGCTCACCAAATTATGCACCCAGTATAATAATATATCATTGTGATCATAACAAAGAAAATGATCTCCAATACTACTTCCCCACTGATTTTATGATATCATGCCCCAACATCAAACGTTCTATGCTCCCATACCTTATGTATATATCACATCACATACCGTTCATCTCTAATATGAGTCGAGATGCATCCCTATTTACCCCAAGATTGTATAGTTTATCATCTGATGATATCATCAGGTTTTATCTCATCACATCCCACCCATAGACACTTGGGCCCACACATCATGCCTCTCCCATAGACACTTGGGAAAACACATCGCATCCTATCTCATCACAACCACAAAAATCACATCTTTCTCAAATAAACCTATCCCATCACTGTAGATATTCTCGCATACAACACGACCATCACTTCTGAAGGAAGAGCAAGGAAGAGGGGGTAGCCAGCCATTCATATCACCACCATTTTGGATATTGGGGAAAATAATCAAAACCAATAACATCTAATAATTGGTAAAATTATCCAACATGGATGATATGCATACAAAAATAACACAAACACACATGATATATAGATAAATCACAACATACAACCTATGAGTTCATATTTATTGGAGTTGGTTCCATAGAACTAACTTCTATGTACTTTGTGATAAAAATATATTAATTGTTTTTAATATTAATGAACTACTTATCACATCATGATTGTTCTTATGCATGACATAGTATGTGATAATGTCCTAATAGTAGATATCACACTAAAAGGTTATAGAAGTTCCCCGCTATGATGAGAACCCAAAAGTTCTACAACACTATAATTGAATATATGTTCTATAGCCAGATGATATCATTTGGGGGACAAAAATGATACAGGATATCAGGGGTGGATACTCATAGGAATTTGAGGAACCTTATCATGGTGTACGACCTTGGTAATATCCAGTAGGATATTATGATAACGGGGCCTGCCAGTAGGAAATCCACATTATATGTGTCATTGAATGTTCCTATCTATAGATGTGTGTATTGGTCCTTAAACTTTAAAATTATTATTAATGAATATTATGACTTGTGTAATTTGATGTATTGATGAAAACTATGATAATAGATGTTCGCGGCGAGGTAGGATACGTTGGGCGCATCACGAGTAATATTTCATTAATGAATAATGCGAGAAAGGATTTATCAATTTTGTTCTTTAACAGAAGTTAATATCTCAAGCCCTTTTATGGGAATGATATAGCCTAAATAAATCCATGTCCATGGTGTTATATAGACAATTTTGATTTCTAAAAAGTCAAATAAAGAAACATCAATCTCATAGGTTGATAGCACCGGTATGCAACCTTCTTGATTTAAGATATCATGATAAAGGGATTATATTACACAATAAGTGTTCTTATGAGGTGAAATTTCATTGAAAAATTAACTTCTTCCTATATGGGTTACTTAGCGCATTGCTAGATGCTAACCTTGTACTTTAGGATGCTTCACCTAATTCTACTGAGAAAGAGGCCTAGAGGGTCTCATACTAAGTGTATCTAGAATCTCAGTTAAATAATATATATTATTATTTATTATTTAATAGGTTGGATAAATATTATTCCTGTATGTGGTTTAATAATTATTCATGTATGCATCTCATGTAAATATTTATTTTATATTTTAGTAAATATAGTATTTATTTATTGGAGAAAAATGCATTTATATGTATTTAATAAACAAATAGACATTATTCAAGGTCAAATAAATATTATAGAATAATGGAGGGCCGATATTTTAGGTCTGGTGAGAAATAATAAATAATGAATATTATTTGATAAATAATATTTAATTATAATTATAAAGTTAAGAGCATGTCAAGAAATAATGATATTATTATTATTATTTGATAGGGGGTTTCTCTAGGAATAAATAAATAAATAAGGTCACTTTGGTAATTATTTTATTTTTACCCTAGTGATATATAAACCCATTTATGTTATTTTATCAAGAGCTAATTCTTTTTTCTTGGTTGTGCATAATGGATTTGGAGAATCCTCTCAAGCCTAGAGATCTCTATTCTCCAAGAACACTACTAAGAACGAAGAGAAATACCCCTCTATCAGATAAAGGAGAATGCCTTGGAAGTGGATCTCGAAGCAATCAAAGGCAGATGACGCAAGCTTAAGGATATTCCATATTAGAACCTAGAGATTCCTTCAGAAATTCCAAGAGATTCATGGAACAATGCGTGGGTCACCACTAGATAAAATCTACATTTAGTTTATACAATACAATTATGGAGGACCGTAGATCTGTCACTGGATTCATCAATGAAGAAATAATTCCAAAAAAGGTAATTCTTTATTTAATTAAATTAATTATAAATAATATGTGATAATCCTCTTTCTCAGTTTTGGAATAATTCTTCATTATCTATTTCTTTGACTCAATTATATGGATCATGATGTTTATCATCATATAGATCTCAGATTGATCATCGATTATCAAAAAAATCAAAGTTGGGCACTGCCCATCGCATGCTTCTATAGCACTTGAAACCTATAAGTGGCATCAGAGCGGTCATATAATTATTTTTAATTACTTAATATCATTGGTGATTTATGAATTTTAATTTATAATTTCAATTCAAATTTAATCATTGTTTTAATCCAGATTGAGAGATATGTTTCTTCCTCCTTCATTTCTTGTAGATCTAATCATGAAATTTAATTTTATGATTAAAACAAAATCAAGGAACTCATCCAAAGGTTCCAACGTTTCTGGCCAGACAACACCAGACTATATTCTGTGTAACCAGAGTTACACACCGTGTAGTCATGTTCAATGCATAAGAATTGATTTGGAAATAAATTCCAGATAATTTATTGATTATTTCATTAATTACATAGTTAATGCACTGAATGTTGACCAGAATTTAATAGTGCACTATCATCCAAACTACACACCATATAGCCTACGTACATGACATGTAGTCCCTTTGAGTCACAGACAGGTCATGTATTCCGTACATGACCTACCTGACTGGTGACCATGTAACTCAGAGTTCACACAATATGTAGACCATTGGACACACCATGTAACCTAAAATTTCTAAGGCACACATTACAATCCGAGTCCCTAGGTGAGTATCTCAAATAGTCGGTGAGAGGTGTACACACCTTGTTGATTGGATCTATACACCGTGTACTTATAACAAGTTAAGTAGATTTAAAATTTATTTATTTTACCATTTAAACATTGAGACATGTACTTTTGTGTGGTCATAAATATAGGACACTCCATGTGATATGTTTTAATATATATAAATATTTAAATATTTAATTAATATCTGTGTAATGTTCAGATCTATAGATCATGTATAATTTATATTACAAGTTGTTACTCCATGTGTATTTAAGCATAACACGTGGATAGAAAATCATGTAATTAGTGTAATCATCCATGAAGTATATGACATTAAAGTATGTGATAATTCATTTATGCTATATATCACAAATAATAAACAAGTATACAAGTATAATAAATTTTTAATATATTAGGAACGGTATTCACCGTATTTCCTCCAAGGAATATTTTTGTATAAAGTTAATTTTAAATGAATTTATTTAATTTGTTTAAAATTATAATAGATGAAAATATCAAGGAAATTTGGATGATAATTAAGATAAAATAATTGATTAATTAAAGATGATAATTAATTGATTCGAGTGAGATTTATCTTAAATAAGAATGATTAAGAATTTAATGCTAGTTTTATTAAATTTGTAATTCATTGCATGCATGTGGATGATCATGATCCAGACCATACCTTTTGTATGTGATTGGTTTCATTTAATTTATTATTAAATTAAATTGTTGGTCTGAATGCCTTCTCTCCTTTCATTATGTGGGGCCCACGTGCCCATGGTTTCTTTTATGTAAACCCATTTCCCCTAACCTGCATGTGAATAAAAGGAATATGTAATGGATGGAGATCCCATTCTAGGTGAGGAGGTTCAAGTTTAGAGCTGAGGTGAAACCAATCCAAGGAGATACATAGTTGGATAGGTGGAAAGCTGCAACATGAACCTTAATTAGTTCAAGGTATTCTTAACCTATGTCAACCGTTAGTTTATCAACTACTAGATAAACTAGCCACTAGTAAGAGCTCATGATCATACCAATTTATTTTATTTATATAAGTTTCATGGTTATTTCATTATGGATGTCTTTTCATGATCACATAATGAATGAATGAATGAGAATGCAAGATCGAAATAAAATAAACAAGATTATGTGTAAATATTATCTAAGAAATGGTTAATCACTTATGTAAATCCAATTAATATTAGCAAGAATTTGATAATGATAATAATTTTAAATCTATGCATAAAAGGATAAAATACCTCAATAAAATATTTAGTCAGTATAGACTTCCATTGCTTTGGTTAGAATCAAACCATAGTTTAAAGTGCTTGAACAACCAAAGTTGGGGTGCTTTCAATTATTGGGGAATTATAACCTGAGGTTTTGGGTTGACTTAACTTAGTCGACATAAAGGGTTGAATAACATATTAGGACTTGGTGTAACTGAGTGGAAAAGATTGAGGAAATTTAAATTTGGGATTTAAGGATCTGGTAGTCCACTCAATGGATCAAGAAACTGCGAGTTAATGCAGTTGGAATTTGGAATGCCTACCCTTAACCGATTCAAGTTGCTCGAATAACCAAAGTTGGGGTAATGATAAGGATAATATAGATCCTTTCCACTAGGATGTCCAAGCAATAATATATTCCAATGCCAATGATGATAGCTATTTGGTTTCGATAAAATATTGGAAGGCTAATAAATATAATATTTATTTGTCTAAATTTTATCTAATAAAGTACTAAAATTTTGTTTATCTTATTTTGTAGAAACAAAATTAAGATGTATTCAAACATATCATTTCGATCCATACTTTATAAGGAAAACCTTCTCCCTGGTACATATTTCTAAGAATGGAAAAGACGCCTAAGTTTCCTCCTTCACCATCAAAAGAAATTGTATGTACGGGAAGAACCTTTACCAGTTGCACCTAAAAATGAGGCAAATGATGAAGAAATATCTCTTTATGATAGAAATCTAAATAATGCTAGAGATGTTCAATGATTCATGCTATCATCCAAGTCCAATGATATTTTGAAGCAACACGAGGATATGGATGCCTATAGCATGACATATTACCTTTGGGATCTATATCAAGAGAATGTGAGACAATAGAGGCATGAGATCTTCAATGATTTTTCCACAACCAATCTTGGAGAGTCTGCACCATATGTTCCTCATGTATTCAAGCTTATCGGCTACATTGAATCCCTGGACATATTAGGGATTAAATTCTCATATGAGTTGTGTACAAATCTCATACTTTCATCACTACCCAATACCTTCTCTAGATTTATTGTGAATTATAATATGATCAATAATGAGAATATTCTTTCATAAATTCTAACCTTGATTATCCAAGTGGATAAAGATATGTGGTGTGATAAAATTGCAGTCCTTATGGTGAACAAAAAAGGAATAACAAGTAAAAGAGTCCCAAGATTTATAAATACTCTAAAGCTCCCAAGAACCATCCTTCAAAGAAGAAGAAGATCTAGAGGCATGGAAAGGAAAATGAGTTAGTATGTTTTTCATGTGGAAATCCATGCCACTAGAAGAGGAGATTCACCCAATATCAAGGAAAATCTAAATGTTCATTCATTATTGAGTTTAGTCTTTACATTTTTACACATTAGGTATTAGATACATCTTGTAATGCTCAAATCTATATCCAAATGCAGGAACCAAGTAGATTCCAAAAGATTTCTAGAGGAGTGGTGGATCTGCGAGCTACTAATGGCACAAAGCTGGCTACTCTAGACATTAGTAACTACCATATTTCATTTTCAATGTTAATTGTTTTGGTTTTAAGAGATTTTTATTATGTACCTATAGTTACCAAGAACATAATTTCTATGTCTTGTTTAGATACAGATGGGTTTATTTTTAAATTTGGAAATAAAATTTGTTTCTTTTATAAGGACAACATATGTTATGGTATGGAAAATTTAAATAATGGTCTTTATGTATTAAATTATGAAAACCAAGTGTTTGAAATTGATAAAAAATCATGTTCACATGAATAATATAACACTTAGATGTGGCATCACTGTCTTGGTAATGTAAGCAATAAGTGTTTGAAAAAGTTCTATCAAGATAGTTATTTAGTCTCTTATAAGATAAAAACACTTGATAAATGTCATAATTATCGACAAGAAAAAATGACCAAACCACCATTATGTGGATAGTGAGAAAAGGCCATAGAACGTCTAGGATTTTACACACTAATGTGTGTGGACCATTTCTAGTAGAATCTAGAGGTTGATATTCTTATTTCACAACTTTTACTAATGAATTGAGTAGATATGGATATATCTAATTGATGGGGTATAAGTCCATGTCATTTGATAAATTCAAGGATTTCAAGAATGAAGTATAGAATCATCTTAGTAAGAATATAAATAAGCTTTGATTGGATCAAGGTGGTGAATATCTTAACCATGAGTTCATTGACTTTTTACGTGTGTTTGGGATTCTATCTTAAATCACTCCACCTTATACAACATAGTGGAATGATGTTAGTGAATGGTGGAATTATACCTTTTTGGACATGGTAAGGTCGATGACGAGTCATGAAGATCTTCCATTATCCTTTTGGGGATATGAATTACAAACTACGAAATACACATTAAAATGAGTACCAACTAAAGTGGAAAATGGAATTTCCTTCAAACTATAGAGTGGAAAGAACCCCATTTTATCACATACAAATGTATGAGGTTGTGAGGAATTTTCTAAGGACTTCTCTAGAAACAAACTAGAAACCTGGGGCATGATGTGTATCTTTATATGGTATCCTAAGGAAATAAAGGGATACTACCAATAAAATCCCTTATACAAGAAAGTGACAATCACCAGATGAACCATATTTCTTGATAGGGAGCACATCCTCAAAAAGGATAGTGGGATCAAAATTGACTTCAATGAAGTTGATGCACAAGATACACAAGAGTTGGTATAAGAATAGATTCCATAGGCCCCAATGGAAGAAGCAGTTCTTGAAACACAAGTACTGTATATGAGTGTAAGAGATTGAAGAGAACCAGAGAGATATGGTTATCTAGTCACCGAAGATAGTGATTCATTATTGGCTGACAATGATGAACCTCTCTCCTACAAGGAGGTATTAGATATCTCAAAAGCTACAAGATGGAAATAATCCATGAATTTTGAAATATATTCAATGCATCGAAATCAAGTTTTCATTCTAGTTGATGTGCTATTTGATGTAAATCTTGTTGGATGAAAATGAGCATTCAAGAAAAAACTGGACATGGAAGGTAAAGTAAATACCTATAAATCAAGGCTAGTGGATACAGGGTTTAAATAATGTCAAGGAATTGACTATGATGAAAAATTTTCTCCAGTTTCCATGTTAAAATGCATTAGAATTATACTTTCTATAGTAGATTATGATGACTATGAGATTTAGAAGATGGATGTCAAAACTGTATTCCTTAATGGGAACCTTCAGGAAGATGTTTATATGACACAACTAGAAGGGTTTCTGACTCCAGGTGATGCCAAAAGAATTTTCAAGTTATAGAGATCTATTTATGGATAGAAGCAAGCATCCAGGTCATGGAACATTTGATTTGATAAATCCATCAAATAATTTGGTTTTATAAAGAAGGAATTTGATCCATGTGTTTACAAGAGGTTTAGTGGGAATGCAGTCATTATCCTAGTAGTATATGTTGATGACATATTACTTATTGGAAAAGACATACTAGTCTAAAAGTCAGTTAAATATTGGTTAAACGATTATTTCTCCATGAAGGACTTAGGTGAAGAATCCATCATTCTAGGGATCAAGATCTTTCATGATAGATCCAAGAGGCTGCACAGACTAAGTCAAAATATATATATTGACCAGATAATAAAGAGATTTTTTATGGAACAATCCAAGATAGGATTGATTCTATTGTCACATGGTTTACTTCTTTCTAATAAAATGTGTCCCTTGATGCAACAAGAAAAAGATAGAATGAGTAAGATCCAATATGCCTCAGTGATATGATCAATCATGTATGCCATGTTATGTATTAGAATTGATGTTTCCTATACATTGATCATGGTAGGAAGATATCAAGTAGATCCAGGAGAATAACATTGGACAACTGTTAAGGCTATCCTTAAGTATCTGAGAAGAACTAAGGATATGTTCCTAGTGTATAGAGGAGATAATGAGCTTGTCATAAAAGGTTATATTGATGTTAGTTTTCAAACATATCATAATGATCTGAAGTCACAATCATGATATGTTTTTCGTCTCAATGGAGGAGCTGTGAGCTGGAAGAGTTCAAAGCAGCTATTTATCACCGATTCTATAGTAAAGTTTGAGTATATATTTGTTTCAGATTCACCCAAGGAATCCATTTAGATTTGTAACTTTTTCCAGGAGAATGATGTGGTACCTAGAAGTAAAGAAGCCATCAAATTGTTTTTTTGATAATACTATAATGACGACTCTTGAAAAATATCCAAGTTCACCCCAATGGACAAATCATATACTCCAGAAGTATCACATTTTGAGGGATTTCTATCAGAGGAGTGAAGTTGCGATGATCAGAGTACCCACATAAGAGAACGTGGTGGACCCCTTGACTAAAGGCCTTTCTTAGTAGAAGTACAAGTATCATGTGAGAGCTAGCCGACTGAAGGTTGTTAGCAGTTGGATCAAGTGTTAGTGAGAAACTGTTGGGTTTGGTGCCCTAGAACCAACTTCTATATAGTTTATGATAAACATGTATCCATTTTTTTGAATATTTATAAACTAATTATCACATCATGATTTTTATTCTACATGAAATAGTATATGATAATGTCTTAAGAGTTCTATCACACTAAAAGGTCATAGCAGTTTCCCGCTATGATGAGAACCTAGAAGTGATATGAAACTATTCTTGAATATATGTTCAATAGCCGAATGATATCATTTGAGGGACATAAATGATACATAATGTCAGGGGTGGAGACTCATAGGACTTTGAGGCACCTTATCATGGTGTATTTCATTGGTAATATCTATAAGGATATTATGAGAATGGGGCCCGCTAGTAGGAAATCCACATTTATATGTGTCATTGGATGTTCCTATCTACGGACGTGTGTATTGGTCCTTAGAATTGAATATTATTATTAATGAATATTATTAGTTATGTAATTTGATGTATTAATGAAAACCATGATGGCAGATGTTCGTGGAGAGGTAGGATACGTTGGGTGCATCTTGAGTAACATTACATTAACGAATAATGCGAGAAAAGATTTATCCCTTTTGTTCTTTAACGAAAGTTAATATCTTAGGATCTTCAATGGAAATGATATAGACTAACTAAATCAATGTCCATGGTGTTCTATAGGTATGTTTTATTTTTAGAAAGTCAAAGAAAGAGACATCAAGCACATAGGTTGATGGAACTGACATGAAACCTATTTTTTTTGGAATATCATGGTAAATGGATTATATCACACAGTAAGCATTAGTATGAGGTGAAATGTTATTGTGGCATTACATTATTTATATATGGGTTCCTTTGTGTGTTTCAAGATGTTATCCTTGGACTTTAAGCTGCTTCGCCTAATCCCACTGAGAAAGTGGCCTAGAGGGCCACACACTAAGTGTATCCAGAATCTTAGTTAAATAATATATATTATTATTTATTATTTAATAGGTTGAATAAATATTATTCCCATATGTGGTTTGATTATTATTCATGTATGATTTATCACATTTAAATATATATTTGTTATTTTAGTAAATATAATATTTATTTGTTGGTGAATAATATAGTAATATTTATTTAATAAATAAATAGACATTATTCAAGATCTGATAAATATTGTGGAGGAATAGAGGACCAATATTTTAAGTCTGGTGATAAATAATAAATATTGAATATTATTTGATTAAATAATATTTAATTATAATTCTCAAGTTAAGCACATGTTGAGAAATAATGATATTTTTATTATTATTTAACATGGGGTTTTACTAGGATTAAATAAATAAATAAGGTCACCTATGTAATTATTTTATTTTAACCCTAGAAATATATAAACCTGGTTATATTATTTTATCAATAGAAAATTCATTTTTCTTGGTTGTGGACAAAAGATTTGGAGAATTCTATCAAGCCTAGAGAGATCCCTTCTCCAAGTACGCTCCCAAGAATGGAGAGCAATACCCCTCCACTAGATCAAAAAGAAGGCTTCAGAAGTGATTCTCGAAGTGATAAAAGGTAGAAAAGACAAGCACAATGATCTTCCATTCTAGCACCTGATTATTCTTTTGACGCTGTATAGAGATTAGAGGAACACGTGTGGATCATCGCTAGAGTAAATGTATACTTGGTTTCTATAATGAAACAATGGTGGACCACATATCTATCATCATATTCATCAACGAAGAAATAATTCCAACAAAGGCAATTCTTTATTTATTTAAATTAATTATAAATAATATGTGATGATCCTCTTTCTCAGTTTTGGCATAATTATTCATTTTCAATTTATTTTACTCAATTGCATGGATCACAACATTCATAATCTTATATATCTCATATTGATCATCAATTATAGAAAAAATAAAATGTGTGAACCACCTATCGCATGCTTCCATTGCACTCGAAACCTATAAGTGGTATCAGAGTGGTCAAATAATTATTTATAATTATTTAAGATCATTGGTGATTTATCAATTTTAATTTAGTTTTTTCAATTCAAGTTAAATCATTATTTTAATATGAATTGTGAGATCTAATTCTTCCTCCTTTGTTTCTCATAGATCTAATAGATACATTTTATTTTATGATTAAAATAAAATCAAGGAACTCATCTGGAGGTGCCAAGGTTTCTGGCTAGACAACACCAGATTACATGCCGTGTAGTCACATTCAACGCATCAGAATTGATTCAGAAATCAATTCAAGATTATAATTTTACTATTTAATTAATTAAACACTTAATTCACCACATGTTTACCATAATTTAATAGCACACAGTCAGCTAGAATACATGCCATGTAGTCCCTTTGAGTCACATATGAGCCATGTATTCCATACACAGCCTAACTGACAGGTGACCATGTAACTCGGAGTTCACACAACATGTGTCCCATTCGACATGCCTTGTAATCCAAATTTTCTTAGGAACAAATTACATGTTGAGTACCTAGGCCCGTGTCTTGGATAAATGGTGAGATGTTTACAAGCCATGTAGATTAGATCTACATGCCATGTAATTATACCAAGTTATGAAGATTTAAAACTTATTTGTTTTACCATGTAAACCTTGAAACATGTACTTGAGTGTGGTCATAAATATAGGACACACCATGTGATAGGTTTTCATTTACATAAATATATAAATGTTTAATTAATATATATGTAATGTCCAGATCTGAAGATCATGTATGAGTCATATTACATGTTGTTACTCTACATACATTCAAGTATAACACATGGCTGAAAAATCATATAATTCATGTAATCATCCATGAGGTACACATCATAAAAGTATGTGATAATTAATGTATGATATATATCACAAATAATAAACAAGTATACGAGTATAATATATATTTAATAGATTAGTAAAAATATTTACCGTATTAACTTAAAAGTACATTTATGTTCAAAGTTAATTTTAAATGAATTTATTTAATTTGTTTAAAATTATAATGGATGATAATCTTAAGTAAATTCATATGAGAATTAAGATAAAATAATTTATTAATTAAATATGATAATTAATTGATTCGATCACAATTTATCTTAAATAAGAACGATTAAGAATTGAATGTAAGTTTTATTAAATGCTTAATTTTTCGCATGCATGTGGATGATTATGATCTAGAACAGACCTTTTTTATATGATTGGTTTCATTTAATTTATTATTAAATTAAATTTATAGCCTACATGACTTCTCTCCTTTCATTATGTAGGGTCTTCGTGCCCATGGTTTCTTTTATGTAACCCCCTTTTTTCCCCTCACCTATGTGTGAATAAAAGGCATATGTAATAGATGAAGATCCCAGGATAGTGGAGGCTGTTCAAGTTCGAAGCTGAGGCAAAACCAATACATGGAGATATATAGGTGGATCGGTTGAAAGATGTAACACGAACCTTAATTGGTTTAAGATTTTTTTCCACCAGGTCAACAATTAGTTCATCAAATTCTAGATAAACTAACCAATAGTAAGAGATTATGATCACACTACATTATTTTATTTTTGTCAGTTTCATGGTTATTTAATTTTGGATGTCTTATTGTGATCAGATAATTAATGAATTAATGAGCATGTAAGATAGAACTAAAATAAACTAACTTATGCGTAAATATTATCTAAAACATGGTTAATCACTTAAGTAAATCCACTTAATATTAAAAAGAATGTGATAAAGATAAAAAATGGAAATCTACACATAAAAAGATAAAATCCCTCAATAAAATATTAATTCAGTATAGCCTTCCATTACTTCAGTTAGAATTGAACCATAGTTCAAAGTGCTTGACCAACCAAAGTTGGGGTGTTTTCAATTATCGGGGAATTCTAACTTGAGGTTTTGGATTAACTTAACTTAGTTGACTTAAAGCATTGAATTCTAAAGTAGAAATTGGTGTAATTGAGAGGAAAATATTAAGGAAATATAAATTAAGGATTTTTGGATTGGGGAGTCCACTCAATGGACCAAGGAACTGTGAGTTAATACAGTTGGAATTTGGAATACCTACCTAAAACCATTCAAGTTGCTTGACCAACCAAAGTTGGATTAATGAGAAGGAGAATATTAATCCTTTCCACTTGGATGTCCAAGTAACAAGATATTCCTAATCCAATGGTGAGGGTTATTGGGTTTCGATAAAATATTGAGAGACTAACAAATATAATATTTATTTATTTGTCTAAATTTTATCTAATAAAGTACTAAAATTTTTCTTATCTTATTTTTAGAAACAATATTAAAATGAATTCAAACAAATCATTGAGATATATAATTGATAAGGAAAACCTTCTCACCAACAAAAACTTCCAATAATATAAAATGAACTTACATGTCATCCTTCACCATGAAAAGAAATTATATGTGCTGGAAGAACCTTTACTAGTTGCGCCTAGTAATGAGGTAAGTGATGAAGAACTATCTCTCTACGAGAAACATCTGAATGATGCTACAAATGTTTAGTGCTTCATGCTATCATCCATGTCCAATGATATTTTCAAGCCACATGATGATATGTATGCCTATAGAATGATGTCTCAACTTTGGGATCTCTATCATGATAAGGCGAGACAAGAGAGGTACAAGATCTCCAATGCTTCTTTCATAACTAATCTTCGAGAGTCTGCACCAAATGGGCCTCATGTAGTCAAGATTATCGACTACATTGAACACCTGAACATATTAGGAATTAAATTCACAGATTAGTTGTGTATATATCTCATACTTTCATCACTGCCCAAGACCTTCTCTAGATTTATTGTGAATTATAATATGAGAAATAATGAGAAGAGTCTTTCATAACTTCTGACCTTGATTCCCCAAGTGGATAAGGACATGGGGTGTGATAAACCCATTTTACTTAGGGTGAATAAGAAAAGTAATAACAAGGAAAATTGGCCCAAGCACATTTTCAAAAATAATTCCTTTCATATTTTTATTTGAAAATTCACAAAGTACCTTGTTTAGAAAATTATAAGAAGATTCCATTTAAAGATATTTTGTAAAAATTATATCATGGGTAAAAATGAATTTTAAAAAAATTATAGGAGAATAGTAAAATCAATTTCCAAATAAAATTTAAAAAACATGGAAATGGATGAGAAATATTCTCTAGTGGTGAATTAAACATAAACAATCCTGAATAATGAAGAAATTGTAAAATAAACCCTTACCAATTGGATTTATTTTGATTTGAAAGCCCATTGAAAGAAATAACTTCAAATTAAACTGTAAATTACATTAATACAAAGAGATTCATGATATAAGAAATTAATGGGATAATATATAAACCACACAAAATAAATAAGTGCTAAATATGACATATTTTTCATAAAAGTAAAAGTGAGATGAGAAACCCTTACCTTAAGTTCCACTTCATTCAAATTTGTTCGAACCTCCTATATAATGGTTTTAAAAATGTAATTAATTTATACTAGAACCATATTTATATTTATAATATCATATATGATCCTCTTACATCATCTTATCACTAATTAATAATATTTCATTATTAGCATGGTTTCGGGTGTTAACTACATCATTTTTCTATGATTGTTTTCCCAAGAAAGTTACAATTCATGTTCATGTGATATAGATTCATCATATAAATAATTTTATCAATTATATAAATATTATATTTAATTATTTAATAATTTTTTAGAACCATTATTTAAATTTGGATATGAAAAATGAGTTTCATTTCTTGTTGGACACGGTAGCCCGTACATACGCACGAGCGACATTATCATTACCTTAATGCTGAATGGGTATGGAAATGGATGATATATTAATTTTATAGAATCAATATTATATAATAATTATCACATATATAAATGATTTCCATCATCATAAACATCCAAGTAAAGTGGTGATAAAAATGAATTACACCGTTGCGTGGAGACGGTATGTCGTTTGTACACATGCGCGATGCTTTCATTTATCGTAAGACTGATAAAAGGTAAAACATAGTTGTATAATAATAATAATAATAACATATCAATATATTGATGATACTAGAGTTATTATTTTATAATGTGTACAACACATGAAGAAGTGAGGGAGGAGGTTCTATTTTATAATTGAGGCGAGGAGCACTTTTAGAATTTATCAAAAGATTAAAATATATTAAGACTATTTTTGAGAAAAATGATTCTAAATAGACTATAAATTCACAAGGGATGACATATTATAACATATATTATCCCATTTTTCTTATTTAATATTTTTATTATTTTTAAAAAATTTAATGAAATATTAATCCCATAAAATATCTTTATTGAAAAGTTTGATACTATTCATAGACTTGACTTTAAAAACATCAAGGAAACATGTAAAACTTAAAAAAACATTTTATTATGTGATAAAAATGTAATGGTAGTCTAGAGAAGTCTTGGATACCCTTAAATAAAATGGACATATTTATCCAGGTTACTATTCAATTTGACCTAAAATAAAATGGAGCTATTTACTAAATTTATACATCCGGAATAAATATATGGATTAATTTTTTCAAAATTCCAGAAAAAATAAGTGGAATAATTTAATTTAAAATTAAACTATAAAAACACAATGAAAAACATTTTTTTCATAAAAAATTCCTTTTAAGTATAAAAATGTTTTTATTCAAAATTCAATGATAAAATTGATTCAAATGTACTAAATTGTATTATTTATAATATTATATAACTAATATTAATTTAAAAACATTTTAAAATAAAATGTACCTTTTAAATGGTTGAAATAAAAATGCATTTTTCAATAAAAATCGATATTTTTCACTATTCATGGGAAACTAAATATATTTAGAAAAATATGAAAATTTCACCCTAAGATAATTTTGATATTTTGATTCAGAAAATGAATTTTATTTTATAAAATACATTTTTTATGAGTATAAAAAAACAATTATATTATTTTCTCATAAAAATTAATAAAATAACTTTTAAAGAAAATATAGAAAATGAGTTTGCTAAAATCTAAGAATTAATTAATAATTTTTTTGTAAAATACCAACTCAAAACACCTATAAATAGTAGCTTAACTGGTTAGGCACATATCCTCAAGTGTGCCAACCTGTACTCTAGAGTCTTCTAACTAGAAGTGAGGTCTCGAGGTTGTATGGTGGGGAGACTATACCCTTATGATTAGAGTATAAGACAACAGTAATAAATGTATAAATAAGTAACTGATGAAATAATAATAGAAAAGACAAAAGAACAGGTATAGAAACCCATGTGTTAAATAATCAACTCCCAATATGAACAATACCGTATATAATAATGATGTCATGTATCTAAAAAAGAACACACATAAATGGATTCAATCATATACAAAAGAAGTAAAAAGATTAAAAACTATCCAAGCATCCCAATAACTAGTCCAATCATCTTTTACCAAGATACCATCCTAAAAAAGAAGAAGTCACACATCCATATTTTGATGCCTCCCCTTACCCACACTTGAAATCATATAATCAACCCAGGTACAATCGACAACCCATATAGGGTGTGAGATAAACTCAGTAGGCCAATACTAACAGTTTCTATACAAATCCAATCTATTAATATAAAATATAATAGTGTGAAGGTATATCAAAGTAAATTAGGAAATAAATATAACCCAAGTTGAGTTTAGGTTCCTCATGGAACACCTGACTAACCATACATGCTTCATCCTATGATAGATGTCTTTACACATGTATTCATTTAACTATTTATTCAATGGATTAGTAGTGATAATAAAGGTGACTATGGGAAATATAATAATGATAATACTAGAAATGAACCAAGAATAATTGAGGCATCCTTGACCTTATAAGGTGAGGCTAGCTACTAATACACAACCATTCATCCTATAAATAAGGTATAAGTGTAATCTAAGGGATATACCCAATTCATTCCACTAGAAATATCTACAATCAAGTCCACAGATCAAGTCCAAAGTAACTCCTAAGCTAAGAATTATTGGATCCCAAAGAGAATAATACAAGGCATCACATTTCCTGAGACATCAAACTGAATCCATGGAGTACATACAAGGCATTATAATATTTGGAGAAGAAGAGGGATCCTATGAAGTCATGTTGGGAATCCACTAATAGGAAAAGACTGAGTTCTAAGGTAGGTATCTTTCCTGGAAACCAGATCAACGAATCAAAATGGATTCCTCTAAGTAATCAAGGTATTCCCTTGGAAATCCAAGGTAGACTCTAGTATATCCATTCCTATAAAGATAAAAAGGTTTGTATCTAATAGGCACCATATAATAATTTTTATATATAATCTCAATTCATCATAGGCCATGTAATAACCATGGAAATTATGATTCATTAATTTTATTCCATTACCTTTCTTCCTAAGTGACAATGTCAATAAGTACCTGAAACCAATTTCTAATATTGTAATAATTTATCAAGGAAATGTGATATCTATAATATATATATATATATATATATATACTTTTCATTTAATGATTATAATTAATTTAATTACAATAAAGACTTACCATAGTAAATTTCAAGTCAAGAACACCCAAACAGTGTATCAGGTAATCACAACATAGGCCTCTAATGGAATAATGAAAAAACTCACCCTACCTGGGGTGGTTAACAATGAGTTATAAACCTCAAATAATGTTAAAAGGTCTCAATAGGCATTTATATTAAAAATTATATGGTTAAATATTAAGAAGATGAATTTAAGGATAAAATCATGGTGAAACTAGTGTGCGCACAATGAAAATAATTTTTAAATGGAGTGACTTTAAGGGATAAGTCATAAACCACCTACCTTAATCGAGTAGTAGATTCCTCATCCAATATCATCCCTTGGTTTGGACTTTATTGGAAGAAAATTAAATAATAGAATAATGCTATAAAAATAGGGCATACGAGATGCCACAAAAATAACATCATCAACAGTGAAATAAATGAGAGAAAGAAGGAAGAAAATCAAAGCTCATACTGAGAGGGATCCAACAAGATGAATGGTGGATCTATTGTACATAAAATGGAGAAGAAAATCTAAATCCTATGTTTGAAAATCCATGGATCTTTCATGTAGGAGACATTAGATGTTAGAAATGAGAGGGGAAAATGTTGAGAAAAGTATAAAGGATTTAAGGGAAAAATTATATTTTTACCCAATTTTTAAAGGGAACACAGTTTGGATGTATAGTTAGAAAAATCATGCCCCAACCATGAACCAGCTACTATCCAATAATAGTGGCCCACATGGTTGGGGAAAATAGTTTATCTAAATTTTCTCTTCCCACGCGTCCTCCTCTGGCCAGGGAACACACCACACATAGCCTAGAACACACTGTTAGAAAAACCATGTGTTTCCTATGTACTCCCCTATATAGAGATTTGCAGCACCCCACATGGTTTATCTAACCATGTGTGATGAGAGTCACAGTTTCTACTAACCATGAAGCTCAGTTTCTTCCCCCAAAATTTGGGGCTCTGGGCTGCAAAGAATCCCCAGAATCTCTGGTTTTCTCTGTAACCTCACTAGGAATTTATAAAAGGGTAAAACTAAGGAATTTAACCAAAATTAAAAGGTTCCATACCTTGAAGAAAAGTTGGGATCTTACAATCTTCCCCCTCTTAAAGGAACCCTTACCTAAGTCTCACTTCCAAGGGTGGTAAAGTATCATCAAAGAATAACTCTGTCCACTGAGAATGAATGCCGACCTCCCACTCCTAGGTCTCACCTTGTAGACAACTATGATTCCATAACACCCAGACTAAAGGGATATACTATCCTCATAGAATCTTCATTCTCTGACCAAGGATAAAAATAATATACTCCTCAAAAGAAGAATCAACCACTAAATCAATATCCTTAGGATCAGAATTATGAGATGAGTCAACCTGATATTGGTAAAGTTTTGATATATGAAAGATTTAGTACATGGAATGATACCTATGAGGTAACAATAACTAATAGGATTTAAGTACGACTCTATCCAATATATCAAAAGGTCTAATAAACCTAGTATTCAACTTCCCTTACCTCTGTATTTGTCTATGCCGCAGTCTAGGGGAAACATGCTATAAAACACAATCCCCGAATTTGAGCTTCATAGGAAATTGATAGAGATCAACATAATATTTGTGTCTAGACTAAGCCATAATCATAACCTTACAAATAACATATACCTGTCATCATTTCGCCTAGATGATAGGAGGACCCAGTAGCACTGCCTCTTTTACATATAGCTAGCATAGAGGTGATTGGGATGACCTACCATATAAGGCCTCAAAGGATCCATTTGAATTGTTTCCTAAAAGGTATTATTATATGAAAACTAAATAAGGGGTATATATTTCACCCAAAAACCCTAAAAATAAAGTAATAATGGTTAGATCATGTCATAACTTACCATTATAGTATTTTCCAATGAGACATCAGTCAGAGGGTGAAAGGTTGTGCTCAGAAGCACATGTGTACCTAGACCTTTCTGTAAGCCCTTCTAGAACTTCGATGTGAAATGAGTTTCCCTATATGCAATGATAGAATAAGGGATTCTATGTAGGAATATAATCTCAATAAAATATAATAGGATAATATCATCCACTAAAAAGGTCTCTATAATATTAAAGAAGTGGGTTACCTTCATTATCATATTGATAACTACCAAAACTACACCACTACCTTTAGGTGATCTCGGTAAACCCATTAAGAAATCCATCATGATTTAATCCCATTTCCATTCTCGGAATGGTATAGATTATAAAAATACAATGGGTAGCTGGTTTTCTTTATTCAACTACTAATAAGTGGAACACCTAGTGATAAAACCCATGATCTTACATTTTATTCTAGTCCACCAGTACTAGTGAATCATATCATGATACATCTTAGAGATAAATGGGTGCACTGACCATTGAGAATCATGGGATTCTTGCATCATCTCCTCTCTCATTTATGAAATAAGCTAGATATGTACATGGACATAAATGATTTTATATTAGTTGATAGACTAATCTAGTGGCGGGTCCTCACCTGAAATACTTTCCCATAGGACCAAACTTTAGGGTCTGAAAAATGATTTCTCTTTACCAAATCTTAGAGTGAAGAGGTAATTACAAAGGATGAAAGAAAAGGATGCTTCTGACTCTCTTGAAACTCAAGATAAACCTTAGAAAAGAGGGATATCAACTTCTATTCATTACTGGATTCATGAATAGAATTTTTCTGAGTCTTATAGATCAAAGCATCGTCTACTGCATTACCCTACTAGGTATATAGGAATGCTCAACATTGAAGGACTGAAGGTATTTAACCCATATTTTCCATATGAGGTTTAAGTCGCACTATGTAAAGATATACTTGAGGATTTTGTGGTACTTATACACCAAAAATATATCTCCCAACAAATAGTGTCTCCAATAACATATGTCATAGACAACTATTTCTAGTTGGGGAGAATGCAATGCCCTAAAAATTTAAATTAGGAACATTGTATTCGATAGTGTGTATGACACACAACACCATGCAAAAAAAGGAATATAATATCCTGATTATTTATAATATATTTAATATTTTAAATAAATTAAATATATTTTATAACTTTCAATGCATGAGACACTGAGCTAGTGTATATCTTACGCAACGAAAAGTTTCTTTAATGTCTTGCGTTACACACAATACTGAGTTTTACTAAACAATAGTGTATTATTAAAATATTATTATTTAATATAATAAGACTTAACATAGCCATTAAGTCAGTGGTTATGAATAGTATTGACTAACTTATGAAAATATATGGTTTACACAAATATAATATGAATTTATATGCTACAAATTACTTATAAATGAATATAAAACCAATTAAATATAAAGGGAATATTTTTATAGAAAACCATTCTTATGCTCACATAGCTATTTTATCCTAATAAATTAAATTAATTACAATTAGTGAGTGAAATTAATGTAATATATATATATATATATATTCTATTAAATAAAATATTTTTTATATTAATCCAATATATTTTATAGGTATAAGATATGAACAAACCCAATTTTATACATAAAAACCTATATTTCCATAAAGGCACTTTTACTGCCTTTTAATGAAGAACCGACTTTAAATCCAATTTTTGGAAATTTTATAAATATTATATGTAAAAATAATCTTAATATTTTAAATACGAACAAAGAAATTAGCTTAGGGTTAATTTTTGGTATTTTTCTGTGAATTTTCTTTTTTTAATGAATAGTGAAAAAACTGAATTTTAACTCAAAACTGCTTTTTCTCCTAATTTATTTATAAGGTAAAATTATATATTTTACTAGTTTTAAAGTTTAATTAGATATATATTTTTTATAAATTAATCTAATTTAGGTCATTTTAACCAATTTAACTTTGATATTTTATATAAAAACATAGCAAACATTTGAACATTTTTACTTTTAAAACCTGCATTGTCGTCCCATCTATGAGATTAAATTTAAATTAATTTAAACCAATTATGTGTTTTGAATTTGTAAAAATGGATTCCATATTTGGATTCAAAATAATTTATAATTTATAAAAATATGAAATTAGGTTTTGACCAAAATATTTAGTGAATGCAATTAAAATTAATTACAACAATTAAGGTGAAATTAATCTTAACAAAGGACTATACCTTAATATTAAGGGCCCAAATGACCTATAAAATTGTCCAAAATTCATTGGATTGAAATATCTAGACCTTATAATCCCTTATAATGAATCTAGACCATCATTGGATCCACTTTTCATAGGAAAAATCATTGGTGAAATTCGATTTCCAAAAATTTACAAGAGTGCCACTCCTCCAATATAAAAGGCCTTCTCTCCTCCCACTTCCTCACACCTCTAAAGACACTTTGGATCAAAAAATATCTTCCCAAATAGATCCTAAAAATCACTACCCTAAACCTAGAATCCTCAGATTTTTAAAAAATCCATCCATGGAATCCCTTTGGTGCAAATCAAAAGGAGTTACCCTATTAAGAGGTAACATCTTTCCTCAAGCTCTTTAGTTTTATTTCCACTATCTAGACCTAAAATATTATTATTACATGATTATATAATAAAAATAGTATTATAAATATAATTATATGTTGTTATTATATTGTTTTAGCCTACACTTACAAACAATTCCATATAATGGGTAACATACTTACCATTTACGTGTATGGTGAACTACAACCTCGCAAAAAATTATTGTTTTTTTTCCTATACCACCTCTCATGGTGGAAATTATGATGGATAAATTGTTTATATATTATTTATATTATATTTATCATGAATTTATTCTTGTTTAATTATTTTATAACACATTCATTTATATTTTACATTTGGTTTAAATACAATAACATCATTTGTGGAAGTGTGGACTACCACCCTCTTAAAGCGATGTGATTCTTTCACATTGTACATGGAATGTATAAAGGATAGTTCTAATAAAAATATGTAACATATATGACATAGATATGATATTTGAATTATAATATACGTATATATAATTTTATTTTCATTTTTTTAATTTGACAAATAAATCAAAGTATCTTTTATGCGTACGTATGACCTACCGTCTCCATGAACAGTGCATGTCATTTCTTATCTCCAAATATTATAGGTTATTATAAATACATATATAATGGATATATATGATATTTAAATAATTAATTAAATTATTTTTATGATGAAACAATGATCTAATTAATAGAAACAAAAAATAACAAGTCAAAACTTAACTAGGAAATTAACACCTGAAATAGTGAAAATAATGAAGATTATTAACAAAATAGTAATAACATATTAATATAAGTTAATATATGATATTATAAATATTATCATGGTACTATTATTAGTTAGTGAAATGTTTAGAACCATTATATTTGATTTTAAAGGACATTCACCCAAAAATGAAATGCAAGGTAAGAGATTTCGTCTCAACTTACATTCCATTGAGACTTATTTGTTATTATGCCCATAGTTTCTTTTATATGGTGTATATAAATCCCTTTGACCTGTTATATCTTTAATATCTACATTATTATGATATTATATGTTTCATTTAATGTTATTTATTCATGGAGATTATGATTTAAATGTTTTAAAGTGGTATGTGACACTTTGGAATATTTAAAGATTATTATCCTTAAGAACATTTTTAATGATTATATTTTCTATCTCACTTAATTTGTGATTGTTAACTTTCTATTGAAAAAATCACTTTATTTTTGTGCACTTAATTTCTTATATATGTTGTATGTAATACCACTTTTTCATATAATATCATGATTCATAAATTATTCATTATATTCTGAGTTTCAATTTGAATTTTTTCATCTAAGGGGGTTTGAGTTAAAAGTTACGAAGTGGAAAATAATTTCATAACCCAATTTATTAAATACATTTTACCCTTTTTTTATTTTACCAATATTTTCAAAGGAATATTCATATCACTTTCTAAAAATGTACTTTTTCTATCCTTTTAACCATATAAAATGAATGTTCCTTTTACCTTGTACGACATGTACAGATTTACCCACCATAAGCTTCCTTTGTAATTTTAAAAGGATAATTATTAAATAAAATGTTTTAAAAAGTGATTATCAATGAAACGAATTTTCAAAATGCTTTTCAAAATAGAAATTATATTTTCCTCAAGAATATTTTAAAAAAATATTTTATTTCTATTCATTAAAATCAAAAAACCATTATTTTTACTCCACTTGGGATACATTGTATTGATACCATCATTACTATTCATCTAGATGGTTTTTGATTTATTTTTTCTAAGGATAATATTGACATTCAATTCCTTAATTTCTTTTAGTCCCCTTAAAATATTCAATTTCCTATGGTCATTTGATATTGAATTTACCCTAAGAATCCATATCATTTTTCATGGATATAATTATTCCATGAACCATATACCATTTTTCATATGGTGTTCAATTTGAATGTTATTTGATTATTTGGGGAAATATTGATAAATTTTTATCTTATATTAAATATTGATATTTTATAAGGCACATTATTTATTTTGATTATTCAATATGAGGATTACTTTGGATAGGTATGACATGGGTGGGGCCTAGTTATAGATAGCCCCTTAATGCATCAGTAGTCTCATAAGATGAATTAGTTGAGAAAATTAGATATATTTTTACCTGATATGTTGTAAATTGTATTGTGAAAGGTCTTGATGGAAAATGAACTACATACCTGGGAAACATGGAATCTGATAATTAAGAATTTCCCTCATTTATTTTCAGTTATTATTCATTCATGAGATTGATATATCTATTTATACATTTCATTTTCAGTTCAATGATTTAATGGAATGTGTTTCAGTTTCTTACCCTTAAATTTTAATTTTTCCTATTTAATTATTCTAATGGCATGTGTTTTCAGTTATTACCTTTCCATATTGTTTATCCATTCTATTCATTGATTACATGGAATGTGTATTCTGTTATTTACCTTTCCATAATTATTATTCTCAATGATTTATTATTTCATCCACTATGCTTAACCCTTAATGAGAATTTGAGCTCACACTTATTTTTTCCTTTTCTTAGGAATCCAAGAAGTACACTAAGAAAGATATTAAAGGATATAATAGATGAAATAAATTTATCCTCAAAATAAAAAAACATGTTTTAATTACTATATTCATTTGTAATAAAAGAATCATGTATATATCTAGTTTACCAAGACTACTAAACTCTTTAGTACTTCAAGATTTGATTCCTTATAATCATGATATTGTAATGGTAGTAGACATCGGCTTCAGGATTACCAGGGTCAGGTTGTTACGTTTGGTATCATAGGAAGTTTAATATAAACCTTGAGAAATATATTTACGAAAAATTATATTAGATAACGTAGCCCTAAGAAGGAAATTGAGGATAAGTATAGAAGAAAATACAAGAATTTTGGTAAGGTAAAGATTATGTGGATCTTCCTATAAAGAAAACACTATCTGGATACTACAAGTAGATGTGGTTCGAGCACAGATGTACATAAGGGTAACAACTCCAATAAGGTGTGTCATGCCTGAATCGGTGTAACCTGGTACATGAAAATGGCCCATTCACCTAGTTTGACACTCTCAGGGGGATTCACTTAGGATAATTCACATTTTCATTATAAAAAATTATGAAGGATTTGAATAGATAATGATAATTAATGACCAAGGTTAAAACTGAGGTGTCTTAGATTGAAAATAATGTGTCAATATTTAGACATCCTAAAAATGATCATATGGTTTTTCTAATATGATAATTCATGCTCACACTATATTCTTTGGTTTTAGTAAATTACCTATTAAAAAGTTTAAAAATTAGACTAAGTAAGATTCTGTGTTGAAATAAAACAGATGAGGTATTTAATTAATGAGGTTTTATTGAAAAACTTAGTTAAAAGTTTATTTAGTGATTAACCTTATTTCATGTTTTTCCATCATATTTATTTTCAAAATTATATTAATATTGTTTTAGAAAGGGACAACCTATATTCTAGATGACAACCAATCAAATCTAGTAAGGCCATGAGACTTGAACCCATGACCGAAGGATGATAAGGGTTTAATGCCAACAACTGACCTATGCAATGTATTGGTTAATATGTTGTATTTTTTAGTTTAACAATTTGGTCTATAAATTTTAATGATGAACCAATAATGTAAATATCTGATTTAGAGATAAATGTATTATCCATATTGGCTTTGAAGAATTGTTAGAGACAAATGTAAAAACATTTCACTCTTTTATGGTCCTCATGATCTATTAAATGATTATTTTAATGATTTAGGGGTCAAATTTAATTTTTTGATACCCATTTCTTGAAGTAATTGATGAATTAGAATTTGATCAAAGCACAAATAGAAGATAAAATTTTAATTAAAAAATATCATGTAACTAAATTTACTTATATTATTTGGTAGTAAAGGAATTCTTCAACATGAGGGAAAGTATCTTAAAAAAATGTTTTCCTAATACCCTAATTTTTGTTGAACTTATAATATTTTAAATCATCACAGATTTATGGATTCGAGTACCTCAACTTTCTATTGACCATTCACTTGTTTGCGATTGATGACCTCAACCACTCCCTATAAATATTTACACTTTTTATCCATGTATATATCTCTATATACCACTAATGATATCCTACTTAGAGACCTAGTTATATGTTATTCCAGGTGATATTTGTACTTTCCATTTTCTATTTTATAGAGGATTTCTTAAAAACCCATATCACGATATGGGATTTCAAACATAGGAAATATAAAACAATCTACCACCATGATTGGGTTTTAATTGAGAGGATTCAATTTAATTAAGGTGGGGAGAATGTAATACCGTGAAAATATGAAGTAGGAACATTGTATTCGATAGCATATATGACACACAACACCAAGCTCGTAAGGGAATATAATATCTTGAGTATTTATAATATATTTTATATTTTTAAATAAATTCAATATATTTTATAGATTTAAATCCACACAAAATTGAGTTATCATACATCACATGCAACAGGGAGTTTCTTCAATGGCTTGCGTTACACACAAGATCAAGTTTTAGAGAACAACATTGTATTATTAAAATATTATTATTTAATATAATAATACTTAAAATAGCAGTTAAATTAGTGGTTTTGAATAGTATTAACTAACTTATTAAAATTTATGGTTTACACAAATATAATATGAATTCGTATGTTACTAATTAATTATAAATGAATATAAGAACCAATTGAATATAAAGGGAATATTTTTATAGAAAACTACTATAAAGCTCAAAAAGCTATTTTATCCTTATAAATTAAATTAATTAAAATTAGTGAGTGATTTTAATGTAATATATATATTATATATTCAATGAAATACTTTTTATATTCATCCAATATATTTGATAGGTATAAAATAAGAACAAACCCAATTTTATACATAAAAATCTATATTTTTATAAAGGCACTTTTACCGCCTTTTAATGGAGAAACTATTTTAAATAAATTTTTTGGAACTTTAATAAATATTATATGTAAAAATAAACAAAATCATTGAAATAGGAACATAAAAATTAGGTTAGGGTGATTTTTTGTTATTTTTATGTGAAGTTTCCTTTTTAATGAATAGTGAAAAATACTAAATTTTAACTCAAAAATGCATTTTCATCTAATTTATTTATAAAATAAAATTATATTTATTACTAGTTTGAAATTTTAATTAGATCTATTTTTTATAAATTAATCCAATTTGGGTCATTTTAATCAATTTTACTTTGAAATTTAATATAAAAACATAGCAAACTTTTGAATGTTTTTTACTTTGAAAACCTGCATTGTCGTCCTGACCGTGGGATTAAATTTAAATTAATTCATGAAAATTATGTGTTTTTAATTTGAAAAAATGGAATCCATATTTAGAATAAAATTATTTTATAATGTCTAATAAGGTCAACTTAGTTAAAAAAAATATTAGTGAAATTAATTAAAATTAGTTAAAACTATTAAGGTAAAATTAATCTTTACAAAGAAATAAAACTTAAAATTAAGAGACAAAACAACCTATAAAATTTTAAAAATCCATTTTATGTACACATTTATACCCTATTTGCATTTTCCTATACTTTGGACCATTATTGGATCCACTTTTCATAGGAAAAACGTCAGTGGAATTCCCATTCCAAAAAGTTTCAAGAGTGCCACTCCTCCTCCACTATAAAAAGGTCTCCCCTCCTCCCACTTCATCAAACCTATCAAGACACTTTGTTTAGAAAAATATCTGAAAAAATATCTCCTAAAAATCCCTACCCTAAACCTATAATCCACACCTTGCTTAGAAATCCATCCATGAAATCCATTTGGTGAAAAACACAAGGAGTTACTCGATTAAGAGGTAATATATTTCCTCAAGCTCTTTAGTTTAATTTCTACTCTACACACCCTAAAATATTATTATTACATGATTATTAATAAAAATTATTCTAAATATATTTATATGTTTTTATTCCAAAGTTTTTACCTACACTTACACACACTTTCATCTGATTGGTAATGAACTTACCGTTTATGTGTATTGTGAACTACAGCCTCGCAAAATGATGTTGTTCGTTATTCCTTTACCACCTATCATGGTGGGAATTATGATGTAATTTTTTTATATATGATATTTATTATGTATTTATAATTTTTTAATGATTTTATAACACATATCATTATACTTTTAATTTTGTGTAAATAATATAACATTGTTTGTGGAAGTGTGGACTACCGCCCCCTCAAAGCGATGTGATTCATTCAAACTATACATGAAATGTATAAAGGATGGTTATAATAAACCAATGTAACATATATGAAATATATATGGTAGTAAAATTATTATATACATATATATAATTTTATTTTCATTCTTTTAACATGACAAATAAAAATCAAAGTATCGTTCATGCGTACGTATGACCTACCGTCACCATAAATAGTAAATTTCATTTCTTATCACCAAATATTATAGATTATTATAAATATATATTAGATATATATAATATTTAAATCACGGATTACATTTTATATTTGAGGATACAATGATATAATAAATAGTAACAACAAATAAAAACTCAAAACTTACTCGACCAACTAGGCAATTAACACCTGAAATAGTGAAAATAATGAAAGATTATTAAAAAATAAGTAATAATATATAAAAATAAGTTAATATATGATATTTTAAATATTATTATGGTTATAGTATTAATTTTTGATTTTTTTAAAACCATTATACATGATGTTAAAAGAAATTCACCCAAAAAGGAAACATAAGGTAAGAGATTTCTTCTCAATTTACATTCCATTAAGACTTATTTGTTGTTATGCACCTAGTTTATTCTTTATGGTGTATATATTACCCTTTGTAATTTTATATCCAGAATATATTTATTCTCATGATATTCTATGTTTCATTTAATGTTATTACTTCATGTATATTATGATTGAAATGTTTCAAAGTGGTATGGGAAACTTTGTAATGTTTAGATATTATTCTCATCAAGACCATTTTTAATGATTATATTTTCAATCTCACTACATTTTGCGATTTCTAACATTATCTTGAAACAATAACTTTATTTTTTTGCACCTAATTTCTTATATGTGGTGTAAATAATGCTAATTTGTCATATAATATCATAATTCATTCATTCTTCATGATATTTTGAGTCTTAATTTGAATTATTTCATCTAAGGGGATTCAAGTTAAAAGTTACCAAGTTGAAAAGAATTTCATAACCCAATTTATTTTCATTGGGTTATATTACTTTATCATTTTATTTAACATTATATGATTATGTGTATAATCAATTTTAATATCTATTTATGTATTTCCACTTCTATATGTGTATTTACAATTGATACACATAATCTACTCATTGATTGATTCCCACTCCAAAATTATAATATTTTCAAGGGTTTAATTTACAGTCTCATTTTTTTCAGGATTGTTAGCAATTGAATTTTCATCAGAGGAAATTATTTGATCATTGTCTAATAAACCATTTCATTTTATTCTCCTCTATTTATTCACAACCCTTTTCAAGTAATAGTACTGTTTCCACTCTTTGGTACTCGATTTTTTTTGAAATTGTTTTTAAGAAAACCCAAATTCATTTCTCTCTTTAGTTGGAGAACCTATTTTCTTCTAAAAAATGTTTTATTAAAATGTTTTTAACCTTTTCAAAATTATTTTGTAAAGAAATTTTGATCCTTTTTTCTTTTAACAATGTTTTCAACAGAATTTTCTTATCTCTTTCTGAATAAATAATTTTCTATGCATTTTACCACACAAAAGGAATATTCTTTTTATATTATACAACATGTACAGATTTACCCACCATAATTTATTTAAAGCTTACTTTACAAGATTAAAAGTTAATTTTTAAATAAAATGTTTTAAAAAATGATTTTCAAAGAAACATATTTTCAAAATGTTTTTCAAAATGAAAATGATATTTTCCTCAAAAATGTTTTTAAAAGATATTTTATTTATATTAATCAATAACAAAAAACCTATATTTTTACTCCACTTGGGATATATTATATTGATACCATATGTATTCTTACTTTGGATGTTTTTTTATTGATGTTTCCAAGTATAATATTGATATTCACTTCCTTGATTCCTTTTAGTCCACTTGAATATTTAATTTCCTATGATAATTTGAAATTATATTTCCCCTAAGTATCCATATCATTTTCATGGATATGATTATTTCCTAAATCGTATATCATTTTTAATATGGTGTTCTTGGGAAATATTGATAAATATGTATATTCTATTAAATAAATATATTTTATAAGGAATATTATTTATTTCGATTATTCTATATGAGGATTGTTTTGGATAGGTACAACATGGGTGGGGCCTGGTTATAGATATCCCCTTGGTGCATTGGTAGTCTCATGATATGGATTAGTTTCAAAAATTAGATAGACTTTTTACCTGATATGTTGCAAACCATCCTGTGGAAGGTCTTGATAGTAGAGGTACCATATACCTAAGAAACATGGAATCCGATAATTAATAATTTCTCTCATTTAGTTTCAGTTATTATTAATCCATGAGATTTTGTGTCAATATATGTATGGATACATTTCATTTCAAGTTTATTTATTAAATAGAATATATTTCAGTTTCTTACTTTTCCATATTGATTTTTCTTTATCTAGTTATTTAAATGGCATGTGTTTTCAGTTATTACCTTTTTATATTATTTATCCATTCAGTTACTTGATTATATGGAATGTGTGTTTAGTTATTTACCTTTCCATAATGATTATTCTCATTGATTCATTATTGATTCCACTATGATTAACCCGTACTGAGCATTTTATCTCACCCTTATTTTTCCCTTTCTCAGGAATCCAATAAGTACGCTAATAAATATATTAAATGATACGCTAGATGGAATAAAGTTATCCTTGAAAGAAAAAAATGTTGTAATTAGTGTATTCATTTGTAATACAAGACTCATATATGTATTTAGTTTACCAAGACTACTAAAATTGTATGTCCTTTGAAATTTTATTCCTTTTAATCATGAAAATGTAATGGTAGTAGTCACAGGGTTCGGTATTATTGCGGTTGAGTCGCTACATGAGATCATGTATTGGGTAGTTACACTCATGAGGCCAAAACTTCCAAAATACATATACAATGACTCAATATCCCTATATAAAAAATACACCTAAATTGATTCCTATTAAATCATATAACACTATATAACCTATATTAGGATTTAGAATAATTTTTACCGGTGCTGAAGTAACTCTTCCTTTATTCTTTTTAAAGGACTTCTCGTATGTTTGGGACCATAATAACTTCATAACCTTCTTATTCAGAATGGTAAGAGGTTCCAAAAGTCATGATAAGTCATGTATAAAATTCCAGTAATACCCTACCTTCCCCAATAAACTTCATATGTCAAAAATGTTCTTGGTATACTCCTAGGAAACTACGACCCTCACTTTCTATGGGTCAACAAACACTATTGATTCCAAGATGATATAACCCAAGAAGTGAACCTTGTCAATACAGAAGTAGCATTTGGTGAGTTTGGAAAGATCATGTCTAGATTGTGAGTACACCAAAATTTCATCCACAAACACTATAATGAATGAATCTAGGTATGGGTGGAATCCTCGATTCATCAAGGCCATGAAAATTGAAGGCGTTCTCATAAGTCCAAGAAGAAAAAGCAAATACTCTTATAGTACATACCAACTATGAAATGATATAGGAGGTATGTATTTAGGCATCACACACACTTGATGATATCCTGATTTCAGATTGATCTTTTAGAATACCATAGCTCCTCAGAGCTGGTAAAAAAGACCATCTATATAAGGAAAAGGAAAATGGTTCTTTACTATAACCCAGTTCAATCACCAGTAATCCACACATAACCTAAGGGTACCATATGCCTTCCTAAAAAAATGGATAGGTGAACCCTATGATGAATTACTTGGTCAGATAAAAACCTTAGATTCTAAGTCCTCTAGCTGTCTTTTGAGTTTCTATGACTTAGTAGTATCCATCCTGTAAGGATGAATGTATACTGGTGTTTCTCCTGACACTGGTTCAATATATAATTACACATATCTCTTAGGTAGAATCTCAGAGAAATCATTGGGAAAGACATCTTAAAAATGATCTAATACAAGAGTAAAATCATCTTGATGTACTCCTTGATCCTCCATATAAAGTCTATCCATATAAGATATCAATCCTCCCAGCCCATGATGCTCCGGTTCAGATCTACTAGCCTAGATATCCCATTTATCCTTGTGAAGATAAATATCTCCCTCTAGTGATGTTAATGATACCTTACAATGATATCATTCCACATGAGTATGATAGGGGACCAACTAGCCCATCCTAAAAATGACATAAATGCATCTCATATTGAGGATAAATATGTACTATAAGAAAGTAAAACTACCTATATTAAGGGATAATTTATTATGTTGTCATACACTCTCTAACTGTACTTCTAATAGAGTATCAAGGGTCATCACACCATAGAAGTACTGCTTTTCAAGCCCAAGAATTTACATGATTGATATAGAAATAAGGGAGTGTGAGGAACCTATATCAAACAAATAAGATATGATAGTAGAGGCTACTAGAATAGTACCACATATTTTAGATGACCCTATACTATTCTCCTTACGTCTTAGATGTACTGCATGCAACTAGATTGATCCATGGCCTTGAGTTACAATTGCACTACCTTGACCAGGTCTTCTATTCTAATGCTGAAGAACAGAATTCTAGATACCATGACCATAACCCCCTCCTTATCCTGATCGGTCGGTGTTTCCCCAACTCCCTACCTGATATGGGGCTACTGATCCCACTCTGGGGAGTGGATATGGAATGAATAATATCCCACCAAAAATGAATGAGAAGGTTCAAAAGAATATATGAAAATGTCCCATTTAGTCACATGATCTACAATCGAATGGGTTCATATCACACTAATGATTCTAGTAGCCTTGAATCCCACACTGATGAAACACTATCGAGATTCAAGTGAAAATGATATTGTTACCATTACCCTACTGATAAGCCTTATGATGACATTTTCATCCATGGGAGGAACCACAACTCTATCTTATCACTAATCCACTATGAATTGAACCGTCGACTTCCCTAAAATTTCACTCAATAATAGGGGATTGATTAAAAATATATTAGATAGTATATTGACTAAAGATATTTACTTGATATCATATGGTGCATCTAATCCCATCCTCAAAGCGGCTCACCATAGAAAACTCATCTCCTTGAAGGGTTGGCGAAAAATGCCAAAGCTTAGTAAAGCGAGATGAGTAGTCCATGATAGACATGGTTACCTATACCAGGTGCATGTAATATATATACCTATCAGCTCTCAGCATCTCTAAAAAGAATAAGTCACATAAAATATACTATAAATTCCACCAAGTCATACTTTGGTGCTGATCAGCCAGATTTAGAATATCCCACAAATGTTTGGAGAAATCATGAAGCATGTAAGTAGAGAGCTTCACTCTCCTCCCAAGAGGTGTCTCAAGATGATTGGAAATTGATATCATTTCCTCCATGGATATACATGAATCCTCATCTTGAGGACCTCCATCCCCCCAAAACATGGTTGGATACTGTTGATGGAACTCTCACATCAACTCTTCCATAGAAGAAGAAACTCACATAGTTGATTTTATATAATGCATAAGATATAGGAATATATCTTGAAAATGGGCATCATCTCCCACATTGGGGATAAAAGGAGGCTCCATAGGTGGAATTTGTGGAGGTAACACTAGTATATCAAGGCCCACTATCTCCCAAGCATGGTTGTTACCACCCTCCTAACACATGACTTGAGGATGTTGTGGTGGAATAACTCTAAAAATTCCAAGAGCATCCATTAAATAGGATTTGATAATGATTAAGATCACTAATATAATAATAGGAAATTTACAATGCCTCATATATTAGATTCACCCCCATTTTACTACTCGTAAATCCAAGTCTGGGTGATATAGGCAATCATAAGGAACAAAAGAGACACTGCCTACTTCCCACTACTAAGTTTGGGTCTAGGTTAAGATATCTATTTTTCTGTAAGGGTCCAAGTAATTTTAGTGTCAATTTCAAGTTATATAGGAAAATTCCCTTTAATTTGTAACGGGAATACCCATTTAATGGTGAACACATTTAAATTTAATATTTACCATCTTTTTCATTTACATATTAGTTCAGTTAACTAAATTACCATTACAAATTTATACAAGTAAATGATTTATAAATTGTAATTTTTATTTCATTTAATAGTATACAAACATTTACATTTGATATAAAAATATGATAGGTAATATAATATGATTTGACTAAATTAATCATCATTCCCAACTTATAGAGGTACAAAAACTCTTTATATGCAAAATGAAATTCATATATTCAAAATCAACTAACATTCAAGTCTATATAACATTAGTTACATAACTCAAACTTGGGATAAATGGTTAGTTAAGGTGTCATAATAAACCTATATGGGAAAATACCATTTAGGTTGATGTAGAAACATTAATAACCCATTATGTAATCTACTATTTCCTTCAGAAATGATAGTTTCATATAAAATATATCAATAAAGGAACATACCACAATTATCATTAAGTCAGGCAATGTAACCTATATGGCATGATACAATTTATTACATTTTAATCCTATAAGGTTCATAAAATGATACATGATAAATGATTTATTGCCTTAACAAGTAAAGTAAAAAAATATAATACGAAATAATAATAATAAGAACTTCTCATATCATATGACTCACCCAATGGTGGTATTAAAACAACCATAACAAGAAAAAACCATAACATCATATCCCATTCCAGGAAATTTGGCCTTTTCTTCATACATGGGTTAGCTACTTCCAAACACAGGCTCATTTACAAATTACGACACAACTTAAACTCCTTTATACCATCCCAAAATAGTATATCAAGAAAATAAATTATCTAATACCTATTTATGAAATCCCAACCCACCACACCCAATAATAGGAGTTGAACCGACTTTCCACATGGCATCAAGAACACCTCCTCATATTCCAGAGTCTTACAAATAATAGTGAGGTTCCAAGGTGGTACAATGGAGAGACTATACCCTCATGATCATAATAGAACATAATAGTAAGAAATGTATGAATAAGTATCATAAGAAATAATAATGGAAAATATAGTAGAATAGGTATAAACATACAAGTTATAAATAATAAACTGCCAAGATGAACAATACCATATACAATAATGATGTCATGTCTCTAAAAAAGAACAAGCATACATGGAAACATGAATATAAAAAAGAGTGAAAAAGAACAGAAACTATCCAAGAGTCCTGAGCACCATCCCACTCATCTGTTACCAATCTTGTATCCTAAAATAAGAAGTCACACATCCATAATTGGATGCTTCCCCTTATCGACACCTACAATCATATAATCTTCCTGGTTACCATCGGTGGACCTGATCGATTGTGAGATAAACTTAGTAGGACATCAATAACATCATTTATTAAAATTTATGCTATGAATATAAACTATAATAGTGTGGGGGTATATCAAAGTATAGAAGGAAATAAATATAACCCAAGTCAATCTTGGGTTCCTTGTGGAAGACCTGGCCAACCATACCTACTTCAGATTTTGTTGGATGTATCTTGACATGTTTTTATTTAATTATTTAGTGATGATATTAGAGGTGATAATAAAGGTGACCATGGGAAATATAATAATGAAAATACTAGAAAGTATATAAGAAGAATCAAGGCATCCTTGACCTTAGAAGGCCAAACTAGCTCACAATACACAACCATTTATCCCAATAATGAGGGCTAAGTGTAATCCAAGGAATATACCCAAGGCATTACACTAGAAATATCTCCAACCAAGTCCATGGATAAAGTCCAAAGTAAATCCTAGTTAAAGCATTACTGGATCCCAAAGAGAATAATCCAAGGTGTTGCATGCCCTAAGACATCAAGCTGAATCCAAGGAGTGCATTCAAGGAAAACTAATTTCGATATATTAAGAGAGATCATACAACATCATTTCAGATATCCACTAATAGACAAATATTGAGTTACAAGGTGGGTATCTCCATTGTTAACTGACTCAATGAATCAGAATGGTGTCCTTATAGTGCTCAAAACATTCCCTTGAGAATCTAAGGCAGGCTCAAGTCTGACCATTCCTATAAAGATGAAAATATTCCATAAGAAATAGGAACCATATACTCATTTTGATGTATAATCAAAAGTAATGTTCAGACATGTAATAACCATTCAAATTAAAATTCATTAAGTTCATTAAATTTCCTTTCTCACTAAGTGAAAAGGTCAATAAGGAAATGAAACTAATTTCCAATTCGATAATAATTTATCAAGGCGAAGTGATAACAATATAATATATATATACATGTCATTTAATACCTATAATTCATTTAATTATAAGAAATAAATACCATTGTAAATTTAATGTCAATAAAACCCGAACTGTTTCTTATGTAATAACAATATAGGTCTCTAATGGCATAACAAAGAACACACCCTACTTGGGGAAGTTAACATTGAGGTCAAAACCTACAATGTCATCAAAAGGTATCAATAGGGATTTATATTAAAACATATATGATTAAATTTTAAACAAATTAATTTGAGGAGAAACACCTAGTAAAACTAACATGAAAAAATTAAACAATTTATAAATGGAATTAATTTGGGGTATAAGTCATATAACCCCTACCTTAAGCTTATAGAAGATGACTCATCCAGTATTAGACCTAGGATTTTCCTAGATCAGAAGAAAATAGCAGAATGGATGAACTCCCTGAAAATAGGTCAAATGAACTCACATTAAAATAGTGTTATTGATAGTGATATAAATGATAGAAAGAAGAAACCTGATCGAATATCTTACCAAGAGGGATCCAAAGAGATAAATGGTGTCTCAATCAAATATTAGGTAGATAAGAAAACCCAAATCCTAGGTTAAGAAATCCATGGAGCTCTAAAGGAGGAGGAGGAACTGCATGTTGGAAATGAGAGGGGAAAAGGGTAGGAAAAGTATAAAGACTTTAAGGGAAAAATGGAAATTTTCCCAATTTTTAAAGGGTGCACAGTTTGGTCACACAGTTGGCCAAACTCTGCACCAAATATATTCTAGATACTATATAAAGGTAGTTTTTTTCATGATTAGGAAGCATAGTTTTTCTTATAGTACTCTACCTGTGTGTTCCCTTCCACCCAGGGAACCCTCCTCTCATGACCTGCAATACACGGTTAGACAAACCGTGTGTTTCCTATGTGATCCCCTTTGTAGAGACTTGTAGTAACCCAAAAAATTTATATAATGATATATAATAGGATTAATAATTTTTACTAACCAAGTGTCCCAGTTTCTTCTCCCAAAAGTTATGGATCTAGGCTCTGAAAGAGCCCCAGAAACCCTCATTTTCTCTATAACCTCACTAGGAATTTATAAAAGGATAAAAAAAGGAATTAAACTGAAATTTAATGGTTCCATACCTCGAAGAAAATTTGGGATCATAAATTTTTATTGGTTAAGACCTTTATATATATATATATATATTTAAAAATAAGTTTAATCCTATTCACACATTCCAATTCAAAGGCTATGTTATAATGGTCATATTTAAATAATAATATTTTGGGGTTTGTTCAAGATCAGTGTTGTGTATTTTATATGCTATTGAACATAGTTTTCTTTTAAAAATATTGAGGTTGTTACATTCTCCCACTCATCAATAAATGTTACCCTCGTAATTTGAGCTCGTGATCGATAATCAAGGGTTTGAAATTTGAAAATACCTTTTTGTAAAATCAACATCGTAAGAAGGGTTAATAAAACTTCCTCTTGATATGAGAGAATGAGAAGTATAAAAGTCATTAGGATTATCACATACTAGGTTTCCATGTAAGATAACATAAATGGGAAGTGAAAAATGGATATGGAAGAGAAAAATAACTCCCAAAGACCAATGGAGAGTGATATAGAACATGGTCATGAGAAAGTTAACCATAAAAAAACTGTAAATATGTGATGATTTAAAAGACCAATGATTTCCCAGTAAGTAAATTAAATGGATAACATTTTTGTTCCAAAATATTTTTCCTACAATTAAAGAATTATTTTTCTACATTGAGTATGAACATATGGAAATAAATTTACTTGACTAGTAGAGTTTCATAATTTAATGAATTTCCACCACAAACTCATCTTTTTCTCTAAATTATGAGTATGAATTTTTTTCATGCCCGAAGCACTAAAATAAACTTCTATAGATCTCAAAATCCAAAAAAGAAAAAAAATATTCCTCATATTTTTAGATATTAACCAAAACCAAAATGGTTAGTATAAGATAACATAATTCCCAAAAGGAATAAACCATCATGTGAGGAAAAATACTTTAATCTCACAAAATTAATTAGTAATACCCAAAATATAACTTAAATAATTCAATAAATAAATATACTTAGAATTACTAAAAAATATTTCTTCCTAAGATTGAAACCAAAAAATTAAAAGGATTTATCACATAGTATTTTAATATAAATTTAACATTTATCTCTAAAATTTTGAATTACTAAAACATATAATCTCATAGATATGATAACTATAACCTAAATCAACATAAATTCACAATAAAATCATATATTCATCCAAAGGAAAATTAAAAATTTATTCCCTAAATTTACTTTAATTATATAGGGTTCTTAAAATAGTGATTAGCATCTGACATAAATCATTTAACACCAAATCAATTTTTAATCCCATGGTTATCTATACAATAAAAAATATGTTCCCAAAATGAACTTATCCTTTATCTATAATATCTTTTAAATAAATAAAAAAAATTTCATAATAACCCGGACATCATGTAGGCCAGTGGTAAGAAATTCAACCTTGTCTCCCTTCATTTGTGGGTCTAGGAATTATTGCCTTACAGGATGCGACAGGTTATTGTATAACCAATGAGTTGTCCTTTATCTAAAACTATATTAATATAATTCTTTAAAAATTACCAAAAATTGTGATAAAAATACTCAAATAACCTTAATATATTCCACATTAAATAAATGTTTTAACCTCAAAGGTCATCTCATAATTTTCATTTTTCATCCCAAAAAATATAACAACCCATAATTATGTACACAAATTGTAAAGGCATTACTATTTAAATAACTTTTTCACTAGAAAATATACTAAACCAATGGGTTTTATATCCAAAAATATTTCCCAAAATAACCTTAATATTTATTAAATCCCATAACATAAGACATAAAAAGTGTGTTTAAGAATTTAAACTTATGATCAATATTAAAATCCTATACCCTTGATGGTGTCTATAACTCATATGTTAATGAATACATATATGCTTTCAAAGTCAATAAAATTCCTTATAGTTTCATGATTCTTCTAACCATAATACCATTGGTGAAATAATTATTCAAAATAATTCATGAATCCCAATACATAATAGTTCCACCATTTCACTTCAATGATTAGAAAATAAAAACATAAACCCCTCCTTGGTCTTGGAGTTATCCTTTATAATAATTCACTTACTCGAATAATTCCCAGGTTCCCCATATTTAATATAATGAACTATAAATGAATCCATATGGTGAAATTTATTTCCATCCATCAGACATTTCATCTTACCTTATAAATTTGTTTCTTTATGTCCTCATTTCATACACATAAAACATTTTCTTATTTTTTGAGACATTCCCTGAGGTATCTTTTTCCATATTTTCAACATGAAGAAAATTAACCCTTATTTCCCCCTAGAATCTAGTATCAAATCACTCAGAAAAATCTACCCTTGTTTTTATTGGTGAGTCTGAGAGTTGATTAAGGTGTAAGTTTTTAATCATATATCTTGATAATTTATTAGGAATAATAAAAATATCTTTCAATCTCATTATCATTCCATTTGTTTACCCAGGATCACCACATTTTGAATCAAATTAAATGTTAATTCAAAATTATTCCAGTAATTGAATAAAACCAAAATTATATGTGTAAGAATCAAAATACAATAATTAGAGTGAGATATCAAATAATTATGAAATATTATTCAAAGGATGTCTAAATATTGACACATCTTTCCCAATATATGAGTCCTAATGTCTAACATAGGTTATCCATGGTAATTAAAAAATCTATTAGATGTTATAATATATATATATATATATATATATATAATTATACTCAATTTAAATCAAATGGTTATGTTCCCTAATATATTTTTTCCTAAATCTAGTTCCCAATGTTTCTAATAAACCTAATCTAATACCAAGTGTAAATACCTTGACTTGAGTATCCCAGAGTTGGTGGTTACTTTATTACATTGAAACTAGATATAAGGGATCACATCCTAAAGGACCAAATAGTTTAGTAGTCTTTGTAAACTAGATACATAATTTAATTTCACATAAATTTGAAAACATAAAATACAATAAAGTATTTTCTTTGAGATCACCATTATTTTCTTAGATTATTACTACATATCAATCTAATATACTACATGGAATCCTATACAAAAATAAAAATAAGAAAAAGGGTGATATAATATGCTTAGAAAGGATAAAAATATAATTAAAAATATGATTAAATAACTAATAATCAATATTTAAAGATAAATATATGAAAGAAATTCCATTTAATTAATAAATAGAACATAATATGACAGGAATGAATGATGGTAAAATAATTTCATATAAATAGTCATATGAGTTCGATACTTACCCCTGGATATTCTAAATAATATAAAAATCATATGGAATATCAATAAGTTAATTTATAATGATGGAATTTATAATTCCATACATATAAAACATATCGTTAATGCCTTAACAAAGAAATCTACATAAATGGGTAAGGCCTATTCTAAAAACCGAGCTAGTTTATCTCATGAGACATACTGATGCATCGAGGGGATATAACATTCCCTTACCATCACTTACTATATCCAATTCATTACTTGTATAAAAGGGGAGAATTATAATAAACAAAAACATTCATATTGAAGAACTAGAATAAAAAATATTAACAATTCCCCTAATCTATAAACATAATCATAAACCATCTAGAGTAATACAAATGGTATCAAATTGAAACATCCCCAATAAAACTGATCATTAACCATATTGAGAAATAAATAAGATAGTATCATTATATAATATCCATATTTAAGAATGATTAGAATAAGGTTTATTTATGTTGATGAATATAAATTATATAAAAATATCATTAATTTTTTTTTGAAGAAAATATCTTGTTCACTTTGAAATTCATTTTTCCAAAAGAAACTATGAAAATACGAATAAAAAAATTTTATTTAAAAATAAAATTTAAAACTTTTAGTATAAGATTCAAATAATTAAGGAATCATTACTGTGGGAAAATCTTATCATTCTATATAATTTAATAAAACATTCCTTTAATATTTTTATTAGAAAAGTTATAAAGCACCTTGTTTGGAAAATGTTTGGAATATTCCTTTTAATTATTTTGTAAAAATTAAATAATGGATAAAAATGAATTTTAATTTTTTTAGGAGAATATTAAAAATATCTTTGAATAATTGTACATTTAATATAAATATTCCCTAGTGGGTACTTAAACACAAACAATCCCTAATATTGAAGATATTGTGAAATAAACCCTTACCACTTCAGTTTCCTTTGATTCATAATCCAAATGAAAGAAATAAATTAAAATTAAACTTTAAATACCATGAAGATAAAATTATTCATGATATAATAAATTAATGGTGTAGTATATACACTATACAAAAAAAAATAAGTGGTGAATATGACATATGTCTCACAAAAGTAAAAGTGAGACGAGGAACACTTACCTCAGGTTTGAATTACATATGGTTCAAACCTCCTATATAACGGTTTTAAACATTTTAATAATTTATATGAGAATAGTATTTTTATTTATAATATAATATAAGATCCTCTTATATCATATTATCACCATTTTCTCAATAATAATTCATTCTTAGCATTGTTTTGAGTGTTAACCGCTTCATTTTCTCATGCATGTTTTTTCACGTAAGTGCCGGTTCATGTGCATGGGATATGTATTCATCATATAAAATTTTTAATAATTATATAAATATTATATTTAATTTCATAACACATTTTTAGAACCATTATTCAAAGTTTGATATGGAAAATGAGTTGCATTGCTTTGTGGAGACAATATGCTATATGTATGCATGAGTAACATTATCATTCCAATAATGGTGAATGGGTAGGGAATTGGATGATAAATTAATTTTAAATAATCAATATAATATCATATTTATCATATATATCCATTATTTACATCATTATAACCATAAATTTAAAGGGGCTTTGAAAAAAAATTATACTGCTACGCGGAGATGGTAAGCCGTATGTATGCACGTGCAGTGCTTTTGTTTTTCATAGGATGGATAAAAGGTAGAATATGGTTTTATCATAATCATAATGAAATCTAAGTATATTTATTATATTAGAGTTATTTTTCTATGACGGTTTCAACACATTAATAGGAGTTGGTAAATATGATTACTTCTTATTTAGAGGACTTCCTTTAGATATCTTCTTAAGGGATCTTGGATTGTTCTTTTGGAAGAACCAAAAACTATATAAATTGGATAAGTATGTTTATAATATAAATTTTAATGAATTGGTTGATCTATAAGGCTCAAACTTTTGTGAATAAGTGAGGGAGGAGGTTCCCTTTTATAATTAAGGTGAGGGACATTTTTGGAATTTCTCAAAAGACTAAAATATATTAAGACCATTATAAAGACAAATGATTCCAAATGGAATATAAATTCATATAGTATTAAATTATAGACCATATATTATACCCATTATTTATTTATTTTTTTATGATTTTTAAATAATGTAATAAAATATTAATTCTATAAAATATAATTATTGTCAATTTTGATAATATTTATTACGTTGACTTCAAAAAACATTAAGACGAAAAATAAAATTAGAATAAAATATTTTTTTATATCATTGGTCATATATGGAATTCATGGATAACCTTAAATATCTCAAATTATGTTACTTTTAATATGTTTAATATTATTTATTTGATTATTCAATTAATTAAATAATTACTACATCAGCGTTGCGTAAGTATTTAAATTAATTATTTATTCAATAAAAATTAAAAATAAATTAACATAATGTAGATACATATTTTATATTTTGAAATAATATTTATATAATAACATATCCTTTGTATGGAACCATATTAAAAATATTACACTTATTAGAAACAAGTGTGTGACCCTTTTGACTTTTCATAAAATAAAATACTATAAAGGTCATAATCTCATCCAAGTGGCCATAAAATTTCACATAACTGAATATTGGATTATTATATAAGGAATTTAATAATTTAATAATATTTATAAGAGTGTTTGGGTCATTTTATAGTTCTTATCATTTTATTTTTAACCTTACTTACCCTATTTACCTTTACCGTGGTAACAAAAATTACTACGGTTACTTTTTATATTGGAAAAAATAAAAAGAAACTATTTAATAAATTTGGATCTAATGAATATAAATATGGATTCAAAATTTTAATATTCTAAACATAGAAGTGGTAGGATTTAATTTATAATTAAACCATTAAAATGCAACAAAAAACTGGTTTTTAGAAAAATTCCCTTTTAAGTTCAGAATTTTTTTATTGAAAATTAAACCATGAAATTGATTAAAATGTACATAATTTAATTATTAATAATATTATATAACTTATTTTAATTTTAAAACATTTATAAATAATGTTTAACTTTTCAATGGTTGAAATGAAAATACAGGTTTCAATAAAAATCGGTATTTTTCACTATTCAGTGGAAAATAAATATTTTCAAAAAAATCTAAAAATTCAAAACTAAGATACTTTTGATATTATGATTTAAAAAATTAATTTCATTTTATAAAATAAAATTTCTTATAGTGCAAAAAATTTATCACATTATTTTATCATAAAATGTAACAAAAAACATTTTTGTAAAAAATGTATAAAATGACTTTACTTTAATTTAGGAATTAATCAATAAATATGTATTGATTAAGTAATATATGTATATATTTATTTATTAATATGGTTAATACTATTCACTCCCACCAATTTAATGTCTAGGTTATAATGGTTATATTTCAATAATGATATTTTGGGGTTTGTTTAAGCTCAGTATTGTGTGTTGTATTTGTTATCGAACATAATGTTCTTTTAAAAATATCAGGGTGTTAAATTATCTCCTCCTTTATTAAATTGTTCCCTCGAAATTTGAAATTGTGATCAATAATCAAGGGTTTGATATTTGAAAATAACTTTTTGGAAAACCAATATCGTAAGAAGGGTTAATGAAACATCCTCTTGATAATAGAGAAAGGGAACTATGAAAGTCATATAGAGTAACACACACTAGGATTCCATACAGGAGAACATAAATGGGAAGTGAAAATGTAGATATGTAAGAGAAAAATAACTCATAAGGACTAATGAAGATTTATTTAGAATATATTCAATAGAAAGTTAACCATCGCAAAACTATAAATCTGTGATGAGTTAAAAGGCCATTGATTTCTCAGTAAGAAAATTAAGAGGATAGCATTTTTGTACCAAAATAATTTTCCTATATTTGAATAATTCTTTTACTATATAGAGTAAGAACATAATAAAATATACTTACATGATAGGAATAGTTTCATCCTTTAATTAATTTACACCAAAAACCCATCATTTTTCCAAATGATGAGTTTGATTTTTTTTTTCAGGCCTAAATCACTAAAATCAATTTATACGGATTAGAAAATCCATAAAATAAAAACAATATATTCCTATTATTTTTAAACAATAACCAAAACCAATATGGTTAGTAAAAGATAATATAATTCCCAAAAATCATAAACCATTATGTGAGGTAGATTAGTTTAATATTCCAAAATTAAACAGTAATACCAAAAAATCAATTTAAATATTTTAATAATTAAATATCATTAAAAGTACTCAAAAATATTTCTGATAAGATTGAAACCCAAAAATAAGAAGGACTTGATCACAATATTCCAAGATAAATTTAATATTCATCTCTAAATATGTGCATAACATAAAGATATAATCTCCATGATATTCTATCTATAACTCGAATCAAAATAAATCTAAAATAAAATCATATATTACACCAAAATAACATTTAACCTTTATTCCTCAAATTTACCTTAATCATACACGGATCCCAAAATTGTGAGCATCCTTTGAAATAAATCATTTAACCCTAAATCAATTTACAATACCATGGTTATCTATATGATACAACATGTGTTCCAAAAATGAACTTATTCTTTATCTATGATATTTTTTAAATAAATAAAAAATATGTCATACTAACTAGGACATCACGTAGGCCAGTGGTAGATGATACACCCTTGTCGTCCTTCAACTGTGGGTTCAAGCCTCACAACCCTTCCGAATGTGATGGATTATTGTCCGACTAATGGGTTGTCCATTTTTTAAAAATCTATTAATATAATCCTTTAAACATTCCAAAAAATGAGATAAAAATCCTAAAAAATAACCTTAATATATTCAATATTAAAGAAATGTTTTAACCTCAAAGTTAATCTCCTATTTTTCATTTTTCATTCCAAAAAATATAATAACCCATAATTACCTTAAAATAAAAGATCATATAAACTCTAAAGTTTATCCTTACCATTAAAATTATTTACACAAATTTTAAAGGAAATATTCCTTTAATAATTTTTTTACTAAAACATATACTAAACTAGTTGGTTGTATTTCCATGAATGAATCCCAAAATATCCTTAATCTTTATTAAATCCCATAAAATAAAACCTCAAAAGGGTGTTTAATAATTTAAACTTACGATAAACATTAAACTCATAGGCCCATTATTCTTTCTATAACTATTAAGTTGATGTCAACATATATTCTTCAAAAACCAACACAATTCCTTAGGCATTTCATGAATATTCTAACCATAATTCCATTGGTGAAATACCTCTTCAACATAATTAATGAATCCCAATACATAATAGTTCTATCATTTCAGTTCAAAGATCATAAAATAAAAAAACAAACCCTCCATAGTATAGCAGTTATCCTTTATAATAGAGCATTGACTCAGATAATGCCTAGGTTCCCTGTATTTAAGACAATTAACTATCAATACATCCCTAGGATGAATTTTTTCCTTAATACAATTCACATTTCCTTGTTAGTTTGTTACTTTAGGACCTTCTTACCCAGACTTAAAACATTTTCATATTACTTTGATACATTATACAAGGTGTCTCTTTCCAAATTTATGACATGAAAGATATTGAGCCTTATTTCCCCCATGGAATCCAATACACAAGATCTCAGATAACTTTATCCCTATTTTCTTTAGTGATTTTGAGAGTTGGTTAAGGTACAAGTTGTTAATCATATATCTTGATAATTGATTTAGAATAATCACAATATCATTCACTCACATTATTATTCCATTTTTTACTTAGGATCACTAAAATTTCCATCACATTTGATGTTAATATGGTTCATTATAGTTTCATCCATTGACTAAAAGCAAAAGTAATTGTGTAAGAATCAAAATATAACAATCAGAGTGAGCTATAAAATAATCATGAAATATTATTCAAAGGATGTCTAAATAATGACACATTTTTCTCAATCTATTAGTTATTATGTCTAACATGGGTTATAAGTGTTTATTACAAAATCTATTGGAAATTATCCTATATTTATAATTAACCTCAATGTTAGTAATATGGTTATATTACCCAATCTATTTTTTCATAAATCTAGTTGCCAATGTTTCTTCTAAACTTCTTCTGATACCAAATATAAAGTCCTTAACTCCGATAACCCAGAATAACTAGTTACTTTATTACATTGGCACTAAGAATAATTAACTTCATCCTAAATAACTAGATATTTTAGTAGAATTGGTAAAATAGATAAATACTTGAATTTCAAATAAATATAAAAACATAAAAAAATAAAGTATTTTATTTGAGAACACCATTATTATCCTAGCTTATCCTTGTATATCAACCATAATATACTTATTATAATCCTATAAAAAATAAACATAATAAAAAGGGTGATCTCAGATGGTAAGTAAGGTAATGTGTATAGTGTAATATATGAGAAAATAAGGAATAATCAATATGTAATTTTAAATAAATTAAACATATTCCATTTAATAAATAACTATAAAATAATATGGTAGTAATGAATGATGATAAAAAATTTCGATATAAATATTCACATGAGCTTGAAATTTATCCCTGGATATTATAAATATTAGAATAATCACATGGAACATCAATAAGAGAATTCATAATGATGTAGTGTATAATTATAGATTTCAAAAACATATCTTCAAGGCCTCTACCAAGACACCTACATAAATGAGTAAGGCCTAAGCCAAAACCTGAGCTATTTTGTATAATGAGACATACCAATGCATCGAGGGGATTTAATCGGCCCTCTTGACACTTACCAAGTACAATTAATTCCTAATATAAAAGGGGTTAATCATAATCGATACAAACATTCATATTCAAAATCTAGCATACAAAATGTTTTCAATTACCCCGATCAACAAGCATAACCATTAACCATCCAATGTAATATAAATGGTATCAAACTGGAATATCCCAAATCAAATTGATCATAAATGATCTATAGAAATAAATAGGATGGAATCATTACACATACCCTAGTAAAGAATAATTATAATAAGGGTTATTGATGTTAATAAATATAAATTCCATAAAGTGATCATTAAAAACATTTTGAGTAATTTTTTTCACTTTGAAATTCATTTTATAAAAACAAACTGTGAAAATACAAAGGAAAAAATTTCAATTGAAAATAAATTCGTAAAATTTTAAGGGAATACTTAAGAAATTAATTCATCATGATGAAAATAAAATATGACCATGCTATATAATTTAAAAAAACATTCATTTCATATTTTTATCAGAAAAGTCACAAAGTACCATGTTTGGAAAATGACACAAATATTATTTTTAATTTTTTTTAAAATTCAGTAATGGGTAAAAATGATTTTTTTAAACATGTAGGAAAATATTAAATTTTTTTGGGAAACACTATTTGAAAACACGGACATAGAAGATAAACTTCCCCTAGTGGGGACTTAAATATAAACAATCCTGAATAATGAAGAGATTGTGAAATAAACCCTCTCACTTGAGTTTCTTCTGATTCATAAGACCCATGAAAAAAATAAAATCCATATTAAAATTTAAAAACAATGAAGATAAAGTTATTCATGATATAAAAAATTAATGAGGTATTATATACACAACAAAAAAGAGGTGAATATGAACTTTTTTTCACAGAAGTAAAAGTGAGATGAGAAACCCTTACCTTATGTTTGACTTCCTTAAATATTTTTTAAACCAGTTGTATAATAGTTTTAAACTTGTAATTAATTTATACTAGATCAATATTTATATTTATAATATCTTATAATATATTATTATATCATATTATCACCCATTTGTTAATAATATTTCATTATTAACATTGTTTCAGGTGTTAACAGTTTCATTTTTCCATGCATTTCTTGTCACATAAGTTTCAATTCATGAGTATAGGAAATAGATTAATAATATCTAGAATGTTATTAATAATATAAATATAATATTTAATTATTTAATATTTTTTATAATCATTATGCAATGTTGGATATGGAAAATAATTCTCATCGCTTCATGGAGATGGTAGGCCATACGTATGCACGAGCGATGATATCATTCCCCTAATGGAGAATCAGTTGTGAGCTGGATGATATATTAATTTTAAATGATAAATATAATATCATAATTATAATATATATTCATTATTTCCATCATTATAACCATCCAAGTAAAGCTGTGATGAAAAATGAATTACACCGTTGTGTGTAGACGGTATGTCATACATACGCACGCATGATACTTTCATTTTTCATAGGATGGATAAAAGGAAGAATATTATTGTATCATAATCATAATAAAATCTCAATATATTTATTATATTATAGTTATTATTTTATTATGGGTAAAACACATGAATGGTAAGTAGAAGAGGGAATAAACTTGAAAGAGTTGGCAAAGATGATTACCTCTTCTTTGGCATAGTTCATTTAGATATATTCTTAAAGGATATAGGATTGGTATTTTGCATGAAAAAAACCTATATAACTTTTATAAGGATGTTTATAAGAGTAATGTTATTGGTTTGGTTGAGCTATAATGCTCAAAGTGGTATGAAGAAGTTAGAGAGGAGGTTTCCTTTTATAATTGTGGTGAGGCGTACTTTCGGAATTTCTCAAAAGATTAAAATATATTAAGACTATTATAGATCCAAATGTTTTCAAATAGACTATAAATACATAGGGTATAAAATTATTGACCATATATTATCCAAAATTTTCTTATTTATATTTTTATGTATTTTAAATAATTTAATTAAATATTGATCCCATAAAATATCATTATTTTCAATTTTGATACTATTCATTACATTGAATTTAAAAAACATCAATAAAATAAAGAAAATTTAAAAAAACTATTTTATTATATCCTAAAAATTATATTTTCATATATATAATTCTTTTATTACCTTAAATATATCAAATTATGTTACCTTTAATATTTTTAATATCATTTATTTAACTTTTCGATTAATTAATTAATTACTACACCAAAGTTGTGTAAGAATTTAGGTTAATTATTTATTCACTAAAAATTAAAAATAAATTAAAAAAATTTAGATAAATATTTTATATTTAAAAATAAAATTTATATTCAAACATATCCTCTGGATAACAACATATTAAAAATATTACACTTATTAAAAACAAGAGTGTGACATGTTTGACTTTTCATTAAATAAAATACTATAAAGGTCATAATGTCATATAACAAGACATAAAATACCATATAACCAAATATTTGATTATACGGATGAAATTTAATCATAAAATAATATTTATGCAATTTTTAGAGTCATTTTATAGTCCTTATAATTTTTTTAACCTTGATTACCTAATTTACCCTTTACTCTGGTAATAAAAATGACTAAGGTTGTTATTCATATTGAAAAAAATAAAAAGGACATATTTAATAAATTTTAAGTTAATTAATTTAAAATATGGATTCCATTTTTCAAAACTCCAAACACATAAGTGTAATAATTTAGTTTAAAACTAAACTGACAAAATGCAACAGAAAATAGTTTTTCAAAAAATGCCCTCTCAGTATAAAACTATTTTTATTCCAAATTAACCCATAAAATAGATTCAAATGTACTTAATTGGATAATTAATAATATAATATAACTAATTTTATTTTTAAACTATTTTAAAATAAAATCTAACTTTTCAATGGATGAAATAAAAAAAAAGTTTTCAATAAAAATAGGTATTTTTAACTATTCATGGGAAAATAAACATTTTCAGAAAAATATGAAAAATTTAAAACTAATATAAAATTTATATGAATATTTAAAAAACCGATCATATTTTATTAAATTTTTTTTATAAAATTGAAAAAATTAATGACATTGCTTTCTCATAAAAATTGATAAAAAACTTTTTTGAAGAAAATGTATAAAATGACATTACTAAAATATAAGAATTAAGAAATTATTTTTTATTTATTAATACCTTTATATATATATTTAATAATATGGTAAATCCTATTCACTCCAGAAAATTTAAATACTTGGTTGTACGAGTCATATTTAAATAATAATATTTTGGGGTTCGTTTAACCTCAGTGTTCCGTTTTGTATACACTATTAAAAAAATTGTTATTTTAAAAATATTGGGGTTTTAAACTCTCACTATTACAAAAAATGCTAAGTATAGAAAACCATACCGATTTCCAATAGGCATAAGGTTGAAATTGAGGTCACAGTTATAAATCTCACAAATGGGAGTCATTACCCTCTATAAAATAAAGCTATATATGCCAATTAATGCAAAATATGATGATTTTTTTTAATAATATGCATGTAAATTTCATGTAACATAATAATCCACAAAATCATAGTGGCAAGGTAATCATAGAGCTTCCTAAAAGTAAACATCAAAATGAAAGTGTAACCAAACTCTTCTAAATCTCCTCAAGTTTAAGTTATCAATGATTAATATATCAACCAACACACTTCTATAAATCTAAAATACAATATATATAGAATATGGATGATAATATGAATACATACTAAATTTATCTCTTACAAAATCTTGTTTCAATGTGTATAGATCACACCAATGGATTTTTTTTAAGTTGAGATAAAACAAAATAATTATTAATAGGATTTATATTATTTCAACATCGCACCATAATACCCCTAAAAAAGTTTGTGTGTGTGTGTGTGTGTATTTATGTATATAGAAAACAGACCCAGACCTGTTTGGCCAGTTTACACCTTTTCGCCCATATCTTGGGCTACGAGTATCCGATTAACGAACCGCCTACGACGATGGAAGGCTTGGAGCGAGATGATTCTTTTGGCATACCCCACTTGAGGTTTGGACACATTTGGAGTATGTTCGAGTTGGTTTAAACCTAAAAACCAACCAGGCCCCTCGAACGGAAATGCCAATATCTCACAGACTAAGCGTCCGATTGATGCACCGTCTATCGCGTTGAAACCCTTATGACATGGAGGTCCTTTGGGTTACTCCTTTGTGGAGTTTATTGGCGATCGAGGTACGACCAATATCTCAAAGGCATATTCTACGGAACTCGAACCCCCTGAGTGTGAGGAATCCAGTGGCTGATAGTGAGGTGGAGGTTGGAGACAGAACATATGGGGGTTAGTACTGAGTGATCCTGTGTGGGTCAGATCTTGTGTGGGTCATCACTCAGTGATCCTGTGTGGGTCAACGCATACCGATCCTGTGTGGGTCAGATCCTGTGTGGGTCAGTGCATACCGATCCTATTTGGACCAGATCTTGTGTGGGTCATTGCGGGGGTTAGTACCTATCTATCTTGTGTGGGTCAGACTCCGTATGGTCAGAAGCAGTGCCTCTTGTCAGAATAAGATGATCTTGCTTCGTGACTAGTCATCTGCACTTCTAAGCTACACTAAAAATCCTGGTTTGAGCTGAGTCAATGACTTTCGTGTTTTCTTCATGATTGAGATGAGTTACTAAATAACTTAGGTATATGTATGGGAATATACCTACGTAAGGATTATCCGTTGACTTCGTACTTTGTGGTTATCCTTGTTGGATTTTATGAGACCTTGAGGGTATCGGGGTCCCTACTAAGTATCATTATACTCACACCTGCATGGGCTATGCCCGCACCTCATTGTGTTGGTTGCAGATGACAGACAACGCTGATTGGGGCAGAGAGTAGTAGAACTCGACGGTACTCGGAGGTGGACTACTTGGTGAGACATACACGGAGCAGACAGACGGACTTGGGGTGCTGAGGATGCTATCTATACCCACCATTAACTGGAATCACCATTGATAATTAATTGGATTCAACAATGATAATTAACCATAATTATAAGTTACTCACACTATCCATAAAGTAGCCCCAAATCCTCATTGATATCTATATCCACATTTATCCACATCTATATTAAAAAATGAGTCCACATCTATATCCTTATTCACATGCTTATCCTTATCCATATCAACAAATACATTCTCATTAATATTCATATCTATATGTATATCTATACATGCATCTATGTTTACATCTATATTATTAAATACTTATAATGAATTTTTTATTACTAGTTTGTTAACCTAATTTTGGAATCAACATACTAATTTTAGTGTATTTAATGTTTTAATTTAAATTATGATACTCTAAAAATTATAATTATTTTTTATTGGAAATATAAAACCATGGTGTGGTGTAGAAGAAACCACACCATGGTTATTACATTGTAATGAAAAATACAGAAGTAGAAAAGAACTATGACATAGTGGGCTTGCTCATGGAAGGTAGAAATAAAACACTTGAAGTACAAAAACTAAGGGATCCAAACATGTAATGGTTATGTATTCTATGAAATGGCATAATAAACCATTTTATGTTTTAAAATCCATGGTATAAAAAGTTAAATTGAGTTTAAAAATGGGGAAGGATCATGATGTGAATTTATTGATCTTGGTGGAAAGAGGAAAGATTGAAGAAAACCATTTCATGGTTTTGAAAAATTATGTCATGGATTAAAAGACTTGAAGATATGATATATAAACCATGACTAAAAAGGTAATAAAAAAAATACCATTTTGTTTATTATCAAATCTAAGCTAAAAATAATAATAAATTGTGTCATAGTTTCTTATACAATGTTGTGGTTTTGAAGGAATCAGAAGAAAAGTATTAAAAAGATAAAGAATCATGTTTAAAATTTTATTAATGATTTTTATTCATAAAAATGTTCATTATGTTTAATTTGTTTCCATGAATGATGTTATGGGATCACTAGTGAAGTTTTAGAGTGATTGGAACCCAATTGGGTGACATTGGGAAAACCACCACATGGCTCTATAAACCACCATATGGGTTTTTTCCATTTTTTGAGATATGTATTGATATAAATCCTACTTTTCTCCATGGTATGACAAAACCACATGGTTTTGGACAATAATTCAGGGTTTTATAAATTTTTGTAGATTTCAAAAATTTTATATATACAATATATATGAAAATGTTTCTGTATCTTTAGGGGGATATTTTGTATATCCCAATCAAATTTTAAAGATATGTTTAATAAAATTTGATCAATAAATAAATAGGAAATGATAAAAGAATATATATAAGATATAGAGTTTAATTAATCTCTATAAAGGGATGATGTTTCTTGGAAAATTGTACACATTAACATCGATAAGAGCAAGAGGATTTGGTTGAACATCTTAGAAGGATGAAGACTATTGGTTTATATTATATAAAAGTATATTAGGAGTTATCTCTATCTTATATTCCTAACATAGCTATACTCATGGATTTTTATGAGAAAATTAATGGGTAAACATCTTTATGCTAGGATTTGTAATGAAGGGTGATTGAATGGTGTATTTATTTTATTTTAAATGGAAATTTCATTGGGTTTTTGCATTAATTCATTATCATATATCTATTTTAATTTTAATTGATATGAAAATTTCTCCCCAATTGAATAATTTCCATTAAATTAATGAACTAGTTACTTGGATTTTTCCATGACCATGTAATGAGTTTGTGTATGCTATATTTAAATTTGATTTTGGATCACATAATTATTAAAAGAATTAAAGTAATAGATTATAATAAAATAGGAATTATAAATAAAACACTAAGTCTAAGACTTTTTTTAGATCCAATTATGACAAATAACTTATTCATTAAAGATATTATAAGATCCACTATTTCATGACCCTATATTTATAAATTATCAGTATGTTTAATCATCAGTTGTTATTAAATTAGTTTCAATATCAATCATTTTCATAGAAATCCCAAACTTATAAATTAAAATCATATTATAAGGATCATATTTGTTAATGAATTTGATCTCGTATTGAATATATACCATGCCTCTATATTAGTGTTTGGAATGATTATATTATAAATTTATTAACTTTATTTTTGTAAGGAATTAGAGAAACCTTGTGGATGATTAAGGTTTTTAATTAGACTAAATTAAAACTTAAACTACATTAAATTTGATTAAACTCTTTATAGTCCTCAACCATATATATATATATATGTCAAATAGACTACACTTAAACTCCTTGATTTTTAAAAAATTCAACCAATCATATATTTTACTTTCCCTCATTTTTTATGAAATTAACTTCTCTCAACTTATATTGAAATCATTCATGTTTTCATTAATATCATGCACCCTTGTGATCTACCTTACCAAAAATTATTTCCCTAATAACTTAATGATTATTTATTTAGAGTTATGCACAATATTTAAGTACATTATTTTCTTCCACATGCTGGTATCCATCTAAATGTCTACTTTCAAAGAAAAAATTATTATTAATCACAAAAAATTTCAACAAGGTAATTCAAAGGTCAAGGGTTAATGCGTAATGATATAGATATTCATAAGTCTCAATGAGAAGGATTATCTTTTGAGTATAATTCATGATTTATAATTCAAATTAAATGCAAGTTCCTCACTCAATCCAATTAACAAAATACACCACTCATATCAAATCATTTTATTTTTATTTCATAGGATCACAATTATAACAATGAATGTAATGGAAGTTTCTTTCCCTCTTCTCCCCTATTCATTTTTCTTTAATTTTTTATTTTATCACTACTGGAAATAAGATCTATACCATTGGTTTTGGGAAAACTGTTGGTAATGTTAACTTATATGGACCTATACCAACGTTTTGGCCAAAACCGTTGGTATAGGTCACTAATTTGGACATATACCAATGGTTTTCCCAAAACTGTTGGTATAGGGGGGACCTATACCAACTGTTTGGAGAAACCGTTGGTATAGGTCACTTATATGGACCAATAGCAACGGTTTTTCCAAAATCATTGGTATAGTGTCTCTATTATAGACCTATTCCAATAGTTTGGGCCAAACCGTTGGTATAGGTCCCAAAATCAAAGAATCTATACCAACGGTTCTCAAAACCGTTGGTATAGTTACATGTATTTTTTATAGAATCTTCTTATAGAGAACATTAAATAAATCAAAATTTAAAATATTTATGATAATGCATATATATATTTATGAAATTATATTCACAAAAGTCAAGTAAGGTTAGTGGTTAGATTGTTCCATCATAAACTATAGGTACTCGGATCAAAACCAACATAATGATTCTTTTTTGAAATACATATACCAATGGTTTTATGGAATCGTTGGTATAAATTTTTCATATTACTTATACCAACGGTTTTAAAAACCACTGGTATAGGTCTATACCAACGGGTTTTCTAAAACCGTTGGTATAGACCTATCCCCATAGCTTACTAGCCAACGGTTCTCCAAACCATTGGTATATGATATACCAACAGTTTTGGTGGCCTATACCAATGGTTTCAAACTGTTGGTATGGGGTATTTTTGTAGTAGTGTATTAATTTTTTAAAATTAATATAGGTACCATGAAAATAAAATATATAATGACAAGTGAACCTTTCTCCCACATCTAAAAAAACTACTCATATTCTGTCACAGACCCGTCCCCTGGGGCCCGTGCTGTGACTATCCCAAGCCCACCTTCCATAGGCCAGGGGCTGGCGACTAGCACTAAAGGTGTAATTCCCTAAAACTGGGAAGGCATTGCCTTTATAACCTGTAAACACACACAACAGAGCACAAGATGGAAACAAAACATTAAGTAAACTGTAAAAAAAAGTGTGCTGAAAGTAAAAGGGGCCGGAAATACAAGCCCAATAGTAAAGTACAAGAAATTGAAAGTACAACTGAAGAAAAGAAAAACTGCAACAGGGTTGTCCTCCGAAGTTCCTACTTGAAGGATAGGTATAGATTTCCTCCTCAGCACTCCAGGTCCATCTGTCTCCTCTGTGTACTGTCACGCCATATGGTCCACCTCCGGGTACCGTCCCGTCCTGGTGTTCTTAGCCTCAGTCAGCGCTGTCCATCATCTGCATCCAATACAATGAGGTGCGGGCATAGCCCGTGCAGGGGTGAGTATAACGATACTTAGTAGGGAACTTGAGACCCTCAAGGTCTCACAAAAACCAACAAGGTTAAACCAAAAAGTATGAAATCAATAGATAACCCCACTTAGGTATATGCCTATACATTTACCTAAGTTATCAAGTAATCCATCTTAATCATGATGAAAACACAAATGTTACTGACTCAACTCAACCAGGATTTTTATTCACATTATCGAAACCTCAACTGATGGAGAAATACTCTTCTATCGAGTACAGTGGGCCTGCCGTGACACCAAGGTGCTTCCCACTAACCTTGGACTGCTGAGGTACTCCACTTGTCAAGTACAATGGGTCTGTCATGTCACACAGAGGCGCTCCCCACCGTGGGTCTGCTGCCACAACCAGGCACTCCCCCTAATAGCCTGCAAAGGTACTCCTTCTATCGAGTACCATGGGTCTTCCACCACAACCAGGCGCTTCTCCATCGTGGGTCTGCCGCCACAACCAGGTGCTTCCCACTAGGCTAGTTGAGTCACTCTGAGTCAATCGGTCAACAGTCGTCAAGTCTCAGCTAGCTACTAGGTCTCCACACTCTATCCGCTCATCTCTGTAAGGATCTTCTCCACGAGCTACTGGTCGACATTCCAAATGTCACAAAGTCCCATGAAGAAGTATCCTGAAGGTTCGCCATGTCATAGGGGTCTCAACGCAACTGACGACGTGGCAATCAGACACCCAGTCTGTGAGTTATTATCCTTTTAGTCAAGGGGGCCCAGTTGGATTCATGCACAATCAATCTAGACAGTATCTCAAATATACCCCAAACTTCAGTGGAATATACTCGAAGGGACCACTGCGCTTCAAGATTACCAGCGCCGCTGACTATTCGTCAAACAGACGTCTGGTGCCAAAGGTATGGCCAAAAGAAAGTGAATGGGTTGTAATGGGCCCGGGTCCGGTCCGACCTGGCCCGACCCAGCAAGGGCTGACTTGGTCTGGGTCAACCCAGCCTGAACCATTGGGTCTAGCCCAGTTCGTTAGGCAGGCCATCCCATTAGGTTCGGCTCAGCCCGCTGGGCCCAGCCCAGCAGGCCGTGAGGGGTCATGGAGGGCTGCGAGAGCGCGGACCGGCCACGAGGGCACGGACTGGCCATAGGTCGGCACAAGGGCGGTTCGGCCCGGAGGGTGCTGCATGGGCGGCTCGGCCCGGAGGGCACCACGAGAAGGTGGCTCGGCCCAGAGGGCATCGCGAGGGGCCGACTCGGGGTGGCTCAGCCCGGGGCCGGGGCGGCGCGGCAGAAGCCGGGAGGCCAGCTCAGCCGGGGTGCCGTGGGGCGTGTGGATGGCAGAGCCACGTGGCGTGCGGAGGCCGATGGTTGGTTCGTCCAGCGACGACGCAGGGTACGCAGGGTGCGTGGGGTGTGCGAACGAAAAATCCATGGGGCGCGCGTGGAGGCCAGCTCAGACGGGGCTCGGGAGGGCGCTGCGAGTGGCGTGGGGGGCGCGGTGTGCCCGGAGCACAGCTCGGCCGGGGTGCGGTGCGGCTCAGGCCGGTTCGGCCGGCGGGTGGCGTGGCCGGGGCGGTGCGGTTCGGCCTGGGGTGGTGGAGCGTCGTAGGGGTGGCACAGGTTGCCTTCGTTGCCGTCATCGTCTCGTCGTCGTGTCGCCATGCCGAAGAACATCACAAAGAAGAACGATGGAGGGGGGTCAGTCCATGTTAGTTTGGACCACACCCTCCGCATTTAGGGTGGTAGAAATCGGTTCATCAAGAACATAAACATAGAACGAACATGAAAGATATCTTAAAAACATAAATTCCTGATAATCCCTCATTTTACAAAATATTCCCAACCAGCAAGGAAAAACATCCGAAGATTAACTTGATAATAAGTTGGTCTGCGTTCTTTGTTTTGGATGGAAAGAAACAAGGGAATAAAATCAATCAAAAAAATCCCATACCTTTGTTCGTTGTTTGCTGATGGAGTCGTGGGAAAGAAGACAAAGTTTTCATCATTTGTCACATCCGCTACACACTTCCAATCTCGAGCTCGTGCGTCGGTTCATTGACAATGATGAGAAGGGATGGTCGGTCATTGAAGACATCCCACATCGGTTTCTTCTGCAAGGTGCTTCCGAGGAAGAAGTCAAAGACGCTCATTGCCGGAGTTCTTCATTGAAAGAACACATTCTTCGTTCTTCGTTGGTGATATATTTTCACTAAAAATCTCCTCTCTCATTTTCCAACAAAAGAAAAGGTAGCCAAGAATAATAGATTATAAAATCTATTAAGTAATTGGCATAAGAATTGAAATAGGGTGAATTAATTAAGTTGGCTCCACTTAATTAATTCATGAGGTTGACACAATTAAAAGAGAGGAAGGGTTGGCACCATTAAAATAAGGGGGTGGAGAGACTCTCCATCATTAATAAGGGGAGTTGAATGGTTTTCCACAATTAAAATGGGGGTTTAGTCCCAGGTGGTCCCCGCCACCATAACCTCTCGTGGGAGGTTAGGTTCGGGTGGGACCCACCACCATAACCTCTCATGGGAGGTTATGGTCGGGTGGTCCCCACACTTCAACTCCCCCAAGGAGGTTTAGTTATAGTGGACCCCACCTCCAACTTTCACATAGTGGCTCAAAATAAAATAAAATAAAGTGTAGTTCATTTTATTTTATTATTTTCCATGAAAATCCCAAAAATTATCTTTTATTCTCGACCCACTGCCATCAAGGTGAAAGTATCCTTAAGTGAATACTAGTGCTGTGAGATCAACAACGCCCTCATATTTTAATTTCGAGTACCGGTTCAAAAGTTATAAAATCCCACTCGTATGTTTACTAAACGTACACGAACAAAACTTCAGAAATTGAATCCGGGCACACTGGGCCTCAGAATCACGTGCCGTCAATTTTCATGGACTTGTAAAATTCCCATTTATTAAAAAAAATACATGGAAATTTTAGGTCTTTAAATTCTCCCGAACTCATGGCTCTACATCCCAGTAAGCCACAACTCATACTAAGGGAACAAGTGGGGGTACTGAGCACGCATCTGAGCCTCTCGCTCCCATGGATCTCCTGGAGGTTCCCATGCTACCAATGAACATGCACTAGAGGTATCGACCATCCATGAAGGACCCTGTCCTGTAAATTCTCAATCACTACTGGAACCTCTGTAAAAGTCTCCCCATCATCGATGTCCAGTTCACCATGGTTGATGATGTGGGTAGGGTCATTCACGTATCTCCTCAGCTAGGATATGTGGAAAACGTCATACACCCGGTGCAACTGAGGTGGAAGATCTAAGAAGTATTCCACCTCGCCAACTTTACTAAAGACCTGAAAAGGTCCGATGAATCTCAGAGATAACTTTCCACCTTGACCAAATCTCCATAGACCTCATCGGGGTGAGACCCATAGAAAGATGTGGTTGCCATCGTCAAATTCCAGAGGTCTCTGTCTCTTATCGGCATACGAATTCTGCCTGCTCTGTGTAGTATTCATCTGCTCCTAGATGATCTACACATTCTTCGTGGTAGACCATACCATCTCTGGTCCCACCAGTGATGACTCCCTGTTGAGTCAATAAGGTTTTCCTTATGACTTTTCCATTCCTTCTTGTTTTGAAAATCACAAACACCTTATCTTTAAGAAAACTTCTTTTATAAGGAAAATCACTTTTGTAAGAAAAATTATCCTTATCCTATTTTCATCCATATTTTTCTTAAGTATAAGATTCAGATTCATTTATATATTCTCGGAATTGTTTGAAACTTTGATATGAAGTATTCTGTTTTAGGATCCGAATTCTGGATAAGAACTGTAATAAAGTTTTACTCCGAAATCCAGAATGAGAACTGTGATAAAGTTTCATTCCGAATTCTGGATACAAACTCTGATTAAGTTCTACTCCAGATTCAGGATACGAATCCTTATGAAGTTCGACAATGAATTCTCATTACGATTTCTGATGATGAATTCTCATTACGAATTCTGATGACGAATTCTCACTACAAATTCTGATGAGGAATTATCACTATGAATTATGATGACTAATTCTCATTAGGAATTCTGATGAGGAATTCTCACTACGAATTCTCATTCCAAATTCTCATTCCGAATTCACCTATTAAACAGAATCTGATCATCTTTGTTTTATACACTCTGAATTTATTTAGACTCCGAAAATTATTATTTTTTGTTACACTCTGAACTTTCACTCCGAACTTTTTAGTTAGACTTAAAATGATGTCGTACATTCTGTTACATTTTTTTGTTATAAAATGATGTCATCTATTCTATTATAAACTAACCGTTGGTTAAGTTACATGTGTACAGGTCCCTCTGATTTTTTAGGAAAATATGACCGTTGGAAAGGAGGCCAACCTTGCCTATAAATAAGAGCTCATTTGAAAGAGATCAGTAGGATAAGGAAGTTGATCAATCTAGAGACCACACACTGCTAAGGTGATTTCTAGAGAGAGAAATATTTTCATGCCTTATGCGTACTGAACCGCTCATTTAGTTCTTGCTTCGTGCGACTCCGAATGTTGGTGATTACATTCGAGGACTTCCGGGGATAGGAAGACAGAGGTTTCCAACACCTTGAAGTTGAGGGCTTCCTTGCAGAGGAAGATAGAGGTTGCCAACTACCTTGAAGTGGAGGGCTTGCGGGGATAGCAAGACAGAGACTCCGATCTTCGTATCGAGGGCTTACCCTGGTGTGGGTAAGATAGACATGCTTGAAAGTATAAATCAAGGGACCTTTATCCAAGGTTGTTGGATACCCTTCTCTTTAGGTTAAAAGACTTATATCTTGTTTCTTGTAGTTTTACTAATTGTTTGTTTCCGCTGCATTTTGTATTTTTTAAGGAAATTATAACTTTCTTATACTTCCTTACTTGTACTCTGTTTCATTTAGATTCTATATGCTTTAAGGTAGAATCTCATATTGTAATATTTTGTTAAGTTTCAATTTCCGGAACCATATTTCCGGAACCTACTTTCGGAATCTCTTTCCAAGTTTTCATTTGGTATTAGAGGTGTTGTGAATTTTCTTAGTTTAAACTTTGTTAAACTTATCCCTTTTCTTTGCTTAAGGAAAACATAGTTATTCGTAACTAACTTTAAAGGTTCCAAAGGAATTTTTATAGTATACAATTCACCCCCATCTTTTATATTGAGCATCTACATCATTATTTCGATCCTACAATTGGTATTAGAGGAGGTATATGAAATACTTGTACTCACATATAAGTTTTTCTTGCTCACTTTCTCATTCCAAACTTTTCCATTCCGAAATTTCTCATTCCGAACTTTGTTATTACAATTTTTTTAACAAGTTTGTGTGCCGAAGGTTATTTCAAGCATGGCAGGAGTTAATGTTGGTTCTATTGATAATCTAAATCCTACAAGACCACCAATCTTTGATGGTAATGATTATGAGTACTGGAGAGATCGAATGAAAACTTTTGTTATCAATACTGGAGTGGACAACTTTGTTATGCTTACTGGAGATTATAAAATTCCGGACAAGGAAGTTAGAACTTTTAATAACCAGGAAAAATAAGAATATCAACTCAATTATAAGGTACACAATACTTTACTTTGTTCAATGACTAGAAATATATATAGCCAAATTTCTTCTTGTGAAGCAGCTAATTGTATCTGGAAGAAGTTAGAAGTTACACACTTTGGAACTTCTAAAGTGATTGAGACTAGGAGAGATTTGCTTAGAGCTGAATATCATGGTTTCAATTTTCCTTATGGTGAACCAATTTGTAAAGTTCAATAGAGATTTATGACTATTGTAAACAGCCTATAGTCTATGGGAGAAAAAGGTTTAGATGATGAATCACTTGTGGATAAGATAATTGATATCATGCCCAATGAGTGGGAATCCAAAAGAACTGCTATAGATGAGAACAGGAAGGTCACTCAAATTTCTCTTGATGAGCTATTTGGAACTCTTCTCCAACATGAAACCAGAATGAAGAGAGATGCTGACAACATCAAAAAGAAAAATGGAAATGGTACTGTTGCTTTTACAACAACATCAAATCAGATGAAAGCTAAGACTCCTGAAAGAGTAACCAGATCCAACTCTAAGAAAGTTATTTTCCAATCTGAATCTAGTGAGAGTGAAATATCTGAAAATGAGTTAGCAAATTTTGCTCGAAGGATGAACAAGATAGCTGGCCAAAGAAATTTCCAATCCAAGTAAAAGAAAAAGGACATGAAAGATAATAAAGATGGAGAAGTTACTTGTTATGAGTGCAAGAGAGCTGGACATATTAGACCAGATTGCCCTTTACTCAAAAAGAAAGAAAGGAAAGAAAGGAATTCATACAGGAACAGAAATAAGTATTATAAAGCCAAAGATAAGAAAGTTCTAAAAGCTAATGACACCTGGAGTTCCAGTGGTGGTGACTCTTCAGATGAATCTTCTGATTACGAATCTTCAGGACAGAAGAATCTTGGTCTTATAGCCAGATTACCTATTGATAATCATTGTTTTATGGCTAAGGTACGAAATGCTAAATCATTGACCAATGTTTCTTTAAATTCTAATAATATTAAGTATTATAACTCTTCTAATGAAGAATCCTCTTCTGATGAAGAAAATACTTTACCTACTTATGAAGAAGTCTCTAGGTTTGCTGAACTTCTTGAGATTGAGAATTCTAAACTCAATAAGAAACTTGATAAGGAAAACTCTAGGAATTCTATTCTTACAAAATAGATATCAGATCTTTCTATAGATCTTGATAAGAAAAATGCTGATTTTGAATGTATTTCAAAAAATCTTGAGGAAGTAAGTTCTGAAAGAAAAAACTTTCTAAAGAACTAGAAAAAGTAATTTCTAAGAAAAATGTTTTCGAGCCTAGCTCTAGTTCTAAAACTAATGATTTTGAGGATAAAAACTTGGTTATAAAACTCAAGTCTGAAATTTTTTCCTTAAAGAAGTGTTTATCAAACTTTACCCATGGTAAGGAAAATTTTGATAAAATATATTCTCAAATACGACCTTTAAGAAATAAATCCGGATTTGGTTATACCCATGCAAAACCTATTTTTAGTAACAATTATTTTGTTCCTCAAAGTGCCCCATTTTGTATCAAGTGTCAATGTGGTTGTCACTGGGTAAAGAATTGTTCCTTAAACAAAACCCAATCCTTAGGATTTCACAAAGCTTACTTTTCTAAGAAGATGTGGGTTCCTAAAATTTTGTTATATGATAATCTCGGATCCAAGCAAGTTTGGATTCCGAAAGTCTAATTCTCTTCTTGATTTCAGGAAAAAAAAGGGAATACCAGCAACAATACATGGTACATGGATAGTGGATGTTCCCGGCACATGACTGGTAATAAAAGATATTTTGAAAAGATTATCAAAATTAAAGGAGGAATGGTAACTTTCAGAGATAATGATAAGGGAGAGATTGTTGCTATTGGTAATATTGTTCTTTTAAGAAAAACTTTGATTTCAAATGTTCTTTTTGTTAAGGGTCTTAAGCACAACCTCATTCGCATAAGTCAGTTATGTGATGAAGGGTATCTTGTGAATTTTAGGAATGATAGGTGCTTAGTTCACAATTCCAAGTAAGAATTTATTCTCTCATCCAATAGGCAAGAGAATGTTTACACTTTGAACCTAGAAGACCTTAGGAGCCAAGATTTACCTTGCCTAAGTGCAATGGAAGATCATTCCTGGTTATGGCATAGAAGATTAGGTCACTGTAACCTTAGAAACCTATGTAAACTCTCTAAGAAGAAACTAGTTAAGGATCTACCAGAGCTTAGATTTGATTCTTCTAAAGTTTGTGATCCTTGTCAATATGGAAAGCAACATAAGTCTAGTTTTAAATCAGTTGGTGAAGTCTCAACAACTGATGCATTACAGTTAGTGCACATGAATCTTTTTGGTCCAACACAAACTAGAAGTATTGGAGGCAAATACTATGTGTTTGTTCTAGTTGATGATTACACTAGATTTACTTGGGTTTATTTTATAGCAAAGAAATATGAAGCTTTTTTTATTTCAAAAGTTTTATATCTCAAGTTAAAAATGAGAAAAATCTTCCATTGAAAATGATTCATAGTGATCATAGAGGAGAATTTCAAAATTTTGATTTTGAAAATTTTTGTAGTAGAAAAGGTATTAATCACAATTTTTCATCACCTAGAACTCCTCAACAAAATGGTGTAGTTGAGAGAAGAAATAGAATTCTTCAAGAGATAACTAGAACCATGTTGAGTGAATATTCTATAGCTAGACATTTCTGGGCTGAAGCTGTAAGTACTGCTTGCTATATTATTAATCGAGTTTTGATTAGACCTTTTCTTAATAAAACCCCTTATGAGTTATGGAATGGTAGAAAACCAAGACTATCCTACTTCAAGGTTTTTTGTTGCAAAGTATTAATTTTGAATACTAAAGATAACTTACATAAATTTTCACCAAAATCTGATGAAGGAATTTTCTTAGGTTATTCCACAACTTCTAAAGCTTATAGAGTTTTTAATAAAAATATTTGTACTATTGAAGAAACAGGACATGTAAAATTTGATGAGTCTGATCCTTTTGTTTTTAAACCATCCCAGCCTACATCCTCAGATGTGTTTTCAAAAACTGATTGTCAACCTTTGATAGAATAATCTTCTGATAAGGATAATGTTCAAGAATATACTCCTGAAACATTTACTTCGGAAGACTTTCTACCCTATGTTGATGAATAGGATTTTCAAAACCCAAATCAGGTGTTTCTTAAGAATCATCCCAGTGATAGTATCATTGGTGATGTAAATCAACCAGTAAGGACTAGAAGTTCCTTAAGAAATGAAGTAGAACATTTAACATTTCTTTCCTAATTAGAACCTAAAAGCACTGATAAAGCTTTAGGTGATAATGATTGGATCAAATCCATGCAAGATGAACTAAATGAATTTGAAAGGAATAAAGTCTGGAATTTGGTTGAAAGACCTAAGGAAACTTCTATTATTGGAGTAAAGTGGGTTTTCAGAAATAAATGTGATGAAAATGGAGTCATAGTAAGAAATAAATCTAGACTTATTTCTAAAGGTTATAATCAGCAAGAGGGAATAGACTATGAAGAAACATATGCTCCAGTAGCCAGACTTGAATCTATCCGTATTCTACTTGCCTTTGTAGCATTCTTTAATTTTAAACTTTTTCAAATGGATGTGAAATGTGCTTTTCTTAACGGTTATGTTCAAGAGGAAGTTTTTGTTGAACAACCTCCTGGCTTTGAAGATACAAAACACCCTGATTATGTTTTTAGACTTACCAAAGCTCTGTATGGCCTTAAACAAGCCCCACGAGAATGGTATGATAGACTCACTGGATTTTTGCTTCATAATAACTATGTTAAGGGAAATTCAGATCCAACCCTTTTTATAAATAAAGATAAGAAAAACGTTTTGATTATTCAAATTTATGTTGATGACATCATATTTGGTTCAAGTCAGCAATCTTTGACCGACTCTTTTGCAAGTCTAATGAAATCTGTGTTTGAAATGAGTATGATGGGTGAGTTAACTTTTTTCCTTGGTTTTCAAATTTCTCAAAAACTAGAAGGAACCTATATATATCAACATAAGTATATTAAAGATCTTCTCAAAAATTATGGTTATGACAACACTAAGAGTATAAGTACTCCTATTGGTACCTCAAACTCTTTAGATCTTGATGAAGCTGGGAAACCAATAGATCAAACATCTTTTAGAGGTATGATAGGAAGTCTACTTTACTTAACAGCTAGTCGAGCAGACTAAATTTTTTCAGTATGCTTATGTGTAAGATATCAATCCAATCCTAAGGAATATCACTTAAAGGCAGCAAAAAGAATTTTTCGCTACCTTAAGGGAACCATGGATTTAGGATTATTTTATACTTCTGGAAATGATTTTGTTCTAAAAAGCTTTTCTGATGCTGACTTTGGTGGATGTAGAATGGATAGAAAGAGTACATCCGGAACTTGTCATTTCTTAGGAGATTCGTTAGTTTCTTGGTCTTGAAAGAAGCAACATTCTGTAGCACTCTCCACTGCTGAAGCTGAATATGTAGAAGCTGGAAGTTGTTGTGCTCAAGTGTTATGGATGCAACACACACTCACAGAATACAGCTTGAGTTTTACTAAAACTCAAATTTTGTGTGATAACACAAGTTCCATTGCCCTTAGTAAGAACCCTGCAAATCACTCTCGTGCAAAACACATAGATATTAGGCATCACTTTCTTAGGGATCACACACAAAAAGGAGATATTATTCTTCAGTTTATCGGAACACAAGATCAACTTGCTGATATTTTTATGAAATCTTTTCCTTCTGATAGATTTGAATACATTAAACAGAATTTAGGAATGATAAATATAAGGTAATATTTCTTAATTAACTTTCTGTTGAAAAATTCTCCTTACAGTAATAAACTCCTTTTCATAGGGGGAGTACATTTGTTTATTAGAGTAACTAAAATTTTCAACTTTTGTTTTCAAACTTTTTGGAACTAAAATTCCGGAATGGAAATTTCTGGAACTGAAATTTTTAGAATAGGATATTTTCATATTGAAAACTTCCAGAATAGAAAATTTTCGTATTGGTATTTCCATAACGAGATTTTCGTACTGAGGTTTTCATTATGAGCTCTTCGTTTTTCATTTTTTTTGGGAATTTTTGTACTGAGTTTTCCGTACTGAGTTTGTTTTTCATAATGAGTTTTGCGAACTTTGTCTTTTCGTAGTAAAGTTTTTTTTTCATAGTTTTCTTAAGAAGGTTACCAATTATGAATAATCTTCCTAACCCAATCCGAAAGGTATGATTTCCTTACTCAAGTTTTCGTAGTCATACTTTACTTGCTGGCATTTTCTTATATTTTGTTTTCGAATTATAATTTTCTTAAATCTTTGTTTTAATAAAACCTCAAAAGATCGGATTCAAGTTTTCATGAGAATTGGTTTTCGACCGTCAGATCTGATCTCAGCTTGTCACAACCGTTCGATCAACCGTGGAAGATGAACCGTTTTTTCTCATTGCCTATATAAAGGGGACCCCAAATAGTTGTCCCACATCGGTTTTCAAGCTCCAGCGTCTCGAAGCTCTGCCTCTCTGTTTTAAGACCGTTCCGAAATTCAGTTTTCTCCGTTCCGAACTTCTCAGAAGTCTTCAGACCCGAATGTCTGTGGAATTAGCTTCTCAAGAAATGTCATCCTCCAAGCCAATTTCACAATGGTTAGTTTACAGAGAAAGGCTGGTTCATCCGGATTTCTTCAACAACTATGATTCTCTTATTTCGAAGAACATAAAGCTGAACGGATGGGAAGATATTGCTGTGTCCAAACCGGGGAATCAAGATGATGTTTTTTCGGAGTTACTTTTTGAATTCTATGAAAAAGTTTCCTTCTTTAAGGAAGATAATAGGAGAAATTTTCTTTTAAGTCTTATGGAAAGACTTATAAGCTTTCTTATACCAAGGCAGCCAGCTTGGTAGGGATGACCTATGAAGGAGAAACCGAGTTCATATCTCACGTATTGCCAGATTCTAAAGGAAGCTTCAACAAGGAAAAAGCTTTGAAGACTCTCAGACTGTTAGAATACAAGGCTCCAAAGATTTCTAGATTGTCTACAAATTTCTGGATTCTAGAGTTGTGGGTACAAGGACTTATCGTACCGAGGAAAGGTGATAAAGACAGTCTGAAGAAGAGTGAAATCTATATCTTAGATTTTATGATAAATCTAAGGAAGTTTAACTTCATGAGGCACATTATTATAACTATTGAGAATGTTAAGAAAGGAAATCTCAGAGCCCAAATCGTAATGTTCCCAGAAATTTTATCAAAGTTAATAGTTCAGTGCCTTGAGTCTTTCAAGGAAGCTTGCAAGACTAAGCCAAGGGTTTGAAAAATTTTGTTGGTGAGTGATGATACTCTTAAGAGGATGGATGTGGCTTTCAACAAGGAGACTGGTGAGTTCTTCGATTTTCCAGGTCAAGAAGAAGCAGTTCCGAAGGCTACTGAACCAGAATCATCTAATCCAGTAAAGAAAAGAAAGTTGAAAGAAGTTGCAGTTGAAGCAGAGGATCCTAAATCTAAGGAAGTTCAATCCGCACCTCCAAAACCAAAGAAGAAGAAAGCCTATCATAATGAGGTAGTTGAGAAGTGGAGAGCAGATAAAGTGAAAAGGAAAGAAGGGGATCTGCAGTTCGGATTGGATCCTGCGGAAGCTAGGTCTTTGAAGGAAAAGACAGAAGATGAATTGGTAAAACTCACAAAAGAAAAGAAGCTCAAGAAGAAGATGACAGATGATGAGGCAGTTCAAGCTTTGTTAAAATTTAATGGGATGGTTTTCGGAAGCATTCCAGTTCCAAGATCTTTCTCCTTGGAATCACTACCTGAGACTCCAGGAAGAAACCTTGATTTTCCGAAAGATATTATAGCTAAGCATGTTGAGGAACTCCAACAGATTCAGCAAGTGGAAGAGGAAGAAGTAGTTGCTGAAGGAAGTGGTGAAACTGGAGATCTGTTGAAAGAAGTAGAATATTATAAGGGGTCACCTTCGGAACATCTGTCACTCCGAACTTCAGAGGCTGAATCCTCTATGTTAGTAACTCCAGAGAAGGATAATAATGAAGAAGATGTTGTTCAAAAAGTTGTTGATGATGTTATTCAAGTATCTAATAGCGAGCAGAAAACTCCAGAACAAGAATCCATTCTGAAAAAGGACAAGGGAAAGCAACTCCTTGTTGATACTCTGAAATCAGTGGCAAGCAAGAAAAGAGAATTTGGTGATTAGTCTAAAAATAAGTTGGAGCTTATTGAGGAAGAAAATTCTCCAAGAAAAATCTTGGATTCAGAGTCATCCTCGTTGGGGCATGAATTTGTTTTTCAATCTTTGAGGAAGATGGTGGGTTCCATTCCGACCATCTCGACTATAGATTCAAGATGCCAGATGCTCTAACATGCTCTGAATCAAAAATCAGATTTCGTATCCATGGTTATGGATAAGTGTGTCGAGATAGAAGCTGAATTCAAATCTTTTCTTGTCGGCTATGAATCCCACAAAAGATCTTGCAAGAGGATGACTAGCTGGTCGAGGAAAACTGTAGAAGAGATGAGGCTATTTGATGAATTTCAAGATAATGTGAAGGATGCTTTTGAGACAGAAGACAAAAAGCTAAAAGATTTTTCATCGTCCTTTGAAGAAAAGTTGACAGCTGAGAAAAATTCCCGGAATCAAGAAGTCAGCGATTTGAATGGGAAGCTGAATTTGGTTGCTCAAAATTGGAAATATGAAAGGGATCATCGGATTCAGTTTGATGAAAAGTTCTTAAATCAAGAACAATTATTGAAGGCCCAGGAAGAAAAGATTCAGGCTCATGAAGAAAAACTTAAAGCCTAGGAAGAAATGATTGAAGCTCAAAGTGCAAGAATAGTGTTCTTAGCAAAGCAAGCTGAAGAAGATCATAAAGACTTAAAGAAGATCAAGACTATTCTTAAGGGGATCATTTTGAAGGAAAAAGATCCGAAATAGTTAAATCTGATCTTTTTGTTGTATCTTTCATTCTTTAAAATTAATGAAAATCTTGGTTGCTTGTCTTTCGTTATTATTACTAATTTTTCAGGTACTTTGTTATATTTTCCATTCCCTCGAATTCTTTTTTAAAATCACAAAGGGGGAGAAGGAAAAGATCCTTAATGAAAAAGAACTCTAATAAGAGTTTATCTAAGGGGGAGTTTTTCATTAAATAAGACTTTCTTATTCGTAATGAAATATCATTATGGAAATCTAGAATACGATCCTTAGAGTTTCAAAGCCTAAGGGGGAGTTCGTCGAATTCATCTACATCCATAAGAAAAGGGAGATAAGCCTTAATGTTTTCTTTCTTCATAGAATTTCTTTTTCGTAAGGATGTTTGTGCTTTCCAAAAAGGGGGAGATTGTTGAGTCAATAAGGTTTTCCTTATGAATTTTCCATTCCTTCTTGTTTTGAAAATCACAAACACCTTATCTTTAAGAAAATTTCTTTTATAAGGAAAATCTCTTTTGTAAGAAAAATTATCCTTATCGTATTTTCATCCATATTTTTCTTAAGTACAAGATTCAGATTCATTTCTATATTCTCAAAATTTTTTGAAACTTTGATATGAAGTATTCTGTTTTAGGATCCGAATTCTGGATAAGAACTGTAATAAAGTTTCACTCCGAAATCCAGAATGAGAACTGTGATAAAGTTTCATTCCGAATTCCGGATATGAACTCTGATTAAGTTCTACTCCAGATTCAGGATACAAATCCTTATGAAGTTCGACAATGAATTCTCATTATGAATTATAATGATGAATTCTCATTACAAATTCTGATGACGAATTCTCATTACAAATTCTGATGAGGAATTCTCACTACGAATTCTGATGACGAATTCTCATTACGAATTCTGATGAGGAATTCTCACTACGAATTCTCATTCCAAATTCTCATTCCGAATTCACCTATTAAATAGAATCTGATCATCTTTGTTTTATACGCTCTGAATTTATTTAGAATCCGAAAATTATTTTTTTTGTTACACTCCGAACTTTCACTCCGAACTTTTTAGTTAGACTTAAAACGATGCCGTACATTCTGTTACATTTGTTTTGTTATAAAACAATGTCGTCTATTCTGTTATAAACTTACCGTTGGTTAAGTTACATGTGTACAGATCCCTCTAATTGTTTAGGAAAATATGACCGTTGGAAAAGAGGCCGACCTTGCCTATAAATAGGAGCTCATTTGAAAGAGCTCAGTAGGATAAGGAAGTTGATCGATCTAGAGACCACACGCTGCTAAGGTGATTTCTAGAGATAGAAAGCTTTTCATGCCTTGTGAGTACCGAACCGCTCATTCAGTTATTGCTTCGTGTGACTCCGAATGTTGGTGATTACATTCGAGGACTTCCGGGGATAGGAAGACAGAGGTTTCCAACACCTTGAAGTTGAGGGCTTCCTTGCTGAGGAAGACAGAGGTTGCCAACTACCTTGAAGTTGAAGGCTTGCGGGGATAGCAAGATAGAGACTCCGATCTTCGTATCGAGGGCTTACCCTAGTGTGGGTAAGACAGACTTGCTTGAAAGTATAAATCAAGGGACCTTTATCCAAGGTTGTTGGATACCCTTCTATTTGGGTTAAAAGACTTATATCTTGTTTCTTGTAGTTTTACTACTTGTTTGTTTCCGCTGCATTTTGTATTTTTTAAGGAAAGTATAACATTATTATACTTCCTTACTTGTACTCTGTTTCATTTAGATTCTAGACGCTTTAAGGTAGAATCTCATATTGTAATCTTTTGTTAAGTTTCAATTTACGGAACTATATTTCCGGAACCTACTTTTGGAATCTCTTTCCAAGTTTTCATTTGGTATTAGAGGTGTTGTGAAATTGCTTAGTTTAAACTTTGTTAAACTTAGCCCTTTCCTTTGCTTAAGGAAAACATGGTTATTCATAACTAACTTTAAAGGTTCCAAAGGAATTTTTAAAGTATACAATTTACCCCCCCTCTTGTATATTGAGCATCTACATCATTATTTCGATCCTACACTCTCTTGGGTCAGTCCAGCACAAAGGTGATATGCAAGGTCGCCCGTAAAATGCCTCAAAAGGTTCCATCCCTATGGTGGAGTGATAGATGTTGCTGTATGAAAACTACAACAAAGGTAAGTGGTCCTCCCAGTTACGACTGAAGTTGAGGACACAAGCATGTAGCATGTCCTCGATGGTCTGAATGGTCCGCTCAGTCTGACCATCCGTCTGAGGATGGAAGGCGGTGCTCAAATGAAGCTGCATCCCGAAAGCTTCCTGTAACCGCTTCCATATCCAGGAAGTAAAGCGTGCATTATGATTGGAGACAATCATCGAAGGTAATCCATACATCTGCACAATCTCTTGCACGTAGAGGCATCCCAAGCTCTCTACTGAACCCCGCTCTCTAATCGGTAGGAAGTGGGCCGACTTGGTGAGTTGGTCAACGATCACCCAAATTGATTCATGACCCCTGGATGTACGTGGAAGTCCAAAGTTCTATGGTAGAACTGACTCATTTGATACCAATTTGTCATGACCCATCCCTCGGGTCCTATACCGTGACTACCCAAAGCCCACCTTCCATAGGCCAGGGGCTGACGACTAGCACCAAAGGCATAATTCCCTAAAACTGAGAAGGCATTGCCTTTATAACCTGTAAACACACAAAACAAAGCACAATATGGAAACAAAACACTAAGTAAAACTGTATAAAAAAGTGTGCTAAAAGTAAAATGGGCCGGAAATACAATCCCAACTGTAAAGTACAAGAAACTGAAAGTACAACTGAAGAAAAGAAAAACTGCCACTGGGTCGTCCTCTGAAGTTCCTACCTGAAGGATAGGTACATATCGCCTTCTCAGCACTCCAGGTCCGTCCGTATCCTCCGTGTATCATCACGCCTTATGGTCCACCTCTGGGTACCATCTAGTCCTGGTGCTCTCAGCCTCAGTCAGCACTGTCCTTCGTCTACATCCAACATAACGAGGTGCTGACATAGCCCGTGCAGGGGTGAGTATATTGATACTCAGTAGGGATCCTGAGACCCTCAAGGTCTTACAAAAACCAAAAAGGATAAAACACAAAGTATGAAATCAACAGATAAACCCACTTAGGTATATGCCCATACATATACCTAAGTTATCAAGTAATCCATCTCCATCATGAGGGGAAAAAAAGTTATTGACTCAGATCAACTTGGATTTTTATTCACATTATCAAAACCTCGGCTGCTAGAGAACTACTCCTCTATCGAGTATAGTGGGCATGCCACAACACCAAGGCACTTCCCACTAACCTTGGACTGCTGAGGTACTTCTCTTGTAAAGTACCGTGGGTCTGCCGCGTCACACAGAGGCGCTCCCCACTATGGGTCTGCCACCACAACTAGATGCTACCCCTAATTTCCTGTAGAGGTACTCTACCTATCGAGTACCGCGGGTCTGTCACTACAACCAGGCGTTCCACCATGTGGGTCTACCGCCACAAACGGGCGCTACCCACTGGGCTAGTCGAGTCAGTCTGAGTCAATCAGTCAGTAGTCGTCAAGTCTTAGCTAGCTACAAGGTCTCTGCACTCTGTCCGCTCATCTCTAGAAGGATCCCCTCCACAAGCTACTGGTTGATACTACAACTGTCACAAAGTCCCACGAAGAATTATCTCGAAGGTCCACAATGTCATAGGGGTCTCAACGCAATCGACAGTGCGTCAATCAGACGCCCAGTCTGTGAGTTATTAGCCTTTTAGTCCCAGGGGCCTGGTTGGATTCGTGCACGATCCAACCTGACCGTATATCCACTATACACCAAAATCAAGTGGAATATACTCAAAGGGACTTCCATGCTTCAAGATTACCAGCTCCGCTGACGGTTCGTCAAACGGATGTCTGGTGCCAAAGGTATGACCAAAAGAAAGTGAACGGGTCGTAATGGGCCTGGGTCTGGTCCGACCTGGCCTGACCCTGCATGGGCCGACCCGGTCCGTGTCGACCCAGCCTGGCCTATTGGGTCTGGCCCAGTCCGTTAGGCAGGACAACCCGTTAGGTTCGGCCAGGCCCGCTGGGCCCATTCCAGCGGGCCGCATGGGGTCGTGGTGGGCCGCGAGAGCGTAGACCGGTCGTGAGGGTGCGGACCGGCCACGGGTCGGCGCGAGGCCGGTTCATCCCAGAGAGCACTGTGTTGGAGGCTCGGCCTGGAGGGCACCGTGAGGGTGCAGCTCGGCCCGGAGGGCACTGCGAGGGGTCAGCTCGGGGCGGCTCGGCCGGGGCACTGCAGGGTACATGGACGGTAGAGCCAAGGGGTGCGTGTGGCGCGTAGAGGCCAGCAGCTGGTTCGGCCAGCAGCGACACGGGGTGCGCGGGGTGCACGGGGTGTGCGAACAATAGAGCCGCGGGGCGCGTGAGGCGTGCATGTAGTCCGGCTTGACCGAGGCTCAGGAGGGTGCCATGAGGGACGTGGGAGGCACGGTGGCCAGGAGCCGGGGTGCGGTGCGTCTGGAGCATGGCTCGGCCGAGGTGTTGTGCGGCTTGAGCCGGTTCGGCCGGTGGGTGGTGCGGCCAGGGCAGCGCGGTTCGGCCCGAGGTGTCGGAGCGTCATGGGGGCGGCATAGGTTTCCTTCGTCGCCTTCATCGTCCTGTCACCTCGTTGCCATGCCGAAGAACATCACAAAGAAGAACACCAGAGGAGGGTCGAGCCATGTTAGTTTGGCCCACACCCTCCACGTTTAGGGTGATATCAATCGGTTCATCAAGAACATAAACATAGAACAAATATGGAAGATATCCTAAAAACATCAATTCTCGATAATCCCTTATTAACAAAATATTCCCAACCTGCAAGGAAAAACATTCATGGATCAACTTGATAATAAGTTGGTCTGCATTTTTTTGGAAGGAAAGAAACAAGGGAATAAAATCAATCACAAAAATCCCCTACCTTTATTTATTGTTTGCTGACAGAGTCATGGGGAAGAAGACAGAGTTTTCGTCGTTCATCGTGTCCGCCGCACACTTTCAATCCCGAGATCATGCATTGGTTCATGGACGACAATGAGGAGGGAGGGTCGGTCATCAAAGATGTCCCACGTTGGTTACTTCCGCAAGGTGATTCCGAGGAAGAAGTCGAAGACGCTCATTGTCGGCGTTCTTCGTTGGAAGAACGCGTTCTTCGTTCTTTGTTGGCGAGATATTTTCACTCAAAATCTCTTTCCTCCTTTGTGAAAAAAATAAAAGGTATCCAAGAATAATAGATTATAAAATCTATTAATTCATTGGCATAAGAATTCAAATTGGGTGAATTAACTAAGTTTTCTCCACTTAATTAATTCATGAGGTTGGCACACTTAAAAGAGAGGAAGGGTTAACACCATTAAAGGAGGGGGGTGGAGAGACTCTTCCTCATTAATGAATGGAGTTGAGAGGTTTTCCACAATTAAAATGGGGGTTTAGTCCCGGCGGGTCCCCACCACCATAACCTCTCGCGGGAGGTTAGGTTCGGGTGAGCCCCACCACCATAACCTCTCATGGAAGGTTATGGTCGGGTGGTCCTCACACTTCAACTCCCACAAGGAGGTTTAGTTATGGTGGACCCCACCTCCAACTTCCACATGGTGGCTCAAAAAAATAAATAAATAAAGTGTAGTTCATTTTATTTTATTATTTTCCATGAAAAACACAAAAAATATCTTTTATTTCCGACCCACTACTGTAGAGGTGAAAGTCTCCTTAAGTGAATAATGGCGCTGCGAGATCAACAGTGCCCTCAAATTTCAATTCCAAGAACTGGTTCAAATTTTATAAAAACCTGCTCATACATTTACTAAACGTACCCAAAGAAAACTTCAGAAATTGATTTCGGGCACACCAGATATCGGAATCACGCGTCGTCAATTTTCAGGGACTCGTAAAATTCCCATTTATTTAAAAAAATTACTTGGAAATTATGGGTTTTTACATTCTCCCCACCTCAGGGCTCTACATCCCCATAATCCACAACTCATACAATGGGAACAAGTGTTGGTACTGAGCATGCATCTAAGCCTCTCGCTTCCATGCGTTCTCCTGAAGGTTCCCGTGCTGCTAATGAACACACACTAGAGGTATAGACCATCCATGAAGGACCCTCTCCTGTCGATCCTCAATCACTACTGGAACCTCCGTAAAGCCACCCCATCGTTGATGTCTAGCTCGACATGGTCAATGATGTGGGTAGGGTTGTCCACGTATCTCCTCAGCTGGGATACGTGGAAGACGTCATGCACCCGGTGCAACTGAGGTGGAAGAGCTAAGCGGTATGACACCTCGCCCACTCTACTGAGGACCTAAAATGTTCCGATGAATCTCGGAGATAACTTGTCAGCTCTGCCAAATCTCCATAGACCTCGTCGGGGTGAGACCCGTAGAAAGACGTGGTCACCATCCTTGAACTCTAGAGGTCTCCGTCTCCTGTTGGCATACGAATTCTGCCTACTCTGTGCAGTCTTCATCTGCTCCTAGATGATCTACACCTTCTCTGTGGTAGCCCATACCATCTTTGGTCCCACCAGTGCTGACTCCCCTGGGTCAGTCTAGTACAATGGTGATCTACAAGGTCGCCCGTACAATGCCTCAAAAGGTTCCATCCCTATGGTAGAGTGATAGCTGTTTTTGTTTGAAAACTCCACCAAAGGTTAGTGGTCCTCCCAGCTACGACCAAAGTTGAGAACACAAGCACATAGCATGTCCTCGAGGTTCTAAATGGTCTGCTCAGTTTGACCATCCGTCTGAGGATGGAAAGCGGTGCTCAAACAAAGCTGCGTCCCGATAGCTTCCTGCAACCCCTTCCATAGCTGGGAAGTAAAGCGTGCGTCACGATCGGAGGCAATCGACGAAGGTACTACATGTAGCTTCACAATCTTCTATACGTAGAGGCGTCCCAAGCTATCTACTGAACCCTTCTCTCTGATTGGTAGGAAGTGGGCTGACTTGGTGAGTCGGTCAACGATCACCCAAATCGAGTTGTGACCCCTGGATGTACATGGAAGTCCTAAGTTTTGTGGTATAACTGACTCCTTTGATACCAATTTTTCATGACCCGTCCCCCGGGGCCCATTCCGTGACTACCCCAAGCCGACCTTCCATAGGCCAGGGGCTGGTAACTAGCACCAAAGGTGTAATTCTCTAAAACATTGAAGGCATTGCCTTTATAACCTGTAAACACACAGAACAAAGCACAACCTGTAAACAAAACACTAGGTAAAACTGTATAACAAAAGTGTGATAAAATTAAAAGGGGTTGGAAATACAAGCCCAACTGTAAAGTACAAGAAACTGAAAGCACAACTGAAGAAAAGAAAAACTGCCGCTGGGTTGTCCTCCAAAGTTCCTACCAAAAGTATAGGTACAAATTGCCTCCTTAGCACTCCAGGTTCATCCGTCTCCTCCGTGTACCATCACGCCGTATGGTCCACCTCTGGGTACCGTCTGGTCCTGGTGCTCTTAGCCTCAGTCAGCGCTGTCCGTCGTCTGCATCCAACACAACGAGGTGCGGGCATAGCCCGTACAGGGGTGAGTATAACGATACTCAGTAGGGACCCCGTGACCCTCAAGGTCTCATAAAAACCAACAAGGATAAACCACAAAGTATGAAATCAACCGATTACCCCACTTAGGTATATTCCCATACATATACCTAAGTTATCAAGTAATCCATCTCAATCATGAGAAAAACACAAAAGTTATAGACTCAGCTCAACCAGGATTTTTATTCACATTATCGAAACTTCGAATGCTAGAGAAATCCTCCTCTATCAAGTATAGTGGGTCTGCCGTGACACCAAGGTGCTTCCCACTATCCTTGGACTGCTGAGGTACTCCTCCTGTTGAGTACCATGGGTCTTCCATGTCACATAGAGGCGCTCCCCACTATGGGTCTGCCGCCACAACGAGACGCTCCCCTTAATATCATGTAGAGGTACTACCCTAGTCGAGTACCACGGGTCTGCCACCACAACCAGGCGCTCCTCCGCCATGGGTCTACCACCACAGCCAGGCGCTCCTCCACCGTGGGTCTACCTCCATAACTAGGCGCTCCCCACTTTGCTAGTCGAGTCACTCCAAGTCAATCAATCAGTAGTTGTCAAGTCTCAGCCAGCTTCAAGATCTCCACACTATGTATGCTCGTCTCTGGAAGGATCCACTCCAAGAGCTAATGGTTTATACTCCAACTATCACGAAGTCCCATGAAGAAGTATCCTGAAGGTCCTCCATGTCATAGGCATCTCAATGCAACTGACGGTGCGTCAATCAGATGCCCAGTCTTTGAGTTATTAGCCTTTTAGTCCCGGGGGCCCGGTTGGATTCGTGCACAATCCAACCTGACCATATCTCAACTATACCCTGAACTCCAGTGGAATATACTCAAAGGGACTACCACGCTTCAAGATTAACAACGCCGTAGAAGGTTCATCAAACAGACGTCTGGTGACAAAGGTATGGCCAAAAGAAAGTGAACGGGTCCTAATGGGCCCGGGTTCGGTCCGACCCGGTCCGACCCAGAATGGGCCGTCCCGGTCCGAGTCGACCCATCCTGACCCATTGGGTCTGGCCCAGTCCATTAGGCGGGCTAACCCATTTGGTTTGGCCTGGCCCACTGGGCCCCACCCAGCAGGCCATGAGGGGTCAGGGAGGGTTGTGAGAGTGCAGACCGGTCGGGAGGGCGCAGACCGGCCGTGGGTCGGTGTGAGGGCAGTTTGGCCCGGAGGGTGCTGTGTGGGCGGCTCAGCCCAGAGGGCACCGTGAGGGCGTGGCTCGGCCCAGAGGGCACCGCGAGGGCGTGACTTGTCCCAGAGGCCGCCACGATGGGCCAGCTCAGCCCGGGGCCGAGGTGGCGCGGTCGGTGCCGGAAGGCCAGCTCGGCCGAGGTGCCATGGGGTGCACGGACGACAGAGCCATAGGGTGCACGGGGCGCGCGGAGTCTGGGGGCAGTTCGACCAGCGGAAAGGCGGGGTGCGCGGTGGGCACGGGGTGCACGAATGGCAGAACCGTGGGGCGCACGGGGTGCATGCGGAGGCTGGCTTGGCCGGGGCTCGGGAGGGCACCATGAGGGGCGCGGGAGGAACGGCGGCTAGGAGCTGGGGTGCGGTGCGGCCAGAGCGCGACTTGGCTGATGTGCGGCGTGGCTCGGGCTGGTTCGGCTGGCGGGTGGCGCGGCCAGGGTGGCACGGTTCGGCCTGGGGAGGCGGAGCAACATGGGGGTGGCTCAGGTTTCCTTTATCGCCTTCGTTATCTCATTGCCTCATCATCATGCCGAAGAACATCGCAAAGAAGAATAGAGGAGGGAGGTCAGGCCATGTTACTTTGTCCCACACCGTCCTTGTTTAGGGTGGTAGCGATCGGTTCATGAAGAACATAAACATAGAATGAAAATGGAAGATATCTTAAAAATATCAATTATCGATAATCCTTTATTAACTAAATATTCCCAACCCACAAGGAAAAACATATGTGGATCAACTTGATGATAATTTAGTCCGTGTTCTTTGTTTTGGAAGGAAAGAAACAAGGGAATAAAATCAATGAAAAAAATCCCCTACCTTTGTTTCGTTGTTTGCTAACAGAGTCGCGGGGAAGAAGAAGGAGTTGTCGTCGTTCGTCGCGTCCGCTGCACACTTCCAATCTCGAGCTGTTGCATCAGTTCGTTGATGATAATGAGAAGGGAGGGTTGGTCATTGAAGGCGTCCCACGTCGGTTGCTTCTGCAAGGTGCTTCTGAAGAAGAAGTCAAAGATGCTCGTTGCCGGCGTTCTTCGTTGGAAGGAGTTCTTCATTCTTCATTGGCGAGAGATTTTCTCTCAAAAGATCCTTCCTCCTTTTCCAACAAAAGAAAAGGTATCCAAGAATAATAGATTATAAAATATTTTAAGTCTTTGGCATAAGAATTCAAATTGGGTGAATTAATTAAGTTGGATCCACTTAATTAATTCATGAGGTTGGCACAATTAAAAGAGAGGAAGGGTTGACACCATTAAAGGAGGGGGTGGAGAGACTCTCCCTCATTAATAAGGGGAGTTGAGAGGTTTTCCAAAATTAAAATGGGGGTTTAGTCCTGGGTGGTCCCCACCACCGTAACCTCTCGCGGGAGGTTAGTTTCGGGTGGGCCCCCACCACCATAACCTCTCATGGGAGGTTATGGTCGGGTGGTCCCCACACTTCAACTCCCACAAGGAGGTTTAGTTCTGGTGGACCCCACCTCCAACTTCCACATGGTGGCTCAAAAAAAATAAAAAATAAAGTGTAGTTCATCTTATTTTATTATTTTCCATGAAAAACCCAAAACTATCTTTTATTCTTGACCCACTATCGTTGAGGTGAAAGTCTCCTTAACCGAATACCAGCACTGTGAGATCAACGATGCCCTCAGATTTCAATTTCGAGCACTGGTTCAAAAGTTATAAAAACCCATTCGTACGTTTACTGAATGTACCAAAAAAAACTTCAGAAATTGATTCTGGGAACACCGGGCCTCGGAATCACGCGCCGTCAATTTTTGTGGACTCGTAAAATTCTCATTTATTTAAAAAAAATTACATGGAAATTCTAGTTCTTTACATATTACTCCTATAAAAATATTTTTTTTCTCAATTGAATACCAATAAAAACCCTATTCTCCCACACCTAGATAGATTATAGTCATGAAAAATACTAATATATGGTTAGGTAATGAAACAGACTAGACTTTTCTATATGAAATGTACCTAATATATATATATATATTTCATATTTAGATATTATATAAATAAAAAAATGAACCACTTCATAAAAAAACACAATTATATTTCATCCATATAAAATATTAAATATGTAGGATAAATACACAACATAAAATTAAAATATTATAACGAGATAATAAAAAAAATTAGATACCAAAATTAGAATTTGAAGTTTTGGAAAATCATGGTCTCCTTGAATTATGAAAGATGCAAACAATAATGTAAAAAATAAATAAATAACTAAAAATATTAGTTTCATTTTTAAGTGAATAATAGATAACCATGAGGTAAAATTGACTGAATGAAGAATGATGAAAATAATAGGTATTTATTGGATGTGTAAAGATTATATGACCATTCGAAATGTGACTTTTAGAATAATAATATGGTCGTTAGAATAATAATCTAACTGTTATAAAAATAACTTATCCATTTGTATAGTAAAATAATATTTGGGTATATAATGAAATAAGAATATATGATCTATATATCATAAAAAAATTAAATAAAAGTGTCATATATGAAAAAGTAATTATTTGATACAAATAAAGAATGATTGAATTTTTGGTATTTTTTTGTTAAAATACATTTTTATGATATACACTAAAATTTAAAATAGAAATTTATTTTCATAGAATGGTTTTATAAAACACTAATTATTTATATAAAAATAATAATACAATTTCATGAAATCATAAGTAAATCTTCTACGTGTCAGAAAATTGGCTAGGTCATAAAAATTATTATTTTTCAATAAATTGGTATTTTATTTAAAAATAAAATTTCTTATATATATAAGTTTTTATGATAAAATAGATTTCATTTTTGGATTTAGGACTTGAGAACTAAGTAAAGGTGACATTTTATATTTTTTCATAAATAGTAAAATATGTAGCTGAATAGTAAAATTCCATATTTTGTAATAGTGGATATGAATAGTTTTTTTTGTGGTTTTTATAAGTTTTATAGAGATTTTAATGTCTTATTTTCTATTAAATTATAATCCCCTTAATATTAAATCCTAATTTTGATCACTATTTGGAAAAATAATATTTTATTATACTATATTATTATAAAACACCTATCTTCTCCTTTTATAAATATCACCCTCACCAACCCACTTATACTAACTGATTTTGTTTTTTAGCTTGAAAAATTTCTATTAAATTCACCCTCAAACTCCCTTATCCATGTTTTTGAGGTTTTGGTATTCAAAAAAGACCATTCCTTCAGTCCGAAGTAGTATATCAAAGGAGGATTTCAAAAGAAGAGATAAATTATCTCAACCCAAATCTTTTGAGATTTATCCTTCTTCTAACACCTCCAAATATAATCTATAATTAATTATATAATGACATAATTACCATTGGTATACTTAAATTTTATTATATTAATGGAATACCCATTATCCTACTCCATCTCAATTATTCTAAAATGAAAACATCATCCATACTATGGTCGGCTCATTGACACCATGGACGATGTATTTCATTTTTCATTACCTCATACATGGTTAGTTTTAATATGTAATTAATGTATAATTATGGTATAAATGATTGAATAGAAACATGTTTAAAATTATTTGATAATAAATTAAGTACTGTATTAACAAAATTATAAATAAACTATCATGGTCGGTTGTACCGCCTAAACTGACAAGTTACCAAACCATGTTTAATATAATACATGGACCTTGATCATGATAAAAACTACTAATTTTTGAAACATTATGAACACCATATCATGAATCTAATAGAGTTTATTAACTCATGTGATGGAGAATAAGGATCATTATCACTATGATGATACAATATCAAAAACCATTTAATAAACATTTCAAAATTATCGACACAAACAACATCAAACTAATAAGTTCTTAATGAATTGATATAAAAGGATAATAAAAAATGCAATAATCAAGAATAAGTATATGAAAATAGTAACTAGTGAATGCATTTTATTGATTCAGGATCCTAAATGTACATTATAAGGCATCTTAGGATTAAGGTAAGGTGATTCCCTCAAAAACTTCTTTGATTGGGGGTTCTCTCCCTTCTCATTATCAATCATTACATGTTAAGAATATATCATATTATGAAATAATTTAATCTTATTATTTCATAAACTAATCCTATTACCATTCATTATATTCAATCAACCTTTTAATTTCTCATTTTTTTGAAAGCTTCAAAGTATGTAAAGAGAAAATCTCAAATCTTTGTCTTTTTAAAACTATGATTTATTATCCTCTTCTACCCCCTTCTGTTTACTCTATACATTTTTAATAAAACATTTAAATTAATATTTTTTATTTCTTTATTGGGTATTTTCATGTATACATATCCTTTAACCATGATTTAAAATCACATTTCAAATGTTTTATTTTGATAAAGATACTCCTCCTAGGTTTCTCTTTTTTATGAAAATCTATCTTCTTTAACTCCCATTTAAGCTATTTTATTCATGAATAACCTAGTAATTTGATATAAAATATATATTATTCATCTCATATATATTTAACATTAATGATTATTTAATATTTATGATATGATTATGTTTTATAACATGATTTGTAACCCATTTATTTACCATGGGTTATTATACTTATGATTGAAGTATGTTCTATTTTTATTTATGACACACATATGCGAGTTAATATTATGATATGATCAGTGGGAATAGAATTATAATACTCCTAATAAATTGTATAATTATTTTATATCATTATATACCATGTATGGTGCATTAATAATTATCCTATAACACTATGTTATATTTAATTGACAATGAACCTTGACTTATACTTTTGATGACATGGTTTATGTTGTTGACACATATCTATGGTTGATGTTCCTTTAGAAGAAACTTATATTATTATTGTGTCATTTACTCTCAATATTACATATAAATTCCTTTTATGATCCATTTATCTCATGATTATTATGCTCCCCATATTAACTTTTATCATTCTTTTATAAGGATTTATAGCTCACCCTTTTATTTTATGTATTCCCCCAAGATATCCCATGTAGTGATAGAATTATAAGGATATCTAGGAGAATAATATGAGGATGAATATAAATAATATTGTTATATATTTCTTTTAAGATGATGTATCATACAGCTAATCTCCCAAACACACTACACCTCTGTATTTTTGAGTTTGTTTATTAATATTTATATTAATAAAATTGTAATAAAATGTGTATGAGATACGGGTCATTATAGCTTGTATAAGATAAAGGGATAGTTATTTTTCGGGATTTGGATAGAGAACCCAATAGTAAATACACCACAAATGACATAAATTTAAACTTATAAATATTAAAGGTTAGGATATATAATAAATCTATGTGTTATTATTTCTAAATTTCTAATTTTCCTTTTATATTCTTATTATTTTGAAAATTATCATCCCTAAAATACTTTATTTTTTAAAATAATTAAAAATTGGTGGAATCATGTTAACAACCAATGCGATGAGTAGTGTAATAGTTACTTAAGTGAGATACCTAATATGATGAGAGCAATAGTTGATAATCTCATGGAGGTACTTACTAAAATGTCTCAAGTTATGAATAACTACTTAAACCTTGTGGATAGCCCTCTTTTTCCTAAAAGATAACAAGTTTGGCTTGATTCATTTATGATATAATGACCTCATTATTTTTGTAAATCTCATAATCCTATAATTATAGAGTAATGGATTAGTTATATTTAGAATATATTTTATATCCTCCAATTCCTTGGGAAAGAGAAAGTTATATTGAACATATATCACCTAGAGGATGAAGATAATAATTAGTGGACACTAATTAAGAATAATAAGACCAAAGAAGACATAAAATCGATGAAATGGAAAGAATTCAAGAAAATATTTTTTAACAAATATTTTCCACACACTCTATTTTAAAATGGAGAGAGAATTACTTTGACTCAATCAAAGGGTGGATGAATCAATTGTGTTGTAACGCCCTGACCTGTGATCCACATAACTCATACATTGATCCAGTGGGTCAAATGGACTCAAGAGTTCCTCCCCAAATTATAGAGGCTTCCGACTAGTAATGAGGGTCTACAGTGGTATAGTGAGGTGACTATACCCTCATATCAGAGTGGAAAATTAGATACAATAGATAATAGATAACAATAGAAGCATATATAAATATAAATTGACATAAGACCAGTAACCCACCATAGCAGAAACATAATAAGAATTAATAACTAGATAGAATAGTGGAAGAAATTAAAAAATAATAATAAACTTTAAATGCATAAATAACCATTAAAATGAATAATAATATCAAAATCCAATAGGCCGAGTCATATAAAAGATGATGTTAAGGCATATAGATGTACAAAAAGAGGAAACATGGAAAAACAATATACAACATGCTATTTAAAAATAAAAAAGGACAAAATACTACTCCAATATAATCTAGAGAATATGCTTGGCCCTCTTCTCCCATGATCTAACCATAAGTTAAGTTTATCAAAAATTTGAAGTAGTGAACTTTCTCTTATCCATACATGCAGACATGTAATCTACTAGGGTACCAAATGCAACCCGACTAGTATGTGAGATAAAATCATAGTAGGCCACCACCAATGATGTCTATAAGTAATATAGTTTGTATAAATAGAATTTTTTTAGGTATAAATTATGATAAAAATACTGAATAAATAAATACTAGCCATCTCAGGTTCCTACCAGACACCTAGAGGGCTCTACCTTTTTCGGCATAGATTGGAATATGTGTCTGATCGGTAACCATATATATATTAATAATATATATAGTATATTTATATATTACATCCATATATATGGAATAATTATGTGATAATATAAGTATCCATCTACCTTGATTGTAAAGAAACCAACCCTAATAGTCCATAGTCGGTGCCTTACATTATTACAATGCAAGTAGATACAAGATTCAAATCCAAAAGGACCAAATAGTTTAGTAGTATTGAAGAAATAAATACATACATGGTACCCCTATTACTTTGGTAATTAAAAATGAAAAAATGAATTTAATTTTCATCCTTTAACTCATTCAAATATCTCTTCTTTATAACCTAGGATAAAGAAAATTAAAATAAGTGTGAGCTGAAATACTCAGTAAGGGTTAAATACAACAAAATATATCATGAACCAATAAATTATAATAAATATGGAATTATAAATTATAAATACTCATTCAATTAAATAAATAATCATTATATCATGAGAGTATAATGCATAAAAATTATGGAACTATAAATAATTGGAAACAAATTTTATTTAATCAATAAATTCTTCACAATTTGGATCCACAAATAATATCATAGTGAAAATCACATGGATAAAAAATGACTGAGTTCTTAATAAAAGAAATTATTAATATTGGAAACCATGATTTCATACATTATGGTCTCTATAATATCAAGACCTTTCAAAATACAATTTAATAATTATGGTTAAGCGCATTTAATTTGGACAACTTATTCATCTCATGAGACTACCGATGCATTGAGGGGCCATATATAATCGGTCCCCACCCATGTTTGAATGTCAAAATCATTCTACATATATCAAAATGATCAATTTAATTCATTAATCAATATTATTTATCAACAAATAAACATATTGAGTAAAAAATACAGATTTAACATTATTTCGCTAGTTAATCAAACAATTTTCAAAGTAAATGCTATGTAAAAATAGTAAACAACTTAAAAAATAATCATATACATGATATGAGAAATATGGATATTTAAGGAAATATTAAATTCATTATGATCATAAATGAATTAATTGGAACTATATATACCACATACAAGTAAATTGGTGCATAATAACAAATAAGTCTCAATGGAATATAAATTGAGATAAAATCCTTACCTTACACTCCCTTTTGGTTTAACATGATTTAATATCTTGTATAGTGGTTTTAAAAATTTTATTAAATAATAAAATAATTAAATTTATACTTATTATACCATATATGATCCTCTTATATCATTTTATCACCTGTTTGTTAATAATAGTTTGTATTACCCTTGTTTTGGGTGTTAACTACTTCATTTTTCAAGGCATGTTTTGTCGTGTAGGTCCTGGTTCTTGTGAATAGGATATACTTACATAATATACATAATTATATTAATGTCATATATATATATATCATATTTATTAATTATATACATTTTTATAATCATTCTTGATGTGAACATGGAAAATGAATCGCATCGCGTCGTGGAGACGACAAACCGTACGTATGCACGAGCGATGATATGATTCCCTAAATGGTTAAAGGGTAAGGTAGTGGATGGTATATTAATTTTCCAAGAATAAATACCAAGTAATAATTATCATATATATCTATTATATCCTTAAATATATCAATCCAAGTAAATTTGGTATGAAAAAAATTACACCATGACGTGGAGACGATAAGCCTTATGTAGACACACACAGTGCTTTCATTTTTTATAGGATGGATGAAAGGTGGATTATGGTTTTCCCATAGTAATAAAAAAATATCAGTATTTATGTGATATTTAATTTATTACTTTATCATGGAATAAACACATAAATAATAAGTGTAAGAATAAGTAAACTTGAAAGAGTCGATAAAGATGATTACCACTTCTTCGATGAAATTATTTAATATCTTTTAAGGGATCTAGGGTTTTGTATTTTGGATGGAGAATAACCCAAATAAATTAAATAAGGATGTTTATAAGAAAAATGGATAGATTTTGGTTAATATATAAGCCTCAAAGCGAGGAAATGAAATGAATGAAAGAGTGCTCTTTTATAATTGAGGTGAGGGTAACTCTTGGAAATCCTCAAAATATTAATTTATAATAGCTTCATTTTCTATCTAAATACCACCAAATGGATGTAGATTAGAATATAAGATGACTTAAGGTTGTAATATCACCATACAATAAATTTTTTACATGTTTAGGTTTTATTATAAACCTTATCATTTTGATTGACCTTATTAACCTATTTTAATTTTAATTATGGTAACAAATAATTTAATATTAAAAGGTGGTAATTTATACTTATAAAAATTAAATTGGGCTATAAATGAATAATTTATGAAATTTTAGACCAAATAATAATCAGTTTTTATTTTTAAATATTTTTTATGATTCATAAATAATTTAAAAAAAATATTATTTTGATAAAATATCATTAGTTTTAATTTGACACTATTCATTATATTGACCTTAAGAAAAACAATACAACAAGATAAATTTAGAAAAAAAATTTAATGAATTCCTAATATTTATATAACTCATGTATATTCTTGATTAATTCAAACTATATTTATTTTAATATTTTTAGTATCATTTATTTGATTGTTTCTTTAAAAAAATAATTACTGTATCATCATTGTATAACTATTTAAGATAATTATTTATTCACTAAAATTTACAAATTAAATACCGTCATTTATATAAATATTTTATATATCAATGTAATATCTATATTCGAAGATATCTTCTGAATAAAACCATATTATAAATAATATATCTATTAAAAATAAGAATATGACATCTTTGCCTTTTCATTAAATAAAATATTATAAATTTCTTAACCTCATAAAAAGGGTATAAGGACCCAACCTTAAAATGTTAATTAATCTTGAATTTTACACAATACTATAAATTATTACATATTTATGATCTTTTCAGGTTTATAGTTTTAAATAATTAGGATATCTTTCATACATGACATACCACATTCATACAAGATGATACTATTAAACAGTATCCATATTTTTTCAAAATATAAAACATTAAAACTTAAAACATGATTTATTTAATGACACTCCATATAAAAAATCACTAATACCTTGTTTCTCTTACCCATCCTTATATCCTGTGATTTTTTTAAAAAAACATTGGATGAGTATAAAACTCAGAAAGGGATATAAAGAAAGAAAGCGTTAGTCAAGTGATAACATAAAAACAAATAAAACCCATAATCATAAAAACTCATATGCATAGAAACATCTTGTAGTTGCCTTGGTACATATTTACCATATCACTCTTACATTCACCCTTACACATTGAAAAAACTTTTGGTCAACTTCCATCTCCAGAGTTCCCAATGCATTAGAGAGCTAAAATGGGGCTCACCCGTCATATCTTGAGCAATAATGGGCTCAACCCAATATATATTGAGCAATAATGGGATAAACCCAACATATCTCGATCTATAATGGGATAAAACCAACAAAAATAATGTACAAGTAACATATCGTGGTAATAAAGTATCTTTGAAAATCATAAGAAACCACTCATGCCATATACATATAAAAAAACAATCCTTTTGAAATTTATTAAAGAGAGTTTTAATAGGATTTTAGAAAGAAAGTACCTTAAAATTTAATTGGAGTTAGAATTAATAGAATGGAATGGATATGTGTATAAACTGTAAATACACATAGTTCAACATAATATAAACAAAAAATCATCACACCAATAATCTTAATAACACATAATGATTAAAGAAGAAGGTTAACCCAAAGAATGGAAATTGGGTCAAGAATTCCCTTACCTCGGGTTCTTCTTACTTAAAATGTGTTTAAACCTCTTGTATAATGGTTAAAATAGTGTTATTAATTTCTTAATGAAATATATTAATGTTTATAACACCTTATATTATCATTTTACAACATCATTTGACACATTTATTAGTAATATTTTGTTATTTACATTGTGTTGGGTGCGCTCTTTACATGGTTTGCATGATCAGTTCATGATGAATATTCTTGTTGATTGGGAGTGAAACTCCAGAATTTGAAAGTAATGGTAGTTATATATTTATAGAATCATAAATTATACCATTTATTATTTTGAATTTTGAAATGAATATGATGCATAAGTTAAAACATTAATGATGTTTGTTTAGATCATTTTAGTGGTTCTTTGATAATAACGACCTCATTTTGTTTTATAAATTAAATCCATGTGTACAAAAGAATTAAAAAACCATGGATGAAACATAATATATATATTATAACCTGGTTCAACAATAAAAATGGTTTCATGACTAGACTTGTAATAATTAAAGCAAATTGAAATCACATCGTCCACAATGTCGGTAATTCGACACATCACATACAATGTTTTTATTCCATGAATAAGTGGGAGAGGTGAAAAAGAATGATGATGAATTTTCCATGAATGTGAGAACATACTGAATATAAAATATTTATGGAGCTTTCATGCCTCTTGTAAAAGAGGAGAGAAGATACTATAAAAGAAAATTAAAGGAAAGGAAAACACATGAAAAGAAAGATGATTTCTTACCTCTTGATCTCTTCTCCTTAAGATCCTTCTTAAGGCCTTTGATTTTGGCCTTTGGGTGATACCAGAAGGTCATGGACGCGGGGAAGGAGATTGAGGATGGGATTTGATAGAAATAAGACAATTCTCAAGGATTTAGAGGTTTGGGAGGAAGAGGGGGGAATAAGGGTGGTATTTATAGTGGAGGTGAGGAGGTATTTAACATTATTTTAATCATTATTATAATATTTGTACTCAAGACTATGAATAGTCATAATTCATGTGACCCCAAATAGTAATAATGGCATGAGAGTTATAACAAAGTGGCCTTAAATCACTTATGAGGTCATAAATAGTGTATTTTATTAATAATTTGAATATACGGTATTTTACCGTATTTCACTATTCATCGAAAATTCAGGAATTTTAGAAAAATCCCAAAAACTCACCCTAACCATTTTTTAACGTATAGAATTAAAAAATGAACTCCATTTTTTTAAAATAATTTTCTAAATATTATTAATTTAATTTTTAAATAAAATCATACTTAATTCTATAATTAACAATTTTAATTCTATAACTACTTTTATATCACATTGAAAAAATAACCAAGATATCATTATCTTAAGGCCTTAGGAAAATAAAATAACAGTACAATTTACTATTCATTAGGGTCATATTACTATTCATAAGGGTATGTTACTATTCACCAAAAAAACAAGTTGGTTCCATCAGACTCTAAATAACCTACTAGACACAATTGTAAATGGCCGTTTTCTGACATTCAAAACATAGAAGTAGAGAAATTATGTTTAAAGGATAGTTATAAATATATACTTAAAACAAAGTTTCTTGTATTTCATTTATTTTTCTAAACCTTGGGGTGTTACATTATCCCCGCACTTTAGAAATTGCATCCTCGCAATTTTATTTAGACATTAAACAAGTGAGGGTACCTTTCCCTAATGGAATTTTCAGATTCCCATGTTTCCTCTTCAACAGTGTGGTTTCTGCACAAAACCTTTACCTGGTGGATTACCTTATTTCACAATACATGTTCCCTTCGATCAAGAATCTAAACTGGTTTCTCTTCATAATAAAGGTTATCTTCCAGTTGAACTGTTTCTAGGCTCAAGACATGTGATGAAACTAGCACATACTTTCTCAACATCAAAACATGAAAAAACATTATATACCTGAGATAAACTTGGAGGAAAAGCTACTCTATATGCAATTGGTCCAACTTTCTTGAGGATTTCAAAAGGATTGATGAATTGTGGACTTATATTTCCTTTATTACCAAAACGCATCACACTTTTCCAAGGAGAGATTTTAAGGAAAACAAGGTCACCTACCTCTAAAGAGAAGTCTTTCCATCTGTTATCTATAAAACTTTTCTACCTACTATGTGTTATCCTCATGTGCTGCTGGATCATATTTACTTTCTCAGCCACTTCCTTTACTAATTCAGACCCCATTAAATTCCTTTCCCCAACATCATCCTAAAAATATGGAGTTTGACATTGCTTCCCATACAATGAATCAAAAGGGGCCATCTGTATACTGAAATGAAAACTGTTATTATAAGAAAACTCAACTAAAGAAATATGTTGATCCCAACTTCCCTGGTAGTCCATTGAAAAAGCTCAAAGCATATCCTCCAAAGTCTGAATCATTCGTTATGACTGCCCATCTAATTGATGATGAAAAGATGTAATGAAATTTAATTCTATACCCAATGACTTCTAAATCCCCTTCCAAAAGTTAAAAGTGAACTTGGGATCCTGATCTGATACAATGGAAACAGGAACTCCATGTAACCTGACAATCACTTTGAGGTACAATTGAGAAAACTGATCCAAAGATATTGTATCTTGAATAGAAAGAAAATGTGGAGATTTAGTCAACCGATCAACAATAACACAAATCAAATTGTTACATCGAGAAGTATTAGGTAATCCCACCATAAAGTCTATGGATATATTCTCGCATTTCCACTCCGGCAATGGAAGTGGCTAAAGCATCTCCTTTGGTATTTGTCACTCTGCTTTAACCTGTTGACATGTCAAACATTTCACAGTAAATTCTACAATATCCCTTTTCATTCCATCCCACCAGTAAAACTCCCGAAGGTATCTGTACATCTTAGTACTTCTAGGATGAACTAAAAATGGAGAACTATGAGCTTCACAAAACAAATCTTTCTTTAACTGATAATAACAATGAACACACAACCTTTTTTCAAATCTTAATAAACAATCTTTATCAAGGTTAAATTTTGTAAACTTACACATTTTAACCAATTCTACCTTTTTTTGTAGCTCACAGTATTCCTTCTACGATAGATTAATTTTGGTTGATAATGATGACTATACTGAAACCTGAAACAGAACAGATGTATTCCCTACACCAAAAACTTCCAAGCCAAAATTCATTAAATCATTAATCAAGGGATCATATTCCAAATGTAACATGGTTAATGATGCATGATTTTTCCACTCAAGGAATCCTCCACTTTCTTTTCTTTTCTTGGATTTTAATTGATTGTGCAATCATAATACTTTATCAGTTCAATCCATATTCTCTACCTCGTTTTTAATTCCTTATGAGTGAATATATACTTTAGAATTTTATGGTCAATATATATTTGACATTTGGATCTGTATAAATGGTGCCTCTAAATTTTCAAATAAAAAACCACATCTTCCAATTCCAAATCATGTGTAAGATAATATTACTCATGAGGTTTTAGTTGTCTTGAAGCCTAATAAATTACCTGATCATTCTATATCAGAACACAACCAGGTCCCTTCAATGAAGCATCACTATAAATGAAAAACTCACCATTTTAGGAAGGCAAGGCCAAAAATGGAGAATTTACTAATCTCTTCTTCAGTTTCTGAAAAAAGCATCACATTATTCTGTCCAAATAAATTTACCCTATTTTTGTGTTAACTTAGTTAGCAGGATAGATAACCATGCAATGTTTTTAACAAACTATCGATAATAACCCGCTAATCCAAAAAAACTACGAATATTTGTAACATTGTTAGATCATGGACATTCATCAACCACTTTTGTTTTGGCAGGATCAACTTCGATTCCATCATTATTTACAATGTCCCTAAGAAAATAAATCTGTTGCAACCAAAAATCACACTTTATGAATTTTCCATACAATTTATTTTCTTTTAGGGTTTTAAAAACAACCCTTAGATGTTTTTCATGATCCTATTTTCTTATAGAATATACCAGATTGTCATCAATAAACACAAGCACAAACTTATCCAAGAACTCATGAAATATTCTATTAATAAGATCCATAAATACAGTAGGTGAATTAGTTAACCCAAAAGGCATAAATACAAATTCACAATGACCATATCTACTATGGAACGTAGTCTTCAGGATGTCTTCATCCTTTACTTTCAACTGATGGTACCCCGACCTCAGGTCAACCTTTGAAAAATAATGTACTCCTTAGAGTTGATCAAACAAATCATCGATATGAGGCAAGCGATAATTATTTTTAACAGTAATGTTATTCAAGGATCTATAATCTATGAGAAGTCTCATTGACCCATATTTTTTCTTAACAAACAAGATAGGAGCACCCCATGGTGAAGTGCTGGGTTAGATGAAGCCTTTACCTAATAATTATTACAACTTATTTTTTAATTCTATAAGTTCCATTTGGGCCATTTGATAAGGAGGTTTAGAAAATTTCTTAGCATCAAGAACTAAGTCAATAGTAAACTCAACCTCTCGATTAGGAATAACACCAAGAAAATATTCGAAAAAAACATCCAAGTATTCATTTATCACCAGTACATCATTAATTTGGGTAGTTCCCTTATGTTCAAAAATATAAGCAAGATAACTTTAATTTCCATCCTTTATCAGTTTCTTAGCTTCCTGATATATTATTAATGGTATGGGTAAATTCTTGTAAACAAAATGAAATTATTTTGGAAAAACAACTTATTTTTCTCTGTAATATATTTTAGAATGATAAAAAGAAATCCAGTACATACAAGTATAACATCAAAATCTACTAGAAGAAAAATAACAAGGTTTGTAGGTTAAATATTTCCACAGACAAGGATAGACAGATTCTTATGATTTCTTTTTTCCACAATATTTCCTTTAGGTGTTTTACCCAGAGATCTGGTTTTATTTCATGAGGTTGAATTCCCATTTTTTTTGAAAATTGCTCAGAAATAAAGGAATGTGTAGACCCTGAATCAAACAACACATTTGAGAAATCTTTTAAAATAAGAAATGTACCTGATACCACCTCATTTGACAACTCAACATCTACTAAAGTGGTTGAAAATGATTTTATCAAACCCTTATGCTTCCTATCTTACTGATTCCCTGCTTGAGTAACTAGCTTCAGACAAACATTATCAAAATGACCCCATTCCTTACATTTAAAGAATATCCCCATTGAGTTATCATTAATTTTTGGAGCATTTTACTTATACTCACAAGACATGTGTCCCAAATTTCCACATCGGTAGCATTTCCCTAAATTTATATGACATTATATAAGATTCCTTTTACCACACTTTTCACAAGAAGGGAAATTCATTTTCTTACATCCAGACTTCTTTGATGAGTTCTTCCCCATTTCCTAAAAACCTGACCACTTCTTACTCTTGTCATCACAAGGCACATATATTTTAGCAAACTCCATATCAACTTTTCCAGCATAATGAACACTCTTCTCATATATTTTAAACTCTCATGATGCTAAATCTCTTCACAAAAATGGTTTCAAACTAGAGTGAAATCTATTAATTTTACTTTCAAAATCCTGAGTAAAATCCAATACATACCTGTACAGTCTTGTAAAATTGGCTTCATATGCTACCAAAGTATCCTCATCTTTCTATTTCAGTTCCAAGAATTTTTTCACCATTCTGAGTTGAACAGTTTTGCGAAAATATTTTTCCAAAAAAATACGCTTAAAATCATCACATTTTAGACTATCCAGATCATCCCTTTCTCTCATATTCTTAACCAGAGACCACCATTGATCAGATTCAACTTTCAATTGATAAATGGATAGTATTACCTTTTGACATTCTGAACATCCCAATACATCAAATATCTTTTCTAGAGAATTGATCCATCCTTTGGCTATCACTGGATCTACAGTTCCACCGAATGCTGGAGGATGTTGCCTCATAAAATTATCCATAAAAGACATGTTTCTTCATGGTAGATCATGTTCCTATATATCATGGATACCACCCCTATTTATTGCTTGATTCAAGTGAGCCATTGCTGCCACAAACTGCTCGGTTCCGATTCCTTCCATTTTGGGCTGTAGATTCGGATAGACATCAGCCTCTCGATGCCTTCCTACTTCAGCTTCCCTATTTCTTCTACAGAAAACTATTCTGTACAGACACAAATTTAATGAAGCAACATGGTAATCCTTAAATTCTATAAAATTTCAAATTACCATTGATTAAAAATCATTTATGGTATTCTTTTAATATCATCCCAACCCGTAAAGTTATCAAAACCATTATATGATACCAACTATATGGACCCATCCTTAAAACATTACATAATCTTGAATTTTACACAAGACTATATATTATTACACATTGAGGATATTTTTAGGTTTATAGTTTTAAATAATTATGATATCTTACATACATGACATACCACATTCATACAAGAGGATACTACTAAAACAATATCCATTTTTTTTTCAAAATATAAAACATTAAAACTTAAAACATTATTTCTTTAATGGCACTCCATATCAAACATGATGACTCCCTTATTTCTCTTACCCATCCTTATATCCTATGAATTTTTTTTAAAATCTTGGGATGAGTATAAAATCTAGTAAGGTATATAAAGAAAGAAAGCGTTAGTCAAGTGATAACATAAAAACCAATAAAACCCATAATCATAAAAAATCATATGCATAGAAATATCATATAGTGTCCTTGGGAAATATTTACCATATCACTCTTACATTCAACCTTACACATAAAATAACCTTTTTTTCAACTTCCATCTCTGAAGTATCCAGTGCATTGGAGAGCTAAAATGGGGCTCACCCATCATATCTTGATCTATAATGGGCTCAACCAAACATATCTTGAGCTATAATGGGATAAACCCAATATATCTTAAGCTATAATGGGATCAAACCAACATAAATAATTTCCTAGGAACATATGATAGTAATAAAGTATCTTGAAAATCATAAGAAACCACTCATTCCATATACATATAAAAAACAATCCTTTCAAAATTTATTAAATATAGTTTTAAAAGGATTTTAGAAAGAAAGACCCTTAAAATATAATTGGAGAGAGAATTAATATAATGGAATGGATATGTAAATAAACTATAAATACACATAGTGAAACACAATATAAATAAAAATCATCACATAATTAATCTTAATACCACATAACAAATAAAGAATAAGGTTAACCCAAAGAATGGAAATTGGGTCAATAATTCCCTTACCTCGGGTTCGTCTTACTTCAAATGTGTTTAAGACTACAGCATAATGGTTAAAATAGTGTTATTGATATCTTAATGAAAAATATTCATGTTTATAAAACCTTATAAGATCATTTTACAACATTATTTGACACATTTATTAGCAATATTTTGTTATTTACATTGTGTCAGGTGTGTTCTTTACATGGTTTCCATGACCGGTTCATGATGGATTTTCTTATTGATTGGGAGTAAAAATTCATAATTGGAATGAAATGGTAGTAAAATATTTCTATAAACATAAATTATACCATTTATCATTTTGAATTCTGAAATTAAGATGATTCATAAGTTAAAACATTAATGAAGTTCGTTTAGACCATTTTAGTGGTTCTTTGATAATAACGAACTCATTTTGATTATAAATTAAAACCACGTGTAAAAAAGAATTACAGAACCATGGATGAGAAATAATACATATATTATAACCTTTTCAACCATAAAAATGGTTTTATGACCAAATTTTATAGAATTAAAGAAAATTGAAATCACATCATCCACGATGTCGGTAATTCGACACATCACAGACAATGTTTTTTTCCTTGAATGAGTGGGAGAGGAGGGGAAGAATGATGTTGAATTTTACATGAACATGAGAACATCCAGAATATAAAATATTTATTGAGATTTCATTCCTCTTGGATAAGATGAGGGAAGAGACTATAAAAGAAAAGGAAATGAAAGGGCAACACATGAAAAGGAAGAGGATTTCTTACCTCTTGATCTCTTCTCCTTGAGATCCTCCTTAAGGCCTATGATTTTGGACTTTGGGTGAGACCAGAAGGTCTTGGACATGGGGAATGAGATTGGGGAGGGAATTTGGCATAAATTAGACAATTATAAAGGCTTTATATGTATTAAAGGAAGATGGGAATGAGGGTGGTATTTATAGTGGAGGAGAGGAGGTATTTAACATTATTTTAATCATTATTATAATATTTTTGCTCAAGACTCTGAATAGTCTTAATTCATGTGACCCAAAATAGTAATAATAGAAGGTGAGTTAGAACCAAGTGGCCTTACATAACTTATGATTTCTTAGATAGTGTATTTTGTTTTGATAATTTGAATATACTATATTTTACTGTATTTCACTATTCATCGAAAATTCAAGAATTTCAAAAAAATACCAAAAATTCACCCTAAACATTTTTCGACATTTAGAATTCAAAAATTAAATCCATTTTTTTAAAATAATTTTCTAAATATTATTAATTTAATTTTTAAATAAAATCATACTTAATTCAAAAATTAACAATTTTAATTCTATAACTACTTTTATATCACATTGAAAAAATAACCAAGTTTTCATTATCATAAGGACTTAAGAAAATAAAATAATAGTAAAATTTACTATTCATTAGTGTCATATTACCATTCATAAGGGTATGATACTATTCAATAAAAAACAAGTTTGTTCAATCAGACTCCAAATAAGTTACTGAGCACAATTGTCGATGACCATTTTTCGAAATTCAAAACATAGAAGCAGCAAAATTATGTTTAAATGATTGTTATAAATATCTAATTAAAGAAAAGTTTCATGTATTTAATTTATTTTTTTAAACCTTGGGGTGTTACATTATCCCCACATTTTTGAAATTTCATCCTCGTAATTTTATTTAATCATTAAATATGTGAGGGTACCTTTCCCTAATGGAATTTTCATATTCCAATGTTTCCTATTCAATAATGTGGTTTCTACACAAAACCTTTACCTAGTGGATTAACTTATTTCACAATACATGTTCCCTTTGATCATGAATCTAATCTGGTTTCTCTTCATAAGAAAGGTTCTCTTCCAGCTGAACTGCTTCTGGGCTCAAGACATGTGATGAATCTGGAACATACTTTCTCAATATAGAAACATGAAAAACATTATGTACCTGAGATAAACTCGGAGGCAAAGATACTCGGTATACAATTGGTCAAACTTTATTTAATATTTCAAAATTATTGATGAATCATGGAATTATCTTTCCCTTATTACCAAAACACATCACAATTTTCCAAGGAGGTATTTTAATGAAAATATGGTCACCTACCTCTAAAGATAAGTCTTTCCTTCTGTTATCTGAAAAACTTTTCTTTATGCTCTATGCTATTATCATGTACTACTAGATTATCTTCACTTTCTCATCTACTTCCTCTACTAATTCAGGTCCCTTAAACTTCCTTTCCCTGACATCATCCCAAAAATATGGAGTTCGACATCGCTTCCCATACAACGCCTCAAAATGGGCCGTCTGTATACTGGAATGAGAACTGTTATTATAAGAAAACTCAACTAAAGAAAGCTGCTGATCCCAACTTCACTGGTAGTCTATTGTACAAGCTCGAATCATATCCTCAAAAGTATGAATCATTCGTTCTGACTTCCCATCTGATTGAGGATGAAAATCTATACTTAAATTTATTTATATGCCCAATGAATTATGAAGCGCCTTCCAAAAGTTAGAAGTAAATCGGTGATCCCATCCAGATATAATGGAAAGAGGAACTCCATGTAACCTAAAAATATTTTTGAGGTATAGTTGAGAAAGCTGATCCAAAGGCATTGCATCTCGAATAGAAAAAAATGTGCAGATTTAGTCAGCCGATCAACAATAACCCAAATCACATTTTTAAATTGAGAATTATTTGGTAATCCCACCATGAAGTCGATGGATATATTCTCACATTTCCACTTTAGCAATGGCAGTGGCTGAAGCATCCCCTTCGACAGCTGTCACTCTGCTTTAACCTGTTGACATGTAAAACATTTCAGAGTAAATTCTTCAATATCCCTTCTCATTCCATCCCACTAGTAATACTTCCGAAGGTCTCTATACATCTTAGTACTTCTGGATGAACTAAAAATGGAGAACTATGATCTTTACACAAAAACTATTTCTTTAAATGATAATCACAAGGAACACACAACCTTTTTCCAAATCTTAAAAAAAAATCTCTATCAAGGTTAAATTCTGGAAACTTACCCATTTTAACCAATTCTACCCTTTTCTATAGATCACGGTCTGCCTTCTTTGATTTCTTAATTTTGTCTGATAATGTTGACTGTACTAAAACCTAAAACAAAAAGATGTATTCCCTACACCAAAAAATTCCAAGCCAAAATTCATTAAATTATTAATCAAAGGATCATATTCCAAACATAACATGGTTAATGATGCATGATGTTTTTGACTCAAAGAATCCGCCACTTTGTTTGATTTTCTTGGATGGTAATTGATAGTGCAATCATAATCCTTTATCTGTTCAATCCATCTTCTCTGCCTCATGTTTAATTTCTTCTGAGTGAATATATAATTCATAATTTTATGGTTAGTATATATTAGACATTTGGATCTGTATAAATGGTGCATCCAAATTTTCAAATAAAAAACCATAGATGCCAATTGAAAATCATGTGTGGGATAATTTAACTCATGAGGTTTTAGTTGTCTTAAAGCCTAAGCAATTACCCGATCATTCTGTATTAGAACAAAACCAAATCCCTTCAATGAAGCACACTATAGATGAAAAACTCACTATTTTGGGAAGGCAAGGCCAAAACTGGAGCATTCACCAATCTCTTCTTTAGTTCCTGAAAACAAGCATTACATTCTTCTATCCAAAAAAATTTAACCCCCTTTCATGTTAACTTAGTTAGCGTGCTAGATAACTGTGCAAAGTTTTTAACAAACCATCAGTAATAACCTGCTAATCCAAGAAAACTATGAATATCTGTATCATTTGTAAGTCTTGGCAATTCATCAACTACTTTTGTTTTGTCAGGATGAACTATTATTCCAAATTTATTTACAATGTGCCCAAGAAAAGAAATATGTTTCAACAAAAAATAACACTTTCTGAATTTTTCATACAATTTATTTTCTTTTAAGGTTTGCAAGACAACCCTTATATGTTTTTTTATGCCCCTCTTTACTTCTAGAATATATCAGAATTTCATCAATGAACATAACCACAAACTTATCCAAGAACTCATGAAATATTCTATTCATAAGATCCATGAATATATAAGGTTCATTAGTTAACCCAAAAGGAATAAATAAAAATTCATAATGACTATATCTATTACGGAAAGCAGTCTTCAAGATTTCTTCATCCTTTACTTTCAACTGATGGTTCCCCGACCTCAGGTCAACCTTCGAAAAATACTGTGCTCCCTAGAGCTGATCAAACAAATCATCAATATGAGTAAAATTATACTTTTTTTAATAGAAATGTTATTCAAGGATCTATAATTGATTCAAAGTCTCATTGAACCATCTTTTTTTAACAAACAAGTTAAGAGTGCCCCATGGTGAAGTGCTGGGTTGGATGAAGCCTTTATCTAATAATTCTTGAAACTGCTTTTTTAATTCTAGAAGTTCCATTTGGGACATTTGATAAGGAGGTTTATAAATTGTATTAGCATCAGGAACTAAGTCAATAGTTAACTCAACCTCTCAATTAGGAATAACACTAAGCAAATCATTAGGAAAACATCCAAGTATTCATTTACCACTGGTACATCATTAATATGGATAGTTCTCTTATCTTCAAAAATATGAGAAAGATAACTTTCATTTCCATCCTTTATCAATTTCTTAGCTTCCTGATATGTTATTAATGGTATGAGTTCATTCATGTACACAAAATGAAATAATTTCTAAAAAATAACTTCTTTTTCTCTGCAAGCTATTTTAGCATGATAAAAAGAAAGCCGGTACATACCCAAAATAACATCAAACTCTACTAGAGGGAAAACAACAAGATTTTTAGGTAAACTCTTTCCATAGACAAGGATATGAATATTATTATAATTTCTTTTTTACACAATATTACCTCTAGTTTTTTTTACCATGAGATCTGTTTTCATTTCATGAGGTTGAATTCACAATTTTGTTTGAGAATTTATCAGAAATGAAGGAATGTGTAGACCCTGAATCAACCAACACATTTTTGAAATCAATAAAAACAAGAAATGTACCTGATACCACCTCATTTTATGGATCAACATCTTTTTAAGTTGTTGCAAATTATTTTAACAAACCCTTATGCTTCCAATATTGCTGATTCACTTCTTGAGTAATTAGACTTAGACAAACATTAAGAAAATGACCCAATTCCTCAAAGTTAAAGCATCTCACCATAAACTTCTCATTAACTTTTGGATCATTTTTCTTTTACTCATGAGACATGTGTCCCAAACTTCCACATCTATTTCATTTCCCCTAATTTACAAGACATTCACCAGGATGCCTTTTAACAAACTTTTCACAAGAAGGGAAATTCATTTTATTACCTCTATAATTCATTGACAAGTTCTTACCCATTTTCTAACAACATGACCACTTCTTACTCTTGTCATCAAGAGGCACATATGTTTCAGAAAAATCCATATCAACTTTTTCACTACAACGAACAAGCTTCTCATAGCTTTTAAACTCTCATGAGGCCAACGCTCTTCACAAAAACGGTTTCAAATCAGAGTAAAATATAATAATTTTACTTTAAAAATCCCAAGTAAAATATGGTATATACCTATATAGTCTTATAAAATTGGATTCATATGCTGTCACAGAATCACAATATTTCTGCCTCAGTTCTAATAATTGTTTCTCCATTCTGAGTCGAACAGTTTTTGGAAAATATTTTTCCAGAAAAAGACTCTTAAAATCATCCCATTCGAGATTGTCAATATCATCTCTTTCTCTAATATTCTTAACCAGAGACCACTATTGATCAGATTAACCTTCCAAATGATAAATGGATTGTATTACATTTTGACGTTCCAAACATCCCATGGCATCAAATATATTTTTGAGAGCATTAATTCATCCTTCGGCTATCACTAGATCTGTGGTTCCACTGAATGATGGAGGATTTTTCCTCATAAAATTATCCATAAAAGACATGTTTCTTCATGGTAGATCATGTTATTATCTAGGATGGATACCACACTGATTTATTTCTTGATTCAACTAATCCATTTCTTTCACAAACTGTTCAGTTCTGATTCCCCCCATTTCAGGCTGCAGATTTAGATATACATCATCCTCTCGGTGCCTTCCTACTTTAGCTTCCCTATTTCTTATACCGAAAACCATTCTGTATAAACATAACATAAATTAATCAACATGGTAATCCTTAAATTCTATTACATTTCAAATTACCATAGAGTAAAAATCATTTATGGTGTTCTTTTAATATTATCCCAACCCCTAAAGTTATCTAAACCATCCTATGATACCAACTCTAAGGAACCAACCTTAGAACATTACTTAATATTAAATTTTAAAAAAGAAAATAAATTATTACACATTTTGGATCTTTTCAGTTTTATATTTTTAAATAATTAGGATATCTTACATACATGACATACCACATTCATACAAGAGGATACTACTAAAATAGTATCCATTTTTTTCAAAATATAAAACATTAAAACTTAAAACATGATTTCTTTAACGACACTCCATATAAAACATCATCATTACCTTATTTATCTTACGCATCCTTACATCCTATGATTTTTTTAAAATCTTGGGATGGGTATAATACTTAGTAAGGGATATAAAGAAAGAAAGTGTTAGTCAAGTGATGACATAAAAACCAATAAAACTCGTAATCATAAAAACTCATATGCATAGAAACATCATGCGGTTTCCTTGGTAAATATTTACCATATCACTCTTATATTCACCCTTACACATGCGATAACCTTTTAGAAAACTTCCATCTCCAGAGTACCCAATGCATTGGAGAGCTAAAATGGGGCTCACCCATCATATCTTGAGCTATAGTGGGCTCAACCCAACATATCTTGTGCTATAATGGGATCAACCCAACATATCTTGATCTATAATGGGCTCAAACCAACATAAATAATGTCCAAGGAACATATCATGGTAATAAAGTATCTTTAAAATCATAAGAAACCACTCATGACATATACATATAAAAAAACAATCCTTCTGAAATTTATTAAAGAGAGTTTTAAAAGGATTTTAGAAAAAAAGTCCCTTAAAATATAATTAGAGTGAAAATTAATAGAATGGAATAAAAATGTGTATAAAATATAAATACACATATTTAAACATAATATAAACAAAAAATAATCACAACAATAATCTTAATACCACATAATGAATAAAGAAGAAGGTTAACCCAAAGAATGGAAATTGGTTCAAGAATTCCCTTACCTGAAGTTATTCTTACTTCAAATGTGTTTAAACCACTTGTATAATGGTTAAAAAAGTGTTATTAATATCTTAATGAAACATATTCATGTTTATAACACCATATATGATCATATTACAAGATCATTTTATACATTTATTAGTAATATTTTGTTATTTACATTGTGTTGGGTGTGTTCTTTACATGGTTTCCATGACCGGTTCATGATGGATATTCTTGTTGATTGGGAGTCAAACTCCAGAATTGGAATGGAATGGTAGTTAAATATTTAAAGAACCATAAATTATACAATTTATCATTTTTAATTCTGAAATTAAGATGATTCATAAGTTAAAACATTAGTGATGTTCGTTTAGATCATTTTAGTGGTTCTTTGATAATAAGGACCTCATTTTGTTTTATAAATTAAAACCATGTGTACAAAAGAATTACAGGAACATGGATCAGACATAATACATATATTATAACCTATTTAAACCATAGAAATGGTTTCATGACCAGACTTGAAAGAATTAATGAAAATTGAAATTACATCGTCCACGATGTCGATAATTTGACACATCACGAAAAATGTTTTTATTCCCTGAATAAGTGGGAGAGGAGAAGAAGAATGATGATGAATTTTCCATGAACATGAGAAAATCTAGAATATAAAAGATTTCTGGATCTTTCATGCCTCTTGGATAAGAGGAGTAGAGATACTATAAAAGAAAAGTAAATTAAAGGAAAACACATGAAAAGGAAGAGGATTTCTTACCTCTTGATCTCTTCTCCTTGAGATCTTTCTTAAGGCCTATGATTTTGGACTTTGGGTGAGACCAGATGGTCTTAGACGTGGGTAAGGAGATTGGGGAGATAATTTGGAAGAAATTATACAATTATCAAGGCTTTAGAGGTGTGGGAGGAAGAGGGGAATGAGGGTGGTATTTATAGTGGAAGAGAGGAGGTATTTAACATCATTTTAATCATTATTATAATATTTTTGCTCAAGACTATAAATAGTCTTAATTAATGTGACTCCAAATAGTAATAAAGGAATGTGAGTTTGAACCATGTGGCCTTACATCACTTTTGATGTCATAAATAGTGTATTTTACTGATAATTTGAATATATGGTATTTTACCGTATTTCACTATTCATCAGAAATTTAAGAATTTCAAAAAAATCCCAAAAATTAACCCTAACCATTTTTAGATGTGTAGAATTAAAAAATGAACTCCATTTGTTTAAAATAATTTTCTAAATATTATTAATTTATTTTTTAAATAAAATCATACTTAATTAAAAAATTAACAAATTTAATTTTCTAACTACTTTTATATCGCATTGAAAAAATAACCAAGATGTCATTATCTTAAGGCCTTAATAAAATAAAATAATAGCAAAATTTACTATTCAATAGGGTCATATTAATATTCTTAAAGGTATGTTACTATTCACAAAAAAATTCGTTCCATCAGACTCCAAATAACTTACTGAACACAATTATAGATGACCGTTTTTTGAAATTCAAAACATAGAAGCAGCAAAATTACGTTTAAAGTCTAGTTATAAATATCTACTTAAAACAAAGTTTCATGTATTTCATTTTTTTAAACCTTGGGGTGTTAAAAATGGTCCCAAAAGTAAAAACATAATCTTTTATCCTGAAAATAAGTTTATTAAATGCAAAATATATACTTATATTCATTCATAACCAACATTTTTCCCCACGTGGACACATAAGAAATATTTAAGACAAAGAAAGTGACATTTTGTGACCTTCATTGATTTTAATAATATAGAAGTCATTTTTATTGAAAAGTGACCATTAATTAACTAAGATTTAAACATTAGGTATTAATGGTCAAATATAAATCATCCAATAAATTTTGGAAAAGTTTTAGTATAATTTTATAATCCTTATTATATTATTTTTACTATTAATTACCCAATTTACCTTTAACCATAGTAAAAAATATTTCTACCAAAGTTACTATTCATATTGACCAAAAAACAAAAGAAAAATATTTAATATATTTATACCTTTTGATTTCAAATATATAATTCAATTTTTAAAGTTCAATACACAAAAGTTTTAGAATTTAATTTAAAATTAAATTGGTAAAACACAACTAAAAACAATTTTCTTGAAAAATGCATTTTTAAGCCAAAAAATATAATTATACCATAATAAGGTATAATAATGATTAAAATTAAATAAATTGTATTATTTATACCTAAATAGTACTTAATTTACATTGAGATAAAATTAAAATCATAAATATACTTCTAATATAAATAAATTGATAGTTATATAAAAATCGATATTTTTCACTATTCACTAGAAAATAAATATTTTCAGAAACAATACTAAAAATTTACCGTAAGATAATTTTGAAACTCATATTTTATAAATTAAGTTAATTATTTTCAATATAATTTATAAAATTGTCAAAATTTAGTTTTAAAACAAGTGTGCAATTAAAATGTGATAAAACCGCCTTTAGAAAAATATAGCATTTTTATGCATAAAATTGGATACATTATTATCTTATGCCTATAAAATCTTTTTTATGAATGTAAAAAAACTTGATTTAATATATAATATATAAAATTTATTTTTTGGTTAATACTATTCATTTTCTTCAATTTAACAGCTAGGTTAAAATGGATGTGTTAAAATAATAATATTACTTGTATATCATGGTTCGTTTAAGCTTGGTGTTGCATGAAACATAAGATATCAAAGATAATAAATTTAAAAAGAGACATACCATAAAATCTTGGGGTGTTATATGGGTACTAGTTTCTAGCTGAATTGGGGCGTAACTCAGTTATCCATAACCAATATAAACAAGCTATAGGATCCAATAGAGGGTGTGTTCCCTAAATATCATAATAAATGTGAGTCGTCATGATCAACACTCAATATAGGTGGGGTTCTTAATCATGACCAATAACCTAAATAGAGTAACGTAAAATGTCATTCCCATCACCCTAATAAAATTTTAATGTCGAGAGACATCATGCTCCACACCAAATGTAAGGGAGAGTGAAAATTCATTCTCTACAAGTCCCTTAACTATCATACACATATAATATCAATGGTGTTATCATAATAATAATAGTAATATCATGTGGTATCTCAAATTTGTAACATTTTTTTCAATCCCAATATATATAAAGGGGTTTCATGGTTTATAAAAGTTATATAATAAACATTAATCAATTTACTTGGACTTTCCACCCTTTAGAATTTATTCAATTAGTATATTTGATTTATTTTATCAAATAAAAATATCTTGAAGCAACCCATTAAACAATAAAATCCTTTCAAATAAGAAAGGAATGTAAATTCCAAGGTTCAACCAAGCACTTAGAAGGTGATACTATCAATTAGGAAATTACCTAAAAGGGGGAGTTCCATTTACAAACCATGAAAAACACTTAGATGGTTTTGGTTCAGTTATAAAATTAAATATAAAAGAAAAATTTCAAGACCAAATAAAAAGGGGTGTCTATAAATGAGGTTGGAATCATCTAAATACTTAACAATTATCCTCAGAAGTATATAAACATGCAAAACAATTCTTTAGAATCATATAGAACTCATTTATAGGAAACACATGACAAAGTCATGGTGCATCATAGTGGAGAGGCTATGAAAAAAACTCAAATTTGAAGAAAAAAATAGACCACCAAACTTAGGGCCATAGATTAATCCTCATCCAATATAGGCTTTAGATTCAAAATATTTTTGAAGATATAAAAGAAATAGTCTAATTCCCTAAAAATAGGGTGAATGAGCTCACACCAAAATAGAACAAGAGATATGAAGAGAAAATGAAGTAGGAAGAAAGTGGAATCAAGAGATAACCGATGAGGCTATAATGTGATCGATGGCGTTCAAATCAGATTTTGGATGTAGGAGTTATCTCAATACCTATTAGAGGAGGATAAGAAGCCTTCAAGAGGAAAGGAGAGCTTCTTATATGCTGGAAATGAAAAAGAGGAAGAGAGGATTTAAGTTTTTAAGTCATTGAGGGTAGAATCCTAAATTCACCCAAAATGATATGGGTGCACAGTTTAGACACACGGTTGGCCAAAACATATGCAACCTGTGCGCCACTCCACTACCTAAGAAGGGAACCCTCATGATCTAGGTGCACATTTTCCCTAATCATGTGCAAGACGTGCGAATATCACTATCTCAATACCCTCTACAACCTCCATGGTCATGTTCTTGGGCTTGAATGATTGTAAAAAAACCATACGACTCCCTACTGATCAAAAGGTTCCCTGTACGGTTACCCCTCATAGTTAGTACCAAACATGTGGTAACTATATGACCTACCAAATTTTCACATTCCCCAAAACTATAGGCTCCAAAAAATCCCCAGACACTCTTAAAACATTCCTTAGGACGCAAATCATGTTTACCAAAGTTAAAAAAATGATTTAAACAAAAAAAGAATCATAACTTTCTTGAAAAGGTAGGTCATTACAACCTCCCCTTCTTAAAGAAACTCATCCTTCAGTTGGTCTTATGAGGGTAAAGAGGTATCATCTCAGAAAATCTTCATCCCTTGAGCTCATGTATCATTTTACCACTCCTAGGGGTCATCCTATACTTGTCCATGTTTCTATAACACCCATACTAGAAGAACTCTCCTACCTCGGAGTGTCTTTATGCTAGGATAAACAATACACACTAGATACTCTACAAAAATAAGCATCCATCTCTAACTCAAACTCATCAGGATGGAATACGTGTGATTGGTCTAGATAATATTAGAAAATATGAGATATGTTAAATATATTATGCATGGACTATTATATCTAAGAAAGTGCTATTTGGTATGCCACCAATTTGATTTTCTTCACAACCTCTAAGGGTTAAACAAATCAAGGCCAAATCTTACCCTAATTATGAATAAATTGATGGGACAAACTTGGCAAGATTCACAAGAAAACCCAGTCTCCAACCTCAAACTCAAGAGGTCACAAGTGTCAATTGGCATACAACTCTTGTCTAGACTAAGATATTAACATAATCTTTTTGATTAGCTGGAATTTCTCAGTAGTCTTCTATATTAGAAATGGTCTAGAAAAAACTGTCTCCCCTACCTCTATCTAGAAAATAGGTGATCATCAAGGCCTCTTAAGGAGTCATCTGAATGGTAGACCAAAAGCTTTTATTATAAGTGAAATAAATAAGGGGTATGATTTTTTCTAAAGAACCCCTAAAGTCAAGGACACATGCATGAAGCATGACCTATATCACCTGAATAATATGCTACATCTATCCATCTATCTGAGGGTGATAGGTCATACTCAGAAGCACCTATGTACCCAAGGCATTCTGCAACCCCTACCAGAACCAATATGTGAATCGATCATCTCTTTCAAAAATAATATATTGAGAATCACCATGGAGATGTATGATCTCCTTGATGTATAACCTCCCTAGATCATCTACCGAGAAGGTATATCATACAGGTAAGAAGTGTTCAACCTTCATCAAATGATCAAAAAAAAACCCATAATGTATCATTTCCATGAGGTGATTAGGGTAAAATAGTCATGAAATCCATAAAAAATCATCCCATTTCCACTTGGGAATGGACAAAAACTGTAAGAGTCCTATTGGTCCTTGATATTCTACTTTCACCTGCAGATATGTGGAACATAGAAATATAAAACTACAAGCATTCCATTTTATAGAAGGCCACCAATACTAGTGAATTATGTATCAATACATTCTGATGACACTGATATGTACTACCCAAACCGAGGCATGAAACTCCCACATTATCACCTCTCTGAGGTCTGTTGGTACACATACACATCTATGAAAATGTAAAGTATCATCCCTATCCATGGTACAAATAGAATATGTATCATCATTTGAGATTATTTCCCTTAGGACTAAGCCCTTGGGATCTTGAATTTTATTCATTATCACCTGCTCTAGAAGGGAATAGGTCACTTATAAATCCATGAGGATAGTTTTTCCATAATCCATATAAACCTCAATGTGTATCTCAAAGAATAATTCCATGAGCATCCATTCACCACTGGACTCTTGAAATTCCCGTGTCTGAGCCTTTTGTATCAATGCATTGGATACTACATTTACTTTTCCAGGCATGTAAGCATGCCTGAAACTAAAGTATTTAATATACTCAACCCATGTGCATTTCCCAAAATTATGATCATGCTATGTAAAGATGTACTTAAGAATTTTGTGATTATTGAATACCAAAATATATCCTCCAAGTAAATTATGTCTCAAAAAAGGTAAATCATGAACTACAAATGCTATATTTAGGTCATGCATTGAGTAATTCCACTCATGAGGTCTCAACTGGAAAGACACATATACAAAGACTCACTCATCCTGAATTAAAAAAGATCCCAAAACAATACCTAATACATCAAAAAAATTGTATAACTACTACCTAGCTCCATAAGAATCCGTATCAGTTCTAAATTCAAAATTACCTTCACTTACTAGGAGTATTATTTATAAGTTTATGACCATATGAATTTCACACCTTTTTTAGTCAATCCTATAAGCAGTTCTACAAGATGTGAGAAATCCTGGATAAAGCATCTATAATACCCAACCATCCCAAAGAAACACTTTATATCAAAAAAACTCTTGGAATGTTCCCATTAAACTAAATCTCTCACTTTTTATGGGTCTAATGAAACTCATGACACTGAGATGATATGACATAGGAAGTGTAATTTTTCAATCTAGAAGTGGAATTTTCTGAGGTTAGAATAAATTTGGTGTTCTCTCACTGTATTCGCCATGATATAAAGATGTTTTTCATAGTCATCTTGAGAGTGTGAATTCACTAAGATCTCATCAAAAAATAGTACAAAAAATGAATCAAAATATGGGTGAAAAACCCAATTCATTAGAGTAATGAAAAAAACATGTGTGTTTGTAAGACCGAATGACATAACTAGGTACTCTTAAATACCATAACTACTCTTGAAAGATGTGAGAGGTATGCCTGATGACCTAATACACACATGATGATAGCCCAAACTCAAATTAATCTTTGAAAACATTCTTTCTCTTTAGAGCTGGTCGAAGAGGATATCTATTTGAGGTAATGGATACAGATTATTTACTGTGAGATGGTTCAATCAATGGTAATCCACAAAAAACCTAACAGTATAATATGAATTCTTAGAAAGAAGGATCGATGAACCCCAAAAAGAAGTGTTGTATAATATAAATCCTTTAGACTATAGATCTTCTAACTATTTCTTGAGATCTATAAGCTTTATAGGTTCCATACTGTAAAGAAGAATGGTCAATGGTGCTGATCCTGACACTGAATCAATGGTAAATCCTACCTATCACACTAGAGGTCACCAAAAAATGTATTCAAGAAATACATACTAGAAATTATCCACTACAGGAGGGAAAATAGCGGTTCATAACCCTAGATCATCTAAGAAGAGACCAGGGATTTGATCTATCACACAACCCATCCTCATCTGCTCGAGTTCAGCTCAATTTACATGAACTTCCCATTCTCCCTTATGCATGTGCCTAACTCCCTATGGTTATGTAAACATGAACCTCCAAATATAGCAGTAAATATGGGATTGATAGGGAACTAATCAGTCCATCTCGATGATTACATCACAAAATGTCTTGTTGTGGATGAAAAGATCATGTACGAAGAGATGTCTTTATATCTCAAAAGGACAATACCTACAATTCCGAATGCTCTCAAATAAGATACCTAATATGGTATCAAGAATTATTACACCATATAAGTGTTCTATCTCATAGAACAAACTCAAAATGATTGCCTTAGATATAAAAGAGTGATATTCACCTATGTCCAATAAGGGAGACACTAAAGTAGAGGATACTAGAATAGTAATTCAAACTATATATTGAAAAACACTCTGCCCCTCTAGAATTGTCCATATTCTATGTGAATGGCCTATAACCCATATTTGAGTCATAACTTGACTACCTTGATAAAGAACTCTCTATCAGTGCTGAGAATCATGATTCTGGTTTCCTCTGCCTCGACCGCAACTTTAGCCTGAGTGACCAATGGTATTCTAGCTTCCTTCCTGGCATGATACCACTGTCCCTACTCTGGAAGGTGGAGTAAGTATAGCTCTCTACTTGCTAGGATTTGATGGAAATGTACTAAAAAATCCCTGGATATGTGATATCCTTACAAATCCTCTTCATTTCACTAGATACCATAAAATCTAGGGTTTCCTATGTCCTAACTTCCCATACTGGTGACATATCAAGAAGCTATCAGTACAAGACATTTAATTATTTCTATATCTAAGAGTTTCCACAAAGATACACTTTTATATTCTATAAGAAACAATGATAGATCTAGGTGCTGAACCACCTCAACTCGCACCATCATCTTCCATAAAAATTTTCTTTATAATGAGGGCATGACTGATAATCTCAGAAATAGTAGTCAGCCTAAAAACATTGACCTACGATCAGATGGAGTGTACTATCCCATCCTCAAATATCATTGTGGTCATAATATCATCACCTACTAGATTCATTTCAAACCACTATTTCTCATAAAAGCAATTAGAATAGTCCAGGATAGTTATGGATCCTTACTATAGGTTCATAAAATATTTACCCTAGTCATCCCTTAGATTTTATGGAAAGAAATGGTCATAAATATTTTCTGAAAATCAGCCCAGATCATATATCTAAGTTGATATTCTTGGGTATTGAAATCCCACCATTTGTTTCAAGAATCTCATATAATATGAGTAAATTATTTTACCCTCCACTCTACATACTTCTCTAGATAATCAATGATAGATAACATGACCTTCATCCATGAATTAGTAGCATGTGGTTTTCCATCCCCCAAAAAAGTGGGAGGATTCTTCTACTATAACTCATGATTTGACTCATCAATTATAAGGGAATTTCGAGCCAAAACTTCCATAGATTCAAACATACGAATAAATCCCTTCCAAAATTGGGCATCGGTGCACTTATCAAGATCAAAAGGTGGTGCCATAGGTGGCACTATGGAAGGAATCACTCACAGATCAGGGCCCACCACCTCTATAGTGTGGTTGTCAGCATCTTTAGGGCATATTATTGGAGGAATTCATAAAGCCATGATGCTAAAATTCCAAATGAACACTTAAAAAAATAACTTATTAGTTGTATAGATCATTGATAGATAACTAGGACATGTACAATCCTTTCAATGGAAAAGATCACACCTCTTTGCCTATTCCAAATTCTAGGTCTAGGTTGTAAGGAAAAGACCATAACTGACCATGAGAATGTAAGATACACCCAACTACCCACAACTAAGTTCAATTCTAGGTTTAGGTATAATTTCAGATGATTGAGGTTCTGATTTATTGAATGTCGATTACAAGGTATAGAGGAAAACACCATTTACTTTACATATGGTATAAATGGATAATTAATATTTCATCACCAATATATATAGAAAACACTTCTTAGATTAACGTAGGATATTTAATTAGTCCAATTATATTCTCCCTTCATGAAATGTCATCAAATTTCTATATGTAAACAATCTAGGTACTAACTATATACAATAGGAAAATGCCTATAGAAAGTAGAAGTGACATGAAAAAATTCATGGAATATTATTCCTATTATTCCTATAGATGATGCATGTAATAAAAAACCCTCATTTCATTGGGATAATGTAAAATAAATCCCATCGCAATAAAACCAATAGTAATATCATCATATGATGTTTGCATCATCCAACAGTGAATGCGTTTCAACCGTAACTAATGTAATCAATAACAATAATAACCCATCCAAGGAAATTTAGGTCTCCCATATATGTGGGTTATCCATGGGCAAGCATAGGATCATTAATAAATTCCATTATCTCGTAGTCTTCTATCTAATATATAAAGAGTAATACAAAATGAAAAAAGGAAGCCTTGGTACCACTGTGTAACATCCTGACCTAGGATCCACTTAACTCGTGCCCCGAGCCGGTGGGTCACATGGAGTCAAGCATGAATACTTATATTTCTGAGGATTCCAACTATCCGTGAGGGTATAAGGTTGTAAATTTTGGAGAATATAACCTCACATCAAAGTGTAATAGTAGATACAATAGATAACATACAACAACAGAAGCACATATAAACAAACACTAATATATAACTGATAATCAATTCCAGCAGAAACATAAGAAGCATATATATCTAGATAGAACACAAAAAGAAATAAAATAATAATAATAAACTTATTAAGTGTAAATAACCATAAAAATGAATAATAATATCAAAATACAATATGCTAATTCATACAAAATATTATGTCATGGCATGTAGATGTATAAAAAGGGGGAATAGGGGATAAGAATATAAAATATGCTATATAAAATTACAGAAAAGAAAAAATACTACTCCACTATCATATCAATAATACCCTTTATCCACTTCTCAGATTCTCAAATTATAATATAATAATATAAAATATCTCATCCAGGGAGGTTTCCCTTATCCATACATGTAGACAAGTAATCTACTTGGGCACTAAAGGTGTTCCGAGTAGGGTGTGAGATAAAATCTCAATAGGCCACCACCAATGGTTTCTATAAGTAATCTTGTCTATATACACAGTAACAGAAGTGTGAAGGTAAAAATAATGATACAAAATTTTGGAAAAATAATTACCAGTTAGCTGAGGTTCCTATAGGACACATGGCGGGCTCTACCTACTTTAACATAATCTAGAATAAGTGTCTGATAAGTAACTATATATATAGTAATAAAATATATATAATATAGGTATATACTATATCCAAATATATGGACTAATTATAAGAGGACCAAAGTAGCCATATACCAATATAATTGTTGTTGGCTAGACTAGGGTGTACCTCAGGCATCCATAACCAGTCTAAAAAAGCTATATAATCCAACATTTGGTACGTGCCCTAAATCTTATAATGAATGTGAGTCTTCATGACCAACACTCAAGATATGTGAGGAGAGTCATCATGCCCAACACCCTAAATAGAGGAACATGGAATATCATGCCCATCTCCCTAATCATAATATAATGGTGAGAGATGTGATCCTCAACACCTGATGTAAGGGAGAGTGAAATTCCATTCTCAATAAGTCCCTTAACCATCATCCACAACCAATTTCAATTTAATTATCATAATAATAATAATATCATGTGGGATCACAACTTTTTAATAATTTTCATCAATCCAAATATATATAAATGGGTTTCACAGTTCATATAATCCATATAATAAGTATGAATTCATTGGTGTGACCTTTCTACCCTTAATAATTTATTTAGTTATTCTATTTGATTCATTTTAGAAAAGAAAACCATCATGAAGCAAGCCATTCAACATTAATAAGCCTTTCAAATAATCAAGTCAATGAAATTCAAGGTTCAACAAGGCACTTGGATGGTATTACTATCAATTAAGAAATTACTTAAAAGGGGTAAATTTCATTTACAACCCAATACAAATTCTTAGAAGGCATTGGTTCAGTTAAAAAATTAAATATAAATGGGAGTTTAAAGCTGGAAAACCCAAGGGGTGTCTATGAATGACGTTTCAATCTTCTAAGAGATTAAAAATTATACATCAAAGTATATTAACATGCAAAAAAATTATTTAGAATTAAAGAAATAATTTATAGGAAATGGACAGAAAAGAACGACACGTGGCACAATAATGAGGCTATGAAAACAACTCGACTTTAGATGAAAACAACTTGAACACCTACCTTATACCTGTAGATGAATCCTCACAATATCGAATTCATATTTTAAGTAGTTTGAAAGAAATCAAAGAAACGGCCCAACACCCAAAAAACAACATGAATGAGATTGAACCGAAATAGTGAAAGATATACAAAGAGTAATTGAGATAGAAAGAAAGAGGAATTTAGAGTTTACTAATTCTATTCCAACATGAAATTGAATATTCATATTTGAGTCTAGATGAGGGAGTTATCTAAATAATTATGAGAGGAGTAGAAGAATCCTTTTGGGGGAAATGAGAGTTGATCATCCACTATAAATGAAAAGGTGTAAGAGAGGATTTAGTTTTTTAATTCATTATGTGTATAATTGTAAATTCACCAAAACTAAAAAGGGTGCCTGGTTTGGCCGCATGGTTGGACAAACTATGTGATGACTGTGCGCCACTCCACCACCTAAGTAGGGACCCTACAAGGGGCTAGGCGCACAATTTTTCTAACTATGCAAAATTTATGTGAAGCTCAATGTCTGAAGACCCTCTGTAACCTGTAATGGAATGGAATTGGGATCACATGATTACAGACAAACCGTGTGGACCCCTTCTACTAAAAAGGTTGCCCACATGGTTAGTAGTAACCATGTCGTAACCTTACAACCAACCCTGTTTTCCCATTTTTTGGAACTATAGTACTTGAACAAGTCCCAGACACTCTTGGAACATTCCTTAGACCGTAACACATGTTTAACAAAGTTAAAAAAAATATTTAAAATGGAAAAAAGAGCTATACCTTTGTGAAAATATGGGTTGTTACATGGGTCTATTGAGGAAAAATTCTTAGGTATTCCAAGGTACATCTTTGGATTTTTTATTTACCATAAAAGCATGTTTAACCATTTCCTCAGTGTCTTAAAGTCAATTATTTGAAAATATTTATCAATTCAAACCTTTTATAATTATGAGGAAATAGTTTGATGTTCCATTAAAGTTGATATGGAGATTAGATATTCTCAATGGTCCCATGAGGATGGGGATAAAGATAGAATAATAGATTTTAAATATCAGGGACTAATAAATATACACTATGCAAGTCAATGCACTAATCCAAGGGTTATTAAAGATAATTTTCGAAAATAACCTCCAATTAGAAGGGATAAAGGATGAGATTATGCTATCACTACTACTGATGTGGGTAATGAAAATGAATTGTTAATAATTATACTTGTTACTCATTCAACAATAGATAAAATCCTATCTTATTCTGGTTGTATTTATTCTTTTATATCATTCAAATTTAGTAGAAATATTCAAACATCACCCCAAGATATAGAGGTTAAGTTATTAGTCAAACACAAAGTGGTTCAATTGTTACATATAAAGAATATAACTCTTCTATAATTATCATTTTTGGGAAGAATCACCCATAGAATCATGTCATACTCCCTTTTGTATAATTTTATGCTATACTAGGTATGGATTAGTTGTCTTTATAAGAGATAATGTAATTTTATGAGGGAGGGAAACTAGTTTATACATCCTAAACCATTTTTCAATTCTATAAAAGTGAAAGGATAATGATTAATATCCTTTGGAAACTTTATCTCAAGTATGAATATTATCACCTTAATATAAATCATATTTGGCTCAAATGATCGAGAAAAAGAAAATGATTATCCTCTAGAACATTCCTATTATAAGGGAATATACTAATGAATTCTTGCAAGAGTTTCCTTTTCCTACTCTTGACCAGAAGGTGGATTTATTAATAGATTTTAAACATGATGCTCTACCAATATCAAAGATTGTATAAAATGGCCTATATTGAGTTGAAATAGTTGAAGAAGAAACTATGAGAGAATTTGTACAGGGGTTTTATACACTATAGTGATTATATATGGGGAACCCTAGTTCCCGAAATGAAAGATAAGGATATTTAAATGTGTATATATATTGATTACTATAACTTTTAAAAAATAAGGATATGGAAGAAGTACCCAATTACATTTATTGATTATATGTTTGATCACCTATATAGGGATCATTACTTCTTAAAGGGGGATATTTGATCATGATATTATTAATTAAAGGTGAACAAGGTGGATACTCTAAACAATACCTTTTATGTAATATATGAAACTAGGATTTCATAGTGATTCCATTCAGAATCATTAATTCTCTATAAATATGCATGGGATTAATGAATAAATTAATTAAAATTTACCTTGAAAAAATTATAGTGGTACTTATATATGATATTCTCATATTCTTTAAAAACAAGAAGGATTATGAAGATCATTTGGGTGTTATAATAAATATTTTTCAAAAGAAAAAGTTTTATAAAAATTTTAGAAGATGTGACTTCCAAATATAGAAATTTACATTCTTTAGGGTTGTTATCATAAGAAATATAATATTAATTTAACATGAAAAGAAAAAGGCTATAGGATAATAGACCTGACAAATATCTATAATGTTGATCTATAATTTTCTCATATTTTCTTTGTATTATTGACTATTTGTGATAAATTTATCATGATTTTTAATCCCATTGGCCAATATAACTTAAAATGTTTTAAATTTTTTCTAGATAGATAAATGTGAAGAGAGATTCAAGGAGTTTAATAAGTGGAAAATCCAAGCACCCATACTCACACCACCCTCTAGCAGGGAAGGATTTGTGATATATAGTGATACATCAAAGAAGTTATTAGGTTGTATATTCATGAAACATTATAGGGTGATAGACTATGAATAAAAAAGGCTAAATGCATACAAGATGAATTATTCGATTCATGATCCTGAGTTGGTTGTAGTAATAATTATGTTGAATATTTGGGGGAATTAACTCTTTGGTGAAAAAAATGAAATATACACTAATTATAAAAGTTTAAAGTATATATTTATAAAAAATAAGATCAAAATGTTCCAAAAAATGTTTATAGATGATCAAATACAATGAGTTATCAATCCATTACCATCCTAGAAAGGAAAATTAAGTGGAATATTTTATAACTTGAAGTGATCATATAACCTTACTGATGATAAGGATTAAAAATAGATTTAAACTTTTTAGAAACAAAAAGTATGGACATGAGAATCATAAAGGGAGGTAATCTTTATTAAATTATTGGTCAAGTATTTATCCTGAAGATGATTAAGTAAGGACAAATAGATCATATATAGATATAAAATAAATTTTAATCAATAATAAAATTGAACATCATATATTTAAACATTGATAAAGATGTGGATGTAAGATTTGGGATATGATTACGTGTACCATTTTAGCCTAAGATTAAGAAGCATCTATTAGAATATGTTCATAAATCAACATTTTGTATCCATAAAAAAAACAAAAAGATATATAGATATCTCATAGAGTACTTATCATGAGATAATATAAAGGATAAGATTGCGAAATATACATAAAAGTTTTTTGAATACTAGAAAGTTGAGGAAGAATGAAAAAATTCCAAGGGGATGATGTAACTATTAACCTTATCAACATGGAAATGGTATAAAAACCTCATGGGATTTGTCATAGGTTTGTTCCGATGGTATGTGCATATGATATACTCTATAATACTAAATTTAGGATCAAAATAATAGAGATACTGAATCAAGTATCTAAAGATACTCAAAATACAAGATGAGAGGGGGTGGGGGGGTGAATTGTATACTTTTAAAAATTACTTTGGAACTTTTAAAGATGGTTATGTTTAACAAGGTTAAACAAGGTAGTTCACAAAACCTATAGTTCAACACACTTGCTTGATTCCGGAAATATGATTCAAAGAATGTGGATTCAGAAAGATGGTTCCAGAAAATGAAACTTAATGAATGTTTAAAAAGATAAAGATTCTACCTTAAAGTATATAGGATCTAACTAAATCAAAGTACAAGTATAAGGAAGTATAAGATAGTTATTCTTTCCTCAACAATGAAAATGCAGAGGAAAACTTGAAACAAACAAGCAAAAAGTAGTAAATATTTTAACCCAAAGAGAAGGGTATCCAACAACCTTGGATAAAGGTCCCGTGATTTATACTTTCATTAAATTCTATCTTACCCACACCAGGGTAAGCCCTCGATATGAAGATCAGAGTCTGTCTTGCTATCCCTACAAGCCCTCAACTTCAAGGTAGTCATCACCTCTGTCTTCCTTTTCAAGGAAGCCCTCAACTTCAAGGTTCTCGGAACCTCTGTATTCCTTTTTAAAGAAGCCCTCAACTTCAAGGTAGTCGACACCTATGTATTCCTTTTCAAGGAAGCCCTCAAATTCAAGGTAGTTGGAACCTCTGTCTTTCTATACCCGGAAGCCCTCGATTGTACATAGCAACAATCAGTGTCACACGAAGCAAATTTGAACAAGAAGTTCAGTACGCACAAAGCAATAAAGCCTCTCTCTAGAAATTACTTCATCAGCATGTAATCTCAAGATTGATTAACTTGTTGAGCTCTTTTCAAATGAGCTCCTATTTATAGGTACAACACCAACGGTCAGCTCCCTCCTCCAACAGTCATATTTTTCCTTGAATCTTGGAGGGACCTATACACGTGTCACTCAAACAATGGTTAGTTAGTAACTGAATGCATGAAACTGTTTTATAACGAAGCAAGTGTAAGAAAAAATATTGTTACATAACTAAAATCTGATATTCATAATGTAAGAAAATGATAGTTCAGAGTCTAACCAAAAATGAATTTGGAGTCTATAATACAAGGATATTCAGATTCTATTTTCTAGGAATTCAGAACCTGAACTCTATAGAATTTCGGAGTCTGAATTTCATGGAAATTCAGAATCTGGATTCACAAGAATTCAGAACCTGAACTTACAAAGTTTGGAGTCAGAGTTCGTGAGAATTCAGAGTCAGAACTCATAAGAGTTTGTAACCACAATTCATATTCAGAATTCAGAGTCAGAACTCAGAAGAGTTTTTAATGAGAATTTGTATTCAGAATTCGGAGTTAGAACTCAGAAGAGTTCATAACCAGAATTCATATTCAGAATTCGAAGTCAGAACTCAGAAGAGTTCATAACCAAAATTCTGAGAATTCAGATCTTAAAACAGAATGCTTCATATCTAGGTATTTACAGGATTCTGAGGTTTTGGTTACAAACCAAATTTTACACTTAGAAAAATTGTGATATGAATAATAAAAACATGGTAAGGATAGATTTCCTTGGGAAAGGAAAATTTTCCTTATAGAAGTAAAACATAGGGTAAAAATAGATTTTCCTTGAGATAAGGTGTTTGTGATTTTTAAAACAAGAAGTAATGGTAATGTCATAAGGAAACCTTAATGAATCAACAATCTCCCCCAAGTATGAAGGAATGTAAAATTCATAAGGAAAACCTAATTGACTCAACAATCTCCCCCTTTTTGGAAAGCATAAATATCCTTATGAAAAAGAATAAAAGGACTAAGAAAAAAAATATTTTTCTAGACTTTGGAAATAAAACTTATCTCCCTTTTCACAATGGTAAATATGAATACGACTAACTCCCCCTTATGATTTGGAACACTAAGGATCATATTATAGATTTCCAGAATGAGATTTTTCATTATGTTGAGTACGAAAATATCTGTAATGAAAACTCCCCCTTAGATAAACTCCCCCTTACTTAGGGATATTTCTTTTTAATTAGATTTATTTTTTCTTTCTCCCCATTTGTGATTTTCAAAAAGAATTTGAGGGAATAGAAAAGAAAATATAGTACCTGAAATATTAGAACAAAGTATACAAATAGAAATGAACAACCAAAAATTCATTAAGATTGGAAGAATTTGTTCAAGGAAAAAATAAAACAAAAGATCAGATTTATTTTCCTTCCTTCTCCTTGGGTATCAACTTCTTCACTATGGTTTTCAGCTTCTTTAGCTCCTTATGGTCTTCCTCTTCTTGATTCTCTAAGACTTTGATCCTATCATCCTAAGCCTCTAGAGCCTCTGCCTGAGCCTTCAACAAGTTTTCTTGCTTCACAAGCTTCTCTTCAATCTCGATCTGGAGATCCCTTTCTCTTTTCTAGATTTGAGCAACAGAGTACAACTTCCCATTCAGATCCTTGACCTCCTGAATCTAAGTATTCTTCTCAATATTTAGCTTCTCCTCAAAGCTATTTTTGAGATCCTTGATTTTTATATCTTCAGTATCAAAGGCTTCCTTTATATCATCTTGAAACTCATCAATCTCTCTCAAATATTAAACTATATTATTTGACCAGCTAACCATTTTCTTACATGATCTTTTGTGGGATTCATAGTTGATAAGGAAATATTTGAAGTCTACCTCTAGCTTGACACACTTGTCCATCACCATGGACACTGAATCCGATTTTTGGTTCAAAGAATATTGAAGCATCTGGAATCTTGAATCAATGCTTAGGAAAATCGAAATGGTCCCAACAATATTCTTCAAGGATTGAACTAAGAAATCATGTACCAATGAAGATGATTCCGAATCCGAGACTTTTCTTAGTGAAGGCTCTTTTTCTAGATCAATAAGCTTCCTCTTTGAAGATCCACCAGATACCTTGTTCTTTGAAATAGATTTCGTAGGTGTAACCTCAACAACCACATGTTTCCCTTTATTGGTTCTTGGAACATCTACCTCATCTGGAGACTTGTGTTCACTGTCAGACAGTTGAACAATCTTATCTTCATCTACTTTCTCCTTCTCAACTCTGGCCTCAGCATCCTCAGGGTGTATGAAATGTTGATTATAACTTTCATCCTTAGATATTTTGTTAACTTCTTCTCCACCCTTCTCATCTTCAACTTCCACATCCTTCCTAGGATTTGGAATCTTTGAAGACTCTACTTCAGAAGTTTGGATTGAAAATTTCCCGGATGGGGTTTCCTTTTCATGATAGTCTTCAACTTTCTTTATAAGGTCTTAAATACCATCACTACTTTCAACCTCTTCTTCTCATTTTTCTTCAACTAAGTTTTCTTCAACAATATTTTCTTGGGATTTTTACAAAGTGAAAAATTTCTTCCCCGGAGTCTTAGGTAGGCGTTCAACTAAGAAAGATTTTGGTACTGGGATTTTCTCGGATGATATTTCTGTATCCCTCAGAAGGGATTGAACAACTTCAGCCTCATACATATTTTTCTTCTGCTTCTTTTCTTTGGATTACTTCTCAACCTCATAGGCTGCCTTCTCTTTCAAAGATTTGGATTCTGCAGGATCCAAGAAAAACTATGGCTCTCCTTCCTTCCAATTCTTTTTATCTTCCCTCCACTTGGCAACAACCTCATCCAGATAAGCTTTCTACTTCCTAGGATTTAGAGGTGCGGATTAGGTTTCTTTAGCTTCTGTGATTTTTCCTTCTTCTACCACTTCCTTTAATTTCCAATTCTTTCCTCCTTTCTTCGATGGTTCAGGAACTTCTTGTTCCTTCAGAATAGTTTCAACCTCTTCCTCTAGTAGGTCATAGAATTCTCCTATCTCCTTAGAGAATCCAACTTTCATTCTCTTGAGAGTATCATTACTAATAAACATTACTTTGCAATTCCTCAACTTTGAACTGCATGGGATTTTAAAGGACTCCAAGCATCAAATAATAATCTTGGAAATAATGGCTGGGTATATAATAATCTGAGCTTTCAAGTTTCCATTCTTAATATTCTCTATCGTAATGAGAATATGCTTCATCAGGTTTATCTTCCTCAGATTCAATAGAAAAGCTAAGATAAACATGTCACTCTACTTCAAGGTGTCTTTATCACCTTTTCTCGGTACAATAAAACCTTGAACCTATAATTCTAGGATCCTATTATTTGTGGGCAGGTGTCTTGACATCTGAAAGTCCAAGACACTCCATAGCCTTTACCTTTACAAAACATCCTTGAACATCCGACAGCTTGTGAGAACAAAACTCGGCTTCTCCTTCTTATGGAACTCCAACTAAGATGGCTGCCTTAGTGTAAGATAAAGCATATGTTTTTCCATAACTTTTGAATGAAAACTTTTCTTGGCCTTCTTCCTTAAAGAAACTAACTGACTCATAAAACTCTATAAGAAGATCCAGATACACCAAGTCTTGAGCCCCTGGATTTTATATGTAGACACTTTCCCTTCCATTAAGCTTGATGTTCTTGGAGATTATAGAATCATATTTATTAATGAAATTCGGATGCACCAGCCTTTCTATGTATACTTTCCACTCCGAAATTGGCTTGACATTAGACATATTTTTCTAAGAGGATTCTTCTACAGACATTCATACTTGATAAAGCTTTGAGAAGTTTGTAACGGGATTTTGTCGAAGGGTTAGAGCTTCGACACGTAGAGGATTGAAAAACGATGTGCAACAACCCTTTAGGGGTTCTTTATATATGTATTGATGTGATGGTTGAACTTCCAAAATCGATATAACATTTGAAAACCTTATAATTAGATCTGTCGGTTGAAAATATAGCCGCAAAGAAAATTTGGTAGGATCTGATCTTTTGAGGTTTTTAAAGGAAAACATTCAGAGTTAAGGAAACTAGAATTAGAGAAATTTTAAAAGAAACAAAAGAAAATACCAGCAAGTAAAAGGTGATTATGAAAACTCAAGAAAAAATCATGCCTTTTGGATTGCTAGAAATATTATTCATATGAAGGAAAATTATTCTTTAAGAACTTTAGATTTTGGAAAAAAACTTGATTACGGAAAAAAAATCTATTATGGAGGAAAAAAAACTGAGTACAAAAAATATGAAAAATATTCATTACGAAAATCTTCATTACGAAAATCTTCATTACGAAAATCTCAAGTGCAGAAATTTTTTTTTGAAAACATTATCACAAAAAATTTTGAAAACTTCATTACGATTTTTTTGGAAACTTCATTATGAATTTTTTTGAAAACTTCATTACGAAAAATCATGAAAAAATTCATTATGAAAAATATGAAAAACTTCATTACGAAAAACATGAAAAACTTCATTACGATTTTTTTTGAAAAACTTCATTACGAAAAACATGAAAAACTTCATTACGAAAAACATGAAAAAATCACAATCAAATATACTCCTCCTATGAAAAGAAGTTTATTACTGTAAGGAGATTATTTTAAATAGAAAGTTAACGAGGAGGATTACCTTACGGTTATCATTCCTAACTTCTGTTTAACGTATTCAAATCTATCATAGGGTAAATATTTTGTGAAAATATCAGGAAGTTGATCTTGCATTCCGATAAATTGAAGAATGATATCTCCTTTTTGTATGTGATCCCTAAAAAAGTGATGCCTAATATCTATGTGTTTTGCATGAGAGTGATTTGCGGGGTTTTTACTAAGGGAAATGACACTTGTATTATAACACAAAATTTGTGTTTTGGTAAAACTCATACCATAGTCTGTGAGTGTGTGTTGCATCCACAACACTTGAGCACAACAACTTTCAGCTGCTACATATTCAGCTTCAGTAGTGGAAAGTGCTAATGAGTGTTGCTTATTGAAATACCAAGAAACTAATGAATCTCCTAAGAAATTAAAAGTTTAAGATGTACTCTTTATATCTATTCTACATCCACCAAAGTCAGAATTGGAATTTTTTTAAAACAAAATCATTTCTAGAAGTATAAAATATTCCTAAATCCATGGTTCCCTTTAAGTAGCGAAAAATTATTTTCACTACCTTTAAATGAGATTCCTTAGGATTGGATTGATATCTTGCACATAAGAATACTGAAAACATTAAGTTTGGATGAATATCTATAAATTAAAGTAAACTTCTTATCATACCTCTAAAAGATGTTTGATCTACTGGTTTCCCAGCTTCATCAAGATCAAGTGTGTTTGAGGTACCAATGGGAGTACTTATACTATTAGTATTGTCATATCCATACTTTTTGAGAATATATTTAATATAATTATGTTGGGATATGTAGATTCCTTCTAGTTTATGAGAAATTTAAAAACCAAGGAAAAATGTCAACTCACCCATCATACTCATTTCAAACTCAGATTTCATTATATCCACAAAAGAATCAGTTAAAGATTGATGAGTTGAACTGAATATAATGTCATCAACATAAATTTTAACAATAAAAACATTTTTCTTATCTTTATTTATAAAAAGGGATGGATCTTCATTACACTTAACATAATTATTTTGAAGCAAAAATCTTTTAAGTCTATCATACCAAGCTCTAGGGGATTGCTTAAGTCCATACAAAGCTTTAGTAAGTCTAAAAATGTGATCAGGATGTTTTGTATCTTCAAAACTAGGAGGTTGTTCAACAAAAACTTCCTCTTGAACATAACCATTTAGGAAATCACATTTCACATCCATTTGAAAAAGTTTGAAATTGAATAATGCTGCAAAGGCAAGTAAGATACGAATAGATTCAAGTCTAGCTACTAGAGCATAGGTTTCTTCATAGTCTATTACCTCTTGTTGATTATAGCCTTTAGCAACTAATCTAGCATTATTTCTAACTATGATTCCATTTTAATCACACTTATTTCTGAAGAACCATTTTACTCTAATAACAGAAGTTTCCTTGCGTCTTTTAACCAAGGTACAGACTTTATTCCTTTCAAATTAATTTAGCTCATCTTGCATAGATTTTATCCAATCGTCATCACATAAAGATTCATTAGTGCTTTTTGGTTCTAAATGGGAAAGAAATGCTAGATGTTCTACTTCATTTCTCAAGGAACTTCTAGTCCTTACAAGTTGATTCACATCACCAATGATACTATGACTAGGATGATTCTTTAGAAATAACTGATTTGGGTTTTGTAAAACCTGTTCATCAACATAGGGTAGGATCTCTTCTGGGGTAAATGCTTCAGAAACATTTTCTTGGGCATTTTCATTATTAGAAGGATCTTCTAACAAAGGTTGATAATCAATTTTTGAAAACACATCCGAAGATATAGGTTGGGGTTCTTTAAAAACAAAAGGATCAGTTTCATCAAGTTTGACATGTACTGTATCTTCAACAGTACAAGTGTTTTTGTTGAAAACTCTATAAACCTTAGAAGTTGTGGAGTATCCTAATAAAATTCATTCATTATATTTTGGTGTGAATTTTTGTAGATTATCTTTAGTATTCATAATGAATACCTTACAACCAAAAACCTTGAAGTGGGAAAGATAAGGTTTTCTACCATTCTATAACTCATAAGGGGTTTTATTAGGAAAAGGTCTAATAAAAAATCAATTTATAGTATAATAAGAAGTACTTACAACTTTAGCCCAAAAATGTTTGGCTACAAAATACTCACCCAACATGGTTGTTGTTATCTCTTGAATAATTCTATTTCTTCTTTCAACAACACCATTTTGTTGAGGTGTTATGGGTGCTAAGAAGTTATGAGTAATGCCTTTTCTACTAAAAAAAGTTTCCAAATCAGAATTTTGAAATTATTATCCATGATCGCTATGAATAGTGTTCAATGTAAGGTTTTTCACATTTTTAACTTGGGCTCTAAAACTTTTAAAATACGAAAAATCTTCAAACTTCTTTTCTAGAAGATAGACCCACTTAAATCTAGTGTAATCATAAACTAAAAAAAATACATAATACTTGCCTCCAATTCTTCCAGTTTGTGTAGGACCAAAGAGATCCATATGCACTAACTGTAATGAATCAGTAGTTGAGACTTCACTTATTGATTTAAAACATGATTTATGTTGCTTTCCATATTGAAAAGGGTCACAAACATTTGAATAATCAAATATACGCTCCAGTAGATCCTCAACTAATCTTTTCTCAGAGAGTTTTCGTAAGTTCTTAAGGTTACAGTGACCTAAACTTCTATTCCATAACCAAGAATGATCATCCATTGCATTAAGGCAAGGTAGATCTTGGCTCCTAAGGTATTATATGTTTAGTGTGTATATATTCTCTTTCATATGGGAAGAAATAATAAACTCTTCCTTGGAATTGTGTACTAAACAATTTTCATTCCTAAAATTCACAAGGTAGCCTTCATCACATAATTGGCTTATGATAATGAGGTTGTTCTTAAGACCCTTAACAAACAAATCATTTGAAATCAAAGTTTTTCCAAGAAGAACGATGTTACCTATACCAATAATTTCTCCCTAAGCATTATCTCAAAAGGTTACTTTTCCTCCTTTTGTCTTGATAATATTTTCAAAATAGTTTTTGTTACCAATAATATGCCAAGAACATCCACTATCCATATACCAAGTATTTCTATTGGTACTATCTCTATTTTTTTGAAAATAAGAAAAATATAGGTTTTCAGAATCCAAACTTGCTTGGATCCGAAAATTTATGAAAGCAAAATCTTAGGCACCCACATTTTCTTAGAAAAATAGGCTTTATGAAATCCCAAAGACTGAGTTTTGTTTAGGGAATAATTTTTTTCCCAATTCCCACCACACTGACACTTAGTACAAAATGGATCACTTTGAGGAACAAAATAATTGTTGCTAAAAATCGGTTTAGAACTAGTATAACCAAAATCTAGAACTATTCCTTAGAGGTCGGATTTGAGAATACATTTTATCAAAATTTTCCTTACCCAAGGTAAAGTTTGAAGAACTCTTCCTCAAGGAAAATATTTCGGATTTTAGTTTGATAACTAAATTCTTGTCTTCTAGAACATTTGATTTTGAACTAAAGTTAGGCTCAAAAACATTTTTCTTAGAAATTACGTTTTCTAGATCTTTAGAAAGTTTATTCTTCTCAGAATTTACTTCCTCAAGATTTTTTGAAATACTTTCAAAATCAACATTTTTCTTATCAAGATCTTTAGAATGATTTGATATTTCCTTAGTAAGAATAGAATTCCTAGAATTTTCCTTATCAATCTTTTTCAAGAGTTTTGAATTCTCAATCTCAAGGAGCTTAGAAAACCTAGAAACTTCTTCATAGGTAGGTAAAGTATTATCTTCATCAGAAGAAGATTTTTCATCAGAAGAGTTATAGTATTTATCATTACTATAATTTTCATTTAGAGGAACATTGGTCATTGATTCAGCATTGTGTACCTTAGCCATCAAGAAATGATTGTCAATAGGTAGTTTGGCTATTAGACCAAGATTCTTCTATCCAGAAGATTCGTAATCTGAAGATTCATCTGAAGAGTCACTACCACTGGAACTCTAGGTGTCATTAGCTTTCAAGACTTTCTTATCTTTGGCCTTTTAATACTTCTTTCTGTTTCTCTCAGAATTCTTTTCCTTTCTTTCCTTTCTTTTAAGCATAGGACATTCAAGTCTTATATGTCCAGCTCTCTTGCATTCATAACATTTAACTTATGAATCTTTCTTATATTTCCTTTCATTATTCTTGTATCTGGATTGAAAGTTCCTCTATCCAGATATCTTTTCATCCTTCGAGCAAGATTTTACAACCCATTATATGAGGATTCACTTCCACTAGATTAAGATTGGATAATAACCTTCTTAGATTTGGATCTGGTAACTCTCTCAGGAGTCTTAGCTTGTATATGATTTGAAGTTATAGTAAAAGAAACACTTCCATTACCATTATTCTTCTTTATGTTGTTATCATCTCTCTTCATTATAGTCACATGTTGAAGAAGGGTTCCAAATAGTCCATCAAGATAAATCTTAGTAACTTTTATGTTTTCATCAATAGTAGTTCTCTTGTATTCCCACTCATTTGGCATGATGTCTATGATCTTGTTAATAAGAGATTCATCATCTAATCCTTTCCCACCCATTGATTGTAAACTATTCACGATAGTCATGAATCTTTGTTAAACCTTACATATGGATTCTCCATAAGGAATGTAGAAACCATGATATTTATCTCTGAGCATAGCTCTTCTAGTTTTAATAACTTTTGAAGTTCCAAAGTGTGTAACTTCAAGTTTCTTCCATATAGAATTTTCTGCTTCACAAGACGAAATTTGGCTATATATATTTCTAGTCATAGAACAAAGAAAAGTATTTCGTACCTTATAATTCAGTTGATATTCATGATTTTCTTGATTGGTGAAGGTAATTACTTCCTTTTTAGGGATTTTATATCCTCTCGTAAGCATAAAAAAATTATCAACTCTAGTATTGATAATAAAAGTATTCATACAATCTCTCCAATATTCATAATAATTCCAATCAAAAATAGGTGGTCTTGTTGGATTTAAATTGTCTATGGAACCAATATTTATTCTTGAAATCTTTAAGAAAAAATCTCCACAAAAACTTGTTAATATAAAAAGTTTGTAAACAAAAAAAATATTCCTCAACAAGGAAAAAGAGAAAATAAGAGTATTTCTAAGAAAAAATGAATCCGAACTTTATGAGTCCAAAAAACTGATTCTGAGGATGAATAAGAAGAAATATATTTTGTGAGATTAATTCAGAATGAACCAAACCACTAAAACCAATTTTTGAATTGGTTCAGGGTACAAGGTATCCTCCTATGATACCAATTATTGAGATGGTATGTGAGTATGATATACTCTATAATACCAAATATTGGATCGAAATAATAGAGATACTGAATCAAGTATCTAAATATGCTCAAAATACAAGAGGGGGGGTGTAAATTGTATACTTTTAAAAATTATTATGGAACTTTTAAAGATGGTTATGTTTAACAAGGTTAAATAAGGTAATTCACAAAACCTCTAGTTCTACACACTTGCTTGATTTCGAAAATATGATTCCAAGATTTTGGATCCAGAAAGATGGTTCCGGAAAATGAAACTTAATGAAAGTCTTCAAAGATAAAGATTTGACCTTTAAGAATATAAAATCTAACTAAATCAGAGTACAAGTATAAGGAAGTATAAGATAGTTATACTTTCCTCAACAATACAAATTCAGTGGAAAACTTGAAACAAAAAATCAACAAGTATTAAATCTTTTAACCCAAAGAGAAGGGTATCCAAAAACCTTGGATAAAGGTCCCTTGATTTATACTTTCAAGAAAGTCTGTCTTACCCACACCAGGGTAAGCCCTCGATACGAATATGGGAGTCTGTCTTGCTATTCCTGCAAGCCCTCAACTTCAAGGTAGTTGGCACCTCTGTCTTCCATTGAAAGGAAGCCCTCAACTTCAAGGTAGTCGGCACCTCTGTCTTCCTTTTCAAGAAAGCCCTCAACTTCAAGGTAGTCGGAACCTCTGTTTTCTTATCCCTGGAAGCCATCTATTGTACACAACAACAATAAGAGTCGTACGAAGCAAATCTAAACAAAAAGTTCAGTATGCACAAAGCAATAAATCCTCTCTCTCTAAAAATCACTTCAGCTGCATGTAATATCTAGATTGATTAACTTATTGAGCTCTTTTCAAATTAGCTTCTATTTATATGCATAACACCAATGGTCATATCCCTCCTAAAACGGTTATATTTTTTCTTGAATTTTAGAGGGACCTGTACATGTGTCACTTAAACAATGGTTAGTTTGTAACTGAATGCACGACATTGTTTTATAAAAAAACAAGTGTAGGAAAAAATATGGTTACACAACTAAAATAAGATATTCGGAATGTAAGAAAATGAAAGTTCGGAGTCTAACCAAAAATGAATTTAGAGTCTATATTACAAGGACATTCAGATTCTGTTTTCTAAGAATTCGGAACCTGAACTCTAAAGAATTCTGGAGTTTGAATTTCAAGGAAATTTAGAATCTGGATTCACAAGAATTCGGAACCTGAACTTACAAAGTTCAAATTCAGAGTTCATGAGAATTAAAATTCAGAAATCATAAGAGTTCGTAACCAAAATTCGTATTCAGAATTCAGAGTCAAAACTCAGAAGAGTTTGTAACCAGAATTCGTATTCAGAATTTGGAGTCAGAACTCAGAAGAGTTCCTAACCAGAATTCATATTTAGAATTCGGAGTCATAAATCAGAAGAGTTCGTAACAAGAATTATGAGAATTTGGATCCTAAAACAGAATACTTCATATCTAGGAATTTACAGGATTCCGAGGTTTTGGTTACAAACCTAATTTTACACTTAGAAAAATTGTGATATGAATAATAAAAACATGGTGAGGATAAATTTCCTTAGGGAATGAAAATTTTCCTTATAGAAGTAAAACACAGGGTAAAAATATATTTGAATTGAGATAAGGTGTTTGTGATTTTCAAAACAAGAAGGAATGGTAAAGTCATAAGGAAACCTTAATGACTCAACAATCTCGCCCTAGTATGAAGGAATTGAAAAGTCATAAGGAAAACCTTATTGAATCAACAAGGTCTTCGAAATAAATATAAATTAAATAAATCTATATGGGTTGTAGTGGATATTCTTATAAATACTGATCAGTACATCACTATTCTAGAATATTTTTCACTCATTTAACTTTCCAATATATACACAAGATAATTGGTAAGGATACATGAAATACCAATATAAATTTTATCTAATCATTATCTGATATTCACTATAAATTTCTAGAAGAGTATTCATCATTCCTTGAATACAGAGTTATACTTTAGTATGATGTATCACCCTTTGAAAATGGTTAATCAGAAAGACTATTAAAAATATAGAAAACACACTATTGGAAAAAGGCCTTTTAATATCGATTATTTTCTCTCTTCAATGTTGGTTAATAGGTGATGTTATTTCAATAAATGTTAAATGTAATGTTTTAACATAAGTTATACAAAATCAGTGTTGAAACATTATTTCAACATTTGATTTATTTATAAATGAAGTTGATAGATTTTTGTTCAACTTTTAGTGGATCCTTAAACACTATTTTTAATTATAACTGACATAAAAGGTGACTTTTCACATATGTTTTATAAAATTCAAAGCGTAAAGTGGATATCATTGTCATTTTTTAAGTAAAAATGATATTGGGAGTCTAAAAACATGACCTTGAAAGGGTTTTTAGGTTGGTTTTTGTAAAGAACTAACATAAAAAGGGGATTTCAACATCAGTTGTTATAATAAAAAATGTTGAAATCCTATTTCGATTATAGTTTTCTAAATAACAATATTGAAAAAATTTATTTTTTAAAAATATTAGAGAAATAAAATACCACATCCTTGTTAATAGAAACCAGCATCACAAAAGAATAAAACATGAAACAAAAACAACCACTAGTAGTAGAAAACAAATAAAAAAGTGAAAACTTTTTTAATTTTTTTTTTAAATTAATAAAAAAATTTAAAGTTTTAAATATAAATCTATAAATAAATAAAGCATATAAAATAGGTTTCAAATAATTTTAAAGGTGGTTTAGCTCTTCTGTAAAATAATATCTAACATCACCAAAAAGAAAAAATAAATAAAATTTATAAAATTTACAATAAATCATATTTGTTTATATAATAAGTGGTATAATGGAACTAACCTTATGAAATTTTTTCACCATTATATTCATGATAGTTTAAAAATGAATCGTAAAACATAATATATATAGTAAAAATTAACTGTTTGAAAATGACCCTGAATTTATGAAATAAAACACACAATATATGTAAGATGAAAACATTATTTACTTGTGTGTAATTAATTTCATTTGGGGTTTTATTTATAAGTGATTTTGGTTAAATTATTTCCATGACCTATTATGTTTTTTATATATTAATTACAAAAACACATATAACCTGAAAAATGTTAGATTAAATGACTAATAAATAGTTTCAAACTTATTAATTCAACAAATCTTATACACCTTCAAAATCCTCACCAAAAAAATAGCACAACCAATATATTTTGTATTCATGTGGCTAGAATATGAATTGTATTCAATGTACACAAAAACATAAAAATTTCACCATGAATGATATTATAAAGAATAATAGTTCATAATTATATAATTCTTCTTAACTTTCAAAGAATATAAGTAGTTAACACTTAATCTCTATGTTTTCCAATCTTTTGGCTATATATTTCACTCTAAAACTCATCCTCATATACTACAATTCCATTATAATAAATTATCTATCCATAAATCCATAATAGAAAGTGATATCATATTCTAGTCAAGTAACGTAAATATACCTAATTAGATAATTACAAAATTAAATCACTATAAGTTGTGTTTATTTATAGAAATAAAAAATGAAATGGAAATTTTCTTATAAAAAAAATAGTTGCATAGTGGGCATGGAGAGATAATTACTAATAACAACATCCATGATGTATTTGTTTAAATATTCATAATATATAGTCTCTCTAATATATTTTATTATTTATTAGAAATTTATAATAAATATATAACATAAAATATTTCATTACTAATTTTGTTAAACTTTAAAAAATATAAGAAGTATCTAAAGGTGAGGGTTCTGAAAACTTTGTTTCTTTTTTAATAAATCCTTAGATTTCATATACTCTTTTATAAGGTAAATATAAGAAAAAATATATGTAATATAAAATTTAATGTAAAAAAAATTAAAGGAAAAACACTTAAATCACAAGTCAACTAACAAAAAAACTAGCTGGATAGAGTAACAAATGATCCATAATCTATCCAATTATTTCTACCTCCTTGATATGCAATGAAACTGAATCATTTGGATAAATAATATCATTTACTACTACTCTTACTTGATTGGAATATATAATATAGTAATTTACATAATCTTCTAGATTATGTATCATTCTATATGCTATAACATGTGGATGAGGACCCCATAAACTAACTCATAACACACAATTGGGTATGAATGAGGTGGTGGATGATATAGATAGGTAGGATGGGTAGGATAAGGAGGCCATGCCTATTTATCCATTTATGAAAACATAGACAGTATAAAAAATTTCATTCAATATTATATCAGCTGATTCATCTCTCACATCCCAGCCTTAAATTAAGTTATTTCTCACCAATATTATACCTCCCTCAATGTTTTATTTGGGAAATAATTTTTCTCCTAATTCAAACATCTTCCTCATATCCTCTTACATGGTCTGAGTGTTATCTATTTCATAAATTATTCGCCATAATGTCGATCCTTTATTTAGGGATAAATGTCCCTTATGTTGATATCTCAGGTAAGGAATCATAAAATAATAGATAAAAATATTATATTAGTATAATGAATTTAAAAAACAATTATATTTCTGAAAAATAATAATTATCTTATTATTATGTCATCAGTTACTTCTCTTTATAGATCCATATGAAACTTCCCCTTTTTTTATTCTCATAATTTTTCAATTTTTCATTGAATGTGGGGGGAGAGGGAGTTGCAAACTGAATGTATTTTGAGCTGCTATTGGATTTTGTTCTCAATTCATCAAAATTTTCAGAAATAATTTACCACTCAAGTGATAGATACCATCCATGTGATAAAGTATGATGGTATACATTCTGTGGCTAGATCTCTTTGTGATATCATCTAGAGGTATGTTATATAAAAATTAATTAATATGTTTTCAAGTAATTAAAAACTAATTTTAATAATTTATCTTATAATCAATAATTATCGTATATGAAAAACTTCCTCCCACTAACTAGAGACAAACTTCTCCGAGGCATCTATATCTATAAAACCATATTTTGGTATGGATTCTCATTCTATTTTTCCCCAAAATAGAACATGAATTAAATTTTATTTTAAAATATATTAATCTACTAACGTAAAATATAGACACCTATTTTTAATTTCATTTATATCATGAAATACTAATTTCATCTATAATTGTATAAATTAAATTTTAGTCATGAAATATATAATATTTGAATAATTGAAAAAAATAAGATTATAAATTTTATCGTTACAAACTCCAAAAAATAATCTTTTACATGTTTATTAATGATTTTACAATTATAATATAACATATTAGTACTAAATCATCTCTGCATGGCCATATAAGTCATAAACTACTTTACATTCGGGCCTGTTAGATTATTATTTCCATCAAATTCAATTCTCAACCTCTGATTCCCATGAGCAAGTGAATTATTTTGTAAATGTGTAATCCCACATATATAAACTCTGTGTATCATCTTCTCTGGAGAAGAAGAATACTCTTCTATAGGAAGCTCACTAATAACACTGTAAATAATTTTGATGGATAGAAAAAATTTTCATTTAAAAACTTAATCTATTTAGATATATTAATATAATAGAATATAAACATATATAACTCAATAAATGTTCATCAGACTCTATTTCTATTATTAAAATAGATTAATACTACAAAATTTTATTTACCTATATATTATTTGAGTTAAATTATTGTTAAAAAATAATTTTTTTTAATAATAAAACGAAAATTATTTATATTAGGTTAACTAATATAGTTAAAGAAATATGAATATCATAAAATGGTAAATAAAAAGAAATATTCATATTAAAATACTGACTTCTGATTACTCAATAAAAATCCATGTAACTAAAATTGATGAATATAATAATTAATACAAAATTCATATAAATGATCCAAATTTATAAATTCAAATACCAAAGTTAAAAAATTGTGTCATTTCATGTGTAAGTTTCAAAATAAATTAATGATATCAAGTTTCCCCAACCAAAAAATGTGTAATTAAAATTGATAATTATAATAATTAATTCAAAAATAAAAAAAATGATCAACATATAGATATTTAAATATTCAAGTTAAAATATTTTTTTACATGTGTAAGTTTTATAAAAAAAATGTTGTCTGGTTTTTTCAACCAAAAAATGTTTAGCTAAAACTGATTAATATAAAATCAAATTAAAAAAGGAAAAAAATATCAATATCCGTAAATCTGAATATCCAACATAAATATTTTATATGTATAATTTTCATAACAAATTGATAATTGATATTTTACTGAATAATTATGATAGTAAAAAAGTGTTTTATTGTATCCCTTATATATGATCATTTTATTTTTCATGGACTACATCTATATCACATTCATTATTAACCTCATATTATCATATAACATTTAAATAAATATCATATAAATCCTCAATACATTAAAATTTATCACTAACTAAATTAATATTTCCCTTGCAAAACAATTGAATACTGATCATTTGGTGGGTCAAAAACATAAAATATATATTTTCTTAACCCTCCGTGATAAAATATTCATCTTTTTAATTAAGTATTTTTAAATCAATAAGTGTAAATCCATACTGATTGAGTTTCACACCATTTTTATTTTCATCACAGTTACACTTAAACACTGGTACTTGAAATTAGTACAATCAATCTCTCATATATCCTCAACAACTCCAAAGTATACTTTTAATGTAGAAATTGGTTTTTTATCCTTATAAATCTAAAAATGAAGTTCTTTATCAAAAAATGTTTCCCTAATACTTTGTATGGTTCTATTATATACTGATTGTTTGTGTAAAAATGTGTAATCATCAATATAAAAACTAGACTATGTTATAACATTAACACATGACCCCCTACCAACCATTTAAATGTTTCTGATGCATATAAACCATTGTTGAACATCTCTTTAAACCCTGAAACAAATATATTTTTATATTAAATCATTAACCATTTTTCATTTCTTTTCTAATATTTTACATTCAATCCAACAATACGTGATGATATATATGGTTGATCCTCACCTATGTTGTTCAAAATGTATAAACGTTATTTCATCACTTCATCACTTTGAATTGAATTTACCTTTAATCTATGGATACCTTTACCACTGTAATCTACTTACAAATGTCAAGATATTGGGAGATAAATGTTCTCCACTTCACACAAATGGTCAGTACATAACTCAGTAATCTCTTCCTATATATATTTTTAAAAAATATGGGTCTCTAGTCGATGCATATTTTTAAAACATCCCTTCCAAATTTTCACATATCTTTTAAATGGATACATATGATATAAATAAATATGCCCACATATTATTATCTATTACACCAAATTAATCATGAGATGAACCATTGTATCAAAAAATAATGGAATAAAATACATTTCTAGTTGACAAAGTGTAATAAAAATCTTTATTCTCCAAAAAATATATGAATTTGGATAGATGAATTTACTAAAAATGTAATTGAAAAAGTAACAAAAACCTATGATAAAATTTATTATAGGTATTAGAAATATTCCATGTAGTGTAACTAGTAGTTACTATTATATCAATATATGATATTCAAGATATTTTATACTTATTAACTTTAAATCCTTCGATGAAACTAAAATTTTCACATTTAATGAAAACCAACTAGGTACTTAATACCATGAAGACATTGAAAAATATCTATCTTATCACTATTTCTTAATACGTGACATATTATTTGTAAATATGCTTTGCTTCCTTCAATAGAGGGAGCTAACTCTAAACATATTATTTTGGAAATTAATTTAATATATAATGAAATATATATTTTTTCTTTAATTTTACATATAAAAAATTTCCAATCAAACTACCACATATGTTTTTATCGACATGAATAATGTGAATGTTATGTTTTAACTCAAAAAATTATCCAATAAAGTAGCTCAAATAATATGGATCGTTTCTTCCATGTATTTTTTGAGGACCATAAATTTTCTTCTTTCAAAATGTGACATAAATTTTTTTCACCTTGTTATAATATTATTCAATTGATAATGGTTTTATGGGAAAATTATACACCTTTAAACCATTAAATAACTTTTTAAATATTCAATAAGGATAAACCATTCAAAAAATAATATAATGTACCATCCAAAATATCTTTATTCTATTCTGTAGTTGATGATATGCAATCCTTTCATCACAAATTGGATATTTTGTCCCTTATCAACACATATATATAAGTTTCAATATGTCTGAAATTCATTTAGAGTGAAAATTATCACAAAACACAAAATAAAATAATCTTTCTTGTATAAATAAAACATTATAACACTTATCTCCCATAGATATTTCAAATCATAAATAAATGGTGATAGATAAACATAAATCTCATTTCCAAGATGGTTTGTTCTAGAAATCATGAATTTCATCAAAACATACTTTTTATTACTACATATTTATAGGGAAAAGTTTTAAACTACCAAAATTACATTCCATGAACTATGTTGGCTATTGATGTTCTGATATTGATTCATTCCGTCTATGTATAGTCCCATTATGGTATTTATAACTTGATTTCTAAAATTAGGGATTTTTTATCAAATCTCTTCTATTATGATGAATTATATGAGTGATGTAGGTTTACATTATAAATGAGTTCATTTTTATGTCATCTTAACCAATTTACATCATTTGAATTTGAAAATATATGCTTTAAATGAGGAATTATTGGAAGATATTAGGTTGATTTATTGAGAGGTTCAATTCCTGTTCCTAAGAATGAATCACAATTTGATTAATCATCCATTTTATATCGTAAAGTCCAATATTTAGAAAATTTTCATAAAATTTCATAATCCTTCATATACATCACATAGTCATTGGGGAAAAATTTTATCTTTTTATACCCAAATCCCATTGGGAATACTATTTTTTTCCAAATAATTGGAATTTGGAAGATCTTTTCATTATTGAAGTAACTCTTTTAATAGTTCAAGAAATTAAGTCAAAATTTTATCCCTCCAACCATTCCTTGCTTTCAAGTTTACTAATAAAAATACCTATGTTAACACTTTAAATTCAGTGAAACTTGGGGCCATTAATTTCTTAGCGTTTTCATTGAATCATTCAACTATTGTTGTTATTTAAATTATTTTAACATATACATCATAAATTAATTCTTCAAGATGAACCTCTATCTCATTTTGAACATATTCATCATCATTATATCTTGACTTTTCTATCATTTCACCATGATAGATCTAAGCTGTACAATTATTATTAAAAATATATCAAATCATATGGTCTTTGATTTCTATGTACCCTAATTTTCTCATATTCAAACATATGTTGCATACAAAAATCACATCTTTGTTTTCAAGATTTATTTTAACTAATTTGAAAAAATGGTCAACCCTTTTCTCATATTCATCACTTATTCTTCAAGTATTTATCCAATTATGATCCATTAATTTTCTAAAGTCACAATACAATAGATGAATCTATTAAAACATATAAAATTTTAAGCATATATATAAACAGATAAATTTAAAACATATAATCAAAAAAAATAATCAATAAACCATGTATTCATTAATGTTTTATAAAAAAAGTAATTTTATAAAACAAACATTAATAAAATAAAAACATAAAAAGTATATAATAAATGAAATAACGATTAATTCATGCATATATAATAAAAAAAAACATCAACTAAGTATTTAGTCATAAATATTTAATAAAAACGAATAATTATACTATATAGAAATTAATATAATTATTTAATGAATGGAATATAAAAATGGATACAATATGTGTATTAATAATAAATAAATGAATATAATTTAAAAATAAAAAACATTTAATAACTATTTTATTAAAAAAATAAAAATAAAACTGATAAAAAATTATATTCAAATCATATATATATGACCAGTAAATAAAAACTAGTCGTAAAAACATTAGATTTCATGAAATTAAATGAGAGTGTGGTTGATAATAAATAAATACAATTTAAAAATATCAATAATTAAATAAATATTATAAAAAACCAAATAAAAATTTAACTAACAAAAAATGTAGATGAAAATAGTATATATATAAAGAACGGATATAAAACAGAGGTGAATGAATTTCAGATTATGCGAAATTAAGGATCGTGATCAAAATTAAATAATTAGAAAAAATTTAAAAACAGGAAATGCATAAATATTATACAAAAATAGAATAAAAACATTAACCAATTAAAATGTGGATGTAGATAGTATATCAGTGATAAATAAGGGATTAATAGTAGCAAAAAAACTTTATATTGAACAAAATTAGGTGGGAGCACGATCGAAAAAAATCATTGGTGAAAATGGTGGAACTGAGAGGATATACAAATGATTTATTAAGTTTGGAGAAGAGTGGAAAAAACTAATGAAATAATAATGATCCAAGAGGGAAATAATGCTATCAGGGGACAAAAAGAAACAATAAGGATGATGGAAGTTAATAAAGGTTTTCATGGCACATAGAAGTTATGGTATAAGAAAATAAAGTTTAATGAATGAAACTGAAATTCTTTATGAGTTTTGATTTTTCTAAAATATTTTAATACTAGTTCTTCTGATAAACTATGTTAAAAAACGGGGTTTAATGTTTGTTATCACAATAATAAACATTAAAAACTTTTATCGATGATGGTTTCATGTTGGTTATGAGTATAATTAACATGAAAACTCAAACTAAAAGTTTTTCACATTGGTTATAAAAAATACTGATGTGACAACCTATACTGATAGGGTTTTCAAGTCAGTTTCTTTAATAATTGAAAAAAAACCCAAAAGTTAGGTTTTTCACATTGGTTACTAATAACTGACATTAGATCCTTGATGGTAAATCAATTTTTTCTAACAGTGAAATTATTAGATCCTACTCTATAAACATCAAAGGTGGCTTAGATCAGTATTTTCCTCTGGTCAAGTTCACATGTAATAATATTTTCCACTCAAGCATTCAGATGTCTCTTTGTGAAACCCTTTATGGGAACAAGTGTATAACTCTAACATGATGATATGAAGTTAGAGAGAATATCATTTTGGGATCTAAATTGGTCAAATAAATGTAATATAATTTCAAATTAATTCATTAATACATCAGAGCAGTATATAGTCAACATAAGAGTTATTTTGGTAATAGTTGATGAGGCATAAAGATTTAAGTTAGAGATAGTTTCCTAGATATATTGGCCCCTTTCGGATTCTAATTCTTATTAGATCTATGGAAAATCAAATTTTCCTTCCACTAAACCTATATCATGTACATAATGTGTTAGATGAATCCATATTAAGGAATTACATACCAGATTCATAACATATACTGAATCTAGAGTTGGTGAAATTAGAGCATGATCTCTCTTATAAAGAGAAACCAGTGAAGTTATTGGATCATATGATGAAAGTTCTATATAAAAGACAACTCAACTTATCAAAGTAATTTGAGAAAATCATAAGTATAGAGAGTAAACATGAGAAACTGAGGATGAAATGAAATAAAAGTACCATCATCTAATTTAATATTAAAGAATGAATTGATATTTAGAGGAAAAATTTTCTAAAGTTGGGAAGATTGTAATGACCCGACTTTTCTCTATGAACATTTCCTCCTAAATATATAATTATGCCATATTTAGTTATATGATTAATAAAACAAATTCACTAAATCACATAAATGAACATTTTTTAATTTCATCAATAAAAAAATTTCATACAGAGGATAGATCCACTTTATAAAATTTAAAATATTACAATGGGGAAATAAACATAAGTAAATACCAAAACTTGAATTTTAAATTCTGCTGTAGTGCGGTCTCTTAGATTAATGATAGATGAAAAAAACTATAAAAATAGAAACAAATCATTAGAAATATATTTGTAATTATTTAAATGAAGAATATCAAACATTTATAGAAAATATAATAAATGAATAATGATGTAAATAAGAGTTATTTGTAGGATTTATAAAGATTATATAACCATTATAATAGTAACCTGATAATTAGAATAGTAAGTTGACCATTATAATGGTAACTCAATCATTATAATAGTAAAATAGTATTTTGGTAACTTATAAAATATAATTATATTAAATTTAAATTATAAAATAATTAATAAAATTTTAAAATATGATAAAAAAGTATTTGACACAATTAAAAAAAATTATTTTTAGGGAAAAAATTATGTTTTATTTTTATTAAATTCTTTATTATGATATACTTGAAAATTTAAAATATAAATAAATTTTCCTAAAATGCTTTAATAAAACACGAATTATTTATATATAAATAATTATAGAATTTTATGAAACCATAAGTAATTTTTCTAAGGGTTGGAAAATCAACCGCGTCATAAAAATTAGTTTTTTCAATAATTGAGGATTTAAATTTAAAAATAAATTTATTATATTTATAAAATAATTTTGATAAAAATAATTTCAATTTTTGATTAAAGTATTCAAAAATAATAATGTTTGAATTTTTGGTATTTTCATTAGTAGTAAAATACATCAATGAATAATAAAATACTGTATTAGTACCTTGTTTTTTAATAGTTTATATGAATGGATTTTTGACACTTTTAAAGTTATATATATATATATTAATGACCCATTTACTTTTATATGATATCACCCTTAATATTGTATCGAAATTTTGATCAATATTTAGATAAATGATATTTTATTATAATAATTTATTTTAAAACACCTCTATCCTCTTATAAATAAAACCTCTCAACACCCAACTTTTCCTCAAAATTTAATATTATTATATTTATAATTTTTTTTCTTTATTCTTCAATAGACTTACATATACATGTTTTTGGTGGTTTTGGACTTTAAAAAACACCATCCCTTAAAGAAAAAGTATCATATCAGAGGATGTATTCCAAAAAAAGTAAATTATCCTAACCCAACTCTTTTAAGAATTATTATTCTTTTACCACCTTGAAAACACTTTAATTAATGCTTATATGACATAAATATTTGAAATATAATGAATTGTTATTATATTAATGGAATATACATTATCCTACTCCCTCTCATTTCTTTTAAAATGAAAACACAACCCATATTTTGGCCGATTCACCACCTCTATGGAGGATGTATTTTATTTTTATCACCGAATCTATGGTTGGTTTTAATATGTTATTTATGAATAATTTGGGTATAAACGATTAAATTAAAACATTTTTAGGATATGTAATAAAAAAATAAATATTTTATTAATATAATTACAAATAAACCATCTTGACTGATTATAATGCCTAAAACACAACTTACAAAACCATGTTTAATAAAATACCTAAACCTTATGCGTAGTAAAAACCATTAATTTATGTAATATAATGAAATCCATACAATTAACCTAATATAGTTTATGAAATCATGTGATAGATAATGAGTACCTTTATCACTATGATAACACAAATTCACAAATAATTAAACAAATATGTTCAGATAATTGACACAAACAACATCAGACTAATAAGTTCTTAGTAAATTGATGTAAAAGGGAAATTAAAAGTGTAATAAGAATGAATAAAATTATAAAATCATTAAAAAATGAATATTATTTATTGATTCAGGAACCTAAAGGATTAACATTATGTGAATCAGACATAAGGTACGGGTATTCCCTATGAAACTCCTTTGATTGGGGTTTCTCTCTCTTTTCATTATCAATATTTCCATGATGAGATTCTATTATATTATAAAATAATTTAATCTTAATTTTTATTGAAATAATATTATTATCATGCCTTATATTTAAACCCATTTTCATTTTCTCTTTATTTTGGAAGAAATAATGTATTTAAAGTGATAATCATGAAGATTTCTCTTTTTAACACATTTCTATATCATCCTCATATACCCTATTATAATTACTTTAAATATTATCCAAAAAACCATTAAACTTATGGTTTTTATTTATTTATTGGGTAATTAAATATATACTTATCCTTTATCGATGATTTTAAATCCCATTTCAAATGTTTCATTTTGATAAAGATACTCCTCCAAAGTTTCTCTTCTTTATGGACTTCTCTTTTCCTTCAACTTCTATATACGATATTTTATTCTTGAATAAAATTATCATTTGACATCAAATATATAATATTTCTCTCCCACATCATGAATTTATTGATTCTTTATTATTTATTATATGATGATGTTTTATTTCATTCTTTGCAATTATACTATTTAACAAGGGTTATTATGATTATATATGTGATATGCTCTATTTTCTTATGTGGAACACATATTCATGTACATATTTTGATTTTATGGGTAAGATTAGAATTATAAATCCCCTCACTTATTGGGTAATGAGTTTATATCATGAGAAACCATGTATGGGGTATGTAAAATGAGCCTATCAAACTTTTCTATGTTGTCTGGGCAGTGAGTCCTAATTTATATTAATGATGTCATGTTTTATGTTGTTGCCAAAAATCTATAATTTATGTTCAATTATGAAATAATTTAATGATTTATCTTTCCATTATTCTCTTAATTTCATGTTTATCCCTTTAATGTTCCATTTATCTTAGGATTATTATGCTTTCCATGTTATCCTTTTATAATACTCTTAAAAGGCTTTATAACTCACCCTTTTCTTTTATGTATGTACCTAGTATATCCAATGAAGTGATAGAAATGTGAGGAGATTTTGGAGCATAAATATTGGATGTAAATAAATATTTTTTTGTTTATTTTATTTAATATGATATATTATGTATCTAATCTCCCAAAGGCATCAGAACACTAGACTTTTTTTTTATATTTAAGAATATTTATATTAAAAATAACACAATAAAATGTATATAAGATTAAAGTTTTCATAGGTATGGGTGTGGTTTTTAAATTATTAAATAATAATAAAATTTAAATTAAGTGTCAATTGTTAAAGGGATAAAAATAAATAATGGATTATATAATTTTAACATGATTTGACTTTAATTGGTTTTAAAAATAAATAAGGAAAGTTCTAAAATTCTAAATGTTTTAACATTATCTCAAGAAAGAGGCTATTGTAAGGAATGTATTAATGCATTTATAATACCTATCATGAATTAAAATTAAAATAATTGTACCATATTATATGGAATGAATAAAAATAATCAATCAACTAACATAAATTTCACATAATTCAAGAATAAAAGTATTTGAGAAATTCCAGTTATAAAAATCAATAAATCTTTCCAAATCATGATTCATCAAATCAATATTTACATGATTATGTTTATATATCTAACTATCATATAAATCAATCAAATTTGTAAAAAGTAAAATTTAAAACAAGATATGATGACATGTCCATGAAATATTTAATATCATAGTTAAAAAACACTACCAAAATCTATGTGTGAAATTCAATTTCCTACTCTTAAATGTTATAAGTTAATAAAAAATATAAAGAATATAATAATATAAATAATTTAAAATTTAACTTCCCAATAAATTTAACCTCATCCCTATTCTATATTTTAATAATTTTTATTCATTCATTATCATTATAGACCAACCAAATAAGAATACACAAATAACAGTTAAAGGTCTATTCCATTATAGCATAAAACGAATGGGTGATTGAATTTAATTATCCTAAAATAATCTAAAAATTAATGCTTAAAAAATAATTTCTAAAAAAACATTAAAAACTCTTATTATCTCTCTTATGTTCTTTGTTTAAATTATTTTAGTAAAATATTTCTTCACCATGTTAAATAGTATATTAATGAAAAAAATTTACCTGATCCAAATTAATGAATAGTCTAAGTTGATCCTTCTCTATATAAATGTGTCTTCTAATTTTTACAAAAATAATATTTACTATTTATTTTTGAAATTATTTATTTTCTTACATGGGACCAATAAACTAAATTTTAGTTAATCTAGATAAATCAAAATTTATTTTATGAACTAACCAAACAAATTGACCCTATTTTATTGCTAAATTAACATTAGATTTTCTAACATTTTTTATCCTTTTGATCCACCCTATTTTATCAATATTTTCCTCTATTTATTCCATTTAATTATTTTTCATAGTGGGACCTTACATGACATCATTTATGGATTCAATATCATAAAATTTTACCTTTATTACCTTATTATAATCCTAATCATACTCATCAATATTTTTCATCACTTGATTAATCTTAAACCTGAATTTCTAACCACTAACTCTCAATGACAACTCTATACTTTGAACATCAATCAAGGATCTTAAAATTATTAAATATGACATTCCAATTATAATGTGTTTTAACTCCTAATCCATATCAAGAATAATAATTCCACTAGAAATTAATATTTATACACTTAACTTACAAATGCTCAATTAAACCTCATAGATATCTCCTCATTATATACACTAAATGAAGAGAAAATTTTATGGGATTTATATCATCCAATCCCAAACTATTAAATATTTAGTATAAGATAATGTTCCAACTCTAACCTAAATCACTTAGTGATTTCAAAAATTCAAAATATTCAATATTAATAGAAATTTAATAACTACATAGATCATTTTTACTTATTTGATAGACACCTCAACACTATAGCCGAAAAATCCCCAATGAATGGTATTGTACCCATTTCTTAAAGTTTACTCATTTTTTGAAACTAATTATTATATAAAATATGTGTAGTGGGAGCGTTTACTAAAAATTCTATAAAATTAATGCTAATATTTTTCTTTTTAAAAATTTATTGAAACTTAGTCTATTATTCTTCAATTATTCCTTTATCCTTTCTAAGAATAGTTGTGGTGGTTTATATGGTGGTAAAATTTCTTCTTTGTCATCCTTTTTAGAATTATTTTATTTCTATGTCCTCTATTACTCTTATATCATCCCTTTTTATCCATTATTTTCTCGCTATATATTCATTATTTCAATGATTTTCTCCATGGTTTTTCTACTTCTTACGGTGACTGATTTCACATGTCCACTTAGGTAGATCTCCTCATCCCCCAAAAAAACTTTATTTATCCTTTCCAAGATCTCAATAAATCTACCATGTAATTAAAAATTTATTATAGTTACCCATTTGTTAATCTTGAATGTCAAAAATATAAGGAACCAAACTTAAAACACTACATAGTCTTGAGTTTTTAGTCAGTAATTCATTTTCTTACATTTGAGGATCTTTTCAGTTTATAGTTTTAGGAAATTAGGAAAGACTATTTTAAATTAAACCCATACATTATAAGTGTAAACTTATATTTCATACCTATTTTCTACCAATGGAAACCCTTTTAAAAATAAATCATGTTTTCCTTTAATGAAACATCTTAAATAATTTCATCATGAAAACATCTTTGTACTTACCAATATTTAATCCCTATGAATTTTTTTTTAAAACTTGGGATGAGGAAAAAAATCTCAGTAAGGGATATAAATTTAAATAAAACCATTATTCTAGTGACAAACATGAGAACTAATTTAATATTATTTGAGTTAATGAAACAAAACATTTTCACATGAAAAAAACTCACGCGTTTTTCTCAAATAAATCCTTTAAAAACTATAATAATCGATTTAAAACCCTTTTTTGATAACTTAGAGAATAATATTCACAAAAAACATTAAAAACCCTTTAATTAGAATAACCATATGTCTGAATTCCAATATAATCACTACTCAATGAATAATAGATCTATAATGGGGAGCACCCTTTGTATAAGCTATATCATGCTCACCCATGAGCTATAATGGGGATCAACCTTTCATATAAGATATATTAAGCTCACCCATTTTTCTTGATCCATAATGGGGATCAACTCTTTATATAAGCTGTATGAGGCTCACTCGTGAGATAGAATGAGGCTCAACCCTTCATATAATATGTATCAAGATCACCCATTTTATATAATGCTCAATCACTATTTCATGAATAAAAAACTTTCATTATAAAAACCTTTTAAAAACTCTTTTAATCCCGTATGAAAGCCACTTTCATATTAAAATACCATTTTCTTTTAAAAACCCATCTTCAAAACCAAAACATTATTTTCTTTAAAAATCCATTTTCAATACCAAAATACCCAGAATTAAGGAAGGAAGTTTTTTCATTTAAGAAAACATGTAAGATTTCTAAATATTCTAGAAATTATATAATAATCATGATAGTAGAATTTTTTTTTCCTATGTATATTAAGTATAAGGCCCCAGCCTTAAACCTTACTTAATCTTGAGTTATTACAAGATTACACATTGAGGATCTTTTCAGGTTTAGAGTTTTAGAGAATTAGATCATGAAACTTGCATTACATTCCATATTTAAACAAAGTGGTTACATAAAAGACAGTATTCATTCTTCCCATCAACGGGAACATATTTAAAATATAACACGGATTCTTTCTTAACACATCCTTGACACTATCATCACATCATGTACCTTTCCCTTGACCTGTGAAAAACATTTCAAAAACTTGGGATGAGCATAAAAAGCTCAGTAAGAGTTATAAAAATATGGAAAGGAAACATGAGTTCATATATACATAAGAATGAAATCATACTTTACCCATAAAACAAAGGCACTTTAACATACCTCATCAAACCATGAATAAATAATAGAAATCATAAGACATAAAGGTAACTTGAGGCATTCATAACATTCTTACGTAGGGAGTAACCCTCTTGGTTACGTTTGGAATACCCATCACAGTATATTCCCTAAATCTCTTCGGAGAAACCTTAACGTTTCACTCCTTCGCGTTACCCAATGCATTGGAGAGCTATATCGGGCTCACCCGCCCTTAGTTTATCACGGAACCACCCGTTCTTCATAACAATGCCCAAGAACCATAACATAATCGTATCACATAAAACATGAATAAAGGAAACATAACATTTCCACATTTCAATCACAATATAACATTTTAGGATATTGAAATAATGAATCCATTCAAAAAGAAACCATTTCCAAAACCATTTAAAACATTTAATAAAGAGATTTTTGAATCAAAGTGTCCCATACCACCTTGAAGCTTTTAACATTTTAAACCATTAATATCCATATAAATAAATCCTTAAAACCATTTTGAAAACATGGATATTAATAAGAACAAATAATTAAAACATTTAAAACGATATTTTGGTTAAAGGGGTTTTACCAAAATTAGAGACACTTGAATACAATAATCGAGGAATAAAATTTAGTCATAACTTTATAATATCATGAGAATAAAAGGATTCATGATATAATACTCCAAAGTACAGTATATACACCATATAAAAGTGAATTGGTGCATAACAACAATGAACCCTCAATAGAAATGTCAAATGTGATGAAATCCCTTATAAAGAAGGTATCCTTAAATTAAGGACAAATAAATCTAAAAAATATGTGTGACAAATATATATACACCCAATATAAGTGGATATTAAGTGTAAAACAATAAAAGTTCAATCACACATATTCAATGGATGACATATTCAATGACTACAAGTTGAACCCAAAGAAATCGAAATTGGGTTAAAAGTTCCATTGACAGCCTAACGGCATCACATCAAAATGAGTTGATGAGAGATAAAAAGTGTATCTCATCACTTGGACATAAAATTTACATAAATAAGGATATATGAGAACATATCCCAACATAACATTATGTAAATTAAAAGACCCAACAAAGAAGTCTTTTAAAAAATAGGAGGGTGAAAGGTTCCCTTACCGACTTGGGTATCTTTCAAAACATACACCCCATGAAAGAAGGACAATAGATCATTGATGTAAATACTCATAAATGAATGTATATTTCACAAAGAGTATAATAATGGGCAGTACATACACCACTCAATGGAATTTGTGGCAAATGTAGCATAAATCTCACGGGAATAAAAGTGAGATGAAAAATCCCTTACGAAAACTCGGCAGCCTAACGGTGCCACGTAAAACTTCCGAATATGGATTGATGATATCAAATAGAGTATCCCATCATATTACAATAGAATTTACATCAAGAGGAATATAAAAGAAAATCCCCCAACATAACAAATAGGAGCTTAGAAGAAGTGACACAAAGGAGAGTACTTAAAAAGAAAGAGAGATGTTAGATCTCTTACGAACGTTTGGCAGCCTAACGGCGCCACTCAAAACTCCCAAAATGGATTGATGAGAGAGAATAGGGTCTCTCATCACATGAACATAAAAATTACAGTAAATGTAATATAAAAGATCATCCAAATAACAAGAAAGATGAGCTTTAAAAGGAATGACATAAAAGTGTATACTTAAAAAGAAAGAGAGGAGTAGGATCCCTTACCTCGGGTCCGACTTGACTTGATTGTTCTTTAATCTCCTGAATAATAAACTTGAGTTAATTTCTAATTCCTTAATAACCCTTTTTAAAGTTCATTATTACTTTTATACCACTTATTACCATGTCACAAACATTATGTAATCATTTAAGTTAATAATATTTGTTTTGCCGATATTTGGTTCTTAAGTCGAAAGTGGTCTTCTTACAATTACATGTTGTTCGTGTGTCCAAATGTTTATTATATCCAGAATTGTATTCATTATGTAGATATCATATATGTCATATATATCCAGTACATGCATGCATTTATAACATTACATAATCATTTAGAGGTAAGAAATGAAATGCACCGTTCTTGGAGACGGTAAGCCGTACGTACGCATGAACGCTACTTTCATTTCTATTTCGTATTTTATAGAAGGGAATAATAATTATATATAGGTATATTATAATTAAAGTATAATATCATATATAATATCATATTTCCATCCTTTATACATCCCACATATGGTATTTAACGAATCAAATCACTTTGAGGGGGCGGTAGTCCGCACTTCCTTAAATGAAGATATCGCGTATACCCATAATGGAAGCCATAAAGGTAAGACAAAAATGAAAAATACAGAAGAATAAATAAAACATAAACATATTATATATCATATATAAAAATAGTGACATCATAATGGCCACCTTTGAAGGTGTTAAATGAGTATTGAACAATCATCGTTTCGGGGGGCAGAATTTCACCATCCACGGAAACCGTATGTTCTTTAACCATTTGATGTAGTTGTGTGAGAGTGTAGCTCGAATAAACCTTATAACAACATCCTAGTATATTTAAGATACTGGTGTTGTTACAAAATAAGTAAATAAAAAGATTTTAGGGGGTTGGAGAAGCAAAATAAAACAAATGAACATGAGAGAATGAATTACCTTTAAAAGTGTAACTCCTTTTGATTTAAGCCTAAAGGATTCCTTTGAAAGGATTCTGCCCAAAGGGAATCCTCTAGGATGAGGAGAGGGATGTGGAGAGAGTAAATGGGCAGGGGTTGGACGAGCCAAAGGCTTGAGGTGTGTGTGAAATGAGGTAGAGGTGGGGGCCTTTTATAAGAGGAGAGGAGGGGCACTTTTGGAAAGTAAAGCAATATTACTTTATTTGAAAATGTGTTTCGGTTTTAAAAGGTCCCACATTGATAGAATTAGTGGATAAGGTGATAAGGCTTCGAAATACACTCATCCAATAAGTTTTGTACATGTGTAGTTCATAGATTTTACATTATCTTTCCATTTTATTTAAATCGTCAAATAATGATGTCATCGCTGCATCATTATCATGTCATAAATAATTTAATTTATTTAATGTCTAAAAATCATAAAAAAATACTATGATGTATTAAATCTTTTTAGCTTTCCAATGAATATTTATAATCAAAATTTGGACTTTTATAACCCCACTTAAAAATTGTTTTCGTAAAACATATTATGTTTGTGTCATTTTCACTTTAACATTAAATAAAAAGTAATTTATGTCATTTCCCAACAAAAGTGGATCCATGGGGTCCCCAAGTTGACCCATGGCATGTCATGGTCGGCCATGACACAACCAATAAGTTTGGGACATGTGTTTAGGTCATTTCATATCATTAAAGCATTATTTATACCTTAAACTACACTAATTACCACTAATCGCGATTAAAAACTTAATAAGTTACTATTCACCAAAAAATTATTTTAATCTCATTGAACCACATTTTTCTTCTTAATGACAACCATGTATGTCAGATTTTCAAAATTCAATACACATTAGTGGTAAACTTTCATTTAACTGAAAAATCAGTTTGCTTGATTACCACTTAGTGGTTTCACTATTCATCAAAAATTGAAGTTTTTCAGAAAATTACCAAAAATTCACCCTAAGCTATATTTGATATTATGAATTAAAAAATGAAGTAATTTTTACAAAATTCAAAACATATAAGTCACATTAATTAATTTAATAATTAATTCCCGCTGTCATGACAAATAGCGTGTTTTATGAAACAATAAGTATCAAAAGATTGACACTAGTTTAAGTCTGATTTCAAAGTGAAATTGATTCCAACGACCACTATTGGATTTAATGGTAAAAATATTTTCTAATTTCACTTTAAAACCAATTCAAAATATAATCTAATCATATAAATAAATTAGATTAAAAAGTGGTTTTGAATTAAAATACAACATTTTACACTATTCATTAAAAAAATGAACTTTATCAGAAAGACACCAAAAATTTACACAAAGTAAATTTTGATGTCCCGATTCTTAATAAGAGTTTTATTTGGTCCAAAAGAATGTTTAAGAGTGAAGAAAACTATATTTAATGACGGTTCTCCATCAAAAGGTGATAAGTGAACCTTTAGTGAAAACTAGGGCATATACGCCAAAAATTGAATTCTTTCCGTATTTTAAGCCTTTATCTTTTATTGTATAAATGTAAAAACATTAAAAAACACATATAATCATATTTTAGTTATTTCTATCCATTCCCGCCAATACAACGGCTACATGTTAACTACCATTTGAAATAATATTATTTTATTATTAGAGTGCAACGTAAGATTCCCAAGAAACTCGTTGTTGCGTGTTGGGTACGCCATCGAGCATAGCGTCCCCTTTAAAGTCATATTAATATTTTATTCACAAATATGGATAAATATGAAATGTCATATTCTTTATTTACCTGGGGTGTTACATCCTTCCCCCCTTTTGGGAATTGCGTCCTCGCAATTTTAAAATTGTGCTTGGAAACATCCTTGAAAGTCCCACATCGGAACAAAAGTTGGTAAAACAAACACTTTAAAATAAAGAGAGATAAGTACAAAGGTCACCCAAGTTAACCCATACTAGGATTCCAAGTATGAAAATATGGACATGGAGGAAAAAACAAAGGGTCATGTTCTGATGGAGAGTGATAGAAAACATGTTTAGGAGAAAGTTAACCATGAGAAAATCACAAACTTGTGATGGGTTAAACGGTATTCGATTCCCCAGTAGGAAAAGTTAATAGACAACATTTTTGTTTTAATTTACTTTTTATTGAGGAATTTATTCATAAGGAAACATAATCACTTATCATATTGACTTTCAACTTTTATTAGATTCCTTACACAAACTCATATTTTTTCCAAAAGACGAGTATTTAGGGAGACTTGTTCGCATTAAGAGTACTATAAACAACTTCTAGAGAATCACCTAATCCCCAAAAGAGAACTATATACATCCCATGTATTTAGGCTTTAACCAAAACAAAAACCAAAAGGTTAGTAAAAGATCAGATAATCCAGAAAAGGATAACCCCTTATAAAAAGAAAATCTATTCTTAATCTCCAAAATTTGTCAAACAAAACCCAAAGTTCAACGAGGACCATTCTATAATCAATTTGTCCATAAAATTATTCAAAGTAAACCAATATAAGATTGAAACCCAAATATTTGAAGGATTTAGTCGCATAGTCTTCCAAGATAAATCGTAACATTTATCTCCAAACGATATCAGTTGCTCCTAAAGTCTCGTTTTGAAAAGTAATTAACCTAATCACATATCCTCCGTGATAGGTTAATCATTTTCAAAAATAACCCAAAATCAACTTACTCTTAATTCATAAAATCATATAACTAGAATGAATCAGTCAAACTAACCAATGACTTCACGTAGTCCAGTGGTAGGCGATAAATACCAGTCGCACATTGGTTGTGGGTTCGATTCCCGCAGCTTTGTCCGACGCGACGGGATGTCACACGGTTTGCGTGTTGTCCTTTTTCCAAAACTATATAATTCTTAAAACATTCCCCAAAATGCGATAAAATCTTCAAGAATAATCATAACATATTTTAACCTCAAGTTTATCTCATTCCTTTCATTTTCCGTCATATCATAGAGTAACCCATAATTACCTAAAAATTAAGTATCATATAAACCCTAATGGTTACCTTAATAATTATTACCTGAATTTCCACATCGAATTGGCCATCTCGTACCTGATACATTAGAGAACTCACCAAGGTTGAAGTGGTTGATCATGAATCCTTGATATTTGGTTTAGAACAACCATGAGTTTCCTCATTGAATCCTTCATTTTATCTAGTATCTTAATCAGAGAACCACCACAGTTTCCTTCAAACCTGTTGTCTCTTTGGTGCCTGCTAGATCCATCCATTCACTAAAAATAGAAATGTCAGTGTGAGTATATCAACAAAACCATCATGTACTAATGAGTAAGATAGACAATAAGATATACTTACTCATTCACTTTATCTAAAACTAAGACTCTTTCTGAAATCCTAACCATTATGGTAATTGTCAATTATGCTTAAAGAATACCCTAACCTCTAAAGTTATCTAAACCGACCTTTGATACCAACTATAAGGCCCCAGCCTTAATCCTTACTTAATCTTGAGTTATTACAAGATTACACATTGAGGATCTTTTCAGGTTTAGAGTTTTAGAGAATTAGATCATGAAACTTGCATTACATTCCACATTTAAACAAAGTGGTTACATAAAAGACAGTATTCATTCTTCCCATCAACGGGAACATATTTAAAATATAACACAGATTCTTTCTTGACACATCCTTGACACTATCATCACATCATGTACCTTTCCCTTGACCTGTGAAAAACATTTCAAAAACTTGGGATGAGCATAAAAAGCTCAGTAAGAGTTATAAAAATATGGAAAGGAAACATGAGTTCATATATACATAAGAATGAAATCATACTTTACCCATAAAACAAAGGCACTTTAACATACCTCATCAAACCATGAATAAATCATAGAAATCATAAGACATAAAGGTAACTTGAGGCATTCATAACATTCTTACGTAGGGAGTAACCCTCTTGGTTACGTTTGGAAGACCCATCACATTATATTCCCTAAATCTCTTCGGAGAAACCTTAACGTTTCACTCCTTCGCGTTACCCAATGCATTGGAGAGCTATATCGGGCTCACTCGCCCTTAGTTTATCACGGAACCACCCGTTCTTCATAACAATGCCCAAGAACCATAACATAATCGTATCACATAAAACATGAATAAAGGAAACATAACATTTCCACATTTCAATCACAATATAACATTTTAGGATATTGAAATAATGAATCCATTCAAAAAGAAACCATTTCCAAAACCATTTAAAACATTTAATAAAGAGATTTTTGAATCAAAGTGTCCCATACCACCTTGAAGCTTTTAACATTTTAAACCATTAATATCCATATAAATAAATCCTTAAAACCATTTTGAAAACATGGATATTAATAAGAACAAATAATTAAAACATTTAAAACGATATTTTAGTTAAAGGGGTTTTACCAAAATTAGAGACACTTGAATACAATAATCGAGGAATAACATTTAGTCATAACTTTATAATATCATGAGAATAAAAGGATTCATGATATAATACTCCAAAGGACAGTATATACACCATATAAGAGTGAATTGGTGCATAACAACAATGAACCCTCAATAGAAATGTCAAATGTGATGAAATCCCTTATAAAGAAGGTATCCTTAAATTAAGGACAAATAAATCTCAAAAATATGTGTGAAAAATATATATACACCCAATATAAGTGGATATTAAGTGTAAAACAATAAAAGTTCAATCACACATATTCAATGGATGACATATTCAATGACTACAAGTTGAACCCAAAGAAATCGAAATTGGGTTAAAAGTTCCCTTGACAGCCTAACGGCATCACATCAAAATGAGTTGATGAGAGATAAAAAGTGTATCTCATCACTTGGACATAAAATTTACATAAATAAGGATATATGAGAACATATCCCAACATAACATTATGTAAATTAAAAGACCCAACAAAGAAGTCTTTTAAAAAATAGGAGGGTGAAAGGTTCCCTTACCGACTTGGGTATCTTTCAAAACATACACCCCATGAAAGAAGGACAATAGATCATTGATGTAAATACTCATAAATGAATTTATATTACACAAAGAGTATAATAATGGGCAGTACATACACCACTCAATGGAATTTGTGGCAAATGTAGCATAAATCTCACGGGAATAAAAGTGAGATGAAAAATCCCTTACGAAAACTCGGCAGCCTAACAGCGCCACATAAAACTTCCGAATATGGATTGATGATATCAAATAGAGTATCCCATCATATTACAATAGAATTTACAGCAAGAGGAATATAAAAGAAAATCCCCCAACATAACAAATAGGAGCTTAGAAGAAGTGACACAAAGGAGAGTACTTAAAAAGAAAGAGAGAGGTTAGATCTCTTACGAAAGATCGGCAGCCTAACGGCGCTACTCAAAACTCCCAAAATGGATTGATGAGAGAGAATAGGGTCTCTCATCACATGAACATAAAAATTACAGTAAATGTAATATAAAAGATCATCCCAATAACAAGAAAGATGAGCTTTAAAAGGAATGACATAAAAGTGTATACTTAAAAAGAAAGAGAGGAGTAGGATCCCTTACCTCGGGTCCGACTTGACTCGATCGTTCTTTAATCTCCTGAATAATAAACTTGAGTTAATTTCTAATTCCTTAAGAACCCTTTTTCAAGTTCATTATTACTTTTATACCACTTATTACCATGTCACAAACATTATGTAATCATTTAAGTTAATAATATTTGTTTTGCCGATATTTGGTTCTTAAGTCGAAAGTGGTCTTCTTACAATTACATGTTGTTCGTGTGGCCAAATGTTTATTATATCCAGAATTGTATTAATTATGTAGATATCATATATGTCATATATATCCAGTACATGCATGCATTTATAACATTACATAATCATTTAGAGGTAAGAAATGAAATGCACCGTTCATGGAGACGGTAAGCCGTACGTACGCATGAACGCTACTTTCATTTCTATTTCGTATTTTATAGAAGGGAATAATAATTATATAAAGGTATATTATAATTACAGTATAATATCATATATAATATCATATTTCCATCCTTTATACATCCCACATATGGTATTTAACGAATCAAATCACTTTGAGGGGGCGGTAGTCCGCACTTCCTTAAATGAAGATATCGCGTATACCCATAATGGAAGCCATAAAGGTAAGAAAAAAATGAAAAATACAGAAGCATAAATAAAACATAAACATATTATATATCATATATAAAAATAGTGACATCATAATGGCCACCTTTGAAGGTGTTAAATGAGTATTGAACAATCATCGTTTCGGGGGGCAGAATTTCACCATCCACGGAAACCGTATGTTCTTTAACCATTTGATGTAGTTGTGTGAGAGTTTAGCTCGAATAAACCTTATAACGACATCCTAGTATATTTAAGATACTGGTGTTGTTACAAAAGAAGTAAATAAAAAGAGTTTAGGGGGTTGGAGAAGCAAAATAAAACAAATGAACATGAGAGAATGAATTACCTTTAAAAGTGTAACTCCTTTTGATTTAAGCCTAAAGGCTTCCTTTGAAAGGATTATGCCCAAAGGGAATCCTCTAGGATGAGGAGAGGGATGTGGAGAGAGTAAATGGGCAGGGGTTGGCCGAGCCAAAGGCTTGAGGTGTGTGTGAAATGAGGTAGAGGTGGGCGCCTTTTATAAGAGGAGAGGAGGGGCACTTTTGGAAAGTAAAGCAATATTACTTTATTTGAAAATGTGTTTCGGTTTTAAAAGGTCCCACATTGATAGAATTAGTGGATAAGGTGATAAGGCTTCGAAATCCACTCATCCAATAAGTTTTGTACATGTGTAGTTCATAGATTTTACATTATCTTTCCATTTTATTTAAATCGTCAAATAATGATGTCATCGCTGCATCATTATCATGTCATAAATAATTTAATTTATTTAATGTCTAAAAATCATAAAACAAATACTATGATTTAGGAAATCTTTTTATCTTTCCAATGACTATTTATAATCAAAATTTGGACTTTTATAACCCCACTTAAAAATTGTTTTCGTAAAACATATTATGTTTGTGTCATTTTCACTTTAACATTAAATAAAAAGTAATTTATGTCATTTCCCAACAAAAGTGGATCCATGGGGTCCCCAAGTTGACCCATGGCATGTCATGGTCGGCCATGACACAACCAATAAGGTTGGGACATGTGTCTAGGTCATTTCATATCATTAAAGCATTATTTATACCTTAAACTACACTAATTACCACTAATCGCGATTAAAAACTTAATAAGTTACTATTCACCAAAAAATTATTTTAATCTCATTGAACCACATTTTACTTCTTAATGACAACCATGTATGTCGGATTTTCAAAATTCAATACACATTAGTGGTAAAATTTCATTTAACTGAAAAATCAGTTTGCTTGATTACCACTTAGTGGTTTCACTATTCATTAAAAATTGAAGTTTTTCAGAAAATTACAAAAAATTCACCCGAAGCTATATTTGATATTATGAATTCAAAAATGAAGTCCTTTTTACAAAATTCAAAACATATAAGTCACATTAATTAATTTAATAATTAATTTCCGCAAACATGACAAATAGCGTGTTTTATGAAACAATAAGTATCAAAAGATTGACACTAGTTTAAGTCTGATTTAAAAGTGAAATTTATTCCAACGACCACTATTGGATTTAATGGTAAAAATATTTTCTAATTTCACTTTAAAACCAATTCAAAATATAATCTAATCATATAAATAAATTAGATTAAAAAGTGGTTTTGAATTAAAATACAACATTTTACACTATTCATTAAAAAAATGAACTTTATCAGAAAGACACCAAAAATTTACACAAAGTAAATTTTGATGTCCCGATTCTTAATAAGAGTTTTATTTGGTCCAAAAGAATGTTTAAGAGTGAACAAAACTACATTTAATGACGGTTCTCCATCAAAAGGTGATAAGTGAACCTTTAGTGAAAACTAGGGCATATACGCCAAAAATTGAATTCTTTCCGTATTTTAAGCCTTTATCTTTTATTGTATAAATGTAAAAACATTAAAAAACATATATAATCATATTTTAGTTATTTCTATCCATTCCCTCCAATACAACGGCTACATGTTAACTACCATTTGAAATAATATTATTTTATTATTAGAGTGCAACGTAAGATTCCCAAGAAACTCGTTGTTGTGTGTTGGGTACGCCATCGAACATAGCGTCCCCTTTAAAGTCATATTAATATTTTATTCACAAATATGGATAAATATGAAATGTCATATTCTTTATTTACCTGGGGTGTTACATTAAGAATTGAACATTTATTTTATCATTTGTCAAAATTTTCATTATAAAACACGTAAAAATATTCCCTTTGAAAACCATTGAAAGAAATTAAAAATAGGAATAAAATTCCCTTTATAATCCTTTTATATCCACATAAATGAACATATAAAATAATATCATGAATTTTGACGTGTAAGAAAATATGTTGAAATTAAATATTTAAAATTTTAAAGATATTTTTAAGTCAAAGTTTCCCATACAATTTGAAATATTTGAATCATAGTCCCCCTGATGAATAAAATTTAATAGAAAATTAGATAACCTGAGAATAAAGAAATTCACTATTTTATATGTAAAAGGGGATGTATATACACCTCATAAAAGATGGTGGGTGTATAACCTGAAAATATACCTCAATAAAAGAAGATTAAGACGAAGTCCCTTACCTTGAGTTTGATTAATCACATATGTCCTTTATATTCATGAATAAAAAACTTACATTAAATATTTAATTTATTGAGAAATTTTTTTAGGTTTATTATTCCTTTTATATCAGTTATTACCATGCTATAAAAATTACTTAATTATTAAATTTTACATCGGATGTTTTGATGATATTCAATACTTGATTCATTTTTGTATGATGTATATAGTCAAAGTTTTCAGAATTAAATAATTTCTAAAATAATAATAATGAAATAATTATCATTTTTATATATCAATTATAATTTTAAACTCATCCATTAAATATTGACATGAAAAATGAACTACATTATAATTGTGGAGACGGTAATATGAACATACGCATGATTAATGCTTCCATTTTCAATGATCATTATTGAATGAATTTAAGTATAATTTTATCATTCTATAATTATCCATAAATATAAAATTAATTCTATAAACATTCATATATACCATTCATGTGACATGGTGATGAAAAGCAAATCACATCACTTCGTGAAGGTGATAATTCACACGTACGCACAAACAAAATTATCATTTTTATGTGAATGGAAAGGTAATAATGTAAATAATATATTATATTTTAATAATGTGAATTTTTCATTAATATAATATATAAATTTTATTCCATCATTATTAATAGTCTTGAGGGATGGTGATAGAAAATGAATTACATCGTTTCACAAGGTGGTAGTCTTCCATACACACGGATGATGAAATATTTTCCCATTTGATAGAAGTGGAGATGTATTTAGGTGATTATATTAATATAATAAAATATAATTATACGGATTATACTGGATTTATTATTTCATAAAGTTTGAATTGGATTTTAATTATGTGCAAGAAGATACAAAATAGAAATTCTTGATTAAAAATGATACCTTTTCTTTAATAATCCTATATTGGTTAACACATTAAGAGCACTAAGGATAGTGTTATGACTAAACTAAGACCTATAGAACGTAGGTAGGGATTATAGGAAGGGATTTGGGTAGAAATTGTCTAAAAAATAGGGTTTTAAGTGTGAAGAAAATAAAAGAATTGGTTCCCTTTTATAGGAGAAGGGATGAGCACTCTTCGAATTTCTCAAAATATTAAATTAATATAAATTAATTTTCAATTCCAAATAGATAAATACTAATTTAATTAGAATATAGGATGATTGGGGGTCTAAGTAAATTCAAGAAATAAAAATTAAACAAGTTTTGACTAGTTTTTAATCCTTATCTGTTGGTTTTAACCCTTATTTAATCCCTTTACCTCTTACCGCAACAATATGGATTTTTACTCTTTGAGGGTTAATATAGTTACAATAAAATGAAAAAAGACCCATAAATAGATAATTGATTAATATTTATACATTATAATATTAATTTGACTAAATATAATATTTTTATGAATTTTATATCATTAATTTATATATTATTTATTTTAAAGTATCATTAATGTTAATTTTGACACTATTCATTACTTTGAATATTTCAAAAAATAATAAAAGAAGCTAAATTAGAAAAAAAAATTCTAATACATAAGTAACATGTAATAGTAATCTACAAATTTCGTGTATGATAATAATTATATCAAATTATATTTATTTTTATATTTTTAGTATCATTTATTTGATATTTTCATTAATTAAACAATTACTGTATCATCATTGTGCAAGATTTTAAGGTAATTATTCATTACCTAAAAATTAAAAATAAATTAAAACATTTAATATAACTATTTTATATTTCCAAATAATATTTATGGTAAAATATATTTTTGAATAACAGTATATTATAAATTTTATAATTTTTAAAAATATTAGTGTGACAAGTTTGACTTTTCTTAAAATAAAATACTATATAGGGATTAAAGTAATTAACATGGATCCAAGAGGTAATAAATTTGTACCAATTATGGTTTTAGTCTACAATCACTCATCATAAATAATTATGATTTGTTTTTGAGTAATTTTATAATCCTTATCATAATTATTTTGACCCTAATTTACCAAATTTACCATTAAGTTTGTCAATAAAAATGAATAAGTTTACTATTAATATTATAAAAAAAATAAAAGGTACCTATTTACTAATTTTTTACTTTAGGATTCCAAATATTGGATAATTTATTTTTAAAATTTAAATCCCATAAGTGGCTAAAATTAATCCCTTAGACGAGGTGAGAAATTGGGTTTTAATAGGAAAAATTGAAATATTTTTATTTCCCAATTCAATATGAAAATGAATAAAATTACCTAAATTGGATTAATATATGTATAATTTTCAAAATATTACTTTAAAACTAATTTAAAATATAATTTAACAATATAAATTATTTAGATTAAAAGTTAGTCTTCAATTAAAATGTATTATTTTTCACTATTCATCAAAAAGTAAAATTTATCATAAAACTACACAAAATTCACACAAATATATTTTTTACATTAACATTTCAATAAAAAAAGTTTATAAACGTTTGAAAATTTATTTTTTAAAAAAATTCTCCATAAAAAGGTAGTAAAACAATTTTTAGAAAAATAAAGTTTTTATGTGTAAAACTGGATTTATTATTTTCTTATCCCTATCAAACCATTTTATAAATGTGTGTAAACATAATATAGTAATTCCTATTCGAACATGAAAATATAAAAACTAGGATATGATGATCACACTAAAATAATAATGTTTAGTTGTTCGTTTAAGATTAATGTGGCGTATCATGTAAGCTATAGAACATACTGTTTCCTTCTTAAAATCTCAGGATGTTAAAAACAAGGTATTATCTAACTAAATTATTTTCTTCTAAATTTGTTTCATTATTTTTTTTTTCAAACCTCATAACTTATCGTATTTCTTAAATTCATTTTTTGGTCTCTATAACTGAAAATTATTTTATTATTTAAAATCAAAATAATTTGATTTTTTGGTGTGGGTAACTTGGGGTTGATTCATGGACCTTACAATATATAATTTATTTATCAAAAATATATTTCATAAATCCATTCATTTATTTTAATACATTAGATTAACCTCATTTTTTCAATTACCCTACATTTTATTAAAAATCATTTCTTGAAATGCAATCTATAAATTAATATGATTTTCTAGGTATCTTATTCATAAATGATCCTATTATGGTATCACCAATTATAAAACCAATATTTTGAGACAAAACACTGTAAAAGGATTGAATAATTAATCATATCACTTAACCAATATGAGGACACTTTCTTAAAAAATATTTAAATATCTCCCATGATGAATAAAGTTACTATATTTTATCTTGTTTATAATTCAATATATATAAGTATAGATTCAAAGTTTTAAAGGTAGGAATGGATTTTTTTATAAAACACATTTCCATATAAGTCCATGTTGTGATGTAATAAAGTTCCAAGATTTGAATCCATTCTCAGGTCTTATCTCATAGTGAAAAATTAAACAATCAAATCCTTACTTCATTGTCAGAAATGCCATTGAATTGGAAAGTACCACAGAGTTAAAAGAAAATTCCTAAGTGTGTGTTTGAATCCTCATGTGTGGGACTGGTGAATTTAATTGAGTTTGATATTATTGGAATTATTTCTAGATTTATCTTTAAGTTTTTCACAATAACAAATGGTTCAATGATTCTTGGTTGTACCCCTGCATTTAAAAGTAAATCTTACTCAATCAAAGTTGTTTTCCTCAGTTTAATACTATTCACAACTCATTCCAATAATTTAATTCTATTAACTCTATCCTTATTTTATTCATTTTTTTCTTTACTTTATCTCTTTTTAATTTTTGGTACCTAATTAAAATGATTCTTTCGTGATTCAACAACCTTCTTCCATGTTGAGTACTCTTGCATCAATAATTCCATACCTCAAAACTAAAACATAGACATAGAAATCATAATAAAAAGAATAAAAGTAAAAATTAAAAAGGGGTAAGAAAATAATTGTCCTAATATATCATACCTAGGATTCTTCTATTTTCCCTTATCCCCAGTAATTGTTCTAAAAACTTTAACGAATCAAGAGACATCATTGATTCCTTTCGAGAACCAGGTTTAGAAATTTATAATATATGGTTTCATAATACTACCAAAAAGGAATAGTATTTTGATAGTCCAAGGTTAAACCCATGTTATAGTTAAATTAAAACTTTGATTCACAATTTAGGACTTTCTATTTGTTGTAACTAAAGGGAATGTGTAATGTTTTTTAATTAATGTTTGATTTTTTTATCAATATATTTTTGATGTATATCAAGGAGAAAGATAAAGATGAATAGAACTGAGATTTTGGAGTTTTAATGGTGATGCATATATTTCCCTATCACTATTTTACAACGAATCAAGGGGGTTGAATTAAGTTATTGAATTTCACACTAAATTAAAACTCCCCTCTTTTTAAATGATTTAGACTGTCCTTTCTCTCTTTAATAAGATATATAGAAAAAATAAAAGAAATTAAAGGATAAGGCCACATGATATCATTATAGTGGCTTGGGGATATAAAAAAATTCTTTTAGTGTAGTAAATCTATATATAATTCAATTTTGGTAATTTTTATTCATACCATTTTCTTAGGGATTGCATAGTTGTGTGTAAGTGGCTGACACTTAGTGTGAAATTTTACAAGGATCTACCATATAATACTTTAACTCAGTCACACTCCCAAGATTAGTAAAAAATATTTTCACTTATTTAATAATATAAATTATATAGAAAATTGAGTATAGTTTAAAAGACACTATTAAAAACATTAGAAATTGAAAAATGATGAAACATCTCTATAAAACATGTAACTCTTCAAAGTGTATCTATAAAGATATCCAAAGTCATAAATTATTCTGAATAATATAAAAAAATAATATAAAACAATATTATATTTCTTATTTCTTTTCAATCCCCAAACAAATCTAGAATTATAGTACCAAATAATAAAATAATAAATTTCAAAAATATAGTAATACAAATGTCCATGTATAGTTTTGAATATTTCAAAAGACTGAATTGTTATATTCATTAATATGTGAATGTACTATACACATTAATGTTTTATATTATTTTTAGATAAAATAAATATAATCCGTATAAATTAAATGAGTTACTTAGATTTATAATACTATATATGAAAATTGGAATGCTTATTACCAATACAGACACTCTTTATAGAAATAAAAGCTTGAAATAAACTTGGTCAAACTATTTGTAAAATAATTACCTTTCAAATTAAACTACCTCAAAGTTGAGAAATAATATACTATAAAATAATACTTATTTAGATTCTATAAAAGTCTATAATTTTTTATTTTTTACTCTATACACAACATTTTCTTCAAGAGAGATATTTTACATTTGAAATTAATATAATAATAATAATTTTCCTTATTGCATAAGATATTTTATTTAAAATTTAAGATATATAAATAATATTTATGTTTTTAATTGTAAGAAAAACTTGAAATGTAAGGTTTTATATTAATCTAATTAAATACAATAGTTTTAATTTTCTATATATAAGATTCATCAGTTTCTAACTTTTGATATTGTTAAAAAACTATAAAACTTTCTGAATATGTAAGATATATATCTATACACTTAAAATATATTCCTTTAAAAAGTATATAATACTTAATAAGTCTTCCAAAAATTCATATAATATGTAAATTTTAATACTTTTAAAAATTCTAGAGTGCGATACATTCATCATCCAGTTTCCACTAAATACATAAGATATACTCTTTAATGTGTAATATTTTTTACTTAGTAATTTCTTCAAATCAAAATATGATAAACACATAATAAATATTCCACATTGAAACAAATTATAAAATTTACTTTAATTCAATTAAATTAGTTTCATTAGTAAAACAAAAAGGGATTTTTGTGCATAAAAAGTTAAATATATGAGTGTATGTAGGTACACAACAACTATCTAACAATCTCCATATTTTTATGATAAAATACACATAATGTTTAAAATATTAAATTTTATTGATTATGTAACATGAATAAGAATATAACTATAAGTATAAAATAATAAATATAATAAAATTTTAGGTTTTCAGCTTAATTCTTCACATTTTTGTGATTTTAAAGAGAAAGTTGTATTATAGGGTATAACACATCTATAATACAAAATGAAATGAAAAAATAGAATATTAAATTGAAATGAATATAAATCTCATAGTAACTTGTATTAAGTGATAAAAAATAACATTTAGAAATAAATAAACTAGGTAAATAAACAAATAAACAATAATAAATAATTATAAATTGCAATCTTATGGATTTGGGTTTTTATTTCCTTGAGGGGTCATATGATTTGAAAGAAGTTTTAGGTTCAGATGAGGAAGAACCATATTGGTTCCATGAAGTTACAATACTACAAGCTCTGTTAGTATCATTTTTCATAGTTCTCTTAATTGTTACACTAATTTGGGATCTTAGATGTATTCTCTAATATATATACATACTTTTTACTAATAGAATATTATTATACTGAGAATAAGTAGGTACAGTTCTTAAATAAGGATTCGATACAATATGTAACATAACTATAAACTCATCATGATATTTTGGAGTGTGTCTAGATTATTTTTACAGATCTTTCCCAATGATAGTTAGGACCATCCATGTCTCTCTCATGGTATTATTTATGAGAACCTTTTATTTACAGTTGGTTATTTGATGTTTCCACTTTTTTAAGTGGAACAACTCCACGATTCCTTCTTATGAGATGATATAACTAGTTTTTTAAAGATATCTAATATTGACATAAATTTTTCTTTGAAATATTCAAGTATTATATCATATAACTTTATAAAGAAATATATATAATATTTTTTCATCACTTTTATATTATGTCTTCCTACATAATCCTTATTAAATTGATCCATCTTGTACTCCCATTTATCTGTAATTTTATTTTATGAGTTCATCCATTTGGTATTATATAATTAATGAAATATTATAAAATAAGATCATTACCATTTTTTACTATTCATATTCGCTCTAAATTCTTAAATTTTTTAGAAGAATTTATAATGTCTTGCAATGTTTATTTTAGCATAGGAAAAGTGTCTTCAGATAGTTTAGGTGCAACAAAAGTAGTAATTTTCTCAATAATAATTTCATTATAAATAAAAATCTTATTGTATTTTCATAAAAATTACAATTTTTACAATTTAGATTTGGAATCCTATTCCTATGACTCAGATTTTGAAGAATAAATATCTTTAATACTTTTTAAAATTTTCCTCTACCCATCTGGTAAAAATTGAAATTTTCATTTATCATAGCTTTCCATTATTTCAATGTATTCTCATCTTGAGTTTCTATATGATTTTTCAATAATGTCCCTTCAATATTTATAGTTAGCTTTCAAAAATTATAATAATCACATTTAATAATTTTTTGATTTATTTAAAATCATTATGGTCTATATTAGTTTTTGATTTACTTGATTTGGAAACTTCAAAACTCTGAAATATATCCTATGATTAAAGAAAATTATTCTTGGATAAAATACCTCTCAATATTGCTTCAAAGTTTTGGGTTGATTATATTTGTTGAAAAATACATTTGACAATGTTCTAGTAGGTTTATTTCTAGAATAGGTGTTTTTAAGGTGGAGTAATTTCCCAGTGTTTGCCAAATTTTTGGGCATGAATTTTTATAGTTGGTTTTGTAAAAAAGTGAGGATGTAAGAAAATAAAAATTTATATACCACATAAAAATGAGAATCCAAAAAGGAAGTTTTTTTTGATCATTGAACAAAATATAAAGTATGTGGTGACCACAAAGGAAGCTCGTGAATCATATGAGAAGTTTTTGGGAGAAAAAATTTAAAAAATGAATTGAGCTTTCATAATAAATTTGTGAACTAAATAGAATGTTCTCAAAAGTAACCTTGTTATTTGTAGCTGAAAGGTGGTGATTTTGAGGTATCATAAAAAGGTGATCATCATTTTTGTAAATAAGGTGTTTTAGAGACCACCATAAGAGGAGTTATGTGATATGATAACTACATAGCAGGTGCAATACATGGTGAATACTGTTTGAGAAGGGATTGAGTGTAATTTTGATTATTGGGTTTTCAGGTTACTTTAACTATATAAGGGACCCCTAATAATTCCATTAGTGTTAGTGAAGTTTTTTAGAGAGCATGATTTCTAGAGAAATTAATCTATTTTTGAAAGTGATTCATGAAGGAGTTAAGTTTGTGGAGGAAGTTGAGTTTGTGAAAGAAGTTGAGTTTTTGAGGGAGAGGTAGTTTGTGATGAACTGTATATCAAAAATGAGAGAAGTTACTTGCTGTGTTTCATTCATCCTTGAATCAAGGGTAATTCACGAGCCACTCACAATGTTTAGTGCATAATAAGTTCATATAGGGATTACTGAAGTTAAAAAAGAAACTAGAACTGGTCAAGAAAGTAATTTCTAAAAATAAAATGCTATGTAGTAAATTTGATTTCATCTCCCAGTTGAATATTAGGATTTATAGAAAATTAACACATGTTTAAAAAAATTCTAAGGAGATTTAGATCAACTAAAGAGTCTTTTGGTGTAATAGTGTGTTAACTTCAGTTGAGAGAGTAGCGATCTTTCATTATGTGATTAATTGTATACTAGGAGGGGTAGTGAGTCATCTCCCAAAATTATAACTATAGTTCATTTTTTTATATAATTCAATTACATTTTTATACTCCATGGATATATCCCAGTTAGGGTGAACCAAGTAAAATTGTTATGTATTGTACTTATATTAATTTCCATATATTCATTATTATGTGAAGGATATAAAATATAGTTTTTCTAAACAAGGAAACAAGATACATAAAGGTGTATTTGTTTAAATCTATCATACCTTGATTGAAACCCCCCATCAAGGTACCTAACATGATAGGAGAAACAATTAATATTAGAGGGTAAGTTTATGTTAGTGTTTTTTTATCAGTGAAATAAAGGGAAGTTTATAATCACAAAGGGATTTAGATCTTCACTAGAAACAATTTTCGACTGGGTAAGAATTTAATGAAACACTACCTATAATCATTTAGAATGAATGTTTTTATAGATTTGATTCATGGTATTTTTAATTTTATGGAAATATGATATTTATTACAAGTTGACTGAAAATAATTGGATGCTTATTCTAGAGGAATTAATGATTTAGGGGGATCTTGGTCAATCAAAATATACATGATGTTGATATCATATAAATACCCATATGAAATGTAGGAAAACTGTGAAATTTATATAAAGTTAATTCAAAAGTATGTGAATCTAAATTATAGGTTCTTTGGAACAAGTATGAGGACCCAAGGAAATAACATAATGAGTTTGTCGATGCATTCCTTGATCAGGTGAATATTACTGAGGATGACATGAATGGTCTTAGAGAAATCCTTGATGATGTAAATATCATCAATAACATATTGAGAAGATATTCAGCTTTTTTCAATACAAAAGTCACTATACTAGAGGAAAAATATATAAAGGAGTTGAAAATGGATATCTTACATAGTAATCTTATCACATATAAGATGATAATGAGAATGTGTAAAAGGGGAATTCTAAATAGGTGACATTCAAGGAACTGAATAACCACACCATAGAGGATGATTAGAATGAATGAGAAGTAAATGAGTTGATGTCATAATTTCCTAAAATCTATAAAGTGGAAAAGGAAAGTTTAAAGGGAAACCTCCACTTGCATCATTTCAATGTGTAAAGGTTTAATATATTGTAGAAAAGTGTCCCAATAAGTTTAAAGAATATGATTATGAAATTCCAATGAAGAAGTTTTCAGCCAATATAAATTGTAGGAAAATTACTAAGTGAAATTTCAACAAGAATAAGAACCCACATTCATAATAAAATTATATTTCAGAATAAACTAAAGTGGAATAAATTGAAGACTAGAAAGAATATAGATAAAATTCAATAGTGGAATTTGTAGGAAATTCCCAAACAAGGAAAGAGAGAGAAAACGATAAAGGAGAATTTGAAGGAATAGTTGATCTCGAGGTTGAATTTGAAGCTTCTCTTAAAAAGATACATATTTTTAGATAAAAAAATAAACTTAATAGATTTGTTCGTGATTCATAACTCTATATCCAATAGCAGGAAAAATATAAGTTTGAGTTGAAGGCTAAAATTGAAAGCTCAAATATTAAAATTTTAAAAACTCAAAAAATTTCATTGAGTAGAAGATCACAGTTGAAGAATAGACTGAGGTTATCAATGGTTTGACTCACATAGTGAATGATCAAGTCAAATGTATCTAAGAACTTGAGGAGGAAGTTGTTATCCTACAATGAATAATAAAATATAAGTATAAACTCTTGATCCATTTTATGGAATTAGGAAAGCATGTCAAAATATTGTTAGAAAAAGGGAAATTAAAGTATGGAGGTATAGTAAAATAGTAGAATACTTGTTAGTAGAATAAAATGACACATCATAACAATATATCTAGAATGGGGATTGATCATAAATAAAAATCAGTGATTATTTTTTCTAGAAAATAATAACTCACTATGAGGTTTAGATTAATTTGGGTATGAAGAAGAATCAGAAGATTAATAGAACCCTAGGGATAAATATTACTATAGTAATGAAACATATAATTAAACCTTGTATCAGGTGTTACTATTTTGTAAATATGATACACTCTCAAAATGTATGTCCCATATACAAGAGGCAATGGTGGGAAAAAGAGTAATAGAGGCATCTAAATAGAGTTTAATATTCTGGGAATTATTTTTATGGTCACTATTTTTTGTTTGAACGATTCGAAGACATGTACATATATTTCTCATTGATAATTAATAGCAACGTGTTGAAGTAAACCTAAATTGGTGATACAAAATAATACAAGGAATCATTGAGAAATCTGAAAATGCAGAAACAATTTATATATTTGCAAGATAAATTTAGCCCATCATACTCCAAGGAAGATTAATAAAACCACTCAACACTAGGTATGGAGTTTAAGGCTTGGATCAAAAAATAAATGATACAAGCATGTATAAGTATCATATATTTCCATAAAATCATAAGGTCTTTATAGTGTAAGGATGCTTGATAGTGTATGCACTTCACATATGATGGAAAATAAGGATCTTGTGGTAGGCATCGATAACAACAAAGAAGGTGTATTCAAATTTAAAAATGGTGAATGCTGAGGATTATTGGCTCTGGGAAATCAAAATTTGGATGTAAATATATGTATAGAGAATATTTCTTGGTTAATAAAACTCTGAACCACAAATTTACAAGTTTAATTCAATTACGTGATATAGGACATGCAATTAAATTTACCAAGAAGACCTATATTATGAAGGGAAAAGTTATTCAAATTTTTATATAGGGTAAGTGCATGAAGAATAATCTATAGTTAGTTAGAAGAGAAGAGGATATGTGTTTTATATCAAGTGATTAAAAAAATAAATTGTAACCCAATTAGCTTGGCCATTTGAGTCAACCAACATTGGAAGTTTTGGTGAAAATTGATGGCGCTTGAGATCTCCCTATTCTATAATGTGGCTGCATGCATATGTATGATGTATGTCAACAAAGGAAGATTACTTGAAATATATACAAGGTAAAAGATAAAATATTAATAAAATTTAATGAACTTGTACATATTTATGTATGCAGAATTATATCACCAAGATCTATTAATGGAAAGAGATACTAAATTCTTTTCATAAATGATTATAGTTGGATGGTTTAGATTGTGTTCATCACCCAATTGTTTGTGGTGTTCAATTGCATAACATAATATTGGAGGGAATTTGAGAAGATGATTTGATAGGAAATTAAAAAACTTCATACTAAAAAATGGACCAAAGTTTACTAATAGTCAGGTGGAGGATTATCTTGATTAACATGGGATAAGGCACCAAATTTCAGTGGTGATAAATTTTTAGAATAATAGTATGGATAAAAGGAGAAATACAATCATAAACAAAATGTCCAGAATGATGCTCATTGAAATAGATATACCATATAATTTTTGGAAGGAATTAGTCTTTACATCATTATATATCCATAAGAGTGATTTTTTTCATCTGAAATAAGAAAAGTCACTGTAAAATATATAATGTGGAAAGAATCCAACATTGAAATACATTTAAGTCATCTGAAGCAAGTCATTCATTCTTAATAAGGAAAAACACATTAAGTTTGAATCATATGGAGATAAAGTGATACTCCTTGGCTACTTAGGTAAAATAAAATCATAGAAATGTTTCAATAATTGTTTTTTTAAATTGGTAGAGTGTAACGATTCCACTATCGTGGAAAGTGAACAAAATATAAAATAACACAGTGAGTAGTTTTATAATGATATTGATGAGGAGGTAAGCAAATTAAGAGGAGAAAATGTAGTAAATACTGATTCAAATGAAGATACTAATGATGATAAAGATGAAGTTAGACCTATATCTACATAGAAATTGAATATTCAATCTGAAATTGAAAGGAAGAACATCATCATTGATTAGTAATCACTAGTAAAAATAATGATAATGAAGTCTCTATAGAAAACATATTTTCTATATTAGGTAGAACCAAAATATTTTGAAAAATTACATAGAGATGAGAGTTTGGTTCAAGTGATGAATACATATTTTGAACAAATTGAGAAGAATCAAATGTAAAATATTGTTTTATGGCCATAAACTAAGAACGTCATCAAGACCAAGTGGGTTATATATAACAAACTGAATGAATAAGATATAGTGATTCAAAAAAAATGTATGAATTTTGTGTAGGAAATAATCCAAGATTGATAGAATCAATGTAGATGGGAAACTTTTACCAATGAAAAAACTGGAGAAATTAAATTATTCTTGGCCCTTTCCATATATATATGTTTTAATGCTTTCTATATGGATATAAATTTAGCTTTTTGGAATGGATTTCTCGAATAAAAGGTGTACATTGAATAAACATATGGTTTAATCTTCATGAATATGTGATTTTTTTCAGTTGAATAAGGCATTTTATAGATTAAAACATGAACTAAAATTACGGTATTCATAATTTGATCAGTATTTTAAGAATCTAAGTTTCTATAATGGTGGAGTTGATCACAATATCTATATTAATAATGATAATAATCAAAGTATTATGGTACTGGTGTAAGTTTATGGAATATTTATTGGTGGAATGAATAAAATTTCATTTAAACAGTTTATATAATTCATGACCTAGGAGTTTTAAATCTAATGATTAGTGAACTGACATTTTTCCTTAGACTGAAGGTGAAACAAAGAAGTCATAGTTTTCTCATTTGTCAATCTAAATATGATAAAGAGGTTTTGAGAGGATTTGGAATATAATTTTCCAAGTATATGACAACTTTGGTTTCTACCTCAATGAAATTTTATTGGGATAATGAGGGAAACATGGTTATTTTCATAAAATATAGGAAAATCATTCGAAGCATCTTGTAATTAATAACAACATGACCTGATATTGTTTTTTCCACATGCTAGGTGACAAAATATCTAAGTAATCATAAAGAATAAAACTTAATTGTGGTGGAAATAATACTTTAATATATCTAAGGCATGATAGATTTAAATTTTCTATACAATGAAAAATCTCAGCAAGTGTTATTGGGTTATAAAGATGTACATTGGGATAGTTTAGTGGATGAATGAAAGTCAAAATCAGGTGGGGAATTTTATCTTGTAAGACTATGTATTTATTGGAAAATAAAGACACAAGATTGAATTTCTCTAATCACAACAGATGTTGAATATACTAATACCACTCAAGATTTCACATAATTACTATGGATAAATAAGTAGCTTGAATATATGGGAATTTAAGTGAAGTTTATGATAATAATTAATTATAATAATTCAAGTTATATAAACCATAGAAAAAATCATGTCCATTACTCATGGATGAAGAACATTGAAATAAAGTATCACTTTATCAACAAGAAAGTGGAGTGTGAGAATTTTAAGAAATAGTATGTGCCTAAAAAGCTATAGGTTTTAGACATTTTGATAAAGTATCTACCTAAAGAATTATTTTTACAACATTGGTTAGATCTTGGATTTTAGTTGACTCTTCAAACTTGACCAGTATGGATGTGGGACCCCCACTCCCCAATGTATGGTTTCTTTTTTACATATGTTTTAATATGTGTTATTTACTATGTTCTAGACTACAAATATGTGACATTTGGGTTTATTGACAAAGTGTTAGAAGTTTTGATCATGAAAATGGGAGAATCTGATAGGGGGAGTAGTGAAATATGGGGATTTTTATATATCTGACAATACTGAAATAGTTTGTTTAATAAAGATAAATCAAGAAAGGAGTTATTGATGAAAGAAGTTTATGTTGCATGGATGAATAAAGTATACTTATCATGTTCCATGCACTATGTAATAGTCATATAGATATCCAACAAAATCAATATTTGGTATTGGCTTTCAAGAATAGTTTCTATTGATTAAGGATCATCAAGTCTTTTCAAGAATTAAGTGGTTCATTGATGAGGTTCTCATGATACTCTTATTTCTCATTCCAAGATTGATTCATGTTGTATTAGAGTATGTTTTGAGTAAATATTTAATATCTTTCAAGTTCTATAGAGTGTGAATGGTGGTTGATGAAGAATTTTTGTGTGTATTTGTCAACAAAAGTTTCTAAGAAATTCTGAAGTGTTTTCAATAACCCCAAAAGAGGGATTATGATGAAAACATCATTCTTGGTGGTGGCTCAAGGTATTTTGTTTGATAATATTTGATCAATTTTGTTTCCAAAAATGTTTTTTTGAAGGTGGAAGAATTTACTAGTGCTTCACAAATTTTTGGGCATGAATTTTTAGAGTAAATTTTGTTAGAAATGGAGGATTTCTAGATAGTGAAATTCACTGAATGTATACAAAAACTGAAATACCAAAAAGGAAGTTTTTGGAAAATAATTGAATCACATAGAACCTATGACGTAACTATAAAGGGAGCTCAAAATTTATTTTATAAGTTCATAGGAGAAGAGATTTGGAAAAGGAATTGGGTTTTCATTGAATGTTTGTGAACTGTAAATATCTTTTTTGAAAGGTGCATTGTTGTTTCCGATAGGAAGGTGATGACATTGACATATCTATAGAGTTTTCTTATCATTTTAGAAAATATGGTGTTTTAGTGGATTCTGAAAGGGGAGTTTCATGCTATGAAAACTGTATAGAAGTTGTAGTACGTGGTGAAGTCTTTCACAAACAGTTTAAGTGTAATTTCTAATAGAGATTTTTTCAAGTTCAATTTTCTATGTAAAAACTCCCTAATCACATAATTAGTTTAATATTAGTTGATTAGATAATATCATCATTAGATAAATTCAACTAAGTTTTAAATTAGTTTGTTAAGGATTTGAGTTCATCAAGAAGGTTGAGTTAACAAGAGAAGTTAAGTTTGCAAAAGAATGTGAGTTCATGGGGGAGATGCAATTTATAGTGAACAATAGCATGAAAATGAGATAATTTTTTTTCAATGAATCATTTTTCCATGAATCAAAGGTATTTAGTGAGTTAATCACTCCAAATAGTACGTAGGTAGTTCACATAGGGATTAAAGTAGTTCGTAAAGGAACAAGAATAGTTCTCAAAAAGAGTTTCCATAAGGAAAACTCTATGTGATAAAATAGGATTCATCTATTAGATGGAAACATATCTTCATGGTACACTTACATATATTTGAACCATTTATTAGACGATTTTAATCAATAGAAGAAATTTCTGGATGAGAAGTGCATTCAATTCAGTTGAGAGTGAAGTGATCTTTCTTTGTGTGATTGGTTTTAAACTAAGAGGGATAATGAGTCTGCTATTAATATTGTAACAACAGTGCATTACAGTTGATTTAGTATGTCTACACATTTCCTTTGTATCTCATTGGATGTATCCTAGTGTGGGTGAACCAAGTAAAATTATTATTCCATATAGATGTTTTAATTTACATTTATTCAATGCTACTGAAGGGAGAGATAATAGAGTTTTTTTAACAATGAAACTGTAACACCCCAAGCTTCCACAGTATGCTTTTCTTTGAATAATACAGTAGCGTGTGTTGTACGCAACTTCGAGTTCTGACACACACCGAAACCAATCAAACTAGCCGTTATGAATAGTAATAACCACTTTTTTGAAATTTTATAAATTTTATCTTTCAAAATGGACTTCATTTTTGGATTTGGAATATCGAAATTATCCTAGGGTGAATTTTTGGTAATTTTCTGAAAACATTCAATTTTTGATGAATAGTGAAAAAAACACTGAGTTATAGTTTAAAAACGAATTTTTATTTAAATAATTATTTATTTTATTTAAATTTAATTAAGGTCAAAATAGATACATAATACCTATATAATTTCAACGGAATTCATTGGAGTTAGTTTAGAATAATTTTAGATATATAAAAATTTTATTGAACTTTTCACCGTCTTTTACCCACCTCTTAGGAGAATTTGGGAATTAATGTAAAACTTAATTTTACCACTTCTGTGAGTGGAATTTCGAAAATACGAGAGACACGGTTAATATCAAGGCGTAAAACGTGGTTCAATAAGATAAAAATATTTTTTTTGTGAATAGTAACTTTTTTACTCTTATTTACTATGGTTAAAAGTAAATAGGGTAATTAAGGGTAAAAATGATATTAATATTACCCTAACACATGTTCTAATTCCATAGGCTAAGTATAATTTGAAAAAAAAATCTTAGTAATAAAATATGAACCTCTTTGGTCCACTTGGATTAGATTAGGACATTTATTATTATTAAATTCAAAGAAGAGTTAAAAGAGTTAAAATCAAAATTTAAGAACTAAAACATTTTTAATATAGGGTTATACATAATATAAATTCGATTTTAAATATTTATTATAAATCCAAAAATATTTCCTACATAATGGTATTTTATTTATAATTTTTAGACGTTGAATAATTTAATTTATTTAAGACACAATGGTGATGTAGTAATTACCTAATTAATGAAATATTAAAATAATTGATATTTTAAATATCCAAATAAATGTAATTTAATACTTTTTATGAATTCAAATAATTTTATAGGTTAATATGACATATTAGTATTAGTTATATGAATAGTTTTAGAAGTAATAATGATGTTATGAATTTATCAAAAACAAAATACCCAATAGTGTCAAAATTGACATAAAAGAGTTTTTAAAACAAATATTATATTATTAATTGATATTCTATTCCTAAAAATATAAGGTTCTTCCAAAGTACTTATATCATGATAGGTGTATCATTAATGGACCAATTGGGGGTCTCTTGGAAGTTTATGGTAAGTTTATTAACCATATAATATAAAAATACAAAGAGACATGGTAAATGTCAAACTAATTAACTAAGAGTTAAAACTAAAAGATAAGGCCAATAAAGTTACACAAACCTATCTAAAACATATTGGTTGGGTGGTTTTCGACCCATACCCGTATTATAATTTAAATAATCCACTTTGGAGCCTTTATAAACCGAATATTAATTTATTATAAAATAATATTTCTAGTTTTTTCCTAAGGTGCCCCTCACCCCTCTTATAAAAGGGCACTCCACCTTCTCACTAATTTACACCTTCAAGGCCTTTTAGCTCGGCCAAACCATGACCAATTATTCTCTTTAATTCTCTAACTTCACCCTAGAGGCATTAGTTTGATCATAAAGCCAACCTAAGGATCCCTTTTGATCAAATCAAAAGTAAGAACCTGAAGAAGAGGTAATGTTTTCACCACCCTCTTTCAAGTTCATTTTTTCTTCAACTTCTTCTTTCTTTGTTATTTCCATTATAAAATAATAATGCCAGTATCTTATATATATTATTATTTTATTATAAATATGGTATATCCATATTCATTATTCTATCCATCCTTTTAATTACATGTCACCATACGTGCGTACGTACAACTTACCGTCTCCACGTCGTGGTGTAATTGTTATTCAAAACATTATTATTTTTATGGGTATGATAATGATGTGTAATTGATGTAAATAATAAATATAACATGATAATTATTATTTATATATGATATACCATCAATTTATATATTATTTTAATATCAAAAAAATGATATTGTCGCTCGTGCGTACGTACAGACTACCGTCTCCATGAACGCAATGAAATTCATTCCCCATCGTATCTATGCAAGTATAATCCTCATTTGAGGATTAAAAATAATGTTTAAGGACTTTATATCATCATGTATATGAATAATATAAAAAATATCCATAACAAACATGACTTATGTAATAAAACAAATAAAAGAAAATGAGTAAGTTAACACAAGAAATGACGATAATACTAAGATATTATTAACAAAGAAATGTCAAATGATCATATATGATATCATATTAATGTATATGATTCTTGTATAATTTAATTAAAATTATTTCACCATTATAAAAGAGGTTAACCTACCCTTAACCAAGGAAAAGTACAAGGTAAGGGTTTATTTCACAATCTCTTCATTATCTGAGGTGGTTTATACGTAATTATATACTTGGACCTCTTTATCACCCACATACATGTTTCTTAAAAATGTATTTCAAAACATGCTTAATATTTTACAGAATATGGGTTAAATTCATTTATACCCTTTATTGACTTTTTATAAGAAGTTTATAAAGTAATCTTTTCATCGTTTTCCAAATAAGGTCCTTTTAAACCTTTTCGACAAAATTAAGGTAAGAATGTCTTTTTTTAACTTATACGACGGGTGCAGATATTTTCCACCATTATAAAATTGTCAAATATTACCTTAAAATATTATAAGAATATTTATCAAAGTAAAATTTTTCTTATATAATATTGTGACTTTTAAATGATTTCAAAAAAAGAGATATTTCTCTAAAATAGTTTTGATTTCATCTATGTCAAAATCTTTTGATGGATTTTAAGCTTATTTGAATTTGATTCATTATGATGCAGAACTTCCATATTTTATTGATTGTTCTGTGATATGTTTGACTGTGGATGTGTTATTTTTATACCATTCATGGTTTATGGACAAAGTATTGATATTTCATATGCTAGTTTTAATACGAATGTTTATGTTATGTTTAAACCTGTTCATTTGAGGAATGCATTGGACTTAATAAGTGACGGGTGGAGCCCGCTATAGCTCCTAGATGCATTGGTAGGTCTCATGATACAAGCTAGTTTCTTGGCACAAGTCTTTGAAAAAATCTTATTTGTAGTCTTGGCACGAGGCCTTGACTATGTGGTTATGATAGTCTGGCATTATGCATTCCATCATTATGAAAGTGGTTATTAATATTGCATGTTATTATTCGACAAGTAGAATATCCATGTGAATAAGTAAATGGAATTATTTCATTGACATATTATGCTGAATTTCATGTTTAAAAGGATTTTGTTTTAGTTATACATTTCCTTAAATGTTTATGTTTATTTATGAAAGTTTCAGCTATATTGTTATCCATACTGAGCATTTGTGCTCTCCCCTTTCTATGTTTTATTTTTCCCAGGATGTGAAGAAGTATTTTATGAATGACCTACTGGGATAGTATAAGGGGATATGAGTGTGGAGACAATATGTTGTTGTAGTTTTCACTTTATAATGTAATGTAAACTTTATGAATGTATCTAGTGATTCCAAGGCTACTAAACTAATCGGTATTTCGAGACTTGGTCTTTTGTGATCATGCCAATGTTATGTAATAATGCACCGACTCTGAGTAACTGTAGACCGAGTGTTACAGTTGGTATCAGAGGAAGTTTAGTATAGACCTTAGAATCTAGATTTAGATAAACTCTGATTAGAGCACATAGACCTAAGGATTAGTATAGAAGAACTTCTTAGAATTTTGGTATTGTAGAGATTTTGTGAGTTTTCGAAGAAATACATCCCTGTCTAGATATGAGCAGGTAGAGGCGGCTCTGGCACAAATGTACCTAGGGTTAAAACCCGAAAACACCGCTTTGATCTAGACTCAAATGGGAACTGGTGCACGACAACGTGCCTTGTTGCACTCTTGGTTATGACACTCCCAAGGGATATGCTTAGGATAATTCTCATTTTCATTACAAACCATTATGAAGTGTTTATGAGTATATAATTCCTCAAAGAAAACATTTTTAAGATTATGGATTATATCCATCAAATGTTCAATTTATGTTAAGTGTTTTACAAGTTTGGAATTATATATTTTAATTCATAAACTGATCTAGTTTATGACATTGTTTAGAAATGGTGCCTAGTGGAAGAAATGGAAACCATATCAATGCACTCACTCCATGTAAGGATTTCCCTCCTGCTCAAGATAATTATAGTAAAGTTGGTGATGAAACTGGTACTGATCAGCTTATCACTATATTGGGACAAATCACTCAGGTTATGAATAATAACCTTACCCATATGAAGCACACTAATACGCAATGTAGAAGATCAATGTTAGATAGATTCATGAGGCAAAATCCACCAACATTCAATGGGAGTAAAAATCTATTGGTAGCTGAGAAATGGATAAGTTCCCTAGAGAAAATATTTCAGGCCTTGGGGAGTACTGAAAGGGAAAAAGTTGTCATGGCAATTTACCGCCTCACTAGAGATGTTGATCAATGGTGGTCATTGATTCAAAATACAAAGGAATATGATGAAGTATAAAATATGTAATGGAGGGATTTTAAAGATATTTTCTTAGAAACATACTTTCCTCATGACCATCGAGCAGATATAGAAAGACAATTTCTGAGTCTCAAACAAAAGGAGGATAAGAATATCGCAAAGTATGAAGCTAACTTTACAAGGTTAGTAAGGAATGCAGCAGATTATATACGTATCCCGAGGAGTAATATTGATCTTTTCTTTGATGAGTTAAAACCATTTCTTCATCGAGCATTAGTCTCACAATCCTTCTCATCATACAAAGACATTGTCTCATGTACTATCAAGACAGAAAAGGAATTCTCTACGTCTTATGACTTTAAAGAAAAGAAAGAGAAGAAGAGATCTGCTGATCACTCTGGAAATGGACATAAGGGGAAGAAGGGAAAAGTTGAATATCCATCCTGTAGTAAATGTGGGAAAAAACACCCTAGTACTTGATTGAAGGGAATGTGAGTCTGTTACAAGTGTGGTGAAAAAGGCCACCAATCTCGTGATTGCAAGGGGAAGAAAGAAGCTACCGATGTTCAATGCTACAACTACAGGGAGATGGGACATTATGCAAATTAATGTACTAAGCGTCAAGGGAAATTTCTTCATAAAAGGCCAAGGGATCAAGGCCAAGCTTATGCTATCACTACTGCTGAGGTAGAAGATCCAAAAGACGTGGTGGTAGGTAATTTAATGGTTTCCATAAGTTTAGAAAATTCATTATTTGATTCTGGATCGTCGCATTGTTTCATATCTTCCCAATTTGCTAAGAAAATTAGATATTTCCAATTTGATTTAACAAGTTATTTCTCAGTCAAAACTCGTAAGGGAAGTATCATTGCAATAATGTTTTTTTGAATCAGTCCCCATTAGAGCACATAAATGTTCTTTATCTGCGGATCTCATCGTTATACCTATGATTGAATTTGATATAATCCTTGGTATGGATTGGCTTTCGGACCATGATGCAAAAATTTATTGTAAGAAGAAGAAGGTTACTATTTTTTATGATGATGATAAGTAACACCTTATCTTTAGAACAGAATTGTCATCACCTAATTCTTACCCAGATCCACCCCCAGTAGCTCAACTAAATTCAATTATTGGGGAGGAAGAAAATGAAATAACTGTGGGTAAGGAAAGGAATGTTCAAATAGAGGATGTGCCTATTGTGAGAGAATATGTTGATGTGTTTCCAGAAGATTTACCTGGACATCCTCCAGAACGAGAAATTGAGTTTTCCATTGATTTAATTAATAGTTCAAGGCCTATATCGAAGACCCCTTATAGAATAGCCACTGTGGAATTAGTTGAACTAAAGAAAAAACTAGAGGAATTGAGAAATAAGGGATTTATTCACCCAAGTGTTTCTTCATGGGGAGCCCTTGTCCTTTTTGTTAAGAAGAAAGATGGATCTATGAGGTTATTTATCGACTACAGGGAAATCAATGCTATAAAAATAAAGAACAAGTACCCCTACCATGCATTGATGATTTATTTGACCAACTTCATGGAGCTCAATACTTTTTGAAGATTGACCTTCGATCTCGATACTATCAGTTGTGTGTGAAGAAAGAAGACATTCTTAAGACAGAATTTCGAACCAGGTACGGGCATTACGAGTTTACAGTAATGCCTTTTGGGCTGACTAATGAACCCTCTATTTTCATGGATCTAATGAACATAGTTTTCAAGGAATATATAGATGATTTTTTAGTGGTATTTATTGATGATATCTTGGTATATTCTAAAAGCTATGAATACCACGAAAATCACTTGCGCATTATCCTGGAGACTCTTAGAAGACATGAATTATATGGGAAGTTTATCAAGTGTGAATTCTAGATTCAGGAGATTTATTTTCTTGGCCATATTGTCTATAAGGATGGAATCTATGTTGATCCTTCTAAGACAAGATCAATCCAAGAATGGCCAACACTGACGAGTATAACTGAGGTACGCAGTTTTATTGGTTTAGCAGGTTATTATCGACAGTTTGTCCAGAATTTTTCCCAGTTGGCTAACCCATTAACAAAGCTCACACAAAAAGGACTTAAATTTGTTTAGACAAAAGAGTGTGAAAAATGTTTTGATGAACTGAAGAGAATATTAGTCAATGCCCCTATCTTGACTCTACCATTGAGGAATGATGGGTTTGTTATTTATATTGATACATTGAAGAAAGGACTTTATTGTGTCCTTATGCAGAATGATGGGGTTACTGCCTATGCATCACGACAGCTAAAAATTCATGAGAAAAACTATCCTAATCATGATATTGAGTTAGCTGCTATAATCTTTGCTTTAAAGATATGGAGACATTATATCTATGGTGAAAAATGTGAGATTTATACTGATAACAAGAGTTTGAAGTACATTTTATCACAAAAAGAACTCAACATGAGGCAAAGGAGATGACTTGAACTACTCAAGGATTATGATTGCATGATACACTACCACCTGGGGAAGGAAAATAAGGTGGCAGATGATTTGAGCAGAAAATATCATGGAGTTTTGAACATGATGAGAATTGAAAGGGATCCTATTTTCATGGATCTAGTGAAGATGGATATGCGGATTACCATGGAATGTTAAACATCGATACTTTTTCAAATGGTTTCCAAACCATCTTTACTAGAAAGGATAAAGAGTTCTCAGGCCGATGATAAAGAGTTTAAAAAGAATATTAAAGCTATGAATGATGGGAGATTGAATGGATTTGTGTATGAAGATGGAATTTTGAAATTTGGGAGGAGAGTTTGTGTTCCCAATATACCTGATCTAAAAAGATAATTGTTAGATGATTCCCATAGCTCCAATATATCTATACACCCCGGGAGCACCAAAATGTATAGAGATTTGAAGGAACATTTTTGGTGGGACAACATGAAGAGGGAGATTTCTGATTTTGTGTCAAGATGTATAGTTTATCAATAAGTGAAAGCTGGAAGACAACGACCTAGAGGAGTCATGCAACCTCTTCCCATACCCGAGTGGAAATGGGATAATATTTCTATAGAATTTGTCATGGGGCTACCAAAGAATCCTAGAAGGAACACTGTAATATGGGTTATTATTGACCGTCTTACCAAGTCAACACATTTTCTTTCTATAAGAGAGGATCTACCACTTGAACATCTAGCAAGACTATATATTAATGAAGTTGTGAGACTTCATGGAGTACCCCTATCAATTGTTTCTGATAGTGATCCCCGTTTTACTTCAAGATTCTGGAAAAGTCTTCAGAGAGCCCTAGATACTGAACTTTGTTTGAGCACTGATTACCACCCCCAAACTGATGGACAATCAGAATGGACTATTCAAACATTAGAGGACATGTTAAGATCATGCTCACTTGACATTCAAGGTATATGGGATCAACATTTATCTCTGGTAGAATTTTCCTATAACAATAGCTTCCATTCAAGTATTCAAATGGCACTATATGAAGCGTTATATAGAAAGAGATGTCTCACTCCAACCTGTTGGGATGACGTTGGTGAAAGAAAGCTTGTAGGCCCATAACTGGTGGAGGAAACAAGGGAAAAGGTAAAAGTAATCCAAACCCACATCAAAGCAGCTCAAAGTAGGTAGAAGATCTATACCGATAACCGAAGGAAGGATTTGGAATTTCAGGTAGGAGATCATGTTTTCTTGAAGGTATCTCCATGGAAAGGAGTTATACATTTCGGTAAGAAGGGTAAATTGAGTCCCAGGTACATAGGATCCTTTGACATTCTAGAATGAATTGGGGATGTAGCTTACCATTTGAAAATGCCGCCAAGTCTCTCCAAAGTTCATGATGTGTTCCACGTATCAATGTTGAGAAAATAAATGCCTGACCCAATGGATGTACTCACCTATAAAAATTATAACTAGAACCTGATTTGTCTTATTGCGAAGAGCCCTCCAGGATTCTTGATACTAGAGAACAAGTGCTGAGAAACCGGACGACTCGTCTGGTAAAAGTTATATGAAAAAACCATAAGATGGAAGAGGCCACATGGGAACCCGAGGAACTTATGATGAAAGACCCACCTGAGTCTTTTTATGAAATAATATTCTAGAAATTTCAAGGACAAAATTATTTTAAGGAGGGGAGAATGTAACACCCCAAGCTTCCACGGTACACTTTTCTTTGAATAATACAGTAGTGTGTGTTGTATGCAATTTCGAGCTCTAATGCACACCACAACCAATCAAACTAGCAGTTATGAATAGTAATACCCACTTTTTGAAATTTTATAAATTTTATCTTTCAAAATGGACTTCATTTTAAGATTCGGAATATCGAAATTATCCTAGGGTAAATTTTTGGTATTTTTATGAAAACTTTCAATTTTGATGAATAGTGAAAAAACACTCAGTTATAGTTTAAAAATGAATTTTTATTTAAATAATTATTTATTTTATTTAAATTTAATTAAGGTCAAAATAGATACATAATACCTATATAAGTTTAACATAATTCATTGGAGTTAGTTTAGAATAATTTTAGATATATAAAAAGTTTATTGAACTTTTCACAGTCTTTTACCCACCTCCTAGGAAAATTTGGAAATTCACGTAAAACAAAATTTTACCGCTTATGTGAGTGGAATTTCGAAAATCTGAGAGACACGGTTAATATCAATGAGTAAAATGTGGTTCAATAAGATAAAAATAATTTTTGGTGAATAGTAACTTTTTACTTTTATTTACCACGGTTAAAAGTAAATACGGTAATTAAGGGTAAAAATGATATTAATATTACCCTAACACATGTGGCGTATTGCACCTCAAAAAATTTCAACTGATGTTTGCCTGCAATACTATGGCTTTAATCTATGCTCTAAATGTAGACTATACAACCAACATCGTGAGGACATCAATCATCATTTTCTATCTTGTGATACTGGTATGGCCCTTTGGCATTACATTTTTGACCTTTTTGGATGCAGATGGCTTTGAGATACATTTATTCTATCTCAACTGAAAAGAACATTTGAATTCCCAAGATCTTCCCAAATCAAGAATCTCTTCTTTACGGCTATTGCGATGCTTATGCATATTTTATGGTATGGTAGAAATGATTCTTTTTTCAACAATAATTCCTTTAATATTAATGCAGGAAAAATGAGGATTCTGCTGGCTATGAAGGAAGCGGCTATGATCCAAAAGGATTGTTGTGACAATTTTGCTATATATTTTGAAACCCTTAGCCGAATTGGCGTCAAAGGTATTTTCTCGAAACCTCGATACACTTTTGAAGTTTTCTGGAAGGCACCTTCTCATGGTTGGATTAAGGTAAATGTGGATGAAGCTTCAAAGGGAAATCCTGGTCCTGCTGGATGCGGGTGAATTTTCAGAGACCATCAGGACTGGATCCTCGGATGTTTCTTTGGAAGCTGCGGAACTGCTTCTGCGTTGGAGGCCGAAATGCTTGCTACCATTCATGCTGTCTTCAATGCAAAGCTCTTCAACTGGAAGAATATCTGGATAGAGAGCGATTCCGCTACCATTGTGAAAGCCATCTGGAAGGGTGACATCCATCTGGCATAGCCTCTCACCCCCAGATTGATGGATTGCCTCGCTACTCTCAACGACCTCAACTTTATTGCCACACAAACCTATCAGGAGGCTAATATGATCGCGGATGGGCTTTCCAACATGGGAGTCTCTCATGAGATCACTTGGATGAATGAACTCCCGCCAGATTTAATCCCTTCTTTTATTAAGGACTCTAGAAAATTTCCCTCTTTCCATCTGTTGTAACTTGTTTTTGACTTTGTCTTTTTGAATAAAGCTCTAAGTTTTGGTCTTTTGACCAGAACCCACCTTAAAAAAAGAGAGTTAAAATCAAAGTTTAACAACTAAAACATTTTTAATATAGGGTTATACATAAGATAAATTCAATTGTAAATATTCATTAGAAATACAAAAATATTTCCTACATAATGGTATTTTATTTATAATTTTTAGACCTTAAATAATTTAATTTATTTATGACACAATGGTGATGCAGCAATTACCTAATTAATGAAATATTAAAATAATTGATATTATAAATATCCAAATAAATGTAATTTAAGACTTTTTATGAATTAAAATAATTCTATAGGTTAATATGAAATATTAAGATTGGTTATATGAATTGTTTTTGAAGTAATAATGCTGTTATAAATTTATCAAAAACAAAATACCCAATAGTGTCAAAATTGACATAAAAGAGTTTTTAAAACAAATATTATATTATTAATTGATATTTTATTCATAAAAATCTAAGGTTCTTCCAAAGTACTAATATCCTGATAGGTGTATCATTAATGGACCAATTTGGGGTCTCTTGGAAGTATATAGTAAGTTTATTAACCATATAATATAAAAATACAAAGAGACATGGTAAATGTCAAACTAATTAACTAAGAGTTAAAACTAAAAGATAAGGTCAATAAAGTGACCCAAACCTATCTAAAACCTATTGGTTGAGTGGTTTTCGACTCATCCCCACCTTATACTTTAAATAATACACTTTAGAGCCATTAGAAACTTAATATGAATTTATTTTAAAATAATATTTCTAGCTTTTCCTAAGGTGCCCCTCACCCCTCTTATAAAAGGGCACTCCCCCTTCTCACTAATTCACACCTTCAAAGCCTTTTGGATCGGACAAGCCCTGAACAATTATTCTCTAAACTTCCCTAAATTAAAACTAGAGGCCTTATTTTGATCAGAAAGCTAACCTAAAGAGCCCTTTTGTTCAAATCAAAAGGAAGAACCCGAAGAAGAGGTAATATTTCCACCACCCTCTTTCAAGTTCCTTTCTTATTCAACTTCTTCTTTCTTTGTTATTTCCATTATAAAATAATAACTACATTATCTTATATATACTATGATGTTGTTATAAATATGGTATATCCATATTCATTATTCTATCCATCCTTTGAATGACATGTCACCATACGTGCGTACGAACGACTTACCGTCTCCATGTCATGGTGTAATTGTTATTCAAAACATTATTATTTTGATCAGTATGATAATAATGTGTAATTGATGTAAATAATAAATATAACCTGATAATTATTCTTTATATATGATATTCCATCCATTTATATATTATCTTAATATCAAAAGAATGATGTTGTCGCTCGTGCGTACGTACAGACTACCGTCTCCACGAACGCGGTGAGATTCATTCCCCATCGTATCCATGCAAGTCTAATTCTCATTTGATGATTAAAAATAATGTTTAAGGACTTTATATTATCCTGTATACGAATAAGATACAACCTATCCATTACAAACACGACTTATGTAACAAAGCATATAAAAGAAAACGAGTAAGTTAACACCCAAAACGACGATAATACTAAGATATTATTAACAAAGCAATGTTAAATGATCATATATGATATCATATTAATGTATATGATTATTGTGTAATTTAATAACAATTATTTCACTATTATACAAGTTTTTAACTTACCTCAACCAAGTAAAAGTATAAGTTAAGGCTTTATTTCACAATCTCTTCATTATCTGAGGCTGTTTATACATAATTATCTACTGGGACCTCTCTATTATCCACATCCATGTTTCTTAAAAAAGTATTTCAAAACATTATTAATATTTTAAAGAATATAGGTTAAAGTCATTTATACCATTTTTTGAATTTTTATAAGAAGTTTATAAAGGAATCATTTCGTAGTTTTCCAAACAAGGTCATTTTTAACCTTTTTGACAGAATTAAGGTAAGAATGTCTTTTTTTAACTTATATGATGGGTGCAGCTATTTTCCACCATTATAAAATCGTCGAAGATTCCCTTAAAAGATTATAATAATATTTTTCAAAGTAAATGTTTTCTTTTATAATTTTGTGACTTTTAAATGATTTCAAAAAAAGAGATATTTCTCTCAAATAGTTTTGATTTCATCTATGTCAACATCCTTTGATGGATTTTAAGCTTATTTAAAGTTGATTCATTATGGTACAAAACTTCCATATTTTATTGACGGTTTTGTAAAATGTTTGACTATGGATGTGTTATTTTTATACCATTCATGGTTTATGGAGAAAGTATTGACACTTCTTATGCTAGTTTTAATATGAATGTTTATGTTATGTTTAAACTTGTTCATATGAGGAATGAATTGGACTTAATAAGTGACGGGTGGAGCCTGCTATAGCTCCTTGATGCATCGGTAGGTCTCATGAGACAAACTAGTGTCTTGGCTCAAGGCCTTGACAAAATATTATTTGTAGTCTTGGCACGAGGCCCTGACTATATGGTTATGATAGTCTGGAATTATGCATTCCATCATTATGAAAGTGGTTATTGATATTGCATGTGATTACTTGACTAGTAGAATATCCATGTGAATAAGTAAATGGAATTATTTCATTTCCATATTATACTGAAGTTCTAATTTAAAAGGCTTTTGTTTTAGTTATACATTGCCTTAAATATTTATGTTTATTTATGAAAGTTTCCGCTATTTTGTTATCCTCACTGGGCATTTGAGCTCATCCCGTTCTATGTTTTATTTTTCCCAGGATGTGAAGAAGTATTTTATGAATGACTTGAAGGGATAGTATAAAGGGATATGAGTGTGGAGACAAGATGTTGTTGTAGTTTTCACTTTATGATGTAATGTAAACTTTATGAATGTATCTAGTGATTACAAGGCTACTAAACTAATCTGTCTTTCGAGACTTGATCTTTTGTGATCATGCCAATGTTATGTAATAATGCGCCGACTCTGATTAACTGGGGTCGGGGCGTTACAGAAACAAGATCCACAAAGGGGTAGTTTCTTTAATCTATCATACCTTGATTCACCCCTATTAGGGTAACTAACCCATTAGGGATAAATTATTTCATAATTGTGTTCCTTTATCATTACTAATTTGGTTACATGGTTTAAATATTTATTAAAATCTTGAAATTTAGGTAATGTAACAACATCACATGTCCTTTTAATAAGTATTTCATTTACCACAACCAAGTCAATATTAGAATTTAAAGAAACCGACTTATCTTCAATGATTTTAAATACCCCCTTTATAGACTCTAAAGCATCTATCTAAAGAAATTAATTTTTTTCCTTTAGCAATATAGATTGTGATTTCATAATACATATATTCTAATTTATGAAATATTCATCCATTCCTGTTTGAATAACTTGTGTTTCCCTATGTTTTACTTGATCCTTAAACAATGTTTTCAACACATCAAAATCAAAATTTGAAACCATATGTGATTTAAAATTTAAAAATATGATTTTAGAATATAATTTTATTTCCACATTCACAATTTATCTCTAGATTCTTTCAAATTAGTTTTCAAATTTGTAATTTTGTCCTAATGTTGATGAAACTTAGACAAAAAATACCAACAGTAAAGTGATTTATATTTTCATTCAATAAATGGCCATCTTCCACTATATTTGGTGACCAGATGTCTATATACAGCACAAATTTGTTTACTCTATAAATAAAAACCAATTTATGAACTTTACCAGACTTAGTTTCTTCATCCTATAGATGTTTATTCTTCCTAGAAACTTTTTACCTTCTAACAAGACAACATATTTACTAGGAATCTATTGAAGGAATTCTAAAAAAAGTTCCATCCATTCCCTCATTTACGACACAAGTATCTAACAAAAACTTATCGTCATTAAAATCAACTCAAGTTGTAGATATTTATTCAATATTAAACACTAAACAAGAATTAGGTTTAAAAACATTTTAATTTCCTCCTTCACCATCTAATGATTCTTCAAGTGCAATAAAAAAATCTTTGTCAGTAGACTCAATCTCATTTTCCTATGTAATAGCTTAAAGCGCTCCCTTAATATTTTTATTCAACTTCTTTATCCTCTTTTATCAATGAAACACCTTCCTTAATAAAAACTAGTCTATTCATAGATTCATTTTAAATATATACAATATTTTTCAACACTAAATATTCCATGGTATTATTTTATTGACACTTAATGTCTTACATCTCATTCAAATTAATTTCATTATTCTTAAAAAAAAAATTAACCATTATTACATTATGTAAATTCAATTTCTTTCTTTCCTATCCATAATAGTTCCTGTATTGTAGCATGTACCATGGTAAATTTGATTATATTCCCATTCAATATCAAATATAAAAAATAAATATATTGAATTTTTTTCTCAAACTCTCCACACCTTTAGGCTATTATAGCTTGAACAAACCTGAAAGAATTATATGTTCATGTTTTAAATCATTTTTCATATTCATCTCAATATTTTTTGTTCCAAAAAAAATAACATGGTGTATACACAAATTATATCATTATCACTAACCAAAATATGATTGAAAAATAATTTTAATTCATATATATATTGGAATATCTTAGAAAGTTTAGAAGATATAATAGAAATCACCATTCTATTTACCTTTTTCATAATCAAATTTTCTATCATTCTAATCTAGAATTTAGAATTAATTCAAGACTCTCTCCCTTTTCAAAAACCAGTTTAGTCCCTTTTCATCAAACACATACTCCCATACTTGAAAACTCACAACTCTATTAATAACCATATTCATTAGACTATACCAAGAGAAATTGAAAATTTTAATGTGTAAAAGTCTTATATCGGATGTATTAATTTTTTTATCTCTTTCTCAATGATGAAGATACAACATCAGTCCTCTTTTATATTTCTTTGATCAAATATAGGTATAAGGTTCATGATTTACAGTTCGAAATTGAGAGAGAAATTATGTGGTTTTAAATAAAATTTGGATTTTTCTAATCCAAATGGTCATATTTAAAAAATATTAAAATAGGAAGGCTTGTGGTCACTTGAAATGAAAATAATAAATTAGATATTAAAATAATTATGAAACTTTCAGAATATATTAAATTTCAAAATATTACATATCATTAAATTAATATTAAATATGATTATAATATATTACATATTAGAAAAAATATATTTTGTTTGAGGTTATGTTAAATTTTAATCCCATACTTAATAAAAATAGGTAACTATATAACATGTATTACTTAATAAAAAAACCTAAAAAAAATAAAAAATAACAACCCATAGAAATATAAAATAGAATACACATAAAGAAAATAATTTAAACCCATATAATTTCAAATAAAACAAACTCACTCTTAATAAAATCAACATGATTTAAACCAAGAGGCTTAGTAAAAATATCTTCTAACTGATGTTTAGTATCAACAAATTTAAGAGAAATATCATCATTTTGTGTGTGGTATCTAAATAAATAATTCCTTATGTTAATGATTTTCCCCCTTTAATGGATTAATTGATTTTATAATATGTTTATAACACTTTTGTTATCATATTTTTTTAGAACATGTTCACAATTAAAAGTAAATTCCATTAAAATGTGTTTCAGTCACAACACTTGTAAACAATAACTACTAACTACAACATATTATACTTCAACTGTAGATAAGACAAAAAAGTCTTATTTCTTACTATAATAAGAAAATAAGGCTCTTATTAAGAAGTAATAGGTTTCTAAGTTAATCTTACTATCTAATATTAAACTCCCAAATTCAATATCAGAATATGAAATTAAAATAAATCCATATATTTTTTAAAATAGAAAAGAAATAGTCACAAACCCTTTTAAATATCTTCAAAACCTTTTAGTATCTTTAAAATTATATCCCTTAGTATTATATTTAAATATCTCATATACGAATACAGTAAAAATTATTTTTGGTCTACTGGAAGTTAGATATAACGGGCTCCTGATTATTCCTCTATATGACTTCTTTTTTGATGCTTTACTGGATCTATACCTAACAAATTTAATATTAGAACTCAATAGAGTTTCATATAATTTACTATTTTTATGTATAAAATTTATAATTAATTCATGCATGAATGAATTGATTCGATTACTCACATTCACAAAGTCTTTCTGAATGTTTTGAAAACTAATAAAGAAATTTTATTCTCCCATAATGCTTACCTAAAACTATTTCTTTATGAATTTAGAAAATTCATTACACAAATTTTGGTTAGTTAAACTTAAAATAAAATCATCAAAATATATTTAAACTTTTAGGATATCAATAAATGAAGTTTTATCAAATAGTATAAGATCTTTTAATCCAACAAGAAAACCATTTGATAAAACAAAAGAACTAATCCTATCATACCATTCTCTTGGTTCTTGTTTAAGACAATATAAATATTTGATAAGTATGAAAATATTATTTTGAAAAATTAAATATTGAAAATTATGGGGTTTATCAATATAAAAATATTTTAAAATAAATAAATTTAGAAAATTAGATTTATCACTAATTTGAAATATTTAAAAACTATATGACATGCATAGGATAAGTGAATTATAGTGGCTTATAATATAGTTATATGTTAAAATGTTTCTTTCTAATATATAATTTTTTCTTAATCACAACATTTAGAAACTAATCTAGCCTTATTCCTAGTGATCACTCCATTATCATATTTCATATTTCTATAAACTCATTTAATACCTATGACACAGAAATCAAATATTCTATCAACTAATTCCCAAACATTGTTCCTCTCGAACTAGTTTAATTATTCTTAGATGATAATAACCCAAATTTCATTATTTATGTCTTCCCCTTTGGTTTTAGGGTTATGATATTTTATAAAATTGTAAAATTCACCAATATTTCTAGAACTTATCTAAGTTATAACACCTTCACCTAAACCACTAATAAATAGTTTCTAAGGGATGGTGTCTTATGGCTCTAGACTCTCTCAGAAGCACACTTTTTATTCATTTAGTATCTAAATTTTCGAGACTAGTTTATATAAGAACATTTTTAGGGTACATAAGGGTATCAAGTATCAAGTTATTAATTGAATTACCATGGTCATCAATGAAAGTTTTTTTATGAGCTAAGGGATCACTTTCATCAAACTTCACATGAATTTATTATTTTATTATCCTTGATTTTTAGTAAAAACTACGTAAAATTTATAAGTGGTATAATAACTAAGAAGTATTCCTTCATCAGCCTTTAGAAAAAATTTAACAAGATTATCCATGGTGTTCAAGATATGTACCTTGAATCTAAAAAATTTCCAATTTTGGGTTTCTACTATTCTATAACAGATAAGGTATTTTCTTCAAAATAGATCTTATTAGAGTTATATTTTTAACATAACAATATATCTTAATAGATTCAAACAAAAAACAAGATGGAAAACTATATTAATGTGACATAGTTCAATTAGTTTATTCTATATTCTTATTTCTTATTTCAACTACTCCATTATGTCGATGTGTTCTAACGGTAGGAAATTTATGTGTAATACCATGATTTTAAAAAAATGAATTGAATTCATTAATTTCAAATTCAACTTGATAGTAAATTATCAAGGAAATAATTTTGGCGTCATATTTATTCTGAAAAAGTTTTTATAAATTCATTAAGATAATACATGATTCAATTTTAAGCCTAAAAAAATTAAACCCATGTAAATCTAGAAATATCACCAACAAAAACAAAAACAAAATATTTTCTACTAAGGCTTTCTATTATATCTTTTATAAAAAAATACATGCGAATAAGTTCCAAAGGTATATAAGTATAAACCTTATTGATTTATTTAAAAGTTTATCTATGTTTCTTTCCCATTTTAAAAGCATCACATAGTTTATTTTAATCAATCATTAGTTAAAGAAATTAAAAAATATAATTTTTCTCAAACAAATTAATAAAAAAAGAAACATTACAATGACCACATATTTTTGAAAAAATAATATTCATTAATTTCATCATTAATGAAATTTAAATTTTTTCAATATAAAGAATAATTATTTAAATTATATAAAATTTTAGTTCTAGTTTAATTTAACTTAAGTAAAAATTCCTTAAAAACAGAACATGAATTATTGAAAAAATAAAATGAGTAAAAATTATTATATATTTGAGAAATTGTTAATATTTTAATCTTTAAGAATTCAAAATAAATTACTTTATTGATGATGAAAAATTATGGGTTTCTAATAGATCGAAATCCAATAACCTTTCCTCTAGTTGTCTATAAAGTTGATATGTCCTTAATTAATTTTTTAATAATGTGTAAAAATTTTATAAGTCCCTACTCATATATATTGATAAGATTTTATCCATATACCATTTAAATTTTTTATTTTTGTGTCTCCTTATATATAAAAATATTAAAAAAATAGATATTTCGGTACCCATAAACTTTTGTTTCCAAAAATGTTAACGACTAAATACTTAGGTAACCAAATTTTCTTACTTTGAGAAAGAATTACATCATTTTATTCTAATAAATTTCTAGAAATAAAGGCATTATTAATATAAAAAATTGGAAAAAATTTAAAATATAGATCATTATTATAATGTATAAAAATATAAAAATGAAAAAACAATAATATACCTTCCTTTTTTCATGACCCCATCACTCAAAAGGTACCCCTCATGGGCCAGTAATGAAGGAAAAGAGATAACACACATTGTGTCCCACCTTTATTAGGATATGGGTAGGTGACTAGTACTGAGGGTATAAATGATGTGGGATTGGTAGATAAGATATCATCCATCAAGCAGATCGATAACATAAATGAAAGAGGAAACCAAAAACATCCCAATATGTATTTGTAAAATAAAAAAATACAAGGATTATCCAAATTAAATACCCAAAAGAAAGTACTAAGGAATTGAATAAGAAAAAACTATAACATTGGGGATAGTGACCTCCAATATGGTATATAGAGTCCTCTTGGAAACCTAATAAATAGTTTGTATAAATTTGGGGGGAATATAACATGTATACTTCATAGGATTACACCCAATGTCTCTCATGAGAACATTAAAAGAGAATATTAATACACCAGTAATAAAATGAAAAAACAAAAACACAACTAAATAGGACAACGAACCAATGCCATCCTCACCAAGTCATGCTCACAAAATATAACATCTAATTATAGTAACATAATAAAAATAATTTTTTTTCAAATGGTACCTTGAAACACTTTACCATTGATTTACCACCCTTACACCCCAACATCGTACATTTTGGAACTCTCATTCTTTCTGTAGAATCCTACCCAAAGAAACCATGGAAACAATATTTTCCATGCACCCTGATTGAAACTGGCCATCCCATCCTTCCCAAAGACACTTGGTCCACCAAATCTTACCAAAAACCCCACATGAAATTTGATATCACATCCATATTATTTCATAACCAATTCTATAACCAGGATACTTTGGTATTGTGAACATGAAGGACATCTACCTCATTCCCCCCCTCCTAACATGCATGACCCCCCACTAAGAACTACCTCATCAACCTCATCAACCAAAACACAAGTGAATAATATCTGAAATCCATCATATCCTGTGCATAAGAAACTCATCTGGAAAGTGTGTATGGAATATGGGGTATTCATCCATCTATCCTCACTATCTTGGATGTTTTTATAAACACCTCCAATATATTTGGTTGTCAGCACATAGTTATCTAAGAGGGTGGGGTGCGTATATAAATCACAATGAAAATACAATACAATAATTAAATATAATAATAAACTATAAGTTCAGAATAAGAGAACCACCACAACTCACAACATGACCACAAATCCTCAAAACCTATGCCACATATGAATTAATTACACCATAATAGAAAGTTACAACCATAAGCCACATTCCACCTTTTCCATTCAAGTTAATCCATTCCATGATTTACCAATTACCTAATTACTTAATTTATTAATATTGTTTTTTTCATTTTAAACAATTTTTTTACCATAATTCACGTTTTAATTTAAGAACTCATTATCAATTCTAACCTATACCATTTTAGTTTCATAATTTGCATTTCATTCCATTATTATAGAGAAACTAGCATAATACAACACAACACAACACGTCATCCCATCTCCCACATGTCAATGAGCTTCATACTTTAACTACCACATATCACATTCACATATCATATCAACAAAATTTCATCACAAATACACATAAAAATTACTTCCCATCACAATTACGATGCATAATTACCACTGAGCAACACTATCACTACAAATCACAACCACTACACAATAAAAATACAACAAATCAACTTATCCTCACTATAATTTTAAAAAATATTTGTATAAATCAATCAAGGGTATTTATTCATATTTAATTTAATATTCTCAAGGTAATTCTCACACAATCCAAGATTTCATGGGTAACTATTTTTTTATCTCGATATATGTTCTTATCAATTTTTATGTATAGTGTGTCAATCCAATAATCATAATAAGGTTCAATAATTAAAAATCCAAAAAAAATAACAAAACTAAACTTAAAAAAATATAAGGAAATAATATCTATCATGCTCAAGAATATAGGAAAAATACAAGAACAAGTAAAATTCATATGATTTATCCTATTCCCCTTCAATTACAATCAAAACATTAAATTATATTTATTAATATATTACATACTATATCACCAAAGTAAAAAACATTATCACACCCAAACATATAAATAAAATAAGAAGGATAAATGATCCACTACCTTAATTGAAGGCTTAAGATAAATACATAAAACTAAGGATCAACCACCATTGATTTCGAAGGAATCACCACCAAAATACTATGCACAATAAGACTCCATAAAAAACTACTAATAATATAGGGAAAACTACCACAATGATTATAATGGCCCATAATTCTCATAAATATATATTAAATCTAAATAAAATATTTTTTCAATACATAACATAACAAAAAGCGTGCTATAATTTTATTGGTTTATTGTATTTTGAAACCTAGAAATATAAAAATCTGGTTTATAAAACATATAAAGCATCACTTGCTTATTCCTTTATAAATGAAAACATTTTTTTGAAAAATCTTTCTCAACAACTTTTTTCATATCCTGGGGAAAATTAAAATAATAAATGGTGAGATAATATTCTAAATAAGGGTAAAAAAAGTTGATATCAATCATATCATAATCATAATACATAAAAAAATAAACAAAACATTTGAAAAATTATATCCTACATATCAAAGATCATGATATCATGTCATGGTATAAATCATATAAGTTCATAAAAAATCAAAGAACATATTCCATGATATCATAACATAAGAGATTGAATTTTATCCATACACATAAGCATAGAAAATAATTTTCATATTTTTCAAGGATCATTTCCAAGACTATCATAGAGGACAATGTCCTTTACTGAACCATGTTTAGTCCTCATTCCAACCCTATATTATTGAACTGATTTCAATCCTTATTACAATCCTTTGTATCATATGATATATAAATATTTACCCAATTAATTTGAGGGAGATATAGGTCCCAACCACCACATAACAAAAATCATAAATATTTTTTCTCTAGGAAAACAATTCATTCATCATATCAACCCTATAAAAATAAATGTGTTTCATAAACACCATTCCATCAAAACATAACCCATGGAAAATAAATAGGCTTCATAAATATCATTCCAATATAAATATAAACCGAAAATAGAAGTGATAAGGATAGTATACTTAAAAAATATATCTAATAAATAAAAATTAATGTTAAATAATGTTATCATAAATTGAAAATAATTTTGAGAGATAAATTGAAAATAATTATTGATAAAAATATCCTTTCTACTTTGAAAACATTTTCTTTTCTTAAAATGCCACACAATTTTAAAAGAAATTTTTTTATCTAAAAAAAATTGTAAGATTTTAAGGGAATATTTAAGGCATTAATTTTCATGAAATAATAAAAATCCTTTCATTAAATATAATTTTAAAAAACATTCCTTTCATACTTCTTCCATAAATTCACAAAGTACCTAATTTGGAACACGACAAAAATATTTCTTCCAAACCGTTTTGTAAAAATTTAAACATGGGTAAAAATGAATTTAACACTTGTAGAAGAATAGTAAAAATATTTTGGAAATTTTTTTTAAGGAACATTTTCATGGAAGATAAATATTCCCCAACAAATACTTACATATAAATAATCCCAAATAATAATGGGATTGTGAAATTAACCCTTACCTTAGGTTTGGTTTCCTTCGTATGAATCTAAAAATCATGTATAATGGTTTAAATAATGTTATTAATTTACAAAAAAACCATAATCATATTTATTATACTATATATGATTCTATTATATCATTTAATCACCCTTTTTCTAAAAACATTTCATTATTATATTTTTTCTCAGGCATTAACTATTTCATTTTCCTATGCATGTTTTGTTGTATAAATCCATATTTTTGGGAATAGAATTTAGTTAAATTATATATAGAAGGATATTAAAAAAATAATATTTATTCATTATATACATTTATATAACCATTATTGAATGGTGAACATGGAAAATAAATCACATGACATTGTGGAGATGGTCGACCGTACATACACACGAGCAATGAAATCATTCTCTTAATGGTAAATGGGCAAGGAAATGGATGGTGTATATATTTTTACAAAATAAATATCATATTATAATTATTATATATATCTATTATTTCCATCATTAAACCCATCAAAATAAATTGGTGATGAAAAACAGATTACACCATGACATTAAGATGGTAAGCTATACGTACACACATGAAATGATTTTTTTATAGGACAGATAAAAGGTGGAATATGGTTATTACATAACCATAATAACATATAATCATATAGTATATACTATATTTATTATTTTATAATTGAAAAAATATATTAAGAGGAAGTAGAAGAAGAAATAATCTTGAAATAGTCGGTAAAGTTGATTACATCTTCTTTGGAGAACTTCCTTTATATCTCCTCTCAGGGAAACTAGGGTTGGTATTTTGAGAATACAAGAACATATAGAATGTGTCTAGGTAATTTTATAACATAAATTAGAATGGTATGTTTGATCTTTAAGGATCAATGTGATGTGAATAAGTGAGGTAAGAGGTTTCCTTTTATAAATAAGGTGAAGGGCACTTTGGGAATTTCAAAAAATATTAATTTATAATAAATTAAATCACAATAATCACATCTCAAAAGGAAATTTGTTAGAAACTAATATTATATATGGTTTTAATATCATCAACCAATATATTTCAGACTAGTTTTGGTATTATTTTAAACGTTATCATTTCCATTAATCCTTAGTTAACCTATTTTAATTTTAACTTAGAAAAAAACTTTTTCCATATTAAAAGGTTGTAATTTTTAGTTATGTAAGGTAAATTAGAATATAAATGAAACATTCAAAACATTTTAGACCATATTATAATTATTTTTTATTTTTAAATTTTTGTTATGATTTAAAAATATTTTAATAAAATATTATTTCGATAAAATGTCATTGGTTTCAATTTTTACAATATTCATTACTTGAAATTTTAAAAATATCCAGTCTAAAATTTAACTTCGAAAAAAATATTTAATTATATTCCTAGGAGATCAAGTTAATACATAAAATTATTTTACCATATTAATTATTGTAAATAATATTTAATTTAACATTTTCAATAACATTTATTTGATATTTTCATTAATAAAATAATTACCACATTAGTGTTGTTTAACTATTTAATATACTTATTTTTTTACTAAAAATTAAAAATAAAATACCATAATGAATATAATTATTATATATTTCATAATAATATTTATAATCAAATATCTCTTTTGGGTAACCCTATATTAAAAATTATATAGTATTTAAAACATCAATATGACATCTTTAAATTTTCATTGAATAAAATATTATAAATATAACAATCTCATATAAGTGGCCCAAAAAGTAAAATATACATTTATATCATGAAAATATGTTTATTAACTTAAAAATTTACATTAATATTTGTTCACAACATACCTTTTTCCTTATATAGAATGATAAGGGATATTTAAGACAAAGAAAGTGACATTTGGTGTCTTAATTTGATTTAAATATTAAATAAGTCATTTTCATGGAAATATGTCCATTAAACAACTTAATTTCGATCTTTATGTGTTAATAATCAAATTATCTTAATCTAATAAATTTTTTTCATGTGTTAAATTAATTTTATAGTTTCTATAGTTTTATTTTTAACCAAAATTACCCAATTTACACTTTACCATGGTAATAAAATTTACTAAGGTTACTATTCATATTAGAAAACAATATAAAGGAACTATTAAATAAATTTAGTAACTATGAATTTAAATTTGGTATCCATTTTTCAAAATTCAAAAACACATAATTTTTAGAATTTAATTTAAAATAAAACTATAAAAATTCTATGGAAAATAGTTTTTAGGAAAATTGACCTTTTAAACATAAAATTTTTATATAATAAATTCATGTATAAAATCCCATTAAAAAAATATAATTGAATTGTTTTAAATTAAAATTAAATAATTAAAATTTAATACTATTCCAAAAAATAATTTTACCATGTAAATACTTTAAAAGACAGTATTTTTTTCAAAAAAATTAGTATTTTAACTATTCCTTAAAAAATAAATATTTTTCAAAATATTATAAAATAATATTATAATAATTTTGAAAATTTTAGTAAAAAAATGAAATTAATTATTCAATTACATTTTCTAGAACTTCCAGAAATTATTATGCATTGAAAAATAGAGGGAAAAATCATTTCTAAAAAAATGTAATTTTGAAGAACAAAGTGATTTTACTAAAATTGTGTGGTCATTTTTTAAGAACTTACCAATAAATTCATGTTGAGTTGGACTTTTATATTTATTTCATAAAATATTTATTAATATTTTTTACCAAAATTTAATGGTTAGTTTATACTAATAGTGTCTTGTGGTTTGTTTAAATTCATGGTTGCATGTAATGCAGGATATTGAAGAATTAAAATTATTTAAGTAGAAATATTTATTAAAATATTAGGGTGTTACATTATACCCCCTTAAAATTAATTTATCCTATGAAATTATTCACTTGGATAAAAACAGAGAAGAATACCTCTACCTCGTCACATCCCCAGGTTCCCATGTAGCTTATTCAAATTAGTTGTTCAACCAATAAACTTTAACCATGCGAGTGGTATTGTTTTGTAGAAATTTATACCTATGATACCAAATTATATCAATTGTTCTTAATAAGAATTATATTTCTCTCTTGGTATGACTTATGAGTTTATCACATTTCAATAATCAAGTATGTACTTTCTCAAAAGAGATATATGGAACACATCATGAACTTGAGAGAGATTCAATGGAAGTTCCATTCTATAAGCCACCTTCCCAAAACAATCAATAATTTCAAAAGGACCGATATACCTATGGCTTATCTTTCATGTATTTCAAAATCTCATCACTCTCTTCCAAAGAGATATTCATAGAAATAACTTATCACCCACTTGATACTCTATGTCTTTTAGTTAATTGTCATCATAACTTTTTTTATAGACTTTGAGCTTCTATTATGTGCTGTTGAATATATCTAAACTTCTCTGCCATTTCACCAACTAGATCAGGTCCCAATAGATTTCTTTCCACAAATTCATTCCAAAATTTTTTGGTTACGTATTTTGTAACATATAGGGATTCATAAGGATCCATCTTAATACTAGAGTAAAAGTTATTATTGTAATAAAATTCTACCAAAGTTAGATGTTAATGTCAACCACCTTTGAAATCCATTTAGAAATTTCTCAACATTTCTTATCGAGTTTGAATTTTCCTCTTAGATTGAAAATATAATTGAGGATGAGAAGTTGTTTTGAAACATTAATCTATATGCATATACTTCTGAAGACTTCTCCAGAACTTCGGGATAAGCCTCAGATCTTGATCAGGTATAATGGAATGTGGAACTCCATGTAATCTCACCACTTTATTAATATATATTTTGGAAAGATGATCAAGATAGTAGTATTCTCTGATATAAATAATGTGTGACCACTTCGTGCGGTGATCAACTATAACCCATACAACATTATGGACTTTAGATGGTTTGGGAACTCTGAAGACAACGTCTATGATGATGTTTTCCCATTTCCATTCCAGTATGGGTAATCATTGTAACATCCCCTTAGACTTATATATCACATCCTTTACTTTCTAACAAACCAAGCACCGATAAGCATACACTACAAAATCACTCTTCATGCTATCCAGCCAGAAATAATCTTTCAGGTCCTTATATATCTTGGTTCTTCCAGGATGAATAGAGAATGATGAACTATGAGCCTCATCTAATAGATCCTTATTTAAATCTTGTATGGGAGGGATAAAAAGATAGTTCATGAACCATATTATTCCATCATAATCAATATTATATTCATGAACATTTTCTCACCCTGCTTTGTAGATCCACATCTTCCTTCTACACCTCCTTAATATTTTATTATATATATGGTTGAAAATTCATTTGAAAAAGATAGTATTTCTCCCCTTCCTTTAAAATTTATTGATCCATCATTTAGAAATCCATAAATATTGGATCTTTTCTGATCCTCATCATAGATAGGCTAGCATAGTTCTTTAAACTCAAAGCATCTTCCAACGTGTTTTTTTCCTTGGGTGGTAATATATTGAGCAGTCGTAGTATTTAATCAACTATAACCATATTCTTTGGCACATATTCATCTCCTTTTGAGTGAAAATGTAGTTTAAACTTTAATGATTAGTCAATATGTCACATATTTCTCTATAAAGATAATCCCTATATATATTTAATGGAAATATTACCATAGCTAACTCCAAATCATGAGTTGGGTAATTTTTCTCATAGTTTTTCAATTTTCATGAGGTATAAGCTATCACCATATCATTTTGCATGAGAAAACACACCAGACCCTTATTTGATGCATTAATAAATATCACAAACCTTTCTTCACTACAGGGTAGTTTGAGAATAGGTACACTAACTAACATACTTTTTAACTAATTGAAATTCACTCCACATTCCTCCATCTATATGAACATAACTCCATTTAGAGTCAACTTGGTTATTGGATTATATAATAATGAGAAATATTTCTCAGAATGTAAAAAATATCCATCCAAACCAAGAAAAGTTCAGATCTCAGTTACCGCTTTTGGTCTAGGCCAGCGTTCAATAACTCCCATCTTTTACGAATTCACAGATATCCCCTCTCTTGAGATTATGTGACCAAAAAATGAATCTTTTTGAAGACAAAAATCATCATATCCTCCATCAACCAAGAAAGTATCCTCATTAAACCTAAAATACTTATGTATAGTGTTGGCTTCCATCCAATGGCGGTCACCTAGATTAGCTTGATATCTTCCTACCACCCTTAATACGTAGAAAACATCTAGCCTAGTGAATATAATAATATACATGACTGACCCAATCACCAATTCATATGGAATCCTTGTGATTCTATTTATTTTATCCTGTGTATGAGAACACATTTTCCTAGAAATATGAATTCCTTGTGATGTTTGAAGTAATCCACTCTTGGATTGTTCTATATTGAACCTCTTTAGTATCTTGTAAATTTATGTACTTTGACTGAGGTCGAACAACTTGTTGGAACAATCATGATAGATCTTGATCCCAAGAATATATGTTTCCTTTACCAAGTCCTTCAGAGAGAATAATTTATTCATCCACACCTTAACAGACTGTAGGACTGGTATTTTGTTTCCAATGTGTAATATTTCATCAATGCATACTATTAAGAAAACTATTGAACTTCAACTAAACCCTTTATATACACATGGATCACATTCATTCTTTACGAAAAAAATTCCATTATGGCCTTGTAAAAATGAATGTTCCATGATCTATATGATTTATTTAATTCATCAATGGATCTTTGTGAATTGAATACCTTCTTAGCATCCTTTGGAGTCACAAAACCTTCAGGTTGTTTCATATAGACATCTTTCTAAAGGTTCCTGTTAAGGAAGGATATTTTTACATCTATTTAAAAAATCATACAATCAGGTAAAATTTCAATGAAAAGTATATTTATGATGGATTTCAACATTACAACTGGTGAAATGGTTTCTTATTATTCAATTCCATGATGTTTTTTAAACCCTTTTGTAACCAGTCATGCCTTATTGGTTCCGACTTATTCTTCCATGTCCAATTTCTTCTTAAATACCCATTTGAAGCCAATGGGATTTACATCTATAGGATGGTCTACCAAAATTCAAACTTGGATTTGGTACATGGAATGTAATTCACAATTCATGGCTTCTATCCAACTAGAAATATCTACGCTACATATTGATTCCTTATAGGTTAGAGGATAATTATTATCAACTAATAATGAGTCACCATACACGGTTACTAGGAAACCATACTATTCTGGTCATCCAACCTTTAGATTATTCCTACATAATAATTGTTTCTCTGGAAAAATTTCTTATTCCATGGGGATTTGTGGAATTGTTTACCATGCCAACCCTAGTGTATCTTGAGCCAGGCCTTCATTTAAGTCTATCTCACTCCCACTATATCTTTTGAGATAAAATCATCCTCAATAAATATGGGACATATATCTACCACAAACTTTTTTATGAAGGATTTTATATGTAATATCCATTTATTTATTTGGAATGTCCTATAAATATACACTTTGTGCCTCAGGGTGAAAGCTTGTTACTTGAAGATGCAATAACAAATTCTTTGAAACCCCACACATGTAAGTAAGAAAATATGAGTTTCTTTCCATTCTATAATTGGTATGTCATACCATCAATTTATTTAGTTGGAACACAGTTTAGTATATATGATACTATTTTTAATGTGTATCCCAAAAAGGATAATGGAAGATTCAAATAACTCATCATTCATCTCACCATATCAAACAAGGTTCATTTACTCTTTTCACTCACACCATTTAATTGAGGCATGTAAGGAAGAGTGAGTTGAGATAAAATACCAAACTCCCATAAATAATCAATGAAATCTTCATAAAGATATTATCTACCATGTTCTGAGTAAATTTTCTTAATTTTCTTACCAAGATCGTTCTCAATATCATTCTTGTATTCCTTTAATTTATCAAAAGAGTCATACTAATACCTCATTAATTAGACATATCCAAATATACTAAAATATGTAGTAAAAGTTATGAAGTATGTGTAACTACCCCTTGCTTCAACAGGAAATATTCCATAAACTTCAGTATGAACTAATCCAAGAAGTTATTTAGTCCTTTCACCTTTCCCAATAAAATGGGGTTTTGGTCATTTTTCTTTGTAAACATATGTGACATACACCAAGTGGTTTTTGTTTAAATGAATCTAAATATCAATCTTGATGTAATTTAGTTAGTCAATTTTCATTTACATGACCTAGACAGTGATTCTAATGTTGGGTGTGGTGTGATTCATGTGAATTAAATTATTTGTTGACTTCAATTATTTGGTTTATGTGGTCCAAAACCTAAAGAAATTTATTTAAATTTTATCTACCATAACAAATGATATCTTTATAAAAGAAACAACATTTGTTCTCAATGTTGTAAATAAATCCATCTGTATCATGTATGGATACAAAAATAATGTTTTTTATAACTGGAGACACATATTAACAACCCTTTAAAATCAAGATCTTTCTAGCTGAAAACATGAGGTGGTAGTCCCCGATAGCTACAATAGCATGTTTATCTCTGTTGGCTACTCGAATATCTACCTCTCCTCAGTTAATATTTCTGAATATACATGGTTCCTATATTTGAATACATATGTGATAACTAAAAGCTATGTCTAAAACCCAATTTTTTGAAACAGATAAATTGCACTCACTAACAAACACACCTAAAGATTCCCCTTGATTATTTAGATGGTTGCAGTTTTTCATTCAGTGGCCCTTATTGCCACATGAGAAACAAACAACATCCTATTCCCTTTCTTTCCCCTTGATCTTCCTCTTTTTGGAAGGGCATGAAGAATATTTGGGATTAAATCTATTTTCTTTCCCATTTTTTTCTCACCATAAGAACAAAATTTTTTTCATGCTTAGTATCCTTTTCTACTGGGTGAAGATGAGTAAGAATATCTAGAAGAAACTCACTCAATGTTGTTCATATTAAATTTATAACAAATATGGGGAAGCTCTGAGGGAGTGATGCCAAAATGAGTTTGGTGCCCGATTTTTTAGGGTGTTTAAACCCTAGAACCTCTAATAATGTAATGTATCCAATCATATTGCCTACATGAGGCCCAGTTGGGGAACCCTCTCCAAGAATTATAGGAAATAGATCCTTAAAATCTCAAACTGTTCTTATTTATCTCTCTCATTGTAAAGAATAAAGAGGTCCTCAAGAATGATATACAAATCCATGTTTTCTTGAGACTTCAAAAGTTCACTAGACATTTATGAAAGCCTAAAACATTGAATGTTGACCATGTCACTCAAATGTTTTTCACAGATGAAGAACTAGTAATCACTCACCTCTTTAGTTGGGAGATCGGGTATTGAGGATTCTAGAACAAGATTTCCATTCATGGTGGAACACAATCCGAAGGCATCTAAACCACTCATAGATGTTACTTCAAGTTAAGAGGTTATATTTCTCCAATATCTATAGTAGGGATAGGGTGGATGATGAAATTTTAATTTTATTCTACAAATAAAAGCATCATATTATTATTACTATTCTTGATTATAAAATAAGTGCGATATAATAAATTAATATTTATTTATTGAATCTACCACTATTTTATCAAGTCTCAACATCCCTCACTATTGAAATTAGAATGTTTAGTTTCTTTAACATTATAGTAGAAAGTATCCCAATTACTTTTCTTAATGATCTAGACTTTAGAAATGAAAAACACAACAAAGTAATTAGGTAAGCGGTCTTTCCAACAATAGACTTGTAGATCCTTAATCCATTGAGTGGATTCCTATATCTTAAAATACATACATGGATTTACTCAACACTTGCCTCAAAATATGTATTGAATAGACATTGGCCATTAAAATCAATACTATTTCAGTTAAGCCAACCCAAAAATCTCCTGATAACTCCCAGATAAAAGTAAGTGGGCAAACTTTGGATATGTAATGCACTTAGTTCTATGCTTTCATTACCAATTAAGTAATTGAAGGACTTGTCTAAATTATTATTTAATTGATGAATTTTAATATATTATGCATAAATTTTATCTTGTTTTATCCTTCACATATCTTGTTAATATTAAGCGGATGTTACTTAATTAATTAATCATATTTGATAAAAAATATATGTATAATTCATTTATTTAGTTTCCTTATCTGTACATTAATTCATTTATTTAGGTTATCATGGCCTTGAATCCATAAAATAAATAATTATATTGTTAGAAATAAATAATTAATTAGAAAAATCATTCATGAAATTTATCTAATGGTTGTTTTAACAATAAAACATTGAAAAACCCTTTGACTTAGGGTAATTAACTCATATTTCTAGTCTTTACATGAGTTACAACATTCCTTTGGTCCACATGTGTACCACCTAGGTAGGAATAATTATGGATCCATATTGAACAGCCTCCATGTTCCTTTGGATGCTCCATTAAATACAAATATTTATTACTCACACACAGGTGATGGGAACCAAAATATTTTTTTTATGGTGATTACATAAATATCCTTGGACACGTAGGTTCTACATAATAATGGATGGATAGATGAATCACATGCCATTATTTAATTTAATACTAAATAATTTAAAACTAATGATACAAATTAAATTAAAACAGCCAACACATACACTAGTCCTTATCAAGCTCATTAACACTAATACATGCAATAAATACACAAAAGTAAATGGATACCATTCATTTCTTTATTTGTTCTTTTATTATATAAGATGAACACACTTTCAATAATTAATTACTTAATTAATTAATTTCATTTTTTCTTCATGATAATCTGATCTTTTGTGAAGATACCCATTATTAATGCAATTCATGGAAAATAAGTAGGATAACTAACAATGACATAGTAATTTCAATAAATTAATTGAGCATTTAAAAATATTTAAAAAAATTATTAATTTTTCAAACACACAACTATGTTCCAATGAATAGAATAGTGTTAAATGCTGTAATTTTAAAATTTAATGTAATTATAATTTTGTCCATTATTGGGAGACTACACGACATGTACAAGAAGCTACACACCATGTACCTCGGTTGCCGTATATCCATGTTGCACACCTGGGGCTTCAACATGTTAACTCGTTTGGACTACGTGGTGTGTACATTCCATCTACAGAATCTGTATCATCATTCCATGTACTAGGTTGTACCGGTCAACACATGGTGTATAATAAAAACACATCATGTGATGAATGGCTCAATACATCTAGATATAATGTGCTTGGGTATACGATGTGTGCTCTGACCACATGCCTTGTAACCTAGCTTTACTGAACAATTATTTGGAACTTCCCGATGGCATATTCAATAGTTCTTCATTTATTCTTAAACCATTAATAAAATTAAATACTAAATTAACATGATTAATATGTCGATAACATGTGATTTAAAATCATATTAAATAATGAATAACATGGAATGAAAATATTACCAAAACTATATATAAATCAAAAATGAAATAAATAATTTTAAATTTAAATGCCACCGCTCTGATCCCACTTGATGGTTTTGGGTAGAACAGAAGTGTCTAGAGGTGGGATATATATTAAAATTTCTTTTTATAATAATTACCCAAAACCAAGAGCAAGTATCTTTCATGTCAAATTTATAATTAATTTATTTAATATTATAAGAAATAAATCCCTGGGATTAGGAACTTTATTCATTAATAAATGTTGATCATCTAAAAATTTCATTTCAAATTAACTTCGTTGCATTGTGAGGATCCATGAATAGAATCCCTCTATCGGTGATCCACATGTGGTTCTATGATCTTCGAGCAACACCACTCGATCTCCAGGTGATAACACAATGAGTCAAATGAATTGAATTGTTCATTCTTGATTGATCGTTCTTCGATCTTTAAGAAATATCTCTTTCACTACCCATTCTTGATAGTGAGAGAGGAAGAGGAGTTGAGAGAGAATTAATTATGCATAACAATTCTCTACTCTCAATTTTGGATTCTCTAAACAATAGAAAAAGACACCTATTTATATAATTGATATTTAAGTTAAAATATTATTTAATTCCATATTGTTCATTAAGTAACATTTATTACCTTTAATAAATCTCATTATACATAAAAATAATTATATAATTATTATTTTGTGGTGCATTCCAACTTGCTTAATGAAAAGTATTATATAATGGTCTTTTTAATTAATATTTTTACTGAACTTGGACTTGGTCCTTTTGAACTCCTATATAAATATTTTATTCATATATAAATATTTTATTCACAATATAGAGAATATATATTTATTAAAGTATTTAATAAATAAAAAAATATTTTATTCACAATCTAACAACCCAAGCTTGACATACATGGATATTACATTACTTTTGTGGAATACTTAATACAAGACACAAACCAAAGCCTAAAGACCATATTAGTTTAGCATATTTGGAATATTGGAACATAATCTTCTTACTTGGTGAAATATCTTCAACATCTCCCACAAAGATCTTCCCCTTTTGTTTTCCTACCTAAAAACTTTATTTATATCTTGGGGAAAAGAAAACATAAAAAGTGTGACCAAAAATGCTCAGTAAGGGTAAACATTGAGAATATAAAACAAACCATAAATATAAGAATTTAAAATCATGAAAATAAAGTTTAAATATCAAAATATGGAGTCATGAAATAAATCTTGGCAGTTCATAAGGCATATATCACAAAGGAACATTAACCATGATAAAATATCATTGTCATAAAATAGGGAATTGTGACAAACAAATAATCTCATAATATGTTTTTTATAATAGCCAAGGAAATACTGCCAAGACCATCATAGCGGATAAATTCCTTTTACTAAATCGAGTTTACTTGCCGATTGATCCTTGTATTACTGAACAAGATATACTTGTCGTTCCAACCATATATTGTTGAACCGAATTTACTTTCCATTCTATCTATTTTTATATCATGAGATATAAATCTTTACCCAAGGCATTAGAGGGAGATATAGGTCCCACCCAACTCATAATGGAATCCTTCTTACATGTTCTACAAAATCATAAATTATTCATCATAGCATAACCCAAGAAATAAAATGGGTTTCTTAAACATTATATTATGAAAAAATAATACATATAAAATATAATTCCATAACTAACACAATCAAATAATAGTAATAATAGGGATATATAAATAACCCTATTTAAATAGTGTCATCTTATATGGAAAATAATTTTAATAAAACACTTGAACTTAATTCCTGAGGAAAATATCATTTATTATTCAAAACAAATTTATTTTCTCAAAATTCTTCTCAATTTTAAAATAAAATAATTTATAGAAAATAAAATTGAAATCATGTAAAGTAATATTCATGTAAATAAGGCATTATGAAGTCGTGAAAATCTATTCATGCCATATAAGTTAAAAAATATTCTTCTCGTACTCTTGCCGGAAAAGTCAAAAAATACCTCGTATGGAAAATAAAAGAAATAATCCTTCCATACTGTTTAAAAGAAATTTACCAATGGGTAAAATTCACTTTAAAAAATAGTTTAATAATATAAATAATATTATATATTTAGGAAATATGGATGTGAATGATAAATATACCCTAGTAAATACTTACGAATAAACAATCTCGGATAATAACGAGATTGAAAAATTATCCCTTACTTAGGTCTGATATTTTTATTATGTGTCCAAACCTCCTATAAAATTATTTAGATAATGTTATTAACTTAATACAGAATCATGGTTGTCAAATATGGTCAAATTCTACTTCGTTTGTTTGTAACAATTCATTGTTACTTGTTATTCACGTTTTAACTGCTTTATGATCATATGCATGTTTTTTCGAATAAGTTTCAGTTCTCCTTCTTATGCCATATTTATATAATTAAAAAATTATATTAAAATTATAAATAAAATATTTATTCATTATTTAAATTTATATAATCATGCTTGAGTGGTTATCATGCAAAACGAATCACATCATATCTTAGAGATGGTAGGTCGAACGTATACACGAGCGACGACATCATTCCCATAATTGTTGAACGGTATTGATTTTCATGGTGTACTCTATTTCAGAATAAATATCATTTTATAATAACATTATATAGTTATTACATCAATTTTTAATACCCATCCAAGTAAGGTGGTTGTGAAAAATATATTACACCACGACGTGGAGACGGTAAGCCGTATATATGCACATGTGGTGATTTCGTCTTTCTTAGGATGGATAGAAAGTTGAATATTCTTGTTTAATAATTATAATAACATCTCATAATATAAGTCCTACTAGAGTTATCATTATATAATGAAACAACTCATAATGTAGAAGTATAAGTATAAAGAAATATAAAATAATCGGTAGAGGAGATTACCTCTTCTTTGACGTACTCTCTTTAGATCTCCTCTGAATAGAACTAATGTCGGTCTATTAAGAAGACCATAACCTCTAGAATGTTACTATAGAAGGTGTGAAGAGAAATGTGCATGGGATGGATTAACTTTAAGGTTTAATTATTTGTGGAGAAATGAGGGAGGAGAACCCCTTTTTATAACTGAGGTGAGGGGCACTTTTGGAAACCTCAAAAATATTAATTTATAATAAACTCAAACCCACTCAAAAACTAAAAAAATGTCCCAATTTATAAGATGAGACGAGATATTATTTTAATATAATCAATAATAAAATTTATACAAGTTTCTATGTCCATTTAAATCTTATCTTTTCAATTTGACACTTAATTATTCTATTTTAATTTAACCAGGGTAACAAATATTTCAATATCAAAAGGGTAAAAAATATACTTATTGTAGGTCAATTAGATCATAAATAAATAATTTAGAACATTTTTACTGTATCATTATTATTATATATTTTTAAAAATGTTTAATGATTTTTAAAGAATTTAATAAAACACTATTTTGATAAAAAATCAATAGTGTCAATTTTGACACTATTCAATTTATTGATTTTTAAAAAATATAAAGATAACACGTTAACATCGAACCAACTATTTTATTATATTCCTACGAGGTCAAGGTTATCTAGAAAATTCATTGGACATATTAATTATCCCAAAATATATTTATTTTAATATTGTTAGTAACAATCCTTTGATATCTACATTAATAAAATAATTACTACAATGATTTTTTGTAATTATTTAATATACTTATTTGTTGAGTAAGAATTAAAAATAAAAAAATATGATGAATATAAATTTAATATATTTTATGAGAATATATGTAAAATAATTTTTATTCTATAAAATAAAAAAATTTATACTTATTAAAATATGAATGTGACAACTTTAACAATACTTTAAATAAAATAATATAAATGTCATAATCTATTATATAAGGCCCCAAATGGTCACTATATTGACCCTTGGATGATTATGGTAGAGATATAATCAACCAATAATATTTGGTCATGTGTTTGGTTCTTTTTATGGTTATTAGTATTTTAATAAAAATTGTTTTATTGATTTATCATCAATTAATTAATGTTTACATCATCAAATTATAATACTTTAAGGTAATCATTTATGTTCTAAAAATTTAAAAAAATTCCATGATGTATTTAATTATTTAATATTTCCATGTACTATTTATTTTAGAATATATCACATGGTTATCCCTATATTAAATTTTTTATACTTATATGAAATTTGAGTTTGACATTTTGTCACTTTCATTGGTTTTATTAATATCTATGTCATTTTCATTGTTAAGTGGCCATTAAATGACTAAGTTCCAAACCAAAGATGTTAAGGGTATAATTTTATTCATTAAATATTATTTTGATAGGTTTTAGGATAATTTTATTGTCCTTATCATATTATTTGTTACACTAATTTACCCGATTTACCTTTAACTGTGCTAAATAGAATTTACTGTAGTTATTATTCCTATTATGAAAAAAATAAAAGGGAACTATTTAAATAATTTAGAAATTATGATTCCAAATATGGAATCTATTTTTCAAAATTAAAAAATGTAATTGGATGAAATTAATTTAAAATTTATTCCAGTAGTAAAAACTAGAAAGTGAGTTTTTAAGAAGTAAAAACTTTCAAAAGATTGACATCTGTTTATGTCCAATTTAAATGTGAAATTAATTAAAATGAGAAAAATTGCATTAAATGATAAAAAATAGTCCAATTACCCTTTATAACTAATTTAAAATATAATCTAACTATATAAATAAATTAGATGAATAGGCAGCTTTGAATTAAAATGCAGTATTTTTTTACTATTCATTAAAATATGAATTTTATCAGAAAAATACTAGAAATTAAAACAAAGTAAATTCGGATGTCCCAATTCCAAATAAGATGTTTATTTTTTCCAATATAATATATAAAAATAGATTTTAAATGGTTGTGCCATCAAAAGGTGGAAAAATTCCATTTTTTGAAAAATACTTCTTTTATTAGAAAAATTAAATTTGTTCTTATATCATGTTCTAGAAAATACATAATATGATTGTTAACGTTATATAAAATTCAAAATATGGTTAATACTATTCATAATAGCTAGTTTATATCCCACTAAATAACAATATTTTAATAATATATCATTGTTTAGGGAAACTCGGTATTGCGTACAATGCAAGTTATTGAGGAAGGTCGCTCTTGTGTGTAATATAAGCCAAGTCAGTGTTACATTTAGTTTAATATTCCTTTGGTATTGTTTAAAACATAATCCAAAAATTGTTTTTTTATACACTTAACAAAATATATACTCAGTGTTGCGTGAAATCAATTCTATTAATAAAACTTGAAATTGTGTGTAACACAAGCCAAGAATAGTGTGGCATATAATGCAAGATAATATGGTGTTGTGTATAGTGAAAGATAATATTGGTGTAGCATAAAACACAATACATCAAAGAAATTTAAAAGAATCTATTTTATAAAATCTTAGGGTGTTACATTTTACACCCCTTAAAATGAATTTCTCCCTCAAAATTCGTTGGGGGTTATAAATGGTTTACTAATTTAAATTTTCTTTCATGGAAACCCACATTATAAAAAGGGATACCGAAACTTCATTTTAATAAGGAAATTTAGAAACATAACGGTTACCCAAACTAACTCATCATTGGGTTTCAACATAGGAGAATATAGGTGGGAAGTGAAAACATAGATATAGAAGAGAAATCTAACCATAAATTTCTGATGGATAGTGACATAGAATAAGGTTTGGAGAAAGTTAACTACCAAAAATCCATAAATCTATGATGATTTAAAGGAACATATGATTAAATAGATAATAATGTACTAGGATAACATTTTTGGTTTCAAGATCATTTTCCTAATGTTTATGAATTTTTGCATGAGGAGAAATAATTACTTGATTTCAGTATAATCTCACTGTGGGTCACTCCCTAAACAATTTCCACGTTATCTCTTATTTAAAGAAATGAAGCTGAATTTTTCATTCTTGAAGTGTTAGCAGATCATGCGATAGAATAATAGGTCACTCAATCTATCTTAACAAAAAGGTTAGAATAGGTTATGAAATATGCATAAGTCCACTTATAGTGAGATAATACATTAATCTAAAAAAATTCAATCATAATAAAACTTATACTATCCATAAATGGATAACATTACAACCCTTCCAAAAATTTAAAATATAAAACATTAGAAATAGGTTAACTAAATCAACTTAACATTTGTCTCCTAAATCTCATTTGGAAGTTCTTGGTTTTCACATTCCAAACAAGTAAATACCTTAATCAAGTATTATCCAAAAACATGATAATAAAATGAATTACCATAGAACCTTAGTGAAAACATGAATTCTGTCAAAATTAACTATTTCGAAACACCAAAAATACCAAAATTTTTATATACTCAAACCACAATATCACTTTGTCCTTATATCAATCATGAGTTCATTAATACTATCAAACATCTCATTTTCTCCTCATCCCTTTATTATGCGGATAAAAAGTTCTTTCAAAAAATATCTCAATCACTTTTCATCATTACCAGTACCATATAATTATGGAAAACCACAATGGACCAATACATAGATATTTTAATATTCCATAATACTATAAATGAGATTCCACAACACTATTTTTGGAATCCCATTACATAAACACTTAATCATTCCACCACTTCGTTGTCATACTCAACTTCACCAATAGTGATCACATGTGACTTCCCTTTGTCTTTTTCCTTAAGAGGTTCTTAACATAAATCATCATTAACCCTTGGATTAGGGAATTTGTTATCGTAATGCCCCATTTCATGGCACTTGTATCATTGATGTGTTGGTGGTGAGTTATCTATAGTCTTTTCTCTATTCACTTCATTATCAACCGTTTTCCTATTAATTCATCACTCAACTGCTCGATGAACTTCTTTTCTAAACTTGAAACATTTTCCAGTCCCTTTAATAAAATATCCACCATTCTTCTTTCTACACCTTGATCATAAAGAAACATTCAACTTCTTTCCACCGTTGTTTTGGAAATTTCCCTTGAACCCCATCTTTCATTTCTTATCAAAACCATGAGATGGATATGTAACAAAAACTTCCAGTTATATCGTGATAGTGTAACACATGATCTCTTCATAGCTACTAATGTCTCTTATAGCTAAATAACTTCAAATACTTGGTTTTAAGACATTGAATAATTGATCAACTTTACTTTCAGGTTGAATGATAAAGTCATAAGCATACCTTTCATGTCTTGTAAAATTCACCTTGTATGTAGAGACCCGAAGCTTGACTTACATGGACATTACTTTACTTTTGCGGAATACTTAGTACATAACAAAAACACACACACAAGGATCGTAATAGTTCAGTGTCTTTGGAAACTCGGAATATAATCTTCTAATCATGGTGAAAGATATTCAACATCTCCCACAAAGATCTTCTTTTTTTTATACCTAAAACCTTTCTTTATATCCTGGGGAAAAGAAAACATAAAAGGGTGATCTCAAATGCTCAGTAAGGGTAAAAAAAAAAGAAATATCAATCACATCATATTCATAAGAACATAACTTTTGGAAATCTTAACCTGCAAAAGAGATCATTATATCATAACATGGGATAAATCATAGAAGTGAAATGTAATCCCAATAATCATAACTTAAAACAGAAACTTTGTGGCATAAACACATAATCATAGAGAATAATTTCTTATTAGTCAAGACTCATTGCCAAGACTATCTTAGTGGACAAAGTCCATTTCTGAACTGAGTCACCCTCATTTCAGTCCTGTTTCACTGAACCGGTATAACCTACCATTCCAGCCATGTCTATATCATGAGATATAAAATCTTTACCCAATTCATTGGAGGAAGATATAGGTCCCATCCATCTCATAATTATACCATTCTTATGTGTGCCACAAAATCATAAATCATACATCATTTCATAATCCATGTAATAAAAATGGGATTCTTAAACATCATGACATCATAAAACAATTAATATAAGAAAAAGGAATTCATAAAAATAATTCCATCACAAAATAATCAAATCAATGTAAGAATAGGGATAGAAACAGAACCCTATATTATCTTAGATGGAAAATAATTTTGATAAAACACTTGAACTCCATTCTTGAGGAAAATATCCTTTCTACTTCAAAAACATTTTCTTTTCTTAACATGTCATACAATTTAAAACTAAAAGAATTTTATTAAAAATAAACTTGAAAAAATGTAAAGGAAGATTCTTGGAAATAATTTTTTAAAAATCCATTCATGCCGTATAAGTTAAAAAAACATTCTTCTCGTACTTTTGTCGGAAAAGTCAAAAAGTACCTCGTATGAAAAACGACAAAAGATTCCTTTCATATCTTTTACTAAAAACTCACCGAAGGGTAAAATTGGATTTAAAAAATTGTATGTGGATGGAAATAATATTACATATTGAGGAAACATGGATGTGGATGATAAAATACACCCCAGTAAATACCAAAGTATAAACAATATCGGATAAAAATGAGATTGTGATATTTCCCTGACCTTAGGTCCGATTTGCTTCGTAAGTGTCCGAACCTACTGTATAATGATTTAAATAATGTCATTGACTTATTACAGAATTATATTCATTGTTATTATATCATATATGGTTCACTTATGACTTTATATTACCCGTTCTTTTGTAAATTCATGTTAAAGTAGCGTTTTGGGTAAAATCGTCTCATTTGTCGTTCGTGTTTTAACTTGTAATTATTCATATGATTACTTAGATCATGATTACTTAATTCCAGAATATAAAACATTATTTATATATAATATATTTTCATAATATATATATATATATATATAATAAATCAGTAAATGTAAAGAAATACATCATTTATGGAGACGGTAGACCGTACGTACGCATGAACGCTATTTTCATTTCCTTATTGAGTTGAATGGAATTAATTAGATGGCATACATATATATAAACATAAATCTAGAATCATTATTATGTCATATATTTCATGATTACTTATTATATATACTTTATAATCATTCCTGAATGGTTAATCATTGAGAATGAATCTCATCGCGTCGTGGAGACGGTATTCCGTACGTATGCACGAGCGATGATATCGTTCCCATGATCGTGGAATTGTATTGGAGTGTATGTATAATATTTTAGAATCAATATCAATTTTTAATAATCATATATAGTTATTATTTACACCATTATACCCATCCAAGTAAGGTTGTGGTGGAAAATAGATTTCACCACGGCGTGGAGACGGTATTCCGTACGTACGCACGTGCGGTGATTTCGTTTTCCGTAGGATGGATAGATGGAGAAATAGGGTTGTTTCATACTTATAATAACATATCATTATATTAGTGATACTTATGTTATTACTTCATAATGGAACAACCTAAGAAGAAGAAGTGGAAGAAGAAATAAAGATAAAAGAATCGGTAATGGACATTACCTCTTCTTTGAAGTGCCTCTTTGAGTCCTCCTATTAGGGTACTAAAATTGATCTTTTAAGAAGACCAGAACCTATATGATGTTGCTAGGGAAGTGGAGAAGATAATTTGGCAGGGGTTGGCCGAGCATGAAGGCTCAAAGTGGTGTTAGGAAGAGGGGGAGGAGGCGCCCTTTTATAAGGGAGGAGAGGGGTACCTTTGGAATAACAAAAACTATTATCTTATTATAAAGTCAAATTCGGTTTTAAATAGCTCCAAATTGATTCATTTAAAATATAATGTGGGGATGGGTCGAAATAATCTCATCCAATAGAATTTAGACAAGTTTAGGTCATTATATTAACCTTATCTTTTAGTTTTAACTCTTAGTTAATTAGATTGACATTTACCATGTCACTTTGTATTTTTATATTATATAGTTATTAAACTTACCATATACATCAAATCGACCCCAAAGTTGTGTTTTATTAATATATATAACCTTATATAAGTCATTTGGCCGAACCTTAGATTTTTAGGAATAAAATAACAATTAATAATATAATATTTGTTTTAAAAACTATTTTATGTCAATTTTGACACTATTCAATAGTTTATTTTTTTGAAACTCATAACAGAATTATTACTTAGAAAAAAGTTAATTAAAGAAATCCTAACATGTCATATTAACCTATAAAATTAGTTTAGTTCATAAAAAGTCTCAAATTATATTTATTTCGGTATTTATAATATCAATTATGTCAATATTTCATTAATAAGATAATTACTTCATCATCGTTGTGTCATAAATAAATTAAATTATTTAATGTCTAAAAATTACAAATAAAATACCGTTATGTAGGAAATCTTTTTATCTTTCTAATGAATATTTATAGTCTAATTTATCTTATGTATAACCCCATATTAAAAATTATTTACTTATTAAACTTTGATTTTAACTATTTTAACCCTTCTTTAAATAAATTAATAATAAATGTCCTAATCTAATAAAAGTGGGCCTAAATGGTCATATTTTATTCCTAAGGTTGTTTTTGGTCGAATTAAACTTGTCCAATAGAATTAGGACATGCGTTAAGGTTATAATAATATCATTTTTACCCTTAATTACCCTATTTACGTTTAATCGTGGTAAAAAAAATAAAAAGGTACTATTCACCAAAAATTATTTTCATCTCATTGAACCACATTTTATTCCTTGATATTAACCGTGTCTCTCGGATTTTCTAAATTCTACCCACAGAAGCGGTAAAATTAAGTTTTACGAAAAATTCAGTTTTTTAACTACCACTTAGTGGTTTCATTATTTATCAAAAAATGAAAGTTTCCAGAAAAATACCAAAAATTAAATCTAAGATATATTTGATATTATGAATTAAAAAATGATGACTATTTTATCAAATTCGAAACATATCAGTTGCATTAATTAATTTAAAAATTAATTCCCGTCGTCAAAACAAATAGCGTGTTCTTAAGAGATAATAACTATCAAAAGATTGACACTTGTTTATGACTGGTTTAAATGTGAAATTACATCCAATGAACAACATTGTAATAAATTGTAAAAATATATTCTAAATATACTTTAAAACCACTCAAATTAATAATTTATCACTATTAATTATTTCGATTAAAAAAGTTGTTTTTAATTATAATTTAGTAATTTTCACTATTCATTAGAATATGAAAGTTATCCAAAAAGTACCAAAATTTCACCTTAGGCTAAATTCGATACTCCGAATCCAAAAATGAAGTCCATTTTGAGAGCTAAAATTTCTAAAATTTTAAAAGGTGGTTATTACTATTCATAACGGCTAGTTTTAATAATATTTTAATAGCATAGCATTGTTTAGTGAAACTCGGTATTGCGTACTACACACGCTATCGAGGAAGGTCGTGATTGCGTGTAATGAAAGGCAAGTCAAGGATGCATGTTGTGAAAGCTCCTTTTGGTGTACCTTAAAACATAAGACATTAATGAAATTAAAAATAATATTTTTCATAAAATCTCAGGGTGTTACATTCTACCCCCCTTATAATGAATTTCGCCCTTGAAATTCGTCAGGGTTATAAATGGTTTACTATTCGAAAGTTTCTTTAATAGAAACCCACATCGTAAAAAGGAATACCAAAACAAATCTTTAAAAACAAAAGTATGAAATGTAACAGTTTCCCAAATAAACTAATTACTGGGTTTCCACATAAGTGAAAATTTGGATATGGAAGAGAAATCTAAGCATTATGTTCTGATGGAGAGTGGTAGAGAACATGACTATGTAAAATCCAGAAATCAAAAATCCATAAGTTTGTGATGATCTAAGGTACCATCTGATTCATCAGATATAAGAGCACTAGGACAACATTTTTGGGTTTCAAGATCATTTCCCTAAAGTTGATGAAATTGGAATTAGAAGAAAATACTTTTGTGATTTTGGTATAGTCTCACCGTTTGTCATTCTTTGTACAATTTCCACTTCATATCTTAAAGAAATGAAGTTGATTTTGTCATTCATGATGTGTTAGCAGATCATGTGATAGAATGATGGGTCATTCCATCTGTCTCAAACAAAAGGTTAGAAAAGTTATCAAAAAATACATAAGTCCATCTATAGTGAGATTTATCACATATGGTTCCTAAAATGGACTTATACTTCTTATATCATACTGCTAAACAGGGAATTATTGTAGGCCAGTGGTAGGCGATAAAGGCCAGCCGCACTTCGGTTGTGGGTTCGATTCCCACAGCCTTGTCCGACGCGATGGGCTGTCGCCCGTCCTGCAGGTTGTCCTTTTTCTAAAACTACATTACTATAACATCACATAAATATTATCAAAAAAAGTTCTATCCTTAAATAATACTAACTTATGGTTAACATAATCCATTCCAATCTTTAGGCTTACCTAAAATACTTCGGTCCAAGCTCATAGTATAAAGAAACGATTACTTGAAATGTCGTCAACCAAGCATGTGAATACCATAATTTATCCCCCATATATCTTTTTGGTCACATTCCAATCATGTGAATACCATAATGATGTATTCTATTGAAAAATGAATACCCATTAAACCTTAGTGAAAACATGAATGCTGTCAAAAGTTAACTCTTTCCACACACCAAAATCCAAAAAAATTATATACTCAGACCATGATATAACCTTTTCCTTATATAAGTCACGAGCTCATGAATACTATCAAACATTTAATTTTCTCCTTATCCCTTCATTATGCACATATCATCTACATTCCAAAAATATCTGAATAACCTTTCATGGATACTGGTAACATTAATCATACACTTTCAAAACTCAAGGAAAGACAATAGTGTAACAATCCTTAGATGTCTCTTTATTCCATAGTAACATGAGATTACTTATACAACATTACACATGATAAACATGTAATCATTCCACTACATTCTTAAACCATTAACCGAGCTTCAACAATTCTTTCATCTCACATATCATTTGTAGTCTCTTCATCATCATCCACATAAATACTACCCATACGACCATACTGATTCTATTCATGAGACTTTCCCTTAGGGAATTGGTTTGTATAATGCCCGTACATTCCACATTTAAAACATTTAACCATTGTTAATGTCATAGCAATACCATTATCCTCATCCCTGGTGTTAACTGAACCTTTTCCTTTTCACTTACTGGCTTTGTGTCCTTCTTTTCCACACCCAAAGCATCTTCCAGTTCCTTTGAAACATTCTCCTTGATTCCTCTTCCCACATGATTTACATAGGGGAAATTGAACTTTCTTTCCTCTATGATCATCATGAAACTCCATCTTTCTCTTATTAGCTGAGTCATGAAACTTACCAAATTTTACTTTATTGATCATATTATGAGATTGCTGATTCGGCATAATAATGATGTTTTTACTTCTAAATCCCATTTCATTTGGTTGCTCATGAAGAATATCATTCCATTGTCCATCATATCCTCCATTATCGTGAATCATATTGTTTCCAACAATTTTCTAAAACCCCAAAAGAATAGTGTGAGAGGGAAAAATCATAATAAAGGGGGAGTAACTTCAATATATAACTTCTTTGGTTAATATCGTTACCATAGTTCAAGGACTATATCCTATACGTATACTTATCCTTAGGGACATCCCTAGACATACCTTAGAAATATCTCTAGGGATCTCACTAATGTTTTCGCATCCTAGTTTCCAAAGGTTGACTAAACTTTTCCTCTGATACCAACTGTAGAGACCCGAAGCTTGACGTACATGGACATTACTTTACTTTTACGGAATACTTAGTACATAACAAAAACACACACACAAGGATCTTAATAGTTTAGTGTCTTTGGAAACTCGGAATATAATCTTCTAATCATGGTGAAAGATCTTCAACATCTCCCACAAAGATCTTCCTTTTTTTATACCTAAAACCGTTCTTTATATCTTGGGGAAAAGAAAACATAAAAGGGTGAGCTCAAATGCTCAGTAAGGGTAAAAAAAAATATCAATCACATCATATTCATAAGAACATAACTTTTAGAAATCTTAACCTGCAAAAGAGATAATTATATCATAACATGGGATAAAACATTGAAGTGAAATGTAATCCCAATAATCATAACTTAAAACATGAAACTTTGTGGCATACACACATAATCATAGAGAATCATTTCTTATTAGTCAAGACTCATTGCCAAGACTATCTTAGTGGACAAAGTCCATTTCTGAACCGAGTCACCCTCGTTTCAGTCCTGTTTCACTGAACCGGTATAACCTACCATTCCAGCCATGTCTATCTCATGAGATATAAAATCTTTACCCAATGCATTGTATGGAGATATAGGTCCCACCCATCTCATAATGATACCATTCTTATGTGTGCCACAAAATCATAAATCATACATCATTTCATAATACATGTAATAAAAATGGGATTCTTAAACATCATGACATCATAAAACAATTCATATAAGATAAAGGAATTCATAAAAATAATTCCATCACAACATAATCAAATCAATGTAAGAATAGGGAGAGAAACAGAACCCTATATTATCTTAGATGGAAAATAATTTTGATAAAACACTTGAACTCCATTCTTGAGGGAAATATCCTTTCTACTTCAAAAACATTTTCTCTTCTTAACATGTCATACAATTTAAAACTAAAAGAAGTTTAATAAAAATAAACTTTAAAACTTGTAAAGGAAGCTTCTTGGAAATAATTTTTTAAAAATCCATTCATGCCGTATAAGTTAAAAAAAACATTCTTCTCGTACTTTTGTCGGAAAAGTCAAAAAGTACCTCGAATGAAAAACGACAAAATATTCCTTTCATATCTTTTACTAAAAACTCACCGAAGGGTAAAATTGGATTTAAACAATTGTAGGTGGATAGAAATAATATTACATATTGAGGAAACATGGATGTGGATGATAAAATACACCCCAGTAAATACCAAAGTATAAACAATCTCGGATAAAAATGAGATTGTGATATTTCCCTTACCTTAGGTCTGATTTGATTAGTAAGTGTCCGAACCTACTGTATAATGATTTAAATAATGTCATTGACTTATTAAAGAATCATATTCATTGTTATTATATCATATATGGTTCACTTATGACTTTATATTACCCGTTCTTTTGTAAATTCATGTTAAAGTAGCGTTTTGGGTAAAATCGTCTCATTTGTCGTTCGTGTTTTAACTTGTAATTATTTATATGATTACTTAGATCATGATTACTTAATTACAGAATATAAAACATTATTTATATATAATATATATTCATAATATATATATATATATATAATAAATCAGTAAATGGAAAGAAATACACCGTTCATGGAGACGGTAGGCCGTACTTACGCATGAACGCTGTTTTCGTTTCCTTATTGAGTTGAATGGAATTAAGTAGATGACATACATATATATACACATAAATCCAGAATCATTATTATATCATATATTTCATGATTACTTATTATATATACTTTATAATCATTCATGAATGGTTAATCATTGAGAATGAATCTCATCGTGTCGTGGAGACGGTATTCCGTACGTACGCATGAGCGATGATATCGTTCCCATGATCGTGGAATTGTATTAGAGTGTATGTATAATATTTCAGAATCAATATCACTTTTTAATAATCATATATAGTTATTATTTAAAATATTTTACCCATCCAAGTAAGGTGGTGGTGGAAAATAGATTTCACCACGGCGTGGAGACGGTATTCCGTACGTACGCACGCGCGGTGATTTCGTTTTCCGTAGGATGGATAGATGGTGAAATAGGGTTGTTTCATACTTATAATAACATTTCAGTATATGAGTGATACTTATGTTATTACTTCATAATGAAACAACCTAATAAGAATAAGTGGAAGAAGAAATAAAGATAAAAGAATCGGTAATGGACATTACCTCTTCTTTGAAGTGCCTCTTTGAGTCCTCCTATTAGGGTACTAAAATTTGTCTTTGAAGAAGACCAGGACCTCTAGGATGTTTCTAGGGAAGTGGAGAAGAGAATTGGGCATGGGTTGGCCGAGCTTGAAGGCTCAAAGTGGTGTGAGGAAGAGGGGGAGGAGGTTCCCTTTTATAAGGGAGGAGAGGGGCACATTTGGAATAACTAAAACTATTATTTTATTATAAAGTCAAATTCGGTTTTAAATAGCTCCAAATTGATTAATTTATTAGATAAGGTGGGGATGGGTCTAAATCCTCTCATACAATAGAATTTAGACAAGTTTAGGTCATTATATTAACCTTATCTTTTAGTTTTAACTCTTAGTTAATTAGATTGACATTTACCATGTCACTTTGTATTTTTATATTATATAGTTAATAAACTTACCATATACATCCAAGAGACCCACAAGTTGTGTTTTATTAATATATATAACCTTATCTAAGTAATTTGGCCGAACATTATATTTTTAGGAATAAAATAACAATTAATAATATAATATTTGTTTTAAAAACTATTTTATGTCAATTTTGACACAATTCAATAGTTGATTTTTTTGAAACTCATAATAGAATGATTACTTCGACAAAAGTTAATTAAATCAATTCTAACATGTCATATTAACCTAGAAAATTAGTTTAGTTCATAAAAAGTCTCAAATTATATTTATTTCGGTATTTATAACATCAATTATGTCAATATTTCATTAATAAGATAATTATTGCATCATCGTTGTGTCATAAATAAATTAAATTATTTAATGTCTAGAAATTAAAAATAAGATACCATTATGTAGGAAATCTTTTTAGCTTTCTAATGAATATTTATAGTCGAATTTATCTTATGCATAACCCCATATTAAAAATGATTTACTTATTAAACTTTGATTTTAACTATTTTAACCCTTCTTTAAATAAATTAATAATAAATGTCCTAATCTAATCCAAGTAGGCCTAAATGGTCATATTTTATTCCTAAGGTTGTTTTTGGTCGAATTAGACTTGTCCAATAGAATTAGGACATGCGTTAGGGTAATAATAATATCATTTTTGCCCTTAATTACCCTATTTACTTTTAACCGTGGTAAAAAAAGTAAAAAGTTACTATTCACCAAAAATTATTTTCATCTCATTGAACCAAATTTTAGTCATTGATATTAAACGTGTCTCTTGGATTTTCGAAATTCTACTCATAGAAGCGGTAAAATTACGTTTTATGAATAATTCAGTTTTTTAACTACCACTTAGTGGTTTCACTATTCATCAAAAAATGAAAGTTTCCAGAAAAATACCAAAAATTAGATCTAAGTTATATTTGATATTATGAATTCAAAAATGATGACTATTTTATCAAATTAAAAACATATTAGTTGCATTAATTAATTTAAAAATTAATTCCCGTCGTTAAAACAAATAGCGTGTTCTTAAGAGATAATAACTATTAAAAGATTGACACTTGTTTATGACTAGTTTAAATGTGAAATTACATCCAATGACCAAAATTGTATTAAATTGTAAAAATATATTCTATATATACTTTAAAACCACTCAAATTAATAATTTATCACTATTAATTATTTCGATTAAAAAAGTTGTTTTTAATTATAATTTAGTAATTTTCACTATTCATCAGAATATGAAAGTTATCCGAAAAGTACCAAAATTTCACCTTAGGCTAAATTCGATACTCCGAATCGAAAAATGAAGTCCATTTTGAGAGCTAAAATTTCTAAAATTTTAAAAGGTGGTTATTACTATTCATAATGGCTAGTTTTAATAATATTTTAATAGCATATCGTTGTTTAGTGAAACTCGGTATTGCGTACTACACACGCTATCGAGGAAGGTCAAAATTGCGTGTAATGCAAGGCAAGTCAAGGATGAGTGTTGTGAAAGCTCCTTTTGGTGTAGCGTACAACACAAGACATTAATGAAATTAAAAAGAATATTTTTCATAAAATCTCGGGGTGTTACATTGTATGTACCAATAGATTCATTATCATTTTTCTAAAGATCAATGAACTAATTTTTTATCTTTTTTGGAAGAATACGAGTGAAGTAATTATTGATAAATAGGTTCTTGAACTCATCCCATTCCATTGATTCAATTTCATCTTGCTGGCTTGTATTTTTAATTAGATTCCACCACTGGTCTGCTTCACCTTCTAAATGATAAACAACCAAAATGAATTTTTCATGTTCTGAATAGTGAAGTATGGAAAATATATTTTCAATGGTTCAGATCCATTTTTCAGTAATAATTTGATCATAAGACCCACTAAAAGAAGATGGATGTTTCCTCATAAAGGGTTCAATATAATGGTGTTCCATACTCTGTTTATTTTTAAGTCCAGAATGATTCATTACTTGTGTAAGTAAAATAGTAAGATTTTACATTACATCTCCCATAACATTTGGTTATTCGTGATGAAAATCATTGCATTTCCAAATGAATTGATCATTAACATGGTTATTTCAGGATCCATCCATTATCTAAAATCTAAAAAGAATAGTGTGAGAGGAAAAAAACATGCTAGGAAAACAATATAATCAATGGGGAGTAATTTCACTTTCTAACATGTTAGGTTTAATCCTAGTTTATTTATGATCATTACCATAATTCTAGAATGGTAACCTATAGTTATATTTAACCTTAGAGACATCCCCAGACATACCTTAGAAATATGTATAGGGATCTCACTAAAGTTTTCGCATCCTAGTTTCCAAAGTTTGACTAATCCTTTTCTCTGATACCAACTCTAATGACCCAAGCTTGAAATACATAGACATTGCAATACTTTTTCGAAATACTTAATACATTACACAAACAGACTCCCAAAGACCGTATTATTTTAGTGTCTTTAGAGACTTGGAACATAATCTTCTATCTTGGGAAAGATCTTAAACATCTCCCATTAAGATCTTCCCCGTTTTTCCTACAAAAAAACTTTCTTTATATCCTCGGGAAATGAAAACATTAAAAGGGTGAGCTCAAATTCTTAGAAAGGGTAAAAATTGAGAACATAAAACAAAATATAAACATAATAATGTAAAAACATGAACATAATGTTTAAATATCAAAATCATGAGTCATGAAATAAATCTTGGAAGTTCGTAAGGCATAGATCATAAAGGAAGATTAACCATGATAAAATTGAATTGGCATAAAACTTGGAATTGTGGAAAACAAATTATCTCAAAAAATTATTTCCATAGTATCCAAGCCATTACTACTAAGACCATCATAGTGAAAAAAGTCCTTTACAGAACTGGGTTTACTTGTAGTTCCAACCATGTATTACTAAAACAGATTTACCTTCCTTTCTAGCCCGGTATTACTGAACCAAATTTACATGTCATTCCAGCCATGTTTATCTCATGAGATATAAATCATTACCCAATGCATTGGCGGTAGGTATAGGTCCCACCCATCTCATACTGAAATCATTCTTACATGTTCCACAAAGACATAAATCATTCATCATAGCATAACCCATGAAATAAAATGGGCTTCTTAAACATCGTTTCATCATAACATAATACATATAAAATATCATTAAAGCATTAACACAATAAAATAATAGTTGTAATAGGGAAATATACATAACCCTATTTAAAGAGTGTCATATTATATGGAAAATAATTTTAATAAAACACTTGAACTTAATTCCTAAGGAAAATATCCTTTCTTCCTCAAAAATGTTTTCTTTTCTCAAAATGACACATAATTTTACAAGAAAATAATTTTTTTGAAAATAAACTTAAAATAATGTAAAGTAATATTCATGGAAATAAGGTGTTATAAACACATAAAAATCCATTCATTCTGTATATGTTAAAAAACATTATTCACGTACTCTTATCGGAAAAGTAAAAAAGTACCTCGTATGAAAAATGAAAAAAAGATTACTTCCATAACATTTAATAAAAATTTACCAATGGGTAAAATTCACCTTTAAAAATAGTATAAGAATATAAATAATAATATATATTTAGGAAACATGGATGTGAATGATAAATATACTCTAGTAAATACTTACAAATAAACAATCTCGGATAATAATGAGATTGAAAAATTATCCCTTACCTTAGGTACGATATACTTCCTATATGTCCAAACCTCCTGTATAATGATTTAGATAATTTTATTAACTTATTCCATAATCAAGGTCATAATATATGGTAATATTCTCCTTTATTGTTTGTAACAATTCATTGTTACTCGCTATTCAAGTTTTCACTACTTTATGATCATATGCATGTTTTGTCGAATAATTCTCAGTTCACCTTCTTCGGTCATATTTACATCATTATAAAATGATATTAAATAAAAAATACCATATTTATTCATTATTTACATTTAAATAATCATTTTTGGTTGGTTATCATGTAGAACAAATCAATGGTATCGTGGAAATGGTAGGTCGTACGTACGCACGAGCAACAACATAATTCTTATAATTGTTGAATGGTATTGATTTTCATGGTGTACTCTATTTCAGAATAAATATAATTTTATAATAACAATATATAGTTATTACATCCATTTTTATTCACATAAATGTAACGTGGTGGTGAAAAATTGATTACACCACGACATGGAGACGGTAAGCCGCATGCACGCATGCATGGTGATTTCGTCTTTCTTAGGATGGAGAGAAAGTTAAATATGGTTGTTTCATAATTAAATTAACATCTCAGTATATAAGTTAAACTAGATTTATTATTATATAATGAAACAACTCATGAAGTAGAAGTATACGTATAAAGAAATATAAACGAACCAGTAGAGGAGATTACCTCTTCTTTGACATGCTCTCTTTAGATCATCTCTTAGTGGAACTAGAGTTGGTCTTTTGAGAAGAATAGAACCTCTAGAATGTAACTAGGGAAGTTGAGAAGAGAAATGGGAAGGTTATGGATGAAATTTAAGGCTTAATGAGTTGTAGAGAAATGAGGGAGGAGGTGGCCTTTTGTAATTGAGGTGAGGGGCACTTTTGGAAATGTCAAAAATATTAATTTATAATAAATTCAAACCCCACTCGAAAACCTCCAAAATGTCCCAATTTTGAAGATGAGATGATATAGGGCTGTAATATCATCAAAAAATAAATTTCATTCATGTTTCTATGTCCATTAAAACTTTATCTTTTCAATTTAACACTTAGTTATTCTATTTCATTTTAACTAGGGAAACAAATATTTCAATATTAAAAAGGTAAAATATTTACTTATTTGATGTCAATTAGATCATAAATAAATAATTTAGAAAATTTTTGACCATATCATAATTAATCTATATTTTTAAAAATGTATTATGATTTTTAAATAATTTAATAAAACACTATTTTGAAAAATAATGAATAGTGTAAATTTTGACGCTATTCTATTTATATATTTTTTAAAAAATATAAAGATAACAAGATAACTTCGAACCAACAATTTTATTATATTACTATTAGGTCATTATAATCTTGAAAATTCATTGGAAATATTAATTATCCTAAAATATATTCATTTTAATATTGTTAATAACATTTATTTGATATCTCCATTAATAAAATAATTACTACAATGATTTTGTGTAATTATTTATTATACTTATTTTTTGAGTAAAAATTAAAACTAAAATACTATGATGAAGATAAATTTAATTTATTTCATGAGAATATATTTAGTAGAATTTATTTTCTATAAATTTAAAAATTTTATACATATTAAAGTATGAATGTGACAACTTTAACATTACTTTAAATAAAATAATATAAATGTCATAATCTCTTCTATAAGGCACCAAATGGTCACTATATTGACCCTTGGATGATTATGGTCAAGATATAATTGACCAATAAGATTTGGTCATGTGTTTGGTACTTTTTATGGTTTTTAGGATTTTAATAATAATTGTTTTATTGATTTCTCATTATTTAATTAATTTTTACATCATCAAAGTAAAAGACTTTATAGTAATTATTTATTTCCTAAAAATTAAAAAAAAATTACCATGAGGCAGTTATTATATTATCTTTTCATGTACTATTTATGTTGAAATATATCACCTGGTTATCCACATATTAAAATTATTAAACTTATATGAAATGTCAGTTTGACATTTTGTCGCTTTTATTGGTTTTATTAATATATATGCCATTTTCATTGTCAAGTAGACATTAAATGACTATGTTACAAATAAAATATGTTAAGGGTATAATTTTATTCATGATATAGGATTTTTGAAGGTTATAGGATAATTTTATTATCCTTATCATATTATTTGTTACACTAATTTACCCGATTTATCTTTAACTGTGGTAAAAAAATTACCGTAATTACTATTCCTATTATGAAGAAAATAAACGGGACCTATTTACATAATTTTGACCATATGATTCCAAATATGGAATCCATTTTTATAATTTAAAAACAAATAATTGGCAGAAATTAATTTAAAATTAATTACCATTGTCAAAACCAGAAAGTGGGTTTGTAATAAGTAAAAACTATCAAATGATTGACATGTGTATATGTCCAATTTAAATGTGAAATTATTTCCAGTGACCAAAATTGGATTAAATGATAGAAAAATAGTCTAAATACACTTTAAAACCAATGAAAAATATATTCTAACTATATAAATAAATTAGATGAATATGCAATTTTGAATTAAAATGCAGTATTTTTTTACTATTCATTAAAATATGAATTTTATCAGAAAAATACCCAAAATTCAACCAAAGTAAATTTTGATGTCCAGATTCTAAATATGATGTTTATTTTTTCAAATAGAATATAGAAACCTATATTTTAAATGGGTATTCCATCAAAAGGTAGAAAAACTGTATTTTTTAAAAAATGTTTCTTTTATCTGAAAAATTGAATTTGTTCTTATATCATGTTCTAGAAAATACATAAGATGAATGTTAATGTTATATAAAATTCAAAATGTGGTTAATAATATTCATAATGGCGAGTTTATATCCCATTAAATAATAATATTTTAATAATATATCATTGTTTAGTGAAACTCACACTATAAGAAAACAATGTTTTAGTGGCCGTTTTTAAAACCGACGCTAAATTTTTTTTGATAAAAAATTCAGCGGTAATTATTAAAACCACCGCAAAAAAACAGCCACTAATTTTTTTTTAATTTTTTTAAAAATATCTTTAAAATAAATTTTAATTTTTTGATCATCGGGTTTTTAAAAAAACCACCGTGAAATAGCGGCGCTTTTTTGAAAACCGCCGCAAATTTTAAGAAAATTTTAAAAAAATATTTATTTATTTATTATTATTTATTATTTATTTATTATTTAAAATCAAATATAGTTTATCATTGATAATTTTATATATTTTTAATTTTTAAATTAATTAATATTTATAATTATTAGTTAATACTATTTTTAAACTAAAAACAAATCGTCAATAAGTTGAAGAACAGACTTCGAAATCAAATAACCATAACATCGAATCTGAGAGTCCATTTTAGCTCCACAACTAGTCAAATATAAATTTATCAAATGGAAAAAAACCAAGTGAGATTTAAATCATATGATAATCAAAGGAAAAAATATATTTAAAATTCAACAGTTAATAATCGAATTTGATCTTCAAACGACAATAACTTTTAATCTGGGTGTCTGTTTGGGCTCTACAACATATCAAATCGAAGCATGCGACGAGCTCTACGCTTCTTAAGTTTGGTACCAACTCATTGGGTATTGTACCCCTTTTTATTCCACCAGAAAGGCCCAGAAGGCCTCCGAAACAAAGGTTTTAGTTACAGACACTAATTTCTTAAAATTCAAACGGTTATACCTTTCAATTGAGGTGTACGTTTGGCCAGTACCAAATATCATATTGAAGATCATTTCACGATCATCGATTTGACTGGTTGTGACACAAAAAATGGAGTCTCAGATCATATTTTATGGTCATTTAAGTGTTTTTTGGGTTTTTAGAGATTCTTATCATTTTATGATTTATTTAATTATTTAATTATTTAATTATTCAATTATTTAATATTAATTAGTTAATTAATTAATTCATAAATTATTTATTTATTTATTTAATATATTATTTATTTACTTATTTATTATTTAGTTATTATGTACACATTAATTATTTATTTATTTTTAATTAATTAATTAATTAATTGTTAATTATTAATTATTAGTTTATTATTCATTATTTAGTTATTATTTATCTATTTATTTATCTATTTATTAATTATTAATTATTAATTAATTATTAAATAATTAATTATTATTTATTAATGATAAATGATAAATTATTAGTTATTAGTTATTATTGATTATTGATTATTGATTATTTATTTATTTATTTATGTATGTATTTATTATTTATTATTCATTATTTATTATTTATTATTTATTATTTATTATTTATTATTAATTTATTATTAATCTACTAAATATTAATTTATTATTAGTTTATTATTTATTATTTACTGATTATTTAGTAATTAAATGTTAATTAATTTTTAATTATTTATTAAATATTAAATATTGAATATTTCATATTAAATATTAAAATTTAAATATTAATTATTAATTAAGAATTATTAATATTATAAATATAAATTATAAATTATTAGTAATTATTAATTATTAATTATTAATTATTAATTTATTTATTATTTATTATTTATTATTTATTATATATTATTTTATTTTTAATTTACTAAATATTAATTTATTTTTAGTTTATTATTTATTTATTTATTTATTCAGCATTAATTATTAATTAATTAATTATTAATTAATTATTAATAATTTTTAATTTTTTATAAATTTTTAAATATTAAATATTAAATATTAAATATTAATTCTTAATGATTAATGATTAATGATTAGTTATTGTTAATTATTAATTATTAATTATTAATTATTTATTATTTACTATTTATAATTTATAATTTATAATTTATAATTTATTTATTTATCTATTATTTATTAATTTATTATTAATTTTTATTTATTTATCATATGTTAAATTATTTTTTAATTAATTTACAATTTATACATTACTTTTATATTATATGTTATATATTATATATTATATATTATATATTATATATTATATATTATATATTATATATTATATATTATATATTATATATTATATATTATCTATAATATAATACATTATATATAAGATATAATATATAATATATATAATATATAATATATTATGTATTAGATATTATGTATTAGATATTATGTCTTATATATTATATGTTATATGTCATATGTTATATATTATATACTATTTATTATTAATTATTAATTATTTATTATTGATTAATCATTATTAATTAATAATTATTTAGTGTGTATCTATTTGTTATGCATTACTTGTTTTTATAATTAATATATATATATATATATAAGTATATTAAATTCAATTTATTAACCACATGAAGAGCCTGTTGGAGTGGTAATGTCTTTGGAGAATAAACAAGAGGTTAGGGGTTCAAATCACACCCAACATAGAATTTCTTTATATGACATGGGCATGTGCATGGAGATAGACTTATGCATGGAGATTGGCATGTTCATGGTAAAAATAAATAAATTAATAAAATAAAATATAATAATAATAAATAAATATATAAATAAATAAATTATGAAAATAATGAATAAATAAATAAATAAATAAATAAATAAATAAATAAATAAATAAATAAATAAATTACGAAAATAAATAAATAAAGAAAAAAATTACAAATATAAAAAAATAAAAAAATTTAAAAAATAAAAAAAATAAAAAATAAAAGAGATTTAGCGACGGTTTAAACTGCCACTAATTATTTCCCGACACATGATTTAAAGGCGGTTTAAACTGCCGCTAAATGAAAAAAAACCCGCTCTTAAATATAAAATTTTGCATAGTGTCAGTATTACGTACAACACAAGCTATCGAGGAAGGCCGCTCTTGCGTGTAATACGAGAAAAGTCAGTGTTATGTTTCGTAAAAGCTTCCTTTGGTGTTGCGTATAACATACTCCAAACATAGTTCTTTTATACATTGAAAAAAATATATACTCAGTGTTGCATGAAATGAATTCTATCAAAAGAACTTGAAATCGTGTGTAACACTAGCCAAGAATAGTGATGCATATACTGAAAGCTAATACCATGTTGCGTATAGAACAAGGTAATATTGGTGTAGCGTATAACACAAGATATCCATGAAATTAAAAAGAATCTTTCTCATAAAATCTCGGGGTGTTACACACAAGATGGTGAATTAATATTTATTTAATTTATGTGATCAATATAACCTGAATAAAATTATTCCTTGGACTTTAGAATGATATTTATTCCATTAATTAAACTCAAATAGAATTTAATTAAGATTAATGGAAAAACTTAGTGAGTGACCCTCTTGGATCTTTTCTCATTGGCATTATGTAGGATTGCCTAAAGTACAAGATTACTATTTAGCCATGGGTCAATGAACCCAAGAGAAAGAACTTAATGTCACAACTTCGACAATCACATATAAAAACTCAATGTGTAATATAATCCCTTTGTCATCATACCTCATCAAGAAGGTTGTGCATACATGTCACTAACCTATATACTCGATATGTCTTTCTTTGACTATCTAAAATAAACACACCATTTAACCATGGCCATGGAATTTAATGTGATAGTTCTATTCCAATCCAAGGGCCGAGATATCTACTTCTATAAATATAGAAGGGAAAAATCCTTCCTTGAATTATTCACTAATGACATGTCACTCCTGACACACCCAACACATCTAACTTCTCAATGAACTGTTATCATCATATTTTATTAAATAAATCTAAGAATGTGACTTGTAACAAGGATAATAATAATCTTAATGTCTAAGGACCATTACACACACTCATAGATAGGAATATCCCATAACACCAAAACATGTATAATTCCTACTCGAAGGTCTTTTCTCATAATCTCTAATCTTGGAGATTACCAAGTGCTATCTTTATGGGAATAATCCTCGTCTTCTAATGAGTACTCACAAATTAAATTCTATGTAATTAGTGTCCCATAATAGTACGTTATCCAACTACAGAACATTATTTGAGAATATCATCCTAGAATATCAAGGTTCCCATCATAAAAGGGAACATCTATGACCTTATCAATGCAAAATATACTCTAGGACATTATTACATTAGAGTACGGTAGAATAACAAACAATATGTAACAATAAGTTTTATTAATATTAAATATATCAAATATATGTGTAATCAAAGTACAAATAGTTGGTCCTAGGACACCCAATCAAACATTCTTGAACTTGTTCCTAAGCTCCTACATTAATTTACTCCCTTAATAGAGAGAAAGCAACTCCTTCCTCTTTTCCACCTTTATGGTTGATGATAAGAACTCCCCTAGAAGCTCCTTCTGAAAGTATTACCTTGAAATTTATTCATCCATTCACTACTTGAGATAAAATTTCCACCACTGATGTAATGCACCCCTCATCTAACTAACTGGTGAGACCCAATAATCTACTCAGGCCTAGAAAAGACTGAATGTGATCTTGAGCCCTCCAACCAGTTCGCTTTCATCAAATTAGAGATGCTTCCCTCATATTTTTTAAAATATATCTGCTTAAATACATTCTATTTAATCTTCCATTGGTCATCATCCTCAACCATTTTGACACTCTAGTGGTCAATTGGGTTATCCTGCTAAACCTCACCACCCTAAACTACATGTAGAAAATGTATAGGATTCATAAGTGAAAGAGAAAAAAGGATCCCCTAAGCCCATTAATATAATTTTTTTGAATTTTTATTTAATGAATTCATTTGAATTTCACAAAACCAACCAATTTAGATAAGAACACAAGTATTAATAATGCATGTACCTCCCCTAGGAATATACCCTATAAGTTTCACTACTTCACTTAGTTTTTTTGTAGGATCAAAACCTCTTCATTAGATCACAGGGGCCCTAAAATACCATGTCTTAATCGATATTACCTGGCCTATGTCACACAACATGATCAAATAATTCTCTTTACCTACCAACTAATTCAATCCTCATAGTTCTTAACTCCAAACTCCACCCTATCTCTCATCCTCACCAAGGCATGATCACCAAGGCATGCTCACCAAAGCATCCTCAGTAATTATCGCATCAATTTATAGTAACATAATAGAAAGAATACTGATAGAAGGGTACCTCACACTACTTCCTCACTAATTTTACACTATCACACTCCAACATCATACATCCAGGTACTCCCATCCCTACCATAGTCTACTACCCAAAGACACCTAGGAAAATTTATCTCCCCAAGAACCTTATATGAAACTCGACATCACATCCTTCCCAAAGACACATGGACCATCGCATCATACAAAGCACCCCCCATGAAACTAGACATCACATCCACATTCTCTCATAACCATTTCCATAACTAAGTTAGTATGGTATCTTGAACATGAGGTACATTAACATCATGTCGTCTTCTTACCCTGCTCGAACCCCACTAAGAACCAACTCATCAACCTCATTAACTGAACCAAAAGTAAACCATGTCCACAATACATCATATACCATTTGTAAGAACCTTTTTTAGGAGATAAAGAATGGAATAGGGGAAGCGAGGCATCTTTCGTCACCATCTTAGATGTTGGAAAAAAACATCCCCCAAAATATTTGGGTGTCGGCATTTAGTTCTCAACAAGGGTGAGGTGTGTATAAAAATAATAATGAAAAGAAAATATAATAATTAAATATATTACCAACCTATGGGTTAACAATAATTGCACTGAAAAAACTCTCAAAATCACTAAAAATACTCACAAACTATTGCACTTTCACTACTGCCTCTAAATTCATTACAACACACAAGAAAGTCACAAGCAAAATACACATTCCACCTCTTCCCTTTAAATTAATCCATTCCTAGATTTACTAATTTCTAATTACCTTTATTTATTAAGAACATAATTTTCATGTTAAATAACAACCACTTTAACCAAGGTTCCCATTTTAATTTGAGAACTCATTATCCATTAAATCCAATACCATTTTTGTTTCATCAATATTATTTTATTATATTACTACTGGGAAACTAGAGAAACACAGCCCCACACAACACATTATACCATATCCCACATGTTAATGAACCCCAATTTTCAACCATCACACATCATAAACACATCTCATATTGACCACATCCCATCATAAATATAAATCACAACTACTACCCATTACAATTACCACACATCATCACCACATCTCAACACGATCACCACACATCACAACCACTTCGCAACACAAATAAAACACCACAAATTAATCACACCACTTGTTTAAAAAATATTATTCTATATTAATCAAGGGTATTTCATAATATTTAATTTAATAATTTTAAAGGAATTATTAGAAGATACAAGATTCTATGAGGAAGAATTTTATTATTCGAATATACATTCTTATCTGTTTTCATGTGTGGTGAGTCAATTCAATATATATGAAAAGGTTTAAAAATTAAAAAGCAAAAATAACATAAAAAACCTCAACATAAACCATATGAATAATAAAGAATAACTTTCATGATCAACCATACACGGGAAACACAAGAACAAGTAAACATTATGTGATTTCTCCCATTCCCCTTCAATTCCAATTAAAATGTTTTATTATCCTCATTAATTCAGTGCATATTATATCCCCTAAGGTAAAAAAAGCATGATCCCACATGTATGTAAAACTAAAATAAGAAAGATGAATGATCCCCTTACTTGATTAATGCTTCAAGATAAACATACAAAACCAAGGATCAACCACCATCAATCTAGAAAGAATCAACACTAGAATCTTATATATAGAAATAATCTATAAGAAACCACCCCAAAAAGAGGACATAACTACAAAAACGATCCCTTATATGAAATAAAATGGAAAGAAAGGAAGAAATAGTAAGAGAGAGAGAGAGAGAGTTACCTTGATTTAAAATTAACCAATATGAACAAACCAAGGGGTTTAAAACTCAAAGATCATTGACTAGAGAAGGAAAAATGAGCAGGGATAGACCAAGATTTTAGGGAATGTTTTTAAATTTATGTAAGGGGGTATTTAAACTCCTATTTATAGTCAAATACCTCTGGAATCCACCATAGTGTAGTGAACAAACAAAATTTCCATCGAGAGTTTGTTTAATGAAATATTTGAAGCCTTCATGCGAGATATAATTTTAATTATCTTTTTAAAAATGTTTTTTGACTGCTACCACAACCATTACCATAGAGTTGTTCAAGTTGTAGAAGTTCTTACACCTTCCATCAAATAAAGATGATATGTCCTAGAGAAAAAAACTATTTTACAGTCACCACGACAAAGTCTATGATATAGGGATTACTTCTTCCCCATTTTAGAAAGGCACTCTTTCAAAGTAACATTCTTAGTGCCACACATTCCCAAGTAATTTACAAGGAGCCCATGGCACATAGGCACTCCACTAAACCAACACACCCAACACCATTCCTTCCCCAAGCTGCAATTAAATAACCTGTTTGACAAAGGGGTATACCCAATCTTAAATTCCCCTCACCATGGCTTTCCAAGCCATTTCGTATGCCTGCGTCTCTTTAAATGGAAGAAAGACCACCCTAACCATCTAGATAACCACTAAACTCTCTTATATCACCTATAAACCTTGGTAAAACATAATAAATAGTGTTTTGAAGGTTTGGACCATTACACTTTTGATATTTAAACAAGGGAAAAAATAATTTCTATAAAGATTTGGCTTTTTAATATAGCTTACAATTTTTTTATCTTTATCATATTTTTTACGATATAGAATTTTGTTTAGGTATCCCCCCTTAATTAAAATTAATAATATAAAATTTTAATGTTTTAAATTTAGATAAAAAAACAATAAACCTATTATCAGGTATAGAATAAAATGATTTAACATTACTACATATATAATTTAATTATAAATTATATTTTGATATGATATCCTTTTCAGAAAGAATAAAATCATATTATTGATTTAAATTTTAATGTTTTTTCTTTATAGTTTCATATTTATCCTTAAGTATAAAACAATAATCATTAATCCCCTATAAATAATAAATTTAAAATTCAGGATTAGGTGAGAAAATTACTACACCTCTTTAATCTGAGACATAAAATGAATATTTTAATTTGTATTTGATTTCTTAGCTTCAAATCTAGAATGAGATTCATCAATTGAATATTCATAAAAAATCCATGTGACCTTTATATCACTTTTATTTCACTTATTTTTGTCTAGTTTTTTTGAAACTTATTTTTTGATTTCTTATTATATTTGAGTTAAAAGAAGTTACACTTGGTATGACCAGGTTTCTTTTATTCATATAATCTGACTTCCGTTTTATTTTCATTTTATTTATGTCACGAACTGAATCTGGTCGCCACCGAAAATAGCACCAAACCCAGCCCATGACAAGGCCCGAAGGGTGTTCCCGATCCCCACGAGCTGGCACAAGTTCCTGGATATCATAAAATGAGAATTGGGAATGATTTACCCGAGTTTATAAACTTAAAACAACAAATGAACAGAATAAAATGAATCTGGATTTTTCAAATCAAACAATATTTTACAAAAATTAAGAACTGAATTACATAGTTTAAAACAACTCAAAATGACTATAAAAAAGGTAAAAAACCAAAATTAAATATCCCATGAACCCTCATGGTAAGGGGCACCGCCCTCAAGCCATCTCCACAAGACTTCACCACCAATGACCTGCTAGAACCCCAACCACTGGAACTAAAAACTACACCCAACCTGTGAAAAAAACCAAGTATACTTACACCCAAGGGTGTAAGTAGGGTGTGAGACAATTCCCAGTAGGATTCCACCACTAAGAGATTCCATGTGATAAACATTCAAAGATGAAAAGCATGCAAGTTTTCAAAAACATGTAATTTCTAGTTACAATTTGTAAAAGATTCAACTAAAAAAATCAGTTATCAAGTGGGATAATTTAAAGAATTGAAACTTTTAAAATAAATGAAAAAGATATGGAATTTTCCATCAAAATATACAATATTCCGATGGTAAGTATGAAGGATCTAATGAACACAAGCATTATAAAATAACCCCTAGGCACTAGCTCATTGTGGGTCCCAGGTACCTCGTATCCCGGTGAGAGTAACCATCACTAATATCCATTCTCATGCACGATCCAGTAGTAGGGAACATACCCATAACCTAGTGGTCCCAAATCATCAACATAATAGTTTAGTTAGAGTTGTAAGCGTCAATCTTGCTAAGTGAAACTGAGGCCAAACCCCACGGATTCAATAGCATACTAGTACATGTCCACCCACCAAGATACCTAGGTGTTCCCTTTGTGCTAAAACAAGTTCAAAAAGTCAAGAAATATAATTTGCACATTAAAATATCTTTTAATCATCAAAAATTCACCAAACATCCCACATGTATACCACACAAGTCACAAAAGTCCACTTTTCTTTCAAATTGATTTGAAACCCGACTCACACCAAAATAGCCCACAACACTTTTTAAATTTCTTTAAAACATCCACAAATCCATTAAACAATTTTATAAAACCATTCAAATATATTAAAACTCACATAACAGCCCACTCACATGTTACATAATACCCTTTTCGTAACCAAAATCCATTTTTCACATCACACTCACACATGACATCCCACATCACTTTCACATCTCTTACACACTTTAGTAAATCCTTCGAACATTTTTATAAAACTTTTACAAGATGGAACACATTAAAAAAAATCCCCATTCACATTTAAAATTTACCATTTAAAAATATACACACTCTAAAATAGTTTTCCAATATGGTTTAACCTCTTACATAAATCATTAAATCATTCAAATATTTCGTAAAACAATTCTAAATAGTATACCCAAACTTTTCTCATAAAACCCACTTCAAAACCATATTTCAAGGAAAAAATCACACCAATACCAATTAAAAATATAATTGTCAGCCACGAAAACATTTATTAAACTACCCCAAGTGTTATACAAATACCTCAAACAATACCACAAAAGATCCACATGAAAAGCACACGTTTTAAAAATCACTTTTAAGAAGTACAATAAGGTTTTACACCTTGAACCCATAAAAAAACCTATTAGAAACCTAATGTCACAACAATACCATACCAATGAATAATTGGCAGCCCAAACAAGATTTATTAAACCAATTTAATATGTTATAAAACACACCCAAACAATACCCCAAGGGTTACACATGAAAAACACCCAATTTCAAACAAAAATGAAACTATAAAATTAAATGCATAACCAAATCCAACATAAACAGTTTTCACAACATAAAAAACATATTAATAACATGAAAAATAAGTAATTCAACCAAAACTAACTCATCTAGAAATGATTACACATGGAATCACCAACCAAAAGTGTCGAAACCCTCAAATATTGGGGCGAAACATCAACCGAACCACCGCAACACCCCAAGGAAGATAAATCCTGAACTAGAACACAATATTTAAACAAAAATACACCAAATCAAACCATAGGTTCTAACCCTAACTTCTGGACATTTTAGAACATAATGAAAGAGATAAGAAACCCTAAAGAGAAGGAAGAAATTGGAGAGAGAAACACTTACTCAAAACAATATTGAATAAAACAACCCAAACTCCACCAGTATCTGAATTTGAAAACATCCAACCATTCAATAGAGGTTTGAAAAATGATTAGTATATCATGTAGGAACTGGAATTGGGGAAAAAGATTAATAATTGTGATATTTATGATGGAAATAACTTACCTCCTCAAATCTGCCCGATTTTTGAAACTCTAAGAAGTTAATCACTCAATTGTGATGCAGAAGAGATCAAAAAAAGGGTAGATAGAGCTTGGGAGAGGGCTTGGGTTCAATGGGAATGTTTGAGTCTTGGAATAATTGAAAAATATTTAAAATTGAATAAGTTATTAATTAATAAAATTTAATTTTTAAAACTGGAATTGGGATTTCGGGAAGGCCCAATCCCTTAAATAAAAACACATATACACAATGGTTATTGATTTCTAAAGGCTCAAAACTACAATGGTGGTGTTAATATGTCAGGGGAGACCATTTAGGAATTAGAATTGGTGAAAAATATTAAAAAATAAAAAAGTTATAAAAGAAACAAAAATTATTTTTAAATCTGGAATTGGGTTCACGGTTTGGCCCAATTCACGAAAACTCACCCATTCCACCATAAAAGCTTGAGAAACCCCAAAAACAAAGCATAAATAGAAATTAAATGAAATTTAACTTTAAAATAATTCATTTATGTGACAATTATCTCCACAATTAAAACTTTTCATCCCCAGAAAGCTACAATAAGGCTAGATACGAAAACCAAACCCAATCGATAAACCAAGATTACTTTTTTGCCAAGCTTCTCCCCCCAGGGCCAAAACACCTCCAGTGAACGATTAAGGAATGATTAATCTCAAAACCAAAACTTACACCACTTTCCTGAAATGATCAATTAAATTCATACGTTATCCCAAAATAAAACCCCTCAAACACTATCTGAACAAGACTCAAGCAATTCACACAATGGAACAACAACTTCGAACAAGGTTAAACTTACCTTACATTAACTAAACCATTGGGAGCTCTCCGATCCAAACATTTAATCATGGAAGATGTTGGTATCTAGAATGTTCTAAATGATAATTCCTACCACAAAGCCAAGACCATGGATAAATATGATCTATTAGTATGGGGGAACACAAATAGGCACCCCACCATAAGAGACAACCTATATTATTTTCCGAGATAGAATAAAGAAACTAACAGAGGGAGGCCTGAACGAACTCCCTAGTACAAAGGGTAGAATTCCATTAATAGTTTATGAAGGAACATACATGAGAATAATAGTGTGTCTCCAAACCATAATAACCAACCATATTAACCGACCATCATGGGCCGACACAGAAAGACCCAATTTATTTTTAAAGATTTGGGAAGGGTGTAGAGTCAGTTCGCACGGTTTGGGAAATTCTGCACTAACTGTACAGATCATTCTTTTCGCATGGCTTCCTAGAACATGGTCACTACTAATCATACTAAAACTGTGTCCTCAACAAATCTATCAAAATTTCCAGCCATTCTCTAATGACTCGATGGAAACCAATGAGGGAGGGAATTAAATTAGGTGATGACATGGGTACAGGGCCCTCAACCTATTTCCACCGAATGGGAACAACATGTGAAATATGATGAAACTAGAGGTTTAAACTCTTAATATATTTCATACTGAGGATAATAAATTGTACATGGGTTTAAACAACCCTGGGATTTCCCCTAACTACGAGTCAACTTCTCTCCGAGACCTATGGCTGGAGCTCAAATGATTGAAGCATATTTGACCTCGCAGTTAGGCTTTGGAAACCCCCATGAATGAGAATTCTTTATTCAGTGAAACCAACAACTACAACGCAATCTCTGATAAATTTTCCAAGACATAACACATTCCAAACTCACTTTACCATAATACGATATTTCACTAAAACAAGGGTTTAGAAGATGCACACACATCACACCTTATTTGTTCGGGTGAGAAACAATAAAAGTAAAGAACACCTATACCCACCTACCTCTAAAATGGAATATTTTTATGTTTCTCCAAGGGATAAATTCTCCCATTATAATAAAGACTCTAAAATAATTTCCCAACTTTCACCTTTATGGTCAATCGAGCACATGACATCATAAGGCATCACTGAACATGACCATTGCGACTGATATAAACAATGCACGGAGAGGGACCTTATACAACATCCCCAAACAACAAAAAATTCTAGAAAGTGGGCACAATATCCTATCATGACCATATTTCTGACACTGGTGGTTTAACATGAACTCATGCTTCAAAGAAACTGTGAAGAACCCAGAGGCCCTCTTAGACACCATCGAGACACTCATCTGCACTAACAACCCTAGACCACTTCCAGCTTTGATGAATTAAGAAACTTAAAAAACTAAGGTCTCTTTCAACCTTCCACAAGCACTCTTCAACTACAAGTGTATCTAAAAATCAAATAAAAGAATGGGTGTAGACTCAATCAACAAAGATAGATAAATGATTCCTTATATTGATCAACTGGAGGATTTTCGAATGGCGAAGCAATCCAGGTTGCACTTTAGTTATGCATTAACCCTTAATGGGGGCGTATATTATCTAATGAGAGAACCCAAGGACCAAACCAAGTTGGTCCATTGGTCAAAAAAATCCATAACCAGATCCAAACACATTAAGGGAACCACCATAAAGGTGCCCCGAAATATATCTCAGAGGAGACTACTAACCGGTCCTTCTACCCAGCTTACCGACCAAACATAAACCCAAAACACAGTTCAAACAGAAGGGTTTCATGGACTCAAAACATCCCACAACATCAAAATTTTCCAAAAACACATTATATAATCCATCTCTAACAATTCATCAAGACATCATGTTTTTCTTTAAAACATTTCTTGAAAACAAACGGTTCAGCAGTTAGCGTATCCACCAATGGTACCCCATGGGCCTTACACATGCATGTTTCTATGCCACACAGGCCACCCTACTCATATCCATCTTAACACTCATCCAGTAGTGCCATCAACCATCCATAATCCCATATAACCCCATGTATGTGGTTGCTCATGGAAATACCAAAGTTTTAAACAAAAAATTCTTTCCACTTTTCAAAACCAAAACAGTCAACCAACACATCCTTTTTCTCAAAACTGCAAACCACAAGATCAATATCAAAATTCACATCTTAAAAAACTTTTCATAAATGCACAAAAATTTAAAAAATAACTCACATTCAATATATTTACATCAATTTCAAAACAACTCATCCCATTAAAACACCCTTTGATTGTTTAGAAAACTCTATTGGAAACAATTTTCAAAACCAACTTCAATATAGTTCTTGCTTTCAAAAGAGGTGTAAGCAGACCATTTTCCATTTCAAAAAAATTCTGAAAATTATGTTCCACCATTTAATAAATCAAAAAATTCCCTCTTTATTTGAAAATCATTTCTCAAAAACTTTATGCTTCTTAAAACCAAAGTGCCAAGTTTTTAAAACTAAAACACAAAAAAATGCGAGAGGAAACTAGTTTCAGTGGGTGACTTGGACATATGGTTGGTGGCCATATTCCTATCACTTCACTATCACAGAGAGTGTTCTAGGGAATATCCTTGGTTCCACATGGCTTTCCAGGCCCTGCGAACTTAATAAGACCATTAACCCAACTCTCTTTTCATATCCCCTAATCATCATCGAACCAAGGAAACCAGAGGACATAGATAAATCCCAACTTATCCTGGAAACTTGAATCCCACCATGAGGTGTGGTGATTAGGCACACTACCCATAACTGGAATTCCATGTCCCAACAATCCTAACTCTAGACTATCCCTACTCTTCCCTAAATAACATGACCCAAAGAGTTAACCTGAACCTCCTCTGATACCATTTTGTAATGAACCGAATCTGGTCGCCACTGAAACTAGCACCAAACCCAGCCCATGAAAAGGCCCGAAGGGAATTCCCAATCCCCACGGGCTGGAACAAGAGCCTGGGTATGATAAAATTAGGATTGGGAATGATTTACCCGAGTTTATAAACTTAAAACAACAAATGAACCCAATAAAACGAATTTGGATTTTTCATATCAAACAATATTTTAAAAAAAATAAGAACCGAATTACATAGATTAAAACAAATAAAAAAGACTATAAAAAGGTAAAAAAACAAAATTAAATATCCCAAGAACCCTCATGGTAAGGGGCACTGCCCTCAAGCCATCTTCAGAAGACTTCACCACCAATGACCTGCTAGAAACCCCAACCGCTGGAACTAAAAACTACACCGAACCTGCGAAAAGAAAAAAATAACCAAGTAAACTTACACCCAAGGGTGTAATTAGGGTATGAGAAAATGTCCAGTAGGATTCCACCAATAAGAGATTCTATGTGATAAACATTCAAAGATGAAAAGCATGAAAATTTTAAAAAACATGTAATTTCTAGTTACAATTTGTAAAAGATGCAACTAAACAAAATCAGTTATCAAGTGGGATAATTTAAATAATTGAAACTTTTAAAATAAATGACAGAGATACTGAATTTTACAGCCAAATATACAATATGACGATGGTAAGTATGAAAGATCTAATGAGCACAAGCAATAGGAAATAACCCCTGGCACTAGCTCATTGTGGGTCCTAGGTACCTCGTAACTCGGTGAGAGTAACCATCACTAATATCCATTCTCATGCACGAGCCACTAGTAGAGAACATACCCATAACCTATTGGTCCCAAATCATCATCATAATAGTTTAGTTAGAGTTGTAAGCATCAATCTTACTAAGTGAAACTGAGGCCAAACCCCACTTATTCATTAGCATACTAGTACACGTCCACCCACCTAGATACCCGGGGTTTCCCTTTGTGATCAAACATTTTCAACAAGTCAAAAAATATAACTTTCACATTAAAATAACATTTCATCATAACAAATTCACCAAACAGACCACATGTATATCACAGAAGTCACAAAAGTCCACTTTTCTTTCAAATTGATTTGAAATCCGACTCACACCAAAATAGCCCAGAACAGTTTTTAAATTTCTTTAACACTTCCACAAATCCATTAAATTTTTTTTATAAAACCATTAAAATATCTTAAAACTCACATAACATCCCACTCACATGTTACATAATACCCTTTTCGTAACCAAAATCCATTTTTTACATCACATTCACACATAACATGCCACATTACTTTCACATCTCTTACACACTTTAGTAAATCCTTCAAACATTTTTATAAAACTTTTCCAAGATGAAACACATTAAAAAACACCCCTATTCACATTTAAAATGTACCATTTAAAAATATACACACTCTAAAAAAGTTTTCCAATATGGTTTAACCTCTTACATAAATCATTAAATCATTTAAATCTTTCGTAAAACAATTCTAAAGAGTATACCCAAACTTTTCTCATAAAACCCATTTCAAAACCATATTTCAAGGACAAAATTACACCAATACCAATTAAAAATATAATTTCAAGCCAAAAAAACATTTATTAAACTACCCCCAAGTGTTATACAAATACCTCAAACAATACCATTAAAGATCCACATGAAAAGCACATGTTTTAAAAATCACTTTCAAGAAGTAAAATAAGGTTTTACATCCTGAACCCATAAAAAAACCCTCTTAAAAACATAATGGCACACCAAGACCATAGAAAAGCATAATTAGAAGCCCAAAAAATATTTATTAAACCAATTTCATATGTTATAAAACACACCCAAACAATACCCCAAGGGTTACACATAAAAAACACCCAATTTCAAACTAAAATGAAACTATAAAATTAAATGCATAACCAAATCCAACATAAACAGTTTTCACACCGTACAAAACATATTAGTAACATGAAAAATAAGTAATTAAACAAAAAATAACTCATCTAGTAATGATTACACCTGGAATCACATACCGAAAGTGTCAAAACCCTCAAATATTGGGGTGAAACATCAACTGCACCACCGCCACACCTCAAGGAAGATAAATCCATCCCTAGACCACAATATTTAACCAAAAATACACCAAATCAAACCATAGGTTCGAACCCTAACTTCTGGACATTTTAGAACATAATGAAAGAGGGAAGAAACCCTAAAGAGAAGGAAGAAATTGAAGAGAGAAACACTAACTCAAAACAATATTGAATAAAACGACCCAAAATCCACCAGTATCTGAATTTGGAAACATCCAAACATTAAAGGGAGGTTTGAAAAATTATTAGGAGATCTTGTAGGAACTGGAATTGGAGAAAAAGAGTAATAATTGAGAGATTTATGATAGAACGAACTTACCTCCTCAAATCTGCCCTATTTTCGAACCCCTAAGAAGGTCAGCACTCAATCACGATGAATAAGAGCTCCAAAGAGGGTAGAGAGAGCTTGGGCGAGAGTATGAGTTCAATGGGCATGTGTGAGGATTGGATTCACCGAAAAATCCTTAAAATTGAATAAGTTATTAATTAATCAAATTTAATTTTTAAAACTTGAATTGGGATTTCGGGCAGGCTCAATCCCTTAAATAAAAACCCATATACACATTGTTTATGGATTTTAATATGTCAGGGGAGAACATTTAGGAATTGTAATGAGTGAAAACTATTAAAATATAAAAAAGTTATAAAAGAAACAAAATTTATTTCTAAATTTGGAATTGGGCTCACGGTTTGGCCCAATTCACGAAAACTCACCCATTCCACCATAAAAGCTTGAGAAACCCAAAAAACAAAGCATAAATGGAAATTAAAAGAAATTTAACTTTAAAATAATTCATTTATGTGACAATTCTCCCCAGAATGAAAACTTTCTGTCCCTGGAAAGCTACAACAAGGCTAGATACGAAAACCAAACCCAATCGATAAACCAAGATTACTTTTTTGCCAAGCTTCTCCCCCAAGGGCCAAAACACCTCCAGTGATCAATTAAGGAATGATTAATCTCACAACCCAAACTTACACCACTTTCCTGAAATGATCAATCACATTAATACTTTATCCCAAAATAAAACCCCTCAAACACTCTCCGAACAAGACTCAAGAAATTCACCCAAAGGAATAACAACTTTGAACAAGGTTAAACTTACCTTACATTAACTAAACTATTGGGATCTATCCAATCCCAACATTTAATCATGGAAGATGTTGGTATCTAGAAAGTTCTGAATGAGACTGCCTACCACCAAGCCAAGACCATGGATAAATATGATCTATTGGTATGGGGGAACACAAATAGGCACCCCACCATAAGAGGCAACCTATATTATTTTCCGAGATAGAATCAAGACACTAACAGAGGGAGGCCTGAACGAAGTCCCTAGTACAAAGTGTAGAATTCCATTCATATTTTATGAAGGAACGTACATGAGAATCATAGTGGGCCTCCCCACCATAATAACCAACCATCTTAACCGACCAGCATGGGCCAACACAGAAAGACCCAATTTTTTTAACGATTTGGGAAGGGCACAGAGTAAGTCCGCACGGTTTGGGAAATTATGCACTAACTCTACAGATCATTCTTTTCGCATGGCTTCCTGGAACATGGTCACTACTAATCATATAAAAACTGTGTCCTCAGCACGTCTATCCAAATTTCCATCCATTCTCTAATGACTCGATGGAAACCAAAGAGGGAGGGAATGACATTAGGTGATGACATGGGTACAGGGCCCTCAACCTATTTACACCGAATGGGAACAAAAAATGAAAGATGATGACACTAGAGGTTTAAGCTCTTAATATCTTTCATACTAAGGATAATACATTGTACATGGGTTTAAACAACCCTGAAATTTCCCCTGACTATGAGTCATCTTCTCCCCGAGACCTATGGCTGGAGCTCAAATGATTGAAGCATCTTCGACCACGCAGTGAGGCTTTGGAACCCCCCCTGAATGAGAATTCTTTATTCGGTGTAACTGACAACTACACCAAAATCTATAATATGTTTTCCAAGACATAACACATTCCAAACTCACTTTACCATAATCCGATATTTCACTGAAACAAGCGTTTAAAAGATGCACACACATCACACCTTGTTTGTTCAGGTGAGAAACAATAAAAGTAAAGATCACCTATACTCACCTCCCTATAAAATGGAATATTTTTATGTTTTCCAAGGGATAAAATCTCCCAACATAACAAAGACTCTCAGATAATTGCCTAACTTTCACCTTTATGGTCAATTGAGCACATGACATCATAAAGCATCACCAAACATGACCATTGCGACTGATATAAACAATGCACAGAGAGGGAACTTATACAACATCCCCAAACAACACACAATTCTAGAAAGTGGCCACAATATCCTATCATGACCATATTTCCAACACCGGTGGTTTAACATGAACTCATGCTTTAAAGATACTGTGAAGAACCCAAAGGCCCTCTTAGACACCATCAAGACACTCATATGCACTAACAACCCTAGACCACTTCCAGCTTCGACGAATTAAGAAACGTAAGAAAATAAGGTCTCTTTCAACCTTCCACAAGAACTCTTCCACTATAAGAGGATTGAAAAATCAAATAAAAGAATGGGTGTAGACTCAATCAACAAAGATCGATAAAAGATTCCTTATATTTATCAACTAGAAGATTTTACAATGGCGAAGCAATCCAGGTTGCACTTTAGTTATTCATTAACCCTTAATGGGGGCGTATATTATCTAATGAGATAACCCAAGGACCCAAAAAAGATGTTCCATTGGTCAAAACAAGCCATAAATGTCACGAACCAACCCGGGTCGACCCTGAACCGGTCACCCGAGCCAGCCTGCGACATGGCCCGAGGGGCATTCCTGATCCCCACGGGCTAGAAACTAGTGTCAGGCATCAAAATTAAACATCTGGGAATAATTTGTCCCAAAATAAAATAAACTAAGCAGTGAAAAAAATAAATAGAACAAAATCAAATAAATAAAGAACAACCAACAACGCTACTGACCTGACCATGACAAAAACTCCATGTGACCCCGTGGGTCACTCTCCAATACCACAACCAACGTCGCTCAAGGAGAACAACTAAAGTTGGAACCTGCAAGACAACTAAAAACATGAAAACACTATAGGCGTGAGTATTAAAACTCAGTAGGCTGGCCCGATAAATCTATTTCCAATTCACTACCTCTAAATAAAGAATTTATCAATTCCATGTTTGAACTAAATTATAGAAAATATTGGTTTCCACACACACTTTTATTTCTAAAACAAGTAATAATCCATTTCCCTTTATAATATAAAAAAAGTCTAGTGCTTGAAAGATACAGGTGCATTGCATTTTAAAACATTTTTGTGAATCAATTTATAAATTTAAATTTTTGTTGTTAGTAAAAATGAAAAAAGTACACAAAACCCACAACACACACTAAGGGCAATGGAAAAAGTGGCACACATGGGCCAACGACTGAAGTAGACCTATCAACCATCCTCCACATACAAATAAAAACTCAATAAACACATGGGTCGAACCTAGGAGATCGTGAACAATCCAGAACATACTATACATCTGACTCATCTTTAAGGCATTCCCTAACCTGATGACGTCATAACGCCCTAATGCTCGGCATAGCCCTACATGGCCTAACCGAGGGGCCCAATCCCCATAACAGCAATAATTCAGTATTCCCCTACTATGGGGCTAGTAGCCAGTGTGTAATCTAAACTAGTGTAGCAATCATTCTCAGAAGATTCACCCACTATGTTAGGTTCCCATGTCAATGCATATAATAAAAGAGGGGTGAATCAACAATTCCAATCAATTAGTTACGATGCACAAACATCACATACAACTCACGCAATCAACACACACCAAAGATCACCCCTGAATGGGTTTTCCAAAATAATCTATTTTATTAAAGTGCCAAACGAGCCTTCATGAATTTTAATGACAAATGTCATTTCTTCAGAAAACCCAAAACACTTATTCAGAATAAATCATTTATCTTTAAAACTAGAAGTACATTTGAAATTCCATGAATTATGTTTAAAGGCCAAACACGCATTCTTTCAATACTGGGTGTCTTCTCATCAAGAAAATGTTTCAAGTGTTTGGTATAAAATAAACGGCTCTTTTTACACCAAATAATCATTTTAAAATTAATTTTTTATATTATCTCTCATAATTAAATATTAATAAAATATGAATCAATTAATAAATTCTGAATTTAAAGGCGAGTGTAGTGGGGGACCTACCTCAAACTTGTCCCTATTCGTCAACGACCACCCGAACCGACCCTGTGCACTTCCATGTACATGCATTTATACACATATATATAAATACCCCTAGCTGCATTGCACATATTCCCCGCGCCATGAAAGAATATGTACAAAGAGAGCATTTATTTATATATGTCTTACCTTATGCATGCACATGCAGGTGTTCTTGACACCCGCAACTTAAAACCATCGTAGCGAGGTCCATCGCACTACACAATAATTATTACAAACCATAAAAAATCAAAAGGACACCATAAATCAAGTGTGAGTCCAATTAGCGACGTAAAAGTCCATACCTCAAAATCTTCAACTTTTGATGGTAGTAGCACAAGACTGCTTCACCTTACATGAATATACATCTTTATATATATATATACCCTTTGACCCTAGTACATATTCCTCACGCCATGAGGGAATATGCGCAAGGAGGATGAACATATATACATGCTTACCCATGAATATACATATATGTCTTTGCCGCCGGTGACACAAAGGCCAAACCCCCTTCATAAAACAATTTGCATAATTAAATAAACTATTTTCACTGTTAAACCATTTTCCCCACTAAACCAACCACTATGAAAATTTATTACACCATATCCAAAAACATTGCCTGTCTTAAAACACAAAAACCCACTCAAAACTTACTTTATGGAAAAACGCATATCGACGCTACACCAAAACTCAGACTGCACAATTTATAAAATGCCCTCAAGACTCTACCAGTTTAAAAACACTTTTATGAACAAGAAAACCAATTTCTAATCAGTTTTCATAAGTAGACCAAACAACGCATAAACAGTTTGTATAAGCAAACCACAAAATTTGTTAACGATTCAATAACCAGGTCAAATAAGTTACCCAAGTCTAGAAAACACTATGAGTACACATAAATTTAACCAGAGAAAAGTAGTTCGAAACTATTTCTAATAAAGACAATAAGTTTGACAACACTATAACATATTATCTAATTGAATTTCAAGAAAGAGAAACAAGTCAAAAATTTAACTAAAATCAATCAAGAATTAAATAGATTTAATTGGAATGGGAAACATAGTTTTTCCTCCCTCAAACGAGCGCAGACATGATAAACTTTGATAGAGGGAAGAACAATCCCTGCGGAGAAACTGCGCTCGCCAACAGTGAGAAAAACACAGAAACACAACCCGTAGCAGAATTTTGATTTTCCAAATTAAATAAAAACCAATAATTTAAAGAAAGGAAAGAAAGAAATAATTAACTAACTAATTATACTTGAGGATGGCAGTGGGTTGGCTGGAGCTTCCTTGCCAGTGCGGAAGAAGGCCAGCGCAACAGGGTGAGGCGACTAGCCGGAGGTCCTGCGAGGGGCTACTGGCCGCGTCGGGATAGAGCCTGGAGGGTGAGGGGAGTCAGGAGAGGGTGGTCGGGATGTAGCCATAGGGTAGGGCGGATCGGTGCAAGTCGTGGCGCGAGGTCTACAGGAAGCCGGAGGTGGGTGTGGCTGAGGGAAGCGGGGTGCGAGGTGGAGGGCGAGCAGGGGGGTGAAGCCGGTGGGATCAAGGTCGAGGGAGCGGGATGCCGGGTGAAAAGGGGGCGAGGGTTATGGCAACGTGCAGGGGAGGAGTCGAGTAGGGGGGGGGGGGGGGGGGCGAGGAGGAGGCCAGTCGGGGCAAGCAGGGGCACCGACGGGGGGGGGGGGGAGCAGAGAAGGTAGAAGGGGGTGCGGGCTGCGACGTGCAAAGAAAGGGGAGACGCGGGTATGGGAAGAGGGGAAGGGGGTGGGGGGGTGGGGGCGACTATGGGGATTAGGGTTAGGGTAGGTTTTTTTCATTTCATTATAATAAAATAATAATAATAAAATCAGAAATAAAATAATAAAAATAGTAATAAAATAATAATAATAATATACCAGCATAATAACAATAATATAAAATACAATAATTAAGATAGTAATAATAATAAAAATACTAATAATTCATTAATAATACTAATGTCATTAAAATATTTAACTTTATTAATCATAATACACTAATAATAATGATAATATAAATGATAACAATATAAATGATAACAATATAATATTAATAATAATGATAATTGTAATATAAATAATAATATCAATAATATAAATATTAAGATATAAATAATAACAATAATATGAATATGAATAATAAAAACCAAATCTATTCATTTTAAAAGTCGGCCAATTGCACGGCTTGCGTGCCGTTGAGCGCACGGTTGAGTGAACCATGCTCAGACCGTGCCACCCGGCACTAACCGCGTGCATGGAAAAGTTATTTCCCTGCCACACAGTTTCATAACCTGCACATGATTCACATGTCTAAAAGTCAGTGTGTGACAATTCTCCCCACCACAGACACTTTTTGCCCCCAGAAAGTCATCCAACCTAACAATGGAAAAAGCAAGAATCCATGACCGACTGAAACTGAAAGGAACCACATAATAAGAAAACGGGAGAACACTAGAGGGTTCTCCCCACCACAAGAATTCAACTAGCGCGAAAATTTAACACCTAAACACACCACCCTGGGAGGGGGGGGGGGGTGGTGTGGGAACTCCCAACCATTCCAAACTATCTTCTATAGCACGAGCAAAACAACACCTCTGCTGAAACATTGAACTCTTGAACGATACCAATATACCCGCACACTAGAGAAAAACCTCTGAGAAGATCCTGATCCCTGCAATGAACCCGATTATAACCACAAGCCTTGACTCCTCCATAGGCACTTACATCTCCAAACGAACGTCGCCAGCCATGACCAACATATACAAGGATCAAACACACTTTTAAGAAAATGCACGATTAAGAAAACCATGATCATACAAACAAAACTATTGGATTACAATAGAACATGTCTAGTATAACTCCATGATGGATCAATGAACTTACGACGACATCAAAACTTTAACAGTAGAAAAAGAAAGGATGAAAAGACTTTAAATGTTCCACTGCCAACATGGAACACAAAACCCGGACCAAGGCTTCACACCCTGGAAACTCCTGAATGCGCACGAACTTCACCTCAAGGCCTGTGGCTGGGGCTCTAATGGCTGAAGCATCTCCTGCCTCACATTTAGGCACTAAAATTACTCTGTTTATAGCATCTTCTTCTGGCGACGCTTTCTGCAAAACTTCTCTAGATGAACCAGACATCCGCAACGATGGCACGTCTTCAGAGGGGTGCGACTTGATGGCTTCACATGCCCGAACCGTCCACACTGGTGGCACACCATGGAATAGTCTGACGAACTAGAATCCAAAGTCACTGCAGAGGACTCTTTTGGAACAAGTTCCTCTGGCACATTATGCTTGCCAGATGGGGAAGCTTTATGAGTAACTGAATATGATGGATTTTCAAGAGCCTGCGCTCCGGGGACTAGTTCAGCTAAGAATGTCTCATCCACCAACTTCTCAAAATGATGGTCGTTAGAAATAAGGACCCACGCCTTGATCTCTGGGCGAAGACCACTAATGAAGAGAGAAGTTTTCATCAAATCACGTGACGCTACCACAGGAGAAAAATACACAAGTTCCTTGAAATGGTCAACAAATGCCTTCATCATCCATTGGCCTTGTTGAAAGCACATAAGTTCTTTACTTTTCTTTGTTTTCACCCCTTCAGGTATAATCCATTGGACGAAGACAGATTTAAATGTATCCCACATGATCCCAACTTGCATTGATGGCGGGGAAACCAACTCCCATTCGTCCAGAGCTGGACCTTTAAACAAACCCAAAACAACACACACTCTGATAGCTTCGGGAGATCCCGACAACCTAAAAGCACACTCAACCTCTTCAAACCAATCCACTATCTCTAATGGACTCCAATCACAATGAAGGATAGACAATGACTGAGAAAGGCCAAAAATTGGGCATGGCTCATTAAATCTATGGGGACCTTTCTGGGTGGCATTTCTGAACAACATATATAACACCAATCCAAAACCGATATCTATCAAAGCAACATCAATAAAGCACCCTCATCCACTTACATTTAGATGAACCAACACGAACTTTCCATGCATCCTCTCACATGTGAAAAAGTTCATAAGGAGTACCTGCGGTTTCACCCAAACCATTCTCGACCAATTTCCAAGCAAACACAAATTTTCCAAACCAAAGGCTTTCAGTTTTTTTAAAACCTATTTCATAAATTTAAATTCATTTAAAAGAAATTAGTCCCATTTTCAAAAACCCTTTTTCATTTTCAAAAATGCACTTACACCAACCAAAATGAAAATGACACTCAACTTGCATTAAATCACCGGAGTGAGGGACTAGCGGTCACACTTAACCTGGAAACATGGTAGTGGGTCATGCCCCAAGTAAGTTTCAACAACTAGAAGGAATTGAAACCATGTACCCAGACTCCAAATGGGTCACTACTCCATGTGAGATCACGATGTAACATCATTTTACCTTCGTTGTCATCCCTCAATCCAAAACAAACCAGAACGAAGCCAAGACTCAATTCCCGGACTACCCCTGGCGACTCGAGGTTCGAAATGGCAAGGTTTCATGATGTCCTTACTGTAAGTACCTCTTGAGTCCTGACAGTCCTAATCTCCATCTACTAGACACCCCAAATTACAAGAACCTCCTTTGATACCATTTTGTCACGAACCAACCCGGGTCGACCCTGAACAGGTCACCCGAGCCGGCCCACGACATAGCCCGATGGGCATTCCCGATCTCCATGGGCTGACAACTAGTGTTGGGCATCAAAATTAAACAGGTGGGAACTATTTGGCCCAAAAGAAAATAAACTAAGCAGCGAAAAAAATAAATAGAACAAAAGAAAATAAATAAAGAACAACCAACAACGCTACTGACCTGACCACAACCAAAACTCCATGTGACCCCGTGGGTCACTCTCCAATACCACAACCAATGTCGCCAAGGAGAACAACTGAAGTCAGAACCTGAAACAGAACTAAAAACAAGAAAAAAATATAGGCATGAGTATTAAAACTCAGTAGGCTGACCCAATAAATCTATTCCTAATTCACTACCTCTAAATAAAGAATTTATCAATTCCATGTTTGAACTAAATTATATAAAATATTGGTTTCCACACACACTTTCATTTCTAAAAGAAGTAACAACCCATTTCCCTTTATAATATAAATAAAAGTCTAGTGCTTGAAAGAAAGAGGTGCATTTCATTTTAAAACATTTTTGCGAATCAATTTAGAAATCCAAATTTTTGTTGTTAGTAAAAAGGAAAAAACTACATACAACACACAACACACACTAAGGGAAATGGAAAAAGTGACACACATGGGCCAGCAACTAAACTAGACCTCTCAACTATCCGCCACATACAAATAAACACTCAATAAAAACATGGTTCGAACCTAGAAGATTGTGAACAATCCAGAACGTACTATACATCTGACTCATCCTGAAGGCATGCCCTAACCCGATGACGTCATAACGCCCTAACGCTCGACATATCCCTACATGGCCTAACCGAGGGGCCCAATCCCCATAGCAGTAATGACTCAGTATTTCCCTGCTATGGGGCCACTAGCCCGAACGTAATCTAAACTAGTGCAGCAATCGTTCTCAGAAGATTAACTCACTATGCCAGGTTCCCATGTCAACACATATAATATATGAGGGGTGAGTCAACAATGCCAATCAATCAGTCACGATGCACAAACATCACATACAGCTCACACAATCAACGCACACCAAAGATCACCCCTGAATGGGTTTTCTAAAATAATCTATTTTATTAAAGTGCTAAACGGGCCTTCACCAATTTTAAAGCAAAACCTCATTTCTCGAGAAAACCCAAAACACTTATTCAGAAGAAATTATTTATCTTTAAAACTAGAAGTACATTTGAAATTCCATGAATTATGTTTAAAGGCCAAACATGCATTATTTCAATACTGGGTTTCCACTCGTCAAGAAAATGTTTCAAGTGTTCAGTATAAAATAAATCAATCTTTTTTACACTAAATAATCATTTTAAAATTAATTATCTTATATTATTTATCATCAATTAAAAATTAATAAAATATCAAGAAATTAATAAATTCTGAATTTAAAGGCAAGTGCTGTGGGGGACCTACCTCAAACTTGTCGCTATTCATCGACGACCACCCGAACCGACCCTGCGCACTTCCATGCACATGAATTTATACACATATATATAAAAACCCCTAGCTGCATTGCACATATTCCCCACACCATGAGGGAATATGTACAAAGAGAGCATTTATATATATATGTCTTACCTTATGCATGCACATGCCTGTGTTCTTGACACCCACAACTTGAAACAATCGTAGCGAGGTCCATCGCACTACACATAAATTATAACAAACCATAAAACATCAAAATGAAACCATAAATCATGTGTGAGACCAACTAGCGGCGTAAAAGTCCATACCTCAAAATCTGCAACTTTTGATGGTAGTAGCATGAGACCGCTTCACCTTACATGAATATATATCTTCATATATATATACCCTTTGACCCAAGTACATATTCCTCGCGCCATGAAGGAATATGCGCAAGGAGGATATATATATATACATGCTTACCCATGCATATAAATATATGTCTTTGCCGCTGGTGACACAAAGGCCAAACCCCCTTAATAAAACAATTTGCATAATTAAATAAACTATTTTCACCGTTAAACCATTTTCCCCACTAAAACAACCACTAAGAAACTTTATTACACCATATCCAGAAACATCACATGTCTTAAAACATAAAAACCCACTCAAAATTTCCGTTATGGAAAAATGCATATCGACGCTACAACAAAACTCAGACTGCACAATTTATAAAATGCCCTCAAGACTCAACCAGTTTAAAAACACTTTTATGAACAAGCAAACAAATTTCTAAAAAGTTTTCATAAGTAGACCAGACAGCGAATAAACAGTTTGTATAAGTAAACCACACAATTTGTTAACAATTAAATAAACAAGTCAAATAAGTTACCCAAGTCTAGAAAATTCCTTAAGTACACATAAATTTAACCAGAGAAAAGTACTTCGAAACTATTTCTAACAAAGCCAATAAATTTGACAACACTATAACATATTAACTAATTACATTTCGAGAATGAAAAACAAGTCAAAAATTTAACTAAAATCAATCAAAAATTAAATGGATTCAATTGGAATGGAAAACATGGTTTCACCTACCTCAAACAAGCGCAGACATGACAAACATCGACAGAGGGAAGAACATTCCCTGCGGGGCAACTGTGCTCGCCAACTGTGAGAAAATCACAGAAACACAAACCGCAACAGAATTTAAGTTATCCAAATTGAATAAAAACAAATAATTAAAAGAAAGGAAATAAATAAATAATTAACTAATTAATTATACTTGAGGATGGCAGTGGTTTGGATGGAGCTTCCTGGCCAGTGCGGAAGAAGGCCAGCTCGGTAGGGTGAGCCGATTGGCTGGAGGTCCTGTGAGGGGGCTGCTGGCCGCATCAGGATGAAGCCTGGAGGGTGAGGGGAGTCAGGTGAGGGTGGTTGGGATGCAGCCAGAGGGCAGGGCGGATCGGTGCAAGACATGGCATAGGGTCTTCCGGAAGCCGAAGGTGGGTGTGGCCGAGGGAAGAGGGGTATGAGGCGGAAGGCGAGTAGGGGGGTGAAGCTGGTGGGAGCGAGGCCGAGGGAGCGGGATGCCGGGTGCTGAGGGGGCGCGGGGTCGGACACCACATATGGGAGGAGTTGGGTAGGGTGGCCGAGGTAGAGGCCGGTTGGGGCAAGCAGGGGCACCGGTGGGGGGGGGGCAGTAGAGAAGGTAGAAGGGGGTGCGGGCTGCGGGCTGCGGTGTGCAAAGAAGGGAGAGATGTGGGTATGGGAAGAGGGGAGGGGGGGGGGGCTAATGGAATTAGGGTTCTGATAGGTTTTTTTTTCATTTCATTATAATAAAATAATAATAATAAAATATGAAATAAAATAATAAAAATAGTAATAAAAAAAAAATAATAATAATATACCAGAATAATAACAATAATATAAAATACAATAATTAAGACAGTAATATTAATAAAAATACTAATAATTCATTAATAATACTAATGTCATTAAAATATTTAACTTTATTAACAATAATACAATAATAATAATTATAATATAAATTATAAAAATATAAATGATAAAAATATAATATTAATTATAATGATAATAATAATATAAATAACAATATAAATAATATAAATATTAAGATATAAATAATAACAAAAATAAGAATATGAATAATAAAAACCAAATCCATTCATTTTAAAAGTCGGCCAATTGCATGGCTCGCTTGCCGTTGAGCGCGCGGTTGAGCGAACCATGCTCAGACCATGCCACCCGACACTAACCGCGTGCATGGAAAAGTTGTGTCCCTGCCGCGCAGTTTCATAAATCGCGCGTGAGTCGCATTTCCAAAAGTCGGGGTGTGACAATAAACCAGATCCAAACACATTAAGGGAACCACCATAAAGGTTTCCCGAAACATATCTCAGAGGAGACTACTAACCGGTCCTTCTACCCAGCTTACCGACCAAACATAAACCCAAAACACAGTTCCAACAGGAGGGTTTCATGGACTCAAAACATCCCACAACATCAAAATTTTTTATTAACACATAATATAATCTATCCCAAACAATTCAACAAGACATCATGTTTTTCGTTAAAAAGATTTCTTGAAAACAAACGGTTCAATAGTTAGCGTATCCACCAATGGTACCCCATGGGCCTTAAACATGCATGTTTCTATGCCACACCGACCAACCTCCTCATATCCATCCCGACACTCATCTGGTCATGCCATCAACCATCCATCATCCCATATAACCCCTTGCGTGTGGTTTCTTACGGAATTACCAAAGGTTTAAACAAAAATTTCTTTCCACTTTTCAAAACCAAAACAGTCAACTAACACATCCTTTTTCTCAAAACTGCAAACCACAATATCAATATCCTAATTCAAATCTTACAAAACTTTTCAGAAAGACACAACCATTTAGAAAATAACTCACGTTCAAGATATTCACATCAATTTCAAAACAACTCATCCCATTAAAACACCCTTTTATTGTTTAGAAAACTCTATTGGAAACACTTTTCAAAACCAACATCAATATAGTTATTGCTTTCAAAAGAGGTGTAAGCAGACCATTTTCCATTTCAAAAAAATTATGAATTTTTTTTTCCACATTTTCATAAAGAAAAAAATTCTCTCTTTATTTGAAAATCATTTCACAAAAACTTTATGCTTCTTAAAACCAAAGTGCCATGTTTTCAAAACTAAAACACAAAATAATGCAAGAGGAAACTAGTTTCAGTGGGTGAATCAGACATATGGTTGGTGGCCACATTCTAATCACTTCACTATCACTATGAGTTTTCAGGGGAATATCCTTGGCTCCACATGCCTTTCCAGGCCCTATGAGCTCAATAAGACCATTAACCCAACTCTCTTTTCATTTCCCCCAATCATCATCAAACCAAGAAAACCAAAGGACTTAGATATATCCTGAATTCTCTTGTAAAATTGAATCCCATCATGAGGTGTGGTGATTAGGCACACTACCCATAACTAGAATTCCAATTCCCAACAATCCTAACTCCATACTATCCCGACTGTTCCCCAAATAACATGACCCAAAGAGTTAACCTGAACCTCCTCTGATACCATTTTGTCACGAACCGAATATGGTCTCCACTGAAACCAGCACCAAACCCAGCCCATGACAATGACCGAAGGGCATTACTGATCCTCACAGGCTGGTACAAGTGCCTGAGTATCATAAAATAGGAATTGGGAATGATTTACCTGAGTTTATAAACTTAAAACAAAAAATGAACCCAATAAAATGAATCTGGATTTTTCAAATAAAAATATCTTTTACAAAAATTCAGAACTGAATTACATAGTTTAAAACAAATGAAAAATACTATAACAAAGGTAAAAAACCAAAAGTAAATAGCCTAAGAACCCTCATGGTAAGGGGCACCACCCTCAAGCCATCTTCACAAGACTTCACCACCAATGACCTGCTAGAAACCCCAACCATTGGAACTAAAAACTACACCCAACCTATGAAAAGAAAAAAAAACCAAGTCTACTTACACCCAAGGGTGTAATTAGGGTGTGAGACAATTCCCAGAAGGATTCCACCACTAAGATATTCTATGTGATAAACATTCAAAGATGAAAAGCATGCAAGTTTTCAAAAACATATAATTTCTAGTTACATTTTGTAAAAGAAGAAACTAAAAAAAATATGTTATCAAGTGGGATAATTTAAAGAATTGAAGCTTTTAAAATAAATGACAAAGCTACTGAATTTTCCAACCAAATATACCATAATCCGTTGTCAAGTATGAAGGATCTAATGAGCACAAGCAATAGGAAATAACCCCTAGGCACTATCTCATTGTGGGTCCCAGGTACCTCGTATCTCGGTGAGAGTAACCACCACTAATATCCATTTTTGTGCATGAGACACTAGTAGAAAACATACCCATAACCTATTAGTCCCCAATAATCATCATCATAGTTTAGTTAGAGTTGTAAGCGTCAATGTTGATAAGTGAAACTGATGCCAAACCCCATAGATTCACTAGCATACCAATACACGTCCACCCACCTAGATACCCGAGTTTTCCCTTTGTGATCAAACATGTTCAAAAAGTCAAGAAATATAATTTGCACACTAAAATATCATTTCATCATAAAAAATTCACCAAACAACCCACATGTAAACCACAAAAGTTACAAAATTCCACTTTTCTTTCAAATTGATTTGAAATCCGACTCACACCAAAATAGCCCCCAACAGTTTTTAAATTTCTTTAAAAATTCCACAAATCCATTAGATTTTTTTATAAAACCATTAAAATATATTAAAACTCATATAAAATCCCACAAAAATGTTACATAATACCATTTTCGTAACCAAAATTCATTTTTCACATCACACTCACACATAACATCCCACATCACTTTCACATCTCTTACACACTTTATTAAATACTTCAAACATTTTTATAAAATTTTTTCAAGATTTAAAACATTACAAAACATCCCCATTCACATTTAAAATGTACCATTTAAAAATATACACACTCTAAAATATTTTTCCAATATTGTTTAACCTCTTACATAAATCATTAAATCATTCAAATCTTTCGTAAAACAATTCTAGAGAGTATACCCAAACTTTTCTCATAAAACCCATTTCAAAATCATATTTCCAGGACAAAATCACACCAATACCAATTAAAAATATAATTTTCATCCACAAAAACATTTATTAAACTACCCCCAAGTGTTATAAAAATAACTCAAAACAATACCACAAAAGATTCACATGAAAAGCACACGATTTAAAAATCACTTTCAAGAAGTACAATATGGTTTTACACCTGGAAACCATAAAAAAACCTTCTTAAAAACCTAATGGAACACCAATACCATACCAAAGTATAATTTTCATCTCAGAAAAGATTTATTAAACCAATTTCATATGTTATAAAACACACCCAAACAATACCCCAAGTGTTACACATGAAAAACACCCAATTTCAAACTAAAATGAAACTATAAAATTAAATTCATAAACAAATCCAACATAAAAATTTTTCTCACCATAAAACACATATTAGGAACATTAAAAATAAGTAATTAAACCAAAACTAACTCATCTAGAAATGATTACACATGGAATCACCTATAGAAAGTGTCAAAACCCTCAAATATTGGGGCGAAACATCAACCTCACCACCACCACACCTCAAGGAAGATAAATCCAGACCTAGACCACAATATTTAACCAAAAAGACACCAAATCAAACCATAGGATCTAACCCTAACTTCTGGACATTTTAGAACATAATGAAAGAGTGAAGAAACCCTAAAGAGAAGGAAGAAATTGAAGAGAGAAACACTTACTCAAAACAATATTGAATAAAATGACCCAAATTCCACCAGTATATGAATTTTGAAACATCAAAACATTCAAGGGAGGTTTGAAAATGGATGATGAGATCATGTAGGAATTGGAATTGGGGAAAAAGAGTAACAATTGAGAGATTTATGATGGGAAGAACTTACCTCCTCAAATCTGCCCGATTTTTGAAACCCTAAGACGTTGATCACTCAGTCACGATGAAGAAAAGCTCCAAATAGGGTATAGAGAGCTTGGGAGAGAGTATGGGTTCAATGGTCATGTGTGAGGCTTGGAATCACCGAAAAATCCTTAAAACTGAATAAGTTATTAATTAATCAAATTTAATTTTTCGAGCTGGAATTGGGCTTTCGGGCAGGCCCAATCCCTTAAATAAAAACCCATATACACATTGGATATGGATTTCTAAAGGCTCCAAACTACAATTGTGGTATTAATATGTCAAGGGAGACCATTTATAAATTTTAATGGGTGAAAAATATTAAAAAATGAAAAATTTATATAAGAAACAAAAGTTATTTTTAAATCTGGAATTGGGATCACGGTTTGGCCCAATTCACAAAAACTCACCCATTCCACCATAAAAGCTTGAGAAAACCCAATGGAAATAAAATGAAATTTAACTTTAAAATAATTCATTTATGTGACAATTTACATCATTCATATTAAACTGTTTATAGGATTTTATGAGTCCTATTATACTTTTATAAAACCTGTTGAATATTTTTACTTGTTGAAAAAGTTCATCAACAGAATTTTTACAACTTTGTCATCTTTATTTGATGATTTAGAAAATTTTTCTTTCATCTTTTTCTCATCCTTTAATATATTTAATTTTTAGGAATAATTATTCTTATTAACTAACTTGTGTTTATCATCTTCTATATGAATTTCATCTTCATATATCGTGAGTGTTCCAGTCATATTTTTCCATTTTAAGCTATTTTACATGCGTGTATTATTTGATTAGAGAATAGATTCTAATACATATAGAAGTTATAACACTAATAACTTTTAGAGATTGATTTGGTTATGAAGTATGTGTTTGTAAAATATAAATATTGTTTACTATCTTAGTTAAAATCCCATTCATTCTAGTGATACTTTATTTATCAAACATTCTAATAGTTTCAAAATTTAATTTACCAATATTATACCTTAATTTTATTACATTATTTATACCTTCATAATACATAATAATTGTTTCCCACATATCATAATTATAATCACATTAAAACCTTTTTTGAAATCAGTAGGTCATAATCTATAGATGATAGAATTAATTTCTTTTTAATGTAAATCATAATCTACCTCTTGATCACCACTCTCGAATTTGGGTTCTCTAACAAGAATTTTGTCATGTTTAACCACATTTATGTAAAATTTCAATAAAATATTTTTAAATAGATTATAATTCAAGTTTTACAAAAACTATAACTATTATTATTGTAACAAGGACCTATAACCATAAACATACCTTATATTAGATCAATAGTTGTCAAAATTAAGAATTCATATTTGAACTTAACCTAAAAAGTATAGAGAACTCAAAATTCATGCTCAAATACTAAGTGTTGTCCCAGAACTGTTGTTTTATGGCTCAAGAGGACTGTGGATTTAATTCTATAATTTCATATTAAATTAAAAATTTCCTCTTATTAAATGATCTAGACTATCCTGCATCTTCTAAATGATTTAAATTTTTATAACTCCTTTTAATTAGATATGAAACATATATTAAATAAAATAATGTGGTATGACCCAAGTGATTTTCATAATGGTTCAAGGATATGAATAAATTTCCCTAGTATACTCCACAAACAACTAATACATTTTCTTTTGATTTTTATCTAGATCATTTTCCTAGGGATCTCATAGTACAATGTAGGAAGTTGAAACATAGTGAACAAGTTTATAAGAGATTTTATTAGGATATCCCTCATAAGAATTTTCTACAATATTACTCCTGTAATTATTATAATAATCCTAAACAAAAAATAGAATAGAAAAGGTATAGAAAATTGAGTATAATAAAAAACACACAATTTTAAACATTAAAAACTAACAAATGAAGAATCTTCTCTTGATAACATGTAATTATTTAAGGTATAGTTTTGAAGAGATCCATAATATTATCTAGATCATAAAAACATTACATGATATTAGTAAAAATATCTTCTTTGTTTCGTCTATTTTCAATGACATAACTAATATGGAATTTTATCATTGAAAAATGAAACAAAAAACTATACAACATCAATAATATAGATTTTAATGAATTTTTTTGAATCCGTCAAAGGATAGAATTATAGTATTAATTTTCATGTGAGTACATTCTCTATATGTATATTTTATATTTTATAAAGATATAATATATATAATAAATAAAGATTAATTGAGTTAAAAAATTTGAATCTTTTATAAGAAAATAGGATTTGTTATAGTGTTGCATACCATATTTCTAGAAATTAAAGCTCAAAATAAACTTGTTCAAACTATTCCTAAATGTATTACCTTTGAAAATTAAATAATTCATAGTTGAGAAATGTCCATTTGTAAAATAATGATGATAAAGCCTTCAATAAAAATTATAGCAGCCCCAAACTCGCACTCCTGAATTTGATGCTTAAAACATCATCTTTGCATTTCTAGATTTGATACTGATAAATGTGAACCAATTATAGACATCCAAAACATGAAACATCAAATAGAAATATTGTATCACTTAAATACCCAAGGACCATTTAGGTTGAGATTATTAGATAATTAGGAAATATCCTACATAACAATAACCTAGTATTTATATGAGTATTTTCCCCATTATACCCATCTTTTCTTATTATACATTAAGTCTTAATCATCACCCAATTGAAACCATTATAAAAATATATTATTTAACATACTTATTTATAACATGGGGAAAATAAACATACAAACTGTGATATAAAATAATCAATAAAGGTAAACATAGGCATTAAAAATTGAGTATATTTGGTGAGAAAAGTTTGTTCATAAGGGTATGAGAAAATATTCAAAGTGCAAGATCATTACATAAGATAATACTTACCCATAAAACCAAGTTCATTAAATTTTTTACATAAAATAAATCATTAACAATATAAAGAGTCATAAGAATCAATAATCATGATCCATGTGATGTCAATCTTAATCAATGGAACCATTAAAAACTCATAGAAAGTATAGAGAAAAGCATTGATATATTGGAACATTATCTTCATCATCCTTGTTCACTCATAAAAAAATAAATATATCATAGTTAAATACAAAGGAGAAACCTCCTTGTTTAACTCTATTATTATTTCATTTAAATATAAGAAACATTACCCAATATATTAGATCACTATATCAAGAGCACTCATCATATAAGTTATATTGCGATCCCATTTTTTATAATTTGTATCAATCTCACTCATTATATAATCTATATCACGCTCACCTATCAAAAATGTTGTATTGGGATCACCTGATAACATCAATAATGTCTAAATACCACACATAAATATATCACATGGAATATTTCTTTTTCATCATCAACATTTTTACAACATTCATTCCTTTAACGATTTATAGATCTATGGAAATGAATTTCATGAAAATATCTTTTAAATCATATTTTTACTCCATATATATAAATAATATGGATGGTTTTATAAGAAAATATTCTTAGTGAAGAAGATTAATCATTAAAGTATGTTGAAATAGATAAAAATTACTTTAAAAGAACATTTGAAACATTTATTTGAAAATATGAGAAAATACTGTTTTCTTTTGGTACATTTTAAAAACTCAGAAATTTAAAAAATATTAAGGAGAGGATTTTATTTTAAAATAACCATGGATCCTTTTAAAGTGATATCCATGTAAAAAATAGTTAATATAGTGGGAAAAATTCTTAGAATATATATTATAAAATAGATATTTCCTTAACACCTTTGAAAAAAGTAACTCTTTTAGAAAATAACGGAAATTTTCATTTTAATTTTTTTTATAAAAATGAAAAAATGTGTAAAAATAACTTTAATCAATAATTTTAGAATAAGGGAATTTTTTTTTCATTTTATTAAGAACATTGAAGATTAGTTTGGTAATATGTATTTAAAACCTTCAAAGTAACATTTTTAAAGAGAAACTATTTATGACCATTTAAAACAAAAAACCCTTAGAAAGAAATAACATAAGAAGAAACACAAAATCACATGAGTATAAAAATAATCATGATATTATATTTAATTATTTGGTATATATACCATATAAATGGATATTGGTGAATTAATCAAAATATGTATCAAAGATAGAAGCTTGAGATGAGAAGCCCTTGAAACTTGGGTAATAATTGAATCAAAAGAAATTTAATGAATGAACATAACATTATTATATAAAAATAATATTTTTTATGAAATTATATTTGAAAAAAATTATTGGGTAGTATATACACCATATAAAATAGAATATGGTGCATAAAATTAATTATCTCTCAAAGAATTCAAATTGAGACTATGAAAAATCTTGAAAATTTTATGACATTTGAATCAATATCTTATGAAAGATAAAAATTCAAAGGAACATTAAATATAATGATAAAAAGTAATTAATTCTTTAATATCTCAACATATAGTATAGGCACCTAATATAAGTAAGTAGGTTCATAATATGATACATGTATCAAAGAAACAATATTGAGATGGATAATCTATACGAAGATCATATCATTGAAGTGGGAATTAATCATTGAGGATATTATATGTAACAATTTTAAAACCACATAAAACAAGCTAAAATATACCATAAAATAATCATAGTTCATTTCACACATAATCATGGAATAATATTCTCAATTAAGTAGAAGTGTAACCCAATGAATACAAATTGAGTTACTAAACCCCTTAGCTCGAGTCCCAACTTAATATGTATGTATATTAAATCATATATAATAAACCTATATTAATTATTTAATTTCATAAGAACCTTTTCCAAGTTTATTTACTCAATATTAAAACATTTATTAAATTTATTTCAATGAAATATTTAATTACTTAATCGTGTAAGTCCATGATGGGTGTTTTAAGGATGTTTAATTCATAATTTCAAAACAACTTCGGTATGTTGTCCATGGTTAATGAAGTATTCATTACATAATATAAATAATAATAATAATTAAATAATTATAATTTTTATATATAAAATACAACTTTTTATCACCCATGAAAGGAGAATTTGAAAAACAAATCACATTGTTTCGTGGAGATGGCATTACACACGTATGCACAAGCGAGGTTATCATTTTTTAGTGGGTGAAAGCGTAAAAAGGAAAGTAATATAGTATATTTCTTGAAAAATATTTATTTCATGAATATAAAATATATTTATTAGATCCATCATAATAACTATCATTGTGATTTGTTGACAAAAAACAAAATAATCACTTCGTGGAGGTGGTAGTCCACACGTACGCAAAAACGATGATTTTGTTCCCCATAGGATGGAAAATGAGATGAATATGGTTGTGAAATTAATAGAATAACATATCAGTATAAGTGAGATACTAATTTTATTATATTTTAATTGTTAGGATATAATTTTAAGCAGTATAATAATAAGTAAAATGAAAACATTCGGTTAAGATGATTACCGCCTATTTGAAGGACCATCTATTGATCTCTACTTAAGGACCCCCTCTTTTGAAGTGACTAAAAAAATATAAATTTTATAATTTTGTTGGTAAGAGTGTATTTAGAGTTTTGGTATGGATAATTCTCTTAATTTAGTGTGAATAAAAGGGAATAGGTTGTGTCCTTTTATAATTAAGGGAAGGAGAGACATGGAACTGCATAAAAGATTTAAATATAATAAATTATTTTTCATGTGAAATTTAAACCAAGTTAAACAAATATAGAATCTAAGAAATTTTAGGTTTTAAATATTTTAGTCTAATAAAATATGTATATTTTTATATTTCATTTTAGGCCTTATCTATTGGCTTAAACCCTTCATTAACCAATTTTAACCTTAAGCAAGGTGACAACATTTTATATCTAAAGGGTTATAAATTTACATATAATAAAAAAAATGGATCAAAAAAGGTAAGGGGATGAAATTATAGACCATATAAATCCCTATTAAATATTTAAATATTTTTATTATTTTTAAATCCTTTAATAATATATTCCTAATATAAAATAAAATTGAAGTCATTTGAAGAACTATTAACAAATTTTTACTTTAAAGACATAAATATTTGTATTTAATTAAAATAAATATTAATTAAGAAATATTTTTATATTATTTTTAACCATTAATTTAATGTAAAATCCTAAGTCATCCAAATAATATTACTTTTGTGGCTTTTAATATCATTTACTTTAATTTTTCTATTGCTTGCGCAAGCACTATGTTAGCATTATATAATAATTTAAGGTAATTATACCATCACTTAAAATTAAAAATAAAATAAAATAATAAAAATAATGTAATTATATTCTTAATAAAATTTTATAATAATTCATAACATTATATAATATCTATGTTCACATAGAAGAGAAATTAAATACACGAGTGTTACATTTTCAAATTTTCTTTTACATAAAATAATATAAAGGCATTTATGAAAGAAAAATGGAACCCAAATACTATATTTTATAATATATGAAGGTTTTGGTAGAACTATACTCATAAAATATAAATAATATAGATTTTTGATATATTTTTAAATCCTTCACATGTTATTTTTAACTTTAATTACCTGATATACCTTTATCAAGGTAAAAAATATTTACCATGGTTACTATTCATTATGCAAACAAATAAATTATATATATTTAAAAAATGTATATATGATCATTAAAACTAGGAAATTAATTTTATCAAATTGAATCCCTATATTTTTTATAAAATACTTTTAAAATAAACTACCAAAACACGATGAAAAACAATTTTCTAGAAAAATGAATTTTTAAGTATAAAAATGATTTTAAACCAAAAATTAAAAAGAATGTAAATTAAATTGAAATTAATTGGATATTTATTAACAAAAATTAATTAATTAAATTTAAAATAAATTCAAAACAAAATGATACTTTGTAAATACTTGAATAGAATTGACAATTTTCGGTAAAATTGGTATTTTTCAATATTAATTGAAAAATTAATTTTTTAGAAAACTCCTAAAATATCATCCTAATATAATTTTTATATGGTGATTTACAATATGATATATTCTTTATAAAATAATATTTCTAAAATTAGTAGAAATTAAATATAATATTCGCTCATAAAAATAAATAGAAACCATTTTTGAAAAAAACAAAATTTTAAAGAATAAAATCAATTTAAGAACAATTAAGTGTTTATTTACAAATAATTAATCAATTAATTTTAATTGGGTTTGGAAAATTATATATATATATTTCATAATTTGGTTTCTCCTATTCATACTCAACAATTAAACTACTATATTTTATTGATCATATTTAATATAATATTATTTTTATGTTCATTTAAGCTCAGATCCACATTTCATATACTCTATCAAACATAGTGTTATTTTAAAAGTCTCAAAGTCTTAAATACAACCTTTAATAAATCACACCCTCATAATTTTATATTAAACTCGATAATAAAGGTTTCAACATTTGAAAATACCTTTGTTAAAAATCCACATTATAAAAGGGGTTAATAAAACTTCGTTTTGAAATGAGGTGAAGGGAAATACGAAGGTCATCTAGAATTACACAAAACTATGTCTTCAAATAGGATAAAAGTAGTGGGAATTGAAAATATGGACCTAGAGTAAAATTAATATACAAAAAATGATGGAGAGTGATAGAGAATATGGATTATATAAAAGTAAATGATCATGATAAAGTCAAATACAATAAAACCACAAATAAATAAGGGATTAAAAAAACTTTCAATTCTTCAAAAAAGAGGTTAATATGATAATTTTTTTATTTAAATATGCTTTTCCTGGAGTTGAGGAATCCCATTATGATATAAACTAAGAACACATGAGTAAACACTTAATTTATTTTATTTTATTTCATAAGCACAATTTTATCCTTTGGTTTCTCTTTGATCACTTTTCACTTCTATCACATCTCTTATTCCCTAAAATGATTATTCAAGATGAATTTTTCATTCTAAAATCACTAAAATCAACTTCTAATGGATTATATGATCCAAAAAAGGATAACAGATTATCCATCCTATTTTTATTCATTAAAAAATGGATAGAAAAAGGTAATATAATACCTAAAATTTATAATCCTTTATACGAAGATATAATATATTAATCTACAAAATTAAACAATAACACCAAATTTTCAAATTTGATAATTTTATAAATAAATAACCCTACATCCTCATTAACCTCAATGAACTCAACATTGAAGAATGTTTTAACTTCAAATGTTGTCTCATACCTTTTACATTGAATTTAACAAAAAAAATATAAAATAGTTATTCTAAAATAAACATTCATATTAAACCTAAGGTTTATAGTTACCTAAAACAAATAAAATATCTCCAAAAATACCTTAAATCACCTTAAAATCTAATCAATCAAAACATAAAAAGGGGTGTCTATGACTTTGAACTTATAATCCACCTTAAAATTATAAACCCATGATGGTATCCATAAATATTAATTTAATTTCACATTAAAACATCCTAATCACTAAATTTATCTAAAACCTACTATGATACCAACTGTAACATCCCTGAACTTGCACTCTCAGTTCTACTACTAAAAACATAATCATTACAATTATGGGTTTGACACTAATAAACATAACCCAATTTTAGCAATCCAAAATTTGTAACATAAAATGGAAATATTTTCTTACTCACATACCCAATAATTATTTAGGTTTAGAGTCTTAAAAAATTAGGAAAAACTCTTATATAAGAATAGCTATGTCTTCAAGTGAGAATATTTTGCCACCATAAACAAATTTTCCTATACCAAATTATGTCTTCTTGATTAAACACATGAATACATTATAGAAATATGTTATTTAATATCTTTATTTTCAATATAGGGGAAATAAATATAAGAAGGGTGAGCTTAAATATCCAGTAAGGATAAATACATGAATTAACAATTGAAAATCCTTGATGAGCACAAGATGAACATAAGGTTATGAGAAATTATTCAAACTGAATGATCAAAAAATAAGAGAATTAATACCCATAAAAACATGGATAATTAAACATATAATAAGTAATAATGATTTAATAAAGGTAAGAGTTATAATAATTAATAATCATGACCCATGTGATGTCAATATTGATAAAATAAACTATTAAAAACTCATTATAATCATAGAGAAAAAATTTTGGTATCTTAGAACATTAAATTCATCAACTATTTTTACTCATGTAACAAATAATTAGATCCTAGTTAAATCAATAGGAGAAACCTCTTTGGATAACTCCCTTATTCTAACATTTATAGACAAGGAACATTACCTAATGCATTGGAGAGCTACATCCTGCTCACCCATCATATAAGATTTATCAGCATCACACATCATATAAAATTTATCAGAATAACCCTTTATATAAAATATATTAGCTTCAACCATAATTATAAATAATAACCAAGTACCATACATGGATATAACACATGTAAGATTGAATTTTCATTATCATTATTTTAACAACAAATTGAATTTATTTAAAACTTGATTTACACATGGAAATTAAATGAGTTTCTTGATAATCTACTTAAAAAAATAATTAAAATCCATATTGAGAAAGAATGTGGATGGTTTCATAATATCATATTCCCAAAAAAGAAGATAAATCTTTAATTAAAATTGATATATATTAAATTAACTTTTGAAGATCATTTAAAACATTTATTTAAAAACATGGAAAAATAAAATTTTATTTAGAAAACTCTCAAAAAACAAAAAATTACAAAATATTGAGAAATGTATTTTATTTGAAAATAACTATAAAAACTTCTACTGAAAATTTCAAAAAAAAAATAATAGTTATAACATCGTGAACATATGTTCATACGGTGTACATTAAAACATATATTTTGTTCACACCCTTGGAGAAAGTACCTAATATAGAAAATTATAAGAAGATTCATTTTTAATAATTTTATAGAAATTAAAACATTGGTAAAAATGACTTTAAGTATTCATTAGATAATATTAAAAAATTCTATAAATATGTTAAAGAACATGGAGGGAGAGTTTGGTTAAATTTTATTAAAATATTTAAACTAATATCTTAAAAAAAGCCACTTAAGACCATTTAAAAAACCATTTGAAATAAATAACCTAAGAAGAAAAATAAAATACCATGAGTGTAAAAATTTTCTTGATATTGTATTTCAAGGGACATTACATACACAATATAAATGAATATAGGTGTAATAGTCAAAACATGTCCCAAAAAATGATGTCTGAGATGAGAAACCCTTTCAACTTGTGTAATGCTTGAATCAAACTCCATGAATGATAGAACATAACATGATTATATAAAAAACATAATTTACATGAAATAATATGTGAAAATAAAATTTATGTGTATTAAATACACTATATAAAAGAAAAAATAGTGTATGAATTTTGTCTCAAAAAATTGAAATTAAGACCATGAAAATACTTTCAAATTTTATAACATTTGAATAAATATATCATGAATGGTGGAAATTAAAAAGTTCTTTAAATATCGTGATAAAATATTAAATCATGATATAATATCTCAATATACAACATATACACATTATAAAAGGAATTAGGTTCATAATATGAGACATGTCTCAATGAAAAAATATAGAGAAGAACAATTCTTACACATATCGTATCACTAAAATGAGAATTAATAATTGAAGTGATTATTTTGAAAAATTTAAAAATCAAATGAAATGAGTTTAAATGCAACATAAAATAACAATATATAATTTTACACATAATCATGGCATAATATAGTCAATGAAGTAGAATTATAACCTAATGAATAGAAATTGAGTTAAGAAACCCCTTACAATGAGTTCCAGTATGATATGTAAATCCTTTAAGTAATATATAATAAAATTATAGTAATAATTTTATCAAGTATTAAAATTTTCCTGTTTTATTAACTTATAATTAAACAATTTATTTTATCTATTTCAATGAAATATTTAATTTCTTAATCAGTTAAGACCATGTCGAGTGTTTTGTAGATGTTCGGTTCATAAATTTAAATGACTTTGCTATGTTGATTGTAGTCAAAAGGTTATTTGTAAAATCATATAAATAATAAAAATATTTAAAAAACTATTTTTTTTATTAATAAAATACAATTTTATAATCACCCAAGAAAGGAAGATGTGCAGAACAAATCACATTGCATTATGGAGGTGGTATTTCACATGCATGCACGAGCGACGTTATCATTTTTAATGGGAGGAATTATAAGAAGGTAAGTCATATATTACATTTAAATAATAATAATAATTTCAATAATATCATATATATTTATGAAATATATTATAATAACTAGTCTTTTGAGGTGGTGATGAAAAAGGAAACACAACACTTCATGGAGGTGTTAGTCCACATGTATGTATGAACAATGATTTTGTTCCCCGTAGGATGGAAAAGGATATGAATAAGATTTTTAAAATTTCATAATAATATATCAGTATATGAAAGTTACTGATTTTGTTATATTTTAATGTTTAGGATATAATTTTATGAGGAATATTAATAAGCAAAATGAAAATACTTGATTGAAACAATTACATTGTCTTTTAGTAACCTCCTTTGGATCTCTGCTTAAAGACCATTGGGACGATATTTTGAAGACAAAATGACCTCTAGAACTTGTATAAGGATTTTTAGATGAGGTTTTTTTTATATTTTTATCAAGATATGTGTCTCCAATTGGTGTGAATAATATAGGATATGTGGTGTCCTTTTATAGTGAAGGAAATGACACATTTGGAATTACTTTAGAGATTTGAATATAATAAATTCTTTTTCATGTGAAAGTGGAACCAAGAGGAATAAAATTAAAATATATGATATTTTATGGTTGAAATAATTTAAACCAATAAACTTTTTAATGGTTTCTGTGACATTTAAGAACTTATCTTTCAGTTTAACCCCTTCATTAACTAATTTTATCCTTAATCATGGTAACAAATATATCAATAATAAAGGGTTATAAAATTAACTCTAAGAAAAAAATTGGCTCAAAAAATGTAAATGGATTATATTTTAGTCTATATACTACCCCATTTTCCTATTTAAATAATTTTATTAATTTTAAATCATTTAATATTATATTATTTAACATAAAATAAAATAAAATTTATTTTATGAACTATTCACATATTTTGAATTTAAAGACATAAAAAAGTATGAAATTAGAATATAAAATCTTTAAATATAAATTAAACATTATTATTAAACCTAAAATTCATGTTACAACATAATTAATAAAAAAATATTACCTTTAATGTTTTTAAAATCAATTATTTAGATTTTTCTACTTCTTGAAAAATAATTGTATCAACTTTGGGTAAGCATTTAAGGTAATTATAAGATCATTAAAAATTAAAAATAAACTAAAATCATAAAAAATTAATAATTTATGTTGAAAATAAAATATTATATTTGTTTATAACATCTTACTTTCCCCATGTGAACATATAGTATAAATGATAAGCAAGAGAGTGACATTTTGTAATTTTCCTTTACTTAAAAAAATATAAAGGTCATTATCAAAGTAAAATGTAACCAAACGCCATATTTTAGAATATATAAATGGTTTGTTGGAAATAAACTGATAAAATAGAAATAATTCATGTTTTATATACATTATTAAATCATTAATGCTTTATTTTAATCTTTAATTACCCGATTTACCCTTACCGATGAAAAATATTTACCAATGTTATTATTAATTATGAAAAAAAAGTTGAACTATTTAAAAAAATTATACATGATGAATAAAAATATTTAAAAATTTTTATAAAATTCAATCCCTATATTTTAAAAAAATTATTTTTCAAATAATCCTGTAAAATGTGATGAAAAACAATTTTCAATAAAAATGCATTTTTAAGTATAAAAATGTTTTTATACCAAAATTAAGCATAATTTCAACTAAAATAACATAATTTCATTTTTTGAGATCGAAATTAACTAATTTAATTTCAATTTTTTTTAAAAAAAATGATAATTTGAAAATACTCGAAAAGAAAAGATGGTTTTCTATAATATCAATATGTTTCACTATTCACTAAAAAATAAATCTTTTCAAAAAAATCAAAAAATATAATCCTATGATAATTTTAATTTGATGGTTTTAAGAATTATATAATTATTATAAAATAATATTTCTATAATTTTTATAAATTTATTATAATATGTTCTCACAGAAATCAATAAAACCCATTTTTAGAGAAAACATATATTGAAGAATGAAACCACTTTACTAAAAATTGAGTGATCATTTTCTAAAAATTAATCAATAAATTTGTATTGTTTAGGAAAATTTCATATATTTTTTTATAAATTATAACTCCAATTCATTCCAACCAATTCAAAGGCTTGGTTATAATGGTCATGTTTAAAATAATATTACATCATAATTTGATTAAGCTTAGTGTCACATGTCATATATGTTATCAAATATAATGTTTTTAAAAAATCTCGAGCCTTTTAAAAAAATATCTATAATTTTAATTTTTACTTGATATATACCATTTTATTCAAAAAATATATCATACATAAAATATTCTTCCTCTATAACATTTTTATAATAATTTTATTCAATACATATAATGTTTTCCTTAAAACATAAGATCTCTATGTAATGCATAATTTTTTATACTATGAGAAAAAAATAAAGATAAAGTTTTCTATGAATATAATTAAATATATAGGTTTTACTTATCAATAAATTATATTCATTAATTTTATGACTTTTGATATAGATGTTACAATATAACACTTTCTGAATACATAAGATATACATTTTTGCATATAAGATATTTTCCTTTTATAGGATATTTTATAAGTATGAATATTTTACGAATATCATAGAATATATAATTTATTATACTTTGAATAATTATAGAATATACTATAAAAATCTTCTAATTTCTATTGAATACATAATATATACTCTTTAATTCATAATATTATGTATATAATAGTTTCTTAAAATAAAAATATGATAAAATCATAATTTTTTAAATTAAATAATTTTATTACATATTTTGAAATTCAATTAAATCAGATTCATTAGTAAAATATATAAGTGAGTTTTTAAATGTAAAACTTGTAATATAGGAGCATATATTGGTACAATACTTCTCTCCAACTAGTTTTAAGACTAAGAGAGCACGTATTGATGTCACCATAGTGGCTAAAAATATCTAATGAAAAGGAAAGGTTAAAGTTATTATTATGTAAAATCTAATGAAGGATAGAAATGTTTATAGATTATGTAAATAGTGATATGTTACTATATAGTTTTTTTAGAATATTTTATGACGTAACATTATATACTCAAGATTATTATAGCATTGGGTGAAGGAAAATCTTTATAAAATAATATTAAATAATACTGGAAGCTATTTGGTGAAGTGAAATATGACCATTTTATTGTTTGGTGTTAGAAAATCATGGTTGAAAATTCACTTTCATGGTAATCAACATTTGGATGAACATTATTTGAAGATGAATTTAGATAAATATATGTACACCATGGGAAAAAATACATCATCCTTGTTGTGGTTCATCTTATCGTTTAAGGTAAAATGAGTTGATACTCATGGTTAAGGTTAATATTTATAACAATTTAACAAATTTAAATAAAAAATGTGAAATTCAAGTACACCAGTTTGTTTCACTAGTTTTAGTTCTAGAAATTGATTATAATAAACTAAATTGGTGAGTTAAACATGGTTTGTGATGGTTATTTTATTATATTCTTCATGTATGTTTAAAAAAACGTGGGAATGAATGAAAATGTATTGTAGTGAATATCATGGTTTACTCATGATGTTTGAAAAATATTTGAACCAAATTGAATGGAAGTTTACAACTATGAAGATCCAATTTGAAAACTGATGGATTTCAAAGAACATCAAGATTTGGGTGTCATAGTTCATAGTGTCAAAGGGTTGACCAAACTCAACTACATTATGGTGGATATATATCACACTATATATTTTTTTAATTTTTTTTATTTTAAATATTTAGTTTCAATTCTAATATGGAATGATATTAATTGATATTTAAGTGATTATGTCGAATTAATTGGATATATTTGGCCGCACTTACTTATGTGGTATACATGGTATGATACCTTATAATTGGGAGAACAACTAATAATCCCAACATTTGATTATAGGTAATGATTATTTAAAATATAGAATATATTCTATGGATGAATTAGAGAATATAAAGAGATTTCATGACATCCATTTTTGAGTGAAGGAAAAGAGGAGTAAGCCATTAATAAAGGATCAATTAACATATCTAGTTCATGGATAGAAATAACTTTATGATACATATAGATTCATTCATTATGTCAGGAATATTGATGTTAATAAATAAAATTTATTTAAAATAAATTTTCTTTAATATATAATTAATATTATATAATAAATTTGAGAATATGGTAGAGTATAATGAATAAAATTCCTTTCATATAATTGATATTATTTGGATTCACATTGGGGGAAAGTTGATGCTGCTATGAATAAAATTTGGAGTATAATGTTTCAACTACCATATCAAGGGGTTAATATTAAATGTATTATATTTAAATGAAGAAACATGGTGGATTTAAATAATAAATAAAATATAGAGTTAATATATTCAATTACAAAAGTTATTCATACTAATCTTGGAGAGACTTTAATGTCTAGAAACTATTAAAAATTTTTCTTGATGTTGTTCATGGAGTATTAAGAAAAGGGAGTGACCCAAGGTAGGTATTGTTCCTATATTAAACATGAATTAGACTTGTAATGGAGTTAATATTTCATAAATTTTATATCCATGAGATTAATGAGTAGATAGTGGATATTAGTACACCAATACATAAAAATGTGTATGCTCCTTGGATGTAGTGGATTAACTGAACCAAGTATCATCCTTGTGTTCTTGTATTCTTTAGTTTCTTTATATGATTTATATATTTTTTGTGGATTCATATAAGGGGAATATAGACCAAAATGAGTTACTACTACTATAGGAACAAGATCTCTAGATGGTTGAGGTTTAGGGAGAAAACTATTCCATTGGTTTACACCATAATTTAGTCCTTTAGGTAACCTTGTGTCTCACTACATATCTTTGTTGTCCAAAAAAGTGTTATCAAAGTTGAAGGGTTGTAATTTTTACTTAAATACATCAAATCCAATTTTATGATTTATTATACACATGGATTCAATCATGAAGCCTTATATTTTTTTATGGTACTAACTTTGATGGTTGGAAAAGAGAGATGATTTGTTATCTATAGGATAATAGATATGATTATCTAAAGAGTATTCAATGAGATAAAATCTTTATAATATATTATGAAAGAGTTCATGATATTAAATACATGAATATTATTGTTAGTGTTGTGTCTAACAAGTTTTTAAATTGGAATCTTCAATGTGATAAAACATTTGAGTCATGTGAGATAAAGTTAATGGTATGGCTACTCCCCTTATATACATTGTAAAATGTACATTTATATCATTCATAAGTGCAGATTTTAAATTTTTAAATGTTGATTTTTTATTGGAATATGATGGATAAAATTTTCACATGTCAATATGGAATAATAATAAGAGAATTAAGAAGAATAATACCTCCAATAATTTGAAAAATTACACCTAGGTGAATGAATTTGATTAATTTTTTTGATTATGTTCTAACACTACATTTTAAATTCCCTGTAAATCAAAAAATTTGATTATCCTTCATATTTAAAATGAGATAATAATTTTTTAGCGAATAATTATAAATAATATCAAGTATTAAAACCCAAGAATATTCTTTTATGTATGATGGAGAGATCCAATCCTTATTACAAATGTTGTATCATTTGAAGATCATCCATGAAATAAATTCAATATTCCTAGTACAATTGATTTTATATAATCAAATGATATAGAAATATAAGTAGTATTTAAGGGGATCCAATGAAATAATGAGTGAAATTATTTAATGAATAATTTATTTACTCAGAAAAATTTCACATGAAGTTGAATATAAAATATACAAGGAGAAAAAACTTAGTGAAAACATTATACCTCTCATGATATTATTGTAGGAGAGGATAATATCAGGAAAATAATATAATTTTAGAATGTAATAGATATATTATCAACAAAATAATAAGGATTTTAAAATAATGGATGTTAATTAAATGTTTCAATCCTTAAAGGGAATGTAATGATAAAGATCCATTATATAAAGGATTCAATGAGTGCTGTTTTGAAGGATGAAATTATACAATTACTAAATAAAGCATTGATTCTTGTAAACTCATAAGAGAAATCTTCTCTAATAAGAATGGAAAAAATATTAATGTACACACCATGGATGTATGTGTAGAGGCTAATGAGCTATGATAAGGAGGGAAATCTATTACTACATCTTATCCAAGAAATAGACACACAAGGTATGTGTTAATCATGATATGGTTTATTTATAATAACCATGGGATTATATAAAGATATTACACTATGAAATTATATGTATTTTATAGCTGGTTAACCTCCATTCCCTTGTTAATGGAGAGACAGGTTTGTATTGAAAGAAAATAATTTATGTTTAAAAATATATTCACCATGTCAGAAGATAGTGATTATAGAGGGCAATAGGTTATACATAAAAAATAAATGAAAAATTATTCACAAAATCCATCATTAAATGAGAATAATCAATAATGGTTTATAATGAATAAATCTTCCCTCATTGAAAAAATAATGATTATTTCTTTAATGAAGGATATCTACGGAGAAAAAAATACGTGGTTGTTTTAATATCCATCAAATAATAGAATCATAAAGCATATCTAATTAGATTACAAAATTACGTTATAAGATAAGAGGTAAAATTAGGCAAATTTGTTTTGAAATAAAGAAATAATTTTAGATAATTCATTAGAGGAATAAATTTTCAAACTAAAGTGGTTTCAAAGAATTCATTAAAAGTTTAAGTGGTATCAAGTAAAACATGGAAATATATGTAAAGAAACCAATTCCTATGAGAAGAGATCAATTTTTTCAAGTGGTGAATATCTATACTATAATAGTTATATACATGAAGTGTATAAAAAATGTAATCAGGAACATATCATGTGGTTTAATACATTAAATAAGGTGGATCACAATTCCAGTTTTATAGATAATCAATTACATTCATGGAGAAGTTATTTACTTATTTATTTTAGAACATGCAAAGTGTTATCATCTAAAGTTTAGGATACTTAAATATTTTTAATATAGAATCCCATGATAAATATTATTCAGTAAATTGGGGATATAAGTGAAATAAATTAAGGGAGTTCAAAAAATGTTGTAAAATATAATAACCTCATTTATTGAGGAAGATATTCCTTATGAAATAAAAAAGGATTAGTTTTTTGGACAAGTGGTATCAAGTGCTATCTATTAAAGATAACCTAGTAATATTATTTTTTCACTTTTTTACTTTAATATTTATATAATTATGATCATGTGAAAGTGTGATTGGCATCAAAGGGAGAATAGTGAAGGAATTAATGGATCATTTTATATGATCTTATTGATTTAAGTGAATATAATAGGCAATATTGAAGTTGTTGATGTGTTATATTATTTACTATATTGATATTTAATTAATGCAATGTTTTAGTATTTTATGATAGATACTTATAAAGTGGTAATATCACTCATTGATATTATCTAATAATTATAGATATTTATAGGGTGTTGAGCTATATGGTAAAATATTTTTTTTCTTCAAGAAAGTGGTAAAATGAAGTGAGGCATAAATCATAATTACTTAATGAAGAGTAGATAAAATTAACAAATATTTTTATTTAGTGTCAATGGAGGAGATGTATTTATATAATAATGAATTGAAAACATATATAATGGCTAGAGGATGTTGAAATAAATGATTATGTGTTAGATTTTTTATCAATTAAAATTAGATTTTATAATTTTTTTTTGATTTATATAAAAGAGAAATATCGAACTATATTGTGGATGGGTTGGATAATAAAGGAGTGAATGTGGAAGGATGCCAACACTTGACTACTTTACCTCGATGACATGACCAATTTTTTCCTAAGAGATAAATGTAAAATTCCTTCATTTCAAATTGTGTAATTCTTTTTACTTATAATAAAAGGGCCTCAAGGCTCACTTTTCTCAAAAAAATCAAGAAGAAATATGAAGTTACATGGAATTGAAATTGTAGTGTTTAAATAGTGATACTTGGAAGCCCATGATAGTAGGTGTCAAATTCACTAAAATGAATACATCAATTATATGATAAAGGAAAGGTGAATGTGGATAAAAATAGAAATACTAAGAAAGGATAAATATGTATGGATATTATGTGTGTAGTGGTGGGTTACTATAAGGTTTTAAGGGAAGATCTGATGAAGTAACATTTCTTATTCTCACTTATCAAGGAATTGGGTGAATAAAGTTTGTATTTGAATTAGATTATAGAACTATAGAATCTATTTTTTAAATAAAAAGATGACCAATCCTTTTTCAGTCATATATTATTTTGGTTGAAAAACCACTGTCCTAGTAATTGGAAATTTTTCTAACATGGTTTGAAGAAGAATTTTGAGAAATCACTATATTCCTTCGGTATCCATAAATGGGAATAGTCTTGGTCATATTTCCTATTTTATTTTAAGGTAAAATGAATATAGGTTTGTGGTTGAGGTTAGAAATTGTTTTGGTTTAATTATATAAATGAAAAATTGGATGTTCATTTACACCACATTTTTTCACAAGTCATGGTTTTGAAAATTGACTGAAACAAACAAAAATAGGTAGTTGATCATGGTTTATGGATAATAATTGATCATAGAATCATTGTATGATTGTGAGAATATTAAAAATAATAGAAAATATAATGTATTTAATATAATGGTTTTTACACAATAGTTTGAAAAATCCGTGAACAAAATTGGATTAAAGGTAATTGTAAATTTTCAAATTGTTTTTATAAAAAAAGGATGTTTGATCATGGATCAAACCATGATGTTGGGAGTTTTTCTAGGTAGAAATTATGAATTAGTGAAGGGAAAGAAAATAAAGGTTTCCAAAACACCATTTCATTATGTGATATAGATATAATGATTTGAATATAGAAATGGCTAGATTTATCATGATTTTGAGATATAGAAGTTATAGTTCTTAGAGTAAAGGAGTTTATTAAACCATGAAATTTTGTGTAGAATATATAACACAACATGGTTTATGAATGATATACATATTTATAGATTCATTTTTAATTTAAATATAGAAATATAAAATTTGATATTTGGGATATTGACTTGTATTTATTGGAAAAATTTAAACACACTTAATTTTTTAATACACATGGAATGGTATTGGAGGATTGAAGGAAAAAAATCACTCCCAAAAAATTATGATAGGTTATTAATATTTAGAAGAAATGATATATTCTATGATATAATAATTCAAAAATATAGGGTGAATGTTTGAAATCTGGTTTTTTAGTGAAGAAGAAGAGGATATATACATTGAAATATTATAAATCAACATATATAGTTCATGAGATAAAAGGCCTTTCATAATAAAATGAGTTTCATTTATTGAATTTGGAATCTTAGATGGGAAGAAGAATCTAGATGTTAAGGAAAATTCATTGAACAAGTATTTGATCTCTTCTTGTTGATTAGAGATGAAGACAGAGTATAAAAAAGAAAATTACTTTCATGGAATTGATCTTATATAGATTTTCATTGGAAATGGTTGATGCTATTGTTGGGACCATATTTTCTGGAAGTTTGTTTTCAAATGATGAAGTAAGAGTGTGATGAAATTATTGTATTTTTTTCATTATGGAAAATAAATTCACTTTTTAAGTTTTTATAATCAAATGAAGGAGGTACCAAACTTAGATGACCAGATGCATGTTTGATAAGAAAACCCATCAGATTCAATTTTCTATTTTGGAAATGTTTTCTCACCGAAAAGTGTTTTTTGACTAACTTTGGATACAAAATAAAGTTCATATTGGTATGAAATAATATATCTGAGTCGGAATGTCTCCTAAAAAACCTGGTGATGATTTTTTATTTTTTTAAGTTCCAAACATCATGAGTTTATTAAAACCTATGATCCAATATTTTTGAAGGAAAGGGAGAAACAATGGCTGATTCATTCTAAGTGGTGCCCATTGGATTTTGGTTTGGATGGAAAGTCAAGAAGTGCTGGAGAGATGGGAAGTCATAGAACTTTCCAATGTAATTCAGATGATGCTATGTTGATCCTAATATTCCACAAATCATTAAGTTATAAGGATAAAAGTAGGAGTGTGTGGAAGAATAATGGTTTTGAAGTTGATTTTTTGCGATTTCAGTATATAGATGTGAGTATCAATAGATGTAGAAACTATTTGAATACCGAGAAGTTTGAAGTTACTAATGTAAAAGTTTTTCAGAATCACTGATTAACCAATCCATTAGACAATCTGATCCATCAGACTATCTGATCCACTATTAAAAACCTATTTGGAGGATCAATCATCAGTTTTAGGGAATCCGAAATAAAGTTGTTACTTATGAAACTGGTCCATCAGACACAGTGTTCCATCGATCCAATAGAGTATTTCCAATACCTATCCATCATATTTAATTGTTGGTATCCATATAACAAAATATGCAAAATTCCATTAGAGGAAAATACAAAATTGTATTTTTGACACAGATCCGTAAATGGATGATTTTGGGACCAATTATAGGATGGAATTGGTGACCAATCAATGAAATATAGATCAAAAAATAGAGCTATCCATTTTCATAAAAAAAATAACTATGGTGTTTGTCTTCATTTGGGTTAAGATATTAAGAAGTTTGATTTATTTATTTAAAAATTAGGTCAAGAGTCATCAGAAAAAGAGTGATTTCGATCCATCAGAGGGAATCATAAACTAATTCATAACACACATGCCAACAGTGATACATCATAGAAAACTATACTTTATCAGACTCAGTCGGAGGAAGAATAAAATAATTGATGAAAAAGATATTTATTTTGGAACTTTTTTCAAAGTGTTTTCAAGGGGATTTTAAGGCTATAGAATTTGTAACAATGTTTATGGAAGAATTTATTCAATGTTTTAGTTGAGAAATTTCTGTTAGTATGAATCTATAAAATGATAATTCATTCATCTTTCAAATGTATAGTTGGTATGGAGTAATGGAATAGGATATTTAAGTCTTACATATGTTTTCATCATAATGAAGAACATTTTTAGACTGATATATATATCATAATGAATATTGGTTAAGAAATTTTGAACTAGGATGAGGGTGTGAGAAAATATGATATTTTTTGAGAAAAATATAGAAGATATTTGAAGCACTAAAAGAGTTAAATATGAAGTCAAAATGAATGTAAAATTAATTATTCTAAAAATTTGTTTGAGTGTGATAGTGAAAGTGATTTCTTTCACATTAATTTTTCGAGTTCCTAAAAATATAATGAAGTCCATTGTACTTTCTAACTGAGTATGGAACATTATTCAAATGTGGTAGAGAGAAAGAAATGATGTTTTATATAGAGAAGAAGTTTACAGATAGATTTTTCTTGAGGAATCTTTTTTGACAGAAGAAAAAAAGGAAGAGGTTTCTGGATCAGATTGAGTAATCAAATTAATATTTTCCAGGAAATATTAAAGTGGTTCAAAATTTTTTCAAGACAATCTTTTATCATATGTTTTCTATGATGAATAATTGGATAAAGGAATCAAACTAGGCCATAAAATGAATCTTTATAAGGATTCAAAAAGGTAAGTTCTTACCTTCTATTGGGTAGCAAAGTGAAGAAGTTTGTTTTGAATAATTATAAAATTGAAGTTGATAAGGCAACACAGTGACATGTTTGAAAAAATCAGTGAAGGTTTATTAACTTGTTACACAAACTTTTTTTACATCATTAGTGAAAGAAAGAGAACATTTATTATTATGTTGATCATAGTGCTACACAAGTCAAAGGGTATGCCATACTTGTTTTATCTATACAAAAGGATTGTTTTATAGTGGATTGTTTGGTATTGTATCATTTATAAACCATGCAAAGGACTAGATACTCTTGTTGAGTATTGAACTTGGTAAATACTTTTGTTCATGTGGATGTCTGAATGTTTTGTATTTAAAAAAGTGATATATATTTAACATGAGGAAAATAATTTTATAAAATAAAGATAACATAAAAGGAAAAGGATATCATTGAATCACCCCCTCCCCCTCTCAGTGGTACATTGATATTGGTAGGGCCTTTTCATTTTGTATTATACCGAAGGTTCCATTAGTTTAATATTTTATGAATCTTTTGAAGAGAAGTTATTATTGAGAATTTGAATAGTGTGAACAATAAAGGGATTTTGGCCTTTTATGGGAAGAAATATCATATCTAGAGAGATATAATGTTTCCATATCTTATGTCTCTTGGGTATAATATTTTAGAATATTCTATAGATGGATTTCTTCCTTATATTGAAAATAACCCTCTTACAACTATGGATAAGAAAAATATTCAGAATGATGGAAGTGCTAAGAATGCTTTACACTCATCACTTTTTGAAAGTGAGATTATAAGAGTGAAGGGAGTTTCTACTACTAAAGGTATTTGGGAGACGTTGAAAACTATTTATGAAAGAAATATGACAGTGAAGAAGGAAAAGTTACAAATATAGAGGCAAAAATATGATGATCTCAAAATGGGTGGGTTTTAATATATTGGAAACTTTTTTACAAGGGTGAATATTATTGTTAGCACCATAATATGCTTTAGTTAAACGTAGGAATACTCAACTATTATTGAAAATATGTTGAAAATTATTCATGATAAGTTTGATACCAAAGTATCATCTTTGGAAGATAGAGATATTAAAACTATATCTTTCTATGACCTTTATAGTACTCTCATTATTTATGAAATAAGAATAGATAAAGTTATGAATGAAAAAAAACGATCAAGAAATGTCCTTAAAAGCTACAAAGAAAAGAAAGTCTAAGAAGATTATTGAAGAAGAGGAAGTTGCTATCTTTGAATTTAAAAATCAGTTATGTAACAATCTTGTTGAGCTTTTATCCTTGTTTTCTAAAAATTTTAAAAGAGGTACATGAATGTGTAAAGGGAAACTTCCTTTAAATTTTTTTAATTATGGAGTTTCTAGGAACTTTGCTAAAAATATTTTATGATGAATTAATGATTAAGATAGTATGAAATATTATAGAAATTAAATAAATCTTGGAAGAAACAAGGTCATAATTAAAAATATTATTCCAATTGGAAAGATATATAGTTCCCCAAATCTAAAAGAAGAAGCTTTTTTTTCTACATATTATGAAGATGAAGATAGTGAAGTTGAAGATAAAAAGTTAACTAAAGTTTCTAGAGAAAATATTTTCTTTTAAATAGTTAATGATGAATTGTTTGTAAGTAGTAATTTGTAAGAAGAGTATAATGAGTTAGAGTTTCACATGGAGAAGGAATTGAATTAATTTCTAAAAAGGATTGCGATACATGAAAAATAAATCAAGTAGTTGAAGAAGGAATGTACTAAAAAAATCAGGAATGTATTCATAAAGAGAGTGATAAGTTACTAGAAGTGGTTCATGGCCTAAATATATCAATTTAGTGGGAAAATAATTAGAATGAATATCTTGAATTAAATTTTAAGTTAAAGGAATAAGAGTTGGAAATTTTCAAGAAAAACATTCTAAAGTTAAGGAAGGAGTAACAAGTTTCAGAAAATCTATATCTAAAATTGGTGAAATTTTTAGAAATGGTAAACCTAATAAGGATCTAAAAAAGTTAATTTAAAATATTTAAAAGAAAACTTAAAATGTTTCTAAGAAGAAGAAAGATTGGAATGTCATGTATGTGGAAAAAACCTACAAAGTTTAAAGTTCAAAATATTATAAAAATTCTATGGAAAAAACAAAAGTGTCTACCACTTATGATTCTGATAATGTTGTAAAGAAATTTTATCTAAAGAATAAGATTCTGAGTGATGATAGAAATTTTATTGCTTAACAAAGTTTAGATGCGAAAGATAAGAAATTTGAAGAGAAACTCATTAACAATTATATATTTTATAGTAGTTACAAAGGTAAATATTCTTTTTATGTTTACTAATAGAATTTTGGTAGATTTGGGAATATGAAAAATATGTTTTGTTTTAATAAAAAACATTACAAGCATTACACAAGTTATAGAAGGATAATCTCAAGGGGGATTCAATCCTATCAAAAGAAGAAATATGAGAAAGATGTTTTGAAAGTTGGAAATATGTTCCATTAGATTTTTAACTTCTCATGGTTTAAGGAGTCTACTCTCCCACTATAGGTGGTGAAGACTCAACATGTAGTTCATCTACCCACCTTGTTGATCCCCTTATGTTTAGATGAGGTTACTTCCACTCTTGGTTTGGGTTGAGATGTTCTCTTTCACTGTATATTACATCTACTACCTTTTTATTCCTATTGTATATATTAATTTTACCACATTGGATGTTGGGGTGTTCTACAGGATATAAATATACTCACCCATGCAAGAGCTTTTCCCACACCTGTCGTGCTTTATACAGACAAAAAACAGGTCAAAATTTACTTCGGAGGAGGTTAGGGATACTGGGTACATTGGACTGTATACAGTGGTTAGAGCCTGGAATTTAGGAGTTGGGATCTCTAAGTAGTTTACTTTTCCATTTTTGTTTCATGTTGGGACATATTTCAGTTTGGGCATGTATTTTCCTCCTTTACTTTTGAGTTTTCACTTTCATACTCTTGTACACCTTAGAGGTTATGCTAGCATGGTTTAATTTTTAGTTGTCTTTAGTCTTTTACTCTTTCCCTATACAATTATGTATTTATTTAGATGTGTGTGTGCCTATAGGTACTATAGTATCCCAACTTTTTATTACATAAAAATTTCATTACATGGTACAAAATAAATGATCTCTTAATGTTTAGTTTCTTGAAAAAATGTACAAAATATAGGAAAACCTCAAAAATTCTACTAATAATTTTGAAATAATTATTCAAAGGTCAATCCTAAGTTTATTTACTATATATAATTAATTGGGTACATACATCAAAGGGAAGGGTGAGAATAAAGTGTAGCACCCCAAAAATTTTATTTTATGTTTCTCTTAAATACATTCGAGTCAAAGCCTATATTTCAAAAATCACTGAGTTTCTTTGAATCAACACTTGTTTATTTAGGAGATAGTCACATGATAGCCATCGAACTTAAATTTTCCACTTGTGTGTTTTGAATTTTGAAAATATGACATACACAGTTATGTTTAGGATGATATTTAGAGTCTCATAGAATTAACTTAATTTTTGGTGAATAATAACATACCCTTATGAATAGTAACATACCCTTATGAATAATAACTTACCCTTATGAATACTAATATGACTCTTATGAATTGTATCTACACTAATGAATGTATATATAAATTTAGGCACCTTAAAAATGAAGATGAATAATTTAAGTGTTTATATTTTTTGATTAATTAATGATTTAATTAAATATTTAATTAATCATATTTAAAAAATTATTTTTTAAAAATGCAATTTATTTTTTGATTCTACAAGTTGAAAAGTGGTTAGGGTAAATTTTGGTATTTTTCTAAAATACTTGAATTTTTGTTGAATAGTGAAATACCATAATTTACAAAATAAGCTAAATACACTAATTATAGAGTCATGTATGATGTTCATATGATGTAAGAGCAATTGATTAAGATTCACATGATAAAATAAATATTTTTGGTCATGGAAGACTCACTATTCCTTGTCTTGTTGAGGAATAATAAATTAATGAATATAATATAGAGAAATCCCCTCTCCCCTCCACTATATAAACTACCCCCACCCCCACTTCCTCCCACACCACTCAAGCTTCAATAATTTCCTAAATTCTGCCTAATAATCTTCCCAAGCCCTATCCCCACGTCCAAGACCTACTGGTTTCACCAAAAGGCCAAAAAAAAGGCCTTAAAGAGATTCTCAAGGAGTACTCAAGAGGCGGACCTCTCTTCTCTTTTCGTTCAATTTCTTTTACAAAGTTCCATTATTTTGTTCTCTCTTCTCACATACCCTCATCCAAATGCCATGATAATTCCATTACCATAAATGTAATATATTTTCATTATTCTAATGGAATATTTCATCATAATCTCTCTATTTTCCCTTTCTTTTATACAATAAATGCAAACACCGTCCGAGATGTGTTAAGTTATCACACTCAAGGAAGATGGGTTTTCAATTTGCATTACTATATTCAATACTAGTCATGAACCATTTTCAATGGTTTAACTAGATCATAATATATGTATTTTATCTTTTTTAATGTTTTTGAATCCATACACATTCATAATATGGAATAATAATACAAAGCAAGTATACTATTCACAAAACCGCCAAGCCAAATCCAAGCGTTTATTTTTAACTCATCGAATGAGTCATCCTCATGGTATATAACCAGAATAATTATAAGATAATTTATATATATTTAATGTCACTAATAATTTATATTAACAATTTTGGATGTTTAACCACATTTCAAACAAACATCCATTCATGAATACAAGTAAACAGATCATGAAAACCAAAGAAGAAAATGCTACCAAAACAATAAAATTGAATATCTTAAAACCACTAAAAGGACATTAATGAACCTAATAAGGTTATAAAATATCAATTAAATCTTCATGAGGTTTTTGAAATATTAATTAATGAATCTAAATTTGATTATTCATGTCTTTAAGAACAATCAAGAACACCTTCAAGCATAAGGTAAGGGATCCTCTCTCTCACTTTTGTTCTAGAATCTCCCCTGTGTTGTGCTATTTTATTTTTAATACCTAATGATGAAGTATGTTTTATCACCTCCACCATACTGAAATTATGATATATAAATAACGAGATACCCATTTACCTCTCATTAATCACTCATAAGAATAATCGTTACCATGCCAAAATGTTTGTAAGGGGTTTTCTCATCTCACTTTCAATTATGTGGAATTTCCATTGTTCGCCTCTTATTTCTTATATGTGGTATAGGTGTACTGTTATTAGATATATATTATCTTGATTCTATTTATATTCATGGTATTCTATGATTCATTTGGTTGTTATTAACTTTTGGTCATACGACTCAATTGATTACAACGTGGTAACGAGCTTTGTCTCAATTTTCACTTCATTGTGACTTGCTTAGTATTGTGCACCTACTCTTTCTTATGTGGTGTAACTACTACCCATTTGAGATTAATTTTCAATTGAAATTATATTCCATTTAAATTACCATATCCTCATATCATGGATATTATTATTGTCTAGGTTGTATACTATTTAAATACGGTATTTATTTTGAATGTTGTTTTTACTGTGGAAATATTGATGAATCCATATCTTATATTCTATATGGATAATGTAAATGCATATTGATCTTGTGTTGAATCTATGTATAAACAATTATTTGGACATGAATAATAATATGGGGCCCGCTATAGGCCCTCTATGCATCGGTAGGTCTCATGAGACAAAATAGTAGGTGAAAAACCCTTTGAGTTTGTTTCCAAAAATCAGATGGGTTACTACCCAAAGAACTAAACCGTTTTTAAGGTATTATGGTATCATGTCCCAGATACTTGACATCCAATTAATAAGTTTTATTTTTACTCATTATCAGTTATTACTATCCCTGAGGTTTTCACTATGACAAAATCTATGGATGATGTTTCATTCTCAATTTATTAATGGTGTGTTTTTTTCATTTATTCACCATGCCATATTGATTATGTAAAATTGTTTACAATTAAGTTATTATTTATTCATTATTCTGACATTTGTAACCTTTAATGATAATTTGAGCTCACCCCTTTCATTGTTTTCCTCCAAAAAGTGATGAATAAGAGATCATTTATTGGGTTCCTATGGATGTAGTTCTTAGTTATTGTTATGTATTGTATTTTGTAACCTTTTCCAATGTAATTTGAGTTACATTTATGTATCTAGTTTCTTCAAGACTACTAAACTGATCATTAATTCAGAATTGTCATTAATTTTAACCATGACAATATAAAATGTAAAGAACTGACTCTGGTCTAGAGGGTTCGGGGTGTTACATAAGGCCCAAAAAGAGAAAGCAAGAGGAAACAGTTTACATGTGATATTGAAGAATATCAAAAAGAACTGGAAGAATAAAATTATGGAATAAACAAGATAAAATGGGGCATATAATAAATAAAATTACGTGAATCATAAATTGGAAATATTTCTACAAAATTTATCTTAAATATTCATAAGAATATCACTAATTTTAATCACCAAGGTGTCGTGAAAACACCCAAGGTTATTCACCAATGTATGTATAACATGTGATCTCTAAAGATTAAATTCTTTACCCAATAAATTGGAATGATTTTAGGGATCCCCATTAATATTTATTAATTATAATGTGATTAACATATATAATAATAAATTATTCCATAAATAACCCATGGAGAATAAAATCAATAGGTTTCATACTAAAATCACGGTGTTTCAAAAGTGCTTTAAGAACATGATCATTATATGATTTTTAACCCACAAAAAATGGAATGATGGTTTTATATATGTCAAAAGTAGAATCAAATAAATAATTTTTACATCTTGGAGTGTACCCCTAGAAAATTAATAGGTTTTGGTATTGAGAAAATTAAAACTAATGGTAATTTCCTAAGTAGAAGAGAGAAATTTTGAGAAGTAAATTCAGAAGCATAAAAGTATAAAATGTTGTTTTAGAAAATTCTAAAAAGGGAGGGGAAATGGGTATCCCATTTATAAAAAATAATTTTAATGTAAGTTATTGAATAAAAAGGAAGCAAGGGAGAGTAAATATAACACTCTTAATATATATACAAAAATATGTTCTTGAAATGAATAGAAAAGAAGGATAATTCCATTACCTTAAAAAGTAACCCTAAAACAAGAGGATTGGGACATTAGGGGCTTGAGGAAACCTTAGTAGGACTCCTTGGGAAGTAAAATTGTTATAGTTTTATGGATAATTAATTGGGAGTGAATGGAAATGGCGAAATGGGTGGGTATTTAAAGAACAAGTGGATGATTTCTTTATTAATTTCCAAATATAGTTCGTGGAAAAATAAGTTGTGGAAATGAAAACACTATGGGATTTACCATAGTATTGGAAAATTGGAACAAATTTTATGTCATTTTAATACACAAAAGTAGGCCATCATTTTATTTTATTTATTTTGTCATGGAAAATTAATGTTTACTTAAAATAATATTTTTAAAGTTAAAGTTTATATTTTAGAATTTGGAAAGTAAATTATAGATTTGAAAATAGATTTAAATATATTAAAATAATTGATATTAATAAAATAAAATATTTTAGGTCATGGAATGTGGTTAATTAGTTATGAAATCATTATGAAATAATTATGAAGTCATTAAACATTTTAAAAAACTCACACTATATTTTTAATACTCCTAAAAAAATTTATTTTAAAAAATTATCATAAATTCACCCAAACATAATTTCAATGTGATGAGTTCAAAATTGATATTTATTTTATTAGAATAATTATCTTAATATATTAATTATGACTTTTTAATATTAAAATCCTTATTTATTAAAAATAATAACCGATTGAAAATGCATAGTAAAATTTCTGACACTTGAAAAAATTGAATTATTGTATTATTTATATTTTAATAAGAGTGTTTCTATCATAGTATTTATTTAAAATTTGTATTATTTATAATATATTAGTTTATTATAAATATTTATATCTTTGATTTAAAGTGCAACTTCTGTTTGAAAAAATAGATTTATAAACTTTTATCTCAATTTTATCAAGAAAAATTATTTTGAAAATGGAATTTATTGAATAATAATTTTATTTAAACTAAGTAATTACACACTAATTTTAGGAAACATAATGCCTTATTACCCCATGTACACCATAAGAGTAAGGTGTGTGATTACAGATGTTTCATTGGGTGCCTCTACTAACATCAGTTGAGTGGTAATCTTTACTAACATGAAATTCTCTAGTATGCGATTTCTTTCAAGCTTCACTTGTTGATGCTCAGTTTGGGATTGGTCAAGGGAGAACTCCAATGATGATAACTCCCTCTTAAACTCTGAAAAATGGGATTCAAATGGCATAAATATACAGGTTCATTCCATAAACGCTTCTTTCTGTATCAATTATCCCTTTTCAAATTTTTATTCTAAACACTAATTATAACGTTAATATTATTATTAGGTTTATAGTTCCCAGCAGTCATATTGACCAATGGTCATATAACAGTTGAATATAGAAGGTCACATTTCCCATTATATTTACTACATTATTAAAGAGATATGGTTTTGTTGTTTATAATATAATATAATACATATTTTCTTAGGAAACGAATATCATTCAAAAAGTTTGGGTCATTACATTCTTCCCCCATTAAGAAATTTTGTCCCTAAAATTTTAACTTGTTCTCTCAATTGAGAATAGGTATGGGTACTTATACCTCATTGTCTCCTCTATATCCCCTATCACTTCTTCAAATTTATGACCCCCCTCAACACTTTTATTAGGTGGGTTGTCTTGTTACATAAAACATGTCTCTACAGTTGAAGATCTCCACAAGAGCCTCCCCATAAGAGAGGTCATGTTCCAGTTGTACCACCTCTAGATTCAATACTTGTGAAGGGTTAAGTATGTACTTTCTCTAGACTGATAAATGGAATAAATCATAAACTTGATCCATATTTGGTGGAAGTTATAGATGATATTCTACTACTCGTATGAGATTAAGGATTTCATTGGGGACAATTTACTTATGGATAAGATACAATTTCCTCCCAAACCACATGACACTATTCCATGGAGATATTAAAAGGGAAAAATTTTCACCAATATCAAACTCCAAGTCCCTTAGAATATTTATAGCATATCAATTCTGCTAACTCTAAGAAACCTTAATGTGTTGTTGGATGGCATGAACCTTTTCTGTTATCTATTGTAAAAGATATGCCTCAAGAATATTTTTCTCACTAACTTCATCCCAAAAAGTAAGTGTGATACATCACTTACCATATAGAGATTTATAGGTTGGCATTTGAATACTCGAATGAATGCTATTTTCGTATGAGAACTCAATGAACATGGGATGTTTATCCCATACACATTTAAATTTCCTTATGCATGTTGTGAACATGTCCTCAAGTGCTTGAATAGTACTTTAAGATTGGACATCTGTTTAGGGGTGATAGGCCATATTAAAATTCACTCTGATACTCAGAAAATGTTGAATACTTATCCATAATTTTAATGTGAACCTTGAGTCATGATCATAAATGATAGAACGTGTCACTCCATGAAACCTCAACAATTATTTTACATAAATATTGGAAAGTTACTCAAGATAGAAATCTTTTTGAATGTAAATAAAATAGACAATCTTGGTGAGATGATCTATTATAACCCTTATCACGTTGACTCCTTTAGATGTTTTTGAGGAGAGTAGTGAAAAAGTCCAAAGTGATATTGTTCCACTTACATGTTGTCATGGGTAGTGGTTGTAATACCCCTTTATGAAGTTTTCTCTACACCTTCACTCATTGACACACTAAGCACCTTGTAGTGTAGTCTACAACATACCTTTTTATGTTATCCCACCAATAATGATCATGAAGTTCCATATAAATTTTCATTATTCCAGGATGTATAGAGAAAGTAGAGATGTGAACTTAATCCATCAGCTCGTTCTTTATTTCTGCAATAGGTGGAACACATAACATTGTATGAAATTTTAGTACACCTTCTTAATTAATATTGAACTAAAGAAACAACCCCTTATTTACATCCTCTATCTTCTTCTATAACAAGGGATATTTTATTTGATATTTCTTAATCTTATCTAGTAATGATGGTTGAGAAATAATTTGGTAAAGGGTTGATGATGTCTCTTCCCTTACAATTTCCATGTCCAATTTTACTAGGTATTTTATAGAAGTATCTCCTTGAATCCTCATCAATTCTAAAACAACAGATTCTTTCCTTCTAAAAGCTTTAGTGACTTTGTTTTCTCTTTTGGGGTGATAACGAAAAAAATCACAGTATTTAAGAAGTTCCAACCATATCCTATGTAACGTGTTCAATTAATTTTCAATAAAAATATACCACAAACATCAGTGGTATATATATATATCACATTTATCCCATAAAAATAGTGCCTCTATATCAATAGATAAAAAATAACCATAGCTAGCTCCAAGTCATGCGTTGGATAATTATTAACACGAGGCTTTAACTGTCGAGGTGCATAAGAAATACCCTTATTATTTTACATGAGGAGGAACCCAATACATTTTAGATATTCATCAATAAAATAACTAATACTTTTCTAATAGAGGTTAGATTTAACACATGTGAAGTAACCAATCACTTCTTCAACTCTTGGTAACATTCCTCACACTCCTTTGTCCAGATTAATTTGTCCCCTTTTCGAGTTAACTTATTTAGTGGATTATAAGTTCACACAATATTTTTCAAAAACCACTTATAATATTCTACTAAACCAAGGAAATTATATATCATTGTTACTGTTGTAGGGTGAGGCCACTCCTCTAGAAAATTTTGCTTGGCAGGTTCAACTGAGATTCTTTCATTGGTTATAATGTTCCCCAAGAAAGAAACTTGTTTCAAAAAAAAAATTCACATTTTTTGAACCTTCAAAATAGTCTCTCTTTCCTAAGAGTTTGAAATATAACCTATATATGATCTGAATGATCCTCAGGACATTTAGAATATATCAAAATATCATCTATAAAAACTTCCAAAATTTTATCAAGGTAGTCCTTAATGATTATATTCATCAAATCCATAAATATAGGAGGTTCATTAGTCAAGATGAATGGTATAAAAACAAAATAGTAATGACCATATCTTGATTGGAGGTAGTCTTTGGAATATCTCCTTTATTCACTCTCAATTGATGATAAACATATCAAGGATCAATCTTTGAGAAGAATTAATCCCCATGAAGCCGGTCAAATAAATCATCAATCCTTAGGAGAGGTTACTTATTATTCACTATGATCATGTTAAATTATTTATAATCAATTCATATCCACATTGATCCATCATAATTCTATAAAAAGAGAACTAGTTCTCCCTAAAGAGACACACTTGATCAAATAAACCACTTAACCAAAATATAATGGGTTTATTTCTCAAATTCCTCTAACTCCACATTTTCCATTCTATACAGGATCTTTGATACCATCTTGGATCCATGTATGAGTTCAATGGTGAAATATATCTATTTTTAGGGTGTAGGTCCTGGTAAATCCTTATGAAATACATCAATGTATTTCTACATGATGGGGACATTTTATGTTCATGTACTTTCATTTCATTCTCCATATTCATTGATCATCACCATAAATAAGTCTACGAGAGGTGATTATAGGCAAAGATTAGGTTGAGATATCTCTCCCTTGAAAACAACAGTATGTTTTACATTCAATACTAGTGATATTTCTTTAATTTTATAGTTGATCAAAGCATTATACTTTTAGAGCCAGTCCATCCTTGGTAAAATGTTAAATTCCAGCATTGGGATGACTACTATATTTGTGATGAGATTGTGCTCTACAAAGTCAATACTAGAGTTTCTATACAATGTGGATGCATTCATAATACCTCTAGGAGTATTCAATGATAATTCTATGTCTATAATTTTAAGGAATGATTCTATATTCTTTTCAAACATGGAGGAAATAAAGAAATGTGTAGAACTAGAATCAAATAATGTAATTTATATATTTGAGAGAACAGTGAGTACATACCACCACATCATTTAGAGATTTAACTTAACCCATCATGATAGAAAAATGCCAATTTTTCTCCCTTGGCCTAAGATGAGTTTGACAGTGATTCCATTCTAGAACCTTTTGATCTGAACAATGGTTGGCAAAGTGCCCAAGTAAGCAGTTCCCCAAATGTTTCTTCCCACATTGGTTGCATATGGGAAGTCTCACTTTATTTCCCCCTCTTTCTTGATCAAATTTACACACTAATCATGTCTTCATTGAACTATTCTTTTAATTTGATATATGTGACCACTGTGTCTCTCTAAACTCCAGTTCATCCTTCATAGCATTTCACACTATCTTGTCATAAATACCATAGTCTCTATTGGATATATTATTCCATATATTTGGTCTTAGTGCACTATGGAATCTATCAAAATTTCAATTAAGATCCTTGAAAAAGATAGAGGTTTAATGAGAAAGCCTTATAATGTTCATCTCATAGCTTCCAACAGATTTTTTTCCTACTACTTTAGCTAAAATAATTCCTTCTCCATTTTCATTCTCATTGAATGAGGGAAATATTTTTTGAAAAAGGATATCCTAAAATCTTACCATTCTATATCATCAGCATCTGTTCTTAACTTCATGGTTTTAATCAGTGAACACCACTGATTAGATTCTCCCTCTAAGAGGTACCCAACTAGTGTTACTTTATCTTATTCCAAAAAAATAGAGAATAGAAAAGAACTTTTCTATAAATCTTATCCATTGTTCAGCAATCAATGGGTCGGTAAATCAACTTAAAAAGGTTGTTTTTGATGAATAAAGGACTAAACAATTTTTTTTCACATATATGTGAATTTGGACTATTAGTTTGATTCAAGTAATTATTCATTACTTTAGTTAGTTGATTCAACAGTCTCATGAATTTTTCTATTCTAACTTCCATCGGAGGGCCATCCGAACATGGTCTGTTGCACTCACTATTTATCTGGTTCCTCTTATTTCCATAAATTTTCTAGAAGAATAAAAAATGAGTGAGAAAAATGTTTCTTTTAATAATATTATAAATTCTTAAGTAATTTTATATCTTAATACATCATGATTAAATATGTTATTCATTAACAACAATTACATTTTCTTTATGTCCTTCATAATGGTTCATAAAAAGTTTGTGATAAACCAAAAATATCACCTGGTAGTGTCAAAATAGAAGTGTATTAAGTCCCACCTTTATTTACCAGTTCCCATTTGAGTATATCTCAAAGCATTATTTTAGGGTTTTACCACTAGATGCATATGTTTTAGAGACACATCCACTTGTTCGTATCTAGAAAAGGATATATTTTATTGAAAACCATTTACTTAATAATTCAACAAAAATACAAGGATGTTTTCATATATTAAAACATTTATATAGAGTTATTCCTAACGTTTTCAAATACTAATTTCCACAAATAACAAAACCAACCTTTGATACCAACTATGGCATCCTGCCTTTTTTATTACATAAACATTTCATTACAAGGTACGAAATAGAGGATCTTTTAATAATTATTTTCCGGGGAAAAAGGTACATAAAAAGTATTCTAAGAAACTTGAAAAGATTCTTAAATTGTTCAAACTAAGTATATTTAAAACATATTATAACCCGTGGACATATATCAATGGAAAGGGTGAGCATAAGGCCAAGTAGGGAAAGTATGGGGAAACAATTTACATGTGATATTGGGGAATATCAATAAGAACATGGGAAATATCATTATGGAATGAAAAAGAGAACATGAGGCATATAATAGATAAAATAACATAATCATAACTTTGAATTGTGGATAAAACATTTAATTTATACATTTTAAGCATTTAACTAAGTTTTATCACTAAGGTGTCATAAAATTTATGATGGTTATTCACGAAGGTATCATATAACATGTCATCTCTAGAGATTAAATTCATTACCCAATGAATTGGAACAATATAAAGAAGCAAACTTTATATGTATTAATTTTAATTTGAGCTACATAGATAATAATAAATAATTCCATAAATAACCTTTGGAGAATATAAGTTACAAGTTTCATATTAGAATCACGTCGTTTCAAAATTGATTTAAAAACATAATAATTATATAATTTTTGACACAATAAAAGGGAATATGGGTTTTAAATATGTAAAACCCATAATAGAATAAATTATTTTTACTATTGATGAATACCCCTAGAAAATAAATAGTTATTCATATTCAAAATAATAAAATAAAAGGGAATTTCTTGGGGGGAAGAGAGAAAATTTGAGAATTAAATTATATTGCGTAACGAGTGTAAAAAGTGGTTTTAAAAAGGGTAAAAAGAGAGGGGAAAGTGGTATCCCATTGATACAAAATAATTTCATATTAAATTATTGAATAAAAAGAAAATAATATAGATTTACCTTAACATTTAGAAAACAAATACAAAAACAGGTTCTTTAAATGAAGAGAAAATAAGGATAATTCCCTTACCTTGAAACGTAACCCTAAAACTTGAGGATTGGGAAATTTGGGGCTTGATGACACCTTGGGAGGATGAATTGGGAGGTAAAACTATCATATATTCATTGAGTATGAATTTTTAGTGAATGTAAATGGAGAAAGAGTTTGTTTTTTGTAGAAAGAGTGGAGGATTTGTTTATTAATTTCTAAATTTAGGCCTTAGAAACCTAAGTTGTGGAAAATGAAAACCCAGGGCTTTCCAATGGTATTGAACACTTAGGACATATTTTTTTTTGTTAATTTAATCTACAAAATTCGACCATAATTTTATATTACTTATTTTGGAAAGGAAAATTATTAATCAAAATAACTTTTTTAAAGTTAGAGTTTCTATTTTAGAATTTGGAATGTATATTATGTATTTAGAAATTGATTTAAATATATTAAAATATCAATGTTAATAAAATAAAAAATTTTAGGTCATGTATTGTAGTTAATTTGTTAATACATCATTCTGAAATAATTATGAAGTCATTACACATATTGAAAAACTCAAACTGTAAATTTAATATTAATAAAAAAAATAAAGTATTTTATAAAATTCTCATAAATTAACCCCAAACTAATTTGAACATGATTATTTCAAAAATTATATTTATTTTATCAAAATAATTTTATAAACAAGATAATTATAACTTTTAAATATTAAAATAATTATTTATTAAAAAATATAGCTGATTGAAAATGTGTATTAAAATTTATGACTATGGAAAAAAATAATTTTATCATTTAAATTTAAATAAAAGTGTTTGTATCATACTATTTAATTAAAATAAGTATTATTAATAACATATTAGTTTATTATAAATATTTATATCACTTTTAGAATGTTTAATTTCTATTCAAAAAATCAATTTATCAAATTCCATCTCAATATTATTAAGCAAAACTATTCTTAAAATGGAATTGAATGAATAAAAGTTTTATTTAAAAAAATGAATTACACAATGAGTTCAGGAAAAATAGCCCGTTATTACTCCCACATACACCAAATGAGTAAGGTGTGTGATGGTGGTAGTTTCATGGGGTTACCCAGCTAACATCAACTTTTTGGTAATCTTCACTGACTTGAACTTCTATCATAGGTGATTTCTTTCAAGATTGAATTACAAAATCTCACCTTGGCCTTGGTTAAGGGAGAACCCCAGTGATGATACATCCCTATGAAGATTTGACAAATTGGATTCAAATGGAAAAACTCTACAGGTTGAGGGCATTGACTATTCTTTCTGTATCAATTATCCTTTGTCAAATTTTACTTATAAACACTAATGATAATGTTAAAATTATTAGTAAGAGTAAAGTTCTGAGTAGTCATATTGACCAATGGTTACAATTTACCAACATTCATAATTGACCAATGGTGATAACTGAGTAATGGTCAAAATTGACCAATGGTCATAATTAACCAATGATCATAATATTCTTGAATATAAAGGGTTACATTTCCATTTATATTTACTTAATAATTAAAGATATATGGTTTTATTGTGTATAATATAATATAACACACATTTTCTCACTAAAAAATATTATTAAAAATTTTCAGGTCATTACATTATTCCCCCTTAATAAATTTTATCCCCAAAATTTTAACTTGTTTTCTCAGTTGGGAAGAGGTGTGTGTACTTTTTCCTTATTGTATCCTATGGTTCCCACATCACTTATTCACATTTATAGTTCCTCCACAACACTTTGATGAGGTGGGTATCTTTTTTGTGTATAACCTTGTCTCCAGGGTCTAAGATCTCCACCGAATGATCCTCACAAGAGAGGTCATGTAATAGATGTACCACCTACAGATTCAGTACATGTGAAGGGTAAGGTATGTACTTCCTCAAGATAGATACATGGAATAAATCATGAACTTGAAATATATTTGGTGAAATTTATAATTGATATCCCACTACTCTTATGTGATAAAAAATTTCATAGGGGCTATTTTACCTAGGGATAAGATTCCATTTATTCCCAAACAACATGACTCGCTTCTATGGTGATATTAAAATGAAAAAAATTTCACCAACATCAAACTCCAAATACCTTATATGATTGTCAGCATAACTCTTCTGTCGACTCTAAGTATCCATATTGTTTTGATGGATGGAATGAGCCTTTTCTATAATCTATTAAAAATGATGAAGCCCAAGAAGATTAATCTCACCAATTTCATCCCAAAACGTAGGAGTTCTACATTGCTTCCCACATAGAGCTTTATAGGGTTCCATTTGAATACTTGAATGGAGGATTTTGTTGTACGAGAAACCAACTATTTGAAGATGTTGTTTCCATCCACCATTAAATTCTATTGATCATGTTCTCAGTATATCCTTGAGTGTTTGAATAGTCCTTTTAGATTAGCCATTAGTTTGGGGGTGATAGGCCATACTAAAATTCAATTCTATACTCATATCATGTTGAAGAATTCTCCCAATTTTTAATGTGAACCTTGGATCATGATACAAAATGATAAAAAGTGGAACTCCATGCAACCTAACCACTTACTTTAGTTAAATCTTGGAAAGTTAGTCAAGAGGAAAATATTCTCAAATAGTAATGAAATGGTAACTATTGGTGAGACTATCCACTATAACCTATATTGTAGTGATTCATTTAGATTTTCTCAAGAGACATGTGACAAATTCTTTAGTGAAATTTTCCAAATTCCTTGTTGGTATGGGTAGTTTTTTTAAAACCCATTTTGGAAGTTGTCTCTCTACCTTCACTTTTTGACACACCAAGAACCTTGAAATGTAGTAAAAAATATCCCTTTACATGTTATCCCAACAATAATGATCACAAAGATCCCTATTCATTTTCATTATTCTAGGATTCATATAGAAAGTTTGTCTATGAGCTTCATCCATCATATCCTTCTTTATTTTTGGAATAGATGGAACACATAACCTTGTATAGAATTTTAATACACCTTATCAATCAATTTTAAACTTAGAAAACATCCAATTATTCATATCCCATATCTTCTTCTATAAGAAGGGATTTTTTATTTTATCTTTATTTATCTTCTTTAGTAATGATTGTTGAGAAATAATTTGGTATAGGGTTGATGATATCCATTCCCTTAGGATCCCCATGTATTGTTTTACTAGGTCTTTGATCAAAGGATTTCCTTTAATACTCGTCATTTACAAAACACCATGGTATTTCCTACTTAATACTTCAACAAATATGTTAGATCCTCTAGGGTTATAATGAATTGAATAATCATATTATTTAAGAAGTTCCAACCATATCCTATATCTCATGTTCAATTCCTTTTTCATGAAAACATACTACAAACTTTGATGGTCTGTATATATATATATATATATATATATATATATATATATCACATTTCATCCTAAAAAGATCACGCCTCCATATATTCGTAGAAAAAATAACCTCACCTTTCTCTAATTCACGAGTTGGATAATTTTGATCATGAGGCATTAATTATTTATATACATAAGGAATCACCCTGTCATTTCTCATGAGGATGCACCCAATCCCTTTCCGAGATGCATCACTAAAAATAAAAAATCCTTCTTTGATAGAGGATAGAGTTAACAATGGTGCAGTAACCAACCACTTCTTCATCTCTTGTAAATTTTTTTAATACTTCTTTGTCTAGATGAATTTAGACCCTTTTTGAGTTAACTTGGTTAGTGGATTAGAATATTGTGAAAAGTGTTTTCAAAAGCCTCCTATAATATACTACTAATCCATGGAAACTATGAATCTCAGTTACTGTTGTAGGATGAGGCCACTCCTCTAAAACCTTTCTCTTGGTAGGGTTATTTGAGATTCCTTAAATGGTTACAATGTTCCATAAGAAATCAACTTTCTTTAACCAAAATTCACATTTTTTATCTTTCCAAATATCCTCTCATTCTAAAGAGTTTTCAATATAACCCTTACATGATCCTCATGCTCCTCAGGAATTTTATAATACATCATTATATAATCAGTAAAAACTACCAAAATGTTATGAAGGTAGATTCAAAGTATCTATTAATAAAATCTATAAATATATAAGGTTAATTATTCATGCCATAGGCTGTAACCAAAAACTCATAATTCCCATATCTTGATCAGAAGACAGTTGTTAGAATATCTTCTTTCTTAACCCTCAATTGATGATAACAAGATCAAAGATCAATATTTGAGAATAATTGAGCCCCATAAAGCTTGTAAAATAAATCATCAATCCTTGGGACAAGGTACATGTTATTAAATATGATCCCACTAAGTTCTATATAATCAATGCATAACTTCATTGACATATCCATATTTTTCCTGAAGAGAATATACGCTGCACAAGGAGATACACTTGGTTGGATAAACCCCATCTCCAAAAGATCTTGGATTTTTTTTGTTTAATTCCTTTATCTACACATTTTCCATTTTATATGTGGTATTTTATATTGTCTTGGATCTAGGTATGAGTTCAATAGAGAAATATACCTCTATTTCTAGGGGAGGTCTATGTAACTCCTTAGAAAATATGTCAATGTATTCCAGTATGATAGAGACATTTTATATTCATAAACTTTTATTTCATTCTTCATATTCACTGATCATATCCATAAATAAGGCTATGGGAGGGTATTCTAGAAAAATATCAAGTCAAGAAATCTCTCCCTTGAAATAAATTGTTGGTTTTTCATTCAATAGTATTGAGATTTCCTTGCTTCTATAGTTGATCTTAGCATTATATTTTGAGACATAGTTCATCTTTAGTATAATACTAAATTCAAACATGGGAATGACTATTAGATTTGGGATGATATTGTTCTTGAAAATGTTAATACAACAGTTTTTATATACTTTCAATTCATTGATAATACCTCATGGAGTCTGGACAGATAACTCAACTTTTAGTAGTGAGGGATTGATTTTTTATTCTTTGAAAACTAGGAGGAAACAAAGGAATGTGTAGAAATATAATCAAATAAAGTAATTGATAGATTTAAGAGAACAATGGGAGTACCTAACACAAAATCATTTAGAGCTTTAACTGTATCCTTTATTTTCTCCCATGTCATAAGATAATGTTAATGGTGATTCCCAACCATTAACCCCTAATTTGAATAGTGATTGGAAAAGTTCCCAAGATGTCCAAACTTACATCATTGGATTTGAGTCCGGTCTTGCACCATCTTCCATACCATTAGTGTTTAGAAGTTGAGGCTTCACCTCACTACTATAGTTACAAGCTATATGGAAATCTCTTCCACACTTGAAACATTTTCCTCTCCCAATAAAGTGGTTCCCTGAATTCTTCATCCCCAATTTGTTGCATGGGGGAAGTTGAACTTTCTTTCCTCCTCTTCCATGATCAAAGTTTCCTTATAAGCTTGAATCCATTGATATATTCTTTGTTGGATTGGGTTATACCAAATATACACAAGAGGGGGGTGAATTGAATCTTTTAAAATTTCTTCGTGAGATCATGATCTATCCTTTTAACTTTATCAGAATGAATAAGCAGTAGAAAATAAATAGCAAAGGACAGACGACGTATAGTGGTTTGGGGAACAAAAGACCCCTAGTATAGTCCACTAATTCTCTACTCCACAAACTTGGTGATTTTCACTATCTGGTCCTCTTATCAGTAGACCGTTCCACAACTGAGAGTAGGAAGTTGACACCTTTGAAACTTTAAAGATAAAACAAAGCCTTCTGGTTCATACACAGAACCAAACACAGAACTTAGTACAAGAATCTGGTCACTCAAAGTAAAAGAGTATTTTTCCTTTAAAATACTTTCCAGTTGTTCTTCACAATTACAACAACACACAATTGATAGTATATAGATCATTGATTTTTAGAAATGATTTTCTTCAGGTAAGAGTAGTTCTGAATAGATCCAGTTGTAGTGGATTTTGAAATATAATTTTCAACTTTAACAATAGTTGATTCAAAATAGATATTTTATGTAGAATCAGTTAAATCTTCAATCATGTTTCTTATTCTTTAGAAAAAAATTCTTTTTTTCTCCTTGTAATAGAAGATCTGTAAGTCTCGATTGTCTCTGCAAATTATAGCATTAAAAAAGAACTCAAGATCTTGATATATATCTTTCTTGTTTTAAATGATTTTCCTCACTGTGTATAATTAAAAATGATACAGGTATATATAGAATAAAGATGAGAATTCTCCTTTTTAATTTAGATCCACAAAAGTCACCTTTAGAATCACGATATTCAAAAGTTTGAATAACAGAGCAATCGTAACTCCCTTGAAAATTCAGCATGAAAAGCTCCTCTTAAATTGATCCTCTGAATCATAAATAAATGTCATTGAGTCAGTTAAAGATGTGGTTTATATTCAAGATTTTAATCTGGCTTGAAATTAGCCTAATAATCTGCATAAATACAATTTCTTTAATAAAGTTGTAATTTAAATCTTTGACACCAAACGTAGGTTTGAACTTCATAGCATACATTATTTGAACATAAGGTTCACAACGTAAGGTTGATTTGAAACGTAAGGTTGATTTCAAACGTAAGGTTGATTTCAAATATAAGGTTGATCATCCATAATTTTCTCTTCAACTCTCAAACGTATAGTATATGATCCATACTTTTCAATCAAACGTATGGTTGTCTACAAAATTATGGTTTATGAACCATACTTTTGAGAAAAAAAATGTAAGATACTTCTTTCATAATTTTCTGATTACCCAAACGTAAGGTTCCTTCCAAAAATAGGGTTCTTCCTTCATACTTTTCTTATAATGTATGGTTGCTTAACCATACTTTTCTGAAAACCCATAAGCAACAATTTTTATCCTTACGCTATGCTCCTCAACATAGGGTAAAAACAATGTTTCCAGAACATGCTAAATGTAATTTCTGAACACGTAGAGTATGAACAGTTTTTTCCAAAACACACTAAAGTGATTTTCGAACACTTTATCAAATATTCCATGTGGATTAAAATGCATAAATATTATTTCAAAATATAGAGTTAAATAATATTAATTTATTGAAATATACTCTAAGTAAAATCATTAGAATAAAAAATAAGAGTATTTGTGAACATCAAAATAATCACAAAAAGATAGAGTGTTGTTGAAGACCACACTTGCTCAATAATCTCCCCATTTTTGATGATCACAAAACCCATGAAATAACCAATAGAATAATCTTACAAAATTAATTTCATATAATTTATAATTTTTCAATGATAAAAACAATATTTTATTTTAACAAAATTATTTCCGAATTTTTACATTTCTCCCCCTTTATAAAGTAAAATAATATCTCCTCCTTTATAAATAAATAATTTTTTTTATAAATAATGAATTTTGTGTTTATCCAAAAATTTATCCTTAAAATAAATTTCTCCCCTCAAAATGAAAAGTTTTCTTCTATGTAAAAGGTTTATATAATAAAAAAATGTAAGTATTCTATATTTCTCCCAAAAAAATATATTGCATTTATCCATATTTCTCCCCCTTTTTTGATATCAAAAATAATGATAGAAGAAGGAATATTACACATTTTAATGTTGCACTTGAATCTAAGTAAATGCTATTATAAAATGTTTATCAATATTTGATGTTGGGTTACTGACACTTTAATATGGACAGTAGAGTAATACAAATCAATAACACATAAACATAGAATATTGAAATATTTTATTTAAAATAGTGTATATGTACATGATTGAAAACAGGAAACAAGGTTGGGTTAATATATGAGACAAGTTTCATCTATTTTGAATAACTTCCTTGATTTCTGATATCTGCAGTCTCAACTTTTTCATCAATCGATCACCTAAATGGATTATGATATCTCTTTATTTCTGATTCTGATGGATGTCTTCAACCAAATTGACTCTGAAAAACTCATGTAGCCTCTCTTTCTTCTCCAAAAAAAATTAACTTATTAATGAACTGATTCAGAAACAATCTAATTCCAGGTTCATTTGAAGTCAACTGCTTAATAAGAAACTTCTTATTGTCTAACAACACAGATAAAGAAGCACTATTTCATTAAAGGTACTATAGTTTGTTATTCATATTGATCATTACTGTGGTAATGGCCTGAAATATTCTATTCAGATCAGGTGAAGTACCTGATGTACTGGCTTTACTATTTTTGAAAGTGACAAATTTTTTCACCATGAAATATTTAAACACTAGAAAATCCGACTTCCTCTCCATTTTAGATTTTATATTTTTAACTTTGGAAAAAATTTATTTCATGAAATTTTAGATTCATTTCTTAGAAATAGAACTAGATTTTATATTCTGAAACTTTTGCCTCTCCATTTCTAATGCACTTATCGAAGATACATTTTCATCTTGAACTTTATTAAAATTTCGAATCAATTCCTCCACATAATCATTATTAGAATCAGAGGAACCTTGGTCCTGATTCACAGTCTGAGATTTCTTTGGATTTATCAGTGCTAGAGGTAGGGATTCAACATTTGAATTATCTTCATCATTCCTCTGTACCCGCTTCTCCACGGATTTTTCCTTCGAGTCCTTTCCTAACTCATCCACAGAAAAATATTCACCAATAATTTCTGTAGGAATCCTAGAAATATTTTCTTCTTGATCCATATTAACTCATTCTTTCTCCTCCCGATAATCATCTTTATTTAATCCCTCTAAAATAAGATCTTATAAAATTGTTTCCTCTTGATCGAATTCCTTTTAAATAGATTCTAGAAGGTTAGTTCCGGGTGCAGCCTCTACCTCTACTTTTTCCTGAGCCTCTACTTCTACCTGAGGCACAATTTTTTGTTCTCCTTATGGTGTCACCTCAATCTGAGAAACTATTGGTTGTGTTATTTCATATACTATATATTATTGAATAAATTTGTATCTTAGAATAGGTTCATCACCATCTGGATTTATTTGAGTTGGCTCCTCTCCAGCTTGAGCCACTCTATTCCTTTTCCTATGAAATCCTTCTTGACTTTCCTCATATGCAAGTGGATCAACTGCTTCAAACCGTATCCTTCTTGATAATACACTGGTTCTAGATTCAGTCACTCCTTTTGATTTTGTAGGTAGCTCTGGAGCACTCTTTTGTTCTTATTCTCCTCCAAAAGGCATGAGTTTTCCTTTTACTGAGCTCCAAAAGAAACCAATTTTCCTCAGTGTTCCAACATTGAAAATTTTGCTATGGTGGCATCTCACTCGGGCATCTACCAGCCTTATCATATCTTTCTTAAATAAAATCTTTGGAATAAACCTTCCAAAGGGATAAAAGATCATCCTCACTTCTGGTTGGTATCAATAGTTGAGATATCTGACCATAAATCTTGGAAAATTTAATTGAATATCATTCATAAACAGAAACATTATGTACATATCGGGGTATAATATTTTCTCTATCTCTGACATTTGGGGTGAAATACCTATTTTCACAAATTTAACTAGAATCTTCTGGTCAGGCTCTAGATCTTTCACTAACATTTTCCTTATATTTGTAAACCCAAACAGAAAAGGCATAATTTCTTCAGACTTATAGACATCATCACCAATATTCTTTAAATAAAAATTAAAAACTCCCTCATGAGGGAAGTTAAGAATTTTGGATATCTCCACAGATGAAATAAAAAAATCTATGTCCTCGATCTTAGTTATTATTGAATCTTCATCTTCTCCCAGAATGAAATTAATAGTTCTGAAAAAGTGACGAAGTTCTACCTCATATAGAAACTCCTTATAGTCTCCATTGAAGGTTTTCTCGAGTTTCTGATTTTCTAGGGCTTGCTTCAGTATCAGATTCGTTTAGTACAACCATTTCAGATCGACCACTTTTCCTTTTCATTATATCGAGTGTTGTCGCTTAGCACTACTAGCTTCTCCTTCCTCGATTCTTTGTGTCTTGACCATTGCTGTTTCAAGGTTTTAAAGGTTCTAAAAGCTATGGTTTCCATGGTTTAGGTATGGGTAGAGAATAGCAGTAGAAGTTTTTGGGGTTTCAAAGGGGTTTGAGAAAATGAATGGGTTTGGATTTGGAAACGGTTTCTGACATCCTTGATTCCCATGTCATTACATACATAGTAATTATTACATTATTTAAAATTAAAAAATTATGAGGCAAAAGTTTAAAATCACACCAATGAAAATTTTAAATTATTCTAAAAATAAGTAATAATAAAAACAAATAAAATAATAGTTAAAAAATAAAAAAAAATCATTTAAAAATCAATATACCTAGACCCCCCTTAATTAAATTAAACCTTGTAGTGAAAAGTGGTTTAGTAAAAATATCAGCAAATTGAATTTCAGTGCTTACAAATTATTAGAATATATCCTTTTTAAGAACATGGTCTCTTAGAAAGTGATGTCTGATATCAATATGCTTAGTCCTTGAATGATTAATAGGATTTTTTGAAATATTTATTGCACTGGTATTATCACATAAAATATGCGTGTTATTAAAATTTAGTCCAAAGCCTATAAGAGTGTTTTTTATCCACAAAACATGTGCACAACAACTATATGCAGATACATATTCTGCCTCGGTTGTTGACAGGGAAACTGAGTGTTGTTTCTTACTAGACCATGACACTAAGGATTTTCCTAAAAAGTGAAAAGTACCTAAGGTGATTCTTCTATCAAATCTATAGCATCTCAAGTCATCATATGAATATGAAATTAAATTAAAATTAAAAGATTTTGGATAGAGAAGAGATTAAGAAACAATTCCTTTTAAATATCTAAAAATTATTTTGATAGTACTTAGGTGAGATTCATTAGGATCATATTGAAATCTAGTACAAAGACATACGGAGTGCATTATATCTAACCTGCTAGCAGTAAGATATAATAAACTACCAATCATACCTCTATATAACTTGTTTTCAATTGATTTTCTAGTTTCATCCAAATCAAGTTTTAAATTAGTACACATAGGAGTTCAATATGCCTTGTTGTTTTCAAGTAATTTTTTTTTGTAAATAAATAATGTATTTTCTTTTATTTAAGATATTTCCAAAATCTTTTTGATAAATTTGAAGTCCTAAAAAGGAATATAGTTCTCAAATCATAGTCATTTAAAATTCCTTTTGCATTAAATTTGAAAAATAATGAAAAAGTTTTTTTTATTGAACCAAAAATTACATCATCAATATAAATTTGAACCAAAAAAATATTATAGTTGACAATTTTTTTAAACAATGTTAGATCTACCATCCCAATAGTAAAATCATTTTTTTAAAAGAAAAGAACTTAATCTTTCATACCAATATCTAGGTTCTTGTTTAAGGCCATAAAGAGCTTTAGTAAGTTTAAAAACAGAATCTAGTTTTTGTGAATTTTGAAAACCAGGAGGTTGCTCAACATAAACATCCTCCAATAAGTAACCATTTAAAAAGGCATACTTAACATATATATGAAATAATTTGAAGTTCATATGAGATGTATAGGCTAAAATAATTTTAATAGATTCTAATCTAGCTAGAGGTGCAAAGGTCTCATCATAATCTATAAATTCTTTTTGATTATAACCTTTAGCTACTAGTCTTGCTTTATTTCTAGTTATTATTCCTTGATCATCTTGTTTATTTCTAAAGTCCCATTTAGTTCCTATAACTAGATAGTTCTTTGGTCTTTCAAATAATTTCCAAACTTCATTTCTTTTGAACTGGTTTAGTTCTTCTTGCATTGATATCATCCAACTTTCATCATCTAAGGCTTAGTCTAATGTATTAGGTTTTAATTGGGATAGAAAGGCGGATAATTCAACAAGATTTCTTACATTTTTTTGGTTTTTATTCTAGTGTCTAGGTATCATATAATAGTTTCTAAAGGGTGATTCTTTGGGGTTCTAGAATATCTAGGTAGAACACTGTTAGGTTCTTCAATGCCATGTTATTATGAACTGGACTAAATTTCATTTAAATCTTTTTCAAAAACATCTTTTATGTTATCAAGTCTCATGTTATCATTAGAGTCAGATTCATCAATTTGGTCTTTCGTTCTCTTAGAGGGAGCAGATTCATCAAATTTCACATGAACTGACACTTCAACAATCCTTGAATTTTTATTAAAAACTCTATAATCTTTTTAAGTAGAAGAATATCCTAATAAAATGCCTTCATAATATTTTGGATCAAACTTTCCAAGATTGTCCTTGGTGTTTAAGGTGTAAACCTTGCATCCCAAAACATTAAAGTAATTTACTTTAGGTTTTCTATTATTCCAGAGTTCATAGGGTGTCTCTTTAAAAAGTGGCCTGATTAAAACCTTATTTATTATATAAGAGGTTGTTCTTACATCTTCTACCTAGAAATAGGTAGGAAGACTGTATTCATTTAGCATAGTCCTAGACATTTCTTGAATAGTCTTGTTTCTTTTTTCAACAATTCCATTTTGTTGAGGTGTTCTTGGAGTAGAGAAGGTGCATTAAATACCCATATTTGAGTAGAAGGAATTAAATTACAAATTCTAAAATTCTCCACCATGATCACTTCTTAATTAAATTATTTAAGAATCTTTTTCATGTTGAACAGATTTGAAAAAACTTTCAAATATAGTAAAAGCTTAATTTTTATATTTTAGAAAATAAATCCAAGTAAATCTAGAATAGTCATCAACTAAAACATACACATATAATTTACCAGTTAATCATGCTACCCTTGAAGGTCCAAATAGATTTGTATGGATAAGTTATAAATGTTTAGATGTATCAATTTTGTTAATAGATTTGAAGGTTGATTTATACTGCTTGCCAAATTAACATGCAACATAGAATCTATCACTTTCAAATTTAAGACTAGGAAAATCAAAAACTAATTGTTTCTTAGATAACTTATGTAAAGAATTTATATTATATTGTCCAAGTCTCCAATTCTAGATCCACGATTCTTTCATCCAAGTAGTTAAGAATTTTAATTTTTGTTTACACAAGGAATTTTAGTCTAGAGTATAAACATTATTAGTTCTGGGTGTTCTAAATTTAAGCAATTTATCTTTGGAAACAAAAAAACAATTATTACAAAAATAAATAACATAACCATAATCACAGAGCTGAGGGATACTTATCAGGTTGTGTTTCAATCATTGTACATAGAGTACTTTTTTAATTGAGATAACTTCTGGATCTCTCACTGTTCCATTTCCAATAATTTTACCTTTGGTATTGTCACCAAATGGGACTAGACCACAATAATTTTGAGTTAGAGTTCTGAAATTTTATGTGTTTCCATTCATATGCCTAGATCAGACACTATCCATATACCATATTTCAGTTTGGATTTTTTAACCTACCACCTACAATGGCATTTAAACAAGGATTTGTTTTGGTACCCATATTCTTTTGGGTTCAGTAGTGTTATCTAGCAAAGTCTTGGGAATCCAGACATGATTTGTTTTTATATAATCAATAGAATCATATAAAATGATTTCAACGAAGGATTTATTAATCCTACTTATTTGCGGTTGGCTTAAATAATAGTTTTTAGATATGTGTCCTCTTGTTTCACAATAATTACAAATTACTTTTCTAGTAATAGAAACAAATAAATTTTTATAGATTTTAGGTTTTTTATCTTTACTACCTATTACATATCTTTCTTTCTTAATTACATTCTTTCCAAGTATTTCATTTAGTGTATTTTCTCATTTTGTAAAAATAATAGCTTTACTTCTGTAAGTTTCTACTTCCGATTGTAGTGTTTTTTATTTTAGATTCATGATCTATATTGATTGTGTTAATTATGTTATATTTTTCTAGTAATTCCTAATGTTGCTTTAGCAGAGTATCTATCTCTCCTAAAACAACATTATGAATATTATTTAAAGATTCATGTTTCTTAAATAAATAATCATATTTATTTTCAAGCATATTGCAGTAGGCTGTAAGTTTATTATTTGATCAGCTTCAATTAGAGTCGGATGAGTAATAGGATTGTACCTCATTAGTTTCTACCATAAAGCACATATTGGCTTTCATATTTGATTCCTCTTTTTTCTGAGTAAGACTTTGATGAGTTGCTAGAGTTTTTAGATACACTACAAGTATCTTTCATTACCTTCTTTTCTTTCTGCTCATAGTCATTTCTCTTGAAGAATTTCTTTTTCTTGGCTTCCTTTAATTGAGGACAGTCAGGTTTGATATGACCCATCTGCTTGCATTCATATCATCTAAATTTTTCATCCTTTTTGAAAGATTTTATAAAACTTTTTTTCTTTCGATAAAACCTACTGAATTTTCTAGCAAGCTGACCTAGTTTCACATCTGAATTGGATGCATCATAACTTTATGATTTTACTTTTATTTCCTTCTTCTTTATCTTTCTTCTTTTATTTTGAGATCTTACTTTTAAACCAGTGTCTTATTTCTCGATCAGAATCTTATGCTCATTTGCTTCATCCTGCATCTCAACCTCATACATCATAAGATTTCCAATTAAATCTCTCATTATAAGATATTTTACAGGCGATGATTGCTTAATTTTAGCCGAAATTACATTCTACTTAGGTGGTAGAACTCTTAGAACTTTCAGGTCCTAATCTGTTTGTTTGATAGGATCTCCCAAGGTAGTGATGTTATTAAATTTTTTTGTAAGCCTTCCTTAAATCATTCTGAATGTGTAGAAATTTAAATTTTGAAGTGGTATACCTCATATGTCTGACATTATCAGTTCCTTCATAGGCAACTACAATCATCTACCACATTTCATAAGCTGTAGGGTATTAAGATACTCTATTGAATTCATATGATCCAAGACCACAGATGATAGAATTCATAGATTTCGAGTTTATATCATACTCTGCTTCTGTATTAGTACTCCATGTTTCAGGTTTCTCTAGAATCACATAGGAAGTTATAATTTTTGAGTAGACTATGTATCCAAGGTTTTTTAAATAAATTATAATCCTTGATTTCCAGCATCCATAATTTTCACCATTGAAGTAGAGAGCTCGAACCATTGTCATACCCTATCGTTTATCAGCCATTGTGCTCTGTATAATCCAAAAACATTCAGCTTGTTATATATTTATCAAAATAACCACCTTTGATACCAATTATTGGATCAGGTTATACCAAATATACACAAGAGGGGGTGAATTGTGTCTTTTAAAATATCATCACGAGATTGTGATCTATCCTTTTAACTTAATCAGAATGATTACGCATTGGAGAATAAATAGAAAACGACACACAATGTATAGTGTGTAGAGGAACATAAGGACCCTAGTCCACTCCACCAACGCTCTACTCCATGAACTTGGTGATTTTCACTATCTGGTCCTCTTATCAACAAACTGTTCCACAACTCAGTGTAGGAAGTTGAAACCTTTAAAACTTTAAGGATAAAATATAGGCTTCTGGTTCATACATAGAACCTAACACACAAATTAGTACGAGAATTTGGTCACTCAAAGTAAAAGAGTATTTGTCATTTGAAATACTTTCTATTTGTTCTTCACAATTGAAATAACATGTAATTGACAGTCGATAGATCGTTGATTTTTAGAAATGATATTCTTCAGGTAAGAGTAGTTCTGAATCGATCTGGTTGTAGTAGATCTTGAAATATAATTCACAACTTTAACAAAAATCTATTCACAAAAGATATTCGATGTAGAATCAGTTGAATCTTTAATCGTGTTTCTTCTTCTTTAGAAAATAGAGCTTTGTCGCTCCTTGTAACAACATATCTGTAAGTCTTGATTGTCTCTATAAATTTTAGTAGTAAAAAAACTCAAGATCTTGATATATATATTTATTCTTTTTGATGATTAGCCTCACTGTCTGTAATGAAAAATGATACAGGAATATATAGAATAAAGACGAGCATTCTCCTTTTAAATTTAGATCCACAAAATTCACCTTCAGAATCACAAGTTTGAATAACAGAGCAGTCGTAACTCTGTAGAAAATTCGGCATGAAAAGCTCCTCTTAAATCGATCCTCTAAATCATAAATAAACGAAATTGAATTAGTCAAAGACACACTTTAGATTCGGCTTTTAATCTGGTTTGAAATTAGCCTAATAATATGCATAAATACCATTGATTTAATAAATTCATAATTTAAATATCTGATGCCAAAAGTAGGGTTGAACATCATAGCGTACATTCTCTGAACGTAAGGTTCACAACATAAGGTTGATTTCAAACGTAATGTTTATTTCAAATTTAATGTTGATTTCAAACATAAGGTTGATTTCAAATGTAAGGTTGATCATCCGTACTTTTCTCTTTAACTCTCAAACATATAGAATATGATCCATACTTTTCCATCAAACGTATGGTTTTTTACAAAAGTAAGGTTGATGAACCATACTTCTGAGAAAAAAAATATAATATATTTCTTCCATACTTTTCTGATAATCCAAATGTAAGATTCCTTCCAAACATAGGGTTCTTCCTTCAAAATTTTCTAATAACGTATGGTTGCTTAACCGTACTTTTCTGACAACCCATAAGAGACAGTTTTTATCCTTATGATATGATCCTCAACTTATGGTTTGAACAATGTTTCTAGAACATGATAAAAGTAATTTCGGAACAAGTAGAGTATGAACAATGTTTCCAGAACACGCTAAAATGATTTCCAAACAATTTGTCAAATATTCTACATGGATTAAAAAGTATAAATATTATTTCAAAATAGAGAGATAAATAATATTAATTCCCTAAAATATACTCAAATTAAAATCATTATTATAAAAAATAATGGTATTTTTGAACATCAAAATCATCACCAAGAGATAGAGTGTTGTTGAAGACCACACTTTCTCAACATTCTTTTTATTTAATCCATGAGACCCCTACATCTCTCCTAACTCAACTTTAACCTTCATATCACTTTTCACTATCTCCTCATCACTTTTATAGTCTCTATTGGATATATTATTATGTATATGTGGTATTAGTTAACCAAGGAATTAATCAAACATTCTATTTGTATCCATGGAAAAGATATAGGTTTAGCGATAAAGTCTGGTAATGTTTATCTCATCACTTCCCATAGATTCATTTTCCTTCTACTTCTTCTCAAGGAATTCCTTATCTATTTTCATTCGCATTGAAGAGGATACATATTTATTGAAAAAGGATACCTTGAACTCTTCCCACTCCATATAATCAATTTTCTTTCTTAGTTTCATGTTTTTAATCAGCAATCACCACTAATCATCTTCTCCCTCTAAGAGGTACATATTTATGGTGGCTTTCTCTTATTATAAATAATAGAGTATTGAAAATATCATTTATATAGAGATTATCCATTGTTTAAAAATCAATGGGTCGGTAGATCCAATGAAATATGGTGGTCGTTAATGTATAAAGGACTCAATGAAATGTTTTTCCATTCGAGGTGAATCTATTATATCAGCTTTATTAAAGTTATTATTCATAACTCGAGTAAGTTGATTCATCATTCTCATGATGTTTTCCATTACAACTTCAATCATAGGGTCTTTAGTTCATGGTCTATTGTGCTCATCATTTACACAGTTCATATGATTTGCCTCCATTTTCTAAATGATTAAAATATTAGTGAGAAATATGTTTCATTTAATAATATTATAATTTCTAAAGTATTTTTATATCTTAAAACATCAGGATTAAATATTTTATTCATTAACAACAATTACATTTTCTATATGTCTTTCGTAATGGCTCATAAAGAGCTTATGATTAACCAAAAAAATCCCCTGATATTGTCAAACCAGAAGTGAAGTAAGGATATTTTTCATGAAACATTTTAGCATTTGAGTCTAGATAAAAGTTGTGTTTTGGGGTTTTACACCTAGATACATCAGTATCATATCCACATCCACTTGTTCATATCCAGAAAGAGATTTCTTTACTCAAAACAACTTACATACTACTTCACTAAAATACCAGGATGATTTAATATATTTAAAAATTTATATATGGTTCATCCTAATGTTTTCAAATATTAATTTCTACAAATAATAAACATTTATTTGATACCAATAATTTTATCCCACCTTTTTGTTACATAAACTTTTTAATACATGGTATAAAACTAAGGATCTTTTAAGGTTTAGTTTCATGAAAAAAGGTAAATAATAAATGAAAACATAAAAAAGTATTATAATACACATTAAAGTATTATTAAATTTTTCATCCTAAGTAAATTCAATACATATCATAACCTAAGGACATACATCAAAGAAAAGGGTTAGCATAAGGCTCAGTAAGGGAAAGCTATGAGAAATTGTTTACATGTGATCTTGAGGAATATCAATAAGAAAATGAGGAATATCATTATGGAATGAACAAGATAACATGAGGCATATAATAAATAAAATAACTTGAATCATAATTTGGAAACATGTATACATTATTTAATTTATACATTCACAAGAAAATCACCAAGTTGAATCCCTAAGGTTTCATAAAAAATACCAATGTTATTCACCAACGTATCATTTAACATATAATCTCTAGAGATTAAATTCTTCACCAAATGAATTGGAAATATATCAGGGAACACCCTTAATATATATTAATCTTCATTTCATAAATATAGATCATAATAAATGTTCCATAAATAACCCATGGAGAATAAAAGCAACGAGTTTCATATTAAAATCATGGCATTTCAAAAGTTCTTTAAAAACATGATCATTATGTCATTTTTAACCCACTAAAAGGGAATATTCATTTTAAATACATCAAAAATAGAATCAACTAAATTATTTTTAAATATAGGTGAATAAATTTTGAAAATAAATAGGTTTTGGAATTCACAAAAAAGGGAATTTTTTTAGGAGAAGTGAGAAATTTTGAGAAGTAAATTTGATAATATAATGGGTATAAAACATGGTTTTAAAAAACGGTAAAAGGAGACAGGTCAAAATTATACCATTGATAAAACATAAATTTATAATATGGTATTTAATAAAAAGTAAATAATATATATTTACTATAATATTCAGAATACATATACAAAAATATGTTCTTGAAATAAAGAGATAAGAAATGTAATTCCCTTACCTTGAAAAGTAACCCTAAAACATGGGGATTGGGACCTTGAGGGATTGAAGACACATTGGGAAGAATAATTAAGATGTAAATCAAGTATATATTAATTGAGGGTGAATTTGGAGTGAATTTAAATGGACAAATGGGTCGTTATTTATAGAAAAAGTGAATGATTTTTATTATTAACTACCCAATATAGGACTTGGAAACCTAGGTTGTGGAAAATGAAAAACCATGGGATTTACCATGGTATTTTCCCATGGTATTTAAAAATTAGGACACCTTTTATGTTATTTTAATCTACAATATTCTAATATAATTTTATATTAATTTTTTTATGTAAATGCAATATTTACTCAAAACAACATTTGTAAAGTTAAAGTTTCTATTTTAAAATTTGGAAAGTAAATTATAGACTTGAAAATTGATTCAAATCTGTTTAAACACTTGATATTAATAAAATAACACAATTTAGGTCGTTTATTGTGTTTAATTAGTTACTAAATCAATATGATGTAATTATTAAGTCATTAAAAATATAAAAAAACTCAAATTCTAATTTTATTACTCATGAAAAAATCAAGCAATTTACAAAATTCACATAAATTAACCCTAACCTAATTTCAACATGATTATATAAAAAATAATATTTATTTTATTATAATAATTATCTAAATATGAGAATTATAATTTTTAAATCTTAAAATCCTTATTTATTAAAAATAATAGAAAATTGAAAATGCATATTAAAATTTCTAGCACTTCAAAGAAATAAAAATATTTTATTATCTAAATTTCAATAAGAGTGTTTCTATCATAAAATTTTGTTAAAATAAGTATTATTCATAATATTTTAGTTTATTATAAATATTTATATCTTTTTTGTAAAGTAACATTTCTATTTTAAAAATCAATGTATCAAATTCCATCTCAATTTTATTAAGAAAAACTATTCTTAAAACCAAATTGATGGAATGACAATTTTATTTCAAAAAAATAATTACACAACATGTTTGGGATATATAACCACTTATTACACCCACGTAGGCCCTAATAGAAAGGTGTGATGTGGTTGTAGTTTCATTGTGCTCCTTGTCTAGCATCGACCACGTGGTAATATCCACTAACTTGAACTTCTATCATATGAGATTTCATTCAAGCTTTACATGTTGAAGCACGATTTGGGATTAGTCAAGGTAGAACCCGAGGGATGAAACCTCCCTACCAAGATCTTACTTATGTTCTTCAAACAGTATGGCCTTATTGGTTGAGTCCATTGACTCTTATTTCTATATCAATTATCCTTTGTCATATTTTACTTATAAACACTAATTATAACATTAAAATTATTACCAAGAGTATAGTTCCCAATGGTCATATTGAGGAACTGTCATAATTGAACAAATATCATATAATGGTCAAGTCAAGAGGGTCACATTTACCGTTATATTTACATCATCATTAAAGAGATATGGTCTCGTTGTGTATAATATAATATAACACACATTTTCCTTGGGAATAAATATTATTGAAAAAGTTTGGGTCATTATAGGTACTTAGGAAAAGGCCTCCTGGAGTTAATTTCACCATAAAAAATTGTCACCACCCCTAGCTTGTAGAGGTGGGCTTGGGGTAGTTGTGGAAAAAACCTTGGATTGGGTTGGGTTATGACATAAAGGGAAATTAAAATTTATTGTTGTTGAAACTCATCTCTAAGCTTCAAAAGGAGAACAAACATGGATTTTGGATACCAGTCGTTATTATCATAGGATAGGAGATATGAAATTATTGAATAATTTGAATGATTTAAAAAAAGTAATAGTAATGTTTGGTAATGATGAATCCCTTAAAATAAAGGGTGTTTTATATGCTATTATTGGTTAATTAAAGTTGAAATCCAAGAGAGACTTGTTTTTTGATGTAATGAAACACAACCTGTTGAGTTTTTCATAAAATTGTGATTAAGGAAATAAACATTTTCTTTAGAAAATATGTTTTTTGTGAAAATAGATGAATATAGAAAAGTTGTTACAAGGGGCCAATGTAAAAAATTAAACTTGTTTAATATTGGTGAAGTTTAGAATTCATGTTACCTAATCATGATATAATAAAATAAGTTATAGAATAAATGAATGGGAAACATGTTTCAGATAAACATGAGAAAGTTATCAAAGAGAAATAGTGTTCATGGTATTCCTGATATGTCAAGAATAAGATATTTTTAGTTCACAATTTTTCAGAAAGGGAATATTACTAACTATATGAATAAGAAAGTTGATTTTTTTGTAAGTCAAACCCTAGAACTTAGTCATTCTGAAATTTGTGAGACAATGAGTAAATAATTGACATTTAGAGATAATTACTACATTACTTTCAATTATTATTTTACTCTCATTACTTGTGTTATGTATTTAAAACATATTTTAGATGCTCTAAAAATGTATAAAATTTTCTAAAGAAGAGTTGAGGTGGAATGTGATTATTCTATGAAGAAGTTTAGAACAAATAATGGAAGTGAATACAAGAATGAATAATTAAAAATTTATCTTGAAAAAATCGAATTTGAAATGAGTTCAGTACACCATACACACCACAACAAAATGGAACTATTGAAAGAAAGAATAGAAGTTATGTTTGTATAGTTCATATAATTTTAATTGAATATGGTCTTTCTCATCACTTCTAGAGGCAAGCTATAAGTAAAACTGATTATATTCAGAATCAGTATTTCTACCAATCAAGTTTCTATACGACTACTTATGAAATGTTCTATGGTAAAACTCTATGTTTGAAACACTTATGATTTTTTGGGAGTCCCTTCATCATAAATAAAAAAGTTGGAAACAATGGAAAGATTGATTAGAGAGGTGAAAATGGAATATTTATTGGCTATGTTCTATAAAGAAGATGGTATAGATGCTTCAAAAAAGAGACATGAATATTATTTGACTTCTCAATGTAAAAGTTCTTGGTAAAGCTAAGTAAGATCTATATAAAATTCAAATAGATAAGGAATATTAAGAGGATTAAATAATTTTTTTAAGAAGAATTAAAATAATTCCAAAAAATCTTATAGAAAAAAATGGAAGAATCAAACAAAATTATTTCCAATGATGAAGAAGAATTTTAAACATCTCATTATAGGCCAAGATAGAAAGTGGAATCTCAAAACATAATTTTTAATCAACATAAAATGGTTCAAAAAAGAATATAATCAAAAGTTATTACATGTACTTATATGTATTAAAAATTTGATCTGAAAGATGTTAATAAAGATTTTGAGCCTATGAAACGGATTTAGGATTTGAATGAAGAGTTATATGCGATTGAGAAGAATGATACTTGGGAACTCATACCTAAACCAATTGAAAAATGTTATTGGTACAAAGTGGGTGTTTTAGATCAAGTAGAATAAAGATAGTGAAGTTATCATAAGAAAATAAATATTAGTTTTAAAAGGTTACTCAAAAATTAAAGTCATTTTTTTTGAGAATTTTGTTCTGGTGGAAAGGTTAGAAACAAGTTGATTATTTCTTGCAATTTCTAGAAAATGAAGTTATAATTTTTTTAGATGGATGTGAAGTCTACATTTTTGAATTTAGAACTTGTTGAAGAAGTTTATATTGAAAAAATATAGGTTTTTGTTATTAGGAAGGATGAAAGTTATGTGTGAAAGTGTAAGAAAGCCTCATATAGGAAAAAGTAAGCTTTAAGATCCTAGTATTCCAAATTGGATACCTATTTAATGAAGTTTAATTTTAATAAATGAAGGGTTGATTGTAATCTGTATATCAAAGAAAACTAGGATTTTTTCCTCATTATTATGGAATATGTTGATGCAATTATATTTACTGAGAATAATGAGTGAACTTGTGAAAGTTCTGCTGAAGTGGGGAAGAAGTTGTTTGAAATGTCCATTCTTGGTGGAAGGAAATAATTTTTTGTGTTACAATTCACAAAATATAAGAAATACATATTTTGTTATGAAGAAAAGTTTCTTAAATAAATAATTAATAATTTTGGAATGGAAATTTCAAAATTTATTTCCACATAAATTTAAGTGGGAACCAATTTGACTAAAGATAGAGAAGGTATATAAGTCGAATCTAAAGAGTTTTGGAAGCAGATACGATTTTTTTTGTATCTGACTACCTCAAGATGAGACATTTTTTACATTGTCACCTTATGTGAAGGATTACAAATTTCTATGGAAGAATCATATCTATTAGATATAAAAGGATTTCCTAGATATATCTATGGAATAATAGATTTTAGAAATAGGTATGATAGCTTATAAATAAGTGATTTGTTTGGCTATAAAGATGTTCATTAGGAAAGAAGTCTTGATGATAGAGAACCATAACTAGTGGGGTTTATTTTCTAGGTTAAATTTGTGTAAGTTGGAATACTAAGAAAAAAAATTTAGTGACTCTTAGCATGACTGATTCTGAGTACATTGCTATTACTCATGTTTCAATAAAACATATGTTGAGGAATACTCTGTTATAATACTTATTATTTGATGTGAAGTTATGTCTTCTATTAGGTTGTGATAGTTATATTTCTATAATCATGGAAAAAAATATAGTACAAAATTAGCATTCAAAAAATATTGATATAAAATATAACTTAATTATAGAGCCTATAGAGAAGAATGAACTCAAGAAGGAGTATGTTCCTATATTAAAACATGCTGATGAAATATCCACAAAATCTTCCCCAAATGAATCATTTTTCAAATTGAGGTTGAAAATGGGTTTCCATCCTCTTTATCTTGATGGTTGAGGTATGTATTTCTATCCCTTATCTCATATATTTTCTGGATAGTTTAATCAGGTTGGGGGTGGTATTTTTTATAAATATATCCATTTATATGTGATAAAAATTTTAAGGAAGAATGTACGTGGGGGGGGGGGGTCGAGAAATCTTTGAACTCAACATGTAAGTCTATGAACTATTTTAACAATTCGTTGAAGTGTATGTTGGAAATGAAACTTGTTTTTTTTCGATGAAATAAGTAGTGGAAGTATGAAATGAAAGCTTGAAGGTTAAAGAATGTTTCTTATGTCACTTATTCTGGATAACACAAACTTGTTGTCAAAGTTTCTCATTTCCTATAATGTGTTTGATCATGTAGAATTTGAATTATTGATAAGTGATCTATATCAAGAGGTTAGAGTGTTTTTTTATTTTTGATCCTTTTCTTAAAAAAAAATCCAAAGGGTGGAGATTGTTGGGACTAAGTTTGCTTGGATTTATTTTTTGGATGCTGGAGGAAGTTTGAGAGAAAAGTTTTGTATTTTTTGTCATTATAAAAAATCAATTTACTTTGTAATTTTTGATGATAAGAATAAGGAGGTTCCAAAATCAGATGTTTTTATGTATGCTTGATTAGAAAATCCATCAGATTTGTTTTTCTATTCTGTAAATGTGTTCTCAGTGAAAATATTTTTCAAAATCAGCTTGGGTCTATAATGAAGTTTCCATTAATATGAGAAAATTTATCAGTGTATGAATGTATCCATACAAGATATGAAGATTATTTTTTATTTTTTATTTTTCCAACATAATTAGTTAATTATAAATTGTTATCCAAAGATAGAAAAGATAAACGAGTTATTCTAAGTGGTGCCAATTAGATTGAGGTTTTGATGGAAAGATATGAGGTGCTGGAAGGATGGGAAGTCACAGAACATTCCAATGTAGGTTAGAGAATACTATTATGATCCTAATATTCTCAAAATCATGAAGATATTGTTATACCATAAAGAGTTCATGGAAAAATAAAGGTTTTGAAATTGAAGTCTTCTGGTCTCATTTTGTTGGTGTGAGTGTGACTATATGTTGAATTTTTTTGAAGGCTAGGATGTTTTATGTTGATGAAGTTGAAGTTTTTATAAATTAATGATTGAACAATCCATCAGACCATACAACCCATCAGAATATGTGATCCACTATAATGAACCTATTTATATGATTATTCATTAGTTGTAGGGAATATGAAAGAAATTTGTTGCAGTTGAAACTAGTCTGTCAGACACAGTGTGCCACTGATCCATTAGAGAAGTTTATACACTAACCAATAAAATTAAATTATTGGTATATATATGAAACCAGTTGCAGAATTATATCATGGTTAGATAAGGACTCATTTATTGACACAAATTATTAACTAGATGTTTTTGGGACTGATGATAAGATGGAATCAGAGAATGATAAATTGGGTGTAGATCAATAATAAAGTCAAAAATTTTCATAATGAAAAATAACTATATTGTTGGTATTTATTTGGGTCAAGATCGAAAGAATTTTGATTTTTTTTTAAAATTGGGCCAAAATTCATCAAACAAGGGGTGATTCTAATCCCCCATTGGGAATCCAAGAATGACTCATCAGATGTAGGATGACACTGATATATCATCAGACTCTTTACTTCATCAGACATGGTCTAATGAAGAATCAAACAATTGATGAAAGGTATATTTGTTTTAGAATTTTTTCCCAAGAGTTTTCAAGGGTATTTTAAAGGCTTCAAAAGTTACAACATTGTTTATGGTAGAAATCTTTCAATGTTTCAGTTGATTAATTTTAGTTGGTACAATTATTTTGAATTAAAAGTTATTCATTTTTCAAATAACTAGTTGGTATGGAAAAATGGAATGGGTGTTTGAAATATTATACATGTTTTAACCATAATGAATAAAAATTTCCGAATGAAATATTTATCATACTGAATAATGGTTAAAAAATTTCAAGCTGGGTTAAAGTTATGAGAAGACTTGATAAGTTTCAAGAAGAATCAAGAAGAGATGAGAAGTGCTGAAAGAGTCAAAGATGAAGTTTAAATGAATTTCAGATTCATGTTTCTGTTCACATGTGGGAGAGAGAAAGTGCTGGAGTTTTGCAAAGAGAAGAAGTTTCCATATATATTTTTCCTGATGAATATTTCCAAACAAAAGAAGAAAAAAGAAGATGTTACTTGATCAGACTGAGAAATCCGATTGAGATTTCTAGTGAAATATTGAAGTGACTCATAATTGTTTCCAGAGTATATTTTCTCATCTGTTTTCTAGAACAGAGAATTTGACAAAGGAATTGGACTGATCCATTGGACTATGTTTTTGTATAAAGTCTAAAAGTGAAGTTCTTACCTATTCTTGGGTAATACATTCGAGAATAATGTTTTGAATAATTTTAAAAGTAGATGTTGATAAGGAAACATAGTAACATGTTTGGAACCAACTAGTTATGGTTTTTTAACTTAGAACAAAAACTTGTTTTACATCATTAGTTCTAGAAGAAGCACATGCACTGTAGTATTAATCATAATGCTACCCAAGTGTAAGGGTATATCCTACTTATTGTATCCACAAAAGGATTTTTTATAGTGGATCATGTGGAATTGGATTATTTCCAAACCATTCCATGGACAAGCTACTCTTGTTGTGTAGTGACCCTTGAAAATAATTATGTTCTTATGGATGTGTCAATGTTTTTTCAGCAAAGTGATAGTGTAATGGCCCAAACTTTTATCAATGGAATTTATCCCTTCTTATAGTAAATTCATATAGTATAAATACATAAAATCACTTAGAGGCCTTAATAAAAAATTTATAAATACAAAATTAGTTAAAAAAGAAGTATTTCTAAAAGTTAAGGAATATATACTGATGAAATAGTAACTTGGACTGAGGAATTGTATTATGACCCTTATGAATAGTAAACCGACCAAATGAATAGTGACACCACCCATAAAAATATAAATAATATTTAATCATCTTATAAATGAAATTATGGTATAATTATATCATAGACTAATTAATTAAGGGTTTTAAAAATTATAAATTAATTTTTTGGAATTTTTACTATTCATAAATATTTAATTAAAATTTTATAGTTAATTTATTATTTTAATTGAAAAATTATTTTTTAAAAAAACTCATCCCTAAATTAATATTTTTATGTCTTGTGATTTTAAGATAATTTTATGATGCCATATGTAATTTTTCAAAGTGTTACAAAATCAGTTTTAATGTTAAAATATATATTTCCCAAGTAAATGGTGATTTTAATTAAATATTAAATCAATTATATTTAAAAAATTATTTTCATAAAATGGAGTTATTTTTTGATTTATACACTTCGAGAAATGGTTAGGGTGATTGTATGGGATTTTTCTAAAATACGTGATTTTTTGAAGAATAGTAAAATATGATAATTTACAATTAAAGATAAATACATGAAATATGGAATCATAGATGATGTAAGGATCATGTAAGCCAAAAATATAGAACCCTACTTCATTAGTTTGGTATATTTAGAGATTATTCCCAAAATATTCATAGTCATGAGCCAAAATAATAAACTAATGAATATAATAATGAGAAAACACCCATCTTCTCCACTATAAACACCACCCTCACACCCTATTCGCCTCACACCTATCCAGATTTGATCCTTGTCCAAATTATGACCAATAATTTTTCCTAGCCCCTTCCCCACTTATAACACCTCTTGGTTTCAATAAAATACCAAAACATTTCCCTAAGGCAGATATCAAGGAGAATAATCCCAGAGGTAAAATCCTCTTCCTTTTTCTTTTAATTTATTTTTAATTTCATTTTTATTATTCTATTATAATCACCTAATATTATCCAAGTCTCATGATAAATCCATTATGTTTGATATACGGTAATGATACCCTGTTAATGGAAGATCAATCATTAAAATCCTACCTCTATATCTCTTATTCTAAAAATGAAATTATCTCCCTTAATGTGTCAATTTACCGACATCGTGGGAGATGCACTTTCATTTTAACTTTTAAATACTTCCAAGATTTTAATAAAAAAATTATAATGGTTTAAAAATATTATAAAGTGTAATTCACAACCATATTTTTGTTCTGGAACTAACTTATACCCATAATACTAAATGATAAAACCGAACAAGATCATTGTGATCGAAAAACCACCAAAATTAACCTAAAACTATCATCATTAACTTGGATCTACTTATTCATCCTCGTACCATATTAAAAACATATTTATAAGATCATATAAAATTATGTAATATAATTACTGACATATAATAACAATTGTTGATATGTTTTGACATTTTACATGAACTTCCCTTCATTTATATAAGTGAATCGATCTTGAAACCATGAAAGTGAATTATCCCGAATAATGAAATTAAACAATATAACTCATTATAAATCCCATAAATGAAATCAATTAAACCATAATGAATCAAATTCATGTGTAAAATTTTATTTTATTTTTAATTAATTAATCAGATCTGATTATACAGGATATTAAAGTGAAGAAATCATTCAGACTCAAGGTAAGGGGAATTATCGAACCTAACTCTATTTCTTTGGGTTTTTCCTCTTTCACCTCATTTTTGGTATGAAAATTCTTGAAATATGATTTCTTAATAATTATCGTACCTTTTATGGGATACAATTTTTTTTTCTAATTGAGTTTATGTCAGACACAATGTTTTCTAAAAGTACTCTTATTTAAAAAAACACACCTTTTACTTATCGAGATTGTTTCTTATTCACTCGAGGTTGATGATTCTTATATCAAGCATGTTATTCCCTATTTCATTTGGTAATCCAAATTTTATGAATTTATTATTATGAATTTAAACCAATCCCTTTCCATGGGTTATTTTATTTACACGATTGATATATGTTCTAGGTGGCATGAATACCATTGTAAATGTTGCGATGTGACAAGTGCACCAAGAATTATGCAACACAATGTAAAAGTTACAATTTGAAGAGTGCACCTAGAAATATGTAGTGCCAAAATTCATTGGGTAATGTAATTTTTATCAAGATAAAAGTGAAATATTCATAAACCAGATACTAGATTTGTTCACAACTATATGTGGTTGTTAACCACTAAGACATAATGTTTTATTTTTATGAATTTCCATATTACATGACTTTTTTTAATTCTTACTCTCATGATTATGATCCTATGCCTATGTTAGTATGATAATAATTATTCTCACCCCCTGTTATATTGTTTTATTTTCTTATCTATACTCTTACTGTACTTTTAGCTCACCCCGTTTTGATGTATATCCATAGGTGATTACTTTTACTAAAAACAATTCATGGGATAATAAGAAGCTAGAGAAGAAAAAAATAAATATATGTTTGTATTTTATTTTGTAAAATTTATTTATGGTCATAGTTTTCCAAAGATAATAAACCATTTGATCTGGGCCATGTAATTATTTTATGTTTTTTTTTCATTAAATTGATGTAATATTAATATAAGAAAAAAGGGTTTCTATAGTTGGTATCAAAGCATGGTTTAGAAAATTCAGGAATTAAGATTATATAACCTTTTTTAAAACCCATAGTATGAGACTATGTATAAGTAAGAAACCAGGAAGAATTTTTTTTAAAAATATAAACATAGGGATCCCATAAGATATTCCTTTAGAGTTAATGTTACAAAGTGATAAATTATTGATGAATTGTTGACATATTTTGTTCTAAAATTTTATATTTTAGAAAATAGTAGGAACCAGGAGAAACGAGGCCACCAAACTATGTTAGGGATAATGTAGTGATTTCCCAAACAACAACCACTACTTTGTGCGGCGAAGTTCAAAATTTCATGGCGATTCTTATCCAGTTATCTCAGGTTATGAACAATAACATGAATAATGTTGAACGTACACCTTCACCTAAGAGGGAGAAATTTTCTATTGAGTATTTTATGTGACGAGGACCACTAAACTTTTGTGGATCTTCTGATCTAAAATTTGTGGAACAGTGGTTCAACTCGATGGAGGAGGTCTTTTCTATTCTTCCATATTCTAAGATGGAGAATGCAAACCTTACTATTTATCTTTTAGATAGAGAGGTTTATCAATGATGGGATTTGATTAAGAAGACCAAGAAAAAGGAAGAAATTTAATATATGGAGTGGAAGGATTTTAATATAATTTTTTCAACAATTATTTTCCTATAACTCTTCATGAAAAGATAGAGAGAGAATTCATAGAGCTAAAGAAAAACGAAGAAAAATCTATCATGGCCTATGAAGAAAATTTCACATGGCATTCAAGGTATGCTTCGAGTTTTGTTATTAGAAATGATATCAAAATTGATAGATTATTTATTAGTTTAAAACCAAATCTTTTAAAGGCTCTAGAAATTAACGATCCTCGGTTTTATGAGGAATTGGTTTTATGTTCTCTCAAAGTGGAGATGGAGTTTAGATAATGGTCCCATGGATATGCTGATAAGAAAAAAAATATAGTTTTAAGTTGGATGATCTAATGAGAAAGGTGGAAAGAAAAATAAACTAACCACATGACAAAAATTTGGGAAGAGGCATCATGGGAACCACCTTATAGGGAAGGGTAAATTCTTCAAGTGTGGGAGATATGGAAACTAAGCTCATTAATGTCAAAAAGACATGAGGAACCAAGAAAATGTGGTGGAGAAAAAGAAAGCACCAACCCTATCCCAATGCTAAAAATGTAGGGAGAAAGGGAAATATGCAAGTCATTGCACTAAACCTCTAGTTATAAAGGGTAATTAGTGTCATTAGAAACCAAAGATAATGGAGAAAGGGAATGATTATGACATCTCTTCTATAGAAGTGGAGAAAGAAAATAAAGTCATACTGAGTACATTTCTATTCACTAATAAATGGAAAAAGTCCTATTTGATCTTGGTTCAATGAATTCCTTTATGTATTACATGTTTCCAAGAACTATTGAATCAAATCCCCAAAACCTTGAAGTAGAGATATCTATAAAGACACCAAGTGGTGAAATCATTGAAACCCAAGTGTTTGAATCTTCTCATATTGGCGTATGTGGGAAGATTCTTCTATAAAATCTCATGATACTTCCCTTGGTGTAATTCAATGCTATACTTGGAATAGATTAGCTCTCATTATATAGAAAACATATCCACTATCAGGAAAAGGAAATATCTATTCATATTATGAACCATCTCATGATCCTTTAAAAATTCAAATAACATCATGAATATCCTTTTGAATACCAATCTATAGTGTGGGTGTTGACTCCCTGAGAAGAAGCATACCTTAATCAAATGTTTATGTCAAAGGAAGTTATCAACATAGGGAAAATTCCCTTCATGAGGTAATATAGTGATATATTTCCTTATGAGTTAACCATACTCCCTACCAATTATGTGGTAGATTTCTCAATATAACTCATTCATAGAGATACTCCTATCTCAAAATGTCCATATATTATGGATCCAATAGAATTGGAAGAGTTAAATAAGCACTTACAAGAGAATTTGGAAAAAGGGTTCATATGACCTAGTGCATCACCTTGGGGTGCACCAGAAATATTTTTCCAGAAGAAGGATGGGTCAATGAATTTTTCTATCAAGTACCAGGAACTCAACAAGATCACCATATAGAACAAGTAACCTCTTCCAAGGATTTAAGTCTTGTTAAATCAGTTGTGAGGAGCTCATTAATTCTCAAAGGAGGATCTTTGATCTAGATATCATGAGCTAAAGTTGAAGAAGGAAGATATTTGGAAGATGGTCTTCCGTACATGGTATAAGCACTATGAGTTTCTGGTGACACCCTTTACACTTATTAATTCCCCTAATATTATTATGGATCTTATTAATCAAGTATTTATATGTTACCTTGAAATTTTTCTGTTAGTGTTTAATGATGATATTCTCATTTACTCCAAGAGAAAGGAGGTATATAAAGAACATATAATGTCTATGATGTAAAAATTAAGGAATGATAAGTTGTATGAAAAATTTAGTAAGTATGACTTTTGGATGAAAAGAGTCACATTATCTTTACATGTGATCATAAATGATGGAATTTCCATGGACCCTTCAAAGAAAAATGGGTTTGAAGAATGACGCAAACCATCTAGTGTCATATGATTCTACACGTTTCTTATCTTAGAAGAACATTAAAAATGTTTTGTGTAAAATTTCACACGATTCTCTATCCTTATAACTAAGTTAACAAGGAAAGGGTTAAAGTATGTGTGGATGAAAGAATGTGAAGAAATATTCGAGGAGCTAAAGAGAAGGCTTATCACTACACTTGTACCCAAATTACCAAAAACTGGATAATGTTTTATGATATACAATGATGATTAAAATAAAGTCTTGGGTTTTTTACTCATGAAAAATTATAATGTGATAGCCTATGAATCACAGTAGTTGAATATCCATGAGTAGAAATACCAGATGCATGATCTGGATCTAGCAGTTGTGATTTTTTCCTTGAAAATATGGCGACACTACCTCTATGGTGAGAAGTGGGACATATATACCAATCACAAGATCCTAAAGTATATATTCACAAAAAATGATCTCAACATGTGTCATAATATATTATTATACCTAATAAAAGACTACAATTTCTTTTTTCACTATCATCCTGACAAGTCCGACAAGGTAGATGATGCTATTAGTAGAAAAGAACCTACTACTCTATCCATGTTGTGGATTGAGAAAGACTATATATTCATGGATATAAAAAAGATGGGTTTCGAAATCATAATGATAGGGAATAAATATTACATTTCCCAAATTATTTCCCAACCATCTATTTAAGATAAGATTAAGGAGGTATAAAGATATGATATGGAGTTACAAAAGAAGGTGAATGCAGTAAAGGAAAGGAAGATGTACGAGTTCCATATTTGTGATAATGGTGTAATTAGATTTGGAATATGGCTATGTGTTCATTCATCACTTGGGATAAAAAAGGAGCTATTGAAAAAAAACAAAGATAAAATTTCACTATCCATCATGGGAGTACCAAGATGTACTGTGATCTTTGAGAACACTTCTGGTGGTACAACATGAAGAAGAAGATTACAGAGTATATCTAAAGGTTCAAGATATGTTATAAAGTTAATTTTTAGTGACATATGTCCAAAGGGATGATGAAACCATTTCTTATACCCATGTGGAAATTGAAAAATTTCACTATGGACTTTGTTATGGGTCTCCTAAAGACATCTGAAGAAAATAATGCGATATGGGTTGCAGTGGAATGACTCACCAAGACTTCCCACTTTATCACAATTTGGGAAGATCTCTCAATTAAAAAACTGGAAAAGATACATGTGAAGGAAGTGGTGAGACAACACGGGGTTACACTCTCAATTGTCTATGATCATGATCCTAGGTTCATATCTAAATTCTGGAGGAGTCTTCAACATGATTTGAGAACTGAATTAATTTTCAGCACAACCTATCACCCCCAAACGGATAACCAATCTGAAAAGAATATTAAGATGCTTGAAGATATGCTAAGAGAAAACTCTTTAGAATTAAAAGGTTTTTGTCATCATCATATCCTATTGATTGAGTTCTCTTACAAAAATAGCTTCCACTCGAGTATTCAAACTGATCCATATGAAGATCTATAAGGAAAGCGATGTAGAACTTTAAATTTGTTCGAATGAAGTTAGCGAAACAATGCTACTTGGACCTGATTTTGTGCAAGAGATAATAGAGAAGGTTCAAGCCATCTGAAAACATATCAAAGATACTCAGAGTTGACAATAGAGATATACTGAAAACTATTAAAGGGACTTGGTGTTTGACATTGGAGATAATGTATTCCTTCAAATATCACCATGGAAGAGAGTCATGTGGTTTAGAAAGAAAATGAAGATAAGCCCAAGGTAAATTGGCCCCTTTGAGATCCTTGATCACATCATAGTTGTGGCCTATCATATTTTAATTCCATAAAATATGGATCAAGTTCATGATGTATTCCATATATCACTCCTAAGGAAGTACATACCAGATCCATCACATGTACCAAACTTAGAGGTGGTTCAATTGGAAGATGATATCTCTTGTGAGGATAAACCAGTAAAAATAATGGGTTGGAGAGAAAATGTTCGACATAAAAATACAACACACCTTGTAAAAGTGTTTTTCAAGAACCATAAGTATGAATATGAAACTTGGAAACCAGAGGAGGTGATGAAGGAGAGGTACCCTCACATTTTTTGAAATGAAATTTTGAAGAAAAAATTTCAAATTGGGGGAAGAATGTAATGACCCAACCTTTTATAAATAGCATTTCTCCCTTCTTATAGTAAATTAATATAGTATAAATAACATAAAATCAATTATAGTCCATAATAAAAAATTTCGAAATGATGAATTAGTGAAATAATAAGTATTTCTAGAAGGTAAGAAACCTATATTGATGAAATAGTAACTAGGATTTAGGAATAGTAATATAACACTTATGAATAATAAACTGGCCTAATGAATTATAACCCACCCATGGAAGTATAAATAAAATTTAAGAATCTTATAAATGATATTATGGTATATTTATATAATACACTAAGTAATTAAATATTTTAAATATTATTAATTATTTTTTGTAATTTTTATAAGTCATAAATATTTAATTAAAATTTTATAATTAATTTAATATTTTAAAACAAAATTTATTTTAAAAAAATGTATTGATAAAATAATATTTTTATATCTTATTATTTTTAGATAATTTTATGAGACCTTATGTAAATTTTCAAAGTGTTACAAAATTAGTTATAATTCTAAAATCTATATTTCCCAAGAAAATTATGATTTTATTTAAAAATTAAATTAATATTATTTAGAAAATTATTTTTATAAAATGGAGAAAATTTTTGAATTCCACATGTTGAAAAATTGTTAGGGTAAATTTTTGGGATTTTTCAAAAATACTTGAATTTTTGATGAATAATATAATACGATAATTTACGATAAAAGCTAAATACACGAGTTATGGAGCCATAGATGATGTAAAGATTATGTAAGCCAAAAATATCAAACAATAATTTATTATTTCAATATATCTCTATATAATTCTGTAACTATTCATTGTCATGAGCTAAAATAATAAACTAATGAATATAACAATGAGAAAACACCACTCTCCTCGACTATAAATACCACCCCTCACACCCTCTTATCCTCACACCTCTCAGGCTTTGATCCTTGCCCAAATTATTTCTAATACCTTTACCTATACCTTTCCCCATGTCCAAGAGATCTTCTTCTCACAAAATTAAAAAACCTTTCCCTAAGGAGGTTTTTAAGGATGATAAATCCAAGATGCAAAATCCTCTAACTTTTTCTTTTAATTTCTTTTTTATTTAATTTATATTCATATTTTATCCTAACATTATCTTATAAAAATGGAAAGATAAATCCATTATTTTCAATATACTATAATGATATAATGTTAATGGAAGATACATCTTTAAAATACTCTCTCTTTCTCTCTCTTATTCTAAAAATAAAACCATCACCCATGATGTGTCAATTTACCAACATCGTGGGCGATGTACATTCATTTTTATTTTACCTACTTCAAGGAGGTTAACGAGACCATTATAATTGTTGAAACATATTTTAAAGCTTAAGTTACAGACCTCTTTATGTTTTTTAACTAATCTATACACAAAATACTAAATGAAAAATTAAAACAAGGTCATTGTGATCGAAAAACCGTCAAAATTAACCTAAAATGATCATCATTAACTTGTATATAATGATTCATCTTCATAAGATATAAAAAATTTCTTTATAATATCATTTAAACTTCTATAATATCATTAAACTTATATAATAAAAATTATTTATATTTATCCACATTTTACATGAACTTCCATTCATGTATACAAGTAAACCGATCATGAAAACCATAAAAGAGAATTCTCTCAAAAAATGAAATTAAACTCTATAGTTAATTGAAAATCCCATAAATGAACATAGTAAATCTAAAATGAATAAAATTAATGTATGAAACGTTCATTATTTTTAGTCAATCAATCGAATCTGATTATACATAATATTAAAGCGAAGAAAGCATTCAGAATCAAGATAAAGGGAATTCTTGAACCCAACTCTATTTCTTTGGGTTTTCCATATTTCACCACATTTTCAGGATGGATATTCCTTAAATATAATTTATTCATAATTATCTTACCTCTTATAAAATATTAATGTGTTTTACTTGAGTTTATGACAAACAAAATGTTTTCCAAAAAAAATCTTCTAAAAAAACACCTTTTACATCTCAAGATTGTTTCTTCTTCACTTGAGGTTGATGATTCTTATATAAAGTTTGTCATTAAATCTTTCATTTGGGATCCCAGTGTTTATGGATGTATTATTATGAAATTAAACCAATTTCATTCAATGGGTTATTTTATGTTCAAGGTTGATATATGTTCTAGGTGGCATGAAAGTTAATGTAAATGTTGTGATGTGACAGGTGCACCTGAAATTATTCAGCCCAATGTAAATTTTCTGATGTGATGGATACACCCAAAATTATATAACACTCCAATTCATTGGGTAATTTCATTTATCTCATGATAAATTTGAAATATGCATGAACATGATTCTATCTTTATTCACAACTATGTGTGGTAGTTAACCACTAAGACATGATGTTTTATTTTTCTGCATTGCCACATTCCCTGCATTTTCTTAATGATTCCTCTAATGATTATGATCATGTGCCTATGTTATGATGATAATGATTATTCTCACCCCATGTTATTTTTTAATTTAATTATCTATCCTATTACTATTATTTTATCTCAAACTTTTTTGATGTATATCCTCATATGATTACCTATACTAAGGAGAATCCAAAGGCGAATAAGAAGCTAAATAATAAGGAATTAAATAAATGTTTATGATTTATTTTGTAAAAGTTATGAATGATTATATTTTCCCAAGATACTAAACCTTTGGTTCTTGGTTATGTAATGAATTTATGTTTTTCTCATTAAAATGATGTTATAGTAATGTAAGAAAAAGAAGGTTGTCAATATATAGATCTTTAATAAGAGGTGATGGTTGCTATAAAATAACACTACTGGAAATAAGATCTACACCAACCGTTTTGGTCAAACCATTGGTATAGTTCACTTATATGGACCTATACCAACGATTTGGAGAAAAAAGTTAGTATAGGTCACTAATTTGGACATATACCAATGGTTTTGGACAAACCATTGGTATAGGGGGGGACCTATACAAACCGCTGGAATATGTCACTTATATGTACCTATGCCAATAGTTTTAGCCAAAAAATTGGTATAGGTCCATTATAGAGACCCTATACCAAAGTTTTGTCCAAAACCATTGGTATAGGTCCCAAAATCAAATAATCTATACCAACAGTTCTCAAAATCATTTTTATAGGTCTATACCACTGGTTTTGAGAATTTTTGGTATAGTTAAATATAGATTTTTATGGAATATTCTTATAGAGAACATTAAATAAATCAAAATTTAAAATATTTATGATAATACATATATATTTACGAAACTATGTTCACAAAATTCATGTTAGGTTAGTGGTTAGGTTGTTCAAACATAAACTGGAGGTACTAGGATCAAAACCAATGTAATGATTCTTTTTTTAAATACATATACCAATTGTTTTATGGAACCTTTGGTATATATTTTTCATATTACTTATACCAACGGTTTTGAAAATCATTGGTATAAGTCTATACCAATGATTTTTCCAATACTGTTGTTATAGACCTATCCCCATAGCTTACTAGCCAACGATTCTCCAAACCATTGGTATAGGATATACCAATGGTTTGGAGGCCTATACCAATGGTTTCAAACCGTTGGTATAGGTTATTTTTCTATTAGTGTAAAGAAAACACAAAAGGAAAAAGATATCACTGATTCAATCTCTACCCCACTTAGTTATTCATTGATCTTTGGTGGGACTTTTACTCTATTGTGAATATCATTTGGAGTTAAATGTTTCAATTACATTATTAAGGAGTTGATTACAACTGTATTGAAGTGCAAGGAGGTAAGAAGGTGGGAAATAACAATGCATATAATTAAGAATTCATAGATACAATTACTTTTGTTATTAATGATGATCTCAAAAAAGATATTATATCTACAAACTATTGAATAATTTCCTTGAATCAGTGTAAAATGTAGAAATAAAAAATGGAATTCTTTGGTAGGTAGTGTGTGTACCTTAAACATTCATTTTAAGGGTATTTTTCCTTTTCCTGGAGTAACAATTGACTACCTTTTTCATCCATTAAAATTGTGAGTTGATAGTGGGCATTGATACACTATTCAATCACCATGTGTAAAATCATTGGTTGTATCCATTTTTGGTGAAACTAGAAAAACCCTTGTGTTATTGTGCACTTATATTTATTAATATGCTTTATATATTTGGTATGTTTATATTCGAAGAAAATATAGATTGAAAACATTTCCTCCTAATATAGGAATAATATTTGATTATGGGTGAGGGTCAGAGAGAGAAAATTTTAACTGGTCAACACCATGATTCATCCTTCTCTTAGGGCGCCCTAGGTCTCACCACATAATGGTACAAAAAATATGAAAATGGTTGAGATTAAAACTAATTTTTGAGACTCAAATGATGAAAGAATACATTAAATTTATAATCCTAGTAGTATGAATTAATGAAGGTTTAATGTATTAATAATGTATGAATACAAGAACCCAACAAAAATTTCATTAAGAATTAAATAACCACACCATTAAATCATCCTTCATTAAAAAGTCAACAAAAATATTTTTACCCTTCCATGTTTTAACACAAATCCACAAATTGTTTTTTTTTCGGATTTAAGAGGAAAATAAAACTCCTAATCCACTCCAATATAATGAAAACTAGTAGTATTTTTTCCTTTTAATATGTATATAAAATACATAAATCTTTTATTGTTGTTGATATGTTAAATTTTATAAGAAACAACAAATATTAAATATTATATTTAATTTTTTATCTCATATAAACCCCTTTATCTTCTACTATTTAATTAGTTGCAAAATTCCATTATTATTTTCCTTAAAGTTTGAGGAAGACATACTAAATATCTCCCAAAATATATATTAAATTTTCCAAATTTATTATAGATATATAATATCCAAAATTTGTTAAATTTTTTAGTAACATCACTTCTTGAAAAAAAATCATAGTGGTTTCATCCTATGTTGAGAAGTAGGGTTTATATCATTTTATTCCTCAAAGAGGCAATTTTGCATGTGGTGGTTTTCCCAAAGACCCCCAATTAGCTTATAGTCACTCCAAAACTTTTAAAATAGTCCTATAAAATCATATATAGAATAAAATAATCACAATTAACATTTTTAGTCATCAAAATATTCAATCAATGTCCCATCATGATTCTTTTTATTTTTCATAGTTTTGCTTAAAATTCCTTCAAATCTATGATATGGTGTATGAAACCATGATGTGTTTTCTTGAAAATTACATCATGAGTTTTTATTCTTATATTTTTTAATATAATTTTAGTTTTGGATTATATCTCATATTTCCATATATTTCTAACTATGATATAATAGTTTAAATCCATAACCTTTTTTTCTTCATACTTTTATATATCAACTACGATAAATTAAATTTTAGTGTAGCCCTTCCCCATTTTTACCCCAACAATTATTTTTAACCAAAATTTATATTAGAAGGAATATTTAATTAAAAAACAAAATTTACAAATTAATCAAGGTGTGTTTGGTTCCCATGGTTTTAAAGTGATTTATCTTTGTTTTCCAGGAGCTAGACCACTATCACTAAAAAAATTCAATATTTAATGATGGGTATTTAGTGGTAAGTTTTTTTTTAAAATTAATTAATATATAAAAAATGAAAAAAGGTACTCTCATGTTAGCCTTCATTAACCTTCCCTCTAGTATCCACTTCTCCCAAGCTTGCTCGCCATCTCCCTTGCTTTAAGTGCACAATTTTGGTGCAAAGTCTTCATATAAATCAAGGTAAGTCCATTGAATCCCTCTAATTCTCATTCTTATTTTATTTCTCATTAGAATAATATGTAATATGATACTCAGTAATTATTAGGTTTATGGAATCCATACTTTCATTCTGATTTCATATGGTTTGGTTTTTTTAGGAACCAATCTGAATCAACCCTGAATTTAGAACACGAACTGGTCTGTTTCATGTCTCAAGGTGCATTCCTGATCACCCTAGGATAGTAAAAAGTTCCAAGGTATTGAAAAGTCATAAAGTGAGAATGATTTCATCCTTAATATATAAATACAAAAATCTAGTCAAAGTATGTAGTAAAAAAAATAAAACATCACAAACACTAAACCATAAAGAATAACTATCATCACATGAATACATGAATAAGATGAACATGATCTGGGATGATACAGAAGTATATAAATACAAATAATTGATAACCAGTCCCAAACAATACCATCTAAATCCATGAAACCCAAGGTCACTCTCCACAAACCAAGACAAGAAACATGAACAACCCGAACATCCCAATCTATAAGACCAATTTAAGGCACCTAATAAGAAACCATAAGAGACGCATACACCAATCAATGTATGTAGGGGGTGAGAAAAACCAATCATAGTAAGATTTCACAAAATATTTTTTATTATTATTTTAAAAATATATTACATTTTGTTCTAGTTTGAAATAAAATTATAAAATAGGTTTCCCTTATGCAATCTTCTAATAACCAAATACCATGCTAATAATCAATTTATAAACTCCCATTTCTTTTTTTAGATTAAATGAAAAAATCCATTTGAAAATTTTTCTTTAATGAAAGCCTCATTTATTAAAATTCATATCTCCAATAAAAATTAAAAAATATCATTATAAATAAACCATTAAAAATAACTCTTATAGCCTATTTAATAAAAAAATTGAATGCATGAAAAATAAATGAAAAGACTAAGGAAATGTATCACTAATGAAATAATATAAAAAATGAAAAAAAATTCTTTATAATCCAATCAAGTGAGGGAACACAAAAAAATCTCTATGTATTTGTATAGTACCATAGAAAAAAAACTAGGTTTTATACATTACTAAACATGAACCATCTTATTGGCCTACATTACATCCTAGCACAAACCACCTTTCAGGCTTACACCAAGCCTAGAATTAAAGAAACACCCCACTATCACTACCAAAACAATTTGGGGACACTAGTAGTGTTTAACTATAGAGTGTATCATAATTATAGAACTCTCATTTAGTGCCTAGTGATCTCATAAAAGTAAGAAATAAGATATGAGAAATCAATAGGGAATACCACCAATAGGAAAGAAAAACATAAATCTCACATCACCTTAAACTCCCTTATAAGAAACATCGCTAATAACATCATCCATATTATATAAAATATAAATCATTACCCTTATCATATAATCCTTATTAAACACAATAAACAAGCGGGATTTAAGTGAGTCACAGATTACTTATAAAAAATTCATTTAGAAGGTTCCAAATGGCCCCATTAAAATAGACTCGGGTTTCTAAGAAACTTCTCTTTAATTGAAATATCAATTCAAGAATATTCTTTTAAATCATACCATTGATATTAATTTCAAATCATATCTTTAAAATGAACCCTTATAACCCACACATAAATATTTTTAAATCACTTGAAGTAACTATCTAAAAAATTTAGGAAGGGTAAAAAAATCTATTATTTCAAAAATATTTTTATTAAAATCATCCATTATTAGGTGTGTGACCCAAATGGGGTCAAATAAATTTTCTAAATATAAATTATAGTTGAAATAAATCAGTGAATAATTTTTAAAATCACTTATTTCTCAAATCCATTTAAAAAAACCATTTTAAATCCTTTAAAGCCAAGTGAGAAACAAATCTTGAGACATTTATATTATTCATTAAACCATTATACATGCATAAAATATACCAAATTAAACTACTTAAAAAAATAATCATAAAATTAAATTCAAATTAATAAAATCACAAATGACACCTACCTTGGATAAATAATGATCAAGATGAAAGTCATCACCTTCGATAGTGAATGATCAAAAAATAAATAAGATAACTCGAACAATCCCTAAACACCCTTAATATTTTTTTTACCAAACTAATAACGCAATATTTATCTATTAAGACATTGAGGTTTATTTGAAGGAGAGTAACTAAAAGAAATGGGTGTAGAGGTGAATAGAGAAGTTAAATAGAGAAAATTAAGGGAATTTGAGGATTTACCTTGAATAAATCCACTAAAAATTAAAGGATAATAGGATGGATTTAAGACAGAAGAAAAGGGGAGATCATTATAATGTATGGGGGATCAACTAAACTAAATGAGGGAGGTGCGAAGGGAAAATCAGGTAAAAATATTTATGTTAGAATAGGAAATTCATATTTTTAATAAATTGGGATGATCACATGGTTAAGATGAATAATTTAGAAAATCTTGGGCTAACCATATAAAACAAAATTATTAAGGTGAAGAACACCTCTCAAGGTTTCCTTGTGGTTTTCTCTAATTGTGTGAAACTTCAGTTCCATGCAACCCACATATAAGTGTAACCCCACACAATATCTCATAATCACATGCTAACAGTAATGACTGACCTTGAATGTTTAAGTCTTAATTAAAAAGGTCCCATATAAATCTAATACACATGGTTTTTCATAAACCAAACACTCCAAACAATGAACATTAGAAATATCACATAAGGGTCATAAAAAATATTTTTTCCAACCATGTAGTTCTTATCTATGAATCATAAATAGAATAAAAACTTTAAAAAATAGTAATAATTCAAGACCATAACTCCCAAAAATTTTAAAAGACTTTAAAAAATATAAAATAAATATCTATACGTTGACATAGGGTGTTACAATTTCCCCAACATTCCACTTTATACCCCTCAAAAGTTCTTAAGAAATGGATAAATTTCCAAAAAAATCCCTAAAACACCCCATATAATGAGGTGGATTTAGAGGGGAACAAATATAAATAATCCAAGAAGAAAACCATATAACAAAAAAAAATTTAACCAAACCATTTGTAATATTCACAAAATTACTGATTCTATCCAAGTAGAAAATGACTATAGACACAAATAAAAGAATATAATAGGAATAGAGATCATGTATATGTCTCCCCACCACTTAAAATTTCCATCAAAAGGAGAAAAAATCTAGGAGGAATAGATATCGTGTATAGGTCTCTTCACAATTTAATATTTCCTTCAAAAGGTTAAACGAAGGGTGGAATGAACCAGGAGACCATTCTATATTAAGGAGAATGAATATCCAAGAATATTCTAGGAATTACTCAATTCACTAAATCATGAAATGTTTCCCAAGATACCATATCTAATTACCAATGTAGACAGAAACTAAGAAGAGTCCACCATCTACAACAGAAAACCATTAACAAGATACAAAACTCTTCTCAGCCAAAAAAGTCCTAAAGAAAAAAAATATTAACTTCTCTTTTGTAATAAATAATATGGGATCTACAACTCTAGTAACTTCACCTGAATGGTAAAATAGAAACCCTAACCCAAAAAATCATTACATAGTGAACTGAACAAGCAAAAACCTACACTAACAACTGTTCAATTTCCCTAAGGCCATAATAGTTCTAGTTACCAATGATGAAAGAAAATAATATATCATATTCAAACCACTAGGAACACATCCTCAATGGCCAAAAAATAACCAACAATCCCATGGAAACACCACCCAAGAAATAAAGAACACATAAAACACTACTTCATTTCCAAACCCAAGATAACAATGAATAAATCCATAATAAATACTATTTTTAATCCCCAAATATATGCCAGATCCAACCCCAAAAAAAAATTACTCAAAATCTAGTTACACCTCAGACTTACTTTTATGATTATTCAATTTAAAAAACATTTGAATATTTCATATGTAGTCACATAGGTTATAATCCGTAATAGATTTCATGAAAAAGGAATTAGAATGCCCAGGTGATCTTCATTGAAAGCACACAAGATGCCTCTTCTTATTACTTTTATAATGAGACCTACTCTTCTAGATTGGGCTTAACCAACACCTATTTTCATCTAATATAGAGTCCCCATTCACTTCAAATGAAAATTATACAAGATCAAGTTTTAGTCCAATGTAATTTTAAAAGTACAGGATGTATTCAAAGGACTTGAATGAATTTATCTTCATTACATAATCCAAAGTCTATGTAGATTCATCTAGAATAGAAGCCACTCAAAAATGATGAGAGGATATATTATAATGACTGCAAAAATGAACAAAATTTCCTATTACCTTCAAGGAACCTCTAGAATTTATATTTAAAATACATGAGGCATGAACTTCAATTAGGTCATGTCCATAAATAAAATAAGAAAACACTATTATCAACTAAAACAATCTCTAAAACATAATTCACCTAATAAAAACACATATAAAATTCTTCTTTGAAAAATTCCACACACTTTAAGAATTTTAAAACACACCCTTTATAAACAACTTTTTAAGAGAACACATACTTGAATTCCATAAAAATCACACAACCTAGGAAAAATTTACAAACACACTTCTTAAAAAACTTTCCTTATTCCATTACAAAACTACTCACACCCAATGTTTTATTTAATAAAAATTGATCATATAATCATTCCATTAAACCTAATTTTAAAATAAAAACAACTCACATGTACCAAGTCCCCTTATTTTTCATATTAATATATTTTCAAATATTTATTTTGAAATCAAATACCTTTTAAAACCTACATGGTAACCAATTTAAAACAACCCATTTTAAAATCTCAGTCTTTTGAAAATCACCCTTTTCACACAAAAAAATCCATCAACCCCATTTTAAAGAGAATACAATTCAAATAATCAATTATAAATCAATTCCAAAATCAGTTTTCAAAATATGAAACCATTCATCAATGAAAAAAATACAAACATGAAAACATAAATCCTAATACAAAATACATTTAATGACATCAATTCATTAAAAAACACCCTAAATTAACATCCCACCAATGATTAACACCAAGGGAATTACTATAAAAGATAAGAGAGGAAAACATCCTCGAGAAGAAAAAAATTGTGAATGATTTCATCACATGGGATAGTAAACCACACACCAAACATGCAACAGACTTTATAAGGGTTGAAAAACCATTATATATGGGATCTGTATGGTTTAAAAAACTATGAGGGATAGCTTTTTATCACCAGATCATCTAGTATATTAACTTTCGAAACTCTATATAACCCCCAAAATCACTAAAATACTCAATGGGTACTTAAAAAATCCGTAAAACATATCAAAATTAATGAAGTAAATAAAAAATGGAACTCAAAAACAAGACACAAATCCCAAAAACCCATGAAAAATAGAGGTTCAGGGTCAAGAATATCCAACCAAGAATATTACCACAACCAACACCCAAGTCTGAATGATAATCAATGTATCCTTACTGCCTAAAAACACCCCAAATAATAAATTGGTTCTATGATACAAATTTTCCATGAATCAACCCAGATCTCCCCTAAATCGGGCACATGAACCAGTTTGTGGAAATGCCGGAGGCATGATCCCGATCACCCCAGGATGGAAACAAGTTTTAGGGTATTGACAAAGAATACTATGGTAACAATATCACCCTAAATATATAAATAAACACAATTAATATGAGTACATAATAAAAACATGAAAATTAGAAAAAGTACTAAACCATAAAGAATAAGTTTCGTCACATGAATAAATTAATAAACTATATAATATATAGATCATTAAAGAAGAATCTCAACATATTTTAAAGATTTCTTGAACCAAAATCATACCATCCATCTCCATGTGACCCTTAGTCACTATACACATCCCATTCCAACCAACACAAACAACCTGAACATTCCAACCTAGAAGACCAACCCAAGAAACCTGAAAAGAAACCATAAGAGTTACACATACACTAAATGATGAATGAAAGGTGTGAAAGAAACCAATACTAATAAGATTTCATAAACAATATATGTTATTACTTTAAAAATACGTTTTATTTTATATTAGTTTGAAGTATAATTATAAAATAGATTTTCTTTATATAGAAACATGAAAACCAAATATCACAACAATGTCCATTTTATATACTTAGATTTTTTTTGGGTTAATTAAAAACAAAAAATTTAAAACTATTCTTTGGATGAGGGATCCTTTATTAAAATACATCTTTATAATTCACTATCATGAATAACATTAAAAATTATACTTGAAAAATACTTTTAGAACTTTTTTAATAAGGAATTAAATGCAAGAATAATAAATGAAAAAACAATGACAGCATATCACTAATGAAATAAAATTGAAAATGAGAATACATGATGCCTTATATTCTAATAAAGTGAGCTAAAAAATTGAATTTTACTTGGGATTCATCGAGTATAATGGGAAACACACTAGGTCATATGATAAGAGAGTCTTAGAATTTAAAAAATAAGGACCAACCTGCCATATTATATTGTGTCATATCAAAAAATCACCCACATAACCTTTACTAAGCCTAGAATCAGGGGTACTCCCCACTTTACCTAATAAAAAAATGGAGAGGCACTATTATTGTGGGACTATATAGTGTAGCATGAATCTAGAACTCTCACTCAATTACTACCGATCCCATGAAACCAATAAGTAGGGGGTGATAAAAATACAAGCCTACTGTCAATATGAAAGAAAAAAATAAATCTAAGCTCCCCTAGAATTACCTCATAAGAAACAACCCCAATCACATCTAACATATTACATTAAAAATAGTTCATTCCCCTTGGGACACAATCTATATCATGTAAAAAAAAGTGGAATTCAAGAGGGTTTCAAATTCATTATGGGAAATTCATTTAAAAAGTTCTAAATGAGCCTAATAAAAATAAAATTAGGTTTCCAATCTATTTCTCATAATTTGAATTTACACTTAACAAAATACTTTAAAATCATCTCATTTCTATTCAATTCAAATCACTTCTTTAAACATAATCATTAGAACCCACACTGAAATATTTTTAAAGTGATTAACCCATATATCTAAACCATTTAAGAAGGGTAAAACATTCTCTCATTTTTAAAAAAATGAATGGAAAACACCATTTTCAAAGTAAGTGACCCAAATAGGTTCAAATACATTTTCAAAACAACAATTAAATTTCAAATAGATCATTGAATAATTTTCACAAACTCTTCGAACTCAATTAACTTTTAAAAAACCACAAAAACCTTTTAACAACTTTTACACAAGGTTAGAAACTAATATTGAGACTTTTATAAAATTACATTAACCAATATATATATATAATCTAATAAATTAAAAAATTTAAAATAAAAAAAAATTAAATTCAAATTTTATAAATCAAACAAAACATCTACCACAGTTTAATAATGATCAATTTTGAATTCGACTCCTTTAATAATGAACACTCAAACAAGCTAGAAGATAACTCAAGGAAGCCCTAATCACTAAAAATCCACCTTAAGACCAACTAGAACCCTAATTTAGGTATAGTAAATCATTATGTTTCATGATAGTGAGATGAACCAAATGAAATAGGTGTATAGAAGAAAAGAGAAGTGAAATAAAGAAGAAGAAGGGAAGTTGAGGATTTACCTTAAAGAAATACAATCAAAATTGATGGATGAGGTCTTTGATTCATGAGAAAATAAAGGGATATACCCCTATAATGTATGGGAGGATCAATAGAACCAAATGAGGGAGATAGGAGAATAAATAGGGTAAAAATGGGAAGGGGTAGAATAGGAAATTAATATTTTTAGCAAACTGACCATCTTGCACGGCTAAGGCACATAGTTTGAAAAAATGTTCACATAACATGTAAAATAGCTATTTCAAGCTAAAGAAAAATTCAAAACACTACAACATAGTTTGTTCTAACCATGAAACACACAACCTACATGTAAGGGTAACCTCATACCATATCCCCTAGACATATAATAACCATGTAGACTAACTACACATTTTTATAAATTAATTGAAAATACCCTACATAAGGGAAACGTGCAAGGTTTCTCCTAAAAAATACACCATAAACCATGTGCCTTTGGAATATCATGTAATGATCATCTTGAAAATATCTAATAACTGTGTGGTATTCGTCTATGATATCTACACAAAAAAAATCAAAAATGTTAAAAATTGAATCCTAGAATTCTCAAAAATTTTAAATAGACCTAAACCAAAATAAAAAAAATATATATCATGATACAAGGTGTTACATGTTTCAGTGGGAGGTTAACTTGGGTGATATCAAGGTCATGACTTGATTTTATTCTTTAATTTAATCTTCCTTATCAAGTAAGTATAATTATTTAATTCCTCAACATATCTGAGTTTTTTAAGCTTTAAGTTGTGGTTTAATATTTTTCCCTAGGATCCAAAAGAGAATTTCGAGAATTAATTAGGTTGGAATAACCTAATATATAAGGGATGGATGTGTATAAGTATTGGGATGAGACAGTTTAATTTAAATAAATGTTTTTGAATGTTAAATAAAACATGAAATTACATTTCTCAAAGGATAATTCTATTTGGGTGTTTCTTTAAATTTTCAATTATTTTTTTCAAGCATGACTTTAAAGATCCTCTTGTTTCTTTTAATTATAATAATGAATTTGAATTGGTACTTGGAATGTAATGTATACATTTTTCCTTTATTAACTAAAATAAAGACCTCTATTTGAGTGTGTTAGTATTATTAAGAATATCATCAAAGGATTTATGAAATAAAAAATCTTTGGAACAACCTTCACTGATTATATTAATAACTAATTCTTAGACTATTATGGATTTAATATATCATTATCAAACATATTGGGAGTTAATTACTTAATTTTTATCCAAAATTATCATATAAATATATTTCTTATAAGAATGTATACAGTTGGTGGCAAATATAAATTTTGTGGATTATATTACCTAGTATTGTAGCATTGTCCCACTAAAAATGATAAGTGGGGGAGAATTATGGTTACAAAAACTTATTCCTTTCTCCATATCAAATTGGATCTTGGATTCTTCTTTGAAAATACGTATTTTATCTAATTTTTAGAATTAATCAATCACATAGTTGTGAATATCATGAGAATAATAAGTTTACATGGCCCACCTATGATAGGCTACCCCAAATACCATATATCTCTCCCTCTCCAATGGCCCGAAGGCCTTCATTTTTTATTGATTTTTGATAATCCACCTTTCAAGGGGTGAGGTGGAACCCTTACAAGGCCCGAAGGTGAAAGCATTACATGGCCCGTAGGCCTTAGAGGAATTACAAGGCCCGTAGGCTAAGGAGATTACATGACCCTGAAGGTCTTTTAGAGATTTCAACCAGACTATCTACAAGGAACTGCCCCTCCCAAGCATCTGCATCTTAATAGTAGCTCCCCACCTTTGCATGACCGTCTGGCTAGGCATCCCCGTGCAAGCACAGGCAAGTCCCGATGGCATAGCCATACCCTCTCTTTCTGACAATCCATTTGGCTCTGCTTTGGTGAGTGCACCTGCTCTGAATCCTCATCTAGGGCTGCTCCTTTCTTGTAGTGTGTCTGGGGACTGCATTCATGTGGCCCGAAGGCCTTGAGGTGGCCCAAAGGCCTTACTGACCCGAAGGTCTGGGTGGCCCGAAGGCCTTTCAGGACTCAAGGGCCAAATCGGTGGCCCGAAGGCCCAAACGGGGGCATATTCCCGGCTGCTACAGTGCCAAACAATGTCTGCTACAGTAGCTACTACAGTACCTGCTACAGTACTGCTAAAGTACCCGGAAATCTTGCCTCCACCTGGTTTTGATCCCTGGTCATTTGGATGCACTTAAGGAGTCCTTGCCAACTGGGCCAAGGCTCATGTGCACCAAATACCATATATCACTAATGTGTTTATATTACGAATAACTACTACCTCACTAGTATGTGATTACAACTTTTGGAAAATATCACTACCCATCCAAGGTCCACTACCTCTTCCTATATTATACACACTATTCTAGAATATGGAAAAATATATCCATGTCATGTAATTTGATCTTATAAATATTTTAGAAAAAATAAGTAATACCAATCAATGAGGTTGTTTTTAATGATGCTTCAATTCTTCAACTCTGGATATTTAAGAATACTCACAACATATTAATATTTTAATCCTTATATTCAATATATTCTAAATATTATTAAACTTATATAAATCATGATCTTTATGAATTATCTATATTGTCTTCCATGTGTGATATGCTTCATTTTTCACAATATAAATATTCTAATCTAGAATAGTTTGAATTTCAAATTTGAGAATCAAACTAAAATAACTATGTAGAGACCCGTATCTTGACATACATGGACATTACATTACATTTGTGGAATACTTAGTACATAACAAAAACACACACTAAAGGATCGTAATAGTTTAGTGTCTTTGGAAACTCGGAACGTAATCTTCTAATCGTGGTGAAAGTTCTTCAATATCTCCCATAAAGGTCATCCCTTTTTTTACCTAAAACCTTTCTTTATATTCTGGGGAAAAGAAAACATAAAAGGGTGAGATTAAATGCTCAGTAAGGGTAAACAAAAGAAATATCAATCACATCATATATATAAGAACATAGCTTTTGGAAATCTTAACCTGCAAAAACGCTCATAATATCATAACATGGGATAAATCATAGAAGTGAAATGTAATCCAAATAATCATAACTTAAAACATGAAACTTTGTGGCATACACACATAATCATAGAGAATCATTTCTTGTTAGTCAAGACTCAATGCCAAGACTATCTTAGTGGACAAAGTCCCTTTCTGAATCGAGTAACTCTCGTTTCAGTCCTGTTTCACTGAACCGGTATAACCTACCATTTCAGCCATGTCTATCTCATGAGATATAAAATCTTTACCCAATGCATTGGAGGGAGATATAGGTCCCACCCATCTTATAATGAATCCTTTCTTATGTGTGCCACATAATCATAAAACATACATCATTGCATAACACATGTAACAAAAATGGGATTCTTGAAACATCATGACATCATAAATCAATTCATATAAGATAAAGGAATTCATAAACAAAATTCCATCACAACATAGTCAAAACAATGTAAAAATATGGATAGAAACAGAACCCTTTATTATCTTAGATGGAAAATAATTTTGATAATACACTTGAATTGAATTCTTGAGGAAAATATCCTTTCTTCTTCAAAATCAATTTCTTTTCACAAAACATCATGCAATTTTAAAAGAAAGAGATTTTATTGAAAATAGTCATGAAATCTTTTATAGGAAGCTTCATGAAAATAAGGCTTTATAAAACAGTAGAAATCCGTTCGTGCCGTATAAGTTAAAAAAACATTCTTCGTATTTTTGTCGGAAAAGTCAAAAAGTACCTCGTATAAAAAAACGACAAAAGATTCCTTTCATATTCTTTACTAAAAACTCACCGAAGGGTAAAATTGGCTTTAAACTATTGTAAGTGGATGGAAACAATATTACATGTTGATGAAACATGGATGTGGATGATAAAATACACCCCAGTAAATACTTACAAATAAACAATCTCGGATAAAAATGAGATTGTGATATTTCCCTTACCTTAGGTCCGACTTGCTTTGTAAGTGTCCGAACCTCCTCTTCTTTGAAGTGCCTCTTTGAGACCTCCTCTTAAGGCACTAGAATTGGTCTTTGAGGAAGACCAGAACCACTAGGATGTTGCTAGGGAAGTGGAGAAGAGATTTGGGCAGGGGTTGGCCGAGCTTGAGTGCTCAAATTGGTGTGAGGAGGAGGGGGAGGAGGTGTCCTTTTATAGGGGAGGAGAGGGGCACCTTAGGAATATCTCAAAATATTATTTTATATTAAAGTCAAAATCGATTTATAATGGTTCCAAAGGGTCTTATTTCGAAGCTAAAGTGGGGATGGGTCGAAATCCTATCAACCAATAGAATTTAGACAAGTTTAGGATATTATTTTAACCTTATCAATTAGATTTAACTCTAAGTTAAATAATTTAACATTTACCGTGTCTTTTTGTTTTCTTTCACTATATGGTTAATACACTTACTATAACATGCCAAAAGAACCCCAAATTGTTTATTATTAATATATATATCCTTATCTAAGTTATTTGGCCGAACCTTAGATTTTTAGGAATAAAATAACAATTAATAATATAATATTTGATTTAAAAACTATTTTGTGTCAATTTTGACACTATTTGATATATGATTTTTGTGAAAGTCATAACAGAATTAAATGTTCTAAAAAAGTTGATTAAATCAACATTAATATATCATAGTAACCTAGAAAATTAGTGGAATTCATAAAAATTTTCAAATTACATTTATTTTGGTGTTTATAACATCAATTATGTCAATATTTCATTAATAAGATAATTACTGCATCATCGTTGTGTCATAAATAAATTAAATTATTTGATGTCTAAAAATTACAAATAAAATACCATCATGTAGGAAATCTTTTTAGCTTTCTAATGAATATTTACAATCGAATTTATCTTATGTATAACCCTATATTAAAAATGATTTACTTATTAAACTTTGATTTTAACTATTTTAACCTTTCTTTAAATAAATTAATAATAAATGTCCTAATCTAATCCAAGTGGGCCTAAATGGTCATATTTTATTCCTAAGTTTGTTTTTGGTCGAATTACACTTGTCCAATAGAATTAGGACATGTGTTAGGGTAATATTAATATCATATTTACCCTTAGTTACCCTATTTACTATTAACCGCGGTAAAAAAAGAAAAAAGTTACTATTCACCAAAAATTATTTTCATCTCATTGAACCACATTTTAGTCCTTGATATTAACCGTGTCTGTCGGATTTTCAAAATTCTATTCACAGAAGCGGTAAAATTAAGTTTTATGCAAAATTCAGTTTTTTAACCTACCACTTAGTAGTTTCACTATTCATCAAAAATTAATGTTTTTCAGAACAATGCCAAAATTTCATCCTAAGCTATATTTCATATTCCGAATTCAAAAATGAAATCTATTTTACCAAATTCATAACATAAAAGTTTCATTAATTAATTTTATAATTAAATCCCGCTGTTAAAATAAATAGCGTGTTTTTAGGAAACAATATATATCAAAAGATTGACACTTGATTATGTCTGGTTTAAATGTGAAATTACATCCAATGACCAACATTGTATTAAATTGTAAAAATATATTCTAAATATACTTTAAAGCAACTCAAATTAATAATTTATCACTATTAATTATTTTGATTAAAAAAGTTGTTTTTAATTATAATTTAGTAATTTTCACTATTCATCAGAATATGAAAGTTATCCGAAAAGTACCAAAATTTCACCCTAAGCTAATTTCGATATTATGAATCCAAAAATGAATTCCATTTTGAAAAATAAAATTACAAAATTTCAAAAAGTGGTTATTACTATTCATAACGGCTAGTTTTAATAATAAATAGCGTATTGTTGTTTAGTGAAACTCATTATTGCGTACTTCACACGCTATCGAAGAAGGTCGCGATTGCGTGTAATGCAAGGCAAATCAAGGATGCGTGTTGTGCAAGATCTTTTTGGTGTAGCGTACAACACAAGACCTTAATAAAATTAAAAAGAATATTTTTTATAAAATCTTGGGCTGTTACATTCTACCCCCCTTAAAATGAATTTCGCCCTCGAAATTCGTCGGGGTTATAAATGGTTTACTATTCGAAAGTTTCTTTAATAGAAACCCACATCGTAAAAAGGAATGTCAAAACCAATCTTTAAAAGCAAAAGTATGAAACGTAACGGTTACCCAAATAAACTAATCATTGGGTTTCCACATAGGTGAAAATATGGATATGGAAGAGAAATCTAACCATCATGTTCTGATGGAGAGTGGTAGAGAACATGGCTACGGAAAAGCCAGTAATCACAAATCCATATATTTGTGATGATATAAGGTACCATCTGATTCATCAGGTATAAGATCACTAGGACAACATTTTTGGTTTTCAAGATCATTTCCCCTAAAGTTGAAAATTTGAATTAGAATAAATACTTACTTTATTTTGGTACAATCTCACTTTTTTTCGTGCCTTGAACAATTTCCACTTCATCTCTTAAATAAATGAAGTTGAATTTGTTATTCGTGAAGTGTTAGCAGATCATGTGATAGAATGACGGGTCATTCCATCTGTCTCAAACAAAAGGTTAGCAAAAATTAAATGCATAAATCGATCTATAGTGAGATTAATCATATATGGTTCCTAAAATGGACTTATACTTCATATATCATACTACTTAATATAATAAAACTAGTTTCTACTAAACAGGGACTTCCTGTAGGCCAGTGGTAGGCCATAAAGGCCAGTCGCACTTTGGTTGTGGGTTCGATTCCCACAGCCTTGTCCGAAGCGATGGGCTGTCGCCCGTCCTGCAGGTTGTCCTTTTTCTAAAACTACGTTACTATAACATCCCATCAATAATATCGAAAATCTTCTATCCTTAAACAATACTAACTTATGTCCAACATAATCCAGTCTAATCTTTAGGCTTATACATAATACTGCAGTCCACACTCATAATATAGTGAAAACGATTACCAGAGATTTAACACCATCGTCGATCCCCATAAGATTTGTCTTGTTGGTCACATTCTAATCATTCAAAGTCCTTAATCATGTATTCGCTTGAATACCTTAGTGAAAACATGAATGCAGTTTAAAGTTAACACTTTCCACATACCAAAATCCTCAAAATTCTATATACTCAAACCATGATATCACTTAGTCCTTATATCAATCATGAGCTCATGAATACAATCAAACATCTCATTATCTTCTTAACCTTTCATTATGCACTTATCATCTACTTTCCAAAAGTATCTGAATAACCTTTCATGGTTACTGGTACCATTCATCATACACTTTCAAAACATAAGGAAAGACAACAGTGTAACAATCCTTAGATGTATCCTTATTCCATGAGATTACTTATACAACATTACACATGATAAACATGTAATCATTCCACTACATTCTTAGACCATTGACCGAGCTTCAACATTTCTTTCATCTCACATATCATTTGTAGTCTCATCATCATCATCAACATAAATACTACCCATACGACCATACTGATTCTCTTCATGAGACTTTCCCTTAGGGGATTGGTTTGCATAATGCCCGTACATTCCACATTTAAAACATTTAACCATTGTTGATGTCGTAGCAATACCATTATCCTCATCCCTAGTGTTAACTGAACCTTTTCCTTTGCACTTACTGGCTTTGTGTCCTTCTTTTCCACACCCAAAGCATCTTCCAGTTCCTTTGAAACATTCTCCTTGATGCCTCTTCCCACATGATTTACATTGGGGAAATTGAACTTTCTTTCCTCTATGATCATCATGAAAATCCATCTTTCTCTTATTAGCCGAGTTAGGAAACTTACCAAATTTTACTTTATTGATCATATTATGAGATTGCTGATTCGGCATAATGATGATGTTTGGACTTCCAAATCCCATTTCATTTGGTTTCTCATGAAGAATATCAGTCCATTGTCCATCATATCTTCCATTATCGTGAATCACCTTGTTTCCAGCCATTTTCGAAAACCCAAAAAGAATAGTGTGAGAGGAAAAAATCATAATGAAGGGGGAGTAACATAAATATCTAACATCTTTGGTTTAATCTAATATCGTTACCATAGTTCTAGGACTATATCCTATACGTATACTTATCCTTAGGGACATACCTAGACATACCTTATAAATATCTCTAGGGATCTCACTAAAGTTCTCGCATCCTAGTTTCCAAAGGTTGACTAAACCTTTCCTCTGATACCAACTGTAGAGACCCGTATCTTGACATACATGGACATTACATTACATTTGCGGAATAATTAGTACATAACAAAAACACACACTAAAGGATCGTAATAGTTTAGTGTCTTTGGAAACTCGGAACGTAATCTTCTAATCGTGGTGAAAGTTCTTCAATATCTCCCATAAAGGTCATCCCTTTTTTTACCTAAAACCTTTCTTTATATTCTGGGGAAAAGAAAACATAAAAGGGTGAGCTTAAATGCTCAGTAAGGGTAAACAAAAGTAATATCAATCACATCATATATATAAGAACATAGCTTTTGGAAATCTTAACCTGCAAAAACGCTCATAATATCATAACATGGGATAAATCATAGAAGTGAAATATAATCCAAATAATCATAACTTAAAACATGAAACTTTGTGGCATACACACATAATCATAGAGAATCATTTCTTGTTAGTCAAGACTCAATGCCAAGACTATCTTAGTGAACAAAGTCCCTTTCTGAATCGAGTAACTCTCGTTTCAGTCCTGTTTCACTGAACCGGTATAACCTACCATTTCAGCCATGTCTATCTCATGAGATATAAAATCTTTACCCAATGCATTGGAGGGAGATATAGGTCCCACCCATCTTATAATGAATCCTTTCTTATGTGTGCCACATAATCATAAAACATACATCATTGCATAACACATGTAACAAAAATGGGATTCTTGAAACATCATGACATCATAAATCAATTCATATAAGATAAAGGAATTCATAAACAAAATTCCATCACAACATAGTCAAAACAATGTAAAAATATGGATAGAAACAGAACCCTTTATTATCTTAGATGGAAAATAATTTTGATAATACACTTGAATTTAATTCTTGAGGAAAATATCCTTTCTTCTTCAAAATCAATTTCTTTTCACAAAACATCATGCAATTTTAAAAGAAAGAGATTTTATTGAAAATAGTCATGAAATCTTTTATAGGAAGCTTCATGAAAATAAGGCTTTATAAAACAGTAGAAATCCGTTCGTGCCGTATAAGTTAAAAAAAACATTCTTCGTATTTTTGTCGGAAAAGTCAAAAAGTACCTCGTATGAAAAAACGACAAAAGATTCCTTTCATATTCTTTACTAAAAACTCACCGAAGGGTAAAATTGGCTTTAAACTATTGTAAGTGGATGGAAACAATATTACATGTTGATGAAACATGGATGTGGATGATAAAATACACCCCAGTAAATACTTACGAATAAACAATCTCGGATAAAAATGAGATTGTGATATTTCCCTTACCTTAGGTCCGACTTGCTTTGTAAGTGTCCGAACCTCCTCTTCTTTGAAGTGCCTCTTTGAGACCTCCTCTTAAGGCACTAGAATTGGTCTTTGAGGAAGACCAGAACCACTAGGATGTTTCTAGGGAAGTGGAGAAGAGATTTGGGCAGGGTTTGGCCGAGCTTGAGTGCTCAAATTGGTGTGAGGAGGAGGGGGAGGAGGTGTCCTTTTATAGGGGAGGAGAGGGGCACCTTAGGAATATCTCAAAATATTATTTTATATTAAAGTCAAAATCGATTTATAATGGTTCCAAAGGGTCTTATTTCGAAGCTAAAGTGGGGATGGGTCGAAATCCTATCAACCAATAGAATTTAGACAAGTTTAGGATATTATTTTAACCTTATCAATTAGATTTAACTCTAAGTTAAATAATTTAACATTTACCGTGTCTTTTTGTTTTCTTTCACTATATGGTTAATACACTTACTATAACATGCCAAAAGAACCCCAAATTGTTTATTATTAATATATATATCCTTATCTAAGTTATTTGGCCGAACCTTAGATTTTTAGGAATAAAATAACAATTAATAATATAATATTTGATTTAAAAACTATTTTGTGTCAATTTTGACACTATTTGATATATGATTTTTGTGAAAGTCATAAAAGAATTAAATGTTCTAACCAAGTTGATTAAATCAACATTAATATATCATAGTAACCTAGAAAATTAGTGGAATTCATAAAAATTTTCAAATTACATTTATTTTGGTGTTTATAACATCAATTATGTCAATATTTCATTAATAAGATAATTACTGCATCATCGTTGTGTCATAAATAAATTAAATTATTTGATGTCTAAAAATTACAAATAAAATACCATCATGTAGGAAATCTTTTTAGCTTTCTAATGAATATTTACAATCGAATTTATCTTATGTATAACCCCATATTAAAAATGATTTACTTATTAAACTTTGATTTTAACTATTTTAACCTTTCTTTAAATAAATTAATAATAAATGTCCTAATCTAATCCAAGTGGGCCTAAATGGTCATATTTTATTCCTAAGTTTTTTTTTGGTCGAATTACACTTGTCCAATAGAATTAGGACATGTGTTAGGGTAATATTAATATCATATTTACCCTTAGTTACCCTATTTACTATTAACCGCGGTAAAAAAAGTAAAAAGTTACTATTCACCAAAAATTATTTTCATCTCATTGAACCACATTTTAGTCCTTGATATTAACCGTGTCTGTCGGATTTTCAAAATTCTATTCACAGAAGCGGTAAAATTAAGTTTTATGCAAAATTCAGTTTTTTAACCTACCACTTAGTAGTTTCACTATTCATCAAAAATTGATGTTTTTCAGAACAATGCCAAAATCTCATCCTAAGCTATATTTCATATTCCGAATTCAAAAATGAAATCTATTTTACCAAATTCATAACATAAAAGTTTCATTAATTAATTTTATAATTAAATCCCGCTGTTAAAATAAATAGCGTGTTTTTAGGAAACAATATATATCAAAAGATTGACACTTGATTATGTCTGGTTTAAATGTGAAATTACATCCAATGACCAACATTGTATTAAATTGTAAAAATATATTCTAAATATACTTTAAAGCAACTCAAATTAATAATTTATCACTATTAATTATTTTGATTAAAAAAGTTGTTTTTAATTATAATTTAGTAATTTTCACTATTCATCAGAATATGAAAGTTATCCGAAAAGTACCAAAATTTCACCCTAAGCTAATTTCGATATTATGAATCCAAAAATGAATTCCATTTTGAAAAATAAAATTACAAAATTTCAAAAAGTGGTTATTACTATTCATAACGGCTAGTTTTAATAATAAATAGCGTATTGTTGTTTAGTGAAACTCGTTATTGCGTACTTCACACGCTATCGAAGAAGGTCGCGATTGCGTGTAATGCAAGGCAAATCAAGGATGCGTGTTGTTCAAGCTCTTTTTGGTGTAGCGTACAACACAAGACCTTAATAAAATAAAAAAGTATATTTTTTATAAAATCTTGGGCTGTTACAAACTACCCAACTTATTCTCCTTGAATATAAACCTTTTGATCATGTCCAAAATATATCCACAATATATATTTTGAATTTTTAGATTTTTAAAGTTAAAATAATTTCCAAACCCATAAGAAATGACCACATTATCAAGTGTGTAACATACCCTTTTTAGCGTGACTAGGAAGTTTTTCCTAAATATTTCTTAATTTATAATAGTGTTAAAGTGTTTAATAATAATTCATGGTGAAAAACTAATTATCTCAAAAGAATATCCATGAAATACACAAATTCTACATAATTTACACCTTTAGATACTCAAAAAAATGTTATATTTTTCTTCAATGAGTTAAAATCGGACCCTTGAAAGCATAAACTAATTTTGTGGTGTGGAGTAATGTATGCCTGTAATAATAAGGCATAGTCCAAGACTAAAACTTTTACATCATAAAATATCTATGAACCTATTGAAATTATCATAGAAAAACCTATGTTGTAAACTCATCTCCATTGTGAGGATACAAAAAAATGTTTAGATAGCCTATAGAATAAGAAATAATCTACACTATAGAAAACACCCATGATACTCCATTTTTCAAATGAATTCAAAATTTATCAAATTATTACTAGATACTTCATATACCATTATAAGACCTTACATTCACCATAAAAACTAATAAGTATTGATAATAAATCCAAGAAAAAATACATATTCTTTGTTCTAACAATTAAGAACACACTTCAGTATGCTAAGGTTTTAGAAGTGTTTTTAGATACCAAAATTTATAATTAATATGTGGATGAGAGAATAAATTATACATGTATAAAATTTAAATTTAGAAAATGGTTGAAGATTCATGAATTTTAGAAATACTTGAAATTGAAGTAATTAATGACTCAATATGTACAATGGATTTGGCATGGTGAATTGAATGTTACAAAAAAAATTAATAGAAATTACAATCAATAAAATGAACACACTCATTATTAAAATATAGGGAATGAAATTCAAAATGAGATAAATAAATCTTTCAGAATTTTAGGTCAACATCATCAACCTAAAAATATATCAATAAAAAAAATTGAGGAAGTTACAAATATTAACTTGAAAAAAATATGTTTTTGGAACTTTGGGACAACTATATAAAGATTTTGACATATTAGTGGATCATCTTTCTAATTTTAACTAGTCTAATTAAATAGAAATATTTATTGAGTAGAAAAACTAATTTCCTAAATTAGTTAATGATGTAATCAAGATATGTGTGGATGATTTCTCAAGTATTCAAAATTTTCTTTCAAATGAAGTAGTAGTATGTCAAGTGCCTATGAAAAATTACAAATAAAAAATTTCCCTGATGTTGAAATTATTTTATAACACTTTTCCAAAAGTTAATATCCTTAATTCCATTTATGAAATGATGAATGTTTTAAAAATATTGGTCTAAATGATTAAAAGATAATTTCTTATCTCAATGATTTTATGCAATATTTGGGAGATGATTCAAGAAGATAAGATTGAGAAAGAAGTTCCCCTTTTAGATGGAAGTAAATGGGTAATTTTGAACTTATGAATCAACATAATATTGTAAATAAGGTGAAAAATAATTATTCTATAATTTATCATCATTAATTCCCTTTAAAATAATTATTTTAATGATTATTCATTTCTTATAAAATCATTGAGCACATGAATTTTCTTGTTGGGGAAAATAAAAATGATGGGTTAATATGAAATTCAAGGGTTCAAAAAGCATGGTAAATATCTGATTAATAATATCTAAATTTCTCATCTAATCATAAGAATGTATTATTTTTATTTAATAATGATATATTTAACCCATTCAAGAATTTTATTACAAGTTATATCATTTAGTTGGTTGTTTTGATATCTTATAACCTACTTCCATGGATGTGTATGCAATAAACATCAATCATATTTTCAATTATTATAACCTAAAAATATATTCCTAGAAATGACATCGATGTATAATTATAACCTCTAAATTAAGAATTGAATGAGTTATGGATCAATGATGTTGAAATATATGATGCATCTACTATGACAATGTTCAAAATATATGTTTATATACTATATAAAATCGTAGAATTCCTTGGACATGGGAAGTTATCTAGTTAGAAAACTTACAATAGTTTGAATTATATAATTTTTAACTTTGATTTTGATCCTAAAAAACTACCTTATTGTAAAAAATGGTTATTCTTATGTCATAAATGTTTTCATGATGAATCTCATAGATTTTTGGTGAACATGTAAAAATTAAAAGGATTCGTTGATTGTAGACCACCTATAAAGCAAATGAAATGGCCAAAAATATTGGCATAACTAGTAAATTTTGAAGGATAATTTGGGAAGATCCATCATTTGAATGATAGTGTGAAGTAAGTTTAAAGTACAACATCAATTGATTTTGGAACATAATAATGGTTGAAAAAAATATATTTTCCAAAATTCCATATTAGGATTTTATTTTTCAACATTATAATATAAATCTCATTAATAATAATAATAATGTTTGTGAAAACTTGATTTTTGTTTCACTTAATGGGCATGGGAAATATAAGGACCATTTTAATGCATATAAGTAATTAAAATCAATGAATATAAATCATGATATATATCTAGATAAGGATGAAAAGTATTATTTAATAGTTTTTAAAATGAAAAATAAGTATAAATATATATTCTTTCTAATATTAATTCATGTGAAATTAACTTATGAGTATTCAAGTAAAATTTCAATATGTCTTCACTAAAAGCATCATAGGTTACATGGATGGAATATTCATGATTTATGTTTTTCTCTAGAGTTATTAAAATATTTTGAATTGAATATATTATTACCTAAAAAGGTAAATATAGTTATAATAGAATTTTACACATTCTTTAAAAAAATGTTTAAGACAAATCTATAAGAAATTGATATTGGAAAGATTCAATAAATAATTATACTATAACTTTGTCATATTGATATGACCATACCATCATTAATTTTTACTTTCAAGATGTGTCTAATTATTAATTTAATCAATGAAACTAAATTAATAGGTCTCATGCATTATTAACAGGAATATCCAATTGAATAATACTTTATTTACTTGTTTTTCTTCTTAATTATACCATTCTTTCTGATTCATTAAATAAATTGTTAATTATGTTTCATTTATTTTTATACGGATACCTCGATCATTTGAAATCATATGTGAAACAATCCCAACTAGAAGGCTCTATTTAAAAAAGGATACCTGGTAGAGGTGTGTATCATATTTTTTTCTAGGTAAATTGATTACATTAAGGAAATATTTAACTGATATGGTTATATTTATGACATGTAAACTCAATATTATCATGATGATAAATCAACAATCATTCCAAATATTAACCAACTAGTTGGCAGGACCACAAATATCACACTAAAATAACTAAATTAATAACATACATATAGATATGGGATAATAAATTGTGAAATTTTAGATCAATCCATTGAATAATTGAGGATACAAAAAATATAAATCTTATAATTTAAAAAATGATAAATATAAAGAACCCTTTAATAATGAACTAGTATAATGGTTTTCATTTTATAAATGTTTATAAATACTAGAACTTATCTATAATAGTTTGAAATATATAGTTTATGAATTTTATTATAGATAATGAATATTGATATTTGAGCATAATTGTTAGATGATTTTAATTTTTTGGTTTAGGGATCTCAAAATTTGGCTATTGAATTCAATTCTTACAATGTGAATGGTATCCAATTTAATATAGTTGATCCGGAAAAAGGATTAAAAACATAGAACAATGGTATATCTACCACCACTAAACTAATATATTCTATAATTTTGAGAAATATTATTGAATTAAACTATCATGTCCATTTTTAGTTTTTTTATTTAAATTCAATTTGGTCAATATTAGGAGGGGTTTTAAAAGTTATTCTTTACAATTTAATTCTATGATATTAACTTATTTGATGGGTATTAGTTACCAGGAATAACAAGATTATTATATATTCAAATCATAAGAAAACATGGTATATTATGTGTAAGGTGTAGTTGATATATCGGAAAATGTAGTTGTAAACATGAAACAAAGAGACTTGTATGATACGAGTGATGAAGTATAGGAATTAACTTGGGAAATTGAATCCCATAAGAAATAATTCATTGAATTATTCTTCAATAAAGACAATGAGAATATTTATTGTAAGGTCTTGAACCTTAATGGAACTTTCTTATATGTGTTTTGGGTGTTGGAGGCACCTGGAGAAGGTTCTAGTGAGTTTGGAGGTGTTTATAAGGAGTCATAAGAGTTTGGGGTAAAATAGGCTAGACTACAATGAGGAGCCTTGGGTTTTATTGTTGTATAGGCCTATGCGACATGGAGTTGTCACTATTGAATAAGGGAAATTAGAAGGAGAAAATATAGTAACCACATCTTTAGTATCAGTTATGGCATAATAAGGAGGCTATGACATAGGATAGGTGGCCACTCCAGTGTGGAGATGTTGGCTACAATGTTGGTGATTGGGTGGCAATGACATAGTGAGGAGGCTCTAGTGTAGGGGTTTTGAGAAATTATACATTTTGAATGGTATCAATGGTGTAGTGCAAAAGGTTTCTCCCTTTCCCATTTCCCCTTTTATAGGATCTAATATAAAGGCTGCACCATTGATGTTGGATTCTCCTTTGATAGAGGGTTTATAGTTTGATCTCCTTCCACTGCATCATAGTCATATTTTTTCAATAGGTTGCAACATAGTCATAGGGACTATGATATAGTCTTCTGAAAATATATTTTCATATAAATAACCATGAGGCACTTAAATCAAGTTTTGTCAAGATTCTTACACTCAGACCTTGGGCACCTCAGAGTGGTTTTTGAAGGTTTTGAATCCCACCTTCAATAGGGATCAAGCCACAAATTCTAAAGATCAATCTGTAGTGATCTCAGGTAGGTTCTTCCTCATTTTCTTGATATTTCTCCTATATTCGATCTAAATTTCTCCCTATTATTCATTCCATTCTTTATTGTTTGATCTCAAAATTTTTAATGTAATTTAATTTTTCATTTTCCAATTTGGTCATGGAATGATGTCCTTGGGTATTATAGTTTCCTTACAGGAAAGGTGATCGAAGATCCATGATGGTGATATATTCTCTTGTAATTTTTTTTTTCATTTTTGTGGTAGGGGATTCATTTATTCTTCTTTATTTTACGTGTAATCATAATTTATCCATAGTTTAGACCACTGTATGGAAGTTTAAATAACCTAATAATACTAAATTTATTTAAATAACTGAATTGGTTTATTTGTAGGGACCGCCTGTTTTTTTCCTTACACCATTATATTAGTTTTACTCTAGTTTTTAAAATAGTGTTCTCTCTATATTATTATTTTTATAGCATGTTTTTATTTTTTTTTATCTTGTTAAAATTGGTAAAATTGGTAATGAATGTAAAGATAAAATTAACTGGTTATTTGGATAAAGAATTAATGAAGTGGCATATTTAACAAATTCAGTGTTTCTCAAAATTTCACAGTAATAAAATCAATGTATGTATTAATTTTTAATTAATGTGTAATTCCATTTATTAATGTAATTGGATAAATAATTTTAATATATAGTTATTGTTGATGAGATTAATTATTAATATCATGCTAATTGATAACTGTTTTCTTTAAAGATTATTAAAGATGGAAGATTATAGGAATCATGTTTAATTAATTTAATAAATTATTATAGTTGATTCCTCATGTTTCTAGTAGTTGGAACCTGTGAATAATAAATTGGTTAATTCAATATAGAATAAAAAATGGTTGTTTGATAAAGGTAAATGCTTGGGGATGAGAGAGTATGATGTTTATAAAGGATGAATCCCTTATGTTGGGGGTCGTGAGAGCCCAATTTCATGTGAAGAATGAATACCTTTTTTGGGACAAGTTTCCCTATTGAATATGTTTGTTTTTTAAACCTTTTTTTGGATCTGAATATGAGAGTTACAATTTAGTGTGATGTGAACCTAGTATGGTTGATGATATAAGTGTGTGGTGTCTTGAAGTTGTGGCAGTAGTTGATTCATATGAGTACAAGATGCATGGTGATATACATGTGGGTGTTAGGGATATAATTGGAGATGGAAGAATGGTTTGAAGATGTGATTAGATGTTTTTTTCTTAATATGGATGCTTGTTGTGCTTAAGATAGATTCCTATTATTAATGAATTTCTTTAATGGAGAAATGACCAAGTTTTATGTTTTATATGCATTCCTTTCCCCACTGCATGAGGTAGATGAGATTTCTGGGTTTCATCTCTTTATGGTAGATTTGGATGTTTCCCAAGAGTTCCTAGAATTATTGGATGTAAATAATTTTTAATAAATGTTAAACCCATGGGGTAAGTTCTTCTTATAATGAAAATTTTAATATTAATCCTATGAAACTATGGACTTGGTTGGATTATGCTTGGAGGTAATGTAATTCACATGATATATAATGATGTGTAAACAAAATAATGTTAATTAACAGTTAATGAATTAATTAACATGAATGAAAATGTTAAAAGAAAATAATGAACTTATTATATCTCATTAAAATTATTGTGTGTTTTTATAACACGTTTATTACCTAGTAGTGGTAGCCAGGTGTTCAAGTGATGATAGTTAAAGATGATACTAGGACTAGGTTATTTCCATAGTGTGGTTGTGAGATATATTATATGCTATACATTTTGTGATTTCATACTCTACACCACTGATTTTAGTCGAGTGACTGAAACCGAGTGGAACCTAGAATGGTGTTTTCTTGAACATCCCAATGGTGAGGAAGAATAAATGACTACACCATGTGGCCCCTCTATCTTCTCTTAGTATAATTATGTGTTAATGTTCTAGACTATTAGTTTACCATATATGTTTGTATTTTGATCTAATGGGTTGTCATTATTTCACACATATGTATATTTTGATATAGTATCCAAAGTATAATTATAGTAATGACATGTATTGGTTGTGATGGTTTAAGGTGCCTTACTTAGTGTATGAATTGTGATAGATTGAGGCTAATACCAAATGAATGATAAAAATCAAATGGGATGGGGTGGATCTTAAAAACTACTTGGTTACTATATAGTAATGTGATATTGGATGCCGAGATGATGTTATAAATGCTATGTGACCTTCCCACATAGCATTGTTGATTCCACAGAGGCACGAATCATATTAGAAAGTTAAAAGTACCACACCACACTAGATATAAAAAAATATCATAGCTATATTGTGAGGTAAAATCTATAGGTAAAAGATGAAAATCTGGGGACCTTGAAATTAAAAACTAGTAAATAGACTCCTCACATGACTCTCGTAGGTTTGATTATCTAAGGCTTACATTTCTAGGTTTAAAATAATGCTATGTGGAGGGATGATGGTAAATTTTGAGACTTATGTAAATGATAATCGTATGTCAAGATTGGGATAATCCAATTGATAATGCTTTGAAGTAGTGTGAAGGTCACCAATATGTAATGGTTAAACCAATTGGATCTAACTAAGCAGGAAACTACTCTTTGGTTTAGAGGAATTAATCAAACTAGGCTCATAAGGATTGGGTTCAAAGGAAGAAAGCACCACATGTTATTGGTCTTATCCAGCTCAACCCCATCTAGGTTAGGGTCCTTCTATTGAAATTCCCCAGATCATGGTAGTATAATAGAATGTTATTAACAAGAATTACTTACCAAATTACTAACCAAATGGTTAACTATGTTTTTATTTAATGATTAATTAGGTTTAAAACATCCACACTCTTGACCCTTAAACCCAGATAATTATCCGCACATGATAATAATGAAATTATATGGAAACTAAATAAAAAACATGCTTGAAATAATAGTTAAACATATCAGAATAGATAAATCTATGATTAAATTAATTTAAAATCAATAAAAAATTTACATTAATTAAATAAAAAGAAATGAAACTGAATAATTGGGGGTGAAATTGATAATTAGAATTGAAACCATAATGTTATAATGAACAAGCAATCCAAAATTCTGGGAATCAATTTTCAATAGCAATGGAATCAGAAAATAAAGAAATAATGGAACAGAAGTAGGTTCTGGAAGAAATATGAGAAGTAAATATAAAATAAATAATAGAATATTAAATATTAACAATTAATCCATCCAATAAACATATACATAAGCCATCCTGTGTAAAATTAATTGTATCAAGATAGTACATCCCAGTCAAACTGGTCATAAACCATCCAAATAAATAATAAGTATGATATCATTGGAGTCTATCACCATTAAATAATAAATTACATAAAATAATGTCTTATTATATGGAAAATTATTTTTTAAATTTTACTTTGAACATTCCTTTATGTAAATAAAATTTCTATAAAAATCACCATTATTATTTTAAAAATAAAAAATTCATGAAATAATGCCGAAATCATTTTCTTTGAAAATAACTATTAAAAACTAGGAATTTATATAATATTAAGTTAAAAAGTTTCTCAAAAAATAACTTTCTAAACTTGAAAAGTAAGCTTTAATGAAATACAGATCTTGATTGTGGTTTATTATGTACATGTTGTACAATTTAAAAGAAACATTCCTTTTCCACTGTAAAAAGGTTACAAAAGTGCCTTGATCATAAAACAACCAGAAGATTCCTTTTAATTGATTTTATAAAAATAAAAAAATTGCTAAAAATTACTTTTATATATAATTTTTTTGAATGTTAAAACATTTTTAAAAACATTTTTAGAAAATATGGTTTTGGAAGAAAAGTGATTTTTGATCGAAGATAAAAACAAAGTCATATTTAATAAAACACATTTTCTTAATAATTTTATGTTCCAAAGTGGGTTAAAACGGTTATATTCATTGAATTATTTATTTAGTAACTAGATAAAAATAAAATATATTTATTTTAACATAGAAATATCAAATAATAACCCAAAGGTACACTTAAACAAAAAACTGTGAATAATAACGAGGTTGTGAAATAAACCATTACCACTTTGGAAACATTTGAATTGTAAGCCCCATGAAAAAAATTTCAAGTGAGACATTAAATAATATGAATATAAATAGATTCATGATATAAAAAGTAAAAAGTTTTGTATATATAACACAATGAATTAATAAGTGGTGAATATGACTTATGTCACACTGAAGTAAAAGCGAGACAAGGAGCCCTTACATTGAGTTTGACTCATCACAAATGTTTTTTTATCTTCATGAATAATAAAATCATGTTAATAAAATATGTGGTTACCAAAATTTTTGAATTTTTTTATTACTTTTATTTCAATAATTATAATTTTATATATGATTACTTAATCGAATAAGTTTACATGAGATGTTTCGATGATATTTGGCCTCTGTGTTGAAAATTAATTTGGTAGGTTGAATATGGTCAAATAGGTCATTATTTAAACATATTCAGAAAAATAATCATGACATAATTATCAAATTTATACATCAATTATACTTTTAAAATCAATCATGAAATGTGGTTATTAAAAATTAATAACATTATAATCATGAAGATGGTAGGCTATACGCATGTATGAGTAAAGATTCTATATTTTAATGATAATTATGAAAAAGAAGGTAAGAAATATTTTGACCTTATGAAATGATCATAATATAATATATATAATATTATTTATTTCAATATACTAATATATATAATCCATGCTGTTTAGTGATGGAAATAGAGTCACATTGCTTTGTGAAGGTGGTAGTCCACACATATAAGAATGACATTATTATTTTCAAGTGTAAGAAATAAAATGATATATTCTTTATTCAGAATGATAAAAATGTACTGTATATAATAATTATTTATTGTATGTATTAATGTTTTTATTAAATTTTTTCTTATTACCTTCCATGTAAAGTGTTAGTGATAAACATATCACATTGCTTCGCAAGGCATTAGTCCTCCATACACACGAGCGACGTTATCATATCCCCTATGGAATGTAAAGTAAAAAATGGTATAAATGATATAATGAATAAATAGCTATAATTATTTTATAAATATAATTTATTTATATTTATATACTTTATATCGAACATCATACCAATCCGTGAGAGGTGGTAATGGAAAAATGAATGACATCAGTTCATGAGGTGGTACTCCGCCAGACACACGAATAATGATTTCATAATCCATTTGATTAAATATGATATGCTTATAGGTAATTAAAATAACATAAAAACATATCAATATATTTAATTTTATTAGGTTATTATATCATCATAATTTAATAATAATTCAAGTAGGCTGAGAAAGAAATAAAATAAAAAATCTCACTGAATAATGCTATCTCTTCTTCAGGTATCCTCATTAGGTTTGCACAAAAAATCCTTTCTCGGTTGGTTTTATGGCCAAAATAAGGATTCCATGATGAGAGTAATTAATTTGGGAAGGTATTTGGATTGTTATTTTCTAAATCAAAAGGGTTTTTTTTGTGTGAACAAGAGTGGAGAGGGGGTGAAATTTTATAATTGAGGTGAGTGTTACCCTTGTAATGTTTCAAAAGAAAAAGTGATAACCATGTTTTTTGTATGTAAAAAGGGTTGAAAAATAGAGTATTATTGAGCCTTAAACATGATAAGGTCTAAAAATTCCAATTAAATATATTTTACACAAGTTTTTAGATCATTTTAACAATTTTATTTTTACTTTAACCGCTAGGTAAATCCATTTTTACCTTAACCACTGAAATTAATTTTTACTATTTTCATTATTCATTTTGAAAAAACATTAATTTTAACTTATTATATAATATAAATTATTATAATTTAAAATATGAATTCTATTTTCCAAATTTCATTCATTTAAGTGAAAAAATAATTTATAATTAATCGCACAGACATAGTGAGAATGTTTGTTTGGAAAGGGAAAATGTTTTAAAGTTTACAAAATTATTATATCAAAATTTAAAATATAAATGATTATAATAAAATAAATAATATATTTATATATATATAATTTAAATAAATTATCTCTTAACCCATTTTAAAATATATATGAACCTTATAAACGATTTAAACGAAATGGTAATTCTAAATTAAAATTTAGTGTTTTTTACAATCAACTAATTTTTTTAAAGAAAAATCATAAAAATTAATCATAAGATAATTGTGTAATTATTATTTCAAAAATTAAGTTTATATTATCAAATAAATATTATAAAAGTTACTAAAAATAATTCTATATTTCGTGTGTAATGTGCGACTAAACCATTATTTAGAAAAAATCTAGTTTTTTTATAAAACATTTCTTTCTATTTTATAGGATTATTATTTTATCTCTAATAAATAGATATCCCTAACATACAAAATTTAGTTATTAATATTCTTTCCCACCAAATTAAGAGCTATTTTATAAGGTTATACTACACTATTGTTCATATAGGTACATGGTTCTATGTTTCATAAGATATCGATGAAATTAAATGTATTCTAAAAGAAATATATCTATTTGGTTGTTTAATCTAAGTATTTCATGTCAATCCAACTATAGAATACAATTTTATTCATTTATAATTATTTTGTATTCCATTATCCCCACCTTAAATTAATTTTATTTACAAAATTTATACTGGATCATGACAATCAAGTTTTTGGAATTTGGAAATAACATTGTTGGAAAATGCACATCAAAATAGGGTTAACAGAATTTTCTCTTAATAGGAGAGAAAATAAATTCATAAGGTCATTTATAATTATACATACCTAATATTCCATTTCGGATAAAATTTGTTGAAACTAAACATATAGGCATGTAAGAAAATCAAAAATAATTTTAGAAAGTGATAGAGGTCATTGATCAAAGGAAAGTGAGTGATCAATGGAAGGACCTAAAAACCATAAATCTCTATTGATTTAAAAGACCATCAGTTTGATTTTATATGAAGGAAATTGGATAAATTTTTTTATTTCAATATCCTTTTCCAAAAATTGAATAATTTCCGTACTATATAATAATATAAGGAATATTACTTATATAATATGTTTCTACTCTATTAGTGCAATTTCATCATTTGGTTATGCATTGATCAATTTTAAATTCATATCTTACTCCAATAAATGAATATCCAAAAATTATTTTTTTATGAAAAAATGGTTATAATGGTTATCCAATATACATACATCTACATATGGTGAACTAATAAATTAGTCTATAAAACCTCATCCAAAGTCTAACTTAATCCATTCTATAAATGGTAAACCTAAAGGCTCGTCCAAAAGTTTGTCTATATAAATTCAAAGTCCAAAATTTTTTGAAGTAAAGTCATTAAACCAACATTATATTCCCCAAGAAAATAAAAAAGGGATCTTAATGTCACATTAAAAATATGTTAATACCATGTTGAACATAAAACATTAATAAAAGAAAATTCATTCTTCCTAGAATGAAATCTTAGGTTGTCGAATATTTTTCATTGAACAAAACATGAAGGAAACTTCAGTAATGATAAAAGAAACAATCAAATCACTAAACAATTTCATTTTCACCAATATTTTACCCTAATCACATCATTATCATTATTTTATCAACATATATCATATATTAAAAGTTATCTTCATTTTATCAGGTGTTTTCTAAAAAGGATCATCTTTCCACCGAAACACTTTTTTAAGTACCTTTCAACACAAACTTTCAAATTGTTAAAGAAATAATACATTATTATAATACATATATGTTTTATGATTCATGTAAACAGAATATCATCAATAATAAACATTTAAAACATATTTATTAGATCCAAATACACAGGAATGATAATTATTCCACTTCTACTTTATCAATGTTATAGTCTTTACCATGATCCATTAGCTTATTCTAAGGTATATTACCTTGATGCATGGGGAATTGGCTATAATAGTGAATCCTATACTTATATTCAAAGCACTATAATTTGAGGTACTCTCCCTTAACCTTTGTATCATGATCATCATGTCATTTTTATCTAAACATTAATAAAAATCATTTTTATTTTAATCATATACCAAGGTGTTTCCTTCCACAAATATCAAACGTTGGAAAATCCTTATTTCCCTTCTTCCATTTATCTTTCTTTTTCTATATTGTAATCTTATTCTATTTCTAAAAAAAGTAATAAGACTTGGATAATTATTTTTCAATCATGATAGAACGCGATATTATATCCTCATATGATGATAAAGTTTAGGAGACTAGTGACCTTTGAAGGATTGGATTAAATCTATCAAATAAATACTCAATATTTATGTTTGGATTACGTACTTAGTATAAATCATTCCTTTCTATAATTGTAAAGTTGGATTCATACTTTGAATAATTTTCCACAAGTTTCTATAGTAAACTCAATAATTGTCTTTCTATATCCTCTCATTACTCATGAAGAAAATATTTCTCCATGAAAAATACCCTGATATCCTTCCATTCCATGTTTTTTATTTTATATACATCATTAGTGTTTTGAATCCATGACCACCATTAATCCACATATCCTAAGAAATGATAAAATACCATGAAAAAAATACTCCCTTTCACAACTTCTTAGATCAAAACATATATTCTCTAAGGAAATTATCCCTTTCTCTGCTAAAAATAGATATGTAGTCCAATTTAATGATGGAGGGTATAGATATATAAAGTGGTGTAACATTATTACACCACATGTTGGATCAGTTGGGTGCTCAATATGGGACTGGTTATTCTTCATAACTCGATTCAACTTCCCTAATATGGTTATAATCTGATCAATTTAAACTATAACTCTAGCTCTAGATTCATTATCTTTCCTAGGAGGGAAATAACTACATGGAGTATGTGCATTGATATGACTCCCATTACTTCTATTAGGTGCCATTTTTAAAAAATAGCACACACTAGATTAGATCATAACAATATGAAACATAATTTATAATATCAAAAATAGGGAAACAGTTAACATAATTTAAAAACTTAATGCATATCCTATCTCACATTCATAAATATGGTTTCTTCAGGCATATATTTGTTTTCAAATCCTTCATAATGATTTATAAAAAAAATATGAATTATCCTTATAAAACCCCACGGGACTGTCAAAATAGGTGCATAGTAAGGCCCATAATCATGCACTATGTGGCGATCAGGTCAAATCCATTGAACCCTTTTCATGGTTATTACCACTAGGTACCTCTATTCTAGAACCATATCCACGTATAGTATTTATACAATGATTTATTGATAAAAAAACCAAAGAGTATTTTCCTTACAAAAACATTAAGATGTTATTATATACTTTTTGGAAAAGTATATCATTTTTTTATATTCCCTAATATATATTTTTTGAAATCTAGTTCATTAGGTTTATTCTAAACTTCCTTTGATTCCAATTGTATCGTCCCCGAACCTAGTATACTTGAGCCAATGGATGCTTTATTACATTATAATAACATAAAAGGAATCACATTCTCAAGGATCAAATAGTTTAGTAGTCCTAGTAAAAAAGATACATACTTGAAGTTCACATTGCATTTTAAAACATAAAATAGACAAATAAATTTTTTAGAATAAAATTATTCCCATTAGAATATCCTATCATACAAATAATAAAATAATTCTTGGTATCACAGGGAAAATTAATTATAATAAAGTGTTAAGATTGAATTCTTAGTTACGATAATAATAGAACAAAATATATCATGAATAAATAAGTCATAATGAATATATCAAGGAAAATAACAGAAACAGATTCCATTTAATCAATAAATTGAGAATAATATTTCAAAAATAAAATATGATCAAATAATTCCATATAAATAATTACATTATCTTGAAACATAACAAGGTATATTATAAATAATTGAATAATCACATGGAATATCAATAACATAATTCATAATAATGGAATGAATAATGATGGACATCTAAAATAAACCTTCAAGGCCGTGAACCAAGATATCCAATATCATCATGGCCTTGTGACAATACATATAATACCATTAAGGCCTTATTATAAGACATCTATATTCACGAGTAATGGATAAGCCAAAACGTAATATATTTTGTCTCATGAGATCTATCGATACAACAAGGAAATATGAAATTATGGGCCCCATCCATTACATAATAATTCCAATACGCTCTTCATATAAAAGGGGGGAAACATAGTAAAATTAAACATTCATATTGAAAAACTAGAATATGAAATGTTAACAATTAACCCAATCAATAAAAATAATCATAAATAATCCAGAGTAAAATTAAATTTATCGACATAGTACATCTCTAGTCAAACTAATCATAAATCATCTTGATAAATACAATGGAGGTTATCATTGGAATATATACCCTTTAAATCATAATTAAAATAAAAGGACATCTTCTTAGATAGAAAATTATTTTTTAAGAACACTTGTAACATTTCTCATGGTAAATAACCATTCTTTGAAAATCAACCTTATTATATTAAAAATAGAGAACTCATAAAATATAATGAAAATACTTTAATTTTATTTTTTAAACTAAGAATTTCCATAATATTAGGGAAAAAATTCTTTAAAAATAACATTTTAAACTTTCAAAAAATTCTTTAATGAAATAAAAGTCATGATAATGTGTAATTCTATACATGCCATATAAGTTAAAAGGAAAATTATGTTTTTTCTATAAAAAGATTAAAAAAGTATATTGTTCATCAAATGATAAGAAGATTTATTTCAAAACATTTTTTGAAAAGTAAAAAAATGGTAAAAATTCATTTAATAAATTATATGGTTAATTTTAAAACATTTTTTAAAACATTTTTAGAAAATATGGTTTTAGAAGAAAATGATTTTTGACTGAAGGGAAGAATAAATTCAAATTTTATTTAAAACATTCTGTATCAAAGTGAAGAAAAAATGGTGATATTACTAGATAATTTTCATGAATAACCATATGATAATAAAATAGATTGATTTTGAGATATAAATATCAAAAAATCATCTGATGTGAGACTTAAACAAAAACAATCCTAAATTATTTTGAGATTGTAGAATAAACCCTTACCACTTTGGTAACTTTTCAATCATATGCCCCTTGAAAGAAATATATTGAAGTAAAAAATTAAATACCATTAATATAAATATATTCCTGATATAACATATCAAAAATGGAATTATATACACCACATGAAATAAACAAGTGGTCAATATTACATATGTCTCACGAAAGTAAAAGTGAGTCGAGAAACCCATACCTTGAGTCTGAATCATCACATAAATTATTTATATTCATGAATAATAAAAATATTATAATTAATTAATTATTTGACAAAAATTTTAATTTTTATTATTCCTTTTATTTCACTTATTTCCACATTATATATTATTTCTAAATTAATTAAGATTACATCTTATGTTTCGACGATATTTGTCTTATGTATCAAAAATGAATTTGGTAGGTTGACTATGGTTAAAGAGGTAATTATTTAAACTTATCCAAAATAATAATAATTATCATATTGAGACACTACTTATACATTTCAAACAAATCATTAATGATTATTATGAAATGTTAACTACCATTTAATCATGGATACTATAGGTTGTAAGTATGTATGAGCAATGTTTCCATTTTTCAATGATAATTATGGGAAGAAGTTAAGAAAAATTTTATATTTATAGAATAATAATATCATATATACCATATTATTTATTTAAATATATTTATATATATCATCCATGTGATGTGGTTACGAAAAGAATGTCACATCGCTTTGTGAAGGCGGTAGTCCACACGTACATGAATGACGTTATAATTTTTTTGTGTAAGAAAGATAATGATGTCTTATCTTTTAAGAGTAATAAAAATGTCATTAATATCATATTTATTTCATATATATCACATATATTTATTAAATTTATCCTTATTAACTTCCATTAATGCTTTAGTGATAAACAGATCCCACTATTTCACAAGGCAATAGTCTGTCGTATACACAAACAATGTTATTTTATCTCATATGGCATGTAAGGTATATATATATATATAATATAATTACCTAGAGGTATAAATTTATTATAAATATCATATATATACTTTATATACATTATAATACCCAATTGTGAGAGGTGTTAATGTAAAAATTAATGACATCAGTTCTTGAGGTGGTAGTCCGCCGTACACATGAATAATGATTTCGTAACCAATTTGATGGAGGTGGAAATGGTTATAAGTAATTTTTTAAAAACATATAATTATATTTAATATAAATATTTTATTATATCATCATGGTTTAATAATAATTTGATGAGGTGGAGGAATAAATCAAATAAAAATGGTCGTTGAAGATTGCTACCTCTTCATAGGGTATCCTCTGTAGGTTTGCACAAAAATCCATCCTAAGATGAATTTATATCCAAAATAAGGATTGTAGGTTGATATTAACGATGTTGGTAATGTAATCGGTTAGTTATTTACCAATATAAAAGTGTTTAAGGAATAAATAATAGAGGAGAGGGTGTGGACTTTTATAAGTGAGGTGAGTAGAACACTACTAATGTTTCAAAAGAAAATGTGATACCCACATGTTTCACTTGACACCATGGTCCATAATGTATTATTATCAATAGTTATATGTTATAAGGTTTCAATATGTCCATAAAATACATTTATAAAAAAATTTAGTTCATTTAAATACTTATTTTTTTAGTTTAATCATTGAAAACCCCATTTTTAGCTTAAGTGTGGTAATTAATGTTTACTATTTTTAATATTAATTATGGTAAAAAAATTAACTTTACCCTATTATATTATATAAATTACTATGATTCATAATATTTAATCCTTTTTACCAAATTAAATTTACTAAATTATCTAAATTTAATTTAAAATTAATCCCACATTCGTGATGAGAAAATGAGTTTTCAAAAAGATAATATTCAAATGTTTACAAACATTTTATATTATAATTTAATTTGAAAATGAATCTGATGATTTTAATTTTAATAATATATATATACTTTAATTAAATTTAATTTAATTTTTAAAAATATATTTTATATTTATAAATAATCTAAACGAAAATACATTTTTCAATTAAAATTTAGTAATTTTCACTATTCATGAAAAAAATGAAACTTTTCAAAAAAATCACAAAAATTAATCCTAATAAAATTATGATATGTTAATTTTAAAAATTAATTTTATTTTTTCAAACAATTCTTTTAAAATTTTAAAAAATTAATTTTAAAAAATATGTTCAATGAGTGGATAAATTGTCTTTTAGAAAACATTCATAGGTTCATAAAACATTTATTCTTATTTTAAATGATTATTATTTTTTTTATATTCAATAGTTAAACATAATATTTAAAATTTATTTATTAATATTAATACCCACCAATTTAGTGGAAAGGTTATAATTATATAGTAAATTATGGTTCATTTGGGCTTGGGGTAGCGTGTTCCACAAGCTAATGAAGAAGTTAAATTTATTCTAAAAGAAATATACATCATAGTGTTTTAAGCTCAGTGTTTCATATAACACCTAATATCAAATAAAATATTATTATTTTTTGATTTTATAGTGTTAATCCTTCAAATAAAACTTGAAATGCCTCATGGTTATGTTTTTTATTCATAGCCCTTTTTTCCTTTAATTACAATGTCTCAACTCTTCATTAAAAGCTATACACAAATTTCAATTTACCTCGCCATGAATTTTCCCTCATCAATCATGGTAAAATGAAAATAAATTTTGGATCATACTTTTAATTCATGGTCCTAACAATATTATCTAATTGGTTAAAAAATATGTAGTCCATAAATATAAACACATGATTAGGCATAAGGGGTCCAACAATAAGGATGAAATGACTATATCACTAAAGGTAGGTGGGTAGATGATAAAAATAATACTAAAAATGATGATAAACAGTCAATTATAATAAATTATCATCAAGAATAATTCAATGAAAAATATCCTCTAGAAATCATCATATCGACACTCCTAAAAGATTAGGTAAGTATATCGATGTGTCATAAAAGTGAAGTGAAATTATTATGTTTCTTGTTTTTTATTTTCAAAATTTTTGTCTATGAAAGATCTAAAATACATAACCTAACCACATATGATCTATCATAAGATTCATTATTCTGGAAATAGTAAATTTTTAACTTCCTAATACACAAACCATATTTTTATAAACAGGATTACCATGAATGGTAAATTAGAAGAACCATAAACCACTTCCCATGGATCATGTGAAAAATCCCCCATACATCTCATAAGTATTAAGAATCCCACATCTATTAGTAATAACTATATCTCCAACATTTATTCAACTAAAAACCATGAAATTATATCAAGAGTGGGGGTAGTAAGGGATAAAAATTGGCTTCCAACATGGATAAATCCTAACAAGGTCATTCATGGATTCTTTGAGCTTATAGAGGATAAATGTACAAGATGGATTCCAGAAAAATGAATCGACAATGATCACCTCAATCATTTTAAAAGTGTATTAATTTAGTCATCACCTTGATAAGATTCCAATGAAGTTCTCATAGGCTTATAATCCCTAAGTATCTCTTAATAAATATTCTTAGAAAATAATATGACAATGTAAGTCTAGAATCCTCTTTGGAATGGAAATAAAAAAAATAGTGCAATGACTTAGTGAATAAAAAGCAATAATAAGTCAATCTAAATAAATGTAAAGATTCTAGAATTAGAAGAAAATTACTCAACTCAGTAATCATGATAAAATTATAAGCAAGAATAAAAATAGGTTTCAACATTATCTGCCCAAAACATTTCTTCTATTTAAATGGATGTAATTATATTTCACATTAAATCATACATTCAATGAAACAATCATCAAATACTTATGATAATAGGATATAATATAGGTGTATAGAAAATAAATATAAATAATATGTTCCCCACACTTAAAATGAAACAATGTCTGCACTGTTTTTGGAAGTGTTGTGGGAGAGAAATCAATAAATGCATAGAAATATTAGAGATGGTAATTATGAATTTAAAGTAGGGAATCGATAGATTCTAATAATAAAGGCTATTCCATGGAATAAAATTCTAAATATCGAAGCCACACTTGGTTCAATTCAACATTTTTCTAAAAGAAACATACCTACAGTAGATAATCAATCAGTGTAAAAAATATGTCAAAGATTAAAGTAGCAAGATAGAAAATGCACACAATTACCCAAAATTAAGAGAAATGAGAATTAAAGTGAGAGGAGAAGAGTAAAATAGAGATATAAAGGAGATATAAAAAATAATAAAAAGAAATAAAAAATATTAATAACTCATTAATGAAAAAATATGGATTTCCTCCCATAAAAAGCTAATAGGACGTTATCATCCTTAATAATGGAAAAGGATAAAGCAGAGAGGTCCATATGATCATCTATCCTCTACCTTTTGTTAAAACTAGTAGTTGTATCCTTAGTCTCATTGGGTAAATTTGTAGTGTCTACCACCTCAAGAATGGGTTGATTAAAGATATCATGTGGGATCTATATCATCCATCCATTCCGTGGAGGGAACTACTGTACAGTATGGAAATGGATCAACTATATTCATCCCTATATATTTTCCAGTTGAGGAAATACCACATGTGGAAGGCCATATGGTTTCCTAACAGGCTCGTCAATTACCATGGAAGATGAAGTAGAGTGATACGTAGTTAAATTAATTCATAAGTAGGAATGAGAATATGAGCAAGGTATGTAGGGAAATAATTGTATCTTATCCATTAGATAAAATAAATGAAACAACTAGGAATAGAGAATAAAATAGTATACAAATAAAACCAATATAGAGTATAGAGGGGTAGAGATATATATATATAGACAAAACTAAATAGTGCGAGATGACTCACTGCTATCAGGATCAGAAGTCCTCCCCAACCCGTGGGTGTATAGATATTCCACTACATGTTTATGGAATCTATAAAGGTATGGGAAAGTTTTTTACTACTATTAAAGGTGTCATAGTGCAAGAATCTATCTCAGTCATAGTATATTGTGGGGAGGTTTTGATCTGTAGTGGGGCTGAACTTCTAGGAGATGGATTGATGAAAGGTGCCTCAATAAGAAGAAGTAAAGGTAGGGACCTTGTCTCATTGGGATTTTTTGTACTAAAAAATCTTACAGGGTAGAAAAATTATAGAGATATAGGGGAAGTTCGATAGGGGTGAATTATTGGGTGGTAATGGTTGGAGTTGGGTCTGTGGAAGTAGGAGGTAGGAGGGTAGTTATAGTGGCTGGTGGTGGGGAAACTATGGTAAACTGAGAGGGGTCATAGAAGGGGATTCTAAAATTCCAAAAAACATGACTATGGTTATCTAGAATAAACTAGAGAATAGCTTATATATCTAAGGTGATTAGTGGGATCAGTTAAAAATGGGAATGGGGTAGTGTAGTGGTGGATGGTTGAGTGATGGAAAAAGCAGGGGATGGGGAAGTAAGTATAGGTGTCTCATGAGAAATAGTAGGTGGGGTTGGAGCATGATGAGTTTGGGTCTTAGTAACATCCTCTATATACTCATGGTCCCAAGTGTAGTGTCCCCCAATATTTTATAGAAGCCTCTTCTTTTGGAGAAGTATGAGATCAATGGACTCCATATGGCCTAGATAGGTAAGATGTTGAGCGATGTCAAAACATATGAGATGATGTACTGAATGAGTTATGAAGCTGCCCCCATCAAGGTACCATGAGCCCTCATCACTTGGGCCTCCTAATTGAGTGTAAACTTGTGATCCATGTTGAGGGAGGGGTGAAAAGGACAAGATGATAAAATCTATCTGTCTGATGCCTCTTTAATCATCTCCCCCAACCACCCAAGCATGGGTTAGAGCTCAATACAATATTCATAAGATGACACCCCACTGTTGGGTGATCTTCTTCATATGCGAATCATAAACTCTATGGGGGTCACACACTATCAATTTTCAATTCCTCTCCAGTAACATATTTATATAGTCCATATGAAAGGTTTGAAAGACTAGAGAGGAAAAAATGTTTGAAGAATAGATTCCCAATCCAACCACAAAGTCACCCAGCATGAGCTCCCATGGATGGCCTCCCTATCTGAAAGTGACATGCATGATGGCCAACTCAGAAGTGGGTAAGAACTCAAGGAATTTCTCTTGATATTAATCCTCTCATACCTTATTAATGTGAGAAATATGCATGTTCCAAATGAGGTCCATGAATTCCTCATGTATGAGGATATCCTCAATAATGGTCTGGTCAATAGTCTTGTTGGTCTTCAAGGACCTGGCCAGAATGTGGACTGAGAGAACTTGATACTCAACTATAAAAAAGTGAAGTCAGGGGTGTAGGTGTGGGGAAAAACCACACAACTAGATGGATTAAGAATAAAAATCAATAGAGTCTATCAGAGTGGCAGTACCAAACATAGTTGATAAAGGGGAAGGATCTGTGGGTGGTGGTGGAGGATCCAACATCAGGCGTTTGGGTGGAGGAGGGTCTTCGTGTTGGGACGTGCATTTGGAGGAATATTTGGTGATGTTTTTTGTGTCAAATATTATGGATTTGAGGAAAAATAAGGGAATGGATGGGAATAGGATGAGAAGTCAAATGGGAGGGGGTTAATGATGATGAAGTGGGGAGGAATTGCGATCGATGGTGGTGGGGGTAGAGGAGTTTCACGGTCGATGGGGAGGGGTACATGGGAGCGGGGGTTGTGAGCCCCTAATTCACAACTTATAGTGTCGTCGTGCAACTTTCACATCATGTAAATAATTAAAAATGTGTAAAATGTTGAAATTTATTTTTTGAAACCCCAATATATTAATTTTATGTAAATTTCAAATAATGTGATTTATTCCATTTGTGCATCCTTTTGCCAAAAATATTACACCAATTTGCAACATCATCAAACCATCATAAACGTCTGAAAATCTATTCTTACACATTAAACCTATCATGTTTTTCCTGCCATTTAGTGATTCAATTGATGTTGAGATCTAGATATGCTTTAATTTAGATAAATTTTAACAATAGAACACACCCATCGTAAAATGGTTCCTCATAAATTTTTAATATTTGCGAATTAACCATAAAGGGTGATCCTTCACTTATTTATATTTCAATCATCCTCTTTGAAAAAACATTGAAAAATTTAAAAAGACTTTACCATGGGGATTTTAATTTCATATGTAATAAATTCAGATAAATATTAAAGAGTATAACCTTGTCCCCTAGTGTGAAGACCCATCACCAAATGGATTGGTCATTCCATTTCATTGTTTTTTATTTATAAATTCAAGATTTTTAATATGTTTTCCTAATAATTTATTCTATCTTATCCATTTTTAAAAAAATTTGTTTCCTAGATTTTTATCTCCAATGTTAATTTTTTTTTCATTTAATAATAAGATAGATGCTCTAATTCCACCGGTAGGTGATAGGGATTCACATAAAAATTTTCAAATAGAGAAGTGTCAATGGGTCCTTTATATGTTGTATGATACACCCAAAGTACGTAATCTAATTTAAGACTCCAATAATTTCTACTTTTAATCACTTTCTTTTCCAAAATTGTTTTGGTCTCCAGATTATAAAATTCAACTTTTCCACTAGTCTTTGGGTGGTAGAGAGTTGCAGTGTTGTATTGAATTCCATATTTCTAAAGAATGAATTTAATAATAGTATTTATAAAGTTTGTTCTCTAACCACTAATGTGTAATCAAAGAAATAAAAATATTGATAAAATATTTTCCTTATAAAATTTATGACCACTGTGGTTGTCTCATGGGTGGTAGATTCAGCTTCTACACACTTCAAGATGTTGTCCAAACTGGCCTGGGGGTAATAATTACCATAAGAATTAAGGAATGGTCCCCTGAAATCAATTCCATATACATCCAAGATTTTAACTTCAAGGATAGGATTCTAGGGATTTTTTTCCAATAGTTCCCATCCATTGACATAGATCACAAAACAATACAAAGATCATTGCATTCGAATGGAGTGTGTCATAGAATAGTAAACTTTGTAGGATATTTTACATGGTGAATTCATTATCCTTATTTCCTCCTACTATTGACATGTGAAAAATTTTGAGAATTATTTTAATTTCATTCTCTAGGATACAACATCACATCAATCCATAATCATGGTGCTTAAATAATAACTGATCATCCTAGTAATAGTGTGAATCATTGACCTAGAACTTCTTATTCTTTTGATCAGAGAAGTGTGGGTACATAGACCCCATTTAAAAATAGTTTTCAATATCAAAAAAATAAGATCATTATTTTATATTTATATTATATACTGTCTCATCTAGAAAATCATCCTCAATACTCATATTTTCAACATCCTCAAGACATAGATGTAGAATTATTGATAAGTTGTAATCAATTTCATTTTCAGTTTCTTTTTTGTCTTTGATGACTATGTAAAATTAATGAAAATCGAGGATCTATCGTATTAGTTGTGGTTTGTCATATTTTTTTCATAATAATTATTACAGTTCTACATGATTGTATACACAACCACTTTATAAAGAATAAGGGATGAGTAAAATTTTTCAAAAGAAAAGACCACTTCTAGTAGCTCCTTTTATGTGGTTTTTTAATTTACTTGATCTTCATTTAATGTATGGCGAGCATAATAGATGGGGTGGAAGATGCATATAACCCACTATCCAAAAACATAACCCATAACAAAATCATGGGTGTCATACATAAGTTTAAATTCCTTATCCTAGCTGGGTGAAAATATTACACACTACAAAAAATAGCATATTAGATGGGGTTGTGCATAACCCCTCTAAATTCACTTGTTGTTTAATTTTAGGGGGTTCTACACAACCCCCTCCAATCATAGAATATATAGTGTGTCATAAATCCCCTATAATTTAATTTTATATATAAATTGGATGGGTTGACATATAACCCTTGATAATTATTGAATTTAGAGGGGGTTATGAACCCCATCTAATTATTTTAACATTATATTTTTAAAATCTGATTGGATTTTTGAGGGAGTTTTAAACTATTAGTTCCACTATGATAGATACCCTGACGGGGGGGGGGGGGGGGGGAGTAAATCAGGGTACTTTAGATTAAAAAAATTTCTTTTTTTTGATCTAGTTTCATTGTAAAAAAACTCTCTTCTCTCTCCTTCCCATTTCAGAGTATGAAAAAATCTCAAATCATGGAAAGGACACACCAATTTTAGTTGGTTCACACTCATTGGGATACATTCAAGGAGCATACTCTTACGATGTGTCAGCATACCAATTCCACTAAAAGTTCACTACTATTTACAAAGTTCGAAGTGGATTCACTGTCCATCCTAGTCTACAACCAATCACAATTTGAAAGCTTACTGCTCTGTCAACTGAAGTGTGCTCACTACTTCTTCTGAAGACCCACTCAGAGTTTATATACTTGTAGGTCTGATCATTATATAAAATAATTGCATCCTCTAATATATATAGATGCTCTACTGAATTCCAAAATTCATCCACTGATGAATACTACTTTACCACAGATGTAATGGGTAATTTCCACCTTTCATGCAACCCTGGCGTGACTTGCGCAACACTTTAACAAGCACACAACCTCTTCCTTTTTTGTAGAAAAATCAACTTGCGTGCCACTTTTGACTTATGCACCACTACTTGTGTTCCAATTATTATGCACCACTACTTCTGCTCCACTACTTTCACACCACTAATTGCATGCCACTCCTTGTGCGTAACTTACTACTTGTGTTCCACTTGCTACTTACACGCCACTCACAACTTACGTGCCAATTCCACTTGCACGATCAGAGATTAGATTTTATTTAAGTGCTGAGCTACTACTGGATGATGAGGGTATCCATATATTTATATTAATTTTGGTGACCCTTCATGTGAGGCATGTAGCTCATCTTGAATTCCACTTTATCACTTGTGTGCCGCGCCATATCATGTGTTCCACTTCAGGACTTGAACGCCCCTTAATGACTTACACTCCACTTCTTAACATGCGTGCCACTTTATTTCCTTTTTCATATTTTGATGTGATGAAATATTACTTTAGTTCCACTTCTTTACTTTCACGCCACATAATGTCTTATACCCCACTTCTTAACTTGCATGCCACTTATTTCCTTTTTCAAAAAAAATCTTTTTTCAACAAACACAAAAAAACCAAAAAATGCTTCAATGTAACCTTGTGTGATTTTTCCCAACATAAACCCATATAATTTATGAAATTATAGGGTATTCATAACTACCTCTAATCAATTTTATTCATGTTAGTTCATAACCTCTATAATATCTTAAATTAGAGGGGGTTGACCCACCCTAAATTCTTCAATTAGAGGGTGTTGAAAATACCTCTAATGACTTAAATAAGAGAGGTTTGAAAACCATGTCTTAAATTAGAGGTGTTCAAAACACCCTCTAATGTATTTAAATTAAATGGGGTTAAAAAACCATTCTAATTTAAGAGACTAGGGATGGCTGTGAATGCCCACTATTGAAAAAAAAATTCCATAACACACACACATAATTAAAACACAATATATAAATGTATTTAAATAAAATATATGAATATATTATGTAAAATATTTATATGATCGTATTAAATTGTAATTATATGTATACATAAATATAATTGAGTAATATTATGTACATTAATATATATTTATTTCTATAAATCATATTTCATATAATATTAATTATATACAATATAAAAGCATAATCATGTTATATAAGTATATACATTAATATAATTTATTTGAAAAATATATCATATAAAAAACCAAGCTTACAGTTTTTATAATTTATATAATAATATTTAATATATTTTTTAATTATTTTTTTGTTATATTATATTATATATAATTAATATTATATGAAATAAAGTTTATAATAGTAATTATATATTATTCCAAAAAATATTATAAAATTATATTTATTGAAATACATATAAATTAGTATACATAATAATAAATATATGCATTGAAATACATTATATCAATATTTGTATAAATCTTATGTCATATAATATTAATTATATATAATTTAAAATTGTACTTCATATAATATTAATTATATATTTGTATAAATTGTATTTCATATAATATTAATTATAAATAATAAAAATATTATTTATATATTATTTCATATAACATTATATATATAAGTGAATAAATTTTATTTTATTTAATATTAATTATAAATAATATATACATTAATTTATATTTATTTTTATATAATGGTATTTTATAAAATATTACTTATAATATTAATTAATAAATATAATATATAAATATATACATAAAAATCATTTATTAAAAAATGTATCATATAAAAACCATGTAGTTTTTATAATGGTAAAATAATAATAATGTATTATACATACACTTAGACACATATGCATATAAATAAATTTGTAAGCTATATTTCAATATTGTATTTTCGACCACCTTGATTTTTCCTGGCCATATTAATATATATATTTTACTTTAGATGGATATAAATAATTTATTTGATTACCTATATTTTATATATATTTTGTATGCATAATTTATAATATTAATTCATTTAATTATATGCATAAATATGAAATATATTCCATACATACATATATATACAAATAAATATATAAGTACATTTTATATATACATGATATATATACATGATATATATACAAATAAATATAAAAATAAATATAAAAATAAATAAATAAATTTTTACAAATAATTAAATAAATTAAATTAATATAATGATATGTATTTTAATTAATATATAAAATATATATTTTCATACAAAATTTAACTATATAAATATAAATATAAATATAAATATAAATATAAATATATTTATATTTATATATGTATAAAAATATGTATATATGTTAAATATATATATACACACACACATGCACACAAGTTTCATCTATAAGGAAATATTATATTATATTAATTGTATGTATATAAAATAAAAAAAAATAAAAAAAAATAAAATATATAAAATTTGAATATACAGTGTGATATATATGTTGGAATTTAAATATATTATAATATAAATATAAAATCTAAAAATGAATACATTAATTTATATAAATGTATATATAGGTTACATATTTAAATATATCATGAATATAATAGTTCTATGAATAAACAAAACATATAAAAATATATTCATTTTTATATTAAATTATGAAATTAAAATCTGTAGAGTGGAAAAAAAGGTCGGGGAGCGGGCCTTGGGGTGAATCCGGTAAGGGCTTCGAATCCCCGTGGTGGGGCGATTTATACGAGTGAGGATAATTTGATTAGGGCAGGTTAGTAATAAATGAAAAGCGGGGGAACATGAAAATACTTTGAGCTGGATGGAAGAATCACTTTGAAGTGCGAACCTAGGGGGAACTGAAGGGGTATAAAATGGGTTGGGAGAACCCACTGTGTAGAGAGGGTATGGTGAGATGCGCTGGAATATAGAAAAAATAATAATTTAGAAATGAAAAATTTATGGGCCATTTCAACTGGCCCTAAATTGATGAATTATTTGTAGTTTTTAAAAATTGTACCTAAACTTTGGTCTAAAAAATAATCAGGGGTGATTTCAACCACCCCTAAATTTAGTGATTTAATTATAGGGGGTTTAAACCCACTCTAATCAACCGATTTCTGGAAAATTATGAAAAAATGGAGGGGGGGGGGGTAAAACCCCCTCTAAAATATCCACCTTTAATAACCCCTCACTTTATCAGTCATTCCTAAAAACCTCCTCTAACAATATAGGGAATTAAATTTAGCATTGGGTTTCCATAATCGCTGCTAAAGAATGTAGAGATGGTTATAACCCCTGATAATAAAAAACAACCCCTTCAAATGACTGTATTTTTTGTAGTGGTTCGAGTGTCCACCAAGATATTTTTCAGATTAAGGAATTCCCACTATAACTCTTTAGTTAAATAAAATAGGGGTTCCTTAGGCAATAAGTGTGTTTGTGGGTGGACTATTATTGAAAAAAATTAGATGAAATGATGATAAAATCATAGATATCCGAGAAAAATTATTATAACACTCACTATTTTGGGTTCAGAGAAATCTTTAATCACTTTAGTTTTCCCCAGATTAACTTCCATGCCATGATTTGATATTTTTTTATAAGGAATATTCCTTCTTGAAGCATAAAATGAAATTTTTTCCAGTTTAAAACTAGGAAATTATCTTCACAATGATGAAAAACTCACATCATATTACTTAGGAAGACATAAGAAGAGCATTCATATATAGAAAAATCATACATGGAAGTCTCTAAAAACTCCCCTATTATATAATAGAAAATGTTTTTCATGCACATTTGAAATTTAATTGTTTTTTTAATTCTAAATTAAACTATTCTATAGGTGATGATTCTGAAAGAGCATGTCAATTTGGTTTTTGAAAAATCTAATAAGTCAAATGAAATTTGATTGTATTGATAACGTCCATCTATAAAGTAATATAATTCATGCCCAGAAGTCCCTCCATCATTTTATCCACTAAGGAGAGAATTAAATGACCTTTTCAAGTTTCCATGTTGAGATTTATAGAGTCATCACATACTCTCTATCCAGTAATGATTCAATTTGAGATTAAATCATATTCATTGTTTTTTATAATAGTCATGTCACCTTTCTTTAGGATGAATGATAACAAACTCACCGAGTTTCTATCAGAGATATAAAATATTATACTAGTATCAAGAATATTCAGTTATTTCTTTTTGAATACTTCTTTCATTAGTGGAGTGAGCCACCATTGGGTTTTATGTTTTTTTAGCACCTTCCTCTAAAAAACATTTCATAGGTGAACTTCATGGGACTGATCCCCTTGATAGTTGACACACCCCAATAAATTGAGTTTTTCCTTTATATTAATTCAATTAGTTTTCCTTCTAGAACTTGATTCATCTCTGAACTGATGATAATTTGTAGTGTAGCTGCATTTTCTAAGAACGAGTACTTTAATGTTTTAGGTAGAGGCTTCAATTCTAATGTTAATAAATTTATGACTTAGGGTATGAATGGTGGAATGGTATCGAACATTAGAGGTTCAATTTAATCCTTTTACTCATAATCACTTCACTCATTTAAATCATGATACAATATCTCTTTATCATTCTCAATGGTCATATAATTATCATTCTCATCAGTCATAAGTGTTTCCCAAAAATCAATCCAATCACCACCTTTTCTAGTAGATTTCTATAAATTGAACACTACTTGTTCATCACTGACTCTAAAAATCATCGTTTTTGTTGATTCAAATAAATAATTTCATATACAATGATGAGAAATGGTCTCCCTATAATGATGGAGAAATCTATTTCTTAATCCATATCCAAGATAAAAAAATCATAAAGAAAAATTATTTTACCAACCTTGACTAAAACATCCTCAGGAAGTCCTCAAGGGTACATGATAACCCAATCATCTAGTTGATGTTAAACTCTTGTTGGTTTCAAATATTTGAGCCAAAAATTTCAGAATACACACATAGTCATGATATTCATACTTGAATCAACGTTTCAAAATTATTTTTTGAATTCACACATTCCAATAGTGTAGGGAATTGAGATAATTTCAAGGTATCTCAACATTGGTGGGAGATTTCATTGAATGACTACAAATCATTCCTTATTCAAAGAGATGACTCACAGAACTTCCATTTTTCTTTTATTAGAGAGAAACACCTTCAACGATTTTCTATAACCATACATTTGACAAATGACCTCTAGAAATAGGATATTGATATATAATTTCTTAAGTATATCTAAACACTTTGTTCAACCCCTATATATTTCCTTATCTCAATCTATTTGGAATGGTGAGAGTGGGTTTATATGATGGGGGTTCCACATTAACAATTTCATTTTTAGGTTTCTCTTGTAAATGAAAATTTTCAATTGGATCTTATTCTAGATTTTGTTCTTGACCATCTTTGCATGCACTATTAGTGAAATCATTACTGATGACTATGGAAAATATTTCAGGTTCTTCTATCTTCTTTTCAACACCTAATAATGGATTATAAAACTTCATTGGTTTTCTAATTTTAAGGACCATATCTCTAGCCTACTCTCTTATATGTGTCTAAGTATTACTAGGAAACATACTCAGTAATCAGTTCAGTAGAGTCTTAGGGATTTTTCATACTTGGTTCCCAAGATTCCAGAGGGAAACCCTGTGATTATATATCTCAATTTATTGGATGGACATCCTATGATCCACCTGCTAAAATAATATGGTGATTATTTTCTTAATAATTTATTCTTGAGGAGGGCCTTTTTTTGGCTGCCTTAGTGGAGCTTCCAAAAAGAGTTATTGGGGTGTAAATTACTGGGATCTAGGGGAAAGTTTATTAAGGGAAATTTTTTGAGGTTGTGGAGCTAGATTATTATGGGGGTACCCAGGTGGTTCTTGATATCATGGTGGTGCTTGGCCACTCCTCTATTGATAGTATCCATGATTTGTTTTTAGCTATTATTCATCCGGTCTATGTTAATAATAAATATGCTATTATTTCTGGTGTTATTGAACTTGTTGATTTTATTTATTTTAATTAACAAAATTACAATCCTGATTTTGGGGTTCTTTCATCCCTCCTCTATAGTCCTAGTTTGGGTGTGGGCCTCTACACATTTCACAAGCATGATTTCCAGAATTGGTGTATGAGTAGGTAGTGATGGAGAAGGTAGCTAACAAGTTTTAAGATTCTTTGTGAGGGACTCAACCTAGTATATAAGGTGTACATTCTGTTCCACCTAATTAATTATGCACCAAGGTGGGCCTCATTCACTCTTCCATATACTAGAATTGTAGTAAATTTCATATAAAAGTGATCTATATACTTATGGCATCATGAGAATGAGTTTTCCAATAATGGTGACATCTAGTATAGTACATGTAGTTGGTAGGAATCCTTGGTAGATTTTTTTTTTCATTTATCACAACACATTGAGTCTGTGATGCGGGCACTAACAAGTGAGTTCTTTAAAACAATAAAAATCCACCCAATATAATTTTCCATCTTCTTGGGAAAGGTTTTGGATATTGTTTATGAGATTCTAGGTTTGTATAGGTGGGGAATATTTATCTAGAATTTATCAGATAAATCATCCCAAGTTGTAATTAATTAGGGAGCTTGTTTCTTGATCCAATCCTTGGATTTTTCATGTAAGGAGAAATTGAAAACTATGAGTATGATATCATAAAATTTCACACCATGACTTTAGAAGGTGTCAAAAACTTATAGGAAACTTAAAATATGCACATATAGATCTTCTCTCTGAAGTCCACTAAATTATCCTTGGTTCTGAGACATGTGATGATCCCATGATTAATTTTTTAATGTATTAACTTGGATAAGAGGTCAAACAATGATTTTAATTTCACCAAAAATGGTTAGAAGCCATAGTTTATGATGGAGAACTCCTATAATAATGGTGACTATAATTGTTATTCAGGTTGCACATATTGAATATTTGGAGTCTTGTGTAGTTCTAAATGTAAATTCTCATACCTGATACATCATAAAAATAAATAAATTTATATTTTAATCATATGGTAAAACAAATAAAATTATTGAGTGTCTTAGCTTTGATAATGATTTAAAATAAAATAGCACATGCACTATCAAAACAAAATAGATGTAGGTGCTAATCCTTGTATGAAAATTGAAAAATCAATGGATAAAAATAAAAGTGGCAGTAAGATAATCCTAGGTTATCACTAGAGGTCACTATGCCTAATAAACAACTATCCCTTGATAATTGCACTGAAATTTGATAGGACCATGAAATATTTTTAATTCCACAATGGCATGTATCAAATTAAAATATTAAATGTACCAAACTAAACTAGCTATAAAGTCATAGAATAGCAGTATTTTAGGGTCAAACCCATGGGGAGAAGCTAAAAAGTTGGTAAAATTGTGATTACAACATGGAAAATGGATTCTTTATGCGACTCTCATAGGTTTGTTTATCTAAGGCTTACATAGTTTTCCTGAAATTCAAGGTAAAGAGAGGGATCAAGGTTAATTTTAGGGCTTATGAAATAAATTACCCAAAAATTATCTTCAGATAGTCTTATGAATTATACTTAGAAGAAATGTAAAGGTCAACATTTGGTTTGGTCAAACCAATTGAAAATACCCAAGTGGGAAACTAAAAGTTCGTCCAAAGTTAGTCAACAACCCATGTGCATATTACTTGGATTCATAGGTAGAAAGATCCATTGAATATTAGTCTTAGCCTGCTCAAATCCAACTAGGTCAGGGCACCTGTATTGTAATTATGTAGATCAAGGTTATGTAATAGATTGTGATTAACAAGAATTATTAACCTAATTACTAGTCATAGGGTTTCCCATGTTTTTATTTAATGATTCATTATGTTTAAAACACCCCTACTCTCAGCCCATAACTTAGGAGGATTAGACACACATGATAACAATGATATTAGATAGGAAACAAACCACCAAAATTATTGACAGAATAATTAAACACTTCATACTAGATAAATACATGATTAAATAAATTTAAAATCAATAAAACACCTCACTTAATAAAATAAAAAGGAAACACAATAATTGGGGTTGAAATTGGAAATTGGAATTGAAACAAAAATCAGATCATGAAAAAGTGATCTAAAAGTATTTGAATAAAAATAAAACTATAATGGAATAGAAAAGTAAAGAAAGAATGGAGAAAAAGTAGCTTATAGAAAAAATTCGAGAATAAAATGTAAAACAAAGAAGATAGGTGTAGTTGTCTATCACTATGTGCCTCTACTGAAATATTTATAGACCAAGAGACTAATTATAACAACCTTTATCTTTATTTAATCTTTAAACATGATTTATTACATAAAAATGTACTTATTAAAACTCTAAATATTGAGAGTTCTAGTGTATTTGGTTATTAATAACATTACATAACAGTATAAAACATGAAATAAACATATTTATTGAAAAATTATTTTACATGACCATAACATTCCTTCATACCTATAATTCCACAAGATAAACTGAGGATATACATAAAAAAAGGGAGACCTATAAAGCCCAGCAAGGGAATAAACAAGGAATAACATTAAGAAGACAATACATGTTATAAAATAGGCATATCAATGGTGAATAATAGAAACATGAACATAAAGTCACGATACAACATGATTATCATATCATGGAAATTTGGAAACAACATAAAACATGATATTAGGATGTGCCAAGGCTTATTGCACTTGGATTAGCATGAGAAAACCCTCATTTCACATGAATTTGAATGAGTAAACCCTAATTTCACATGAATTATCATGATTAAACCGTCCTTGAAAATGGAATATCATGATACTAAACATTACCCAATGCGTCAGAGCTCTATTAGGGCCCACCCTTCATAATCATTTTGTTTTCATGTATAAGTGGGCCACATAGATCATACAACATGGGTTAATTAAGTATCATAATTTATTACAAGAAGAAGGAATATGGAATAAATACATGCAATTCCCCAATAAAAAAGTACATTAGCATAAAGTTGAATACCCTTGATAGGGAAATGGGTATGGTATTCACTACTTGATGATTTTGGCATTGAAAATTGTGGTGCAATTTCAGCAGTATAATGACACCAAAAAAGAAATTCATAAAATTTGTTTATGAGATAAAAAAGGTATCTCATAAATTATACATGAAATGGAAAATAAGGGTATCATGGAAAATAATATCCCAACATATGAAAAGGAATTTATATTCATAATATAAAACAAATTCTTGAGTTAAAATGATAAGAGATGAATCCCTTATGGAATTTTGGTATAGTAACAAGTGTATACTGGAGGGATTATTGAGAGGGAAAGGGGTGTCTCATCATTAAAATATAATAAGGGTAGTATGTGGGAGGTCAAATAACATACACCATCATTTTTAATGGAAAATAATGGGATGTAGGAATATAAGGAATCTTGGACAAAATTGAGAAAGGAAGGAACCCTTAAAAAAATTTCAGCATGATAACAGATTTCGTAAGGGTCCAAAAGGAGGAAGATATATGATACCTCATTGAAATGACATTAAATTTACAGAAGTTAATTGATTATAAATGGATGAAAATATAACCAATTGAAATTAAAATACTAATTTCAAACAAGGATCTTCAATTGAAAGGAAGAGAGAAAGGTGAGGATCCCTTACTTGGATATGTGATCCCAAAGTATTGCGAGAGGGTTCCTGGTATCTTGGGGGAATCTTGAGAGGTCTATAGGGAGTATTAGGAAGAGGGATGTTGAACATCATAGAGCTTGAGTGAAGAGAAATGGGATCTTGGGTGGGTTTATATAGGAATGGTGGGGGTATTCTTTATTATTTAGGTTTTGGACACTACACACTAAAATATTCAAAACCACAAACTATACCATGGGTTTTTTACCATGTTTTCTAGAAATGGGGAGTGATATAAATTATATTATAAGTCTAAGGGATGAATATATTAAAATATGTCCCTTGATCATGTTGAGGTGAGTCGCACATTCAAGGAAATGATTTTAAAATCTTAAAATATTTTGATATGTCTTGGAGGATTCACTAAGGTTTTATAAAATAAATAAAATAAAAATTAAATTAAATTATTTTAAAGGAAAAACATATATTTGGCTGAATATAACTTTTATAGTATTTTATTGAATAACTATTGGGCCACTATGATGTCATAAAACACATTAAATATTTATACTATATTTAAGTTTTACACAAAAAATCGAGTATCTCTGAAAATTATAATAAATTCACCATTAGATAATTTTGATGTCTTAATTCAAAAAATAATGTTCATTTGATCTAAATAATTTTCTAAATATGTGAATTTTTAATTTTAATATGAAAACCGACATTTATTGAAAATTGATGGGTTTTGAAAAAAATAGTTTTTAAACCTTGATAAAAATTACATTTGACTTCATAAAAATTATATGATAATTTTTATTTAATAAAAGTAATTTAAGAATAATATTTTAATAAAATATTATTTATTTAAAAAATCCATCAATTCATCAAAATTTTTGTTTTAATTGAATTTTAATATTAACCAAAAATACTATTTGTACTTCAAAAATAATTTACGAAGTAAGAATAATAGAATTGTATTATATTTATTATTATATAAAAAAATAATGCACATAATCATATTGTTATGGACCTGTAATATATCCCTTTATTACACCATTATACACCCTAAGAGTAAGGTGTGTAATGGTGGGGCTTTCATGGGTCCATTCCGTGAACATGGTTTGGGCCGTCATATAGATGAGCATGAAATTATCCTGTAAACGGTTTCACTCATCCGTAAGTTGTTAAATCTAGGCTTGGGATTGGTCTAAGAAAAATCCCAGTAATTCTATCTCCCTCCGAAGCTCTAATAAATGGGCTTCGTGGGGTACAATCCTTCTATTTGAGTCCATAACTTCCTCTGTATGTGTCAAAAGGATTTGTTAATGCCCTATATTTATACTAGTTATATGATAACTCTTCAGCGACTATATTATCAATGGTAAAGACACTTAATGGTCATTTAAATACAATTGGATATAATAAATCATAAAAAGTTCATGTGTTTTTTATATCCATAAGACATTAAATTAATAGAAAGGGGATTCCATAAACGTTTATGTCATTTAAACCTTCCCCCCTTAAGAAATTTCACCCTCAAAATTTCCTTTTCACCCACTAAAATAGAAAAGGGTAACTCTGCATCATACCTTCTTCCAGTTCACACATTTCTTCTTCAAAATTGTGGTTTTTTCATAACTCCTTGAAAAGGGGCATCCTCTTACTTTATAAAACTTTTTCTCTATGATATAAGATCTTCACTGGATTCTACACGTAGGATAGTTTATTCTTCAATGGTACCTGATCTTAATTGAGTATATGTGGTGAGTCTGGTATGTATTTATTTAATATTGATATGTGTAATACATCATGGACTTGAGACATGTTCGGTCGGAGTTCTAGTTGATAGTCCATTGCTCCAATGCGATCAAGGATCTCAAAAGAGATGATGTACCTTGGACTAATCTTTCCCTTCTTCCCAAATCACATGAATCTCCTCCATGGGGAAATGTAGAGGAATACTATGTCTCCAACATCGAACTCTAGGTCTCATCGACCAATGTCATCATAGCTCTTTTTTCAACTCTAGGTAGATTTGATGTTATTATGCATGGTCTTAACCTTCTCTACTATTTCTTCGACCATTTCCACAAAGTTTTCATTACACAACTTTATCCCAGCATACTGGTGGTTTACACCTCTTCCCATAAATAGATTCATAAGGAGCTATTTGGATGGTTGAGTGGAAACTGCTATTGTAAGAGAAATACACTAAAGGAATATGTGGGCCCCATTCAACTCTGAAGTCCATTGAGCAAGATCTCAACATGTACTCAAGTGTCTAGATAGTCCTCTCTGATTGTCCATCAGTTTGAGGGTTATAGGACGTGATGAAGTTCAACATAGTGTTTGGAGAATATTGGATAATCTTCCATAATATATAGGCAAATCTTGGTTCTAGATCGAATAAAATTGACAGTGGTACACTATGAAACCTCACCACTTCTCTAATGTATATACATGCCAGATGATCTAGTGAGAAATCCTCTTGAATTTCAATAAAGTCTGTAGTCTTTGGGATATTATCCATAAAAAACCATATATTGTTTCCTTTGGATGTCTTTATAAGTCCAATGACAAAGTCCATGGTGATGTTTTCCCATTTCCATGTAGGTATGGGTAATGGTTGCATCATCCCCTTAGACATCTGCCTCTCAACCTTCACTTGATTACCAAACAGTTACACTAAAGTATATTTAGCGATCTCCTTCTTCATGTTATCCCACCAATAGTGCTCTCGGAGATATTAAAATATCTTTGTGTTTCCTGAGTTAATAGAGAAATTAAAACTACGTGCATCATCCAAAATTTCTTTTGTTAACTTTGGATTTGATAGAACACATAGTATTGACCCAAATCTAACAATTATTTATTCATTAACATTGAAATTTGAGGATTTTCCTTTTCTGATAATTTCACTTTCTTCTAAATTCCCACATCATCTTTTGGATAATCATTTAACCTTTCCAAAAGAGATGGTTGAGAAATTACTTGTGAAATGATTGATGATGTTCCCTTGTTTATGATTCCAATGTCCATCTTCATCATATAATAGAATATTGGATCCTTTTAAATTCTCAACAATGATAGAATTGGTGGGTCCTTTATACTAAGATAATCTTCCACCTTATTCTCTTTCTTAGGGTGTTAATGTATTGAGGAGTTTTAATCCATGATGAGATATAACTATTTTCATTAGAACATATTTATCTATTTCTATGTGAATATATATTTGAGGCTTTTTTGATTTGTATATATTTCACACTTCTCCCTAAAGAGATAATGTTTCAATATTTTCAATGCAAAGAACATAGATGCCAAATCCAGATCATGCATGGGATAGTTTTTCTCATGAATTTTCAACTGCCTTGAGGCATAGGCAATGACTTTGACTTTTTTCATCAACACATGACCCGAACCTTTATTCGAAGCATCACTAGAGATTACCAAAAGATCCCCACTTGTGGGTAGTGTGAGAATAGGGGTAGTTAAAATCCTTTTCTTCAACTCCATGAAGATTTCTTCACATTCATCATTCCAAGAAAACTTGACTCCCTTCCGAGTTAGCTTGGTAAGAGGGTTTTATAATCATGATAAATTTCTCAAAAATCTATGATAATATCTAGATAACCCCAAGAAGATATGAACATCTATCACAGATGTCAGCCTCAAACATCTCTAAAATGATTTTGTTTTGGAAGGATCTGTAGATATCCCATTGCTTGTGATGATATGGCCCAAGAATTATACTTCATTCAAACAGAACTAACAGTTTCTATAATTTTTATAGAGCTTCTTCTTTCACAAGGTCTCCAACACAATGCTCAGATGATCCTCATTCTTCTCATTTGTTTTGGAGTATATTAGAATATCATCTATAAAGGCTACAAAAAATTTTTCTAGGTAATATATAAGACTCTATTTATCAAGTCTATTAAGATATCTGGAGCATTAGTGAGTCTGAAAGGAATTACAATGAATTCATAGTGCCTGTACTTTGTATAAAAAGTAGTCTTGGGGATATCCTCTTTCTTCACCCATACTTGGTAATGACCTTATCACAGATCCACCTTGGGGAAGTATTTTTTTCCAAGTAGTTTATTGAACAAGGCATAAATTTGTGGCAAAGGATACATGTTATTTATCGTGATTTTTTTGAGCTCGCTATAAAAAATAAAAATGCGTATTGACCCATCTTTCTTCTTGATAAAGAGGACTGGTGCACCCCATAGTGAAGCACCTGGACATATAAACCCTTTATAAAGATTCTTCTATAGTTGTTTCTTTATCTCCTCAAGTTCCACAATAGTAATTCTATATAGATTCCTAGATATTAGAAATGAGCTAGGTATAAGATCAATTAAGAATTTAAAATCTATTATTGGAGGAAGACTAGGAAATTCCTTGGGAAACACATAAGATAATTCCCTCATAATAGGCATATCTTTGAGGATGGTTCTCTCCTTAGACTCAATAATTTGAGAAATATATGAATACTTATAGGGCATTAATATCCATGCTTGAGATGATGATTCTAAAAAAGATTCATCCTCCTCCTTAAACTCTTATAGAATCGGGGGTCGATTCTCTATACGGAAAGTGATTTACCTATCACATAAATTAATGTTTTCCTTATTTAGGGAAAGCCAACCCATGACAATCATTGCATAAAATTCCACTAGAGGGAGTATTATGAGGTTCTATGGGAAGTTCAATCCACATATTATGATAGGATATGAGTTATCTACATAGGATGAAATAATTTCCCCATTTTCTATTTTCAATGAAATATCTACTTCCATGCTTTGTGGTGGTGTTTGTATTATTATACTAAACATTAGGGATATGAAAGAATGCGTAGAACATGAATAAAAAATTATGTTCTCTATTCTTGAATGAATAACCGGCATAGCTATCACCACTTTGTTTTTTGGATTCACTTCAGCAGTAGTGAAGGAAAAATATCACCCTTGTGGCCTAGAAGGTTATTGGTTATCTCCAATTAACCGTATCTTAGGGAACTAGTTTGCAAAGTTTCCTAGTTCCTTGTAGTTTTAGCAATGAGAAATGCATGGAGGGTTGACTGGAGCATTAGTTTCCTATGTCACATTAAGGGGTTTCTTCTATTGACAATTATTAGCTAGGTTCCATTCTATTCTACACCTATAATATTTCCTTTATTCCCATAGGAAATTTCCAGGGTGCTTCTTTCACCACCTTTGACAAGCACGGTGCTATAATTTCTTATCACCATTGGATTTATGCATCAGACCTCCAAAACTAAAGTCCACTTTTCAATTAATATCCCCATGATACCCTAGATATTCTCCGATCTCCATATCAACATTGATGGAACATTAGACAATTTCCTCATACCTATCAAAGTCATGGATTTCCAAGGATTTTTGTAGACAAGGCTTTATCCCCCCAAAGAGGTGGTCAAATTTTCATTCATGGGTGATGACAAAACCAGAGGCATGCCATGCAAGTATTGTAAAGTTTTTGTCATAAGTTCCAATGGATTCATCGTCCTTTTTCTCAAGGTAAAGAAAGTCCCTTCCCATCTTAAGTCAGAGGGTGTGGGGAAAATATATATCGAAAAACATTTCTTGGATATATTTCCATTACATTTCCTTAAATCTCTGCCTCATGTTTCATATTTCTTTTATCAATTTCTAGAATTGATCAGCTTCACCCTCCTTATGATACACAGTAATAAGAACCTTCTCTTGTTAGGAGCATTGAAGGATGAAGAAGATATTATCGATGGAGTTGATCCATTATTCAGTGATTGAGGGATCAGATGATCCATTGAAAGTAAGAGAGATTTGTATCATGAAGCTCTCAATTATGAATTGTTCTTTCTGGGGTGGGGGTGGATATTATTCTTGACATAGGTTTATATACAAAACATGAGCTAACTGAGAGAGTATTGCGGCAAAGTTTGTGATTCCCTCTCCCATCAGATTGGGAATCTCATTAGGGTAGTCATCACATTGACATTTGCATCGGTTGTTAGTATGATTCCTCCTATTATTGGCCATTTAATAGAATAAAATAAAAATTGGGGATTAGTATCTTAAATAGTTAAACACATATAGGGGAATCTAATAAAATTAAAGGGATAAATCTTAAATTATATTTATCTCCTTAACATATGAATTTCTAGGCTTAGATCTAGGTTATCCATGATCTAATTCCTAACGAATATTCTTATCAGATCTTTTTTTGTTCCCTAAATAATGGTTTGTACTAAGATTATGAATTTAACAAAGAATATACCCCATGAGTATCAAACCAAGAGTGAATAAAGACCCGTTTTCATGGACTAGTTCCCATTTGAGTTTAGCTCAAAGCAGTTTTTTAAAATTTTACACCAAAATTCATTTGTGCTAGAGCCACCTCTAATTATTCATATCTAGACAGGGATGAATTTTATTATTAAACCATTTACTCTATACTCACCAAAATATAGGGATTATTTTCTCATACTTAGTCTTATCCCTAAGTCTTTCACTATTTTTTTAATCCTAATACAAAAAATAACTAAACCTATCCTTTGATACCAACTATAACAACCCTGATCTTTATTTCATATTTATAAAATATTTATTAAATAAAATTGAACTGAATACTACTCAAAAAATACAAATTTCTAGTGTATTTGGGGCTTAATAAGATTAACTAACCACTTAAATCATGAAATACACATCTTTATTGGAAACTTCTTTTACATGATCACAAAAATCTTTCATACTTATCATTTCATGGGATAACCTGAGGATATCTATAAGAAATAGGTGAGCTACAAATCCAAGTAATGGAATAAAAAAGGCATAACATGAAGAATACAATTCATATTAGAAAATAGTAATATCAATGGTGCATAAGAGAAACATGACCATAAAGGCATGACATATCATGATTATCATAATATGGAAATGTGGCTACAACATACAACATGATATTAGCATGAGCTGAGGATCATTGCACATGGTTTAACATTAGTAAAACCTCACTGAACATGAATTAGCATGTTTTAACCCTAATTGAACATGAAATTTAAAGATTAAATCCTTATTTCACATGGCATATCATGATACTAAACATTACGCAATGCATTAGAGTGCTATCATGGCACACCTTTCATAATCATTTCGTTTTCACGTTTAAGTGGGCCATATAGATCAAACAACAAGGATTAATTAAACATAATAATTTATTTCCAAAATTAGGAATGTGGAATACATATATGTAATTACCCAATCAATAAGTACATTATCATTATGGTGAATACCCTTTATAGAGAAATGGGTATGGTATTCACTACATGATTATTTTGGCAAGGGAAATCGTGGTGAAATTTCGACAACATAACGACGTCAAAAAAAATCATAAATGATTTGATGAGAGAAAAAGTGGTATCTCATAATTTATACATGAATTTTACAGTAAGGGGATCATGTAATATATTATCCCAACATATGAAATTGAATTTAGATTCGTAATATGATAGAAATTCTTGAATTGAAATGAGAAGAGAGAAATCCCTTACTGAATTTTGACATGATAACGAGTGTACATGAGAGAGATTGATGAGATAAAAAGGGGTCTCTCATCATTAAAACATAATAAGGGTAGTATGTGGGATGTGGAAAATCATACCACATCATTTGAAATTGAAAATAAAAAGAGATGACAATATAAAGAAACTTAGAAAAAATTGAGAAGGGAAAGAACCCTTACAAAATTTCAGCATGGTAACGGCTTTGGTAAGGGTCTGAATGAGGGGGTTTAAATGACCCCTCATTGAAATAAAATAAAGTTAACAGTATTTAATTGATAATAAAAAGACGAATATGTAACCAATTTCAATTAATATAAAAATTTTAAACAAGGTTCTTGAATTGAAAGGAAAATAGAAAGGCGTGGATCCCTTACTTGGATGTGTGATCCAAAAGGCTTGGGATAGGCTTCTTGGGAGCTTGGAGAAGACTTGGGAGGACTCTAGGGTGTAGGGGGAAGAGGGAGGTGGAACTTGAAAGAGCTTTAGTGAAGAAAAATCGGTAATTGTGTGGGTTTATATAGAAAAGGTGGGGGAATTGTTTTTTATTTTTGTTTTGGACACTAGACACAAAAATATTAAAAACCAAAAACCATCTCAAGGTTTTTACCAATGGTTTTAGGAAAAGAGTAGTGTTATAAATTATTTTATAATTCTATGGTCCCATGATATTAAAATATTTCCCTTGCTTATGTGGAGGTGAGTCACACTTTCACGAAAATGATTTCAAAATCATAAAATATTTTATATGTCTAGGAGGATTCACTAAGGCTTTATAAAATAATTAAAATAAACCTAAAATTAAATTATTTTAAATCAAAAACATATATTTGTACGTATATACCTATTATTGTATTTTATTACATAACCGTTAGATCATTTTGATATCATAAAACACATTATATATTTACATGGTATTTATTTTTTACCCAAAAAATCAACTATCTCAGAAAATTATGAAAAATTCACCACTGGATAATTTAGATGTCCTAATTACAAAAATAATATTAATTTTATCTAAATAATTTTCTAAATACATGAATTTTAACTTTTAAAATAATAACTAACATTTATTCAAAATTGACAGCTTTTGACAAAAATAGTGTTCAAACCTTAATAAAAATTACATTTTAATTAAAAAAATATGATAATTTATATTAAATAAAATTAATTTAGTAATAATACATTATTAAAATATTATTTAATTAAAGAATCCATTAATTCATCAAAATATATTTCTTAATTGAATTTGAATATTAACCTTAAATACTATTTGTTCTTTAAAAATAATTTAGAAATTAAAAATAATATAATGAAAATATATTCATTATTCTATAAAAAAATATTGCACATAATAATAATTCTATGAAATTATTACTTATCTCTTTATTACGCTAGCATACACCCTAAGAGTAAGGTGTGCAATGGTGGTGCTTTTATGGGGCCCTTCGGGGAACATGGTTTTGGTTGTGATCTTGATGAGCTTGAACTTATCACATAAACACTTTCCAAAATTCTTAAGTTATTGGATCTTAGCTTGGGATTAATCTAGGGAAAATCCTAGAAATGATATCTCCCCCATAAGCTCTGATAAATGGGCTTCATAAGGTAGGATCCTACTAGTTGAAGCCATCACTTCATTTTTCTGTGTCAAAAGGATTTGTTAAAACCCTATATTTATACTTGTCATGAGGTCACTATTCAAATACTATATTATCAATGGTAAATACACTTAATTATCATTTAAATCCAATTTTATATAATAAAAAAAATGAGTGCATGTGTTTTCTATATCCATAATACATTAAACTAGAAGAAAAGTAATTTCAGAATTCTTTGGGTCGTTACACTAATGAAGTGTAAATGTTTCACATCATGAACTTCCATTAAATGAAATATATATAGAGACATTCATGATGTGTAATATAATTCATGTCTTGTACTTAGTTCAAAAAAAATATTCAGAAATCATTTATCTTTTCGGATTTCACAGCTTGAATCTTTGATGGGTACAGAATTTAGAATATTTCACATCATCGAATGTGCTAACATAATGTATTGAATTTATTTTTTGTTTTTCACATCTTTTACTAATTTCATAGGTTTCCCTTCAACTTTAAGGGGTATTTTTCTCAAGGAATTCATATCATGAACAATTTTCATGAAGTTGAATTTCTAAATTTTCTGAATGTACAACTGCTCCACTTTTGAGATTGAGTTCCCATTTCCTGTAAAAACCAACCAAAACCCAAATATTTGTTAAATAAATCATGAATATATCTTATATAAATGTACCTAATGTATATATACAGTTTTATATTATCAATATTCATGTTGTGATACTTAGTCCAGGTGTCCTCAGGTCGACTTACTTTCAAAGAGAGATGGCTCATGACATATGATGTTGGTAAAGGTCAAAAAACCAATGGGGACAGAATATCATGGTAAGCTTATTGATTTATTATTATAATATATTTTCTCTATTGTATTATTGACTTGGTGAGAGATAACCATGGTTATTCTGGGAAATTAGTATACCCATTTCAGTGATGATTTAGTTTCACTTGTTATCCATTGGGTTTTAGTATTCTTTATTTATATTTTAGATTATAAGATCTAGGGAGGATACTAATGAGTATAATGTTATTCTCACCCAATGCATATATAAACTATTTTTTTAGTAAATAGGAGTAGGTTGGATTTTAGGATGGGAATTACTAGATCATGGTTATTTAGGAGCTCTATGGGCTTCGGGGTCACTACCAAGTTTAAATTTTTTATATTTGTAGCTTTCTTTTATGTTTTTTAGTATTTTATGTATCCACGTGGGATTATTTTATCTATATTAGATGTATTTTATTTGTGTATTGTAACAACTTTTTTCTTTATTATAGACATAAACATGATTTATTACATAATATTTCACATAAAGACAACTCTGACAATCGAGAGGTCCAGTGTCTTGGGAAAGTCGGAACATTACATAACAACTTAGAACATAAAACACAATAAATTTATTGATTTTTTTACATGACCCCAACATTTCTTCGTACTTAGAATTTCATGGGATAATCTGAGGACATGCATAAGAAAAGGGTGAGATATAAAGCCTAGTAAGGGAGTAAACAAGGCATAACATGAAGAATATAGTACATGTTAGGGAATAGGAATATCAATGGAGCTTAAGAGAAACATGAACATAAAGGCATGATATAACATGATTATCATAGCATGGAAATGTGGAAAAAACATTTAACATGATATTTACATCAGCCAAGTCTCATTACACATTGAGAATGAGTAAAAACTCACTGCACTTTAATTATCATGATTAAAACTCATTTCACTTGACGTATCATGAGAGGAATATTTACCCAATGCATTGGAGCGCTATCAGGGCACACCCTTCTTAATCATTCCATTTCATGCATAAGTGTGCCACTTGAGTCATAAAATATGAAATCATTCAAAATAATAATTTATTCCATGATAAAGTAATGTGAAATACACAAATGAAACTATATAATCAGTATGTAAATGTTTATAAAGGTGAATACCCTTGATAGAGAAATAGGCATGGTATTCAATACACAATGACTTTGGCTTGGAATATCGCGGTGTGATTTCGGCAGCATAACGACGTGACATAAGAATTTATAAAAATGGTTGATGAGAGAGAAAAGGGTATCACATCATATTTACATGTAATGGAAATTAATAGAGTAATATAGATACATTTACCAACATATTTAATGAAATTTAGAAGCATAATATAAAATAATTTATTCAATGTAAATGAAGAGAGAGAAATCCCTTACAGAATTTTGACATGGGAATGGATGTACATGGGAGGAATTAATGAGATAGAAAAGGGGTGTATCATCATTAAAAAATTACTAGGGAAGTATAGGGGAGGTGAAAATTCATACCCTAAAATTTTTAATTGAAAATAAAATGGCATAAAAATATAATAAAAATTGGAAATAAATTAGGAAGGAAGAAATCCCTTACTTTGATGTGTAATCTTGAATGATTGAGAGAGGATTGAGTGAGGCTTATAGGGAGATTGGAGCACCTTGGGAGGATATTAGAGAGATTAGGTCAGAGTTTTTTCAATATCTAAAGGTTTTTAGACAAGAGGAATGGAATATTGAGTGGGTTTATATAGGAAAGGAGAGGGAATCCATTATTATTTAGGTTTTGGACACTGCACGTTAACTAATCCAAACCACAAACCAACCCATGGTTTTTCCCATGGTTTTTCCAAAGGGGAGTGTAATTCATTATTTTATAAGTCTAATGGAATAACATGATTAAATATTAGGCTTTATTATGTGGAGGTGAGTCACACTCTCAAGGAAATAATTTTTAAATGTTAAAACGTTTTATAAGTCTTGAAGGGTCCACTAAGGCATTGTAAAATTAATAAAACAAATATAAAATCACATTATTTTAAATATAAAACATATATTGGCTGAAAAACCTTTTTATAATATTTTATTACATCACTATTGAGTCATTATGATGTCACAAAAAACAATATATTTTTAAACGGTGTTTAACATTTACCCAAAAATCCGTCTATCTCATAAAATTATGAAAAATTTACCATTAGATAATTTTGAAATCCTGAATCCAAAAATTATATTCATTTTATCTAAATAATTTTCTAAATATTTTAATTTTTACTTTTAAAATAAAAGCCAATATTTATCAAAAATTCGTGGGTTTTTGACAAAAACATCTTTCACACCTTGATAAAAAATACAATTGTATTCATAAAAATTATATGATCATCTATATATAATAAAAATTAATTTATTAATAATATTTTTTATAAATAATATTTAATTAAAAAACCCTTTAAATCATAAAAATAAATTTCTTAATTGAATATTAACTAAAAATACTATTTTTATTTTAAAAAACAATTTAAAAAGTAACAATAAAAAAAAAATATTATTTATACAAAAATAATTCAGATAATCATAGTGATATGGTATTGTTACATAACCCCTTATAACACACACATAAGACCTAAGGGTAAGTTATTCAATGGTGACAGACTCTTGGGGAAGCTTGGATAACATTGCTCAAGTGGTAATCTCTATTAACATACACTTAACCTATAGGCGATTCCATTCAAACTTAAAGTGTTGATGATCAGATTAGGATTGGTCAAAAGTGCAGCCTAGTGATGCTACATCCTTTCCGAGCTCCGACAAATGGGATTCATTTGGAGCAATTTTATTGGATGAGGTCATCACTTCCATTTTCTGAGTAAATTGAATTTGTTAAATCCCTATATTTATACTAATAATGTGGTCACTGTTCAATGACTATATTATCAAAGGTAAAATTTTTAAATGGTATTTTAAAATTCAAAAACATAAAACCAAGGTAGTGCATATGTTTTATATAACCGTTTTACATAATAATACATTTAACCGGATCAAGAGGAATTTTCATTAATAAAATTTTATGTTGTTACAATCTTCCCCCCTTAAGAAATTGTTCCCTTGAAATTTCCATTTCCCACAATAAAATATATGAGGATAACTATGATTCATCATTTCCTCCTATTCCCACGTTTCTTCTTCAAGATTGTGGTTTCTCCATAACACCTTGACGAGGGGATTGTATTATTTCAAAGTACTTTTTCCCTACAATATAAGAACTTCACCGGCTTCCCTTCATAGGAGAGGTCATTATCTAATGGTACCACCTCTAGATTGAGTACATGCAACGGGTCAGGTATTTACTTCCTCAAGAGTGGTACATGGAATACATCGTTCACTTGATACATATTCGGTGGATATTATAGTCGATAGGCCATTGCACCAATGCGATCAAGAATCTCAAAAGGGCTAATGTACCTCGGACTAAGCTTTCCCTTCTTACCAAATCTCATATCTCTCTTACATGGTGATATACATAGGAATACCATGTCTCTAACATCAAACTCTTGGTCTCATCGAAGATTATCAACATAGCTCTTTTTTCGATACTGAGAAGCTTTAATGTGCTGCTAGATAGTCTTAATCTTCTCCAGCATTTATTCAAACATTTCTAAACCTAGGAGTTCTCACTCTCCAACATCATCCCAAAAAGCCAAAGTTCTACACCTCCACACATAAATGGATTCATAAGGACCCCTTTTGATGCTTGAGTGGAAATGTTTTTTGTAAGAGAACCTTACTAGAGGAGGATGTTGATCCCATCATCCTTCGAATTCCAGTGAGCATGCTCTGAACATGTCCTCAAGTGTTTAGATTGTCCACTCAGATTGGCCATTATTTTGAGGATGATAAGTTGTACTGAAGTTCATCTTAGTATTTAGAGCATTTTGGAGACTCTTCCATAACATAGATGCGAATCTTGGATCTCAATCAGATATAATTGATAGTGGTTCTCCATGACCCCTTACAACTTAACTGATGTATATCTGTGCCAGTTGATCTAATGAGAAATCCCTCCAAACTGCAGTGAAGTGTACAGTCTTTGTAAGATGATCCACAACAACCCATATATCATTGTTTACTTTAGATGTCTTTCAGAGTCTGGTGAAAAATTTTATGGTGATGTTCCCCCATTTCCACATTGGTATGAATAATGGTTTCATCAACCCCTTAGACTTCTGCATCTCAGCCTTCACTTTCTGAAACACCAGGCACTTTAATTTATACTTTGCAATCTTCTTATTCATGTTATCCCACCAATAATGCTCTCAGAGATCTTGATACATCTTTGTGTTTCCTGTGTGAATGGAGAAATTTCAATTAAGTACAAAATCCAAAAGATTTTTATTTAGCTCTGAATTGGTGGAATATATAGTCTTGACCCAAATATCACAATTCCTTCTTCATTAACATTTAACAATGAGGATTTACCTTTTTTGATAGTTTCCACTTTGTTCTGGATTCCCACATCATCATTTTGAACATCCTTTAACCTTTCCAAAAGAGATGGTTGAGAAATAATTTGTGAAAGGATTGAAGATGTTCCCTTTTTTATGATTCCCATGTACATATTCATCAAATTTAAGAATATTAGATCCTTTTAAATTTTCATCAATGATAGAATTTCTGGGTCCTTTCTCTTAGAGGATCCTCCACCTTGTTCATTTTCCAATGGTGTTAATGGATTGAGCGGTCATAGTCTTTGATTAGATCTAACCATCTTCGTTGGTGCATGTTCCACTCTTTCAGTGTGAATATTTACTTGAGGATTTTTTGATGCATATATATATATCAGACTTCTCCCCAAATAGTTAATGTTTCCATATTTTCAAAGCAAAGATTACTGAATCCAACTCCAAATCATGTGTTGGATAGTTTTTCTCTTGTACTTTCAATTGACTTGAATCATAAGAAATGACTTTGTCATTTTACATCAACACACAACCCAGAAACTTCTTCGAAAGAATCACAGAATACCATAAAAATTTTTATACTAGTGGGTAGTGTGATCATGGGTGTAGTGATAAGCCTTATTTCCAACTCCTTGAGTCTATATTCGCATTCATCACTCCATGAGATCTTGACTTCCTTCGGAGTTATATTGGTAAGCGAGTTTAACAATCATAAGAAATTCCTCAAAAACTGGCAAAAATATCCTGCTAACCCAAGGAAGCAATGAATATCCATCAAAGATATTGGCCTCAGCCATCCCTTAATTGTAGCTTTCTTAGTGGGATCCATAGATATACCATTTCTTGTGATTATATGACCAAATAATGAGACTTCCTTCAACTAGAACTCACACTTGATGTACTTTTCATAGAGCTTATCCTTTCTCAATGTCTCTAGTATAGTTCTTATATTCTACCCATGCTCCTACTTGAATTTGAAGTATATTAGAATAACTTCTATAAATACTACCAAATATTTGTCGAGGTAATCTCTAAAGACTCTATTCACCAATTCCATGAATATTGATGGATAATTAGTGAGTCTTAAAGGCATTAATAGGAATTCATAGTCCTAGTACCTTCTACGAAAGGCATTCTTTGGGATATCATCCTTTTTCACATATACTTGGTAATATCCCAACCACAAATCCACCATGGAGAAGTATTGTGCTCCACAAAGATGATCGAACAAATCATCAATTTGTGGTAGATGATACTTTTTCTTTATCATGATTTTGTTGATCTAAGAATAATTAATGCAAAGGTGGATTGACCCATCCTTATTCTTGAGAAGAGGACTAGTGCACCCCATGGTGAAGCACTCAGGAATATAAACCCTTTATCTAGATTCTCCTGTAGTTTTTTTAGCTCCAAAAGCTCTACAATTTCTATTATACACAGAGCCTTGGATATTGGAAAATCCCCAGGTACAAGATCAATAGATAATTCAATATCTCTTCTAGGAGGAAGACTAGACAATTCCTCAGGAAACACTTCAGTGAATTCCCTCACAACGGACTTGTCATCAAGGATGGTTTCTTCCTTAGACTCAATCATTTGAGAATGATACGTGTGTTCATAGGTAAATAATATCTACACTTCAGATTATGGTGGTAAGTAAGATTCATCGTTCTCCTTGTACTTGTACAGAATCGGGGGTCAATTTTCCATATAGAGAGTGATTTATCTCTCATGTAAATTTATGTTGGATCTATATAGGGAAATCCAATACATGCCAATAATTTCATCTAATTCCACCACAGGGAGTATGAAAAGGTTCAATGGGAAGTTCAAACCACAAATTGTGATAGGGGAGGAGTTATATTCACGAGATGCAATGTAACACCCCAAGCTTCCACAATACATTTTTCTTTGAATAATACAGTAGCGTGTGTTGTACGCAACTTCAAGTTCTAACGCACACCACAACCAATCAAACTAGCTGTTATGAATAGTAATACCCACTTTTTAAAAATTTTAAATTTTATCTTTCAAAATGGACTTCATTTTTGGATTCGGAATATCGAAATTATCCTAGGGTGAAATTTTGGTATTTTTCTGAAAACATTCGATTTTTTGATGAATAGTGAAAAACACCAAGTTATAGTTTAAAAACGAAATTTTATTTAAATAATTATTTATTTTATTTAAATTTAATTAAGGTCAAAATAGATACATAATACCTATATAATTTCAATGTAATTCATTGGAGTTAGTTTAGAATAATTTTAGATATATAAAAATTTTATAGAACTTTTCTCTGTCTTTTACAAACCTCCTAGGAGAATTTGGAAATTCACGCAAAACATAATTTTACTACTTATGTGAGTGGAATTTCAAAAACCCAAGAGACACGGTTAATATCAAGGAGTATAACATGGTTCAATAAGATAAAAATAATTTTTGGTGAATAATAACTTTTTTACTTTTATTTACCACGGTTAAAAGTAAATAGTATAATTAATGGTAAAAATGATATTAATATTACCCTAAAACATGTCCGAATTCTATTGTCTATGTATAATTCGACAAAATAAAACCTTATGAATAAAAGATGAACCTATTTGATTCACTTGGATTAGATTAGGATATTTATTATTATTAAATTCAAAGAAGATTTAAAAGAGTTAAAATCAAAGTTTCATAACTAAAATATTTTTAATATAGGGTTATACATAAGATAGATTCGATTATAAATATTCATTAGAAATAAAGAAATATTAACTACATAATGGTATTTTATTTATAATTTTTATACGTTAAATAATTTAATTTATTTATGACACAATGGTGATGCAGTAATTACCTAATTAATGAAATATTAAAATAATTGATATTATAAATATCCAAACAAATGTAATTTAATACTTTTTATGAATTACAATAATTTTATAGGTTAATATTACATATTAGTATTGGTTATATGAATTTTTTTCTGAGTAAAAATGCTGTTATGAATTTATCAAAAACAAAATACACAATAGTGTCAAAATTGACATAAAAGAGTTTTTAAAACAAATATTATATTATTAATTGATATTCAATTCCTAAAAAACTAAGGTTCAGCTAAAGTACTTATATCATGATAAATGTATCATTAGTGGACCAACTAGGGGTCTATTGGATGTTTATAGTAAGTTTATTAACCATATAATATAAAAATACAAAGAGACATGGTAAATGTCAAACTAATTAACTAAGAGTTAAAACTAAAAGATAAGGTCAATAAAGTGACCCAAACCTGTCTATAACCTATTGGTTGAGAGTTTTTCGACCCATACCCACCTTAGAGTTTAAATAATCCACTTTTGAGCCATTAGAAACCAAATATGAGTTTATTATAAAATAATATTTCTATCTTTTCCTAAGGTGCCCCTCACCCCTCTTATAAAAGGGCACTCCCCCTTCTCACTAATTCACACCTTCAAAGCCTTTTTCCTCGGACAAAACCTATTCAATTATTCTCTAAAATTCTCTCAATTCAACCTAGAGGCCTTAGTTTGTTCATAAATATATCCTAAGTATCCATTTTTATCAAATCAAAAAGAAGAACCCAAAGAAGATGTAATGTTTTCACCACACTCTTTTAAGTTCCTTTCTTCTTCAACTTATTATTTCTTTGTTATTTACATTATAAAATAATAAATCTAGTATCTTATATATAATATGATGTTATTATAAATATTTTACATCTATATTCATTATTCTATCCATATTTTGAATGACATGTCACCATACATGCGTACGTATGACTTACCATCTCCACGTCATGGTGTAATTGTTATTCAAAACATTATTATTTATATGGGTATGATAATGATGTGGAATTGATGTAAATAATAAATATAACAAGATAATTATTCTGTATATAAGATATAACATCAATTTATATATTATTTTAATATCAAAAAAATGATATTGTCGCTCGTGCATACGTACGGACTACCGTCTCCACGAACATGATGAGATTCATTCCCCATCGTATCCATGCAAGTATAATTCTCATTTGATGATTAAAAATAATTTTTAAGGAATTGATATCATCCTGTATTTGAATAAGATACAACCTATCAATAAAAAACAATACTTATGTAAAAAAACATATAAAATAAAACGAGTAAGTTAACACCCAAAACGACGATAATACTAAGATATTATTAACAAAGAAATGTTAAATGATAATATATGATATCATATTAATGTATATGATTCTTTTATAATTTGATAACAATTATTTCACCATTATAAATGAGGTTAACCTAGCCTATACCAAGGAAAAGTACAAGGTAAGGGTTTATTTTACAATCTATTCAATATCCGAGGTTGTTTATACGTAATTATCTACTGGGACCTCTTTATCATCCACATCCATGTTTCTTAAAAATGTATTTCAAAACATTTTTACTATTTTAAAGAATATGCGTTAAAGTCATTTATACACTTTTTTGACTTTTTTATAAGAAGTTTATAAAGGAATCTTTCCGTCGTTTTCCAAACAAGGTCCTTTTTAACCTTTTCGAGAGAATTAAGGCAAGAATGTCTTTTTTTAACTAATACGATGGGTGTGGATATTTTCCATCATTATGAAATCGTTGGAGATTCACTTACAAGATTATAAGAATATTTTTCAAAGTAAATTTTGTCTTTTATAATTTTGTGACTTTTAAATGATTTCAAAAAAAGAGATATTTCTCTCAAATAGTTTTGATTTCATCTATGTCAACATCCTTTGATGGTTTTTAAGATTATTTGAAGTTGATTCATTATGATACAAAAATTCCATATTTTATTGAAGGTTTTGTGATATGTTTGACTATGGATGTGTTATTTTTATACCATTCATGGTTTATGGAGAATGTACTGACATTTCGTATGCTAGTTTCAATACAAAAGTTTATGTTATGTTTAAACCTGTTCATATGAGGAATGTATTGGACTTAATAAGTGACGGGTGGAGCCCGTTATAGCTCCTAGATGCATCGGTAGGTCTCATGAGAAAAACTAGTGTCTTGGCACAAGGCCTTGACTATGTGGTTGTGATACTCTGGCATTATACATTCCATCATTATGAAAGTGGTTATTGATATTGCATGTGATTATTAGACTAGTAGAATATCCATGTGAATAAGTAAATGGCATTATTTCATTACCATATTATGATAATGTTAAAATTTAAAAGGCTTTTGTTTTAGTTATACATTGCCTTAAATGTTTATGTTTATTTATGAAGGTTTTTGCTATATTGTTATCCTTACTGGGCATTTAAGATCACCCCTTTCTATGTTTTATTTTTCCCTGGATGTAAAGAAGTATTTTTTGAATGACCTGCTGGGATAATATAAGGGGATATGAGTGTGGAGACAAGATGTTGTTGTAGTTTTCACTTTATGATGTAATGTAAACTTTATGAATGTATCTAGTGATTCCAAGGCTACTAAACTAATCGGTCTTTTGAGACTTGATCTTTTGTGATCATGCCAATGTTATGTAATAATGCACCGACTCTGGGTAACTAGGGTTGTGGAATTATATGCAATGATTTCTCCATTTTCATTTCTAACATACACATTTACTTCCATGATTTGTGGTGGTGTTGGGGTTGTTCTACTAAACTTTTGGGATATAAAATAATGTGTAGAACTAGAATTGAAAAGTACATTAGCAATTATTGAATGAATAACTATTGTACCAGTCACCACTTCATGTTTAGGGTTCACTTCAGTGTTAGTGATGGAAAAAGATCTCCCATTATACCTTGGGGGTTGTTGGTTGCCTCAGAAAACCCTTATCTTATGGTACTAGTTTGAAAATTACCCTAGTTCTTTATAGTTGAAGAAATGAATAATGTGTTGAGGGTTGAATGCATTATTACTCTCCTCTTCCGTAGTAGCTATTATTTCTTGCCGATAGTTAATATACATGTTCCCTTTTCTTCCAAACCTAAATCATTTCCTCATCCCCTTCAAGCAATTTCCAGGGTGATTCTTTCCACACCATTAGAAAGTGGGGTTATTTAATTTCTTAGCCCCATTGGATATATCCATAATACCACCAGAATTAAAGTTCACCTTCCTCTTCTTATCCTTAAGATACCCCTAAGATTCACCAATGTTTATTTTGACTTTCAGGGCACATAAGGAAAAAATTCCTCATAGATATCCAAGTCACAAATCACTATGGATTTTTGTAGGCTAGGTTTTATCCCACCAAAGAAGTGTTCAACCTTGCATTTAGGGGTAACGAAAAATATTTAGGCGTATTGTGAAATCCTTGTGATGTTTTCATCATACACTATGATTGATTCGTCATCCTTTTTCTTGAGGGCAAGGAAGTCCCTTTCCATCTTAAGTCGGTGGGTGCGGGGAAAATATATATCAAAAAACATTTTCCAAAAATCCTTCCATTACAACACCTCAATCTCTTCATCAGGATTTATATTTTTGATCAATGTAAACCATTGATCAGCTTCACCCTCCATACGATAAGTATCCATAATAACCTTCTCTTGTTCGAAACATTTAAGGATGAAGAATATTTTCTCAATGGAGTTGATCCATTGTTTCATGATTGAGGGATCAGATGATCCATTAAAATTAGGATTCCATTACCTCATGAAGCACTCAATTGTGGTTTGTTATTTTTTAGGGGGGTTGAACATTCATCTTGAACCATGTTTCTATTCAAAACTTGAGTTAACTGAGAGAGTATCATGGAAAAGATTGTGATTCCCGCACCCATCATATTGGGCAGCTGATTAGAACAATCGTTAAATTGATCTTCACATCAGTTGTTAGCCCAATTCCTCATATTACCGGCTAATGGCTAGAATAAAAGGAAATTTAGGGTAACACATAAAGGGGAATCCAATGAAAAAAGGATCACTTATAAATTACATTTTTTCCTTAACTTATGAATTAATAGGCTTTAATATAGGTTATCCATGATCTATATCCTAACGTATATACTTATGGGATTTCCCCTTAATAATGAATCTTACTAAGATTATAAATTTACCAAAAAATATCTCCTGGTAGTGTCATAATCGAGAGTGCATCAAGGCCCATTGTCGTGCACCAGTTCCCGTTTGATTCTAGCTAAAAGTGTTGTTTTCGGGTTTTATCCCACGATACCTTTGTACCAGAGACACCTCTACTTGTTCGTATCCATATAGGGATATATTTTATTGATAAACCACTTACTATATACTCATTAAAATTTAGATATGTTTTTATTATACTTAGTCTTATCTCTAGGGAATTCACTAGTGTTTTTTAATCCTAATCCCAAAAATAACTAAACCTATCATATGATACCAACTATAACAAACCTTCTCATTATTACGCACATAAACATGACTTCTTAAATAATATTTCACTTAAGAAAAATCTTAGGATCAAGAGGTCTAGTGTATTGGAAAATTAGGAACATTTCATAACAACATAGAACATAAAACACAACAAGATTATTGAAAACTTATTTTACATGACCACAACATTCCTTCGTACTTAGTATTGCATGAGATAACCTGAGGAAATGCATAAGAAAAGGGTGAGCTATAAAGCCCAATAAATGAGTAAAAAAGGAATAATATTAATTATATAGTTCATGTTTGGAAAAATTAATATCAATAGATCACAAGAGAAACCTGAACATAAAGGAATTATATCGCATGATTATTATAACATGGAAATGTAGTAGCCACATTAAACATGATATTAGAATGACCTAAAGATAATTGAACATGAAGCATAAGTAAACCCTCATTTCACTTAAATTATAATGAGTAAACCCTCATTAAATTTTATGTATAATGATACTAATCTATAACCAATGTATTGGATCACTATCAGAGTACACCCTTCTTAATCATTTCATTTCATTATTAAGTGTGCCTCATGGATCAAACAACATGGAATCATTAAACACCATCATTTATTCCATGATAAAATAATTTGGAATACATACATGAAACTATATAATAAATAAGTAAATGTGCATAAAGTTTAATACCCTTGATAGTGAAATGGGCATGGTATTCACTACATAATGACTTTGGTTGGGAAAATTGTGGTCCAATTTCAGTAGCATAACGTCATGACATAAGAATTCATAAAAATGGTTGATGTGAGAGAAATGGGTGTCTCACCATATATAAGTGAAATATACAGTAAGGGGGTCATATAGAAACATGTCCCAACATATGTAATGGAATTTAGATGCATAATATAAAATAATTTCTTGAATGTAAATGATGAGAGAGAAATATATTACATAATTTTGTTATGGTAACAAGTGTACATGGGAGGCATTAATCGGAGAGAAAATGGGTCTCTAATCATTAAAAAAAAAGAAAAAAAATAGGTGAGATGATAAATCATACCCCAACATTATTATTTGAAAATAAAATGGTATAACAATACAAGAAAACATGGACATAAATAAAGAAAGAAGAAATCCCTTACATGGAAGTGTGATAAAAAAGGCTTGGGAGAGGCTTGAGAGATGCTTCTAGGGATCTTGGGGGAGCCTTGTGAGGATTCTAGAGAGATGAAGGTAGAGGTTGGTCAAGATGTAATGGTTTTGAGTGAATATGAATGGGAGATTGATTGGGTTTATATAGGAAAGAAGAGAGAATTCTTTATTATTTAGGTTTTGGACACTACACATTAAACTATTCAAAATCACAAACCAAACCATGGTTTTTGGCCATGGTTTTCACCTAATGTGTGTGTAAAAAATTATTTTATAAGGGCAATGGCCGAACATAATAAAATATTATGCTTGATTATGTGGAGGTGAGTCACACTCTCAAAGAAATCATTTTAAAATGTTAAAATGTTTTATATGTTTTGTAGTGTCCACGAAGGCATTGTAAAATTAATCAAACAAGTCTAAAATAAAATTATTTTAAAGATAAAACATATATTGGATGAAAATACATTTTATAGTGTTTTATTACATCACTATTGTGTCTTTATGATGTCATAGAACACATTATATATTTAAACGGTATTTAATTTTTACCCAAAAATTTGGCTATCTCAGAAAATTATGAAAAATACATCGTTATAAAATTTCAATGTCTTGAATCTAAAAAAGTTATTAATTTTATGTAAATAACTTTATAAATATGCGATTTTTTACTTTTAATATAAAAACTAACATATATAAAAAATTAATGTCTTTTGACAAAAATAAATTTCAAACGTTAATAAAAATTACAACTGAATTCATAAAAATTATACGATCATTTATATTTAATAAAATGTTAGTTAGTAATAATATTTTATTAAAATATTATTTAATTAAAAAATCCATTAATTTATCAAAATATATTTCTTAATTGAATATTAACTAAAAATACTATTTGTGCTGTAAAAAACCATTTAGAGAGTAATAATAATAAAATAAATGTATATTATTTATAAAAGAATGATGCACATAATCATAGTGTTAGTGTATTTTTACATAACCCCTTATAACACCCACATAATACCTAAGGGTAAGGTGTGCGATGGTGATAGACTCTTGGGGAAACTCAGATAACATCGCTCAAGTGGTAATCTCTATTAACTTTCACTTCTCTTGTAAGTGATTCCATTCAAAATTAACGTATTGAAGCTCAGTATGGGATTGGTTAAGAGAGAATCCCAATTATGCTACCTCCTTTCTGACCTCTGAAAAATGGGCTTCATATGGAGAAATTCTAATGGATGAGGCCATCACTTCCTTTGTTTGAGTAAATTGGATTTGTTAAAGCCCTATATTTAAACTAATCATGTGATCACTGTTCAATAGCTATATTAGCAACGATAACATTGGTAAAAAATATTTTAAAATCCAAAAACAGAAATCCCAAGAAGTTCATTTGTTTTACATAACCATTTTACATAATCAGACATTGAATTAGATCAAGAAGAATTTTCATTAATAAATGTTTGGGTCATTACATGTATCTTCATTATCTCTCTATTCTACATGTTTCTCTTAGATAGTAATGAATCCCATTTATATAGAAGATATTCCCGCAATTCGAGTCACCAACCTGATGTCTACCAGAAGGGGGACATGGGCGGTCATTATCTTCCACCTCTCATTGTCTTCCCAGGAGGGGTACTCTTTGGGGAGTGGGGGGGGGGGGTCGAGAAAGTGTGGTATCAAAGGGATTTTTAGGGGTTAGGATGATGTTTAGGGTTAGGAATAGATGAGGAAAACATGGGTTTGTAGGGAAATAGTGTTAAGTGATGTTAACATGGGATACTGGCTAAGACCATGTTATTTAGGGGCGCCATGTGATATTATGCATGCAACTTTTTGTTTACTGATATTAATAAATGAAGTGATACCGGATGGAAGGTAGAGACCTAGGAAAGGATTATACATCATTCTTTATTAAACCTACAATTAAAATGGGCAGAACATGGTATAGGTTAAAAAATGAAACAATAATATTAAAAAATTATTAATTAATTAATATTATGTATTCTATATTCCAGGTTTAGGATTCTCTAACAATTATTTCTTTTTGAAGGTATGGCCCCATGTTTATTTCATCGTCAGGTTAATATTTAATATGTTCAATAGGATATCTTATAATATTTCCCTTGAGTATAGATTGATGATTAAGATACTTGGAGGAGGATACTCTAAGATTTTCAGCACTAGAGTTTAATGAAGTATGAGGGCTCCATTTCAGACTCATCTATAAAAGAGTTCTTGAAAGAGGTTGATATAGCATTCAGATCAATCCATGATTTTAAGTATCATTGGTTTTCATTGTCTATGATGATTATCCATAGAGAATTGAGGCAATGGTGGACCTTGTTTCTCAAGGATCATGGGTATTTAGAGGGCTCATGGGAAAACTTTAGAGACCAATTCCAAGCAGAGTTTCCTTCTTTGACTATGAAAGAATCCATTTATTGGTAGCTTCTTTACCTTTTAAAGGGTAATTCTAATGTGTGGGACTTCAATATGTATTTTAGGAACCTTCTATGATAACTTTCATAACTGTTTTTGGTTGATAAGGCTTGGGAAAGAAATTTTGAGGAGGCTTTGTGTCTAGAGATCCAGCACCAGGTCACCCTGTTTATATTATTGACTTGTTGTGATATTTTTTATAGAGTAGAGGTTGTTGAGAGGATTCTTTACAAAATCATATTATTATGAGAGGGGATTTATTAGGATTCCTCGTGAAGCAGAGTTCTGGTTTAGGGTTCCCAGTTTCCAAGATAGAAGAGATTTTGGTCAGCTGGGGTTGGTCCCCACCCTCATCATATCATTTCAATGGGGGTGGAGGTTATGAGGCCAATAAAAAAGAATTATACACAAATTTTTATTACGGTGGTGAATTTCATAAATAGAGAGTGTTATATACCTTTCTATGTAGGCAGTGTACTCTAGGTGTTGAACCTTAGGTACCTCCTCTGAGGTTGTTTCAACTGTGGTAGTAGAAAAAGGTTACCGTAGATTGCGATTAATAGATAATAGATGACTGGGGTAGAAGATAGACCTATGATACTCCTTGTCCCTAGATAGAATATATTGGCCATGTAATTTGTTTCCATAAGGGTTAGAGATGTAATGTCCAGTATAATTCGTTGGAATTTTCAGCATCAAGAGAGCCAAACATCATTCGAGGACCCCTTTGGTTTTTTCTAATTGGGTACATTTCTTTTTTGATTCATGAGATAAGCACAAATCATACCATTTTACCTCATCCATTATTTGAGAAATGAGGTGGATAGGCTTCCAATTCCCCAATATTTGACTAAAATAGTTAAAGGTTAAGATGACTTGTATAAAGTATGTAGAGACTGTTAGCTAGTTCTGGGGAATCACCGCTATTTAGGATACATCCTATATTTACAGATATAACCACATGACATTATCCTCATCATGGATTAGTTTTATTTAGTTCAAGATATCATGGATTTCTTGAGGATAAAGGATGAGTTATATGATGCTGATGGAGAGCATACAATGTTCTCTGGTGGGTGAGATCCTCAAATGGGCCATAGAGATGTCTCATACTTATATTCCATGATGAGAAAGATGGTACAAAGTTCATTATAATTTTAGTCAATGATGTTTCCCAGGATTTGGAAGAGTATCTTGATACCTTTCTTGAGGTCGTTTTGGTGTTACCTTCTTGATAAGAGATCAAGTTCATGATGGAGCTGTAGAAAAGAATTTCAACTGTGTGAATTTATCCATATAATATGGTGACCGAGTCGTAGCTTGATAATTTTTTGTATATAAAACAGAATGTTTATACAATGTAATTGATTAAAATTTCTCATATTTAACGGTGTTTGTGATTTATTCTAAGATACCATAAATACTTGGAAAACTGGCATAAAACTGTTAATTTTATAATGCTTAAGACACATCGTGTCATGCCACATTGTGGCGTGTACCAACACTAGATTTTTAAATATAAAATATTATGATTAGATGATGTATATGATGGTCTGTGATGAAGGAAAAAGTGAATGACCAAATTATAATCTTGAAAATGAAGAACTAGGTAGATTTAGAGCAAAACTATCTAAAAATCAACTATACACATCATGTATGTCATTCATGACATTTAATTTGAAAACATTCTATGAAAATTTTCTTTTCTCACATTACAGATCATGAATCCAAAATTCACTATGTATGATATTTTGGAAATCCGGAGGTCAGTCCCACAAATTTCTCATCATTAATATCACTTACACAATGTGGAACATTTGGAAAGACCTAAAAAACAACATGGTATTATGAAATCAATGGAGAATACAACATTTAAGACCCTGAGACCCCCCTGAGATTCATTTTTCTCCCATTTTTGATTCCATTGATGAAACATGGGGTGGATTGAGTTCTATAAATACAAACCTAGTCCAGAGTAGAAAGAATCATATCCTAAGGATCTAATGGTGCACTATAGTGTTGGGATGCTACTACTTTCAGTTTTATTTATTTTCCTTTCCTTTTTGTTTTCTTTTCACATTTAACACATTAATTTATCTTCTATTTCAAGTTTTTCCATCTTATTCTATCTCTCTTTATCTTCCAAGCCCAATCATATTCACTGTCTCTTCTCTCTTCCAACCAATATCTATGTTCACTTTTCAAATAGTATGTGACTAACCCATGGATTAGACCAAGTAAAGGTTTCACAGTGTTCTTTATTATTGTACTTGAAATTATTTAGTGATATTAATATTATTGAGGTGGATAATATTGAAATGCACTGGTACCAAAAACATCTAATCTACTATGAATGTCTTATTCATTCCCACTTCCTATTGAGGGAGGTGAACTTATATTATGCCAAATTGGCTTATTAGGAAGGAAAAATACCCACTCAAGGTAGAGAGTATAAATCCATTTAATAAGTAATTATATTTTAAAATTGAGTTTAAATAAATAATAAAAAATGAATGAACCCATGTAGCCAACCATAGAACCAAGACATTTTCATTCATATTTCATTTTATTTGAATATATATTTTAGGATAGTTTTATTTTATTGCATTTAATTTATATTTCAGAACTGAAAAACCTAAAATAAAATTGATTTAATAAATAAATAAATAAACAAAAGGAATTATATTAGGTGGAATAGAATAAGTGATTGAACTAAAAATGAAATTCCTCAAGTGACATGAACCTCATCAGCCTCTGTGTGGAATTAGTGAAATAAAATTTTATTTTCCCATAACCTATGATATTCATGAACCATGTGGCACATTTTGGGTTGTGAGAGCTAAGATTATAGTTTTATGATCTATTATAGTCTGATTTTGTTTCATCTAAGTGTGCCACCTTTGGGTTCACCAGTATTGTTTGTGAAAAAGGCTGATAATAGCCTATGACTCTGTATCAATTATCATCATTTGAATCATGTGACCTTAAAGAACCACTATCATCTTCCATAGATTCATGATTTATTTGATCAGATAATAGGATCTAGATGGTTATCAAAAGTTAATTTATGGATTGGATATCATCAGATACAGGTGAAAGAAGAGGATGTTCAGAAGACCATTTTCTATTTTTGTTATGGGAATTCCAAGTTCGTTGTGATTTTATTCAGTGTGATGAATTCTCTAACCTTGTTCATGTGTTTATTTAAGGTACTATTAATATATTTATTTGATTAGTCTGTGATAGTTTTCATCAATGAAATCCTTGTGTGCTCCATGTCTGAGGAGGGACATGAAAATCATCTGTTTGACAATTTGGGGGTTCTATATCATCATGAGTTGTTTGGGAATTTATCAAAGTGTGATTTCTAGACTCGTAAAACCCATATCTTGGGGGGAATGTTATGTCCCAACAAGGATTAGCTATATATCCTTTTAAAATTGAGGTAGTTTTTTCTTGGGAATCCCCTAAGACTATTACAAGTTTGTGGAGTTTCATTTGTCTTGTAGACTATTAAAGAAAGTTCATATCCAATTTCTCTCAACTTTTGATTCCTTTGATAGCCTTGACCAAAAAGGATTAGGCATTAATAAGGGCTTCTAATGTTAGGAATATTTTTAGAACCCAAAGGGTATGTTGGTCAGCACTCAAGTCCTTTGGTTTCGAGTAGAATTTTTTAGATTGAGTTTTTCTATGATGCTTCACATCTTGGGCTAGAATGTATTATGATGCAGTAGATTTCAATTATTTCCTTTGGGTATCACAAGTTATTTATTCACTAAAAAAACTATACCACCCATGATACTGGGTTAGTGGATGTTTTATTTTCCTTAATGTTGTCATGAAATTAACTCATTAGAGATAATTTGGTGGTTTTTACAAAATATAAGATCCTATGGTATGCCTTAGTCTCATAATAATTGAACGTATAATAGTGAAATTGGAGGGAATTATTGATATATTTTAACATTGAGATTTCATATACACTAGTCATTAGTAATTTTGTAGATGATGTGTTGAGTAGGAATTCATGTAGTGATTCCATTAATGAATATGTAGATTCATGGGGAGTGATGGAATATCCCGTAGTGACGTATCTTGATATGGGAGATGTTGAAGGAAGATGATGTATTTTATAGATGAAAGTGAAGTTGTCTTCAATGCATTAGGTGGAGGAGTCCCAACTATGAGATTTGGAGGTAAAGATCTAGAGATATTGAGTTGTTTTTGGTGATACCACTGATGGTTAGTTTGGGGAACAACAACATTAGGTATTACTCAAAGAAATGATTTTCAACCCTCCAGTGATGCGTGATATGGTTATAAGTGAGTACCGTAGCTCTCCCTTGGTGGTACATCGAGGCATGGAAAATATGTAATGATTTTTAAGCAGTCAATTTTGGAGGCTTGGGCTAATGAGTGTAGTTATAGACTTCATGTCTCGATGTTTGGTCTTCAAGAAGGTGAAGCTCGAGCAATGTGGTTCAAATGATTTAATCTATCCATTATATGTCCTTTATGGGAAGAGGGATGACGTATCAGTTGGAATAATTACTATTTTACCTTGATATAATAGAGGATTTGATGCCATATGGGTTATAGTGTATCATTTTATGAAATCATCCTAATTTATAGAAGTTAAGGATTCATGCTTAGTGGATAATTTTTCGAGGAATTAGTTGGAGGAAGTGGTGAGATTCAATGGGGTCACAATGATAATAATCTTTGATCATGAACCTCATTTTACCTCTTTGGTATTGAGAGGTCTCAAACATGATTTTTGATCACAGTTATGCGTTATAATTTATTTTAATCAATAGATAGATGTCCATATAGTGAAAACTATCCAAACTCTTGATTAATTGTTATGTTCTTATGTCCAAGATTTTGGAGGTTCATGGATGAGGAACCTTCCATTATTTATTTTCTCCTACAAAATATATTTCACTCCACCATTGGAAATACATTGTTATAAGTTTTATACTATTGGAATTTATATTCTCTATTATGATTGTCTGGGGTTAGAGATTGAGTAATTCTATGGCTAATGATAGTGAAAAACATGATAGAGATGGTTCAGGTGATTTGTTAGAGGATGAAATTATTATAAGATCATTATAATTCCTATACCGATCATAAGAGGACACATATTGAGTTCAAATTTGGAGATCATGTTTTCCTGATTTTGACTTCTCATTGTGGGCAGTGAAGGTTTGTATATGGTAGTAATATTTATCCACAGTTTTTTGGGACTTTTGAGGTTTGGATCATGTGAGAGTTTTGTAATATCATATAACACTTCCCCCATAGATGAGTTGGATACATGGTGTAGTTCAAGTGTCATAGATTCTGCATTAACTTCATGATAACTATCACATAATTTTTTTGGGTGATATCAATGTTGATGATGATACAACCAATGGTGATCCCAGAATACCAGGATAAGGTTTTGTGTGGGTATGTTATTCTAATAGATCATGTATGTTGGTGGCATGGTGGTGTGGAGTATAGTACCTTGGAATGTGATTCATAAATACATACTCAGTACCCTGGGATATTTTTTTTATATATTTTCTTATAACATTTCTCAATTGTTGTTGTGGTCCTTTCCAAGTTTATGATGTGGTTTCATCTTGTCACCATGTTTATTGGTGAATTTACTTTTGTATGAGAGGCATCTCCCCCGGGAGAGTGTTCACGAGATGGTTGTTTCTATTGCATGGTTTTTTTTCTTTGTTCCTCTAAGTGAGATGGTTGATATCATGTGATAGAGCTATTCTTGAGATATTTCTCATGGGATGCCTATTTAGATAACCCCTTCCTTTGTTTTGTCTCAGGTTTTGGATTTTATTTCCAAACAATGAGAATAGTTTGAGAGGCATCTGATATAAGGGATCAGACCCTAATGGACCATCCCATTGTTTTTTTTATTTAATTCACCTAGAGATGTTCCATTTAGTTTCAAGGTGATTCAAAGGAGGAATAGGAGTTGGCGGTAAAATAGGCTAGACTAAGACATGGATCCTTGGGTTGTGCCAAAGTATATGACTTTCAGATGTGGAGTGTTTACTATTGTGTAAGGGATATATGGAGGAGAAATTGGAGCTACTAACTCTTAATGAAAGGTTGTAGTATATAATTTAAGCTATGTCATAGGTTGGGTGGGAACTTTAGTTTGAAGTGGTTGGCTACAACATGGGCCATCAGGTGGTTATGAAGTAGCAAGGAGGTTAGAGTGTGGGGGTTCTAGGTGCTTCTTCCTTATGAGGGGTATCTATGATGAAATTCTTAGGGTTACATCATAGATCATTTTACCATTTCATAAGATCTATTCCATTGAGGGTATCATGGATCTTGGAATCGCCTTTCCCTAAGGGGATACAACGTGGTCTCCTTCCATTGTGGCAATGTCATCCTGTTTTTTCAAAAGGATGTAGTGATACCTTAGTGGTCCCACCATAGTCTTATAAAAATATCATTACATATAAATACACCCGATGAAATCAACCCCAATTTTCTACTAATTCTTCCAAATTAACCCTAGAAACCATAGATTATGTTTTAAACTCTTTGAATCCTCCTTTAGAGAGGGATTAATCCTTGACCTCTAGAGAAAAATCCAGGGTGATCTGAGGTAGGTTCTTCCTCTTTTCTTGTGTTTTACCCTTCATTTGATATTATTTCCCCCCATTTATCTTTCCATGTTTTTGTGTTTGATCCCCATAATTTTAATGGACTTTCCCTTTTCAAGTTAAAGTGTGTTTGTGGTATAATGTCCTAGGGATATTTTAATTTCTTTATGGGAGAGGTGAATAGAGATCAACAACATTGTTCTATTATTGTGTGAAGAACAATGATGATATTGAGGTAGGGGATTCACTGCTAATCATTTATTTTATGTCAATTCCTAATTTTACAATGTCTATCCCTTTGGATGGAGGTGGAAATAAGCTAATAAATATTAAACTGGTATAAAGAATGAAATTGGTTTATCCTTCGTGATCACATATTGTTTCTCTCCATCATGATAGTGGTTTGCCTATAATTTTTCTAGATAGTGTGATATCTATAATAAGTATAACATGTTTTTATGATCGGTCTAGAATGTTGAAATTGATGAAACTGGTACAATAACATAAATCTAGAATTAATGGGTTGTCTAGATAAATATTCAAAGAGGAGACATGTATAATGAATCTGATGTTTCTCATAATTTACTGGTAATAAAATTGATACAAGTTTGAATGTTTAATTGAATTTTTTATTCCATGTGTTTATAGAATTAGAAAAGTAACTTTAAGATTTAATTATTATTAGTGATATTGAGGATTAAAGTAATATTGATTAATAATTTTTTTCATTAAATCTTGTTATTACGGGAAGTTACTAGAAAGCATGTTTTATTAATTTAAGCACTTGTTATAGGTGATCCCTTAGGTTTTTCATAGCTGGGACATATGAATAATGAATCATTATATTAATTATAGAATGAAAATGGTTGATTGATAAAGATAAGTTTTTTGTAACAAGAGTGCATATTTTTCTATAAAGGTTGCATGCCTTATGTTGGGGGTCGTGAGAGACTATTTGCACGTGAAGTATAAATGACTTGGTTTCAGGGTGAAGTTTCCTTACTAAATACGTTTATTTATTGTTTCATTTTATGTGCTATAAATTTGATCATTTATATTCGATGTTATTTGAGCATGGAATGGAAGATGAGATATGGGCGGGGATGCATGGGGTTATAGAAGAAGCCAATGTATGTCAATGAAATATGTTTGGTGATATGCATGTGGGTATTATGGATGGAACTAAAGATGATGGAATGTGTTAAAAATTTACATACCCATTGTTATTCATAATCTGGATGTTCCTATTAATGAATATGTTTAATGGCTAGATTGATGGGTGTTTTGTTTTAACCACTTTATTTTCCACAATTATTAATATAGCATGATGTTCTTGGTTGTATCTCTTGATGGTAGCTAAGGATGTTTTTCTAATGTTATTAGAATTATGGAATAGTAAAATTTTTTAATATTGTTTAACCAGTGTGGTTGGTTCTTGTTAGAATGAAAATGTTAATGTGAATACCAAGATACTGTGGACTCGGTTGGATTATTCCTAGAGGCCAGGAACTTCACATGGACAGTTAATGAAGCGTAATAAGAATAATGTTAATTAATAGTGAATAAATTAATTTACATGAAGTGAAATGTTAAAATAATTTAATGAACATAATTTAGGTCCTTTAAATTATTTTTTGTGCTTATGGGATGTCCAGTCCCTATTTGCAGTAGCTGGGTGTCCAAGTAAAGATTATTGCAGTTAATACTTGGACTAGGTTATTCCCGTAGTGTGGTTATGATATATATTATATATTGTACATTTTGTGATTTCATAAACTACCCACCCATGTTGGTAGGGTGACTAACACCTAGTGGACTATGGTAAGAAGTTTTCCCCAACATCCTGGTGGTAAGGGTGGATAGATGACTACCCATACTGCCCCCTTCTCTTTTATCTATAGTATAATGGGATGGTATGCATGGTGTTTAGTTTCCCATATATGTTTGTAGAGGGATTTAATGGCTTGTTGTAATTTCACACACATGTATATGAAGGTATATTATCTAAAAGATTGTTATAGGTATGACAAGTAAATTCCATGATGGTTTGAGGTACCTTACTCAGTGTATGGGATGTGTTGGTTGGAGGTATGATACCCATTATATGATACACATTATACTAGATGTGGTGGGTCCTGATAACTACTTGTTAACTATATGGTATTGTGATATGGGATGATGAGATAATGTGATGTACAAGATGCATGTTATGATACTTAGCCTAACTATCTTTTATCTAGATTAATTTTGATGAGAGATGGATCAAGACATACTCTGCTCATGATGAACAAAAAACCAGTGGGGGGATAGTATTTGGAATACCCATTTTTGATTTTTATTTTAATATATGAACTCTCTTGTATGAGTGACTTAGTAAGAGATATCCATAGTTTGACTGGGAATTTAGTATTGAAATTCAGGTGGGGAGTTTGTTTCGCTTGTTTTTCATTGGGATTTACTATGATTTATTTATAATTTGAATGAGATAATCTAGGTAGGATCTTACTGAGTATACTATTAGGATCACTACATGTACAAATAAAATGTTTTTAGTTCAATAAGAGTAGTTTGGTGTTTGGGCTGGATATTACTATCTCATGTATCTACACGAGTTGTTTGGGTTTTTGGTTACTTTTGAGTTACCTTTTGGTATTGTAGTTACTTTTTTTTATCTTTTTTTGTGTTATATGACATGAAATTTATGAAATTGTATCTTTTTATCAATCCGAGTAGGATTTGATTGGTGTGTCTATCTTATCTCTCTCTTCAAGATGTTTCTATTTTAGTGAAATTCCTCCAATTTATATGTAAGATATAATTTTGGTGTTATTATCTAACACATGGCCTAGTTGAGGCATAACTAGGGTGGTCACTATCCTCTTTACCTCATTTTCAAGGTATGATATGTACACTTTAGGGTGAGGGGTCATATAATTGATTTTTCAAGGAATCATGGAGTTAAATAAGTAATGAAGAAGCATGATAATGATATGTCCATTAAATGTGAAAATTATTGTATACCTAATAATCCATTAACTTATCAATTATCCATGTATTATATTATTTATTTTCAGTTTTGTGTATCTATTATGACATTAATACTTATTTTTATTCATCAACTGTTTAATTTTGGAATATTAAAATTTATAATTGTTTTAAAATATATGTTATGAAATTGTTTTTATTTTTCAATGATAGTAATGCCATGGAAAATATGTTTCAGTGAAAAAACTTCAATTTATGACAGATGATTCCCTCACCGAATAGACATTATCTGCTTTTCCAGCTAATTACTCACAGGATGTATCTACAATGTCTTCTATCTACCCTTTAATGAAATATTGAACACCCTCTATATCCCTCTCAATTAAACTTGATGCACTTCCTAAATATATATCTACCCCATAAAAATATGATGGTAGGCTGTAAAGTTAAGTAGGATATGTTTATGCATTAGACGAATTTTATCAAAAAATGATTAGAAATGTTTATGATGAGATTTCCCTAAAGTTTGTACAGATTCAATAGCTATATTTCAAAATTTCATAATCATTTATTTTTATTTGAAATTAATATATATATATATATATATATATAATATAACCTTTTAAAATATTCTAATAAATTATAATATAGAAACTAAAAGTAGGGAGTGGAGATGAATTTGATCATCCCTCATTCAGAGGTAGTTATGATGAGAATTGATTATAAAACTCTATATTGAAAATGTTATTGTATAAAGAAACTAAGTTCTTGTTTATTATTATATTTTATTAAATATAATATTCATTTTTTACTTCTTATTAGAGATATATGGATCTAATTTGGCCATGTTTAATCGAATCAGTTTAGATCAAGTTGGGTTGTGTAAGGATACATTATTTCTATTTATATTTGATAAGTTTGTTTTATATTATTTTGAATCAGTTTTATTTGATTTGGTTCGACATAGGTTGGTATTATTTGGTTAAATTTGGTTCAAGATAGATTAGAATGGGTAAATTCAAATCAATAAACATTGGATCAGTTTTTTTATTCCTTCCAATTTTCATTCAATTCAAGTTGGGTTCATTCAATTAGTTTTGTTTTGGTTTGGTTCAGTTGTGGCTTCATCAAGGGGGTCCAATTTTGTTCCATCTAAGTCAGTTTCGTTTTTTTGTATTCATTTTGTACTGAGTTGGGATTATCTCAATTAGGTTGGGTTAGATCAGGTTAATTTGGATCATATTAGTTCAGTATGGTTTGGTTTCAATCAGTTTGTCTTAGTTAAGTTTATCTCATTTTTCTATGTCTAATATAGTTTAATTAACTTGAATTTTATATGTTTTATTTAATTTTAGTTAATTTTAGTTCATTTTTGCTTATTAAAACTCATTTAATTCCAATTTGGTTCAATTTAATTTTTTTATTACTTTTTTATTGTATTTTTACTTGGTTTACATCTATTTGATTTCATTCACTTCAATTCAAGCTAGTTTAGGTTTATTTGGTTATGTTTTTTATGGTTAGTTTAGTATGGGATGGTTCAATTTAGTTTCAGTCCATATATTTAATTTTATTTTTGATTGATTTGTCTTATCATTTGTCTTTAATTTTAAGCACATTTTTATTTTTATATATTTGGTTCAAGTTAGGTTTGTTTCAATGTATTTAGTAATTTATATTAGTTAAAGTTGGTTTTGATTCATTTCAGGTCAGTTTTGGTCAATTAGAATTGATTTTGTTTGGTTTGGTTTTATTTGGATCAATTTTTCATCATTTATTTTTTGGGTTTTATTTGGTTATTTGATCACATTCCTATTGGTTTCAATCATCTTGGTTTAGTTCATTCTATATTTTCTCAGGTTAGTTTAGTCAATTCAATTTGGTAATGTTATATTGAGTTTTGGTTGGTTCAATTTGATGTGATTTGTGGTGGATGATTTGATATATATTTAGCATGGTTTTGTTACATTCTTATTTGGTTCATTCCTGATTTGTGGTGACAACATTAAATAATGGTCATATATAGAGGTGGTTTAAACTATAGATAATTAGTTACCTTAATGTTTTGGAGGTTTAAACATCCATGTGATGGAAATAAAAAATGTAATATAAAACCACCGTGAGATTTTTAAAAAATTATACAAAATATTCTTTTTTGGTAGTTTCATAATATCCATGCGTCACTTGAAAACCCATCATGAAATAAGTAGTAACTCTTTGTTTCATGGCTATTTAAAACACCATAAAGATAAAAAACCATTTCTATGACCTTATTTTATAATTAATGTTTTAGTTCCTTCTAATGTCCATATTTTCATTCCTATGAAACAACCACAACCTGGAATATCTCTCATTGCATCAGGTTTTTTTGATCCAATAAAAAATAAAAAATTAAAATTATTAGAGAAATAAAATCAAAATTAATACTATAAAGACACTAAAAAATTTCATGATAACCCCATAATTATACTATACAACTAATATTACTAAATACCTAATAAATAATTAATAGTTGGTCTCAATTAATGTTTATACTACCTTAAATTAGATTTAATTAAAAAAATTGAATCTTATTTAACATATATCACAAATTGTAAAACATTATTGCTAACTGTATTTTACTAAAAATTAATCATAATTAAAGATCCATCGGTGAATGTAATCCTTTATATATAATGAAAACTATTATTATTTTATCTTCAATAATGACACATTATAATTAATCAGAATTAATTTCATGATTCTTCACTATAACCTCATCTGCACTTCCTTTAAGCTAATCCATACTACCATATCAAATCTAAGAAAAAATCATAAGAAATGGTAAGTTGTATGGACCCCATACAGGTTTCAACATAGCATATACCAACTTAACACAACCTCATGTATAGGCTCCATCACCTCTATATAAATATCTGGATCAGATGGAATTATCTTTCACTGAGGGGAACAAAACTACTTCCAAATTCACATCCCCCCTTAATAGTATATTTATATATATTAATTTTAAAAAATATATATAAATATAAATATGATAAATTAACATAATATTTAAACAATTATATATATAAATATATAAATGAATATATTTATTTAAATAATTCATATTTTAATGTATATATTTATATTCATATTAAATAATTTAAAATATACATACATGTATTTTTATGTATGGGTATGCATGTGTATGTGTGTGGATGTATGTGTATGTATGTATGTATGTGTATGTATGTATGAAATGTGTATTTATATGTGTTGTGTGTGTGTGTTTATGTGTATGTGTATGCATGTATGTGTGTGTTTGTATGTATATATATACATGTATATATGTACATGTATATATGTACGCTTATGTGTATGTTTATGCATGTGGATGTACATGCTTGTGTGTGTGTGTGTACGTGTTTGTGTATGTATGTGTATGTTTCTATAAGACATGTGTATATGTGTATGTATATGTATGTTTATGTGGAATGTGTTTTTATGAAGTATGTGTATATATGAATTTGTATGTGTATATATGTGCACACACATGTATATAGTTTTATGTATGTGTATGTGTATATATGTGTGTACATGTATTTTTACGTTTACGTGTATGTCTCTATGTATGTGTATGTGTATGTGTATGTGTATGTGTATGTGTATATGTATGTGGACATGTATGTGTTTGTGCATGTCTCTGTGTATGTGTATGAGTTTGTATATGTGTTTGTGCTTGTGTATCTATATGTGTATGTGTATGTGTATATATATACATGTATATGTATGTTTATGTATGTGTACATGTATGTCTACACATATGTATGTGTATGTATGTTCATGTATGTAATTCGTATTTCTTTTTATTCATTTAATATTATATATAAATTTTTAATATTTTTCCATTTTTAGTATTTTCAGAAATTTATTCATTTTTAATATCTATTAATTTAATATTCTTGTAATATATTCAATTTTGATAGTTATTGGCACATTTTTAAATATTTATACATGTAATTAAATAATAATATTTTTAAGTATTATTAAAAATTCTAAATGTTAATCATTAATTATAATTTTTTATACAACCAATAAATATATACATCAGTAATTAGCAATAATAATAATATTTATTTATTCATTTTTATTTATTTTTAATGTGTTTTCAATTTATGTAATTAATGCTATGAATCAACACTTTCTTAAATATTTGTGTAATTTATTCAATTTTATTTATACATATTTAATATTATTAAATTTATTATTAATTTTTATATTTTATATTTATTAATTTTAAATATTTTTAGAATTTATTCATTTCTGTAAAATTTATACAAATTAATTTAAAAAGATTTAGTATTTTCAATAGGTTTATAATTTATATGCGTAATATTTATTTATTTATTCATTTTTTAAGTTTTAATATTTTTATAATGTTTGGAATTGATATAATTGATTTGTATAAAAGAATTTTAATTTAAATATTTTTTGTATAATCATTATAATTCATTTTAAATAAATTTATTATTTATACAATTAAAATTATCTTTTTATTCATTTTTATTTATTAATTATTATGTGTTTTTAATTTATTTGAATCATGTTACATATTCAATTTTAAATATATTTTTATATTCTATTCAATTTTAATATTCCATCATTTAATACTTTTTATTCATTTTTTAATATTTTTTGAATTTATTCTTTTTTATTATTTTTTTATTCATATTTATTTACTACATTTTATATTTTCAATATATTCTTAATTTATATGATTAATATTTATTGAATTATATATATTAAGTTGTCATATTTTTAAATAGTTTGAAATTTATATAAATAATTTTTTTAAATGAATTTTGTAATATTTTTGTAACTGAAATATTTAATATAATTCATTTGTAAGAATTTTTTTATTTATCTAAATTTATATTATTAATCAAACATTTTTTTTTATTTTCGTATGTGTTTACAATTCATATGATTAATTTTACAAAATCAATTTTTAAATAGTTTTAGAAGCTATTAAATTTTATTTATTCATTTTAAATACTTTTTTCATTTAATATTATTTTTTTGTTTTTAATATTTATTATTTTCAATTTTTTTAAATTTAATCATTTTTTAATATTCATTTATAAATATTTATTTACTATGTTATAATATTTTTAGTATGTTTAGATTTTACATAAATAATATTGATTTTTTTATTTATTATGTTTTATCAATTTTAATTTTATTGAAATCTAAATAATTAATTTATTAAATTTATTAAATTTTTTTAATTTAAATATTTGACCTTATTCATATTTAATAATTTTGTTATTTATATAATTAATATTATTTATTTATTTATTTTTATTCAATTTCAATTTTTTTTGTAATTTATGTAATTAATGTCATGAATTCATTATTTAAATTTATTTAAATTTATTTATTCATTTTTAATATTTATGTAAACAATATTATATATTAATTTTTAATATTTTTAGAATGCATAATTTTTTTAATATTTATCTATACACATTTATTTATTGGGTTTTAATATTTTACATAATTTCATAATTTATATAATGAATATATTTAAATGCATTTTTAATAGTTTTTGTAATTCAAATAGTTAGCATAGTTCATTTTTATTAATTTTATTATTTGTTTATTAATTTTGATTTTTTTTACATTTCTGCCAGTGCTATGTTTAGCATTGATAAAATGGTATTTTGTCAGCGCTAAAACATAAAGACTATGAAATCTATCTTTTTTGCTGCTTTTTTAGCACCGATATAGGTGATGATTAATCTATGCTAAAAGTAACTAAAAAAAGTTGTATTTCTCAGCATTTACAGTTTTTTCACTCATATAATAGGTATTTGTCAACATAGTTTAGTAAGCTGTAATAAAACCTCTTACCCTCTTTAAAAAGGAACCATAACATATTTTTTTTTGAAATAGTGTGTTCCCTAGATCCAACCTAAATTGTATTTTGGATTACCATTACATGGATACAGTTCGACATATACATGTCTTTATTCTTACCTTAATAGTGTTGATGTTTTTGCATCCACTATTTACATGGAAATGTGTTTAGATTACATGTCATATCAAAAGTTTATTGCAGTTCCCAACTATAATGAAAACCACAAGACAATATGATGGTAATATTATATACATATACATACATACATACATACAGATATATATATCCTATGGTATAAATACAAAAAAACTGACAAGGAAGATTTGATGTCAGACTATCATGTGTTGGGGGCTCATAAGCATAGAGACTTATTCTCATGAAGTTTTCACTTGTGATCTCTAGTAGTGAGATCATGAGGACATGCCCACCAATAAGAACACCACTTGCTTCAAGTGTCATTGGTTTTTCCCGTCTACGAACATATATATTGGTGTCCAAACATGAGATCATTATCATAGTGTGGCATTTTATTGCATACATTGATGCAAGGAGAAAACCGTGATAATGAAATCATGGCGAGGTAGCTTGTGTGTGGTGCGTCATTGGTGGTATGAAATTAGTTTCACGATAAAAATAATAATTTATTGCTTTTGAGTTGAGGAAGAAATATCTCAAGGGCCTGAGTCGACTAGGATGGTGGTACCTTCCTATATCCATGGACATGGTATAAGAAGGTAATTTGTCCAGTAAGGTAATGAAATATATAAGAAAAAAAAAGATGATGACATAAGTGTGCATCATGCTTTATGAGATATCATGAGACAAAGAGATTATATTACATAATAAGTGTATATAGGAGGAAGTCATAGCTTTGAAATTTATTATATCCTTAGGGCCCATGATGGGTTTCTAGGCTCTTCTCTCAGTCTATGGGTCAGACTCAGTACTATTGAGATAAGGACCTAGTGGGTCACACACTTAGTGTCTCCACAAGTTCCACCTACTTTAATGAGTATAAGTTTTGGACTAAATGGGCCCCACATGTGTGTGACGGTGAACATCCAAATCTAATTAATCAAAATTAAAACTAATTAAATTATATTAATCATGTTTAGAATAATGATGATTGAATTTATTTCTCAAGGTATTTACAAGTTGTTTGATCATAAATGTGATTATAAGAAAAATATATTTTTTGAAATAAAATTTGAAGTTCAAGGTTCGTTAAATTATTTGGGGACATTATAGGCAGAGTTAATGGTTCATATTTTATCAAATAACATTTTTTTTGTCTTATAAGATAGATAAAATATTTGTGACATTTATGAAAATATTATTAAGTCATAGATGTGCACACTGGTCTAAATTATGGTCATTACTTTCTAGAGAACAAAGTTCAATTTTGGAAAGTATAACCTAACTATAAAATCCCATTTTATCCTCATTAATAGGATGATCTGCCATTTTCAAGAGATTATAGAGAGATATTATTCTCTCCTCTCCTTTTATGCTCTAAGATAGAAATTCCAAATGAAGAAAAATGTCAGATCAACATCGATTTATTGATCGAGACTGTGTTTTTCATGTGATTGAAGGGATGTGGTAAATCTATTTGATTTTCCTTTTCTATGACCTGAGAAATGTAGATTAATGATCCTTTAATTGTGGAGGATGTGTGGAAAATCTAGAGGACATCTAGTTTGGTGTCTTATATCCACAACACATAGAAGGTGAGAGAATGAAACTAGCGAATTCAAACGCACGAGGTACTGTTTATGATTTTTTTGATTTTACTTTTTCATGCTTAAGTTGAATTACACATGAAGCTTTTAGAAATATAAGAAATAGGTTAATTAGATTCTATGTTCTTAACATGAATCCAACCCAAAAAATTTATATTTTTCATTCTTTAATTATTCTACTGTGCCTCGAGTTCCATCAACCAGTATCAGAGTGAACATGTAATTATTTATGTTGAAATATTTTAAATTTTAATAAAATTTTCTATAATTTGGAATGAGGGTTTTTATATGGTCCTAATGAAATTGACAGTGCATATATCTATGTTCGTATCACCAAAATATGGTCAATCAATGATTGATGGTTTTTTCTTAACATTTGCTACAAAAATTAATATTTAATTTTTCATTATTTTTATGGAAACTATTGTGACAAATCATTATCCCAAGCATTATGTAGGAATGTTTCTTAGTAACCGAATATACTAGATGTTGTTTGAGGTAGTTCATCCCGCAATAAAATATTTCCATGGAAGCCTGTTCAATTAAATGGATAAATCATCCCTTGGAATCTTGTTTAAAACTTCTAATAGAATTTTCTTTAATTAAATATACAAAAATTCCCTTGGAAACAAGTTTATGTCTTCCCCTGTAATCCTGTTTAATGAAATGAATGAATATTATCTTGGAAGAGTTTTTTTATCTTCCCGTGTAATTTTGTTTAATTAAATGGTAAATCTTCCTATGGAAGCTAGTTTAAGGCATCCCATGGAATCAAGTTTAATTAAATGAATATAAATACCCTTAGAAGCTAGTTTAATTAGTTAAATGAGAGATTTTTTAATTAAAAGGATAATGATTACCATGGAATCTAGTTTAAAGATTCTAATAGAATATTGTTTAATTAAAATTATATAGATTCCCACAAAATCTAGTTTAATTCTTCTCATGGAATATTCTTTAATTGAAAACATAAAACTCCCATGGAAGCTAGTTTAAAGCTTCTCTTGGAAGCTAGTTTAATAAAATGGATAATGCTTCACCTGGAATCTTAATTAGAGCAGCCCTTGGAAGATTTTTTAAAATCTATTTAAAAAAGTGATAAATATTTAGATGAAATGTTTTTATCATTTTATTTTAATATATATTATTATTATATATATATATATATTTATGTCTTTTAATTGGATACCCCATCTTGGTCTAGACCAATTCTGTCTGGGTCTGACCAGCTTGTCCCATTGAACCCGTCACCAGTTCTAGATTAATTTTCATGGATCTTATTTAGGTATAAATAGATCCAAAAAATCAGAAATTAAATTTAATCATCTCGGATTTAATAAAATTATTTCAGGTGATGTGGGATTTATCGATAATTAATTTAAATTATTTTGATGAAAGTTAATGTATTAGAAATACCCTCGAGTTGAATTTTAGAAAATTTAATTTTTCTTATGAAATATAATTTCATGTTGACTGATCATGAGTTGAGACCGACCTATGCATGTTTGGTTTATTATTTATTTAATTAAATTATATAATTTATGTTTTATAAAATGTAATAATTATTTTATTTTGATGATCATCACATCACACATCCATATTTAATTTGTACAAGGTATTGTATGTCCATATAAGTGATAACATTTAATTTCACACCCTCCAGTCTCACCACCTACATGTGAGTACACATTTTAAAGATAAGAGGAGTTCTTGGTGATGCAGTTTGAGTTGAGATCTGGTGTGGACCAAATAGGTGGAATGCATGGGTGTTATAGGCACTGTAATTTATGTAATGTACTAACTTAAAGAATTCCCCTAGGGTCTCAGTTAATCCATTATTCACTCTATGGATTAACCAACAGTTAATAACTTATGATCATGTAATTATTTATTTATTTAATTATGTGAATTGTTTGTAATTATGTGAATGTGTATTTATTATGTGAAATTACATAGTATAATAACAAAAAATCATGCAAAGATAAAATATAAATGTACGGTGAATATTTTCTATTTAAAAGCATAGTTATGTTGTGATAATGATGATATAGAAAAATTATATTAAATTGGAATGGTTTACATTCACCGATATCTAATTATTAAAACCGTCAAAGAAATATTAATTAAAAAATTCCATCTGTCATTTGAATTTGAACACAACTAGGTGTTCAGGGTACTTAGTGAGCCATAGTTGAGGGTGCCTCTAATTACCAGGGAGTTATTAATGGAATTATTGGTTCACTTAACTAGGTTGTTAGTAAGGATTATCCATATCTAACAATATATATTTAGAGGAAATGAAATATGCAATTCAAAGTAATTGTTTATGAGAGATGGGACTCTACTCAACAGATCAAGGAGTTGAAAGTTAATGCGGTCGTCCAGTCAGACACCTACCTTGGAATCATTGAGTAGTGTAGTATCCATATCTTTTAGACTATGAGTTTAGGTTCATGGATACTTTACACTAGAATAATCAAGTGAAAAAGTATTTTGATTCTAGTACGATGTGTTCCAAGAATTTGATAAAATAGTGGGAGACATTAAAATTAATAATTTCAAAATTTCTAATAGAACTCAAGATAAAAGTATGATCTAAAAGATTTTATTTTTGTAAAAAAATGCTAGGTAATACCACAATTACACTATGAAAAATAATGGAAAAAGTAAATTTCCTATCCAGTATGAATTTCCAAGACTAGTATAGGCACTTGAGAAAAGTACAATGGTATCAAATAATTCAAGGTGTTGGTGTCCTTAATACCTGTTAAGCTACCACAGGAAGTCAGTGTGTAAAAATTCTTACCAGAGACTCATGTATGATGCATATGGTGGTTATGTAATAATTTTATCATCAATGTATAATGTGAGTTGTGGTTACAACATCGGGACCTGGATAACTAGATGTTGTCTTATCTCCAAGAATCTTGCAAAGAGAATGAAAAGCGATGATTTGAATAGGTGACGTTTACACTTGATATTTGTAATTTTAAATATGGATCATGATATTTCAATATATCTCTTTATCATATAATTTTCACCCATTTATTCATGTTTTTTTATGATTATAAAATGAACAGTGTGCAAAAAATGCTTAATTGCCTATTATGTAAGGTTATCTATGTAATAAGAACATTAAAGAAATATTTGTCTTTAGTTCTTATGGGAAAAAAGTTGAAAGACAAGGTGAAAGGTATAATGGAAATAGTGACTCTAAAGTCACCTTCTCAATGTAATTCAAATAAATATTTATTAAAAAGGAGGTTATTTTGAACACATATCATCAAATATATCTTTCTAAGTTTAAATTAAATTAATTGAATTGAAGAAGAAAGTAGTTGCTTATTCATTTGGAATATTCATCAAATATTAGCAATGATTATGTTTTAATTATTAGGTTTTAAATACAACATGATTGACACATATGTGTATTTATATATAGTAACCAAGTAAGTAAAGAAATGTTACTCGAAGTAGGGTGTTTTCTCCAAGAAAATGTGAAAAGGTGGTTCCTAAATAAGTAGTGAGAAGTACACAAATTCTATATGTCCATGTTTATTGATTCCAATTGAACATTTAGAGTATCACGAAAACATTAATCTCATTTTTCCATTGGACACAAGGATACATTATTCTAGTTTCAGAATACATGTTGTTTTTTGACCGAATACTCAAGTCATAGTTCAGTGATACATGAATCATTGGAAATATGAGATGAATATAAAATATAAGACTAATATACCAAGTAGTGTAAAGAAAATAATTTTTCAAAAAAACTAAATAGTTTTCAAGTATATAGTATGGTTTTATACTGTTTAGAGTTAAAGACCTTATGAACTATTGACATTCTTATGAACTTAGTTTTTTGGAAATTAAACCATTAGAAATAATGGTAATCCAAAAAGAATTCGAAACTAGTTCAGATAGAGAGTCTAACTATTCCAAGGGAAATTTAGTGGTAATTATAAGTTATAAAATTCCATTAAGTGTTTAATGAATGTGGAAATGATGTATGAAATATGATTGGTCAGAAGATACGAGAGGCTTTCGGTTGGGTTGCTGAAGAATATCTTGACCAAGTATTCATTAATCAATACAAAGTAGCATGTAGTTCAACCTAACTGCACGTTAGCTTATACAAATAAAAGATATGATGCTAATAAGAAGGATTGCTGATGAATCTTACATGTTTACATTATTCAACAAAATGTAGGATATGAAAATTCATAAATGAAAATTTCTTTATAAATGTCAGATTCATGATGTAAGTAAACAGATCATCAATATTAAAACTCATTGATTAAAAATAATTCCATTTTTAGTGACATGATTTGCAAATAAAGGCATTATCCCATAACCATATGTAAACTATCATGACAAATGAATATAATATGAGTTATAGTATGATGGAAATCCATTATAAGAAATTGTGTTTATATGAAAAAGAATGTTAATATATAAACAAACTTGTATAAATGAAAAACACAATGTACATCTATTGTAATAATCCTAATGTTTTTTAAGGATATTAAAAAAATACAAATGATAGAAAAGATATAGTCATGTTATAAACTATATTTCTATATAAGTTTACACATCTCTATTTGAGATAGTGGGAGAAATATTTAATGGGTTCAAGTCAATGCTTGAGATGCACAACTAGTTGACATAGGAACAAGATCCACAAGAGGTGTGGAATATGAATTTTCTAGAGACACATATTGTGTTGGATGTAGAAAACCATGGTGACATATTCGTATTCACTACAGTTGGTGATACATTATTCTTTGAGAATAATGATTCTTACAAGTTAGAAGTATATGAAAATTAGCTAAGAATGAAAAGATCAACTAAAAATAAATAATTTATTCCATGTATCACAGTATAGGACTCTTACTAATTTGAATAATATAGTGGGTACTCAGCAGATACTATACATGTATGGTATAATTGTGGGACCTTTAAGGATCAATTGGGTTTTCAAAGTAGGTATGCCTAAATACATTTAAATTTTACTTGTTATTGATAATTTATATGATCATTTTATTGATAATTGGATGTCGAGACCACCAATACTAGGAGACATCTATACAACATAACCAGAAAGGGATGGTGAAATCATAGAATCCCAATAAGGGTGCAAGTCAATAAAACTCAATCTAGGATTAAAGTAAGAAACTATATCATTTAATATTCATTTGGAATGAATTTTTTTAGTGTTTCTGCTAATGGATAGTGGGGGCGCCATTGTTTTCTAAGTAAAATATGTTAGTGAACATAAGGAAAATAACTATTGGTCTTACACTTATTTAAAAAAAAGTTTAAAACAATTATATTGAGATTGACTTAAAGTGGAATGAAAAGTTATAGAGAATGCTTTTTACTTAGTTAAATCCAAAGGTTTATTAGACCTAGTTAGTTGTACATATACTATCATAGTATTGAAGAATATAAGTTGGAATAATTTGAAGGATATTTTTTACCTATGTCATGTGGCATATCTCTATCTAGGTAGAAATTTCCAAGATATAAGATGTGATTAATGTGGTGATTCTAATTATATATGTCAAGCGATGGATCAATCATTGATTCCATGAGATATAGAAGAACATATATTTACATGATATACTTTATAGTTGGAAAATATTTGTTGTAACTAGGATAACTTGAAGGGATTCAGTCAGAACTGCCCAATTTCACTTGAGTAAGTATAAAGTAAATGTACCTAGTAAGTGGAGTGTAACAGTTACAACTTTTTATGGGACTCAAACTAGTCATACTTGGAATAATGTGATCTAATATCGCAATTAAGAAAATGTAACGAGGAAGAAAAGATTATTAAAGCTACTGGTAGCCATATCTACAAATACAGAGTTCATTGTAGCTTCTGAGGTATCTATGAAGTAGTGTAAAATATGCAATGATTTTTTCAAGTTCTTGGTGTCATACCGGGTATGTAAAGATTTATCATTATGATAATTCTATTACTATTACTAGTTATGTTATCAAGTGTGGACAATGGAGAATAGGGATATAATTTGGGATCACATATCTTAATGATATTTACATATAAATATGTGGTCACACATAGAAGAATACCCAGGAAGTGGAATCATGGTAGGCCTCTAATTAAATCCATATCTTACTAGAAACAATATCTTATCAAGTGAGGGATAACAAGGAGGGTTAGCAAGGTGGATCTAGTAAATGTGGGAGTGTTGTAATAGTGGGTAACATATACCCAACTTGAATAGTAATTTTTATTACCATTACATGTATATAGTTTGATATATACATGTTTTATTATTACCATAATAGTGTTGATACTTCTACATCCACTATTTACATGGTAAGGTCGTAATACTACATGTCATATCAAAATGATACCGTAGTTTCTAGCTATAATGAGAACCTTGAGATACTATGACATTAATCTTAAATATATAATTTCTATGGCCTAAAGACATCCTACTGAAAGAAAAATATGATTTCTGAATATCAGGTGATGGGGTTTTATAATCATTGAGACTTATTCCCATTTATTTCATACATGGTGATATCTAGTAATGACATCAAGTGGAAAGACCCACGAATTGGAACACCACATGTTTCAGGTGTCATTAGTTGTTCTTATCTATAAGCCAGTGTACAAGACTCCATAATTGAGACCAATATTAGTGTTTTCCATTTGATTAAAAAAAATTATGCTAGGATAAAAACATAATAATAAAACCACAGTGAGGTAGTTTGTGTTGGGTGCGTCATGGGTGTTATTGCATTGTTTGAATGATCAAGATAGAATTTTTTTCTTCCAAGTTGTGGAAGATATATCTCATTATCCTTAGTTGTCCAAGATAGTAGTAACTTCATTAATACATGGACATAGTAAAATAAGGTAAGTACATCTAGTAAGGTCATAAAATATATAAATTAATACAAGGATGATGACACAAGTGTGCATCTTGTATTATGAGATATCACAAGATAAGGAGATTATATTACACCGTAAGTGTTCACAGGAGTAAGTCATAGCTATAAAAATCCTTAAATCATTAGGGGATATGATGGGTTTCTATATTCCACTCCTTTTTGTGGTTTGGACTCACTAATATTGAGATAAAGACCAAGAGGATCAGACACTTTGCGTATCCACAAGTTCCACCTATTCTAATAAAAATAAGTTTAGGACGAAATGGTCCCCATGTGCGGGGGGTGATGAATGTCTGAGTATAACTGATAAAAATTAAAACTAATTCAATTATATTAATAATGATTATTTAATTTAGTTCTCAAGGTATTCAAATGTTGTTTGATGAAAAATTTGAATGTGTGAAAAATTTATTTTTTCCAATGAACATTGGATGTTCAAGGTTCATTAAATTATTTGGAGAGATTATGAGCTAGGTTAATGGTTCATATTCTATAACGTAAAAGTTTATTTTATTACAAGTGCGTGATCTAATATTATTGAAATTTATGACATGTTTATTAAGTCACAGATGTGGGCACTGGTCTAAAATAAAGGTTATTACTTTCCAATGACCAATGTGTGATTTTGTAATGTATAACCTAAGTATAAAAGCTAATTATAACCTCTTGAATATGAATCTACACTATTTTAACAAATTTAGTGAGAGAGGTTTTATTGTCCTCTCTTATCTAGTTATTTTAGTGATATTCCTAAGCAAGAACAAGGTTGGATCAATCCTACTTTTTTGATTGAGTCAGTGTTCTTCAAGTGATTGAAGGGACATCATAAAGCTCTTCAATTTCTAGATAAATCACCCTGTAAATATAGATTGATGGTCCTAGATTTATGGATCATGTGTGGATGTTCTAGAGGATGTCTAGTTTTTCATATTACATTCATTAAGCATCGATGATGAGTGAATCAAATCGGTGAATTCAAACAATTGTGGTATTGTTTAAGATCTTGTTTGATTTAATTTTTTCACACTTAAATTGAATTACATATGATATTTTTATTATTCCTGGAAAGGGATTAAGTGAATTAATTTTTTTTAACCTGAATCAAAACCTAAAAAATATATTTTCCATGTTCTTTCACATCTCTATTACACCCCATGTTCCTTCACAGATCGCTTCTTTCTCAAACCACATTCATGACCCTAGGGACCTGAAGCTCTACTGTAGCCAAAGTTGATTGTTTTGTACAAATATAACCTAAAAAATGAAGGTATGAAATTCAATACTTGTTTTCAAGGAATATCTATCAATAATTATATTTCTTTCATGATATTTTTTAGTTTATCTCCCCTTTAAACCCACATGATACTTGTAAATGTGATCAAATATCACATAACTATTAGGATTATGTTTAAAATTATGTAAGTCTGGTAGAATTAACTTCAATCACAAACAATTGTATATTTCCAATTTTATTCATCCAAAACAAATGAAATTCCAAGTAAATCATTTATAGTTTTACTTTACACCTAGAAATCATTGAAAATATCATTTTAAAGTGAAGCATTATACCAAAATTTATTATCAAATTAATAAAAAAAAAATATTCTTTAAAATTAAGACATTGAATAATTTATCTCCAAAATTTTCTAGAAAACCAAATTAAGTGATAATTATACAAAAAAAATGAAATTATTGGGGGAACATTTGTAATTGAAATCAACTAAAAATTCCAAAATTCATCATTTTATCATACCCTAATACTTAATGCATTACATTCATGGGAAATATCTATACTTAATCCAATATAAAAAAAATAAATAGAAAATGGAAATGAAAACTCATTTTCCATCATATTCTCACCATGATTATTTTATAATTATAATTCAATTTTAATTATGATCAATAAATTTAATTCAATTCATTTGATTAGTCCATTCACAGGTTTATCTTTATCAAATATAAATTCATTTCCATTAATCAAGAATATTTTTATGTATGTTTTTCTCTTTAAGATCATGGAAACTTTACATATTATTTCAATGTACCAATATCTGCACTGAATGATAAAAAAATTTTCACATTCATAAAAAAATTTAAATAATTTTTTAGGGGATTTAGGTTGGTGGTTTTATGATTAAAAATAATATATTTGAATTGGTGTTTTTATTTCTTAAGATTCAATGCATGAAATTACAAGAAAAGGAAATAAAAATTCACGCTTTTTCCACCCTCAAAATTTATAAATGAATAAAATATTTTCAACACCCTTTCAATGGTAAGATACATAACACAAACATAAATAATAATATATGAATAATCATCTTATCTCATGTATATATATATATATATTTTCCTTAAAAAAGGGATAAAAATTGCATTCAATAATTGATGAATGACAATCCATGCTCTTTACATTGTGGTCATGAATGTTTATAATAGTCAAAATCGTTTTTAAATTATCCGGTGGGAATAAAAAATAGACCTTTTTTGATTTTCTTTCCAATATCACCTATTTTTAAGAAGTAGTCTGAAATGAAGGAAGTAACTAACTATTTTTTGTCAAGTAATATTCATCATAAATCATCAATATTTTCATAATTTTTAACAATAGTTGAAAAACTATGAAAAAATAAGTAATTTGTTTTGATATATTTTTTGATAGTGAAATATTATTTTATATACTCTCATACTTATCTAGTTATCGAAATCCATAGGTTTCTTATTAACATTGATGGTGAAAATTAGTGAATTATCTCCCCTGATAAATCAATTTCAAAGAAATAATGATTTATGAAATGTGACTTATTGTAATAAAAAAATAATTGATAAAATAATTTTAATTCATATAATTATTGGTACTTATATTTTATTTCATTTTATTAATGCAATGATAATTTATATCAAATATGATGACTATAGGTGTGTATCTATAAAGAATAAAATTTTAGGGTTCTAAGCTTATACCTTTTATGTATTTATTTATTTTATTAAATATAAATTTTAATAAATCAAATATGATAGGTATGCATTGAAAGTGGATTAAATTTGATCATATAAAAAAAGAGTATGAGAATGGGGTTAAAGAGTTGCCAAAAGTGACCATTGAATGCCTGTTCCACTATATATTCTATATTGTTTTCCATAGTAAATCTATATAACAAAAAAGTTGAAAACAGATGGAGTGAAACCAGATTTACTGAACAACTTTCTATCATGAATAATATACTACTCGACGATAATAAGATTACAATCTAAAAATATTACACTAAATGAATTCTATATTAAATGGGGAAGATCTATGAAGGAATACAAGTTTTTATGAATGAATATATACTACTTCATAAAGACTATGAATCACATAAAAATGGAAAATGTGTGGTGTGTCTCAATAAAAGAAAGATGAATCTGGTAGTTTGAAATTGTTATTGTACTTTCTAATAATTCCAAGGTTTATGAATATACATAGAAGCAAGGAGATTTCAAGAAAATTTACATTTGATATATATACAAAAAATTTAGACAGGAAACCTCATCACTCAATAAACTTTCTTTAGTGGAAGAAAATTGATCTTGAGTATCCTAAATTTAGAAATGAGCCAAGAAACCTACTTATTTCTCTATCTATATATTGAGTTAATATTTTTGGTTTTCAAAGTACCACTCATAGTACATGGTTTATTTTGTGGGTTAATTATAACTTTAAATCATGGTTATTCCTGAATTGAAAATACATTATGTTGTCTTTGTTTATATCAGGACAAAAACACATAGGTAATGATATTGATGTTTATTTGAAACCATTGATTGAATATTTGAAGTTAATATCGAATTAAAGTGTTCTGTTGTATGATTATTACAAAATTGAATATTTCTTTTTTATATTCATGTTGTATGGGAAAATAAATTATTTTTATGATTATGTAAAATTTTCATGATATTTCATTAAAGGAACATAAGTGTGTCCCATTTATGAGCAAGGTACACACTCACTTAGGTTGAAACATTTCTCAAAAACTATGTCTCTATGGAATCACATATTTCTACCCTAATAACATAATTAAAAATCTTAGATGACATCATTTGATGTGAATTTTGAAGAACACACAACATCATATATACAAACATATTATAAACTATTTGATATAGTAATGGATATAACAACAAATTTTCGTAAACCTTTTTTCAAAAAATACTATAAAAATTGGGTGGAAAAGGAGAATAGTTTTTTTTAATTATCATACTGAAATTTTTGGTACATCATAAATTTTATTGATGCAATGCATGCAGAAAAAAATACATGATAATTTCACTGGAATGTAACTAAATGAACCTAGAAAAATGAAGGATGATTTTAAGGCGAGGTTTTACATGATTGACATGGGGATAAGATAAGATTTGGAACTAGTGAAGGGTGAAAGATATACTTTTATTCCTCTAACTACTTACACTCTTTCTAGGAAAGAGTGATATTGTTTTTTTTCAACTTCTAAAATAATGTAAATACTAACGTGGGTTATTCATTATGTATTAAGAATATAGTATCAATGAATGATTTAAAGATAATGGAATTGATCTAGGAAATAAAACCCTTCTCTCATGGTGATTCAGCTGACCTACGTGTAGTATGTTTGATCTCTAGAAAAAACATGAAGTTAGGTGGGATCTTTATTTCCACTTCCCTTAATTTCATTGGGTTTCATCCCTTAGTCATCATTATTATCAGATGGTGATTATGGGATAAAATAAATATTTATAATTAAATAAAATTTAAATTAGAAATATTTTTAAATGATGAGAATGAAAATAATGTGTACAAATCCCCATTAAATAAAACAACCATATTTTATGAGATTAACCATTAATGGTCAATGGGTAATTGACTATAGAAAAGTTAAATATCCTAGAATATGTAATATAATTATTAAAAATATATATAATGTGTTGAGAAACAAAAGAAATACCTACTCTATATTTTTCTCACAACCATATTATGCATTCCGACAATTAAAAAATGAAAAAATTAAAATGAGAGCTGACTATGTGGAATCTCGGTGTGGAATCCACTCTCACTTATCCTTCTCCATTGGGGTGATCCCTAAATGTTAAGTGTTTCTTCCATTATTTTGTTCTTCTTATTTTTCTAAGGAAAAATTACATTGATAAAAATTATTTAAAACCCTTGGATGAAATCCCATATTTCCAAACATCTAGAATATAGATGTTTGGAGATATTAATATATGATTACATCTACTATGGTGTGGGAAAGTCCACTGCATCATAGCCTTATCCTTGGTAAATTCCAATCCTTCTTTCACATGGAATATGTACACATACGAGTTTCAATTACCATATCTAAAAAAATCCAATTTGAAAACAAAAAAAACCCATGGTTGTGTAACTTCTCCTCCCACAAATCATGGGATGGATGGACTCCTTCATCGAATTGTTCTGCGGAATAGCTAAAGGAAAAAGATGTGTATCCTTATGGAGACCCTTAATATAACAAACTGAGCTACTTCTATATTGGGGTGTGCCACATTGTAAGTGAAAGGCTATGAAAGGACCAAATTATCATATATCTCCCTTCTTCATATGGAACAACATGTAATTTCAATAGAAAAAAACATCTTTGTGGTGGAGTGGTGATTTTTTCAGTGAAGCGACATTAATGGTGGGTTTTGGTGGTGTTTCAGTGGTGTCTATGGAAGTTCCTATAGTGTTGGTGTGGTGGTTGGGCATTAGGATGGCGATTGAGGCAACGACATCTAATGTCTGATGAGGGTTATTATAGTATAGATTTAAATGATTAAATTTCACTAAATGTTTAAATACTACTACATCTTGTATCCTACATAAAAAATGATGGTGTATGGGATCCAAGATTTAAGTTATGCTATTACTTTCAATCAATAATAAGTCAGCGGGTGTTCGAGAACACCCGCCAGAACCATGTGTCAACCCACACCAACGATATACTCTTTCCACTACCATACGAACCCTAATCCTATGCTCTTGTGTTTAATTAAAATGCATGCTATGTGCCTGCCCATATGACGACCCATACATTTTCATTATCACACTTGCATGACCTTCTAAGGGAGGTTTTGGCTAGTTAGCCCTCTACAAGCTACCTAAGTGGAACGACCTCCCTGATTGATGGATTCCATGTGTTAACTTATTTTTTCTATATTCTCACCATACTTTTCCAAAAAACAATCTCACCTATAATTCATCAAATAAACACAAAACGTAATTCAATCATATTTTATGCCATAAATAATTAAAACAATAAAAATTTGACATAAATGAAAATCTAGTCACAATGAATTTATTAAGAAATAATATATATAAATAAGATTCATTAATATGTCAATCATTTTAGAAATTAAACAATTATAAAATTCACCAAATAAATTCCAAAAAGAAATACTAAGACATCAAATCAACAACCACTACAATTTTTAGTATAATAATGTATACCAGGGTCACTTTAGTCATCTTGGAAAAAAGAAAAATATTTTTTATATACATGTGGTGAGAACAGCATTTATACTCGGCAGGTTCATACCCAAGGTAACTTGTGTACATGTTAAAAGATAATACTAATGCCCTAGTAGATAAACCTCAAAATCCACAACAGCCAAACTGGTTAATTAACCAATATCGTCCTCCTCATGGCCCACTCACCAAATAATATATCAATGTATTGTAACAAAATATGAAGCATATAAATAAAAATATTACCCCACACCTATTTCCCACTTCTTTCATACTCCCATGCCGCCAACGAATTATATTCGGGTGCTCCCATAGATTACATAAAAACCTTCCTGGAGACACCTGATAAATTATATCATACCAAGAACCCCATGTGAAAATGGTCATCACATCACTCCAAAATACACCTAGGTAACCACAACCTCCCATAACCACTATCATAAATCTAGTATAGTAAGGTATCATAAATAGAATGGAGTTAAAACTTTTTCCCTCCTCTTACCTTGAATATACCCCACTAAGATCCACCTCATTAATATCACCAACATAACAATAAGTGCACTAAATCCAAAATAATTCATAACCACTGCATCATATCTTCACCTATAAGATAGAGAGAATGAGAGGGGGTATCCATCTATCCATCCTCACTGTCTTGGATTTTGGGGAAAACACCCAACAAAACATTTTGGTGTCATCACATAATGCTTGATGTGGGTGGGTGCATATAGATATCATAATGAAATAAAAATAAAAAATAGTTACACACACAATCCCATCATATGGGTTTAAATCAAGAGCACCATCACAAATCACAACATAACCATAGAAGACTCACAACCTATACCACATTCTATTACACTTTAAAATTAATTAAATCACATAAGAAACCCACACCAAAAGACACATTCAATATTCTCTTGCCAAGTTAACCCATTTTTAGATTTTCCAAATTTGCAACCATTCTCTTTTATCCAGACTATTCACTTAATAATTAATTAGAATCACTTTAGCGATAATCAAAAATTTAATTCAAGAGTTCATCATTCATTACAACCCATTGCATTTTTGTTTCATCATAAGCATTTCCTTCCATTACTACCTAGAAACTAACACAACAAAACACATATCAACCCAACACAACCCATTTTTCACATCATTAAGCTTTTCATTTCAACAATACATCTCAAATATTTTGAGTTACTTCTTAGTCCACCATTTTAATATCAACAATCCCCATGTCTCAACCACTACATATCCTAACCACACACAAAAATAGCCACACATCATAATCACAACATTTTAACCACCACACGTTATAACATTAGTTTTAAATAAAGGGATTTAATTAATTTTTTTATTATTTAAAAGGTATTCTAAAAAACTCTAAGATTCCATGGGAAAATAATTTATTATCTAGATATATGTTCTTAGTGGTTTTCATATGTGGTGAGTTCAAATCAACAATAATCACAAGGTTTACCAATTCAATAGCTGCAATAACATAACAGTTCTCCACATAAACCAAAACTAGAGAGATATAAAAGCATGATAAATAATATAAGAAAATAATAAGAAACATTAAAACTCATATGATTTAATCATTTTACCTCTCAATACAATTAAAATAATTAATTATCTTTATTAAGCTGGTGAGTACCGTTTATCCAAGGGAAAACAAAATCATGATACCCCACATGTAAATCTAATAGAGAGATATTAAGGAATCTGTACCTAAAATAGAGTTTTCCAATTTATTAATAAAGGATGGAAAAATAGGAAGATGACTGAAAAAAACTATAATGAATGGAAACACCTTGATCAACCAATAATCACCAAGTATTGTTCTCCCAAGAATGGGGTAAAAATATAATGTAAATGGGTTGAAAGCCCACCTAGTCTCACACATGTATCACCTAAAGCCTAATAGAAAGGTGGAAGAGTGATGAGGTTCGTGGGGTTTGGTGAAATTATAGGATAACTGGAAAATAGAAGAACATATTAAAACACAATTTACTATGATACAAAAGTGCTAACATAGGACAATATTGTGTTTCAAGGAAAAGAACCATGCCTTAGTAGGGATGACCAAAGTCTATTCTAAGAAACACAATGAGGTATACATTATAGATATGATAAACTATGATAAGTGATATAGAACAAGTTAAGCCACCAAAGAATATAATTAAACCACTAAAAGAAAGCTTATATTGCAACCCTATTCCCTGATAAAATTACCACGAAAAATATAGCATTACAAAAACCCCTCCTCTGTAACTTTATGCCTCCAACTATATCTCCACACCATAACTATGAAAATAATTGAAGAACCACAAAAAATCCACATCCAAATCCATATACCATATATGGGTTATCTACACTATAATATCCCACTTTAAGGCACACCAAATGTGTAAATTACCTAACCCCAATAGCCTAGAGTCATTGGTTACATTATTACATTGGAAAAATATAGAAGGAGTTACATACCAAATGACCAAATTGTTTAGTAGATTTGTAAAAATAGATATATAATTGAATCATAAATTACAAATAAAAATATAAAATACAACATAGATATCCCCTTGAGAACAAAATTATTATTCTAGATTATCCTTACATATCAATCATAATAAATTTCATTGCAACCTGGGGAAATATAAAACATAAGAAAGGGGTGAGCTAAAATTCTCAGTTAGGGCTAAGTACAAGAGAAGATTTAATGAATCAATAAGAATAAAAACATAAAAAGGTAAATAAATGAACACGCATTCCATTAAATCAATTACTTGATCATAATATGGCTGAAATAAATGATAATAAATTATTTGTATATAAAAAATCACATGATTCTAAAACTTAACCATGGATATTATAACTAATCTAATAATAAAATGAAATATAAATACCTAAATTAATAATTATGGAATTCATAATGAAGGAAATTTGAAACATACTATTTAGGCTTCATACTAATAATATGATATTTTTAAGGCTTCATTCAAAGAATCTAACATCATTAATGTATCATGTAAAGAATATAATAAATGGGAAAGGACTTAGACAAAACCAAATCTAGTTTATCTCATGAGACCTACCGATACATCAACAGGTTATAGCAGGACCCTACCACAACTTATAGAATCAAATTAATTCCTCATATAAAAGAGGTAAAATATAATCAACATAAACATATATATTAAAATCTAATATATAAAATGTGAATAAATTCCCCAATCAATAGACATAACCATAAAACATCTAGTGTAATATAAAAACTTTTATCAAAATAGAACAAACATATTCAAAATGATCAAAAACCATTCATTAATATATGGTATATTATATAATAAGTGATTAACCACAATGAAGCATAATATTCAACAATTTTTTTTAACATAGATGAAAATATGTTTTTAAGATCAATGAAAAATTCATGGGGAAAATAAAATTTCAACTTTAAAAATCACATATTTTTAAAATAATATGAAATTATTAAGTAATTTTTTTTGAAAAGAACTATATAAAATTGTAATGTAATCTTAAAATAATTAAGGTGTCTTGAAGGTGGGAAAATCTAGTCATGATGTATAAGTTCAAAAAACATTACTTCCATTTTTTTTCCTGAAAAGTCATAAAATTCTTCATTTGGAAAAAATATATTCCTTTCAAACAATTTTGTAAAAATTCAAACCTGTATAGAAAAAAATTTAAATAATCATAGGATAATAGTTTAAACATTTCTAAAAATATTTTTGAGAAAAAGAATATGGAAGAGAGATATTACCAAGGATATACTTGAATAAAAACAATCTCAAATAATGGTGTGATTGTAAAATAAACCACTACTACATGGTAATCATTCAAATCCCACAATCCATTAATGAATTTTTTTAAACACATTAAATATCATGAGAATAAACAAATTCATGATATTACATGTCAAAAGGGTATTATATACACCTTAGAAAATAATTTAGGTGCATAAAATCAAAATATACCACAACAAAAAGAAATCATGACAATTCCATTTATCAAGATCATATCAGTTAATTGAGCATTAATAAAATTGACAGATAATGTGTATTCACTATAAATTCACATAAAACAAGTGTAAATATAACATAAGAAAATCAAATGTCATTCCACACATAATATAATGATACATAATTTTATCAATGTAATTTCCCTTCCTATAATTATTTTATATAGTATAAATCACATAAAATCCAATAGAGAACAAAATATAAAATTTATAATTGAAAAATTAATGAGAAAAATTATATTTCATGAAATTATGGAACCCATACAAATGGAAGAGTAACTTGGCTGTTGGAATAGTAATGTGACCATTAGAAATAGTAAACTGGCCAATAAAATAGTACCCTAACCTATGAAAGTATAAATAAAAATTAGGTATATTACGAAGCAAAATATAATATATTTTTATCATAGAATAAGTAAATAACTCTTTTAAAAATGATAAATTAAGTATTGATATTTTTGTGAAACATTAATGTTTATTTACAATTTTACAATTATGATAATAAATTAGAAGAGAATTTAATTTCATAAAATATATTCATTAATTAATATTCATTCACTTAATGATTATAATATAATTTGATGAGAACTTAATTAATTTTTCAAAATGTCATAAATTCAGTTATAATTTTAAAATTAGTATTTTTTGAATGAATGATGATTTTAATTAAAAATAAATTTCTCATATTTAGAAAATTATTTGGATAAAATGGATTTAATTTTTTTATTCTATATATCAAAAAATGGTTAGGATGAATTTTGTTATTTTCTAAAATAGATGAATTTTTGTGAATTTTGGAATATGATAATTTAGAAAATAATCCAAATACAATATTTTGAGTCATTTTTGATGTATGTATGAACCATTATATTGAAAAAATAATTCTATTTTTACCATATTTAGTCAAGGTAATCCTTACTAATGATAGCCTTATTTCAAAATAATAAACTAAAGAAAATATTTATAAAACGACACCCTCTCATCCCCTATAAATACCACCGTCACCACCTCTTATCCTCAAACATTCTATGTAGGATTGAAATAATGTTGTAGATGCTCAAAATACAAGAGGGCGGGGGGGGGGGGGGTGAATTTTATACTTTAAAAAATTCCTTTGGAACTTTTAAAGATGGTATAAACCTTCCTATTGTTTAACAATGTTAAACAAGGTAAATTCACAAGACCTCTTAGTTCTACAGACTTGATAGATTCTAGAAATATGGTTCCAGAAATGAAACATAAAAAAAGTTTACAAGGACAAAGATTATACCTTAAAGTGTATAGAATCTTACTAATCAGAGTACATGTAAAAGAAAGTACAAGATATTTATACTTTTTTTAATCAAAATGAAGCAGATAACAAAATTGAAACAATAGAAGTAACAATTAAGAAATATTTTAACCAAAAGAGTAGGGTATACAAAAACCTAGGATAAAGGTCCCTTGATCTATAATTTTAAGAAAGTCTATCTTACCCACACGAGGGTAAGTCCTCGATAGGAATATTGGAGTCTGTTTGGAAATCCCTACAATCCCTCAAACATCAAGGTAGTTAGAACCTCTGTCTTCCTTAACAAGGAAGTCCTCGAACTATAAGGTAGTCGACACCTTTGTATTCTATCCCCATTAGCCCTCGATTGTACAAAACAAAAATTGGAGTCGCACAAAGCAATCAGAAAAAGATGTTCAGTACGCACAAAGCATGACATCCTCTCTCTCTAAAAATCACCTCAGAAGTATGTAATATCTAGATTGATCATGGTGTCAAAAGGTTATGAGATCATTCAAATGAGCTCCTATTTATATACTCTTTTCCAATGGTTGGATCCCTCATCCAACAGTCATATTTTTCCTTGAATTTTGGAGGGACCTATACACATGTCACTCAAACAAACGTTATTTAGAAACAGAATGTACGACATCATTTTATAACAATAACAAGGGTAAGTAAAATAAGGTTACTCAACCAAATTCATTTGATAGAGTCTAAGGAAAAATAAAATTAAGAGTCCAAGAAAGTAAACCTTCAGAGTCTATATTACAAGGATATTCGGATTCTGTTTTTCAAGGAGTTTAGAATCAAGAAATCTGTAGACTTCAGAGTCAAAATTATGAGGAATTCAGAACCTGAATTCTTAGTAATTCAGAGTCTAAATTCAAAAGAATTCAGAGTCTAAATTCTAAGGAATTCAGAGTCTGAATTCTATGGAATTTAGAACTGAAATTTTAAGGAATTCAGAGTCTGAATTATAAGGAATTCAGAGTCTAAATTTCATAGAATTATGAGTATGAATTTCAATGAATTCAACGTCTGAATTTTAGAGAATTCAAAGTTTGATTTTCAGAGAATTCAGAGTCTGAATTTTAGAGAATTTAGATTCTGAATTTTAGAAAATTCGGAGTCTGAATTTCAGAGAATTTGGAACCTCAATTCGGGCTTTGAAAATAAAATACTCTATATCTATGTATTTATATAATTCCAAGGTTTTAGATATGAAACCAAATTTAACACTTAGGAATAAAAAGAGTTAGATTTATAGAAACTAAAATATGAACAATGAAAAACATGGTAAGGATAAATTTTCTTTGGGAAGGAAAAAATTTCTTATTAGGATAAAACTTATGGAGAGAAATTTTCCTTGTGATAGAGTGTTTGTGATTTTCAAAACATAGAGTTATGGAAAAGTCATAAGGAAACCTTATTGACTCAACAATATCCCCATTTTCAGGAAGCAAAAAATCTCAACTAAAAAGAATATAAGGACTTTGAAATTTATATGATATTACAAAAAACATATCTCCCTTTACTTATGGATCATAGTGAATACGACTTACTCCCCCTTATTCTTTATAATCCCTAAAGATCATATTCTTGATTTCCTAAATGAGATTTTACATTTTCTTTCATACTAAAATCTTCATGATAAAAACTCCCCCCTTGTATGAACTACCCCTTATTTAGGAAAATTTATTCTTTACTTAGTATTCTTTTTGACATTCCATTCTCCCCCTTTGTGATTTTCAAAAAAGGAATAAAGGGAATGGAAAATAAAATATGGTACCTGAAATATTTGAACTAAAAAACCAAAAATATGAAGTGAAATAATAATTTCATTAGGATTGAAAGAACTTGTACAGTAGGAAAATACAACAAAAGTTCAGATTTGGAAAATATTATCCTTCCTTCTCCTTTATCATCAGCTTCTTCACTATGGTTTTTAACTTCTAGATCTCCTTGTAATACCTTTCTACACAATTGAGAAACTGATCCTAATCTTCTATTTTCTTCCCTAAGGATTTAATTTTCTCTTCCTGATCCTTAAGAGATTCTTCCTGGGCCTTCAGAACTTCTTCTTGCTTAGCAAGCTTCTCTTAAATATCAATTCTGAGATCCCTTTCTCTCTTCCAATCCATGGCCACATAGTTAAGCTTGCCATTCAAATCCTTAAATTCATGCTTCTGAGAAGTCTGTTCAAGACATAAATTTTCCTCAAAACTATTAGTGAGATCCTTGAACTTCACATCTTCAGTGTCAAAATAATCCTTGACACTATCTTTAAATTCATTAAATAGTCTCATCTCTTCTATTTTTTTCCTTGACCAACTTGTCATCTTCTTACAAAATCTTTTATGAGCCTCATAGCTAATGAGAAAGGTCTTGAAGTCTACCTTGAGACTGACACAATTATCCATCACCATGGATACTGAATCTGATTTTTTATTTAACGTGTGATGAAGCATATGACATCTTGAGTCTATACTAGGGAATATTGTAATACTTCCAACAAGATTTTTCAAATATTGAACTAAAAAGTTATGTCCAAGTGAGGATGATTCTAAATCCAAGAATTTGGTTGGTGATGATTCCATTTCAATTTCAATAGCCTTCTTCTTTGATGAAGCGCTAACTTCTTTCTTCATTACCACAGTTTTTCTATGTGTATCGACTACCACTTGTTTTTTCCTTATCATCCTTTGGAATGACTTCTTCTTGATTTTGAGATTCATGTTCACTATCTAATAGCTGAACAATTTTATCTTTACCAACTTATTCCTTCTTGGCTCCTGCCTCAACATCCTCTGGGTGAATGAAATCATGATTGCTACTTTCATTTTCAGTTAACTTATTCACTTGTTCCTCAGCCTTCTGATTTTTACCAAGGGTAACAAGTTGTAAAGACTTGGCTTCAGAAGTTTGGATTGATAACTTTTTAGAAGGTCTTTCCTTATTATTATATTCATCTACCTTATTTAATACATCTTTGGTTTCACCACTCCCTTCTTCTTGTTCTTCTTCTACCTATTCTTATTCAACTACTTCTTCTTGATGATTTTCTGGATTTACAAACTTCTTTCCCGGAGCCTCAGGAAGTGATTCTTGTAGAAAAAATTTCAGTACCTGGACTTTTTCAGAAGCTTTCTCAGCTACCTTGAGAAGGGATTAGACTATCTCAGCTTCCAATATCTTCTTCTTCTGATTCTTCACTTTCGATTGCTTCTCAAAATCTTCAGCAACCTTTTCTTTCAAATCCTTTGCCTCAACAACATCCAAGACAAAAATAGACTCCCCTTCCTTCCTATTCTTATTATCTTCTCTCTAATTAGTAGCCTCTTCATCAGTATACGTCTTTTGATTCTTTGTCTTCAGTGGTGCTGAATGGCTTTCCTTACCCACCAGGGTTTTTTCTTTCTCTTCTGGATACTTGTCTTTCCTCTTCCTTACACCCTTCTTAGATGTTTCAGCCACTTTTGGCTTTTTTGATAGAGCATCCACTTCTACTTCTGACAAATCATGAAATTATATGGATTGACTATTAAAGCCAATCTCCATCCTTCTTAGAGTGTCAGTACTCAAAAGCATCACCTTAAAATTTCTTGGCTTAGATCTGCAAGAAATATTGAAAGACTAAAGGAAAATGATGATTAACTTGGAGAGAATGACTGGGTACATTATCATTTGAGACATCAAATTCCCATTCTTGATATTTTCAATCATAACCAAGATTTATTTCACCATGTTAATCTTTCTGAGGTTAACCAAGAAATCTAATATATACCTATCACTCTTCTTTTGAGTATCCTTATCTCCTTTTCTCAGTATGGAAAACTCTTGAACCCACAATTCAAGAATCTAAAGGTTTTATATGGATTTACTATCTTCAGAATATTCACCTCTAAAAGACCAAGGCAAGATAGAGCTTTTTTTATCAAAAGAATCTGATACATCGGGTAGTTTGTGAATAGAGAACTCAACTTGCCCTTCATAAGGAATACTAATCAGACTGGATGCCTTTCTATAAGAAAGACAAAAATGTCTTCCCATAACTCTTGAAATAAAATTTATCTCTTCCTTCTTCATTGGAAAAACTTATTGTCTCATAGAATTCAACCATTAATTCCGGATACACCAGATCATGTGCTTTCGGTTTCGATATGAAAACACTCTCCCACCCATTCAACATGATATTCTTAGAGATAATGGAATTATACTTAGAAAATAAATTCGGATGAACTAACCTTTCTTTGTAAATATTCCATTCTGATATTTCATTTACAGACGACATTTATTTCTGAGCCTAAGCTTCAACAGATATTCGGAACTGAGGAAACCTTGAAGATCCGGAACGACCTTAAGTAGGAAGGGCAGTGCTTCAACACACAAGAGTTTGGAGTTCGATGTGGAATAAGATATCTAGGATCCTTTTTGTGTGTGATCCCTAAGAAAGTGATGTCTAATATCTATGTGTTTTGCAATAGAGTGATGTGAAGGGTTTTTACTTAAGGCATTGGCAGTAGTATTATCACAAAAAATTTGTGTTTTGGTAACACTCATACCATATTCTATGAGTGTGTGTTGCATATGAAGTTCCCAATCAGTACCCAAGTATCACTGAGAGGGGGAGGGGGTGAATCAGTGATATCTTTTTACTTTTTAAGTTTCCCCTTTTTTGAAACAACCTTTTCCTCCTATTAAAGAGTTTCTTCCCTGCCGAACACACACAACCACAGGAACACAATATTTACAAGGTTAACTACTCAACAAGAGTAGCTACGTCCTTGGTATGGTACAAAAAAAATCCAGTACCACACAATCCACTAGAAAAAATCCTTTGATGTGGAATACAACGAGTAGGATATACCCTTACACTCGTGTAGCACTTTGAAAACAATCCAATAGTGTGTTTGGTCTCTCTTAGAACAAATAGTTTAATACAATGGATCAATGCTTCTTAATGAGATTATAAAAAATAAAATCTTTCAAAAAAACTCTAAACTTTCCTACCCAGAAGCTGGCAGGAACCCCTGGAGAAAAACAGCTTGTGTGCCCACTTTGACCTGCACGACCTATACCTGCGCGCCTTATACTTGTACACCTCTTCTTCTTCATTACTACCCAGATGCTGGCAGGAACCCCTGAATCAAAAAATCCTGTGCGCCCACTTTGACCTGTGCGACTGAGACCTGCATGCCTAGAACTTGCATGCCTCTTCTTGCGTGCTGCCCTTAAGACGTGCTTCCTTCTTGCAGCCGGCATCCTAACTAACACTTGCGCGCCTCCAACTTACGCGCCACCAACCTACGCTGCTTCTAACAATCCTCCACCTGCTCACCCAATTCTCTACTTGTGCACCCAGAGCTCAAAGATAATTCTCAAGTATTGATCCTTAAATAATGAGGAGGCTAGTCATCTATTTATAGGCATTTTGATGACTTGCACTACCCAGACATGCGCGCCAACACCGGCGTGCCACCACCTGCACGCCACTTTTTTTTCATTTCCATATTTCTGAAATAATTCTACTTTTTGAAATATGACTTGCGTGACTCTACAACACTTGTGCGCCACCACTTGCGCACCTTCTTCTTGCCTTTTTCATTTTTTGGATATTATGATGTTGAAATGTGTTTTTCCAAAAAAAACTTCTTTACTCTCTTTATTCTTCATAAGGCTTGCACCACAAGTTCTCTAAACTTCAGGTGATTGTAAAATACAAATCAAAAAAGCATCATCTGATTTTCATGTTCTATACAAAGTGAATTGATTTAGCTTTTTGACAACAAAAGACAACACTCTATAACAACAAACTTTTCTTACTTCCTTATCCATCCAACTTGGTCCCAATAATTTCCCCCTTTGGATTTTGTTTTCAACCATGATTCATAAATCACTGAACTTTGTAACCTTAAGGAATGGATTACTTATCAACAATTCTAAGCCTACATGAGCTAACTCACTGTAGGAAACAAGAATTATTGACAGCCAAAACCATGCTTTCAAAAAGCAGTGACTATGAAATCTCATGCGCATACCTCCTCATCCTTCTTCAGATCATTTTTTAAGCTTCTACCTCAGCATTCTTCACTTCGTTGACTTTCCTGGAAAGCTACATTATTTCCTACAACCACTCCAACAAACAGTTAGAATAGTTCACACACATACATGATGGATTCATAGCTTACCCACAACTCCCCCTTTATATATACATCTATATGGATAGATTTATGAAACAATTATCCCCCTTGACAACACTATCCAAAGGAAAGATGAGAGTGGGGATAGAAACATGTACCCTAACATTGAGGAGAAGGTGGTTAGACAGCCATGTTCAACCTCAATTTTGCAAATGGTTCCCTCGGTAATGATTTTGTGAATATATCTGCAACTTGTTCAGATATAGGAATATACTCCAGCCTCAATTCATTCTTTTCCACCTGCCCTTTGATGAAGTGGTACTTTATATCAATGTATTTTGAACGATAATGTTTTACTGGATTTCTTGTAAGATTGATTGAACTCTGATTATCACAACCCAAGAGCAATGGTTGCTTTACTTCAACCAGTAGATCTTCTAGCCGAGTCTTCATCCACATTAGTTGAGTTGCAGCTTTAGTAGCAGCAAAATAATCAGCTTCAGCTCTGTTAAGAGTTATTGAATTCTATTTCTTGGTACTCCAACTAACACAAATTTTCCCTAGAAATAAAACTCCACCATATGTGGATCTTCAATCATCAACATTTCCTACCCAATCAGCATCAGAATACCCGAATAGATCAATATTTACAGATCCGTCATAGCGGATTCCAAAATTTGTTGTGCCTTTGATATATCTGAGAATTCTTTTTGCAGAAATAAAATGTGATTCTTTCAGAGCACTCTGAAATCATGTACATAAAGTGAAATCATAGACGATGTCGGGTCTCGAGGTAGTCAGATACAACAGACTTCCAATCAACTTTCGAAAATCTTTCTGATTAACTTCCTTGCCTTATCCATCTTTAGAAAACTTGGTTCCAACTGAAATTGGTGTGGAAACTGGTTTCAAATTTTCCATGCCAAACTTCTTCAGAAGTTCCTTAACATTCTTTTCTTGGGAAAGAAAAACGTGACTCTTCTTTTTTGAAATTTGTAGCCCAAGAAAATACTTCATTTCTCCCCGTATGGACATCTCAAATAACTTCTTCATCTCGTCAGAAAAATTTTCACATGATCTTTCATCATTTAAAGTAAATATAATATCATCAACATAAACAATAATGATCAGTGACACCTCTTGAAATTCTTTGATATAGAGATTGCTATCAACTCTCCCTTTCTTAAAGTTCATCTTCTATAAGAAAGTGTCTAATTTAGAATACCATTCTCTCAGATCCTGTTTTAACCCATACAAAGCCTTCTTCAACCAGCACATATAACTTTCATCCTTTGAAATAAAAAATCCACAAGGTTGATCAATGGAAACTTCCTCATCAAGGTCACCATTCAAGAATGCAGATTTTACATCCATTTGAAAGATTATGCAACCTCATTGTGCAACAATAGCAGGAAAGATTCTGATTGTTTATAATCTTGCCACTAAAAGAAAGGTTTCATAAAAATCAATGTCTTCAATTTTTGAATACCCTTTGCAAACCAATATTTCTTTTTTTATTATTACTTTACCTTCTTCATTCATATTGTTCCGGAAAACCCACTTTGTACCAATAATGTTCTTTTTGTCCGGCTTGGGTACAAGTTCCCAAGTATCATTCTTCTCTATCCAATAAAGCTTTTCATTCATTGCATGAACCCATTCTGGATGCTCAAATTCTTCATTTGTATCATTCAGTTCCACTTTCTAATAAAGAGAAGTATGTGATATAACATCTGTTGTTCTTCTTGTTTGAACCCTCTAATGTTTATCTCAAATAATATTCTGATCATCCACTTGTTTCATCAACCTAGGATGAGTTGTTCGAACTACATCCTCATCACACAAGATTTCTGAGCCGGATTCCTCTTCAACGGTATGATTAACATAGTCTGTAGCATTATCATAATCATTGACAAAATTTTCTCTATCCTGCTCAACTTCCACATCAACATATGAATGCTTTTCTTTCTCAAAATTTTCAACAAATTTTACATTTGAAGAATCAATAATTCTTCCTGTTTCTGTGATGAGACATCTATATCCTCTTCCTTCTAAAGCATAACCAAGAAAAATTCCACCATCTCCTATTTGCACAAAATTTCAAAGTTTTCCACCTTTCTTCTTTATAATGCATAGACTAACAAATACTATTAAATGTTTCAAACTTGGAGTTTTCCATATAACATTTCATATGGAGTCATATCTGAGTTTGGCCTATAAAAGCATCAGTTTCAAATATAAATATCAGTGCTCATGGCTTGCCTCCAATAATAATGAGAAAGACTATGTTCAAGTAACATAGTTCTTCCCATTTCCACCAGACTTCGATTCTTTCTTTCATCAACCCCATTTTGTTGAGGTGTGTATGGTGAACTGAACTCATGCCGAATTCCATGCTTCTCAAGATAACATTCAAACTCTTCATTCTTATAGTCACCCCCATTTTCAGTTATCAACTTCTTCATTGAATACTCACATTCCTTCTCTTATTTCCTTTTGAAACTCTTAAACATTGTCAGAGTATCTAACTTATGTCTCATGTACATAACACAAGTAATGCGAGTAAAGTTATCAATGAATGTAATGAAGTGCGTATCTCCATTTGAAGATTTCTTGCTCATTGGTCCACATATATCTAAGTGTATGAGTTCCAAGGGTCTTTTTGAGTGAATTTCAACTCTCTTTTGCATAGAATTAGTAATCTTTCCTTTCTCACAAATAGTGAAACACCAATATCTTTATCCTGATAAATCAGGCATATCCCGAACACTGTCTCGCTTTGATAACTTTCACATATTTCTCTAACACATGTGCCCCAGCCTTTTATGCCATAATTTATTTTCATCCACAACACTCATGTAAAAAGAGTTCTTCACATCACCAACTTGGAATAGATTCCCTCTTGTACGTTGGACTCTTATAACTATATTTCCATCATTTTAACTTTTCACAACAAATCCATCTTTTTTTAATATTACTTTTTTTACCTCATCAAAGAGTTGTGACACACTTAACAGGTTATGTTTAAGCCCATAAACATATAGTGGTTTTTTGGATTTCATCTTTTCTTTTCCAATAATGGCCGATCCAACACCTTTGATCCTTAGAGATTCATTATTTCCAAATGTCACTATTCCTTCTTTGAATTATTTCACATTCTTAAGCAGCTTTAAGTCTCCTGTCATATGAGATGAGCATCCACTATCATGAATCAATGGACGTTTTCCTTTTGTAGCTTTCAAAGCAGTTTCGATAAAAAGAGATTTTTTTCTTCCTTTTCCTTCAATTTATGTTGTGCTTCCTCCAATTTACTAGCCAAGTAAATGTGTTCTGGCCAGACAACTATGCACTCTTTCTTTTCAGACTTATCAGATCTGTCCCTTTTAGCTTTAAAAACTCAAGATTTTGAACATTATTAAGAGTCTTTTGTTGCTCTGGTAACACACTAAGACAGCCCTTGGCAAGATGTCCAGGTCGATCACATCTTTCACAAATAGTTTCCAATGGTTGGAACCTATTCTCAACTTTCACACTAGTCTTCTTAGATATCTTCTGAAATTTATTTTGAGGCTTTCTATTTTTAAAGGATTGACTCCCCCTCAATCCTTGTCTTTCAAAACTTGTGGAATGGTTGTAATGTTGTTGATTAAACCAACACATATTTTCAATGTGTCCGAATCCACCACAATACCAGCAATAGACTTTAAATGAATATTTTCTTTTGAAACATCTATACTGACCGAAGTTGTAAACATGCTTCTCAACAACCTTCTTAATAGAACTCTGCTGACCATCCACCTTTCTGTTTTCAATCGTAACTTTCTTTTTCAGCTCATATTTCTATTCAAACTTATCAGTACCAGAAGTAGTATAAATCATTCTAGACATATGATTTTTATGTACTTCAGATTTTTCAGCATTACTGACTTTGGGTACATATATAGCCTTTCCAAATTTGTTCCTATTAGAACCAGTTCCATATTTCCTGTCAACTTTTGAAGGTAAATTCTGTGGACCCTTCATTGGTTCATTCGTACTGGAACATTCACCAACTTCTGAGATAGAATGTTTGAAACTGAAATTTATTTCTTTATCTCTAGACAGTTTTTGTTGGAACAGTTCAAACTCTTCTTCTTTTACTTTCAGCTTTACTTCAAGATGATCATTACGATTCATTGCATTCTCAAGAGAATTCTTCAGATCATCAATCTATTTTTCCTTCTTTATTTTCACCTTAGGAAAACCTTATTGATTGTTTAATGTAGAAATTTCATTTATCAACTTTTTGTTTTCCTTCTCAAGCCTTCTGATCTTCCTCAAACATTCTTTCAACTCTTCTTTCAGATGATATTCAAGTTGAGTTTCTTCTTCTTCATAACTATTGCTCCCATAATCTTCATTATTCACTGCTGGAAAAAAGGTATTATCTCTAGCTTTCTCAATAGATGATTTCTTAGATTCAGCTTCGCTATCTTCTTCTTCATCTCTAGATAAAAAGTTTCTTCTTTTTGATGTGAAGAATTTTTTATCCTTACCCTTTGAAAAATATTTATCTTTGTTAGTTTTTTTCTTTCATGACCTTCTTGGCCATCTCTCATCATCATCACTATCTTCTTCGTTATTCTTTTGAGGACAATTAGATGAAAAGTGACCAACAAATCCACATTAAAAAAAATTCAGGGGAATTTACCCCTTGTATTTCCCTGTACCTCTTTTCACATTTTTATAAAACAGGGATAAAATTTCATCAAAATTTTTACATACCTCATCTTCAAAATCAGATTCACCAGCATCATCTTCAATAAGAGTCTTCTTTGACTTCTCTCTCTTTGAAGCCTTGAATGAAATTTCTCTATCTTCTTTTGTTTTGGTCTTCATAGTCTTCTCCCTTATCATTTCATAAGTAATGAGAGTGCAATGAAAATCATCCAGAGATAATGTATCAGGGTCCCTATCTTCCAATAAAGACACTTTAGCATCAAATTTGTCTGGAAGAATTCTCAAGATATTTTCAACAACTGTAGAATCCTCCAACGTTTCACCAAGAAATCTGATTGTACTGACAATATCATTTATTCGGGTAAATAAATCCCCAACAGATTCAGATTCTCCCATTTTCAAGTCTTCATACTTTAGTCTCCAGATTTGCAGTTTATCCTTCTTCACTTTTGTATTTCCTTCATAGATGTTCTTCAGTTTTTCCTAGATTACTTTGGCTGTAGAAACACCTTTCACTCTTAAAAATTCACTCTCAGAAAGAGATAAAATTAATGAATTTTTATCTCATCCATCATTGTCAAGATTATTCTTATTGACAGGAGTAATAGGAACATTGTCATCAATATCAGGAAATACATCTATTGTAGTTTCAAGAACATCATATCCAAGAGACATAAGATAAGAAATCATTCTGTCCTTCCAGATGTGATATTTTTTCCATCAAAAATTGGAATCTCATTACTGTTCAAGCAATTTAAATTCTCCATCACAACTTCTCTTCAAACACTTCCACAAAGAATAAACGAACGGAACCTGTCGCTCTGATACCAAATGAAGTTCCCAGTCAGGATCCAAGTATCACTAAGAGGGGGAGGGGGTGAATCGGTGCTATATTTTTACTTTTTAAGTTTCCACTTTTTTGAAACAACCTTCGCCTCCTGTTAAAGAGTTTCTTCCCTGCAGAACACACACAACAAGAGGAATACAAGATTTACAAGGTTCACTACTCAACAAGAGTAGCTACGTCCTTGGTATGGCACAGAAACAATCCAGTACCACACAATCCACTAGAAAACAATCCTTTGATATGGAATACAACAAGTAGGATATACCCTTATACTCGTGTAGCACTTTGAAAACAATCCAATAGTGCATGTGCTCTCACTTAGCACAAATAGGGTAATAAAATGGATCAATGCTTCTTAATGAGCATAAAAAAAATCAAATATTTTAAAGCAATTATTCACTTTCCAACCCAGAAGCTGGCATGAACCCCTGGAGAAAAACAACATGTGCGCCCACTTTGACCTACGTGACCTATACCTGCGCGCCTTATACTTGCACGCATCTTCTTATTATTTCCTACCCATAATATGAAAGGAACCCCTAGAGCCAAATAGCCTGCGCACCCACTTTGACCTGCACGACTGAGACCTGCGTGCCTAGAACTTGCGTGCCTCTTCTTGCACGCTGCCCTTCAGACGCACTGCCTTCTTGCAGCCTTCGCGCCAACTAACACTTGCATGCCTACACCTTGCATGCCCCCAACCTGTGTGCCTTCTAACAATCTTCCACTTGTGCTCCCAATTCTCTACTTGCGCACCCAGAGCTAAAAGATAATTCTCAAGTATTGAGCCTTAAGAAATGAGCAGGCTAGTCATCTATTTATAGGAATTTTGATGACTTGCGCGACCCAGACATGCATGCCAGTACTAGTGCGCCAACACCTACGCGCCACCACCTGTGCGCCACCACCTATTCACCACCACCCACACGACAGTTTCTTTCCTTTGCCTTATTTCTAAAATAATGCTATTTTTTGAAATATGACTTGCGTGCCTCTACAGAACTTGTGCACCGCCACTTGCGCGCCTTCTTCTTGTCTTTGTCATTTTTTTGGATATTATGATTTTGAAATGTGTTTTTCCAAAAACATTACTTTACTCTCTTTATCCTTCATATGGCATGCAACATAAGTTCTCTAAACTTGAGATGATTGTAAAATACAAATCAGGAAAGCATCGTCTAATTTTTAAGTTCTTTACAAAGTGAATTGATTTATCTTTTTGACAACAAAATACAACACTCTATAATAGAATACTTTCCTTACTTCCTTATCCATCCAACTTGGTCCCAATAACATCCACTACACTTGAGTACAAAAACTTCCAGCTGCTACATATTCAGCTTCAGCAGTGGAAAGTGCTACTGAGTGTTGCTTTTTGCATAACCAAGAACCTAATGAATCTCTTAAGAAATGTCAGGTTCCAGATGTACTTTTCTTATCCATTCTACATCCTCAAAAGTCAGCATTTGAAAAACTTTTTAAAATAAAATCATTTCCATATGTATAAAAGAGTCCTAGATCCATGGTTCCCTTTAAGTAGTGAAAAATTATTTTCATTGCCTTTAAATGAGATTCCTTAGGATTGGATTGATATATTACACATAAGAATACTGAAAACATTAAGTCTGGATTACTAGCAATCATGTAAAGTAGACTTACTATCATACATCTAAAATATGTTTGATCTACTGGTTTCCCAGAATCATCAGGATCAAGTGAATTTGAGGTACCAATGGGAGTACTTATACTCTTAGTGTTGTCATATCCATACTTTTTTAGAATATATTTAATATACTTATGTTGGGATATATAGATTCCTTATGGTTTTTGAGAAATTTAAAAACCAAGGAGAAATGTTAACTCACCCATCATACTCATTTCAATCTCATATTTCATTAGATCTACAAATGAATCAGTTAAAGATCACTAAGTTGAACTGAATATAATGTCATCAACATAAATTTGAACAATCAAAGCATTTTTCTTATCTTTCTTTATAAAAAGGGTTGGATTAGCATTTCCCTTAACATAATTATTTTGTAGCAAAAAACCTGTAAGTCTATCATACCAGGCACTTGGGGCTTGTTTAAGTCTATATAAATCTTTGGTAATTTTAAAAACATGTTTAGGATGTTTTGTATCTTCAAAACTAATAAGTTGTTCAACAAAAACTACCCCTTGAACATAACCATTAAGGAAAGGACATTTAACAACCATTTGAGAATGTTTGAAATTAAAGAATGCTGTAAAGGCCGGTAGAATATGAAAAGATTCAAGTTTAACTACTGGATCATATGTTTCTTTATAGTATATTTCTTCTTTTTGATTATAGCCTTTAGAAACCAATATAGATTTATTTCTTACTATGATTTCATTTTCATCACACTTATTTTTGAAGACCCATTTTACTCCAATAACAGAGGTTTCCTTAGTTTTTTCAACCATGTTCCAGACATTATTCCTTTAGAATTCATTTAGCTCATCTTGTATAGCTTTTATCCAATCATGATCACCTAATGCTTCATCGGTGATTTTTGGTTTTAATTGGGAAAGGAAAGCTAGATGTTCTATTTCATTTCTTAAGGAACTTCTAGTCCTTACAGGTTGATTTACACAACCAATGATTCTATCACTGGGACGATTCTTAAGAAAAAACTTATTTGGGTTTTGTAAAACCTGCTCATCAACGTATGGTAGGAAGTCTTCTAGGGTAAATACTTCAGAAAAATTTTCTTGAACATTTTCCTTATCATAAGAATATTTTATAAAGGGTTGATAATCAGTTTTTGAAAACACATATTAAGATGTAGGTTGAGGTTGTTTAAAATCAAAAGGATCAGTTTCATCGAATTTAACATGTACTGTTTCTTTAACAGTATCAGTATTTTTATTGAAAACTCTATAAGCCTTAGGAGTTGTGGAATAGCCTAAGAAAATTACATCATCATATTTTTGTGCGAATTTGTGTAGATTATCTTTAGTATTCAGAATTAATACCTTGGAACCAAAAACCTTTAAGTAAGAAATCTAGGTTTTCTACCATTCCTTAACTCATAAAAAGTTTTCTTAAGAAAAGGTCTAATAAAAACACAATTTACAATATAACAAGCAGTACTTACTGCTTCAGCCCAAAAATGTTTGGCTACTGAATATTCACTCAACATAGTTCATGTTATCTCTTGAGGAATTACATTTCTTCTTTCAACAACACCATTTTGTTGAGATGTTCATGGTGCTGAGAAGTTATGAGTAATGCATTTTCTACTGTAAAAAGTTTCAAAATAAAAAGTTTTAAATTCTCCTCCATGATCACTATGAATAGTTATCAATGGAAGGTTTTTATCATTTTTAACTTGGGTTATAGAACTTTTAAAATAAGAAAAAGTTTCATATTTCTTTGCTAGAAAATAGACCCATGTAAATCTATTATAATAATCAAGTAGAAAAAATACATAATATTTTCCTCTAATGCTTTCAGTTTGTGATCGACCAAAAAGATCCATATGAACTAACTGTAATGTATCAATAATTGAGGCTTCATCAATTGATTTAAAACTTGATTTATGTTTCTTTCCATATTGACAAAGATAAAAAACATTTGAAGAATCAAATGTATGCTCTGGTAGATCCTCAAATAGTCTTTTATTAGAGAGTTTGCATAGGTTCCTAAGGTTACAATGCCCGAACCTTCTATGCCATAACCAATAATGATCTTCCATTTCACAACAAAAAGGTAGATCTTGGATCCTAAGGTCATCTATGTTTAGTGTGTAAACATTCTCTTTCCTATGGGCAGAAAGAATAAACTCTTCCTTGGAATTATGTACTAAATACTTGTAATTCATAAAATTCACAAGGTAACCATCATCACATATTTGACTTATGCTTATAAGGTTGTTCTTAAGAACCTCTACAAATAAAACCTTTGTAATCAAAGTTTTTTCAAGAATAAAAATGTTACCTATACCAATAATTTCTCTCTGAGCATTATCTCTGAAAGTTACTTTTCCTTTTTTGTCTTGATAATCATTTAAAATAAGATTTTGTTACCAGTCATGTGCAAGAAACATCCACTATCCATGTACCATGTATTTCTGTTGGAACTTTCTTTACTATCCTGAAAACAAGAGTGTTAGACTTTTGGAACCCAACCATTCTTGAATCCAGAAACTTCAGAAAGAAAAATTTTATGAATAAAAATTTTATTTTAAAAATAATATTTATGAAAAACTAAAGACTTTGTTTTTTTAAGGAACAATTTTTTCCCAATGCCCACCACACTGAAACTTATTTCAAAATGGGGCACTTTGCAGAACAAAAAAATTATTACTAAAAATTGGTTTTAAATGAGTATAACCAAATCCAGAATTATTCCTTATAGGTTGAATTTGGGAATATATCTTATCAAAAATTTCCTTACCTAACATAAAGTTTAAAAAAACTTACTCAAGAAAAATATTTATCGCTTTAGTCTAATAACTATGTTTTTATCCTAAAAAACATTAGTTTTGGCACTAGATTTAGTCTTGAAAACATTTTTCTTAGAAATTACTTTTTCTATATCCTTAGAAAGTTTATCCTTCTAAGAATTAAATTCCTTATGATTTTTTGAAATAAATTTGAAATAAAGGATTTTCTTATCAAGATCTTTAGAAAGATCTGATATTTCCTTCGTATGAATAGAAATCCTAGAATTTTCCTTATCAAGCTTTTTCTTGACTTTAGAATTTTCATTCTCAAGGAGCTTAGCAAACCAAGAAACCTCTTCATAAGTAGGTAAAGTATTATCTTCATCAAAAAAAGATTCTTCATTCAAAGATTCATAATATTCACTACCACTATAATTATCATTCAAGGATTTATTAGTTATGGTTTAGCATTGTCTACCTTAGCCATTAAACAATGATTTTCAATAGGTATCTGGGCTAGTAACCCAATATTCTTTGATCCAGAAGATTCGTACTCTAAGGATTCATATGAAGATTCACCACCACTAGAACTCCATGTGTCATTGGTTTTCAAAACTTTCTTAGATTTTTCCTTGCTGTACTTCTTTCTATTCCTCTCAAAATGATTGACCTTTTTGTCTTTTCTCTTAAGAATTGGACAATATGGCCTTATATGCCCTGCTCTTTTGTATTCATATCAAGTGACTTCTGAGTATTTCTTATACTTTCGTTATTTCTTCTTGTTTCTATACTAAATTTCTTTCTTTCCAACTATATTGTTTATCCTTCGAGAAAGATTAGCTAGTTTATTCTCAAGAATGTTCACTTGCACATAATTCGGATTGAATAATAGTCATTTTAGATTTTGATCTTGTAACTCTCTCAGGAGTCTTGTCTTTTATATGATTTGAAGTAGTTGTAAAAGAAACACTTCCATTCCCATTCTTCTTCTTATTTAGACAAACATCTCTATTTATTATTTCTCATTTTGAAGAAGTGTTCCAAAAAGATCATCAAGAGTAATCTATGAGACTTTCATATTCTAATCAATAGTTGTTCTCTTTGATTCCCACTCATTAGGCATGATATCAAAATTCTTGTCCACAAGTGCCTCATCATCAAAACCTTTTTCACCCATGGACTGTAAACTGTTAACAATAGTCATAAATCCATGTTGTACCATACACACTGGTTCTCCATAACGAAAGAAAAAACCATGATACTCAGCTCTGAGCATACCTGTTATAGTTTCAATAACATTGTAAGTTCCAAAGTGAGTTACCTCAAATTTCTTCCAAATAGAATTTTCATCTTCAAAAGAAGAAATATGGCTATATATATTCTTGGTGATGGAACATAACAAAGTATTGAGTATCGTATAGTTAAGTTGATATTATAAATTTTTTTGATTAGTAAAAGTGTTGTCTTCCTTATAAAAAATCTTGTAATCTCTAGAAAGCATTACAATGTTTTCCACTCAAGATTTAATAAATGAAGTCTTCATACGATCTTTCCAATATTCAAAACCATTCCCATCAAAAATAGGTGGTTTAGTAGGACTAAGATTTTCAATCGAACCAACATCCATTCCTACCATATCAAAGAAAATAACTTTCCACACAAACTTGTTAGAAATAAAGTTTTGTAAACTAGGATAAAAATCCTAATAATGGAAAATATATAACAATGAAAACTGACTAAGAAAACTTATATATGAATATAAGTATTTCAGAGACCTTCTTTGATACCAATTCTAGGATCTAAATAATGATGTTGATGCTCAAAATATGAGAGAGGGGGGTGGGGGTGAATTTTATACATTAAAAAATAACTTTTGAACATTTAATGATGATATAAACCTTACTATTGTTTAAAAATGTTAAAAAGGTAAATTCACAGGACCTCTTAGTTCTAAAAACTTTCTAGATTATGGAAATATGGTTCATAAATGAAAATTAAAAAAATCTTACAAGGAAAAAGACTCTACCTTAAAGCATATAGAATCTTACTAATCAGTGTAAAAGTACAAGAAAGTATTAGATAGTTATACTTTCCTTTGTAATCAAAATAAAGAGAAAAAAAACATGAAACAACACAAGTAACAATAATAAATATTTTAAACCAATGATTTGGGTATCCAACAACCTAGGATAAAGGTCCCCTGATTTATACTTTCAAGAAAGTATATCTTACCCACACCAGGTCAAGCCCTTGATAGGGATATCGAAGTCTGTCTTACTATCCCCGCAAGCCCTCAAAGGTTAAGGTAGTAGACACCTCTTTCTTCCTTACCAAGGAAGTCATCAAACTATAAGGTAGTCGGCACCTCTGTCTTCCTATCCCTAGAAGCCCTCGATTGTACACAGCAACAATCAGAGTCGTATGAAGCAATCTGAAAAAGATGTTCAGTATGCACAAAGCATGAGAGTATCTCTCTCTAGAAATCACCTCAGAAGCATGTAATTTCTAGATTTATCAACATGTCAAAAGGTTCTGATCTCTTTCAAATGAGTTCATATTTATATGCGCATTTCTAATGGTCGGATCCCTCCTCCAAAGGTCATATTTTCCTTAAATTTTGGAGGGACCTATACACGTGTCACTCAAACAATGATTAGTTAGAAACAGAATGTACAACATCATTTTATAACAATAAAAAGGGTAAGTAAAATAAGGCTGCTCAACCAAATTCATTTATCAGAGTCTAAGGAAAAATAAAATTCAGATTCTAATCAAGTAAACCTTCAGAGTCTATATTACAAGGAAATTCAGATTCTGTTTTTCAAGGAGTTCAGAATTAGAAATCCATAGACTTCAGAGTCTGAATTCTTAGTAATTCGGAACCTAAATTCTATCGAATTCGGAGACCGAATTCTAAGGAATTTGGAGTCTGGATTCTAACTAATTCAGAGTCTGAATTATAAGGAATTCAGAGTATGAATTATAAGGAATTCAGAGTATGAATTCTAAGGAATTGGGAAACGGAATTCTAAGGAATTTAGAGTCTGAATTCTAAGGAATTCGGAGTCTGAATTTTAGAAAATTCATAGTCTGAATTTTAGATAATTCAGAGTCTGAATCTCAGAGAATTCAGAGTCTTAATTTCAGAGAATTCTAAACCTCAATTCGGACCCTGAAAACAGAATACTCTATATCTAAGTATTTATATAATTTCAAGGTTTTAGATATGAATCTGAATTTAACCCTTAGGAATAAAAAGAGTTAGATTTAGAGAAACTAAAATATAAACAATGAAAAACATGGTATGGATAAATTACCATTGGGAAGGAAAAGTTTCCTTATTAAGATAAAACATATGGAGAGAAATTTTCCTTATGATAAAGTTAGTGGTTTTCAAAACATAGGGGTATGGAAAAGTCATAAGGAAACGTTAATGACTCAACATTCTGTGCCTTGGATTTTTTTTATATTCTAATCAATTCATCTCCCAAGAATCTTCCCCATGTTATGATCTTGTTGGTCTCACCAAAACACAATTTCCATGTTCCTTAATAAGGTTCTCAAGGAGACGACACTTAAGAGGTAAAACCATCCCTCATTACCTTTTAATTTTTTTCTTATATTATCCTTCCCTCAGCTTACCTATAAAAATTAAAATGATAAGTATAATATCATATATATACTGAAATGTTATTATGTTAATGAAATATTAATGATAAAATATTTTAGCTTCTCTTTTTATCTAAAAAAAATATCGTCTGTGATATGTCGATTCACCACATTTATGGATGATAATTTTTTTCTTTCTATTACCACCTTCACAGATGGTATTAAGACTATTATAATGCTTAAAATGGATTTTAAAATCTATATTATAATTTTTTTTATTTTCAGTAACTAATATATATAGATAATATTAAACGATGAAAGAAAACTAATTCACGATGATAAAAAAATTCACCAAAATAAACTAACTATCATCATTACCATTTTATCCAATGAATCATTAAAATATCTATAAAAATGATATGTGGGATCACTTAAAAGTATAGAGGTACATCAATATAATATAATTCCACTTTTTTGGGTTTTTATTCTATTTTACAAGAACTCCCATAATTCAACTCAAGGGAACCAATCACAAAATCCTGAAATGAATACTCTTAAAACAACGAAATTGAACAATACAAGTCAATGAAATTGACATATATGATATAATAAAAATATAATAAATTAAAAAACGTGTATAATGGGCTTTTAATTAATTAATTAATGGATTTAATATGATTATCTAGGAAATTAGGTAAAAGATCAGAATACTTTCAGATATATGGTAAGAGATTCTCTCTGAACCTTCATTTTTAATTCGGGTTATGATTTCTCTCTCTTTAACCCAATTTAATTATTAATTATTCTTATGTACCAATCATAGATTATTTTTTAATGTTAAAAAAATATGTACCTATCTCAATTATTATTTCTTTTATGGGGAAATATATGTTTTATATGGATCCCTTTTCAATACCTCCCAACAAGAAAGGTCGGTTAAAAGAAAAATCTCAATTTCTTACCATTTTTTACACACACTCCAAAATCTATATTAATCCAATAATATTTTTATAAAATCACTAATTTTAGCTTGAAAAACTATCTTAGTTTGTTTATGGTTTAATGAAAATAATTATTCCTTTTATTGTTTTAAAAACTCTTTTAAATTTTCCATTTGACATCACTAAACTGGCTCATTTCTAATGTTTCTAAAACACTCTTTTTACATGTTTTCACTTAAATAGGACCTAATTTATCATGATTGTAGCAACCCAAAAATTTTATGGTATATTTATGTAAAATGGATTCTATTCATCACTGTATTCTTTTGAAAAAACACTAGGTTATTTAGGAGATAGTCAAAACCTAGCCATTAAATATAAATTTTCCACTTCTATGTTTTGAATTTCGAAAAATGGTCATCTAGAGTTGTGATCAGTAAGTCATTTGAAGTCTGATAGAAAAAACTTGATTTTTGGTGAATAGTAACATACCCTTATGAATAGTAATATGACCCTTATGAATAGTAAATAATAAAATTATTTTATTTTATTAAGGCAATATGATAATGGGATCTTAATTAATTTTTCAATGTCACATAAAACTAATTACACTTCAAGATTGTTATTTTTCGAATTAACTATGACTTTATTTAAAAATTAAATTAATAATATTTAGAAAATTAATTTTTAAAAATGGAGTTCATTTTTGAATTCTACACGTCGAAAAATGGTTAGGGTAAATTTTTTGGGATTTTTCTGAAATTATATAATTTTTTATGAATAATGAAATACGATAAAATACCGTATATACAATTTATCAGTAAAATACACTATTTATGAAATCATAAGTGATGTAAGGACACTTGGTTCGAACTCACATTCAATTATTACTATTTGTGGTCACATTAACTAAGACTATTCATTATCATGGGCAAAAATATTATAATAATTTTTAAAATAATGAAAAATACATCCTCTCATCCACTATAAAACCCCCTCACCACTCCTTCTTCTATTAACTCCTCTAAGCCTTGAAGCTTCTCAATTTTCTACACAAATACCCTTACCTAGTCACTCCTCATGACCAGGAATCTCTTGGTCTTTCCAAAAGAACAAAATCTCTTTCCTTAAGGAGGTTCTCGAAGAAGATATTTCAAGAGGTAAAACATGTTTCTTTTTCTTTTAGTTTCATTTGAATTTATCTTCATTTTTTATCCTCTCCTCACCCATTCTATCCAAATTATCATGATAACACTAGTATCATCTACATAGTGTATTTATATCATGTGAATGGAAGAACCATCATCAATATTCTTACTCCCTCCCTTTTATTTTTATAAACAAAATCAACGTCCATGAGGTTCAAATTTATAACCTCCGTGGACGACGAAGTTTTATTCTTCAATCGATATTTAATTACTGGTAATGAAACAATAATTATGGTTGAACTAGGACATAACATATGTATTTTATCTCGATTAATGTTCTGGAATCTTTACACGTACATAATATGGAATAATAATACGAAACGAGTTTATTGAGCACAAAACTGCCAAGCCAAATTCAAGTGTTTATTTTTAACTCATCAAATGAGTCATCCTCATGGTATAAAACAAGAATCATTATATGATCATTTATATATCTGTAATGTAACTAATAATTTATATTACCAGTTCTGGATGTTTAACCATAATTCAATCCAACTTCCATTCATGAATACAAGTAAACAAAACATGGAACCAAGTAAGCAAATGCTTCCAAAACAATAAGATTTAATCTCTTAAACCCATAAAAGAGGACATTAATGAACCTAATAAGGTTATATAATATAAATTACATGTTTATTATGTTCTAGAATTATTATTTAATTAATCTAAATTTGATTATTCAGTTCATTAAGAACAATGAAGAACACACTAGAGAAAACGATAAGGGGGTTTCTCATCTCACATTCATTTTTGTGATATTTCCATTGTTTTCCAATTATTAATTATATTTGGTATATGTGAACTTACATTTGATATATAATAACTTGATTATACTTATATTCATGTTATTCAATGATTCACTATATGGTTATTAAGTTTTGGTTATACAGTTCGACCAATTACATTGTGGTAAGGGACTTTGTCTCAGCTGCCGTATTTGTTGTGACTATCTTTGTATTGTGCACCTAATAATCCTTATGTGGTGTACCTACTTCACATTTGAGATCAATTTTCAATTGAATTTATATTTATATTAAATATACATAATCTCATGTAATGGATATGTTGGTTTTCTAAACAGTATACCATTTTACATACGGTGTTTTTTTGGAAAATTATTTTAATTATGGAAATATTAATGAATCCGTATACTCTACTCTATACGGATATTGAAAGGGAATATTTATATTGTACTTAATCAATTTATAAATAATTATTTGGACATGAAGTGGAGGGTGGGTCCCTCTATATCCCCACTATGCATCGGTATGTCTCATGAGACAAAACAGTTTGGCGACAGACCCTTCGAGTTTGTTTCCAAAAATCAGACGGGTTTCTACACACAAAACTAAACAGTTTTAATGGTATTATGGTTTAATGTGCCAGATATATTACGTCAAATTAATAAGAATTATCTTTATTCTTTATCAGTTATTATTATTATCCATGAGGTTTTCACTATGACAAAATCTATGGATGCAGTTTCATTTTCAGTTTATTAATGGAATTATTTAATCATTTATTCACTATGACATATTGATTATGTCAGATTGATTGTGATTCACTTTTTATTGTACTCATGATTCCTCTATTTTTAATCCTTACTAATCATTTGAGCTAACCCCTTTCATTGTCTACCTTCAGTAGGTGATGAAGAGAAGATCTTTTATTGAGTTCCTCGGGATGCTGTTTTAGTTTTTTGTTATGTATTGTATTTTGTAAAATTTTCCAATGTAATATGTGAAACATCTATGTATCTAGTTTCTTCAAGACTAATAAAGTGATCATTCGTTTATGATTTTCATTCCTTCTAACCATGCCAATATCACAATTAATGCATTGGATCCAGCCTAGAGGGGTCGGGGTGTTATAGTTGGTATCAGAGGATGTTTAGAAGAAAAATTGGAAACTAGAGTAGGAAATGCATAGTATGAAACAAAGCCCTAAGGTAGTATCTGAGGATTAACATACAAGAACGTCCTGATATTTTGGTAAGAAATAGATTATGCGGATATTTTAAGCAATACGTCTTTTTCTGGATACGAACAGGTAGAGGTGGCTCTGGCACAGATGTATCTAGGGGTAAAACCCGAAAACACCGCTTTGAGCTAGACTCGAACGGGAACTGGTGCACGACAACGAGACTTTCTTCACTATTGGTTACGACACTCCCGGGGGATATGCCTAGGATAATTTATGTTTTCTTTACAAGACATTATGAAGGAGTTAATGTAATTTTTTCCTCATAGGAACCATGTTTATAAGATTAGCTATACAAAGAATTTCAATCTATGTTGAGTGATTTTATATTTGAGATTAATAAACTAATATATTGTATCCCATTATTTAGAAATGGTGTCTAATGGAAGAAGAAGAATCAATACTCATCGGGACGGTAGGGATCTCCATATTGAGCAAGCCAACATAGTCAATGTTAGAGCAGATTAGATCATGACCATATTGGGACAACATACTCAAGTTGTAAGGAATAACTATTCAACAAGTTTGTCGGATCGTTTCATGCAGTAGAAGCCCCCATCTTTTAGTGGGACTAATAATCCAGTGGTTGCTGAGAAATGGATCAAGTCCTTTGAAAAGATATTCATGGCGTTAAGATGCAATGAAAATGAAAAGGTATTACTGGAAGTATATTATCTCAAGGGCGACCCTGATCAATGGTGGTCCTCGATTCAAAATACCACGGAGGAAGAAGAGATAGAGGATTTGTAATGGAGGTATTTTAAGGAAATATTCTATGAAAAATATTTCCCCCGTGAGCATCGAACTAAAATTAAGAGGAAATTACTTGGCTTGAAACAAAGGGAAGAAGACAGTGTTGCAGAGTATGAGGTTGCCTTCACAAGGTTATCCAGGTATTCTGTGGACTACATTCATGACTCAACAGACAATATTGATCATTTCTTCGAAGGTCTTAAGCCAAGTCTATGAAGGGCACTGGCTTCTCAATCATTTTCCTCATATGATGAAATTGTATCAAGTGCCATCAAAACAGAGAATGAATTTCCTAGACCAAATTTTTTTCAAAGGAAACCAAGATAAGAAGATGTATTCTGATAACAAAGGAAATTGAGAAGCACCAAAGAAGAGCAAGGGAACGAATAGTCTCCCATTATGCGAGAACTGTGGAAAGAATCATCCTAGGAAATGCTTGAACGGCTTAGGAGTCTGCTACAACTACAGAGAAAAGGGTCATCGATCTGATGAATGAAAGGGGAAGAAAAAATTCAATGATGTTAAATGCTACAATTGCAGAGATATGGGACACTATGAAAATGAGTGTCTAAAGAACCAAGTCAACTTGACTCACAAAAGGCCAAGAGAGCAAGGGAGAGCCTATGTGATTACAACCGCGGAGGTTGAAGTTCCTAGTGACATGGTGGAAGGTACTTTAATTGTTTCCTCAAACTGAGCCAACAATTTATTTGATTCTAGATCATCACATTCATTTATATCCTCTAAGTTTTCCAAGAAAATTAGATATGTCCAATATGATTTAATAAAGGAGTTGGCAGTCAAAACTCCCATGGGATGTATCATTGCAACAAAGGCATGTCAACTAGTCCCCCTCCCAAAACCAAATAATGCATTAGTTTCTAACATTATCATCATACCCATGACTGAATTTGATATAATTGTCAAGTATGGATTGGCTGTTAAATTATGATGCAAGGATTTATTACAAGAAATAGGAGGTTACAATTTTTGAAAATGGTGTAGAATATATTATCTTTATAGCGGAGACTTCACCATATAATTCTTATCTAGAACCACCCCAGTAGCTCTATTGAATGCAATTCTTAGAGAGGAAGAGAACCCAATATCTATGGGTGAGGAAATAAATATTCAAATTGAATATGTGTATATAGTGAAAGAATACATTGATGTGTTTCTAGAGGATTTACTTGGACATCCTCCTAAATAGGAAATTGAGTTTTCCATTGACTTAATTTCTAGTTCAAGACCTATATCAAATACCCCATATAGAATGGCCACTGTGGAGTTAGTGGAGCTGAAGAAACAATTAAAAGATTTGAGTGACAAAGGATTTATTCGACCTACTGTTTCTTCATGGGGAGCCCTGGTCTTGTTTGTAAATAAGAAAGATGGATCCGTGAGGATATGCATTGATTACAGAGAAATCAATGCTATTACAATAAAGAATAAGTATATTTACCCCGGACTGATGCTTTATTTGACCAACTTCATGTATTTCAATACTTTTCAAAGATTGACTTTCGATCAGGATATCATCAACTGAGTGTGAGGAAGGAAGATATTCTGAAGACAACATTTCAAACCAGGTATGGGCATTATGAGTTTACAGTGATGCCTTTTGGACTGACGAATGCACCATCGGTTTTCATGGATTTAATGAATAGAGTTTTCGAGGAATATATTTATAACTTTTTTGTGATATTCATCGATGATATCCTCGTATACTCAAAAATCTATATAGACCAAGAGAGTCACTTGCGAGTTATTTTGGGAACTCTCAGAAGAAATGAATTATATGGGAAGTTTAGCAAGTGCGAATTCTGGCTTCAATCAGTTTCATTTCTAGGCCATATTGTCTATAAGGATGGAATCCTAGTTGATCCTATGAAGACAAAAGAAATCCAAGATTTTCCCACACCAAAAAACATAACCGAGGTAGGTAGTTTTATTAGCTTAGCAGGTTATTATCGGTGTTTCGTGCAGAATTTTCCCGACTGGCTAACCCACTAACAAAGCTCACACGTAAATGGGTAAAATTTGTTTGGATAAAAGATTGTGAAAAATGTTTCAAATAACTAATGAGAATATTAGTCAATGCTCCTATATTGTCTCTACCATCTAGGAATGACGGGTTTGTTATTTATAGTGATGCTTCAAATAAAGGACTTGGTTGTGTTCTTTTGCAAAATGATAGGGTTACTTCTTTTGCATCACAACAGCTAAAAATTCCGGAGAAAAACTATCCTACTCATGATATTGAGTTAGCAGCTGTAATATTTTCTTTGAAAATATTGAGACATTATCTCTATGGTGAAAAATCTGAGATTTATACTGATCACAAGAGTTTGAAGAATATTTTCTCACAAAAAGAACTCAACATGAGGCAAAAGAGATTGCTTGAACTACTCAAGGATTATGATTTCACATTACACTACCACCCGTGGAAGGAAAATAAGGTGGAATATGCTTTGAGCATAAAGGATCATGGAGTTTTGAATAATATGATAGTTAAAAGGGATCCTATTTTCATGGATCTAGTAAAGATGGATATGGGAATAACTATGGAAGTTGAAACATCAATGCTTTTTCAAATGGGTGCCAAACTATATTTACTAGAAAGGATAAGAAGTTCTCAGGTAGATGATGAGGAGTTTCAAAAGAAGATTAAAGATGTGAATTATGGGAGATTGAGTGACTTCATATATGAAGATGGAATTTTAAAATTTGGGAAGAGACTTTGTGTTCCTGATATACCTAATCCAAAAAGGGAATTATTGGATGATTCTAATAGTTCCAATTTCTTTATACACCCTAGTAGCACTAAGATGTATAGAGATTTGAAGGAACATTTTTGGTGGGACAACATAAAGAGGGAGATTGCTGATTTTGTGTTAAGATGTATGGTTTGTCAACAAGTGAAAGCTGGGAGGCAATGACCTAGAGGAGTATTACAACCTATTCCCTTACCTGAGTGGAAATGGGATAATATCACGATGGACTTTGTTATGGGACTAACAAAGACTCATATAAGGAACAATGCAATATGGGTCATTTTTGATCGTCTTACCAAATCAACACATTTTTTTCTATAAGAGAAGATCTACCACTTGAACCTATAGAAAGACTATATATTAATGAAGTTGTGAGACTTCGTGGAGTTCCCCTATCGATTGTTTCTGATCGTGATCCACGTTTTACATCAAGATTTTGGAAAAGTCTCCAGAAAGATTTGAATACTGAGCTTCATATGAGTACTGCATATCACCCTCAAACTGACGGATAGTCTAAAAGGACTATTCAAACTCTGAAAGACATGCTGAGATCATGCTCTCTTGACTTCCAAGGTATGTAGGATCAATACTTTCCTTTGGTGGAATTTTCCTACATAAATAGTTTCTATTCTAGTATTCAAATGGCTCCATATAAAGCATTATATAGAAAGAGATATTGAACTCCAACTTGTTGGGGCGAAGTTGGTGAGAGGAAACATATAGGCCCAATACTTATTGAAGAGACCACAACAAAGGTGAAGAAAATACAAGCCCATATTAAAGTAGCCCAAAGTAGGTAGAAGATTTATGATGGCAACTGGAGAAAGGACTTGGAATTTCAAGTGGTAGATCATGTATTTCTAAAAGTCTCTCCATGGAAGGGTGTCTTAAGGTTCGGTAAAAAAGGGAAACTGAGCCCTAGGTACATTGGACCATATGAAAATCTGGAATTAATTGGAGTTGTAGCTTACCATTTAGCGATGCCGCCAATTCTCTCCAGAGTTCATGATGTGTTCTACGTATCATTGTTAAAGAAATACATTCTGGACCCAACGCATGTACTTACATATGAAGGAATAGAACTGGAACCAGATTTTTCATACTATGAAAATCCTATCGGGATTATTGATACAAGGGAGCAGGTATTAATAAATCAAATAAACCATCTAGTAATGGTTCTTTGGAGAAACTAGAATATGGAGGAAGCAACATGGGACCAAAGGATTTCATGAAGAAGAACCACCATCATCTTTTTGGAGGGCTATATACATAAAATTTCGAGGATGAAATTTCCGAAGGAGGAAATAATTTAACACCCCAAACATTTTATTGTATGTTTCTGTTAAATAGATTCTATTCATAACTGTGTTCCTTTGAAACAACACTAGGTTATTTTGGAGATAGTCAAAATGTAGCCATTAAATATAAAATTTTCACTTTTATTTTTTGAATTTCGAAAAATGGTCATCTAGAGTTGTGATCATTAAGTCATTTGGAGTCTGATAGAACAAACATGATTTTTGGTGAATAGTAACATACCCTTATGAATAGTAATATGAATAGTAATATGACCCTTATGAATAGTAAATAATAAATTTATTTTATTTTATTAAGGTAATATGATAATGGGATCTTAATTAATTTTTCAATGTCACATAAAACTACTTGCACTTCAAGATTGTTATTTTTCGAATTAACTATGACTTTATTTAAAAATTAAATTTATAATATTTAGAAAATTAATTTTTAAAAATGGAGTTCATTTTTAAATTATGCTGGTTGAAAAATGGTTAGGGTAATGTTTTGGGATTTTTCTGAAATTCTAGAATTTTTGATGAATAGTGAAATACGATAAAATACCGTATATACAAATTATCAGTAAAATACACTATTTATGACATAAAAAGTGATGCAAGGCCACTTGATTCGAACTCAAATTCCATTATTACTATTTGAGGTCACATGAACTAAGACTATTCATAATCTTGGGCAAAAATATTATAATAATGATTAAAATAATGAAAAATACCCCCTCTCCTCCACTATAAACCCCCTGCAACACTCCCTCTTCTATTCACATTTATAAGCCTTGAAACTCCAAAAAGTTCTGCCCAAATACCCTTCCGTAGTCACTCAAAACGACTAGGAAGCTATTGGTATTTCCAAAAGACCAAAATCCATTTCTTTAAGGAGGTTCTCGAATAAGTTATTTCAAGAGGTAAAACACCTTTCTTTTTCTTTTAGTTTCATTTGAATTTATCTTCATTTGTTATCCTCTCCTCAAATATTCTGTCCAAATTATCATGATAACTCCAGTATCATCTACATAATGGGTTTATATCATGTGAATGGAAGAACCATAATCAATATTCTTACTCCCTCCCTTTTATTTTTATAAACAAGTCAACGTCCATGAGGTTCCAATTTATAACCTTCGTGGACGACGAAGTTTTGTTCTCCAATCGTTCTTTCATTACTGGTCATGAAACCATAATTATGGTTGAACCAGGTCATAACATATGTATTTTATCTTTATTAATGTTCTATAATCTTTACACGTACATAATATGAAATAATATTACGAAACGAGTTTATTGAGCACAAAACTGCCAAGCCAAATTCAAGCGTTTATTTTTAACTCATCAAATGAGTCATCCTCATGAAATATATCCAGAATCATTATAAGATCAGTTATATATATTTAATTTCACTAATAATTTATATTAATAGTTCTGGATGTTTAACCATATTTCAAACCAACTTCCATTCATGAATACAAGTAAACAAAACATGAAACCAAGTAAGAAAATGCTTCCAAAACAATAAGATTTAATCTCCTGAACCCATCAAAGAAGCCATTAATGAAACTAATAAGGTTATCTAATATCAATTAGATGTTAATTAGGTTATGTAATTATTAATTAATGAATCTAAATTTTATTATTCAGGTCATTAAGAACAATCAAGAACACACTAGAGCAAAATGTAAGGGGTTTCTCATCTCAGTTTCATTTCTGTGAGATTTCCATTATTCGCCAATTATTCATTATATTTGGTATATGTGTACTTCCATTTGATATATAATAACATGATTCTACTTATATTCATGTTATTCAACAATTCACTTGATGGTTATTAAGTTCTGGTCATACAGTTCAACCGATTATATTATGGTAAGGGACTTTGTCTCAGTTGCCATTTTCTTTGTGAATATCTTTGTATTGTGCACCTAATAATCTTTATGTGGTGTACCTACTACCCATTTGAGATCAATTTTCATTTTAATTTATATTTATATTAAATACCCTCAATCTCATGTCATGGAAATTTTTTTTGTCTAAACCATATACCATTTTACATATGGTGTTTATTTGGAAAATTATTTTAATTATGGAAATATTAATGAATCCGTATACTCTACTATATACAGATATTGAAAGGGCACATTTCTCTCGTATTTAACTAATGTATAAAGAATGCTTTGGACATGCAGTGGAGGGTTGGGCCCTTTATAGCCCCTCGATGCATCGCTAGGTCTCATGAGAAAAAATAGCTTGGCGACAAACCCTTTGAGTTTGTTTCCAAAAAGCAGACTGTTTTCTACCCACATAACTAAAACGTTTTAACTGTATTATGGTTTCATGTGCCAGATACATGACATCCTATTTATAAGCATTATCTTTATTCATTATCAGTTATTATTATTATCCATTTGGTTTTCACTGTGACAAAATATATAGATGCAGTTTCATTCTCAGTTTATTAATGGTATTAGTTAATTATATATTTACTATGCCATATTGATTATGTCGGATTGATTGCGATTAACTTATTATTGTACTCACGCTTCCGCTATTTGTAATCTTTACTAAGAATTTTAGCTCACCCCTTTTATTGTCTACCTTAAACAGGTGATGATGTGAATATCTTTTATTGAGTTCATGGGGATACTATTTTAGTTTTTGTTATGTATTGTATTTTGTAAACTTTTCCAATGTTATGTATGAAACATCTATGTAACTAGTTTCTTCAAGACTACTAAACTGATCGTTCCTTCGGGATTTTCATTCCTTCTAACCATGCCAATATCACATGTAATGCACTGGATCTAACCTAGAGGGGTCGGGGTGTTACAATGATATATGGAACCGTATTAATTCCCAATTATTATTTTTAATTCATTATTCCATGGACACCATTATGATATTCCCTTTGGTTATGCCTTATGACATGATTACCATACCCATTTCTTTCCATGGGTAACCCTTATGTTTATACATTATGTTTTATTATTCTTGTATCACACCCATTCATTGACATGTTATGTTGGGAATTCCCATATACCTCTCCAATGCATTGTGTAATGTTTAGTCTCATGAGACTTCATGTTGGGATAGAGTAAACTTGATTAATTTATGGGAATTTTTCAACCATGTGATATAGTATTGTCAATGATCCTTGACTCATATTGATGTCATGCTACCTGATACTTCCCTATTCCTATTTTTATATGAATTAATGATCCCATGTTTAATATTTTATGATTCTATATGATTATTCACGCTCTTTTACTTTTTTATTTCATCATATTAGGCCTTCTAACCCATTTTATAAGCTTTATTTACAAATTTTTTCCCTTATTAGGTTTTTAGCTCATCCCTTTTGTCTATGTATTCCCCAGGTTATACTATGAAGATTTAAGAGATTAAATTAAGTTATGAGTTAATTATGGATGATTAATATAATGTTTTTTATTCTATTTAAATGTTTTAATTTTTATGTACCAAATCTTCCAAAGACACAATCCTTTACGATCCTTTTTTTGTATCTGATGGTTAATTATTCTTAAAATCATAAAATAATATGTGTAAAAGGATAGGGCCATTATAGTTGGTATCAGAGAATGTTTTATCAATTTTTTTAGATTATGATGAGAAATAATTTGTTAAAACCCTATGGATAATTCTATCAGCATCGATAACTTATATTGAAACCTTTTGAATCACAAAATTGGATATAATTTCCATTCACATGTTTATATTTTTTATTAAATGTACTCTTTTTGTATTATTATTAGCTAAGTATTAAATCCCCTAATAATAATATTTTTTTATTAATGTCTTGAAATAAAACAACTCATGCCAACATTCAATGTGATTATAAATGTGATACTTATCTTAATGAAATTCCAAATCTTATGGGAACAAGAGCTCAAAACTTCATGACAACACTTGATCAGCTGGCTCAATTTATAAATAATAACATGAATCATTTTGATCACCCTCATTATCATAATAAATATACTTTTATGGTTAAATAAATTATGAAACAAAGGTATACCACCTTTAGTGGATCTTCTAATCCATTCATCATGTAACAATGGATTAACACTAATAAGAAGTTATTTTCTATTATTCAATGATCAAAAGAATATAATTTTGTATTGAAGGAATTTAATTTTCATGGAGAATCTGATCAATTGTGTAAAATGATCATAAAAAAAATATAATCAGTAAATTGATTCCATTTAATGGGAAGATTTCAAGAAAATATTTTTCAATAAATTTTTCCCTAAACTCTCTATCTTAAGATGGAAAATAAGTTCCTCAAACTGAAGCAAAAGGAATATGAGTCTATCAGGGTGTACAAGGAAAACATTACAAGAATTTCATGATACACCTATGGTTTTTTCATGAACACTTAATGAAAGGTGTGTCTCATGTTTAGTAGACTAAAGTTGAGTCTACTAAAAGACCAAGTGATTCGATACTTTGACAGTTAGGAATAGATTGTATGTTGTGCCCTTAAGGTTGAAATGGAGATCCAAGACTTTCAGTTGTCTCGCGGTACTGAAGATGAAATGTGGAAAATATTGTTTAATATGAAAGGATAAATCCCATGATGTAAAGAGAACCCAACATCATGTGTGTCAAAAGTGCGGGAAGTATTATCCTAGAAACTACATAAGGGGAACCAAGAGATACTTCAAATGTGGAATAGAGGGGAATTTAGCTTATAATGACTAAAGGGATATGAAGAATCCCACAAATGTGGAATAATAAAGGATGGTTCATATCGACACTCAACCTGTAGTGTAGTGTTTCAACTTCAAAGAACATGGGAATTATGTGAGACGTTGACCTAAGCCAAGGGTTGTTAGATGCAATCAACAATAAAACCTTCCAAGGTAGCAAGGAATAATATATCCTATCACTACAAATTAGGTGGATCCTAACAATGACACGGTGATAATTATGATAATTACTCATGAAAGGATTGAAAACATAGTATCTATTTATGATTCTGTGCATTCTTTCATATCTTCCAAGTTTAGTAGAACTATTCAAACACCACCTCAAAAATACAGAGGTTGAGTTATCTATGAGAATATAAAATGTTGAAATTATTGTATCTAATATATATAACTCCTCCTAAGTTAATTTTTTGGGACTCAAAGTCCCATTAAATACTGTATTACATGATTTTGTGATGTTTTATGAAATATTGGGAATGTATTGGCTAACCCAAAATAACACCAACATCAAATGTCAGGAAAGGTAGATCACTCATCACATCCAAAAGAATCCTTTAATTTTGTATAATTTTAAGGAGGTGGTTTAATCCAATTCAAAATCATCATCTCAATTGTATATATTATTTCCTTATTAGAAATAATATCTTTCTTAAATTATTGATAAAAAGGATAGAATTATTCTTAAAGACATGACCACTGTGAGTGACTACACTAATGTGTTCCCTGAAGAATTGTTTAGTCTTCCTCATAACCAAGAGGCTAAGTTCTCAATTGAACATATTCTTGGATAGATTACTATATCAATGAAACCTTATAGAATTACCAACATTGAGTCAGATAAACTAAATAAAATAATACATGTGATTTTAGACAAGGGTTTTATACACCTGAGTGATTCACCATGGGGTGTGCCAGTCCTCTTTGTCAACAAAAAGGATAGATAGATATGCATCTGCATTGATTATAATGATCTCAAAAAATAATTTGTGACAGAGATCATATTTTCATATGTATACATATTTTATTAAATTATTTAATCTATTACCATTAATCAATATGATCTTTCTTGCATCATTTTATGACTTTTGGTGAGTTTTGAGCTTAAGTTTGAAAATTGGTTAATTTTGGACATTTAACAGTTTAATGTTGCCTCTGTATTTCGAGTATAACTTACCCAATTTTCATCCAATTCATGTGTTTAATTTTTTTAGGATGACATGGTTCATGTTCTCCATATAAGTCTTTAGGACTCAAAACCAATTCAAACTCTAACAAGCCAAAACAAAATGGTCAATGTGAACACTTATTCTGGACGGAAGGATGGACATTACTTCATTCAATGATTCATATCTCAGGATACCAACTACCAAATGGGGGGATTCTAGCTAGGTTATAATTCCAACTATAAGAGTCCATTTCAAATTTAATTTCTTGGAGAAATGATTTCATATAGGCCACCATTCAACCAGTCAAATTATGGTTGGTGGGATAGTGATTGGAGGCTAGAAAAAGTCAGGTCTACTAATTCGGCCATAACTCATTCCACATAGCTCCAAATTCCTTGAAACATCATGGGTAGATGAAAAAATCCATTCCTCACATCCTATAATAAGGAAACTTGGCATGGGTTGATGATATGATGGGAGAACCAAAGATGATCTTCTGGAGGACATAATCTGGAGGACAAAATTCTGTTCATTATTTTCACTATTTTCTTCTTATTTTCATAATGACTTTATATTACCCATGCCTTTAAATTACCATTAACATGGTGGGGTAAAAATATGAGGTGATTGGGGAGGGAAGTTTTTATATTTATAATGTTTTGAGTTCTTATATTTGATTGAATAATAACTCTCTCTCTTTTGTGAAGTTGTTTTCAAATTCTAAAAACAATATTTATTTTCTTATGCGATCGTATTCAATTTCATATTCTGTTATTATTATTTCTATTATAAATGATCATGTTTCTCTCTCCACTAGGTTATGGTCTATATTCAATAGAATAAGACCAGGACTTAGTGGTGAAGTACTTGGCGATTGCTAGTATGTGTGGGTGGGGTGGTGAATATTCATGATTATTTGGATAAACAATACCTGATTGGGAATTGACTTAGATAATTGGGGGTATTCACTAAAAATCTATCACACAATGGAATAAGTGTAGAGGAAACTAGAATTTTTTTAAGCTCTATTCTTATCATAACCATTTTTCCAAAGAAGTGAGTTGAAGTAATTATGGAATTTCACTTAAATCAACTTAGTAGAAGAGGAATGAATAAAATGTAACAAGGACAATATTGAAATTATAAAAATGAATTCAACTTGATCACCCATATCATAAGATAGTTTTTAAATCACTTTCATTCCCTATTTTTCTTGAATATTTTCCTTAATTTATTCTTTTGTTCTGTTTCTCTCTTTGATTTCAAAACCAAAAAATTTCAAAACATCTAACTTTTTCTCTAATTAAAAAGTGACAAACTATTTTATGTGCACACCTCATCGAGAGAAAACCTAGTTTAACCACTATACTATATTCTAACTTAGTAAATAATTTTTTTTCCACACCCCATAATAGGAAGGTGTCAAAACATGGCCCCGTTGCTGGGCAGGAACTGCCTCAAAACAAAAAAACTAAAAAGAACATTCTTGAATGACCTGTAGTACAAATAACACCTTAATTTAATTTGATCCTGAAATTGATCATACAATAACCGAATTTAGAAAAAAAATCAAATAGATTTTGAAGAAATACACCTCATTGATTCAACTGATACTTTTAGTGATCACTTTGAACCTACAATAATGGCTATTAATCCCAACCAAACTCTGCATGATCTCTGCACACCTCAATTTGCTAATCAAAATAACCAAATTACTATCCCTGACATAGAAAATGATTTTTAACTCTGAATTAATATTATTCAAGTGATACCGAAATTTCATGGCCTTTTAGGTGAAGACCCAAATCGACACCTCCAAGATCTTACCTATGTCTACTGTAGCTTCAAACCCTGAGGAGTCGCAGAAGAGCAAGTAATGTGGAGGGAAGTCCCCTTCTCACTTGAGGGAGTGGAAAGAGAATGGATGTACAATCTCCAACCAGGGGAGATAAATGATTGAGAAGATCTCAAAATAATCCTCTTGTAGAGATTATTCCCAATATCTTGGAGCACAACAATTAAAAAGTAGATTTGTGTCATACATCAATCGACTAGAGAGACTCTCTAAGAATACTGGGAACGTTTCAAGAAACTCTGTGCAAGATTTCCACACCAAGAAATGAAAGAGAACCAATTTATTGTGTTCTTCTACCATGTATTTCTTGAAAATGATAGCAATTTACTAAACCCCTCCTATGGATTATCCTTGATCAGCAAGTCACCAGCAGATGTTAGAGGCCTGATTGAGAAGATTGCGCAAAACTCACAACAATTTGGAACAAGAGGTACGAGCACTAGAGGCATCAATGATGTAAGAACTTCTAATTCATCCTCAAACTTACTTGAAGCAACACCTATGTAAATGACTAGTGTTATGAGACAAATTTTGGTGAACAAAGTGAAGGAACAATAATGCCTGAATCAGGTATGTGGTCTATTCTCTTCTATTTAGCATTGCACTGATCAATGTCCAGAATTATAGGGGACTGAAAATTGTGAAGATTCCTATAACGAAATTAAAATCCAGTCAAATCAACCACATCAACCCAAATAAGGATATGGATTCCGATATAACCGAGATATTCCTCTATTTTAAAATGAATACCAAAATCAACCTCCATTCCAGCAGCAACAATAAAAGAATCCCCCACCATTCCAACAACCCTATAAACAACCATAATAGTAGAAACCATTAGAAAAACCTTCAACAAGTTCTCATAGTAAACACTAGGAAATTGAGATTGATGATCTAAAGATTATAGTGAAAAATTTATATAACAAATTGGAAAGCCTTATGGATATTCTAACCAAAAATCAAGGAAAAATACCAACACAAACAGTTCCAAATCCTAAGGAAAGCGTGAGAATCATTACAACACGAAGTGGAAAAGAGATAATGTCACCTAAAAAGAGTGAGGATGATGTTTCTAAGAAACCTACGTAAGAATAAGACATCCATCGAAAAGAAGGAGACCATAATATCAAAGGAGAAAGAGTCAGGTTCAAAATGGAAAGGCCAGAAACACCTTTTAAAAAACAAAAAATGGAGTGAAAGGATATCCAAGCACCATTCTCATCTGAATTAGTTGAGTCAAAGAAGGTTGAAGAAGGGAGGATTCAAAAATAAATTCAGGAAACTTTTTAGAAAGTTGAGATCAATATCTCACTACTAGATGAAATTAAACAAATACCTAAGTATGAATCTTTTTTGAAGGAGTTGTGCATAAAAAGAAGACAGATGGAGGGAAATGAGAGAATCAGCTTAAGAAAAAGTGTCTTAGCACTGATCACACCAACGATACCAAAAAATGTCAAGATCTAGGGAAATTCTCTATTCCCTACAATATTGTGTCTTTAAATTTTACTAATGCACTATGTGATCGAGGATCTTCAATAAATGTTATTCCTCACTTGGTATTTTCATACTTGCAGATTGGAGAACTCAAAACGACTGGAGTGGTGGTCCAATTTTCAAATAGATCCACAATTTTCCCTACTGGAGTTATAGAATATGTACTCATTAGAGTAAGTGGATTGATCTTTCTATCAGAATTTTATGTCCTTACAATGGAAGAAAACATAGCTCCAGGCCACTCTCCCATCATCCTAGGGAGACCCTTCCTAAAAACAGCATGGACTATCATCAATTTCCATGACAGAACACTCATAATGGATCTTGGAGATAGTACAATGCACTTCAACATTCTTGATTCAATGAAACATCCTTCTAGTAATCACTCACTTTATGCGATCTCCCATGAAAAAGGTATAGAACCTATTGAAGATTCATGTATTCTTCTTGACTTTTTATCATTAGGAGAAGATTTTTCATTTGAAAATTCTAATTCCCATAAACCAAAAAATCCTAAACCCATGTTAGATAATGAAATAAAATATGAGTTTTCTAATGATTTATTAAAATTAAATGAGATGATACTAGAGATTCTAGTCTTAGAAATATGATACCTTAATTCAATGTTATCCCTTGAACAACCCCTGTGTCGGGAACTTAAGACATTTCCATGTGATTTGAAGTTTTTTTACCTAATGTAAAGAGAGAAATTTACAGTAATAATTTCCAATAACCTATCCCATTAATAAGAGGAAACTCTAATTTACCTACTCAAAAGAAATGTCCAAGCTGTATTATGATGTTTATGTGATATACAGGGAATCAATCCCAAGGTATTCTCTCATAGAATATTTTTAGAATGTGATTATCGACCAATTAGGCAACCACATAGAAGACTTAATCCCATAATCATGGTGGTTGTTAAGAAAGAGATAGACAAATTTCTAGCAGGTGGCATCATTTTCCAAATCTCTAATTTTCAATGGGTCAGACCCATTAATGTAGTCCCATAGAAAACTATCCTAACAACTATGAAAAATGAAATAAATGAATTGATCCACATTGGACTACAAAATAGATAGAGAGTGTGTATAGATTACAGGAAGCTAAATTAATTTACCCCAAAAATACCACTTTCCCATACCATTCGTCGATCAAATTCAAGAAAGATTATTTGGAAAAACCCATTATTGTTTTTTAGATGGATTCTCAGGATACATTCAAGTACCAATCGCACCAGAAGACCAGGAGGAGATGACCTTCACCTGCCCATTTGGTATATTCTCCTATAAAAGGATTCCTTCTGGGTTATGAAACGCCCCAGGTACATTTCAACGATGTATGGTGAGTATTTTATCAGATCATATTGAGGACTTCTTGGAGGTATTTCTTGATTATTTCAAAGATTTTGTTAATTCATTTGATCACAGCTTAAGCAATTTGGAAATTTTTTGGAAAACATGAATTCAAAAGAATCTTGTCTCAAATTTTGAAAAATGTCATTTCATGTTTGAAAAGAGAATAGTGTTGGGGCACATAATTTCACAAAAATGCATAGAGGTTGATAAATCTAAAGTTAAATTAGTAAATTTCTTTCCATATCCAACTTGTTTAAAACATGCTAGACATGTTGTATTTTACAGAAGATTCATCAAAGCTTTTAGTAATATTTATCTCACTCTCTCAAGATTACTTATAAAAGAAGATGAATTCAATATTGATTATGCATGTAGAAAGTCATTTGATGAACTGAAGAAAAGGTTGATCACACCTCCAATAATGAAACCACCCAAATGGGATTACCATTTTTAGTTGCTTTGTGATGCATCCAACCAAGAAGTGGGAGCTTCTCTATCACAATGAATTTAAAAATATCCTCATGTCATGTCTTATGCATCAAAGACCTTGGATTCCACACAAATCAAATACACAACCATCGGGAAGGAGTTCCTTGTAGTAGTCTTTGCACTAGATAAATTCCGATCATATCTTCTTGGAACTAAAGTTTTTGTTTTTTCTGATCATGGAACACTCAAGTATTTAATGAAATAGTAAGATGCAAATACAAGGCTAGTGATATGGATTCTACTCTAACAAGAGTTCAATTTGGAATTTAAAGATAAAAAGGGAACTGCAAATTCGGTGTCTGATCATCTAAGTTGACTACCCCACACTGCTGAAGGATATATTCCAAACTAGAACCCACTTAATGATCAGATTCTTAGAGAACAACTCTACATCATCAACAGTTATATTCCATGGTATGCCAGTATGGTCAATTATCTGGTAACATCTCATGTTCCATCTAATTTAGATTCCCCCAAAATTCAAAATATGAAATATGAATCTAGATATTACATCTAGGATGATCGATTCTTTGGGGGCTTTTCAATGACCATGTAATAAGAAGATGTTTTCCTAAAAGTGAAATTAATTATGTCTTTTAATTTTTTCACACATTAGCTTTTGGAGGCCACTTTGGACCTCAAAGGATAGAAATGAAGGTTTTAGAATGTAGACTTTATTGGCCCACCCATTTTAAAGATGCTCATGAATTTTTTAAAAGGTGTGAAAAATGTCAGTTTTTTGGAAATATTTCAAAGAGAAAATAAGTGCCCCAAAAACCACTTAATTTTTGTGAAATTTTTATAGTTTGGTGAATAGATTTTATGGTCCCTTTACCAATGTCATTTTGAAATTATTATATCTTTATTTTTATTTATTATGTTTCCAAATGGATGGAAGGAAAAGCCACCGGGACAGATGATGCTAAAGTTGTTTGGGATTTTGTTAGGACTAACATATTTTGTTAGTTTGGAGTGCCTAGAGAAATCATTAGTGATCATGGGACTCACTTTTGTAATAGGATAATGGAGGCAATGGTGATGAAATATGGGGTGCATCATAAAACATCAACATCCTATCATCCAAAGACTAATGGTCAAGATGGAGTGTATAATAGAGAAATCAAAGGAATTTCAGAAAATACTGTTAATACAAATAGAATGGATGGGATACAAAGGTTTGAAGACACATTATGGGCTTACGAGACAGCCAACAAAACCCCGATTAGAATGAGTCCATATATGTTGATTTATGGGAAAAGGTGCCACCTACCTGTGGAATTGGAACATAAAGAATAATGGGTTATGAGGAAGATAAATTTGGATCTTAAATGTGATGGGAAAGAGAGAAGATTACAATTGTAGGAGTTGGAATAAATTAGAAGGGATGATTTTGAAAACTCCGGGATTTATAAAGAGAGAACAAGAGTGGCTCATGACAAGTTTATCCAAATGATAAACTTTCATATTAGAGACATGGTGCTATTATTCAAATCAAGAATCAAGCTGATTCCAGGTAAATTTCGTTCTAGATTGAAAGGTCCATGTATATTTACTCATGTATATCCTTTTGGTACTATGAAGATTGTGAAGGATGGAGAGAGGAAGCTATTCACTATTAATGGTCATCGGTTGAAGATATAATTTGGGACCATACCATCAGATCCAGTTGAGGAGATCACACTCCTCAAAACCATTAATCAAAAAATCTATCAGGTCATACCTCTTCTTACCACTTTATTTATTACTATGATTCCATTTAAAATATAATTAAATTTTCAATTTAATTGAATGAATTGAGGACAATACTTCATTTTAGTGTGGGGGAGGGAACCTTTATAGTTTAGTATATACAATTGTGTGTTTTTCAAATTTTTGTGTGTTTTTGAAACTTTTGAGCTAAAATTATTATCATCACATATTTTGAAACCCATATCATTGTGTGAAACAATTTATCCTACGAAACTGAGCTTAAATGAATGCTAAAATTGACTATGTTTCAAGTTCAAATATTTGGAAATTTTCGGATAAGTATTATGATTTTATAATCCCATGCCACAATTCACTATCTTTATATTTGAAATCACTTTTTTATGAGGCTTCTGAACCTAATTTTCATATTCTTTTCATTCACTTCACTTCTTGATAGAACCATACCATGCTTTATTTAACCAGAATTTGATTTATTCCTATAAAAACATGAGGGTTTGAGGTACATGTGTTTTAAATGATTGAGGCATTTCTTTGTTATTAAAACACCTATTTTATAAAAATCCTTTTTATAATGGACCACCTTGTACATTTAACCCTTGTATCCCATAAAATACATGAATAGCCTATGAGGTTAGCCACATAAGAAGCCAATTTTCCCTATCCAACCTGTTCTTGAAGTGAAATTGCATAATCTAGTTGAACTTAAGTGTGGGGGAAGCTGTCTTGTCTTATGCTACAAAATTTGGTGATACTTTGCGTGGAAAATAAAATATCTAAGAGATGTTCTTGTTGCTGAAAAAAATAATTATGTTGAAAGATGTGCCTTATCTAGAGCTTTCATGTAAAAGATGATGTGCCTTTCAGAAGATTTTGATGAAAAAATTGTGTGCCTATCTGAAGCTCTCAAGAAAAATCATGTTTGAGATGACTGATAATTTTATTGTTGAAATGATGAATGGTGTGTAATTTCACTAAATTTTCATGCTGATGGAGCTGATTTACTACTAAAGGGAGTGAGGAGGTGACCGTACTTGAGTAAAAATTAGAATAATGAAATTTTTCTTCAAAAAGAGCCAAGCCCTCAACATTCAAGCTCAAAATTTTTCACATATAAATCCTATAAACCTGAAGCCACAAATTTTTTTTTTATAATTTCCTCATGATAAACATATTTTCTTGACTCACATCGAGAGGATATGTAGGAATTTATCAATCCCTTGGTGACCCCTGCACGAGTATTAGATGAGAAACTGTTTTTTGAAAATTGATATTTGTGTTATGAGATAAAATGCATGTTAGGGAAGTATTTTTTGTGAATGGGAGAATAAATAAAGAGGAAATATATATAATGAACTGAATTGAGAACTTGTAATAATGTTTTTTGATGAGGCATGATATCATTTATTTCTTGTTGTTAAATTGTTAGATCTCATGGATATGTGTTTTTAAATCTTCTATGATTTGATATTGATGTTTACTTGTCCAAGAGTCCAAGTTATATGTGTAGGGGAATTGATAGAGCTCATATTTTAATATTTATAAATATTTTTTAAATGATTTAATTCCTTCCCATTAATAAATTTGATCTTATTTTCATCATTTTATGTATTTTGGTGAGTTTTGAGCTTATGTGTGAAAATTGGTTAATTCCAAACATTTAACAGTTTTATGTTGCCTCTGTATTTCAAGAATAACTCCCCCAATATTAATAAAATTCATGTGATTCATTTTTTTTCGGATGAAGTGGTTTTTGGTCTAAATATAAGTCCTTAGGACCCAAAGCTATTTCGAACTCCAACAAGCCAAAACAAATCGGTCAATGTGAACACTTATTCTGGATGACAGAATTTACATTACCCATTCAATAATACATATCATAGTATACTAACAACCAAATTGGGTGATTATATATGGGTTAGAATGAAAACTCTATGAGTCAGTTTTATAATAAATTTATGGGATAAATTATTTCATATAGGCTACTCTTCAACCGGTCAAAGTATTGTTGGTGGAATGGAGATTGACAGATAGAAAAAGTAAGGTCTACTAATTCGGTCATAACTCATTCCAAACCACTACATTTTCCTTGAAACTTCGTGGGTAGATGGCCAACTCCATTATTCACCTCCTATAAGAAGGGATATCATCCTGATTCAATGATATGTTGGGATAAGAAAACTAAACTTATGGAGGAAATAATTTGGAGGAGAAACTTCTGTTCTTTATTTTCAATGTTTTTTTCTTATTTTTTAATGAATTCATCTACCCCATTCCTCTAAATTACCCTTAACATGGTGGGGTAAACATATGAGGTTATTTGGTAGGGAAGGTTTTATATTCATAATGTTTGAGTTATTACAATTTATTGATTTAAAAATCTCTCTCTTCTGTGAAGTTGTTTTCAAATTCTAAAAACAATATTTATTTTCTTATGAGATCATATTCAATTTTATATTCTATTGTTATTATTGCTTTAATAAATGATAATTTTTCTCCCTCCATTAGGTTCTGGTCTATATTCGATAGAATTAGATCAGGGCTTAGTGGTGATGTACTTGGCGATTACTAGTATGTGTTGGAGGGGCGGTGAATATTCATGATTATTTGGATAAACAATACCTGATTGGGAATTGCCTATGATAATTGGGGGTACTCACTACAAATCTATCACACAATGAAAGAAGTGTAGAACAAACATGAATTTTTTTTAAGTATATTCTTATAATAACCATTTAATCAAATAAGTGAGTTGAATTAATTAGAGAATATGACTTAAATCAACTTAGCAGAAGAGGATTGAATAAAATGGAACAAGGATAGTATTGAAATTATAAAACTGACCATGGATTGATCACCCATATCATAAAATAGGTTTTAAATAACATGAATTCCATATATTACTTGAATCTCTTACTTAATTTCTTATTTTTTTATGTTTCTCTCTTTGATTTCAAAACAAAACAATTTCAAAAACACCTAACTTTTTCCATAATTAAAAAGTGATAAACTATTTTCTGTGCACTCTTCATCAAGAGAAAACCTAGGTTAACCAATATACTATATTTTAACTTGGTAAATAATTGTTTTTTACACACCCCATGACATAAATGTGTCAATGATAAATAAAAATTATCCCTTTCCATGGATATATGATTTTCTCGATCAACTATGTTGGGCCAAGTATTTTATAATGTAGACCTTCATTCAGTATATCACCAATTAATGGTGATGAAGGAAGATATACCCAATAAATAATTTTGAACTATGTATGGAATCTATTAGTTCATCGTGATTCCCTTCAAAATCACTAATTATGCACTAATTTTCATGGACTTAATGAATAGAATCCTTATATATTTCCTTAAAAAAATCATAGAAGTGTTTATTAATTATATTATGATATACTCTATGATAAAATAGGAACGTGAGGAGAATTTTAATACTATTCTAAATACCTTGAGAAGGGATAGAATCTATGAAAAGGACAGTAAATATGTTTTCTTAGGGTATGAATCATTATTGGGGCATGTTATCATCTGCAAAGAAATATATGTGGACCCTTCCAAGATAATGGAAATCAAAGAGTGGCACAAAAAATCATCTATAAGAGTGATATGTAGTTTAATTGGTCCAGCTCAGTATTACTGACAATTTTTTAAGTAAATATTAGGATTTTACAACTCACTAAGAAAGATGAATCAATAGGGAGTAAATTTAATATGGACCAGTGAATGTGAAGACCGCCTCAAAGATTAAAAAAAGAGGCATATCACTACACTATTACTCACATTACTGATAAGCGGGGATCTCTTTGTTGTATAAAAATATGCTTAAATTAAGTTATTAGGTTGTGTATTGGTTAAAAATGAAAAAGTGATAGCCTACAACTCAATGTAGTTGAAAATTTAGGAGAAAAACCATCTCATGCAAGATATGGAGTCGGTAGCTATGATATTTTCATTGAGAATATAGAAGAATTATCTCTATGGGGAGATGTGTGAGATATATAACAATCATAAGAGGCTCAAATATATATTCACACATAAAGATCATAATATGTTCTAGAGAATATGGTTAGATATCTTCAAGGATTACAACTTCTCAATCCGCTACTATCATGGTAAAGAAAATAAAGTGGAAGATGCTCTAAGTATAAAGAATACTACAAATTTATCAATGACGAAAATTGATAATGATAAAATCATCATAGTTCAACAAAGGATGGAATTGGGAATCATTATGGAAGGAACATCACCAACCCTTTCTCAAATGATTTCTCCACTATCCCTTATGGATAAAATAATGGATTCTCAAAGAAGTGAGGAAGAAATTCAAAACAAACGTGGATGCTATCAAAAATTTGAAATCCTTAGAGTTCAAAATTGATGAGTAATGAGTCATACTATTTGGGTCACGAAAATTGGTACCACCCGATAAAAAGATAATGAATGATATTCTGAATGAAACACATATCTCAACTTTATATATTCACTGAGGAAGTAAAATGTTGTATTGAGATCTTTGAGATCACTATTGGTGAAAAAATAGGAATAAAGAGATTTTTGAATATACATCAAAGTTCATGGTATGTTAGAAAGTGAAGGTAGACAGGAAAACGTATAAGGGGATGATACAACCATTACCCATACCAACATGGAAATGGGAAAAATCACCATGGAAATTTTTCAGTGCACATAAAAAGAAATATAGAGGAAATAATGATATTTGAGTCATTATGGATCATCTTACAAATAAAACTCACTTTCTCAAAATTTGAGCGGACATCCCACTTGATAAACCTACATAGATAAACCTCAAAGAAGTGGTGAGGCTTCATGGAGTCCCACTATAGATTATATCTGATTGAGATATGAGATTTACCTCCATGTCTTGGAAAAGTATCCTACATTATTTAAACATTGATTTTAACTTTATTATGTCTTATCATCCTCAAACTGATGGACAATATGGATGGACTATTCAGACACTAAAAGACAGGTTGAGATCATGTTCTACAGAATTCAAGTGATAATGATAACAAAATATACCAATGGTCTAGTTATCTTACAATAATAGCATCCAATCAAGAATAAAAATGTATCGATATGAATCCCTTTATGGGAAAAGTTTATGAACACTAGAATTCTAGGATGAAGTTACTGAATGGAAGAAACTAGGACACGAAATGATCGAATAAATGGTAAAAACATAAAAAATATTCAACATTATATTCAGGATGCCCAATGTCAATAAAAGAGATATGTGGATAATCATCCATAAGACCTAGATTTTAAGGTTGGATACATGCTATTCCTCCACATAGCTTTGTGGAAGAGGATCCTGAGATTTGGGATGAAAATAAATTTGAGTCTTAGGTTCATTAGCCCCTTTGAGATTCTATATCGTGTCAGAGTTGTGAACTATAGACATGAAATTCAACCAACCATGTCTCAACTACACGATGTATTCCACATATCCCTCTAAAGTAAGTACATACTATATCCCACACATGTACTAAATCCAAATGTGTCACTATTGGAACCATATCACTCTTATGAGGGGATGCCGTTGAAGATATTAGACCATGAAGATAAAGTTTTATAGAACACGACTACTCACCTAGTCAATGTACTATAGAGGAAAAAAATTATGAAGAGGCAATATGGGAACTAAAAGAAGTGATGAAGCAGAATTACCCCACCTGGTTTCAACATAGAATGTAAAATTAAATTTCAAGGGAAGAATTTTATAATGGGGGAAGAATGCAACAACCCAGAATTTTATCAAGGGAATTTCTATTTATACAATTATTTCATACTGTATAAATCACATAAAATCACATATAGAACATAATAAAAACATTATAAATGTAGAATTAATGAAATAAAGAGTATTTCTATAAATTAGGTAACCTATACAAATGGAATAGTACCTCGACTGTTAGAATAGTAATGTGACCATTAGGAATATTAAAACATACAATAAAATAGTAACCCCATGTGTGAAATTATAAATAAAATTTAGGTATCTTATCAATGAAAATATAATTTATTTATTTCATGCAAGAAGTAAAGAAATGATTTAAAAATGATTAATTAAGTATTTATACTTTTGTGAAATATAAATGAATATATAAAATTTTTTAATAAGTATAATAATTTAATTTTGAATTCATTTTAACAAAATAAATTCAGAAATTAATATTCCATTGTCTTATTATTATATCATAATTTTATTATTGCTTAATTAATTTTTCAAATTGTCATAAAATTATTTATAACATTAAAATCAGTATTTTTCATATAAATAAATATTTTAACTAAAAATTAAATTTATCAAATTTAAAAATAATTTTTCTACAATGGAGTCTATTTTTTAATTCCGATTGTCAAAAAATGGTTAGGGTGTATTTTTGGAATTTTTCTAAAATAGTTGAATTTTTGGTGAATAGTGAAATACGATAATTTACTAAATAATCTAAATACCATAATTTTTGAGTCATTATTGATGTATGGATAATGTAAGTAACATTATCTTGAAAAATAATTATTTCATTACTGTATTTAGTCATGGGAATCATCACTATTGGTAGTCTTGAGAAAAAATAATAAATTAATGAATAAAACAATAAAAAATACCACTCTCCTCCCCTATAAATACCACCCCTCACCACCTCTTCTCCCCACACCTTATAAGCCATGTATATTGCTTATATTCATTCCAATTCCTCTAGGAAAATTCTTTCCCATTCATTGGTCTTTCTAGTCTCACTAGAAGACCATTTCAAAGGGCCTTAAGAAGGTTCTCAAGGAGATGACACTCAAGAGGTGAAACCCTCTCTCTTCCCCTTTTAATTTATTTTATTTTATTATCCTTCCTTAAACTCCCTTATCTAAAGGAATATGATAACGAAAATATCATATATATAGTAGAATATTATTATGTTATTGTTATTTCCATGATTAAATATCTTATATTCTCTTTTTATCTTAAAAATGAAAATATTGCCCGTGATGTGTCGATTCACCACCTTCATAGACAACGATGAATAATTTTTTATTACTGCCTTAATTTTTAATGACTTAGATTTTCCCAATTTTATTTTTTAAAATTATTTGGTAAAAGTCTATGACAAGGCACCGAGATAGAGTGAAATTCTGAGGTATACGGTTCCCAGAAGAATTCGTTGAAAAATGTTATGTTTTTAATAGCACAAATTCATGACTTTCTAAAAAAAGTGTAATTTCTTTTAAATGGGTACCCATATCAAAATAATTTGGGAAACATTTAGCTCGAAATTAAGCATGACCTAACATTGGTCGGCGCATGTCATCTGATGAAATGTCACAATGGGTATAACGATAAAAATATAATTAAAGAAAAATTATTTTCTTTTATAATCCTCATAAATCTTGAATGGTGGCTCATATTAGAAATTTGAGACCACCTTTGAGTTTATAATCTAGTTTTTTCTTTATGAAAGGCCTAACATCGTCCGGTTGAGGTTAGTTGTGAAAAATAGTTTTTGGACGTTTTAATGAACAAAATAAACTGTTAGTTTATTTTATTTTAACATTAAATCAACATAGTGATGCTTTTTATTTTAAATGAATATCTAGGAAGGGGCCTAGGGTTAGACTTATAACCCTCAAAATTCCATAGTGGCTATGAAGAGAATACTTAGAGAATTCACTCGACAATAATAAAAAACAATAGGACCAGAGATCGTTTTTGAAGGATCACCAAATGAAATCAATCCCCGATAGAAAATGATCTATATCCATGCTAGGGAATTTATTTCATTGTTTCATTTCCCCATTCTTAATTTCCAGGATGAAAATAGGTCAATTCACAAACATATTGATTTGTGTATTGGGCGTTGTTGCCGGGTGGGTTATTGTTATGGGATTATCAAAAGAATAGTTTAACCTCTCGGTTTATCTTTATAACAATAATGAATCATGATCGATGTGAAAAAAGGACATGGTTCGTTCATCAAGAATTCTTGTGTTTTATCTCCCCCATTCTTGACATTCTTTTCCATTGGATCCTCATGATCATGGATCAACATTCCAAGAGTCCCCAAAAGCGACCAGACCCTTGAATTCGAGCCAAGATGATAAAAATTATGGACTATTGTAGCTCAGGACCTGAGGATCAAAGATGTGTTTTCATTTCAGATAATGAAGCACTAGAGGAAGAATGACAGACTGTAGAAGGAAGGGATCCAACAACGTGGTACATCCAGCGCCACATGGTACATGGTGGGGGGGGGGGAAGCGTGGACTGACGTCGGTTGTCTTTGGTGACCATGTGAGATAGAACTACCCAGAAAGTAGACCAGGTTGGGTGAGCGGGTTGGTCTGACATGATAAGCTGGGCCTAGTGGGCAGGGTCAACCCGGAGGTTTGGGTTGACCTGGGAGACTGGGTTGGACCCAACGGGTCAGGTCAGACCCATGTAGAACTTGAGGAGGCTAGACCGTGCCATGAAGGGCCATGATCTAAAGTTATCTGAGCTATCCTGTGGCCACGATAGCTCAAGCTTCTACAAAATAGTTGACCACAACAATATATATCCACAGTCGGTCCACAACCCAGTGAACCCTCTTCGGAAATTTTTAAATGGCCATAAAATTAAAAAAGAACATCCGTTTTATGAGCTTTATACGGTTTTGGGACCCTTATGATGAGAAGGTAATTTATAGATGTTCTAATTGGGTTTTTCTAAGAGTGATAATACTAAATAATGGCTTGAGTAGTGAGTTCTCACAAAACGAGCACAGTTCAAGAAAACATTTATGAGGTTGGATGTGACCAAAAGACTAGGTGTCTTATAGAGACTGTGTGTCTTATAGATACTATGGGACTTATAATAACTTTGTGTCTTATGGATACTATGTGTATTTTTTAGAGTATGTGTCTTATTGGAATGAGTATATCTGTATGTTCTTGATATACTTTATCTAGACATATATCTGTGTGGATCTGACTATGCATTCCTTTATGGTATTCCTTTGTGGTATTACTTAGTGGTATTCCTTCATGGTATTTCTTTTTCGGTATAAATTTTTTGTATTCCTTAGTGGTATTCCATCGTGGTATTTCCTTTTCAGTCTTCCCTCGTGGTATTTATTTTTTGGTATTTCCATTGTGGTATTCTTTTGTGGGTTTGAGGTGTCCCACTGATTATTGTTTTACTCAAACCTCGATGGGATTTTTCAACATGTTTCATGTCTTGGGTAGAAGATTGAATCATAGAAGGAGCTCCAGGAAAACGAGGACCAGGAAGTGCCTTGTGAGACTAGATAGGCTGATGTGTGTTTCTACAGCTTTTTTGATGACAGTCCTAGTACCTCTTACTTTACTTGTTGGACTTGTGGCTACAAGCTATTTTATTTTAGTGGGATTTTTTTGGACCTATTTATATTCATATACCTTCAATGTTGAACTATGGTTGTTGGATATATTGGTTTGAATGCTTTTTTTAATTATTGAATTTACAATTCAGCATTTGCGGCTTGGAGATGTGGGCGTGCGTACATGTACTTTAGGATAATGCTTCCCATTTGTGGGATATGCCTACTCATGGCTAGTCACCATCCCTTGGCCTATTAGAGGAAGTCCTAGGGTAGTCATGGCATGGGCCCATCAAGGATGGGTCGTGGTAGAGTGGTATTAGAGGAGGTCAGTTCTACTTTTGGATTAGGAGTCTGTGGGGTTGTTTTGGGGCAACAATGTTAAGTTATTCGAGTTTGGATTTTAGGCAAGGGAATCTGGTGTTGGTGAGGCGGCTGATGTATCCATACACTAGGACTATGGGCACCTTTTTTCTACTCGGTTCATGAAAACACTAGTTGTAGGGAAAATAATGGTATAATCATCATATAGAAATGGTTTTTTTCTTCCATGATGTTCTTGATTAAACTCACCAGATATACTATGTTGACTATGGTAGATCTTGTTTTATTACCAGATGCATCTATATAGATTGATAGCCTGGGTTTCATTACATGATCACAAGGATGATCTTCTTAGAAACTAGTAATCAGTATACGGGCCTATACCATATATAGCACCTCCGGGTGGTTTTCCAGCTATACCACCACCCATCAAGAAGTAGCTATTACTAGGAATACCTATTTGAGATGCACACAGACGAAGTGTGTTGCAAGATTTTCAGAGGCAATGAACTCCTAGGTTTTTGGGTGATCTTGACCACCAAGTAGCTAAGGATTTGTTGTAGGTAGTTACCATGGTCTTCAACCTTGTAAGGATGCCTTCCGACTAGATACCAGTCCTTACTGTGAGTCCTTTTTAGGGATATGTGGGGCGACAGTGGAGCTTAGTGACCTAGAAACATGATTTCATGACTTTCTTTTAGGAAAACATTGAGTTTCTCTTAAAATGAAGATTTATTTTTCATCCATGTTGTGGGTAGTGAACATACATTATCTTCAACATCTGTAGTAGGGAAGTCAGACTATGGTAGAGTATTCAGAAATATTTATTGATATTTTCACTTATCAATGGATATGGTATGATAACTATTCATTAAGGCTTGAACATCTGATCAGGGATTACAATGATATATCTAGTCATCCATGATATCTTTTAGGCTTCCTACTTATGTTGTGGTACTTTAGTGAGCCCTTATTTTGGAGAGATTTCTAGCGGAGCAGGCACCGATAGTGGGAGCTACCAGCAGGCACCAGGTTTCTGAGACCTTGGTAGTAGGTAGCTAATAGTAGTGACAGGGACCCAATTGGGTACGACGCTTCAATAGATGATCCCATGACATAGGATCAGTGATGTAGGGATCTTAGTGTAGCTCAAGTCAGCTGAGGGACACGATGTGTTACTCGTATGTTGGTCAAGGAAATCTGGTATAAGATTTACAGACTCATCATATGACCGATCATGATACAGTTTAGGGGCCACTGAGGTAAATATAGAGGAATGAGTCGGGAGGTCCATAGGCTGGAAGATGTGGAAGGGGAGGAGACATGGTGGCATGAGGTGGTCGTAGGTTCAACGTATTACCACCACCACCCCCAAGTGGTCCACCCCAGGCATACGGAGCTGGTGGATAGGGGTGAGGATAGATGCAGGTGATGGAGGCTTATAACCCCAAGGATCCAGGGATGATTAGAGGTATGATTTGTGAAATTTCCACCTTAGATGATGTTTTGATCAGAATAGGTCCTAATTATTATTTTCTTTCCATGAACCTTGTTTAAGACTTGAAGATTCTTCTTGAACTGTTGAATCAACCCTTACGCTTAGATACTCATACGAGAGGAGATTCGAGGATCACACACTAGTGCTAAAAGAGTGACCTTACTCTTGGGGTGAGATTTTTCATTTTTCTTGGTACAATCTGAGGTTTATACCAAAATATTTCAGACTAGCAGCATAATTGATAGCTATGACATGAAAGGGATATCCTTTCATGTGGACAGAAGAGTGTGAGCAGGATTTTCAGTAGTTGAGGTAGAGATTGATGATCGCTTCTATCTAAAGATTACTATAAGAGTTTAATGAGCATGTAGTGTTCTACAATGCATCAATGATGAGGTTTGGTTATATCTTGATGTAGGGGAAAGTGGTGATTGCCTATGGTTCATGCCAGCTAAGACCACACGATCAGAAATACATGACCCACGATCTTGAGTTAGCAATGGTAGTCTTCTCTTCGAATATGTCACAACACTAACTGATGGGAGGGTCATTTATCATCTACTCTACCCACAATAGTCTCTAGTATATATTCTCTAGGAAGGATCTAAAATTGATACAATGGCGATGGTTAGGGTTCCTACAAGACTATGACCTTGGTATTGTCTATACTCATGGTAAGGGAAACGTGGTGGTAGATTCTCTTAGTAGGAGATCCAGTTCACAGTTCCTGAACAATGAACTAAAGAAGATGGCCTCATTGTAGATATCATTTATAGAGTATATGGAGAGACTTAACTCTAGTCGATGGTTTTTAATCCTCCAATATTATAAAGATTTAGAGAGACAGAGCTTGGGGATACCAACTGTGAGACTTTACATGCTCAGATATCCACAATGCATTCTTCTAATGGATATTTAGCAGGTGAGGAGAAAAACATTATTTTTAGAGGGCACATAGTAGTACCAGTTTGATTATAGGAGGATGTTTTGAGGGATTTATATACATACCCATTGGCAGTACATAGAGGTTTGAAAAGATTTAGCAGGACCTTCGATGTTAGTTTGGTGTATAGGGATAAAGGGAGTTGCAATGTTTGTTTCTTGATGCCTGACTTGTCAGCAAGTGAAGGTCGAGCACCAGCTTCTAGCGGGTTTGACTCAAACCCATGAGGTTCTAGAATAGAAGTCATATGGGATATAAATAGAGATCATGATAGGTTTACCACATATGTCTAGGGGACACAACACCATCTAGGTGATTGTTGATCAACTCTCCAAGTTAGCCCACTTCCTTGCTATTCAGAAGAAGATTTTAGTAGATATCTTGAGATGAATTTATGTGTAAGATCTAGTTTGACTCCATGGAATTTCATAAACGGTAGTCTTAGATTATGATGATATCTTTACATACTGATTATGGAAGGAATTGTAGGATGTTTTTGGGATATATTTATTCTTGAGATCAACATTTCACCCACAGATGGACAAAAAGAAAGAGTGAACCATTTAGGTTCTAGAGGACATACTATGAGATTTATTGTTAAATTTTCTTCGTTGTTGGGAGGATCACCAACCTCTAGTAGAGTTTTTAGTTGAAAATATCCATCATTAAACCATTGGTGTGGAACCATTCAAGGCCTCGTACAGGTGAACTTGATGGTTTCTACATTGCTGGATGGATCCATGGGAGTTAGAACTTATGGGCCCAAAGTTGGTGTAGGTGACTATAGAGAAGGTGCAGATCATACAGGAGAAGATGAAGATTGCACATAGCCGACAGAATCCTTATGCGGATAGGTAGATGAGGCCTTTGGAGTTCAAGGAAGAAGACCACATGTTCCATCAGGTATCACCACAATGGGGATTACAAAAAATTGGTCGAGGCAACATGTTATCTCTAAGGTTCATCAGAATTTTTTTGATATTGCGTAAATATGGTGAGGTGGCGTACCACATATCTTTACAACCACAACTAGATTGGGTAAATGACATCTTTCATCTAACATTGCTGAGGAGGTATGTCTATGAACCATCACACATCATTGACTGGAGTGAGCTGGACATAGGGGAAGGGATTACTTTCATGGAGTACCCAGTGGAGATCAAGGATCAGTAGGTGAGGATCCTACATGGGTGGTCAAATTCATTAGTTTATTTTTAGTGGTAGCATAAGAGTCTCTAGGAGACCACATGGGGGCGGGAGGTTCAGATTCATTCAGAGTACCCTCATTTTTTTGAGTAGCCATTGTTTTGGATTTTAATGGATGTAAATACCTAAGGTGGGGAGAATTTTATGACTTAGATTTTCCTAATTTAATTTTTATAATTTTTTTTGTAAAATTATCTGACCAGGCGCTGAGACGGCGTGCAATTATAAGGCCTGGTCCAAGAACAATTAATTAAAAAATGTGATATTTTTAACTTCTCCCCTACATGAATTTTCTGAAAAAGTGGAATATTTTTTAAATAGGATCCCGAATCAGAAATATATGGGGACCGTTGAGCTGATAATGAAAAATTTACACTAGATGTCACCTAACTTTGGTCGGCATGGGTCATCTAAAGAGAAGTCTCCAAGGACATAACCATGAATAAAGGAATTAAATTAAAATTATTTTATTTTAAAATCATAAAAACTCATGAAAAATGTCTTATATTGGAAATATGAGTCCACCAATGAGTTTGTAACCTAGTGTTTTTCCTTGGTGAGGCCTGACATTGTCTGGTATGCATCGGCTATGAAAAACTGTTTTGGGTTTTTTTATGAATAAAAAAACTGTGATTTTATTTTATTTTAATGTTACATATAAAATTTTTTGTTGTTTCTATTATGTATTGATATAGGAAGGGACCTAGGGTTAGGCTCATAACCCAAGAAATTACAAGGAGGATCTAGAGAAAATTCATAGAAAATTATCTCGATAGCGACGATAAACACTGGGGGTCAAAGACCGTTCTTGATGGATCAAAAATGAAAATCAATTCTTGAAAGTGAACGATCTATATCATAGGTGGAGTGATTGTTTCATTATTTATTTTCCCCGTTCATAATTTTCACGATGAAAGCAGGAAGATACCTAAATAGATTGATCTGTAGTTCAATTGTTGTTACATTATTGGTTATTGTTGTGGGATTTTTGAGAGATTAATTAATCCTCTTCATTTATCCTTCTAACAATAATGAATTGAGGCTGACATGAACAAAGACCAAACATCATTTTTGGGTGTTATTGTGTTTTCTCTCCCTCATTCTTGGCATTCTTCACCATTATATCATCATGATCGCAACTCAACTTTCCGGGAGGCTCTAAATGTGATCAGACCACCATATTTGATGTAAGATGAAATAGAGTCCAAATTAGTGTAGATTGGGACCTGAGGATCATAGGGGTTTTTTTTGTTTCAGTGATTGGAGCACTGATGGAAGAATGATAGACCGCATAAGGAATGGATTCAGTGGCTGGTGGTGTGCGGCGGCGTGGCACATCCGGTGCTGCCTAGGATGTGGCATCTGTGTTGGTCACAATGGTCGCAGGGGCCGTAGATGCCACACGGGTCACGATGGCCGCATGGGCCAGCGGTGGTCACTGTAAGAGACCATGTTAGCTAGATTGGCCCAAAGAGCAGACCGAGTCGGGTCAGTAGGTTGGGCCCAAGAGGCCAGGTCAACCCTGCCAGTTGGGTTAGAGCTGGGTCAGCCAGTCCTAGCCACTGATGTCCATGGAGGTCAACTCTGAGCCACGATTGACCGAGATGCTACACAACTGCGACAACTGGTGGTGCAGATGACCACCACAACAGCTCAAGCTTCCACGACACGGTCAACCACCAACGTTGTTGGGCCAACTACATGGTCGGTCCATGACCTAGTAAACCCCATTTTGAAATTTTTAAATGGCCATAAATGTTAAATTGGACATCCATTTGATGATCCGTCTATAGTGTTGGGACCCTTACGATGAGTTAATCAATTTAAAACATCCTAAGTCAGTTTTTGTGGGGGGGTGTGTATAAGACCTAATGTATTGAGGATTTAGTCTCCCAGAATAATCATTCTTCAAGAAAACATTTTTGTGGCTTGCTGTTCCCTAGAGACTTTGTGTCTTACGGAGACCAGGTATCTTATAGATATTTTTTCCTATAAAGAATGTGTGTCTTATAGAGACTATGTGTATTATGAATACTTTGTGTCTTTTTGAGAATGTGTGTCCTATTTTATTGAGTATATCTATATGTTATTGATATATTTCTTGTGTGTGTATATATATATATCTTTGTGGAGCTGACTATGCATTCCTTTGTGGTATTCCTTTGTAGTATTCATTGGTTATAGTGACCCTAACTTTCTTACATTACTTTTACTTCATTTTAAAGATATAAAAAATAAAATTATTACTAAAAGAGGATCCAAAGGTTTAGTGTCTTGGGAAAACTAGGACTATAATTAAATTTTATAATATAAAAAAACATTTATTTAATTTCTTATTCTCTAGCTTCTTATTGGCCCTTGATTTCTCCTTAGTACACATAATCAGCTAAGGATATATATCAAACAGGTGTGAGATAAAATCCCAATAAGAGGATAGATAATAACATGAACAATAAAACATGGGGTAAGTATAATCATTATCATAACATAGGCATAGGATCATAATCAGGAGAAGAAGCATTAAGAGATTACATGGAATGTGGCAATGCATTAGAAAAATGAAACATCATTTCGTAGTGGTAAACTACCACACATAGTTGTGAAAAAAAATCTAGAATCATGTTCATGCATATTTCAAAGGCATTGAAGGAAAATGAAGGTGCCTCACCCACGATGATGGTAAATTAACACATCACCAACATTGCTTTCATTTTAAAAAAATAAAAAATAAAGAGAGGGAATAGATTAATGAATACCATTCCATTAACATTATAAAATTATATTATATAAATAATATTGGAGTTATCATGAAATTTGGATAGGATAATTTTTGGATAAGAGAAGAAAAGAAATGAACTTTAAAAGGAAATTGAATGAAAATAGAGAGATGAATTACCTCTTGAATCCACCTTTTGAGATCCTCTTTAGGGAATCTGGGCTTAGAATTTTGATGAGACCACGATATGTTGGATGCGAGGTAGGGGATATGGATGAGTTTTGGGATGAATATAGACAAGATATGAATCTAGAGTGGGTTGAGGAAATGGGTCTTTGAGGGGTGGTATTTATAGTGGAGGGAGAAGGGTTTTCTCAATATTTAATTCATTTGTTTATTAATTTATCTCAAAAAATAAATAGTGATGATTCCATGAATAAATACATTAAAACGGAATGTGAATTATAAACAATGTCCATATACATCATCCATGACTCAATCATGATGTATAAATTCATTTATTTTTCATATTTTGTAAATTATTGAATTTCACTATTTACCAAAAATTAAAGTATTTTAGAAAAATCAAAAAAATTCAACCTAACCATTTTTTGATGTTTAGAATCCAAAAATTAACACTATTTATGAAATTAGTTTTCTAAATATGTGAAATTTAAATTTAAAATAAAATCATAATTTACTTGAAGAATACAAATTTTAAAATTGCAATAGCTTTTCTAACACTTTGAAAGATTAATTAATGCCTCAAAAAATTATCATATAATCATAAGACACCAAAATAATTATTTTTGAATGAATTTTATGAAAATAAATTATCTTTTAAATTATTAAATTAATCGTTAAATATTCATGACTTTCAAAAATACAAACACTATAATATAATTATATCATATTTTCACTTATAGCATGAATAAATTTTATTTATTCTATAATTGGTATGATTCCTATTCACTTGTGTGATTTATTATTCATAAGGTTCATATTAAAAATTCATAAGGGTAACATTACTATTCATAAGGGTATTTTACTATTCATCCAAAATTATGTTTATCCTATCGGACTGCAAACATCTTACAGATCGCAACAGTGTATGTCAGATTTTTGAAATTCAAATCCCAGAAGTGGAAAAATTATGTTTGATGGTCACCATGAATTTAGTGGTTTATTTAAGAATAATGTGGAATTTTTTATCCTAATGCAATTATATGTTGTTATACTATATTTCATAATTATAATAATTGAATTCCATTGATAAAACTTTGGGTCATTACACTCTTCCCCCCTTTTGAAATTTCTCCCTCAAGATTTCATTTTACATGAATCGGCAAGGTTACTTCTCCTTCATCACATCCTTAAGATCCCATGTTTCTTATTCAAACTTATGGTTCCTCCACAACACATTCCCAAGGTGGGTTTTTTTATTTGGTATAACTTTATCTATCTGATACAAAATCTTTACTTATTTCTCTTTATAAGGGAGATCATATTCCTACTATACCACCTCTAAGTTCAATAATTGTGAGGGATCTCATTTGTACTTTCTCAAGTGTGATACGTGAAACATATTATGAACTTGAGACATATTTGGTGTAAGTGGAAGCTGATAGGCCACAAATCTTATGTATTCAAGGATACCAAAAGGTCCAATGTACCTCAGGCTTATATTCCCTTTCATTCCAAACAGCATGACTCTCTTAAATAGTGATATTCTAAGGAAGAATTTATCTCCAACGTCAAACTCCATGTCCCTTTGACGGTTGTCAGCATAGATCTTTTTCCAAATCTAAACTACTTTGATATGTTGTTGGATGGATTGACCTTTCTTAGTAATATCTTGTACAAAATCAGGTCCAAGTAGCTTTCTTTCTCTAACTGCATCCCAACAAGTTAGAGTTCTATATCTCTTTCCATATAGTGATTCGTATAGAGATATCTGTATACTTGAGTGGAAGCTATTGTTATATGAGAACTCGACCAATGGGAGATGCTGATCCCATCCACCATTGGATTCCAGTGATAAGGATCTTAGGAAATCTTAGAGATCCTAAATAGTCCATTCAGATTGGACAACACTTTGGGGGTGATAGAAAATGCTTAAATTCAATTTAGTACTCAATGAATGTTGGAGACTCCTGTAGAATTTGGATGTGAACAATGGATCATGATCACAATCGAGAGTGGAACCCCATGAAGTCACACCACTTCCTTCACATATATCCTTTCAAGTTGTTAAAGTAAGAGATATTCCCAAATAGTGATAAATTGGGCAGTCTTGGTAAGTTATTCCACCACAACCCATGTCGCATTATTTTATTTGGATGTCTTTGGGAGACCTGAGAAAATGCCTATAGTGAAATTCTCCCATTTCAAAATGGGTATATGCGATGGATGCATCATCCCTTTGGACTTCTATCACTCTGCATTATCTTTCTAACATATCAATCACTTTTAGATATACGCAACAATATCCTTCTTCTTGTTGTCCCACCAGATGTGTTCTCATAAATATTTGTACATCTTGGTGCTACTAGGATGGATAGAGAATGCTAAGATATGTGCATCTTCCAATAGCTCCTTATTTATCATGGGTTATGAAGGAAAAAAATCCTTGTTCCAAACTGAATCACACCATCATCATTGATATAGAACTCTTGCAGCTTCCCTTCCTTTAAAATTTTCACCTTCTTCTGCATCTTCAGATCATCCCTTTATGCCTTCTTAATCTTCCATTAGATAGATGTTTGGGAAATAATTTGGGCATTTTTGGATGTATTCTATAGATTTATGATTTTCAAATCCATCCTTTTCATATCCATTAAGACAGTTGTTTCTAAATCCACAATATAGATAGAGTAGTAGGTTATTTTCTACTAAGATCATCAGCTACCTTATTCACCTTTCTAGGATGATAGTGAATAGAGAAATCATAGACTTTGATTAGATCTAACCATGTCCTTGAATTAATGTTAAGATACTTTTGTGTTGACATATAATTTAGTCTCTGGTGATCAATATATATGCCAGATTTCTCACCATAATGGTAGTGCCGATAGATTTTCAAGGAAAAAATCTCAACTGCTAGCTCCAGATCATGCATCAGGTAGTTCTGCTCATGGATATTCAAATATTGTGAGGTGTAGTCTATCACATTATCAATTTACATGAGTATAAAACCCAAGAAATTTTTTTAAGAATCATCATATATCACAATACTTTCTCTACTATTTGGTAATGTGAGTACAAGTATAGTGATAAGCCTCCTTTTCAGCTCCGTGAAGCTTTCCTCATATTCTTACATCCATGCGTACTTCACCCCTTTCCTTGTTAACTTAGTTAGAGGTCTTGAAATTCATGAGATGTTTTTTAAAAAATTGTGTCAGTACCCTGCCAATATAATAAAATTGTGAATTTATGTGCCACTATAGGGTTTGGGCCATTTCACAATTTCCTTTTTTGAAGGATCCACTGAAAATCCATCACTTGTGATTACATGTCCCAAGAACATGACTTGATTCATCTAAAATTCACACTTTATGATCTTCACATACAATTCATCCTTTCTCAATTTCTCCAACACAAGCCTTATATGTTCATCATTTCCCTCCTTTCTCTTGGAGAAGATGAGAATGTACTCAATAAACACTACAATAGATTTTTTGAGGTAATATCTAAAGACTCTATTATTCAAATCCATGAAGATTTCATGGGAATTAGTAATTCAAAAGGGAATCACAAAAAACTCATAGTTTCCATAATTTTTACAAAAGTTAGTCTTCTGAATATCTTCCTTATTCAACTTTAGTTGATGATATAAAAAATATATATCCACCATTGAGAAGTATTGAGCTCTTCAAAGGTGATCAAAGAAGTTATCAATCATCAGAAAAGGATAATTGTTCTTTATTGTGATCTTGTTGAGTTACCAAGAATCGATACAAATCCGCATTGTTCCATCCTTATTCTTGATAAAGAGAATTGCTTCACCCCCAATGATTCACTATGGAGTATGAACCCTTTTTCAAAATGATCTTGTAGCTGCTTTTTTAACTCATCCAGTTTGATTGGGCCATTCTATAAGGACAATTTGAGATAGGAGTACCTCCTGGTATGAGTTATACTGAGAATTCTTCCTCATGATCCAATGGAAGTTCATGTAATTATTTAGGAAATAAATCACTATATTGCATCAAAATGAGAATTTCTGCTAGGTTGATAATTTACTTTGACTAAACCATTTGAGAAAGGTATTATTACTCATATCAAATCAACACCCACACCATAGAATGATTTTTTCAAAGAGATTCATGATCTTACTTAAATTTTTAGAGGACCATGGGATGGTTCAAAATATGAAAATATATTTCTTTTTCTCAATTGTTGATATGTGCTCTATATAATGAGAGCCAATCCATTCCCATTAAAGCATCAAATTCCACCAAGGGATGTAACATGAGATATGCTGGAAGAATATTCCTATATATTCCAATAAGAGAAGAGTCCAACACTTAGGTTACAATGATTGCAAAACATGGTGTGTTTATAGATATCTCTAATTCAAGGTTTTAGGGAATCGATTCTATAGTTCTAACAAACATGCATGATATAAAAGAATTTATAAATTCAGAACCAAATAAGACTTTCCATTCTTGATTGAATATAAAGTGTACCTTGTACGAATTCATTTTCTTTCTCAACATCCACAATTGTGATGGCATAATCCTTACCTTTTTTCCTTTAGCTTCCTTGGCTAATGATGCTGATTACTCTTAAGGACTCGAGGTTTTGTGCACTATCTTGCATAGTTCCATTTCTCCCTACCATTGTATCATTGGACCATGGGTAGTGCTCTCCTTTCCCCCACCATATTCTTCTACCTTCTCATTTTTTTGACATTTAAGAGCATGGTGGCCTTCTTTCCCTCACTTGAATAATTTCCTCATAACTTTGAGGCAATTCACATGATGCTTCTTCCCACATCATTGAAATGTGGGTGGGTGAGTTTTCTTACCACCTTTCTCATTAGATCCTCCAGCATGAAACACCATCTTTATTTTCTTATCACAGTAGCCATGTGACCATTATTCAGACTCCATGTCCACATTGACAGCACATCGAACGAATTCATCATAACTCCCAAAGTATAAAATTTCATGATCCCTTTGAAGGTGTGGTTTCAATCCACTAAGGAATCTATCAATTTTTCTATCATTATTGATAAAAAATACCAAATCGTACCTCACAAGACTTGTGAAATTCACTTCATAGGCACTGGCAAATTCTCCATCATTTTTCATTAGTTCTATGAATTGTATATCTATATTCATATGAAGATTTTGTTGAAAATATTTGTTAAGAAAATTATATTAATGTCTTACCACTCCATCTCTTCAATTTCATCCCTTGGTTTGGTGTTCTTAATCAAATCCCATCATTGGTCGACCTATCCATCGAGATGATAAGTAGATAGAGTCACCTTATCTATATCAAATTAGTTAAGTACAAAAAATATTTTCTCAATTGTGTTGAACTACTATTACATAACATGTGGATCAGAAGATCGACTAAATGTTGGTGGTTGTTTCCATATAAAACACTTGACAGCTTGTTTCTCCCTCTTAGGTAAGGATGACGTTCCACATTATTCAGTTGATTATTCATAACCTGAGACAACTAGGTAAGCATCTCCATGAAGTTTTGAACCCCCCCCCCCAAATCATTGGGGATGTTGTTTGGGAAATCACTGCATTGTCCCTCACATGATTTGTTGTCTTGGTTTCTCTTGGTTCTCACCATTTTCTAAAATAGAAAATGTTTGGAGAAAACATAAGTCAACAAGTCATGAATAAATAATTTTTTCATTTGTTAAATTAACCCAAAAAGCATATCTTATAGGATCCCTATGTTTAGAAAATATTATCTTGTGCTTACATACACATAGTCTCATACAAGGTATTTTCACTTAGGTTCTCTAATCCCAATTCCCAAATTAATTAAACCGTCCTCTGATACCAACTACAGAGACCCTACATTTCTTACTTTACTCTTACATCATTTTAAAGATAAGAAACATAAAATAATTACTCAAAGTGTATCAAAAGTATTAGCATCTTGGGAAAACTATGAACCTACATAACTTTACTACATAAACATAATAATTTATTTAATTCATTATTCTCTAGCTTCTTATTGGCCCTTGGGTTCTCCTTAGTGCACGTAATCACCTAAGGATATACAATAAAAATGGGAGAGATAAAATCCCCATAAGAAGATAGAAAAGAACATGAAACAATATTTCATAGGGTACAAATAATAAATATAATAACATAGTCTTAGGATCATAATTATGAGAGAAAGCATTAAAAGATTACTTGGAATGTGGAAAATCATATAAAAAATGAAACATCATGTCTTAGTGGTAAACTACCACACAAATTTATGAACAAAGATAAAATCATTTTAAATTATATTTCACATTAACACATGATATTCACCATATTACCCAATGTATTGGAGCACTATAGAATTTTGGGTTCACTCGTGACATCATAACATCATCTTTGTGCTATATAATTCTGAGCGCACCCGTCACATCATAATGTTAACATTATCATGAATGCCACATAAAAAGTATACCAATATTGGTAATAAATAACCCATGTAAGGGAACTATTTTCAGTTCATAAATCATACATTAAATAAAATTGGGTTCCCAAATGAAATATGGAATAACATTATTGATACATGAACCATCAACCTTGAGTGATAAATAATAGGCGTGTTTTTGAAAGAAGAGTTATTTTGAAAAACATTATGTTCGACCTAAACTCTAGTAGATAACATGTATATCCATGAGAAGTAAAGATAATGATGAATACATTATTTTAAAGGAATTATTATAAAGAAAATTGAGTGAAATAGGGAAAACCTAAAGAAAGAAGTTGGGTTTGAGAATTCCCCTTACCTTGTATCCAAACACTTTATTCACTTTAATATTATGTAAACTGACATTATATTCCAAAATTAACTATTTAAGAACCTTTTATACCAGAATATTTTTCATTATGATTTCATTATGTTCTTATATTGGCCTTTTGATGAGTTATAGAGTTTAAATCCATTGTTTGGGAGTGTTCTTTTTCTTAGTTTTTAAGAACAGTTCACTTATACGAATGAATGGGAGTTCATTTAGAACAAGGATAAACATCCAGAATTGATATTAAATTTTATTAATGATATTAATGGTGTTTATAAGATATTATAATTATTTTGGTCATATACCATTAGGATTCATCATTAGTGAATAATTAATGATGATAATTTTAGGATAATTTGGGCAATTTTGGATCACAATGAACATGTTTTATTTTATGATTAGTATTATGTAAAATTTTTTCCCAAAACAAAGAAGGGGTTAAGAAATTAATTTTAAAATAAATTTTTAGTTATTAAATTGTTTTATTGACAACATAAATTCATTTAAGGAAAATGAAGGTGCATCTCCCATGACGATGGTAAATTAAGCCATCCCGGGCCATTATTTCATTTTTAAAAAATAAAAGAGAGAGAGGGAAAATTTTAATGAATAATATTCCATTAACATGATAAAATGATAATATATCAATCATACTAGAGTTATAATTAAATATGGATAAGATAAGTTGAGGATAATAGAATAAAAGAAATGAAATTTGAATGGAAATTGAAAGAATAGAGATAGAGAGAGGAATTATCTTTTGAATCCTCCTCTTGAGATCCTCATTAAGGAACCTAGGCTTGAACTTTTGATGATGAAAATATCTATAAGACATGGGGGAGGGGATAAGGAAGTGGTTTGTTCATAATTTTAAAAATTCTTGAATCTTGATAGGTGTGATAAAATGAGGTTGTGAGAGGTGGTATTTATAGTGGAGAGGAGGGTTGTTTTCTCAATATTTATTTCATTAGTTTATTAATTACATTCAAGATATGAAATAGTATTTCTTCCATGAAATAAAATATAGTTAATAGTGACTGTGATTTATAACCAATGTCATTTACATCATCCATGACTCAAGCATGATTCATAAATTTATTTACTGTGCATATTTTATAAATTATCGAATTCATTATTCACCAAAAATTTAATTAATTTAGAAAAATCTAAAAAATTCATCCTAACCATTTTTAGATGTTTAGATTCTATAAATAAACTTTATTTTAGAAAAATAATTTTATAAATATGAGAAATTTAATTTTTATATAAAATTATAATTTACTTGAAAATTATAAATTTTAAAATTAAAACTCATTTGCCAACACTTTGAAAGATTAATTAATGTCTCATAAATTTATTATATAATAATAAGAAATTAAAATAATTATTTATGAGTACATTTAATTATAAATTGTTTAATTAGTGATTAAATATTCATGAATTACAAAAATAACAACAATATAATATTACTATGCCATATTGTCACTTATAGGATGGATAAATTTTATTTAAACTATCTTTGGTAAGGTTTCCAATCACTTGGCCGATTTATTACTCATACGGTTCATATTAATATTAATAAGGGTAAAATTAAAATTCATAATGGTATATTACTATTCACTAAAAATTATATTTTTCCTATAAAACTCTAAACATCTTACTGATCGCAACAGTGTATATGAAATTTTTTAAATTGAAATCATAGAAGTGGAAATATTATGTTTAAAGGTAACATAGAATTTATTAGTTCAATTAATAATGATGTGGCATTGTGCTCCCTAATGAGATTTTATGTTATTATACTATATGATATAATTATAAGAAGGTAATTCCATTGATAAAACCTTTGGTCATTACCTTGGTGGTATTCTTTCAAGGTATTTCCTTTGTGGTATTCATTTGTGGTATTACTTGGTGGTATTTCTTCATGGTATTTCCTTTGAGGTATTACTTTGTGGTATTCCTTGTTTTTATTTAATTTGTGTTATTTCCTTTGTGGCATTCCTTTGTGTTTTTTGGGTGTCATATTGATTATTTTTTTACTCACCCATGCACACACTTTGCCTGCATGCATCATGTCTTGTGCAGACCATCAACTCTTTGACAAAGTTCCAGGAAGACCACGACCCGACGGTGCCATATGGGACCAGAAAATATGAGGTGTATTCTGAATTTTTTTTTGACAATAATCCCAGGAACTCTTACTTTAGAGGTTGTACTTATGGATACAAACTCTTTTCTTTTGGTGTGCTTGTTTTGGCACTATTTACTTTCTAGTACTTTCACTATTATACTCTGGTTGTAGGATATAGTGGTTTGCATGCATTTCTTACTTATTATTTAAACAATTCAAAATTTTTGGCTTGGAGATGTGTTTATGAGTACATCTACTTTAGGATAATTGCCCCCATTTGGTGGATATTGCAACTCAGTGCTAGTCGGGAGCCCCATGCCTATTAGAGGCGGGCTTGGGGTAGTCATGGCATGGGCCCCTCTTAGGTGGGTCATGATATAATGGATGGTCTTAAAACTATTATAATTTTTAAAATATTTCTAAATGTATATAATAACTTGTTTTATATTCCAGAACTAATTTTTAAACAAAATATTAAATATGGAAACAAAACTAATTTGTGATGATAAAAAATTCACCAAAAAAATTAATATTCATCATTAAAATTTTAACCAATGAATCGTTATAATATATGAAAAAATGATATATTGTACCATTATAAATTATATATTTACATAAAAATAATATAATTCCACTTTTAAATTTTTTATTAAATTTTACAAGAACTCCCATAATTAAACTCAAGGGAACCAATCATAATATCCTAAAATGAGCACTCCCAAAACGATGAAATTAAACACTATAAGTCAACGAAATGACTAGATATGACCCTAATGAAATTATAATAAAATTAATAAATGTATAATAGGTACTGAATCAATTAATTAATGTATTTACTTTGATTATTGAGGTCATTAAGTTCAAGAGAAGAACACTTTCAATCATAAGGTAAGAGATTCTCTCTGAACCTTCATTTTTCCTTCAGGTTACACATTCTCTCTATTTACCCCAATTTAATTCTTAAATCATCTTATATAACTATCTTAAATTGTTTTTATATGTTCAGTTTTTTTACCTATCTCAATACTTCTTTTTTATATGGGAAATATATGTTTTATAAGGCTCACTTTTCAATTACTCACAATAAGAAATCTTGATTAAAGAGAACTTTAGAATTTCTTACCCATTTTTATGTACACTACATAATATATTTTAATACACCAATAATTTTATAAAACCCTTATTTTTATCTAGAAAACCACATTACTTGAATTCTAGTTTTATGAAATCAACTGCTCCGTTTTCCTCTTTAAAGACTCTTATATTTTCCCTTGGACCACAACAAAGTGGCTCATTTCTAAAGTTTCATAAATAATGTTTTTTAAATTTTTCAATTAATTTGGAAATAATTTATCATTATATATTCCTATTTTCTATCCATAAATCTTAATTATTTTTTTAATTCATTTTTCATGGACACCATTATGATATTCCCTTTTTTTTGCCTTATGAAATGATTACGATACCCATTTCTTTAGTTGGGTAACCCTGATGTTTATACGTTATGTTTGATTCATCATATGGAATGGATATTCATGAAAATGTTATGATGGGTGAACCCAGATAGTTATCAAATTAATTGGATAATGTTTAGTCTCATGATATGTCATTTTGGGACATGGAGTAAACTTGATTCCTTTATGGGACTTTTTCCACCATGTGATATAGTATTTGCAGTTAGCCTTGAATCATATTTATTGTATGATATATGTTTTTCCCACATTTCTATGTTTCCATTAATACATGATCCCATGTTCTATATGTTATGATTGTATATGATTATTCAGGTTTCATGCCTTTTTTTATGTCATCAATCTATGCCTTCTAACCCATGTGCTTTCTTTATTTCTATGTTTTTTTAGTTTATTGGTATTTTTATCTCATGAATTTTTTCTATATATTACCCAAGTTATCTTATGTAGATATAAGAGGTAAAAATATGTTAGGAGATCATTATGTATGATTAATATAATGATGTTTTATTCTATTTCCATGTTTTATGTTTTATGTACATAATATTCCAAATACACTATACTTTATAATCCTTGGTTAGTATTTAATGGTTTATTATACTTAAAAATGTAATAATATGTGTAAAAGTATAGAGATATTATACACAGTATTAGCATGATATAATCAATAAATTAAAAATTTTACCTAATGAATGGAAATTGAGTTATAAAATACCTTACCTAACACTTCCCTTTTGTTTTTCATACTTCATCCAGTTATATAATAGTTTAAATAATATTATTAATTTATTCTAGAATTATATTTAAATTTATAGTACCATATTTGATCCTTTTTTAATATCTTACCACCCATTCATTAAAAGTATTGCATTATTTCTATTATTTTGAGTGTATTCATTTCATGGTCTAATGGCCAGTTCACTCATATATAATTATGGATTTTCTTATCAAATGGAAATAAAATTCCAAAAGTTAAATAAGATTGTATTAATGAACTTAAAAATATTTAATGTTCCCATAAATTGTTTTTCTTTCTTACATGAGGATGATTAATTTGATGAAAATGTTATGATAAATGTTTAGTTTATTTTGGATGTTTTTCCAACCATCATGAACTAGTTTATATTCATTTAATATCATATATATATAATAGTCCTAGAACATGAAATAGGTTATAATATACAAACTAAAATCTAATTTAACAAAAAAAAAACTTTTATGACCAATCTTGAAGGTGGTAATGAAATACATAAAATCATTATCTACAGAGATTGTTAACTTCCATAATTTGGATAATTGACTCGATTCATTGAATAAGAGAAGAATATAAAAGTTGTAAATAGAACATATTAAATTATAATTATAAAATTATTTTATATAAATGATATTGGAGTTATTATTCTCTGATAAATGAAGTGGGTGAAGAGAATTTAGAAAAAGAAAATAATAACGGTCCAAATATAATTGTCCATATTGTCTTCCATGTGTGATATAATTCATTTTTCAATATATAAATCATCTAATCTATAATTTCCTTAATTTAAAATTTAAGATTCAAACTATAATAACTTCCCAACTTCTTGTCCTTGAATACCAACCTTTTGATCATCTCCTAAATAGATCAACAATGTATATTTTGAATTTTGTGGTTTTTAAAGTTGAAATAATTTCTTAACCCATAAGAAATGACCACATTATCAATTTTATTTAGAACCTCTAGAAACCTACTTTCACGGTGCAACATACCCTTTTTAGTGATATTGGAAAGTTTTTCCAAACTATTTCCCAATTTTTATAAGTGTTAAGGTGTGTAATAATCCTTCATGGTGGAAATATAATTATCTCAAAATACTCTCCATGACATAAATTGATTCTAAAACATCTACACCTTTAGATACTCAAAAATAAAAAATGTTATATATTTCTTCAATATGTTAAAATTTGTCCCTCCTTAGAATAAAATAATTCTGTAGTGTAGAGTAATGTATTCTAGTCATACTAATGCATAGTCCATGACTAAAACATGGACATTATCAAATATCTAGGAACATATTGAAATTATCATGGAAAAAACCTATGATGTAGAATCATCTGCATGGTGAAGATATAAAAAATGTATAGACTTCCAATGGAATGAGAAAAAATATACACTATAGAAAACACCCGTGATGATCCATTTTTCACATGAATTCTATACTTATCAAATTATTATTAGATACTCTATATACCTTTAGAAGACCGTAAATACACCTTAAAAACTAATAAAAATTGATAGTAAATCCATTAAAAAATACATATTCTTTGTTCAAACATTTAGGAAAACACCTCGGTATGCAATGTTTTTAGAGGAGTTTTTAGATTCCAAAATTTATAATTAATATGTGGATGGGAGAATAAATTTCACATGTATAAAATTTTAATTTAGAATATGGTTAAAGAGTCATGATTTTTATGGATACTTGAAATTGAAGTAATTCATGACTCAATATGTGCATTGAATTTGGAATGGATAATTGAATGTTACAAAATGTTTTAACAGAAATTACAATCAGTAAAATTATTATACTAATTATTAAAATATGGTGAATGAAATTCCAAACTAGATAAATAATTATTTCAGAATTCTAGGTCAAAATCATCATCCTCAAAATATATCAGCACAAAAAATCAAGGATATTGCAAATATTAATTTGAAAAATTATTTTTTTGGAGCTTTGGGACAACCATATCAACATTTTAACTTATTTTGGGATCATCTTACTAATTCCACCAAGGATAATTAAAGGGAACGATTTATTGAGTATAAAAATTAATTTCATGTATTAGTTAATGATGGAATCCATATTTTTTAGAGGATTTATCAAGTGTTTAGAATTTCATTTCTACTGAAGTTGTTTAATATCATGTTCCTATAGAAAATTACAAATAAAAAAAATTCCATGATACTGAAATTATTTTATAACACTTTTACCAAAGTTAATATCACTAAATCTATTTATTAAATGATGATTTTTTTTAAAATATTGGTCTAAATTAATAAAAAAATAAAGGATTATCCCAATTATTTTTTGCTATATATGGGAGGGGACTAAAGAAGATAAGATTGAGAAATATGTTCATCTTTTAGATGGATGTAAATTTTTAATTTTGAACATATAAATAAACATACTATTGTAAAGAAAGTGAAAAATAATTATTTTTTAATTTTTCATTATTAATTTTCTTTAAAATCATGATTTTAATGATTATTCATGTCTTATAAAATTATTGGTCACATGAATTGGCATGCTGTGGGAAATAAAAATGATTGGTTAATTTGAAATTCTACGATTCAAAAAGAATTGAATACATTTGATTCATTATATTTAAATTTCTCATTTAATCATAGGAATGTAAGATTTGGATTGAATAATGATATATTTAACCCATTAATGAATTTGAGTACAAGTTATATCTTTTAGTTAGTTGTTTACATATCTTACAATCTAAACCATTATTGTGTATGCAACAAACTTCATTCCTTATTTCAATTATTACAACCTAAAAATAGATGCCTAGAAATTAAATTAATGTATAATTCTAGACTCTAATTTAATAATTTAATGAGTTATGGAACAATTTTTCTGATATATACGGTGCATCTACTATGAGAATGTTCAAAATTAATGTTACTATACTATAGAAAATTAGAAAATTCCTTGGATATGGGAATTTATCTAGTTAGAAAACATAAAATAGTTTGACTTATCAAATTTGTAACTTTGATTTTGATCCTCAACAAATACCTTATAGTAAAAAATCATTCTTCTTATTTTATAAATGATTTTATGATGGATCTCATATATTTTGGGTGAACATGTAAAAATTAAAAGGATTCATTGATTATAGGCCACCATTAAAGAAATTGAAATGCCCAAAAATATTGGTATAACTAGTAAATTTTGAAGTATCATTTGGGAAGATCCATTATTTTAATGATAGTGGGAAATGAGTTTGAAGTACAACTTTAGTTCATTTTGGAACATAATAATGGTTGAAAAAATATATTTTCCAAAATTCCATATTGGGATTTTAATTTTCTACATTAAAATATTAATCTCATTCATATTGATAATAATGTTTTTGAAAACATGATTTTTAAGTTACTTAATGGGAATGGGAAATAAAAGGAACATTTTAATGCATATAAGTAATCAAAATTAATGAATATAAATCATGATTTATATCTCGATGAAGATAAAATGTTTTCTATAGTAGTGTTTAAAATGAAAAATAAGTAAAAATATATATTACATCGAATATTAATTCATGACAAAGTAACTGATGGGTATTCAAGTAAAATTTTAATTTTTCTGGACTAAAAGCATCACATGTTACATGGAAGTAATATTAAAGATTCATGTTTTTCTCTAGAGTTAATACAACATTTTTAATTGCATATATTATTACCTAAAAAGGTAAATATAGTTATTATAGAATTTTACACAATCTTAAAACAAATGTGTTAGAAAAATCTTGGAAAAATTGAGATTGGAAAGATTCAAGAAATATTTATATTATGACTTTATCATATGTATATGATCATATAATCATTAATTTTTTAATTTCTAGATGTGTTTAATTATGAATTTAGTCAAAGAAATGAAATTAATAAGTCTCATGCATTATTAATAGGCATATACAATTGAACAATAATTTATTTACATTTTTTTATTCTTAATTAAACCATTCTTTCTTATTCACTACATACATTTTTAATTATGTTTCATTAATTTTTATAGATATACCTTGATCATTTAAAATCATATGTGAAAAATCCCAACCAGAAGGGTCTATTTCCAAAGGATACAGGGTAGAGCTGTGTCCCGACTTTTTTTCTCGTTAAATTTATGATATTAAAAAAATATGTAATTGAAATGGTTATATTGAGGACATCTCAACTCAATCTTATCACAATGAGAAATCAAAAATCATTTCTAATATTAACCAACCAGTTGGATGGACCTCAAATATAATACTTAAACAACTAAATTAATTACCAGAATTTAGATATTTGATAATAAATAGAGAAATTTTAGACCTAGTCATTGAATAACCAAGGATAAAAAAAAATATATCTTATAATTCAGACAAAAAATGAGAAACATAAAAAACCCATTAATGATGAACTATTAGATTGGTTTTCAAGTTACTTATGTTTATAAATACTACAACTTATGTATAATAGTCTGAAATATATATTCTATACATTTAATTATTTTTATTAATTCTTATAGATATTGAATATTGATATTTGATCATAATTGTTATATGATTTGAAGTTTTTGGCTCAGGGGTCTCTAAATTAGTCTATGAAATTCAATTCTTACAATGTGAATGGTATCGATTTTAATATAGTTGATCAAGAAAAAGGATTAAAAACATAGAATAATGGTATATATACCATCACCAAACTAATATACTCTATAATGTTATCTAATATTATTGAATTAAACTATCATGGACATTTTTTTAGTTTTATTTAAATTCAAATTGGTTAATATTAATTGGGTTATTAGAAGTTATTCTTTACAATTTAATTCTACGATATTCTCTTATTTTATGGATATTAGTGACCATGTGTAACAAGATTTTTATAGCTTCACATCATAAGAAAACATGTTATATTATTTTTTAGGTGTAGTTGAGAGAGGAAAAAATGTATTTGTGCACATGAAACAAAGAGAATTGTATGATACAAGTGATGAAGTATATAAATTAGCTTGTGGAATTGAATCCCATAAGAAAAAATCCATTGAATTAGTCTTCCATGAAGATATTGAGAATATTTATTGTAAGTTATAGAACCCTAATGGGACTTCCTTTTATGTGTTTTGAGTGTTAGAGGTAGATGAACAAGGTTCGAAGGAGTTTAGAGGTGTTTTAAAGGAGTCATAAGAGTTTGGGGTAAAATGGTATAGATTATGATGTGGATCCTTGGGTTTCATTTTTGTGTAGGCCTTTGCGGCATGGAGTTTTCATTATAGAATATTGGAGAATGGAAAGTGAAAATGGGTTAACTACATCTTTATTAATGATTATGGCATAGTGAGGTGGCTTTGACATAGGTTAGGTGTCCACTCTAGTGTGGAGTGTTTATCTATAATGTAAGTGATTGGGTGGAAATGACAAAGTGAGGACACTGTGGTGTTGGGGTTTTGACAAATTATTCATTTTGAGTGGTAACTGTGGTGTAGTTCTTAAGGTTTATCCATTTCCCATTTCCCTCTTTTATAGGATCTATTGTGATGGTGTCAGCATTGATATATGATTCTCCTTTGATAATGGGATTTTTGTGTGGACTCCTTACACCACATCGTAGTACAATTTTTTCAATTGGTTGTTTCGTAGTATTAGGGACTATGATATGGTATTCTAAAAATTTCATTTCATATAAATACACTTAAGGAACTGAAACCCAATTTCTCCCAATTCATACACTCAGACCTTAGGAACCTTAGAGTGTTTTTTATAGCTTTGAATCCCTCTTTCGGTAGGGATCAAGCCATGAATTCCAAATATCAATCTGTAGTGACATGAGGTTGGTTCTTCCTTTTTTTATATTTCTCCTATATTCAATCCAATTTCCCCTATTTTTCTTCCTATTCATTACTATTTGATCTCAAACATTTTAATGGAATTTCCTTTTTCATTTTCTGATATGGTCATGGAACATTGTCCTTGGGTATCATATTTTCCTTATAGGAATGGTGATCAGAGATCCATGAAGTTGATGTATTATATTGCAAAAATATTTCACTTTTTAGGTAGGGGATTCAATTATTCATATTTATTTTTTGTGTAATAATAGTTTAACCATTTTTAGACAATTGGATGATAGTTTAAATAACTTGATAAATGTTAAACAAGTTTAAAGGATGGAATTGGTTTATGTTTAGGGATCATATATTGTTTCCCTACACCATTATATTATTTTCCCTCTAAGTTCTAAAAATATTGTTCTCTCTCTATTATTATTTTTATAGAATATTTTTATTCTTGGTTTAGCATGTTTAAATTTGTGAAATTGGTAATGAATTTAAAGCTAAAATTAATTGGTTATTTGGAAAAATAATTAATGAAGAGTCATATTTAACAAATTTAGTGTTTCCCAAAATTTCATAGTCATCAAATAAATTTAGTTATGAATGTTTAATTTAATGCGTTATACTATGTGTTAATGGAATTGGATAAAAAAAATTGAATCTATAATGATTTTTGATGAGATTAATGATTAAGATCATGTTAATTGATAATTGTTTTCTTGAGATCTTCTTAAATATGGAAGATTATATTAATCATGATTAATTAATTTCATAGATTGATATAGATGATTCCTTATGTTTCCAGTAGTTGGATCCTATGAATAATGAATTAGTTAATTCAATATAGAATAAAAATGGTTTTTTATAAAGTTAAAATCTTGGGGATGAGAGATTATATTGTTTATAAAGGATAAATCCCTTATGTTGGGGGTCATGAGAGTCCAATATCATGTGAAGAATGAATACCTTTTTTATGGTTAGGTTCCCCTATTGAATATGTTTGTTTCTTTATTCCTTATATCAGCTCTGAATATGAGAGTTACAATACAGGGTGATGTGAGCCTACGATGATTGATGATATAAGGAAGGGGTGGCCTAAAGTTGTAGCAGCAGTTGATGCATATGAGTTCAAGATTAATGGTTATATAAATCTGGGTATTGGGGATGGAATTCAAGACAAAAAATGGGTTGAAGTTGTAATTAGATGTTATTGTGCTTAATATGGATGATTTTTGTGCATAATATAGATGCTTATTATTAATTAATTTCTTTAATGGCCAAATGATTGAGTTTCATGTTTTATCTATATTCATTTCCCCACTACATGAGGTAGATGGAAATTCTTGGTTTCAACTCTTGATCTTAGATTAAGATGTTTTGAGTTGCTAGAATTATGGAATTTTACTAATTTTTTAATAAATGTTTAACCCATGGGGTTAGTTCTTCTTATAATGAAAATTTTAATGTTAATCCTCAGAAATAATGGACTTGGTGGGATTATGTTTGGAGGTAATGGACATCACGTGATAGATAATGATGTGTAATTAGAATAATGTTAATCAATGATTAATGAATTATTTAACTTAAATGAAAATTGTAAAATAAAATAATGAACATATTATAGATCATTAAAATGCTTGTGTGTTCTTATAACATGTTTATTCCATAGTAGTGGCAGTAGGGTGTTCATGTGATGATAGTTAATGATGATCTTAGGCCAATGTTATTCTCATATAGTGGTTGTGGGATATATTATAGCCTACATATTTTGTGATTTCATAATCTACACCGCCCATGTCAGTCGAGTGACTGAGACACAGAGAAGCATGGAAGCGTGTTTTCCTGAACTTCCCAGTGGCGAGGAATAATGGATGAATACCCCCCATACCCCCTCTATCTTCTCTTAGTAGAATTATGTGCCACTATTATGGATGATTAGTTTCCCATAAAAAATTTTATTTGGATGTAATGGGTTTTCATTATTTCACACATATGTATATTTGGATGTAGTATCAAAAGGATTATTAATGTTATGACATGTATAAGTTATGATGGTTTTAGGATGCTTACTTAGTGTATGTGTTATGATAGATTGAGTTTAATACCAGTTGAATGCAAAAAATTATACTAGATGAGGTGGATCTTAAAGAATACATTATTAATATATTGTGATGTGATATTGTATGATTAAGTGATGTTATAAATGATATGTGACCTTCCCTCATAGAATTGTTGATTCCACACAGAAATGTATAATATTATAAATTTTAAAGTCCCACACTACTCTAGATATAAAAGAATATCATAACTATTTTTTGGAGACAAAACCATAGGTAAAATATGGAAATCTGGTGACATAGAAATTAAAACCTAGTAAATAGACTCATCAGGTGACTCTTGTATGTTTTTTTTATCTAAGTCTTACATTGATCAGTTTAAAATCAAGGTATGTAGAGTCATCATGGTATATTTTGGGAATTATTTAAAAGGTAATTGTAATTCAAGCTTGGGATAATCCTATTGATTAGGCTATGAAGTAGTGAAAATGTTACCAATTAGTTTTGGTTAAACAAATTTGATCAAAACAAGTGGGAAACTACTCTTTGGTCTAGAGGCAGTCAACAAACCAGGTTCATAAGTATTGGTTTCAATGGAAGAAAGAATCACATGCTATTTGTCTTAGCCCACTCAACTTTAACGAGGTCAGGGTCCTTCTATTGAAATTCCCCAGATCAAGGTTGTGCAACAGATTGTGATTAACAAGAATTATTTACCTAATTTTTAACCAATGTGTTACCCATGTTTTAATTTAATGACTTGGTAGGTTTAAAACATCCCTAATCATGAAACTTAACCCTAGATAATTATCGAAGCATGATAATAATGAAGTTATATGGATATGAAAAAAGAAAAATGCTTGAAATAATAATTAAACACCTAAAAATAGATAAATATATGATTAAATTAATTTAAAATCATTTAAACATTTACTTTAACCAAATAAAAAATGAAACCCAATAATTGGGGTTGAAATTAGTATTTAGAATTGAAACTATTTCCAAATAATGAATAATCAATCCAAATGTCTTGAAATAAATGTTCAATAGAAAAGGAATCAACAAAGTAAAGAAATAATGGAACAGAATTAGGGTCTAAAAGAAATATGAGAAGTAAACATAAAATAAAGAATAAAATATTAAATATTAATGATTACTACAATCAATAAAAATAATCATAAACCATCTAGTTTAAAATAAATTGTATCAAGACAACACATCCACAATCAAACTGATCATAAACCATCCAAATAAATAATAAGGATAATATCATTGGATTTATCACTATTAAATAATAAGAAACCTAAAAGGATGTATTATTATATGGAAAATTATTTTTGAAATTTCACATGGAACATTTAATGATTCAAATAAACCAACTTCAAAAATCACCCTTTTTAATTTAAAAATAGAAAACTCATAAATTAAATCCAAATTCATTTTATTTGAAAATATCTTTTAAAAACTATGAATTTATAAAATATCAGGTTAAACATTTTCTTCAAAAACAAATTTCTATAAATGAAAGAGAAAATTCAATGAAATAACGATCTTGATAGTTTTTAATTACATATATGTTGTATACGTTAAAAAGAACTTTAAATTTTCACTAGAAAAAGGTTACAAAAGCACCCTGTTCAGAAACAACAAGAAGATTCCTTTCAATTGTTTTTATAAAAGTTCAAAAATGGGTAAAATTTTCTTTCATATATAATTTTTTTGAATGCTAAAAAACCTTAAAAAACATTTTTAGAATACATGGTTTTGTAAGAAAAATGATTTTCGATTGAAGATAAAAATGAAGTCATATTTTTAAAAAAACATTTTCTTAATATTTTTAATCTCTACAGTGTGTTAAAATGGTTTCATAAATTGAATAATTTATTTAATAACTAGAGAAAAATAAAATAGATTTATTCTAAGAAATAAATATCAAATAATTACAACAAGGATTAGTTAAAAAAAAACCATCCTTGAATAATGATGAGAGTTAGAAATAAATAGTTACCACTTTGAAAACATATGAATCATAAGCCCCCTGAAAAAAATAAATTCAAGAGAGACATTAAATAATATAAATATAAATTTATTATTTATATAAATAAAATGTTAGTATATATAAAAAACAGAATAAATAAGTGCTGAATATGACGTATGTCTCATTGAATTAGAAGTGAGATGAGGAACCCTTATATTGAGTTTGACTCATCACCCTTGTTTTTTTATCTTCATGAATAATAAAATAATGTTAATTACATATGTGGTTATGAAATATTTTGAGTTTCATTATTAATTTTTTTTCACTGATTACAATGTTATATATGATTACATAATCAATTATGTTTACATAAGATGTTTTGATGATATTTGGCTTATATGTTGATAATTACTTTGGTAGGTTGACTACGGTCAAGTAAGTCATTATTTAAAAATCTCCGAAAAAATTATCCTGAAATAATTTTAAAATTTATACATAAATTGTACTTAAAAAAAATAAATATGGTTATGAAAAATTAACTACATTATAATCATTGTAACGGTAGGCCATACATATGCATGAGTAACGTTTCTATATTTCAATGATCATTACGGAAAGAAGGTAAGAAATATGTTATCCTTATTAAATGATCGTAATATAATATATAGAATATTATTTATTTAAATATACTTATATATATCAGACATGTTGTTTGGTGATGGAAATAGAGTCACATCACTTTTTGAAGGTGTTATTCCACACGTACAAGAACGGTATTATCATTTTCGAATGTAAGAAATAAAATGATATATTATTTTTTTATAAATGATAAATAAGTAATTAATATTATAATTATATATTTTATGTATCAAATTTTTACTAACATTGTCCTTATTACATTCCATGTAAATCATTATTGATAAATAGATTATATTTCTTCGTGAGGCAGTAGTCCTCCATACACACGAGTGACGTTATTGTATCCCCTAATAAATATAAATTTTAAAAAGGAATATATGATGTAATGACTAAATAGGTATAATTATTTTATAAATATTATATATATATATATATATACATTATATCCAACATCATACCTAATCATGATATGTGGTAATGGAAATACAAATGACATCAGTTTGTGAGGTGGTACTCTGCCCTACATACGAATGATGATTTCATAACCCATTTTATTAAAGAAGAGATGGTTATAGGTCATTAACATAGATTAAAGACATATCATTATATTCAATATTATGATGTTATTATATTATCATAATTTAATAATAATTCTTGTAGGTGGATGAAGAAATAATATAAAAATTCTCGTTGTGTAACGTTATCTCTTCTTCGAGTATCATCCTTAGGTTTGCAAAAAAAACCTTCCACAGTTGGTTTTATGCCCAAAATAAGGATTCCATGATGAGAGTAAGGAATTTGGGAAGGTATTTGGATAGTTATTTGCTAAACCAAAAGTGTTTTACCATGTGAAGAATAGAGGGGAGGGGGTGACTTTTTATAAGTAAAGTGACTGTTAAACATGCAATGTTTCAATGAAAATGTGATACCCATATTTTTTATATGTAAAAGGGTTGATAATGGAGTATTATCTAGCCTTAAACATGATAAGGTCTGAATATTCCCTAGAAATATATTTTATACAAGTTTTTAGATCATTTGAACCCTTTAATATTTATTTTAACCTCAGAGTAAACCCATTTTACCTTAACCGCAGAAATTATTTTTTACTGTTTTAACTCTTCATTTTGTCCAAAAATTAATTTTAACTTATTATATAGTAAAAATTATTATTTTTCCAAATATAGATTCTATTTTTACAAAAATAATTCATTTAACTGAAAAAATAATTTATAATTAATCTCACAGATGTGATGAGAAAGCTGTTTTTCAAAGAGAAAATGTTTTAAAGTTTAAAAAAAATTTAAATAAAAATTTAAAAAAAAAATGATTCAATGAAACTAATATATATATATATATAATTTAACTAATATTAATTATAATCGATTTTAAAATATTTATTAACTTTATAAGTAATTTAATGGAAATGACAGTTTTCAATTAATATTTAGTGTTTTTTACTACTAATCAAAAAGTGAATTTTTTAGAAAAATAATAAAAATTAATCATAAGATGATTATGATATTTTAATTTAAAAAATTAAGATTATATTATCAAATAAGTATTATAAAAGTGATAAAAAATAGTTTTATATTTTCTGTTCAATGTGTGACTAAACTTTCTTTAAAAAATACAGTTTTTTATAAAACCTTCCTTTTTATTTTAAAGGATTTTAATTTATTTCTAATAAATAGATATCCATAATATAAATAATTTATTTATAACTATTCATTTACCCAAAATTATGATCTATGTTATAAGGGTATACTACGATATGGTTCATCTAGGCTCAGGGTTCCATGTTCCGTAAGCTATCGATGAAATTAAATGTATTCTAAAAGAAACATATCTCATAGTTTGTTTAATATCAGTATTTCATGTCTCAACAACTATATAATAAATTTTTGTTCATTTATAATTATTTGGTATTCCATTATCCCCACCTTAAATAAAATTTATCCTCATAATATATACTACATCATGATAATTAAGGGTTTGAAATTTAGAAATACCATTGTTGAAAATCACACATAATAATAGGGTAAAAAAAATTCTCTTAATAAGAGAAAAAATGAAGTAATAAGGTCATCTATAATTATACATAACTAATATTACATGTAGGATAATTTTTTTTAAAGTGAACATATGGACATGCAAGAAAATCATACATAATTTTAGAAAGTTATAGAAGTCATTGATCAGAAGATAGAGAGTGATCAATCGAATGACCTAAAAACCATAAATCTATGATGATTTAAAAGACCATATGTTTGATTATATATGAAGGTAATTGGATAACATTAATTATTTCAATATCATTTTCCAAAAGTTGAATAATTTTATTACTTTATAATATTATAAGTAAATATACTTACAAACTGCGTTTCTACTCTATTGGTATGATTTCATCATTTGGTTATGCTTTGATCAATTTCAAATTAATCTCTTACTCAAAGAAATAAATATCCAAAGATAATTTTTTTTATAAAAAAAATTTATAGTGGTTATCCAATATACATAAATCTATATATGGTGAAGTAATACATCAATCTCTAAAACCTCATCCAATGTTTAACTTAATCCATTCCATAAATGGTAAACCTGAAGATTCATCCCAAAATTTTTATGTCTAAATTCAAAGTCCTAATTTTTTGAAGGAATGTCTCTAAATCAACATTATATTCCCCAAGAAAATAGAAAATGGTTGTTAATGTAAAATTAAAAATATGTTAAACCCATGTTCAATGTAAAACATTAATGAAAGAAAATTCATTCTTCCTATAACAAAATCTCAGGTTGTCTAATATATTACCAAGAAGAAAACATGAACGAAACTTCAGTAAATATAACATAAACCATAAAATCACTAACCATTTTTATTTTCACCAATACTATAACATAAACACATCATTATCATTATTATCTCAATATAGATGAGATATTAAAGGTTATTTTCCTTTAATCATGTGTTTTCTATACAGGATAATCTTTCAACCTAAATACTCTTCTAAGTACAATTCAACACATGCTTTTAAATTGTTAAATAAATACTACTTTAGTATTATATATATATGTTTTATGATTCATATGAAGAGAATATAATCTATAAAAAACTATTAAAACAAATTTCGTAGATCCAAATACCCAAGGATGATTATTATTAAACTTATACTTTATCTATAGCAAAGTCTTGACCTTGATCCATTAGCATATTATATGGTATATTAACTTGATGCTTGAGTAATTGGTTGTAATAGTGATTCTTATACTTATAGTCAAAGCACTATAATTTGAGGGACTCTCCCTTACCCTTTCAATCATGTTTATCATGTCCTTTTTATCCAAACACTTAGAAAACTCATTTTTATTGTAATCATGTACCAAGGTGTCTCCTTCCACAATTATCAAATGTTGGAAAATAATTATTTACCTTCTTCCATATATCTATATTTTTATCTATTGTCCTCTTTCTCTCTTGCTACAAAAAATTAATAAAAATTGGATAATTATTTCTCTATTTTGATAAAACATGATATTATATCCTTATATGAGGATAAAGTTTTAGACACTAGTGACCGTTAAAGGATTGTATTAAGTTTATAAAAAACAATCAATATTTATTTTTGGATTACGCGTGTATTATAAATCATTCCTTTCTACACTTGTAAATTTAGATTCATACATAGAACAATTTTCTTCTTCTCCTTATCTAAAACTCAAGAACTATCGTTCCATATCCTCTCATTACTCATGAGGAAAATATTTTTCCAAGAAAAAAACCTTAATATCCTTCCATTAAATGTTTTTTTATTTCTTATCCATTATTAGTGTTTTGAATCCATGACCACCATTAATCCACATCTTCTGAAAAATGATAAACTACCATGAAAAAGTACTCCCTTTCACTACTTCATAGATCAAGACATATATTCTCAAAGGAAATTATCCATTTCCCAGCTACAAATAGATCTGTAGTCCAATTTAATGATGGAAGTTGCAGATTCATAAAGTGGTATAGAATTATTACACCACATGTTGGATCAGTAGGGTGCACCTTATGGGATTAGTTATTCCTCATAACTTGAGTCAACATCCATATTATGGTTATAATTTGATCAATTCAAGCTATAAATCCATCTCCAACTTCATTATCATTCCAAGGAAAGAAATTCCTACATGGAGTAAGTGAATTGATATGAATCACATTACTTCCATTAGGTTTTATTTTCTAATAATGGTACACAAAATATTAGATCATAAAATTATGAAACATAATTTATAATATCAAAACAAATGAAACACTTAACATAATTTAAAAAACTCATGCATTATTTATCTCATAATTATAAACATGTTTTCTTTAGTTATATATTAATTTTAAAATCCATCATAATGATTTATAAGTAAAATTTGAATTATCCTTATAAAATCCCATGGAATTGTCAAACCATGTGCATAGTAAGGCCCATTTTCAAGCACTATGTGATGATCGGGTCAAACCCACTAAACCCGATTCATGGTTATTACCCCTAGGTACTTATATTCTAAAACCATGAATTGTTATAGTATCTATAAAAATATTTATTGATAGGAAAACTAGATAATATATTCCTTATAAAAACATTATGATGTTATTATATACTTATCAGCAAATTATATCATTTTTTTATATTCCCTAATATATATTTTTTGAAATCTAGTTCCATAGGTTAATTGTAAATATTCAATGACACCAACTATATTGGCCTCGAACGTAGTATACTAGAGACAATTGATGCTTTATTACATTATAATAATATACAAGGAATCACAACCTCAAGGATCAAATAGTTTAGTAGTCCTAGTAAACAAGATACATACTTGAAGTTAAAATTTTATTTTTTAAAAAATAAAATAAACAAATGATTTTTTTAGAATACAATTATTCCCCTTAGAATATCCCATAATAACAATAAAAAAATACTTCCTGGTATCCTAGGGAAAATAAATGATAAAATTAGGTAAGATTGAATTCTTAGTAAGAGTTAGAATACAATAAAATATATCATGAATAAATAAGGCATAGTCAATATATAATGGAAAATAACAAAAATAAATTCTACTTAATCAATAACATGAGAATAATATTTTAGAAATAAATGATGATCAAATAATTCCATATGAATAATCACATGATTTTGAAACATAACCATGTATATTCTAAATAATTGAATAATAACATGGAATATCAATAACATAATTCATAATGATGGAATGAATAATGATGGACATCTAAAAAAACCTTCAAGGCCTTGTACCTAGACATCCAATATTATCAAGGCCTTGTTCCAATACATATAATACCATTGAGGCCTTATTATAAGACATAAATATATATGGGTAATGGATCAGCCAAAACCTAATATATTTTGTCTCATGAGGTCTATCAATGCATTGAGGGAATATGTAATTATGGGCCCCATCCATTAATTAATAATTACAATACATTATTCATATAAAAGGGGAAGAAACATAATAAAATTAAAAATTCATATTAAAAAACTATAATATGAAATGTTAGCAATTACCCTGATCGATAAAAATAATCATACAAAATCCAGAGTAAAATTAAATGTATCAATATAGTACATCCCCAGTCAAATAGATCATAAATCATCTAGAGAAATACAATGAATTTAATCATTAAAATATATTCCCATTAAATCATAATTAAAATAAAAAGACACCTTCTTAGATGGAAAATGAATTTAGAAGATAACATGTAACATTTTTAAGACAATTAACATCTCTTTGAAAATCACCATTATTATTTTAAAAATATATAATTCATAAAATATTGTCAAAATACTTTAATTTGATTTTTTTAAACTAATAATTTCCATAATATTGGGGAAAAATTTTATTTAAAAAATAAAATTTTAAACATTTAAATAATGCTTCAATGAAATGAATGTCATGATAATGGTTAATTATATACATTACATATAAGTTAAAAATAAGATTCCTTTTTCACTATAAAAAGATTAAAAAAGTGACTGGTTAATAAAAAAAGAATATTCTTTTCAAACCATTTTTTAGAAAGTATAAAATTGGAAACAATTCTTTAATAAATCATTTGGAAAATTTCAAAACATTTTTAGAAAATATGGTTATAGGTAATTAACTTTACAAAATATCAGTATATTTAATATAAATATTTTATTATGTCATTATGGTTTAATAATAATTTAATGAGGTGGAGGAATAAATCATATAAAAAAGCTTGTCGAAGAACGCTACCACTTCATCAGGTATCCTCCATTGGTTTTCACAAAAATCCATCCTATGTTGGATTTATATCCAAAATAAGGACTATTGGATGAGATTAGGGATTTTGTGAAGGTAATTGGGTAGTTATTTACAATCTAAAAATGTTTTAAGGTGTAAAGAAGAGAGAAGATGGTGTGGCCTTTTATAAGTGAGGTGAGTGAAACACCTATAATGTTTCAAAATAAAATGTGATACCCACATTTTTCACTTGAAAAATGGGTCCATAATAGAGTATTTTCAATAATCATATATTATAAGGTTTCAATAATTCCATATAATACATTTTATTAAAAAATTAGGTAATTTAAATACATATCTTTTAAGTTTAATCCTCGAAAAACCCATTTTTATGATAATTGTGGTAATTAACTTTTACTATTTTTACTATTAATTTTGGTAAAAAAATAAGTTTACCCTATTAGTATGTATAAATTACTATGATTCCTAATATTTAATCCTTTTTACCAAATTAAATTCACTATATTTATATAAATGTAATTTAAAATTAATCCCAAAGTCGTGTTGAGATAACGAGTTTTCAAAAAGGAAATGTTCAAATGTTTACAAAGATTATAGAGTTTTTCAAAGAGAAAATGTTAAAATATTTACTATGATTTCTAATAGTAAAATAGTATTATTAGATATATAATTTAATTAATTTTACTTAATTTTTTGGAAATATACTTTATCTTTATAAATAATCTAAACAAAAGGCAGTTTTCTATTAAAATTTAGTATTTTTCACTATTCATGAAAAAACAAAACGTATCAGAAAAAAAATTAAACCTAATAAAATTATGATTGTAATTGCCCTATCCGGACCACGATCATGATATTGTCTGCTTTCGACCTAGCCCGCATGGTTTTGTTTTTCTGGGATTCTAGCCCTCAGGCAGCCCACAAGAAAAGGCTTCATGATGGGAGAGGTATCCACACCACCTTATAAAGGGATGATTCATGCTCCTCCTCCTTCAATGTGGGATTTCTATAACCAACCCCCTAGAAGGTCCCAACGTCCTCGCTGGAACATCAAATGGACACCAGTTCTGATACCATTTGTAATGGCCCAGTCCTTCCCACGATCATGATATTGTCCACTTTTGGCCTAGCCAGAATGGTTTTGTTTTTCCCTAGGTTCTGGCCCGTAAGAACCCCCCTAGGAAAAAGTCCTCATGATGGGAGCGGTATCCACACCAACTTATAAAGGGGTGATTCGTGCTCCACCTCCTTCGATGTGGGATTTCCAAAACCACATGAATTTCAATTATTGGATCATTGGAAGTTGTTTTTCTAAACTGTTTATTATTTAAATATCCTTTATCTATTAAGGTTGATATGATATATATATTTCCTTGAAATTTTTTGTTGTACAGTTAAATTTATGCCTTCTGATGCACATGTGTATCTTTTTAGTTTTCATGCTACGACATTATATGATGATTATGTCATATCTGCTATTGTGAAAACATTAATTAAATTCAGGGTAGAGAAAGGGGGAGGGTCTCGTATTAAGGGCCAAATTGGGATCCTCAGTTCCTGATGGGATACCTCTATGTGTCGAGGGGCGGTGTCATTGGCTTTTCCAAACTGAGACATCCCCATAATTTCTAATACTTTTGAGTGATACCCTTTCCAAAAGGGCCCATCGGGATGGATAAGTTGGCAATGTGGCTAATCCAAACTCAGATGAAACTCGACCCCTTTTTGTGAGATTGGGACAGACTCAGGGAAAATCCATGCCTCAGATGATACTTGGTCTTTCAAAATATTTCCTTTGACGGGCTTAGTGGCATTGGATAAATTGACTGATGTTCCATAGCAATACCTTCAGGACGGGCTCAGACTCCAACTCTCAACTTGAACCATAAATAATGATGCACTTAAGGTCTATGTTATTGATAATTGAGTCTATTGAGAATTTAGATATCTCCCCTGTTATGTGGAAGTGTGTCTAGTTAACACTAGACTTGAAACCCAAGTTAAAGCACAAGCTTGGGGTATACTTTTTCATAGTTTTACCTTGATTTCTAGGTTATATATATATATATGTGTGTGTGTGTTTGTGCATTTCTGTTGACTGGTACACTTTTAGACTACCAGCATAGCCTAAAGCAGGTTACGAGGCACGTTTGTCATTTAGGACCCGGGCCGACTTATTTATTTCACTTCACTACAATTAATTTATTTGAAATGGTTATGTAATGGAACACTTCATTTTTAATTTCGAAAAATGTAGAAAGGCTTAGACACCGTGTGTGCTGGCCTACTGGGATTTTATCTCACATCATGCTCAGGCGTCGTCGACACCCGAGTAGATTACATGCTCCAAGGTATTGAAAAGGGAAAGCATGCTACTTCTGATGCATGACTGTTCATTACTGTTAAGGATCGAGACTGGGGTAGAGGACCGAGCCTTGCTCATGATGCAGTTTTTGCTTATGTCTTTTATTTTAGTTTACGGTGTATTTGAGTTCTATTTTCAGTACTTTCAATTTAGACTCATATCATGGCATGAAACCCTTTTGTGAGTTTCTGCACTTGGTTTTTTTATACAGTTGGATTGTTTACATTTCTTCTGCTACATTTATTTATCCACATGCTTCCGCTACTTATTATTTGTTGTCGTTTACTTCTACTATGATATTATCTACTACCTATGAGGGCATAGTCTCCCCCACAGACACAAAAATATCCCTCCCTGCTAGTCTACAACCTATGGTATTCGAGGAGATGTGCTTGAGGTTATGTGATGCACTGGTCTGACCACAGTCTTAGAGGTGATCCAAGTCGGGACGTTACAATGATATGGTAATTTCAAGAATTAATTTTATTTTTCCATACAATTCTTTTGAATGTTGAAAAAAATAATTGTAAATACTGTGTGTAATGTGTGGATAAATTGTCTTTTAGAAAACATACATAGGTTCATAAGATATTTATTTTTATTTTAAATGATTTTTATTTTATTTATAATCAATAGTTAAACATAATATTTATAATTTAGTTATTAATATTAATACCAACTAATTTAATGGCTAGGTTATAATGACATAGTAAATTATGGTTCATTTGGGCTTGGGGTAGCATGTTCCACCAGCTATTGAAGAAATTAAATTTATTCTAAAGGAAATATACCTCATAGGGTTTTTAAGACTAGTGTTTTATGTAACACATGATATTGAATAAAATATTATTCTTTTATAATTTCAGGTTGTTACTCCTTCAAATAAAATCAGAAATGCCTCATGGTTATGTTCTTTATTCAGACCTCTTCTTCCTTTAATTACAATGTCTCTACTATTCCTTAATAGTTATACACAAATTTCAATTTATCTCACCATGAATTTTCCCTAATCACTCAAGGTAAAATGAAAATAAAATTTTGATCATACATTTAATTCATGGACCAATAAATATTATTTCAATGGTTAAAAAATCTCCACTCCGTAAATATAAACACATGATTTATCATAAGGGCTCCATCAATAAGGTTGAAATAACTCTATAGATGAAGGTAGGTGGGTAGATGATAAAAATAAGGATAAAAATGATGGTAAATGAGAAATTAGAATACATGATCATAAAGAATAATTAAATGGAAAATATCCTCTAGAATTCATCATATCCATACTCGTAAAATCCTAGGGATGGTATATGGATGTGTCATAAAAGTGATGTTAAAGTATCCTATCTGTTATTTTTTATTTTTGAATTTTTTTTCTAGGAAAGATCTCAAATACATAACCTCACCACATATGATCCATCATAATATTAATTGTTTTGATAATGGTAATTTTTTAACTTCCTAATAGACAAACCATATTAATTTTTTTTGAACAGGATAACCATGAATGTTAAATCAAAAGAACCACAGGCCACTTCCCATGGATCAGGTGAGAAATCCACCACACATCTCCAAATTATTAAGTATCCCAAATCCATTAGTAATGACCATATTACACACATTTATTCAACTATAAACCATGAAATTATATCAATAGTGGTGTAGTAAGGGATAAAAATGGGATTCCCACATGGATAAATCCAAACAAGGTCATTCATGGGTTCTATGAGCTTATGAAGGATAAATATACAAGATGGTTTCCAAAAAAATGAATCAACAAGGGTTTCCTTAATCATTTGAATAGTGTATTAATTTTTTCATCTCCTTGATAATATTCCAATGAATATTCTCAAAGGTTTATAAGACCTAGGTATCTCTTAATAAATATTCTTAGAAAATAATATGACAATGTAAGTCTAATATCTTCTAGGGAATGAAAATAAAAAAATTGCAATGAAATAGGGAATAACAACCAACAATAAGTCAATCAAAATAAATTGAAAGATTCTAGAATCAGAAGTAAATTAATCAACATAGTAATCATGCTAACATTATAAGCAAGAATAAAATAGATTTCAACCTTATCTAACCAAACCATTTATTTTATTTAAATGGGTGTAATGATATTTCATGTTAAAGAATAATTTCAAAGAAAAATTCATCAAATACTAATTATAGTAGGAAATAATATTGGTTTATAGAAAATAAATCTCAATAATATTTCCCCCGCACATAAAATTTAATAGTGTCTGCACTATTTTGGAATGTGATATTAGAGAGAAATCAATAAAAATAATAGACAGATTGGAGATGGTAATTATGAATTTAAAATTGGTAATCAAGAAATTCCGATAATAAAGGCCATTCCATTGGGGAAAACTCTAAATATTGTTGGTATACTTGGTTTAATTCCAAATTTGTCATAAAGAAGCATACATACAGTAGATAACCAATTAGTATAGAAAATATGACAAAATGAAATCAGTTAGAATGTTGATTCACACATTAGTTAAAAATTAAGTGAAATGAGAATTATAGTGAGAGGAGAAGAGTACAATAGAGAAATAAAGGAGCTATAATAAAATAAATAAAGAGAAATGAAAAATCCTAACAACTTATCAATGAAAAAATATGGATTTCCTCTGATAAAAATCTAATAGGATGTCATCATCCATAATAATGGAAAATGGCCAAGTGGAGAGGTCAATCTGATCATTTATCTACTATCCTTTGTTAGAACTGACAGTTGTATCATCGATCTCATGGGGGATCTTGGTGGTGTTTACCACCTCAAGAATGGGGTGATTGAGGATATCATGTGTGATCTATAGAATTCATGTAGGATGTGAAGGGAACTATTATACAATATGGAAATAGAGAACTTAGATTCTTTTATGTATGTTATCCACTTGAGGAAATATCGCATGTGGGAGTCTATATGGTATTCTACCAGGTTCATCAATTACTATGGAATATGAAGTAGATTGATAATTAGCTAAATGAATTCATAAGTAAGATTGAGAATATGAGAAATATATATAGGAAAAAATTGTATCTCTTCTATTATATAAAATAAATGACAAAACTATGAATAGGGAATAAAATAGTATAAAAATAGAACCAAGATAGTGTATGGAGGGGTAGGGGTATATATGGACAAAACTAAATAGTGTGGGCTGACTCTCCCCTATCAGTATCAGATGTCCTCCCCCCCAATAGTGGGTGTATAAATTTTCCCCTCCATGTCTCTGGAATCTATAAAGGCATGTGAAGGTTGGTCGACAACCATAGAAGGTGTCACAGTGCTACAAGCTATCTCAGTCACAGTATATTGTTGGAATGTGATGATCTTTACTGGGGATGAATTTATGGGAGATGGATCAATGAAAGGTGCCTAAATAAGAAGAAGTTAAGGTAGGGACCTTTCCTCATTGAGCTTTTTGTATTAAAAAATCGTACAGGTTATCAGCATTAGTGAGATGTAGCGGATGTTTGAAGAGGGTGATTGATTGGTTGGGAATAGTCGGAGCTAGGTTTGTGGTGGTAGGTGGTCGTTGGGTAGCTATAGTGTATGGTGGTAGGGAATCTATGGTAAACTAAGAGGGGTCGGAGAAGGAGATTCTAAAATTCCAAAAAAATGTGACTCTCGTTATCTAGAATACACTTGAGAATAGCCTATATATCTATGGTGATTAGTGGGATCAATTCAGAATAGAAAGGGGGTAGTGTAGTGGTTGATGGTGGAGTGATGGAAGTAGAAGGGGTTGGGGAAGTAGGTACAAGTGTATCATGAGTAGGAGTATGTGTGACCAGAGCAAGATGAGTTGGGGTCTCAGTTGCATCATCTTTATACTCGTTGTCCCAAGTGTCGTGTCCCCCAATCTTCCAAATAAGCCTCTTCATCTAGAGAATTAGGAGATGAATGGACTCAATATTCCCCATATTGGTTAGAGGATGAGCTATGTCAAATCATCATAGATATTGTACTGAATGAGTTATAATGCTTTCCTCATCAAGGTACCATGAACCCTCCTCACCTTGGACTCGTAATGGAGTCTGAACTAGTGACCCATTTTGATGGAAGGGTGAAAATGACAAGATGATAAAATATACCGGTCTGATGCTCCAATAATCATCTCCCCCACACACTCAAGCATGGGTTAGATCCCGATATTGTATTCATAAGACTAAACCCCACTGTTGGGTGATCTTCTTTATATGTGAATCATAAAATTTATGGGGTTCATGAGTTATCAATTCCCAACTCCTCACTAGGACCATATTTCTATAGCCTATATGAATGGTTTGAAATACTATAGAGGAAATAATGTATCAAGAATAAAATACAGGGAAGTTCTCCAGATATTCATCCACTCATACATTAGTAATGTGAGAAATTTTCATGTGCCAAATGAGGTCCATGAATTCTTCATGCATGAGAATATTCTCAACAATGGTCAGGTCATAAGTATTGTTGGTCTTCATGGGTGTGTCCTGAATATGGACTAAGTGAACTTTATGGCCAACTATAAAAATGTTAATTCAGGGTGTAGGTGCGAGAGGAAACCCTACAACTGGGTGGATGAAGAATACGAATCATCAGTGTATTTTAGAGTGGTAGTACCAAAAAATGTTGATAAAGGGGAAGGTCCTATGGGTGGTCGTGGAGGATCCAACACCGAACATTTGTGTGAAGGGTCTTCCTGTCAGGACGTGCATTTAGAGGAAGAGTTAGCAATAGTTTTTGTGTCAGATATTATAGATGTGAGGAACAAGAGAGTAATGGATGGGTATATTATGAGGAGTAACAATACTAAAAATATGGCTTATAATAGTGCTAAAAACAGCCTTTAACAGCGCTGTTAATCTCAGAGAAGATAAAGGGGGGCTTTTATCAGTGCTATTTTCAGCGCTGATAAATGTATAATATATCTGCGCTATTTTGAGTTCTGATTAAAACTACCTTTATCAGCAGTCAAAATAGCACTGATATATTATCCACTTATCAGTACTTAACTAGCACTGATAAAGGCCAAAGATCCTATCCAAAACCAGAACCTGCACAAAACCTGCCCAACACCTGCACACATTACAACACCGGCACAGAGTCCAAACAAAACCTACACACACCACACACAACACCCACACACAAAGCACAGAAGAACAAAAATGATACACAAATTTACTTGAAATCATGAATAAAAAACAACACACTTCTCTATACATTTCAAAAAATGTTTAATTTGGTTACAATTACATTTATCCAACAAATCGTTAATAAACAATGATGTTCCATCCTTTTTGCATCAATCCGCTCTAAAAAATTGTCGTCCATGGCGGCGGTTTCCGAACAAAGCATTCGAACTGATGAAAATGATTTCACCTACATAATAAAACAAATATTATGTTAGTAATACAATAATGAAATAAAGAAAGGTGTTTCTAAATGGAATTATACTAGTGAGGCACAAAACATATAATAACCAATTAATGAAATTGGTGCATGGTTAGGGCTAATCATCTATAATAATCAAATGGACCAATGTTTAGTAGAACATGGATATATGTCCCCCCATTCCATAAAAAAGAAGCACCCCTGCCCCCTTCCACAGCACACCCCCTACACACTGCCCACCCCCGAGCACAACCCCTACCCCTGCACACTCCCTGCCCCATGAACATCCCCTGTCCCCTTCCCCAGCACACCCCTTCCCACTGCACTTCCCCCCTGCCCATTGCACACCCCCCAGCCCACCCCCTACATATTTCAAAAGAACCCAGCACACCCCCTACCCCTTCCCCTTACCACTTTTTCCCCTTCCCCCTCCCCCAGAAAACCACCCCTGTCCTCTCACCCTGTCCCCTGCACATCATAAAGAAAATACCTTGTATGAAAATTGTGCTCAATTTACATTATACACATAATATATATCAACACATTTTCATGTACTTTCATTCAATGTAAATACACATATATATACTCTCTACATCTCATAAGAAAACCCTATTTAAAATTCACAAACACATTAAATCCATTTGAAAACACCCATCACACAACTTTCTCATTTCTTCAAACACATTTAAAGGACGTAAGCATGAAAATTCGTAAGAAATACAACTGCATTCATTTTAAAAATAACTTTCAAGTCTATACACACCCCAAATTCTTTTGATAACACATTTTTAACCACACAAACATTTCATATAGTACACTTAGAAAGCAAATACAGTATAATAAAATCATCATATAATGTAAAATCATGGAATCACCTACATAAAGCGTGGAATCTTCTAAAATCTACTGTAAAACATAAAACCACACCTCCACAATACCTTAATAAGGACTGATTAAACATTAATATTGAATATATTAATGGAAACCCATGTTTAACTTGTGGTATTCCATGAGTTTACCATCCTACAAGGATACATGGTCATGATTTAATGTCATATAGAGATGTAAGACCCGGGTGTATCAAAACACTTATAAAGGTGGATAAGGTAGGTATATCTCTAGGAGGGAGCACCTGGAATGTTTACCTGATAGATGGATCAAAACGCCCAATGAGGTCTGACCCAAGTGTGGTGCATCCCATAATGGTAACGTTTCTCATTTTGAAGACTTATACAGACTCCACTAAGGGAAATACAAGAGGGAAAATAAGTGAAGGTGTACCCCAGTGAGGGGGTCACCATGGTTTACCATTGGTTGAGATTTAACCTCATGGAGGCTTCCTACGTACCCTATTTAGAATACAAGGTTCAAAACCCATATATTTAAAATAGGTATTTTGTGGGTATTACCCATGGTTAGCTTCCCTTCACACTAGGAATACTCTTGGTTGGATGAGTATGGGTTTTGTGGGGCTTATGAATTGTCAAATTCTCAGGTTCTTCCAAGAATAGCGATGGGATGAATGGGATATACGTGCTAAGATGGACCATGTGAATGGAGTGATCCTTGTAAAGAAGAACGAGGCACAAAAAACATGTGAAGCTATCAGTAAACATTATTTATGGTGGCCATGGGGCTTATCAGACTCCCCATACCTTCCATAAACACCTCAAAACGTCATGAGGACCAAATTCTACATGATGTTGCATCACAGGGTTGATTATTTTGATGATTTACTAGTCGTTTGAGCTTGGATATCATCTCAACCATCCTTTCCCTTGAATTATCCCGGGACACATATTTCGGTTCTAAAAAATCCCTCAATGATACGGATTATCTGATGCATCTACCTAGAAATAATTTTGCAAGTCAAACAACAACACATGTGCTCAAATACAAGTTCAAAAAAAGAGATACAAAAAATGGATTTTGTTGATCCTCGGTGGTTTCATCATTCACCCCATACACACTGCACACCATCTTGCCTTACTTCAATATTGATTTGTTCAAAGATCAATAATATGAATCCGGGGATAGAAAACATTGAGTAATTAATTAAGATTTCAATATATCGGAGCATTATCAATTCACCAAATAAGGTTGGAGGATAATCAATGATCATATATAGATAACATAAGTGGTAGTAATTCACCTTCATCCTATTTGTGTACAATCATCCATCAGGTATGTTTCCCATTCGTTTCTAAACAGATGTATATCATCTTATGAATATGTGTTTTTGCAACAGTCATAGTAGTACTGAAAAAATACAAATACACAAGGGATTAATAAATATTTTAAATTAACTGGTAATTATTTTCGAAAATACCACATTCGGGATGCTAGTTTGTTGATGAAATACGATCTCTTTCATAAATTTACAAACATAATAACCACAGTCCTTTCTGTTTGTTTATTTTAGACACTACAGAAACATTGAAAACAATAAGTAATTTTTTTGATATGTGTTTGGATAGTGAAATGTTATTATATATACCTGGATACTTTTTCTAGTTGTAGATCTTGTAAGCATGCTCATCCTTATGCCTTGGATTAATTCCATGCATTAGACGATATTGATACACCGCCCTATCATATAAGAATCATCATTAAATGATAACATAAAATATATAACTAGATGTTTAGTTTTAAAATGTTGGATCTAGTGTATTACAAATTAACAAACGCCATCATGCGTGGTCGGTTTGTTGGATATCAATGCATTGAATCCAAAAAATAAATCTTTGGAGTATCCAAATTGACTACAATCATCATCCAATGCTCCCTAAAAATATAAAAAGGAATAAGTAAAGAAAGAAATGAAAATATAGTTGATATAATTAAATTGTAGAGTTTTACCCCTGCATCGTTGGTATTAAAAAGAGTCTGTCATCCATAATTTTGTTTTCAAACGATTTGAGCTGGGATGACGTTATTACAGCCTCTCCAATAGAATCTATTTCGTCTTTTGAAGATGTGGTGTGAGGAATAACGAGTCCAATTTTTTTTTCATGGGAAAATCCCTTCAATTCTTTTTCATATATACGTCTGCGAAAAATATAAAATGTATTTAGTCAAAATTATCAGAGTATATCAGCTTTTGTAAAATCAAATCATGAAAACTTACCTCATGTATATATTTACAACTGAGGCACCTAGCCATTCATACTAGAGGAGTTCATTTACATTTTCAGCACTAATGAAATATGATATCCCCTCTCCATACATGTATTTTTCAAAAGCAAATATGTGGGTACTTCTGTCTTTCAACTTTGTATCCTCATGAGCCTGCAATGATATTAATTGTGGATATAGAACGTGCGGGGTGAAGGTGCTATCAGTAGACCATTTCAATTGGTTGGTTGATCCTCGAGATAATTTTGAGCTGATATTTCATTTCACCCCACAGTCTTTGTCATTCTGTAATAACTGTCATTGGTTGAAACCTTTTTTCATTAAATGTTAAAGGTCCATCTTGAAAAATAAATAAGAAATGAATACCCTTTTGTTGACATGTTTTTTTTACAAGAACTGTCGGCCATGCGATGAATGTTCCAATAGCTTGTTCAACCATATGAATGTCTTCATGGTCATTTGGAAAAGGTATCTCAGCACTTAGCTCATTAGATACGTTAATTGACACTCTAAGATGATCTTTTGGAAGCTGTCTGTTGTGTAGCATGTCGTTTTGCGTATTGAACACCATAGCCCTCGCTAGAAGGCGATAGGTGGGAGTTGATAAATATAAATCACAGTCATTTTCACCCTATGGAATATTAGTACAAGAAAGGTATCAGTGTCTATGTAAATCACATTTCATAGAAACAATTATTAAAACATTGATTACCTCATCTAAGTCAGGGGTTTTAGGGGAATGGCTCACCTCAAAGCTGGTGGGGGGTGGGGCAAGATCATCACGCACGGGTTGTTGTTGAGTTGTTTCTTCTCTTTTCCTCTCCCCCATCAATTTTTCTATCATATCTCTCTGGTATTGTAATTCTTCTTGAAAAATAGATAATTATTCTTACAGCTTTTCCATTTTTTCATTTTGATCCCCCGCTTGTTTTTGTTTTTGAAAATATGTTCGGGGTGTCACCCCAAAACCCGCACCTCTGACACGACCATACTTTTCTGGCTACTTCAAGGTTGCTGAAAGTATGTATGCATTTGGTGTAGTTTTTGTTGATTCTTGTTACTATTTCAGATAGAAAATATAGAAAAATAAGTAGTTATTGTAATGTAATAGCGATTTAAAGCAACTCAATTTTATATTATGTCATACTTACACATGTTTCCCGCATTTTTTGTGTGTTTTCATCTATCAATGTCCCCTCTTTATTTACACGAGCCTCCTTCCACATCACATAGCATGGGATGGATATGTCTTTCGATTTCGATTCATCAATCTACATATATATAGAGAAACATGGTTATGGTGTTTTTTTATGTCACATACTAGTAGTAGGGTACATTTAAAAGACGTACCAATTTTTTCTCAAGTTCAGCATACCCCATCCTTGCTTTACTATAAGGGTATGTTGGTTCTATTGTGCGTTTTTCATTTTCAGCATGCATCAGCTGTTTCATAAATAAAAAATTGTCAATCAGAGTGATGAATACAAGAAAACATCAAACAACGTATTACCCCACACAATGTACCTGCAAAGTATGCTCCCCACGATGGTTGCTAAACGCATCCCACGCTCCTTGGGATATCAAGTGTGCGTAAAGAGGAGGTGGGTGCGGCTTGATTTTCCCTTCTGCATCTTTAAGATGATATTTCATTAAAATTGTGCGGAAACCTCTATGAATCCTTCCTGCAACTCTTAATACATATTCCTTGTGCGAGACATCTACTATAAATGCACTCTACAATGGATGATGAAGAGTAAGTCAATGTTTTGGTATTTTATTTTATTTTAATAAATTAAAAAAATGATATCATAATGTTACCATAATCTCTTCCCACATTAGTGTCTTTATCCCGGTGACAACATGGTGTCACGACTGTACAATAATCGACACGTGTTGACGAGTGATGATTCTAATGTAGCTACTAAAGATGGATTTGTTAGGGTTAACATGTTGGCCTCGCTTATTCTATCCCACCTCAAATTTGATGACTTTTGCTTTTGCCTTAAGGATTTTGGCCAACACTGTCAAACTACGATGCTCTTGTATTTTTTGCGCTTTCAGGGCTTCATTTCCTACCATTTCCTCAGAAGTAGCATCAATATCTTCCCTTGGAGCGCTTGAATTGGCAATGGGACTAGCATCAATAGGTTGAGAAACCTGTTGTACCTCAACACTGGGACCAGTAACAACAGGTTGAGAAACCTATTGTTGCTCTGCACTGGGACCACCAGCATTTGTTTGAGAAACCTATTGTTGATCTGTAATGGGACCACCAACTACTAGTTGAGAGACCTTTTGTGCCTTAGGATTAGTCGCATCAGCAGGTGCAGAAGTCATTATCTACAGAAGTGGTTTAATATTTAATTTAGATTACATAAAAACAGTAGCAAACAGATAATAACATAACGTAACACAATGTATGTTACAATAAACAAATAACCTGCTTATTGTACTCTCTTTTTTTTCTTTAAAGGCTGAAGTGATTTGACTCCTCTATCGACTATGTAAATTCTTTCATTGTGGTCTCCTCTGACATAGAAAACGCCGTCTACATTTGGACTGCTATGAAATGATTGTGAAGTCCCAATAAAAGGGTCAACCTCTGTTGAAATTTCATCTGACCCTTCAGTTGTTTTGGTCAATAACAGAACAATTGACCAATTTTGGTTTGCGGGGTTTGGAACATAAAATACTTGTACTGCCTGTGATGCCATTATAAATGGTTCGTCTTTCTCCCCTTCCTCACTGAAATCAACTTTCATGAATCCTAATTCATATATTTTAATAGCACTCCTATTATCAACCCACTTGCATTGAAAAATCGTCACTTTAAATTTCATATAATCAAACTCCCATATTCGTTTGATGATGCCAAAGTATGACATATTCGCATAAATTGGATTTTTTTCCTTAGCACCGGAAAGATGCATCACCTCAGCCACAAGTGTAACCCCACTATTCTACATGGTACTATCTTCATCATGTTCATTAGTATAGAATGTATAACTGTTAACTACATAAGCATTGTAAGATAATACGTACACACTTGCTCCTCCGGCCAGCAATCGAAGTCGTTTTGAAATTGAGTCTGGATTTTCATCTAACTGCTTAAAAATATGGTCTCAAAACCATCCTAGAAACTATCTATTATGTGTATCTGATATCTATTTTTCAGACCTAGAAGGATTCAAATGCCTAATAATTTCTTGCTGGGTTTGAACATATGGGTCAACGTCGAAACTGTTATGAAAATCATAATGGTGGGCCTGCTCTAGATCTGTAATATTGATTGTGACAACATATCTTCCAGAAATTCCATCACCCTCAAGCCACTCAGTGTGAAGAGATTTAGGTAGGCCAACGATTTCCACACCAGACAGGTATTCGGTACAAAATTCAACAGCTTCCTCAACAATATATTTCTCCGCAATACAACCCTCTGGCCGACTTCGGTTTTTGACATACCCTTTCAAAATCTTCATATACCGTTCAATGGGGTATATCCATCTATAATGTACAGGACCACATAGTCGAATCTCTCTCACCAAATTAACCATCAAATGAACCATCATATCGAAAAATGTCGATGGGAAGAACATTTCCAATTCACATAATATAACAGCAATTTCTCTTTCCATAGTTGGCAATTTCACCGGGTCTATAACTTTGCTGCATATATCTTTGAAGAGGAAACAAATCTTTATTAATGTATGGTGGAAATTCTTGGAAAAAATGCAATGTAAAGCAATAGGAATTAGATCTTGCATCAAAACATGGTAGTCATGTGATTTCAGACCCTTTAATTTTAAATCACCAATTGACACGATGTTCTTGATGTTTGATGAATACCCTTATGGAACGTTTACGTCATTCAAGAAGTTGCAAAACTGATATCTCTCCTACTTGGAAAGAGTGTAAGCAGCAGGAGGAAGAAATGTTCATTTTCCCCCCTTCACTGGTGCCAACTCTTCTCATATTCCCATCTCAACCATGTCCAATCTAGCCTTAATTACATCCTTTTTTTTGTCGGGTGCATTTAGAAACGTGCCGATGACACTATCACATACATTTTTTTCAACATGCATAAGATCAAGAAAATGTCTGACATATAGACAATTCTAGTATGGTAATTCAAAAAAAACTGATCTCTTTTTCCAACCATTTTTCATATGGTTTTTTGAAAACGGTTTACCAAAAGTAGTGTCCAAGTCTTTCAATTTCTCAAAAAATTGATCACCTGTTAGTGGAGATGGTGTTTTATGTTCATCTGAACTTCAATCGAATGATGTCATCCATGATCGGTACTTATGTCATCGAGGTAGAAATCTGCAATGTCCTAGAAACCTGGTTTTTGATGAATGTTTCAACCTAATTGACTATGTATCTTGTTCACAAACGGGACACCCTTGAGTTCCTTTAATGCTATATCATGACAAATATACATAAGCAGTAAAGTCATTTATCATCCCATACAACATGGCTTTCAAAGTGAACTGTTCATTTTTGTAAGCATCATACATCGTAACACCTGAATCCCACAATATATTCAAATCCTCGATCAATGCGGCCAAATAAACATCAATATCATTACCCGGATGTTTTGGTCCTGATATAAGCATAGATAACATGATGTATTTTCATTTCATGCATAACCACGGTGGTAAATTATAATTTACCAACATAACTGGCCACGTACTGTGACTGATACTTTGAAAACCAAAAGGATTCACCCCATCTGTAGATAATTCCAGATGAAGGTTTCTCGGATCGTTCCCAAATTTAGGATACTCGTGATCAATTCTCTTCCACTGAGGAGAGTCTGCAGGGTGACGTAGTTTCCCATATTTAATTCATGTATCTGCATGCCATGTCAATTGTCCTATAGTCTCCTCACTTCCATATAGGCGTCTAAACCTAGGAATGATTGGAAAGTACCATACAAATTTCGTAGGACTAGAATCATCTTTATTGTATCGGGAAACACCACACTTTGGGCATTCTTTAAGTGATTTGTGGTCCTCACGAATCAATATATAGTCATTCGGGAAAGCATGTATTCTTTCAGAGATCATACCCATCGATCGTAGAATTAGTTTGGCATCATATGTTCGGCTTGGGAGTTCATTATCTTCTGGGAGCATGTCATTTTGGAGAGTAAGTAGTTCCATAAAACTGGCATCACTCCACCCGTTGCCTGCTTTCAAATTATACAGCTTCAATACGGCTGTCAATGCTGTATATTCAGTGCAACCAACATACAATGGCGTTTTTCACAACTCTTTAACTTCTCAAATAATTTTTGGAAATCATGAAGTTCATCTTCAACTGTCCTTGTCATTTCCTCAATACGATCTTTATCATCATTCACATCTGTAATCACACCTTCCATACAATTGTCTTCACTGTTCACGCTTCTAATCATATCAAATGATCTATAAAATGTCATTTTCTCTATGTCACTACCTACATTATTTTTTCCCTGTGTTTATTCCAAAATTTATAACTTCAATCTATTCTGTGGAAGATCAGGTGTTCTTCCAACTCCTATGGACTAATTTGTCTTGAATAAAAATAGCGTAAACACGGACAAAGGATTTGAGAAGGGTCACACGCATGATCTTCTGAAAACTTGATGAACTCTTTCATGCCATCTTCATACTCTTTTGTCAACCGATTGGCATTCATCCATTTTTTATTCATATTCATCGTCTTTATGCCTGACTATTTGAGCCATTAGAGTACAGTAAATTTTTTCAACCAATTGGAATTCATCTGTGTTTATCTCTTTATTAAGAAGTAAATTTTATACCTCATCAGTGAAAACATCCTTAAAATGTACTACCATTGGGAAAAAAGAATCCTACAACATTATAGAAACATCTACAATATGCCTGACTATTTGAGCCATTAGGGTTCAATATATATATAATTATAACATGCTATTTAAAATGAAATCTGGAAATAGGAAATCATACAGACTCCTGATAAACCCATAATACAAAACATATCACCTAGTATGTCTGTCACATATACAAATAAATAAATTAGAAAAAAACATGCTACAAAGCATAAAGGTACCATTAAATACTTACATTGGTCAACTTGTTTTAGAAATTGTTTATCTTCATCTGTGCCTTGTACTTGCACCCATGAATTTGAAGGTGAGTATGCATACACGATAGTTGACCTTCTTAGAGAAGAGTTTCTGGAAGAGTATATGAGACATAAAGAAATGAATATCATTAGAGTGTTGGAGAAAATGTGGTTTCAGTGTAAATTCATTTTGGAATGATCATTTATATTCATTATGGGAATCGGCTTGTGCAACGCGACCTAAGTTACAATACCTGCAAGTTGTAACTTAGGCCGCGTTGCATAAGCCGATTTCCACATTGTTTGTAGCAACCACATTTGCTCCAACACTCTAATGATCTTCATTGCTTCATGTCTCTTATACTCTACCAGAAACTCTTCTCTAAGAAGGTCAACTATCGTGTACGCATACTCACCTTCAAATTCATGGGTGCAAGTACAAGGCATGGATGAAGATAAATAATTTCTAAAATAAGTTGACCAATGTAAGTATTTAATGGTACCTTTATGCTTTGTAGCATGTTTTTTTTCTAATTTATTTATTTGTATATGTGACATACATACTAGGTGATATGTTTTTTATTATCGGTTCATCTTTGTATAATCACATAACTATGAGATTATGCTATGTGAAGAAAATTAATATAGATCCATCATCATTTCCATTCGGATAATCTTTGGGAATCCATATAACCATAATATTAAAAACTATTTTCTTTGTTTCCCATACATAAATATTCTACTCGAAGGGGTAGAACTGACCGCCCATGGAAACTCAAAAAAAAAATGAAAACAAGGGTTGGTTATCCACAGAAGTCATCACACATAACCTTGGTAGACCTCTCACACATGTGAACCATCATAACTAACCAATTACCATATACTTCATCTTAGTGTCAAGATATCCCTATGGAACCTATAGGGTATCCAATTCCACATCATTCACAAACAACCCACTTGTGTTGCTAAATATCAATAACATCTCTTATTTCAAAACTCATCACTAATTATGAATCACATCCCTAGACATAATCATAATCACATTAAGACCACACTATGTATTATGGAAATCCATACCGGAATTAGGCTCAAGATATGGTATCATTCCTATCTCACATCTATATTCACTATTTAGTCCTCACACACACAATATATAAATAATATACCAAGGGAATACCATCCATGGAACTAAAATCCCACCTTAAGAGCACGAGGAGGAGGAGGACGAGGCGGCGACAGTCGTGGAAGCGAGGGTGGAGGTAGCAGTGGCGGCAGAGGCGGAGGCGGCGGTGGTGGCAGAAGTAGCGGCGGTTGCGGCAACCAGGGTAGAGGTGGCAGAGGCAGAGGCGATCGCGGTAGCAGGAGCGGGGGCAGAGGCGACGACAGCGGTGGAGAAGGAGGAGGACGAGGAGGACGAGGAGGAGGAATGAGGTGGAAGGAGGAGGATGAGGAGGATGAGGTCGCGGGGCGAGGGGCCTGGTTCAGCTTCCGCGAGAGCTTGATCGCGTGCAAGAGAGGATGGCCTATTAAGGTTATTAAATAAAAACCGACAGAACCTTTATCAGTGCTCATTAAAAGCACTGATAAAGGTATGTTTTATCAGTGCTAAAATAAAAGTGCTGATAAAGCATTCATTTATTAGCACTTTTTTAGCGCTGATAAAGAGCTACCTTTATCAGCGATTATTTTAGCCCTGATAAATGTAACATTTATCAGCACTTTTATATAGTGCTGATAAAGGCATACCCCTTTATCAGCACTTTCTGCTTAGTGCTGATAAAGGGCAGTGCTTCCCTTTCCCTGTTTTGTGGTAGTGTAAATTGAGAGGGTTCCAAGGACGATGAAGAGAGCAGGAATTATGGTTAATGGTGGTGGGGGTGGAGGAGTTTGATGGTCGACGAGGAGTAATGCATGAGAGTGGGGGTTGTGATCCCTTAAAAATGGAATTATATATACCACATGAAATAAATAAGTGGTGAATATGACATATGTCTCACGAAAGTAATTGTGAGTCGAGAAACCCATACCTTGAGTCTGAATCATCACATAAATTCTTGATATTAATGAATAATAAAAATACGATAATTAATTAAATAATTAATAACACTTTTAATGTCTACTACTCCTTTTATTTAACTTATTTATACATTATATATGTTTTCTTAATCTATTAAGTTTACATTAGATGTTTCTACAATATTTGTCATATATATCAAAAATGAATTTGGTAGGTTGACTATGGTCAAAGAGGTAATTATTCGAAAATTTCCAATATAAAAAAAATGAAATAAATATAATATTTAGACACAAATAATACTTTTAAAACCAATCATTAATGATGATTATGAGAAATTATCAATATTTTAATCAAGGACACTATTGGTCATAAGTACGAATTAGTAACATTTAGATTTTTCAATGATCATTATGGGAAGAAGGTAAGAAAAATTTTACCTTTAGAGAATAATAATTATATAATATATACCATATTATTTATTTTAATATTCTTATATATATATATATCATCCATGTTTTTTGGTTATGAAAAGGAGGTCACATCACCTTGTGAAGGTGGTAGTCCACACATACACGAATGACATTATCAATTTTTATTGTAAGAAGGAGAATGATATATTATCTGTAAAGAATTATAAATATGTAATTAATATCATATATTTTTTTATATCACATATATTTTTGGACATTATCTTTATTAACTTCTAGTAAAGCTTTAGTGATAAACCAATCACACTATTTCACGAGGCTGTAGACTACCATACACACAAAAAATTTTATTGTATCTCCTACGGGATGTAAGGTATATATATATATATATATGATATAATGACCTATAGGTATAATTTTATTATATATATCATACATATATTTTTTATAAATTATCATACCCAACTATGAGAGGTGTTAATGGAAAAATTAATGACATCAGTTCACGAAGTGGTTGTCCGTTGTACACTTGAATGATGATTTTGTAACCAATTTGATGGAGGTGGAGATGGTTATAGGAAATTACCTTAAAAAAACATCAGTAAATTTAATATAAATATTTTATAATGTAATCATGGTTTAATAATAATTTAATGAGGTGTAGGAATAAATAAAATAAAAAAGCTTGTCGAAGAACACTACCACTTCATCAGGTATCCTCCTTAGGTTTGCACAAAAATCCATCCTAAGTTGGATTTCTATCCAAAATAATGTCTATAGGATGAGATTATGGATTTTGTGAAGGTAATTGGGTATTTATTTACCAAACTAAAAAAATTTTAAGGTGTAAAGAAGAGAGAAGTGGGTGTGGCCTTTTATAAGTGAGGTGAGTAGAACACTTGTAATGTTTCAAAATAAAATGTGATACCCATATTTTTCACATGAAAAATGGGTCCATAATAGACTATTGTCAATAATTATATATTATAACGTTTTAATATTTCCATAATATACATTTTATAAAAAAATTAGGTAATTTAAATACTTATCTTTTTAGTTTAATCCTTAACGAACCCATTTTTACCTTAACTGTGGTAATTAATTTTTCTTATTTTTATGATTAATTTGGGTAAAAAATTAAGTTTACACTATTAGTATGTATAAGTTTCTATTATTCTTAATATTTAATCCTTTTTACCAAATTATATTCCCTAAATTATCTCAATTTAATTTAAAATTAATCCCACAGTCATGTCGAGAAAACGAGTTTTCAAAAAGAAAATGTTCAAATGTTTACAAAGTTTTTCAAAGAGAAAATTTTAAAATGTTTAATATGATTTCTAATAGTTAAATTGTATTAATAGATATATAATTTAATTAATTTTACTTTATCTTTTTAAAAATATATTTTATCTTTATAAATAACTTAAATGAAAAGGTAGTTTTCTATTGAAATTTATTTTTTTTCACTATTAATGAAAAAACAAATATTATCAGAAAAATAAAAAAAATTAAACCTAATAAGATTATGATTGTAATGGACTATTATGGCCCATGATAATCACATTGTCTTCTTTGGTCCTATCCCACACAATTTTGTTTTTCCTTGGGCTCTAGCCCGAAAGCACCCCCATGAAAAGGCCTTAGGATGGGAGAGGTATCCACACCACCTTATAAAGGAGTGTTTCGTGCTCCTCCTCCTTCAATGTGGGATTTCCATCACCAAACCCCACCTAGAAGGGCCCATCATCCTTACTGGAACAAAAAATGGACACCAGCTCTGATACCATTTGTAATGGCACATTCTAGCCCACGATAATGATATTGTTCTCTTTGGGCCTAGCCCGTATGGTTTTGTTTTTCCCTCGGTTCTGGACCTCAGGCACCCCCAAGAAAAATGACTCATGTTGGGAGAGGTATCCACACCACGTTATAAAGGGGTGCTTCATGCTCCTCCTCCATCAATGTGGGATTGCCATAACCACATGAACTTCAATTGTTTGATCATTGGAATTTGTTTTGGTAAACTATTTATTATTTAAATATCCATTATCCACTGAGGTTGAAATGATATTTATATAGCCTTTCAAGTTGTTGCATTGTACTTTTAAATTTATGCCATGTGGTGCATGGGTGTATCTGGTTAATTTTCAAGCTACGACTTTATATGCTAATTATATCATATCTGCTACTGTAAAAAATTTAATTAAATTTAGGGTAGGGAAAGGGGGAAGGTCTCATATTAAGTGCCACACTTAGATCCTCAGTTCCTGACAGGTTACCTCTATGTGTCGGGGGGCGGTGTCGTTGGCTTTTCCGGACCGAGACATACCCAGACTTTCTAATACTTTTGAGTGATACCATTTCGAAAAGGGCCCATAGGGATGGATCTGTTAGAAATGTGTCTAAGCTAGCCTCAGATGACACTCAAACCCTTTTTGTGAGATCTGGACAGACCCAGGGTAAGGCCATTCCTCGGGTGATACTTGATCTTTTGAAATATTTCCTTCGATGAGCTCAATGACATTGGATAAATTGACGGATGTTCCGTAGCGATACCTTCGGGACGGGCTCAGACTCCAAATCTCAACTTGAACTATAAATAATGATTCATTTAATGATTAAGTTATTTCTAATTGAGTATATTGAGAATTTAGATATTTCCCCTAATATGTGGAAGCATGTCTGGTTGACACTAGACTTGAACCCCAATTTAAAGCACAAGATTAGGGTATACCTTTTCCTGGTTTTACCTTTCTTTCTAGGTTATATATATATATATGCATGTTTGTGAATTTATGTTGACTGGTACCCTTTAAGACTAACATATTTGGTTGAAGCAGGTGACCAAACACGTGTGTTGTTTGGGACCCGGGATAACTTATTTATTTCATTTCACTATAATTAATTTATTTGAAATACTTATATAATGGCACACTGTGTTTTTATTTTTGCACGAAATGGAAATTTTTAGACACTGTGGGTGCTGACCTATTGGGATTTTATATCACCTCCTTCTCGGGCGTCGTCGACACCCGAGTAGATTACATGCTCGCATGTATTGACAAGGGGAAGTGTGCTGCTTCTGATGCTTGACTATTCATTACTACATAGAATGGAGACTCAGGCAGAGGACCGAGCCTTGCTCATGATGCAGTTGTGGATTGTGTCTTTTCCTTTAGTTGACTATGTGTTTGAGTTTTGTTTTATGTACTTTCAATTTTAACTCATATCATGGCATGACACTCTTTTGAGAGTTTCTGCACTTGGTTTTTATTATTCTGTTGGATTGTTTACATTGTTTCTGCTATAGTTTATCTATTCACATGCTTCCACTACTTATTATTTTGTTTCTGTTTACTACCGCTGTGATATTAAATGCTACCTATGAGGGCATAGTCTCCCCCACATACACAAAAAGGTCCCTCCCTACAAGTCAATAGCCTCTGGCATTCGGGGAGATGTGCTTGAGGTTATGTGATGCACTGGTCCGGCCACCATCTTGGAGGTGAGCCGAGTCAGGACGTTACAATGATATGGTAATTTTATGAATTATTTTTATTTTTCCAAACACTTCTTTTGAATGTTGAAAAAATAATTGTAAATAATGTGTGTAATGTGTGGATAATTTGTATTTTAGAAAACATACATAGGTTCATAAGACATTTATTTTTCATTTAAATGATTTTCATTTTATTTATAATCAATAGTTAATCAGAATATTCATAATTTAGTTATTAATATTAATACCCAACAATTTAATGGTTAGGTTATAATGACATAGTAAATTATTGTTCATTTGGGCATGGGGTATCATGTTTCACAAGCTATTGAAGAAATCAAATTTATTCTAAAGGAAACATACTTCATATGGTTTTTAATATCAGTGTTTTATGTAACACATGATATTGAATAAAATATTGCTCTTTTATAATTTCAGGGTGTTACTCCTTCAAATAAAATCAAAAATGCCTCATGGTTATGTTCTTTATTCAGACCCCTTCTTCCTTTAATTATAATGTCTCAACTATTCCTTAAAAGTTATACAAAATTTTCAATTTACCTCACCATGGATTTTCCCTAATCAATCAAGGTAAAATGAAAATAATTTTTTATCATACATTTAATTCCTTGTCCAAACAATATTATTTCATTGGTTAAAAAATATCTACTCCATAAATATAAACACATGATTAATCATAAGGGCCCCATCAATAAGGTTGAAATAACTCTATTGATGAAGGTAGGTGAGTAGATGATAAAAATAATGATAAAAATGATGATAAACACAAAATTATAATACATGATCATAAAGAATAATTCAATGAAAAATATCCTCTATAATTCATCATATTCACACTCATAAAATACTAGGTATGGTATATAGATGTGTCATAAAAGTCATCTGAAAGTATTCAGTTTGTTATTTTTTTTAAATGTTTTTTCTAGGAAAGATCTCAAATACATAACCTCAGCATATATGATCCATCATAATATTCATTGTTTTGATAATGGTAATCATTTAGCTTCCTATTTCACAGACAATATTAATTTTTTTGAACAGGATAACCATGAATGGTAAATCAAAAGAACCATGGACCACTTCCCATGGATCATGTGAGAAATCCCCCATTCATCTCCAAAGTATTAAGTATGCCACATCCATTAGAAATGACCATCTCCCCAACATTATTCAACTAAAAGCCATAAAATTATATCAATAGTGGAGTAGTAAGGGATACAAACAGTCTTGCAACATGGACAAATCAAAACGAGGTCATTCGTGGACTCTATGATATTATGGAGGATAAATATAGAAGACGGTTTCCAAAAACATGAATCAACAAGGATCTCCTTAATCATTTAAATAGTGTATTAATTTTTTCATCTCTATGATAATATTCCAATTTAAGTTCTCAAAGGTTTAGAGGACCCAAGTATCTATTAAAAAAAATTCTTAGAAAATAATATGACAGTTTAAGTATAATATCCTCTAGGGAATGAAAATAAAAAAATGGTGTAATGACTTAGGGAATAAAAACCAATAATAAGTCAATAAAAAGAAATTGAATGATTCTAGAATCAGAATTAAATTAATCAACTCAGTAATCATGCTAAAATTATTAGCATTAATATAATAGATTTCAACATTATCTGACCAAACCATTTATTTTATTTAAATGGGTTTAATGATATTTCATGTTAAAGAATAGTTTCAATGTAAAATTCCTCAAATACTAATGATAATAGGAAATAATATAGGTGTATAAAAAATAAATCTCAATAATATTTTCCCCGCACATAAAATGAAACAGTGGCTGCACAATTTTTTATTGTGATCTTGGATAAAAATCAATAAAATCATAGACATATTAAAGATGATAATTATGAATTTAAATTTGGGAATCGAGAAATTCCAATATTAAAGGCCATTCCATGGGTGAAAATTGTAAATATTGTTGGCATACTTGTTTTAATTCCAAATTTTTTATAATGAAATATACATACGGTAGATAATCAATTAGTATAGAAAATATGACCAAATGAAAGCAGTAAGAATGTAGATGCACACATTAGTTGAAAATTAAGAGAAATGAGAATCATAGTGAGTGGAGAATGGTACAATAGAGAAATAAAGGAGCTATAAAAAATAAATAAAGAGAAATAAAAAATCCTAACGACTTATCAATGAAAATATATGGATTTACTCCTATAAAAATCTAATAGGATGTAATTAGGCATAATAATAGAAAAGGGTCATGTTGAGAAGTCAATATGGTCGTTTAACCTCTATCCATTGTTAGAACTGGCAGTTGTATCATCCATCTCATTGGGGATCTTGGTAGTGTTTACCACCTCAAGAATGGGTTGATTGAAGATCTCATGTGGGATCTATAGAATTCATGCAGGATGTGGAGGGAACTATTATACAATATGGAAAGGGAGAACCTAGATTCATCTCAGTATGTTAGCCACTTGAAAAAATACCTCATTTAGGAGGCCATATGGTATTCTAAAAGTCTCATAAATTACTATGGAATATGAAGTAGATTGATAATTAGCTAAATGAATTCATAAGTAAGATTTAGAATATGAGAAATTTATGTAGGGAAAAATTGTATCTCATCCATTAGATAAAATAAATGATACAACTATGAAGTGGGAATAAAATAGTATAAAAATAAAACTAAGATAAATTATATTAGGGGTAGGGGTATATATGGACAAAACTAAATAGTGTGGATCGACTCTCCACTATCAGCATCAGATGTCCCCCCCCCAACAGTGGGTGTATAAATTTTATCCTCCATGTCTCCGGAAGCTATAAATTCATGTGAAGGTGGGTCGACTACCATAGAAGGTGTCACAGTGATAGAAGCTAACTCATTCATAGTATAATGTTAGGATGTGATGATTTATAGTGGGGTTGAATTTCTGGGAGATGGATTAATGAAAGGTGCCTGAAAAAGAAGAAGTTAAGGTAGGGAACTTTCCTCATTAAGCTTTTTGTACTGAAAATTCTTACAGGTTATCAACATTAGTGAGATATAGTGGATGTTTGAAGGGGTTGATTGATTGGTTGGGAATAGTTTGAGCTGGGTTTGTGGTGATAGGAGGTGGTTGGGTAGCTATAGTGGGTGGTGGTGGGGAAGATATGGTAAACTGAGAGGGGTTAGGGAAGGGAATGTGGGATTAGTTCAGAATGGAAAGGGGGTAGTGCATTGGTCGACGGTGGAGTGATAGAAGTAGAAGGGTTTGGGGAAGTAGGTACAAGTTCCTCATGAGAAGGAGTAGGTGGGGCTAGAGCATGATGAGTTGGGGTCTCAGTTTCATCCTCTATATACTTGTCGTCCCTAGTGTAGTGTCCCCCAATCTTCCACAGAATCATCTTCTTCTAGAGAATTAAGAGATAAATGGACTCCATATTCCCCATATAAGTTAGAGTATGAGCTATATCAAAACATCTTGGATTATGTACTAAATGAGTTATAAAGCTTCCCCCATCAAGGTACCATGAACCCTCCTCACCTTGGCCTCCTAATGGAGTGTGACCTAGTGTGCCAAGTTTATGGAAGGGTGAAAATGACAAGATGATAAACTCTATCTATTTGACGCTCCTATAATCATCTCCCCCAAACTCCCAAGCAGGGGATAGAGCCTGATATTGTATCTATAATACTAAGCCCCACTGTTGGGTGATCTTCTTCATATTTGAATCCTAAAATATATGGGGTTCATGAGCTATCAATTCCCAACTCCTCACTAGGACTATATTTCTATAGTCCATATAAACAGTTATAAATACTAGAGATGCAAAAATGTTTGAAGAATAGATTCAAAATCCAACCACAAAGGTACCCAACATGAGCTCCCATGGATAACCTCTCTGTCCAAAATTGAGATGCAAGATGGCTAGCTCAGAAGTGGCTAGGATCTTCGGGATGTTCTCCTGATATTCATCCTCTCATACCTTAGTAATGCGAGAAATTTTCATGTTCAAAATGAGGTCCATGAATTCCTCATGCATGAGATTATTCTCAAAAATGTTCAGGTCGTCAGTATTGTTTTTTCTTCATGGGTGTGGATGAAGATGGATTGAGATAAGTTGATGGCCAACTATAAAAACTTTAATTTAGGGGATATGTGCGGGATTAAAACCTACAATTGGATGGATGAAGAATACGAATCATCTGTGTCTCTGAGAGTGTCAGTACCATACAAATTTGATAAAGGGTAAGGACCTGTGGGTGGTGGTGGATGATACAACACTGGGCGTTTGTGTGGAGGGACTTTGTGTCGGGACATGTATTTGGAGGAAGAGTTGGTGATGGTTTTTGTGTCAGATATTATTGATGTGAAGAACAAGAAGGTAATGGATGGGTATATGATGAAGAGTAAATTAAGAGGGGGCCAAGGATGATGAATATAGCAGGAATTACAGTCGATGGTGGTGGGGGTGGAAGAATTTGATGGCCGATGAGGAGGGGTGCATGGGAGTGGGGGTTGTGAGCCCTTAATTCACAACTTATAATGTTTTTATGAAGCTTTCACATTATTCAAATAATTCAAAATGTGTAAAATGTGGAAATTTATTTTTTAAAACCCCAATATATTAATGTTATGAAAAGTTAAAATATTGTGAGTTATTCTATTTGTGCATCCTTTGGAAAAAAATATTACACCAAATTCCAACATCATCAAAGATTCATAAACATTAGAAAATCTATTCTAACATATCAAACCTATCCTATGTTTCCTCTAATACAATGCTTCATTTAATGTTGAGAGCTATATATTCTTCAATTTTGATGAATTTTAACGAAATAACACACCCATCATAAATGGTTCGTCATAAATTTTTAATCATTTCCAATTAACCATAAAGGGAAATCCATCACCTATTTGTATTTCAATAATTTTATATAGAAAGACATTGAAAAAACTAAAAGGAATCATCCATCAGGATATTAATTTCATATGGAATAACTTCAAATAAGAATTAAAGAGTAGAACCTTATCCCCTATTGTGAAGATCCATCACCAAAGGCATTGGTCATACCATTTCTTTGTTTTTTATTCATAAATTTGACCTTTTAAATATGTTACACTTGTAATTTATTCCATCTTATCCATTTTCATAAAACATTGTTTCTTATATTTTTATCACCAAGGATTAATTGTTTTGATTTCCCAATAAGATAGATTCTCTAATTCCACTGGTAGCGGATAGGGATTCCCATAAAAATTTGAAATAGAGAAGTATCACTGGGTGCTTCATATGATGTATGATACACCCAAATTATATAATCCAATTTAATACTCCAATCATTTCATCTTGTACTAAGATTTTATTCGATATTTTTTTGGTCTCCCGATTATAAAATTTAACTTTACCACTTGTCTGTGGGTGGTCGGGAATTGCAGTGTTGTATAAAATTCTATATTTTTCTAGAATGAGTTTAACAATAGTATATGTAAATTTCAATCCCTAATCACTAATGAGTAATCATGGAAATAAAAATATTGAAAAAAATAATTCCTTTTAAATTCATGACCGTTGTGGTTGTGTAACGGGTGGTGGATTAAGCTTCTACCCACTTCAAGATGCATTCCACACTAATTTGGGTGTAATAATTACCATAAGAATTAGGGAATGTTCCCATTAAAAAAAATCCATATACATCCAAGATTTCAACATCAAGGATAGGGTTCTGGGGCATTTATTTATTTTTTTAATAGTTCCCATCCACTAGAATCGATCACAATACCATACAAAGATTCTTCTATCTGAGTAGAGTGTGGCCTACAATAGTCAACTTTGTAGGATCTTTTCCACAGTGCATTCATGCTCATTATTTACTCCTACTATGGACATGTGAAAAATTGTGAAAATTATTTTAATTTAATCCTCTAGGATGCAAAATCACATCAATACATAAGAATGGTGATTAAATAATAGTGTATCATCAAAGTAATAGCATGAAGCATCGAACTAGAACTTATTCATCTTTTGATCAGAGAAGTGTGGGTACTTAGATCCCGTTTAAAAATAGATTATGATATAAGAAAAAAAGATCATTCTTGTATATTTTTATTTAATAGTGTCTCATCCAAAACATCAGCCCCAATAATCATATTTTTATCATCCTCAAGACTTAGATATAGAAGTATTGATAAGTGATAATCAATTTCATTTTCTGTTCCTTTTTTGTCTTTGATGACTATGTCAAATTATTGAAATAAAAGTATCTATTATATTAGATATGGATTACCATACTTTTTATAATAGTTATATTAGTGCTACATGATCTATATACACCACCACTTTAGAAATCATTATGGATGAGTAAAATTTTTCAAAAGAAAAGACCACATCTACCCCTTTTATCTGGTTTTGTAATTTACCTGATCTTTATTTAATGTATGGATAGCATAATAGATGGAGTAGAAGATGTGTCCAACCCATTTTCTTAAGTCATCACACACAACAAAATCACTAGTTTCAAACATCAGTTCAAATTCCATATCCTAGATGGGTGAAACTATTACATAGTAAAAAAAATAGTAGATTAGAGGGGGTTATGCACAACCCCTCTAAATTCAATTATTGTATAATTTGGGGGAGTTCTACACAAACCCCGATAATCATAGAATTTAGAGGGGATCATAAACCCCCTATAATTTTATTTTTTGTACAAATTATATGGTTTTACATATAACCCTCAATAATTATCAAATTTAGGGGGGTTATGAACCCCCTATAAATTTTTTAAAATCATATTTTTAATACCCGGTTAGATTTTAGAGGGAATTTTAAACTGTTAGGTCCACTAGACTAGATACCTTGAGGGGGGGGGGGTGAATCATGGTATGAGAGATTAAATAATTTCCACTTTTGATATTGTTTCATTTTATAAAAACTCTCTTCTCTCTCCTTCCTATTATAGAGTATGAAGAAATATTAAATCATAAAAATGAATTTTTTTTAAATTTTTTCACCCTCACTGGGCTACATTCAAGAAGCATACACCCACAATGTGTCTATGTACCAAATCCTATATAAGTGCACTGATTTTTACAAATTTTTGACCAGACTCACTGTCCCTCCTAGTTTACAAACAATCACAATTTGAAAGCTCACCACTCTCTAAACTGAAGTTTTCTCACTGCTTCTTCAGAAGACCCACTCACAATTTATAGAAATATAGGTCCAATAATTATCTCAAATGAATGCATCCTCTACAATATATAGATTCTCTATTGAAGTCTAACTTTTATCCACAAATGAATACCTCTTTACAATAGACGTACTGGGTAATTTCTAACTTTCACAAAACCCTAGGGTGTCTTCCACACCACTTTAGCTAGCACACAACCTCTTCCCTTGTTACAGAAAAACCATCATGAAAGCCACACTTGACTTGAGCGCCACTGCTTGTGGGAAAATTACTATGCGCCGCTACTTGCGTGCCACTGCTTGCACACCGGTCCTTGCACGCAACTACTTGCACATAACTTACTACTTGCATGCCACATGCTACTTACACGCCACTCACAACTTGTGCTCCATTTCCACTTTCACTATAAGAGCTCATGTTTTCTCTAAGTGTTGAGCTACTACTAAATGAGGAGCATATCCGTCTATTTATAGGCATTTTGGTGACCCTACGCACGAGGCATGCATCTCACCATGCACACCGCTTTATCACTTGTGTGATACTCCATAACTTGTGTGCCACTTTATGACTTGAACGCCCCTTAATAACTTTCACACCACTTCTTAAATTTCGCACCACTTTTTTTATTTTGTCATATTTCGATGTGATGAAATATGACTTGCATTCCACTTCTGCACTTGCATGCCATATAATGACTTGCGAGCCACTTCTTAACTTTCATGCCACTTTCTTTGCTTTTCAAAAACACTTTTTTTCAACCAACATAAATAAACAAAAAATGATTGAATGTAACCACATGGGATTTATCCCCAATATAAACCCATATAACTTAAGAAATTAGAGGGGCATTATAACTACCTCTAATAAATCTGATTAGTGGTAGTTCACTATCCCAATAATATCTTAAATTAGAGGGGGTTGAAACCCCCTATAATGTATTAAATTAGAGGGGGTTGAACCCCCCCCCCCCCCCCCAAATTTCTTCAATTAGAGGGGGTTGGAAATACCTATAATGACATAAATAAGAGAGGGTGGAAAACCCATGTATTAAATTAGAGGTGTTCAAAACACCCTGTAATGTATTTAAATTAAAGGGGGTTTAAAACACCTTCTAATTTATGAGACTGGGGAGGGATGTGAATGCCCACTATTAAAAAAAATTCCATAATATTGACACACACACATAATTAAAACACAATATATAATTGTATTTAAATAAATTTTATTAATATACAATGTAAAATATTTATATTATTGTTTTAAATTTTAATTATATGTATAAATAAATATAATTGAGTAATATTATGTACATTAATATATATTTATTGGTATAAATTATATTTCATAAAATATTAATTATATAAAATATAAAATCCTAAACCTGTTATATATTTATATACATTAATATAATTTTTTTGAACAATATATAATAAAAAACCCCAAGCATGTAGTTTTTATAATTTATATAATAATATTAAATATAATTTCAAATAATATGTTTGTTATTTTATATTATATATATAATTAATATTATATGAAATAAAATTTATAATAATAATTATATATTAATGTAGAAAATATTATACAATTATATTTATTGAAATACGTATATATTAATATACATAATAATAAATATATGTATTTAAATACATTATATAAATATTTGTATAAATATTATGTCATATAATGTTAATTATATATAATATAAAATTGTATTTCATTTAGTATTAATTATATATCTGTATAAATTGTATTTTATATAATATTAATTATAAATAATATAAATATTAATTATATATTTTTTCATATAACATTATATAAATAATTGAATAAAAGTTATTTCATTTAATATTAATTATATATAATATATAGATTTATATATATTCATTTCTGTATAATGATATTTCATGAAATATTAGTTATAATATTAAAGAAGAAATATAATATATAAATATATACAAAAAAATAATTTACTTAAAAAATGTATTATATAAAAACCTTGTAGTTTTTATAATTTGTAAAATAATAATAATGGATTATAAATATAATTACACACACATGCATATAAATAAATTTGTATTTTATATTTAAATAATGTATTTTCGCACCCCTTGATTTCCCCTAGTTATCTTATTATTTTTTGTATTTACTCTAGATGGACATAAATAATGTATTTGATTACCTGTATATTATATATATATTTTTTATGCATAATTTATAATATGAATTCATTTAATGATATACATAAATATGTAATATATTGAATATATACATTTATATACAAATAAATATATAATTACATTATATATATACATGATATATACAGAAATAAATATGAAATAAATAAATTAATTAAATTCTACAAATAATTAAATAAATTTAATTAATATACTAAATATTTATTTAAATTAATATTTAAAATATATATTTTCATACATAATATAACTATATAAATATGAATATAAATATATGTATAAATATATTTATATATGTATAAATATATTTATAGATGTTATATATATATTCCCACAAGATTTCATCTATATAAAAATATTATATTATATTATATGAATATATATAATAATTAAAATAATCATATATTATATTAATTTTTTGTATATAATATAATATAATATATAATATAATTTATAATATAATATAATATATTCAATTTGAATATATAGTAAGATACATATGTTGGCCTTTAAATAGATTATAATATAAATACATTATTTAAAAATGAATATATTAATATATATAAATGTATATATAGGTTATATATTTAAATATATCTTGAATATAATGGTTATTTTAATAAACAAAAAATATATTAATATATTCATTTTTATATTAAATTATGAAATTAAAATATGTAGAGTGGCATGAAAGGATGGGGAGCGGGAGCTAGGGTGCAGCTGATAAGGGCTTTGGATCCTAATGGTGGGGAGATTTATATGAATGAGGGTAATTTGATTAGGATGGGTTAGTAAGAAAGGGGAAGTGAGGGAATAAAAACTATTTTTGAACTAGATGGGAGAAGCAAGTGGAAGTTACAACCTAGGGGGAACTAGAGGGGTAGAGAATGGGTGGGGTGAACCCACTATGTAGAGGGGGTATGGGGAGATGTGCTAGAATACGGAAAAAATAATAATTTAAAAATGAAAAATTTATGGTCCATTTCAACAGACACAAAATTGATGAATTAGTGGTAGTTTTTAAAAATTTCACCTAGATTTGTGTCTAAAATATAATTAGCAGTGGTTTCAACCACCCCTGAATTTAGTGATTTAAGTAGAGGGGGTATAAACCCACTCTAATCCAACAATTTCTGGAAAATTAGGTGGAAATGGGGGGGGGAACCCCTCTAGAAATACCCACCTCTAACAACCCCTCAGTTTATCAATAGTTTCTAAAAAACTTCTCTAACAATATAGGGAATTTAATTTAGCATTGGGTTTCCATAATCGCTGTTAAAGAATATAGAGGTGGTTATAACCCCCTATAATAAAAAAATAACCCACTCTAATTTTTTTCATTTCTTGTATTGATCAGAGTGGCCACCAGGATATTTTTTGGATTGTTCAATTGCCACTAAAATAATTTATTAAAATAAAATATGTATTCCTTAGGTAATAAGTGTGTTAGTGGGTAGACTATTCTTGTAAAAAATTGGATAAAATGATGATAAAATGTTAGATGGCCCAAAAAATCCTTACAACCTTCACTATTATGGGTTCAGGTAAATCGTTAATCACATTAGTTTTTCCCTGATTACCTTTCATTCTATTATTTGATATTTTATATATAAGTAATATGCCTCCATGGACCATAAAATTAAATTTTTTCCAATTTAAAACAAGGAAATTCTCTTCACAATGTTGCAAAACTCACTTCAGATTCCTCAGACCGACTTCAGAAGAGCATTCATATATGAAGAAATCATACATGAAAGTATTCATAAAATCTTCTGTCATTTCATAGAAAATGTTTTTCATGAACCATTAAAATTTCATTGGTGTATTTCAAATTTTAAATGACATTACTTTATAGGTGAGGGTTCTGAAAGGGCATATCAATTTAGTTTTGGAAAAATCTACTAAGTCGAAAGAAATTTGATTGTATCGATAACATCCATCCATAATGTAATAGAATTCATTCCCAGAAGTCCCTCTATCATTTTATTTGTTAAAGAGAAAATAAAATTATCTTTTCAAGTTTTTTTGTTGTGATTTATATAGTCAACACGTACTCTCCATTTAGTAATGGATTAATTTGTTATTAAATCATATTCATTGTTTTTTATAATAGTCTTGCTGCATTTATTTAGGATTAATAATAATGTACTCACCCACTTTCTATTAGAGATATAAAATATTATACTAGTTTCAAGAATCTTCAGTTATTTCTTCTTGACTACTTCTTTCATTAGTGGATTGATTCACCTTTTGGTTTTATGTTTTTTTAGAATCTTCCTCTAAACAAATTCAATGGTTGAACATCATGGGACTGATTCACTTGATAGTAGAAACACCCCAAGAAATTGAGTTTCTTTCCTTTTTAGTACTTCAATTAGTAAGAACTTGATTCATCTTTGAATTGATGATTATTGTTAGTATAGTTATAGTTTCTAAGAATGGGTACTTTAATATTTTAGGTAGAGGCCTCAATTCTAATGTTAATAAATTTATGAAATAGGGTATGAATGTTGGAATGGTATCTCTCATTAATGGTTTAATTTAATCAATTTCATTATAATAATATGACTCATTTTATTCAGGAGACAATGTTTCTTTATTATTCTCAATGTTCATGCAATCGTCTTTCTCATCAGTCATAAAGATATCTCGAAAATCAAACCAATCCCCACCTTTTCTAGTAGATTTACTGAAATTGAACACTACTTGTTATTCACCAACTCTGAAAATCATCATTTCCATATTCACATAAATCATTTCCTATACAATTATGAGAAATGGTCTCCCTATAATTATGGAGAAATATCATTCTTAATCTATATACCTGATAAAGAAAATAAGAAATAAAAATGATTTTACCAACCTTGACAAAATCATTCTCAGGATGTCTTCAAGGGTACATGATAAACCAGTCATCCAGTCGATGTGAAAATCTTGTTGGTCTCAAATATTGGAGCCCTAAATTTCAGAATAAACAAATAGTCAAGAGACTGATACTTTCATCAAGGTTTCACAAGTATTTTTTGAATTTACACATTTCAATACCATAGAGAATCAAGTTGATTTTAAGGTATCTCAACTTTGTTGGGAGATTCCGCTGAATGACTATAGAACATTCCTCATTCAAGGAGAAGACTTATAGACCGTCCATTTCTCATTTATTAGAGAGAAACTCCTTTAATAATTTTTCATAAGAATAAATTTGACAGATGGCCTCTGGAAATAGGACATTGGTATGTAATTTCCTAAACCTATCTAAAAACTTTTTATACAACCCCTATATATTTATGTGTCTCATTATCTTTGGAAAGGGGATAGTGGGTTTATATAGTAGAGGTTCCACATAAACAATTAAATTTTTAGTTTTCCCTTGTATATGAGATTTTTCAATTGATTATAATTCCATATTTTGTTCTTGAATAGCTTTCCACGCAGTATCAGTGTTATCTTTACTGAGGATTTTGGCACAAATTTGAGGTTCTTCTATATTCTTTTCCACACCTAACAATGGATGATAAAAACTAAGTGTTTTTACAATCCTAAAGATGGTAGAACTATCCTCCTCTCTTAGATGTCTCTCAGTATTATTGGGAAACATACTTAATAATCAGTTCGGTAGAGTCTTGGGGATTTTTCTCACATGGTTCTCAATATACCATTGAGAAACCCTCTAATTCTATATCTTAGTTTCTTGGATGGAAATCCTATGATCCACCTACTAAAATATTTCAGTGATTAGGTACTCATGATTTTTTTTAGGAGGGGATTCTTTTGGCTACATTAGTGGAGCATACAAAAAAATTTTCTGAGTGGAAATTAAAAAGATCTATGGGAAAATTTTATAGAGGAATTTTTTGAGGTCTAGGAGATAGATTATGATGTGGGTACCTTGGTGGTCCTTGATTTCATGGTGGTTCTTGACCAATCCTCCATTTATAGTAACCATGATTTATTTTTATATGATTTCATACAGTCTATGTTAATAATAAGGGATCTATTATTACTGGTGTTATTGAAATTGTGGATTTTTTTATTTTAATTTACATAATTACAATATTGATTTTGTGGTTCTTCTATCCTCCCCCTATATTCCAGGTATGGGTGTGGCCCTCTTCACATTTCAAAGTCCTGATTTCCATAATAGCTGTAGGAGTTCATAGTGATGGAAAAGGTAGCTGAAAAGTTTTGAGCATATTTAGAGGGATCAAACTTAGGATATAAGGTATAAATTCTCTTACAACTAATGAATTCTGCACCAAGGTAGGCCTCAGTCACTCTTCCATATACTGGAATTGCGGTAAATTTCATATAAAATTGATCTATAGAATTATGGAATCATGATCATGATTTTTCAGTAGCAGTGACATCCATTATAGTACATGGAGTTGGTTGGAATCCTTGGTAGATTATTTTTTCAGTTTTCACCACACATTAAGTCTATGATGTGGGAACTAATGAGTGAGTCCTTTAAAGAAATTAAAATCCACCTAATGTAATTATCCATTCTCCTGGGAAAGGTTTTATATCTTGTTTATGAGGTTCTAGGTTTGTATAGGTGGAGAATATTTGTCTATAATTTCATAGATAAATCATCCCAAGTTGTGATGTACTGAGGAGCTTGTATTTTGATCCAATCCATGGTTTTTTCAAGCAAGGAGAAATTGAAAACTTTGAGTCTAATGGCATCTTTTTTCACACCATGACTTTAGAAGGTGTCAGAAACATCTAGGAAACTTAAAATATGCACATATGGTTCTTCTCTCTAAATTCCACTGAATTGTCCATGGTTCTAAGACATTTGATGATCCAAAGATTAATTTTTAAGGTATTAAATTGGATAAGAGGTCAAACAATTATGGGAATTCCACCACTAATGTATGGAAGCCATAGTCTATCATGCTGAACTCCTACGGAAGTGGTCACTATCCTTGTTATTCAGGTGGCACATATTGAATAGTTCGAGGATTATGTAGTTATAAATTTCAATTATCATCCATGATACATCATTAATATACAAAAAAGTATCCTTCAATAATAGGGTCAAAAGAAATCAATTCCTGAGTGTTTATGCTCTGATAACGATCCAGAACAACCTATCACATTCACTAGTAGAATAAAATAGATGCAGGTTCTAGTCCATGTGTGAAAATTTTAAAAATAATGGATAAAAATAATATTGGGTGTGAGGTAATCCTAGGTTCTCACTAGAGGTCACAGTGCCTAATAATAAATTATCCCCTGATAATTGATCTAAAATTTGACTAACCCATGAAACATTGCTGATTCCACAATGGCATGTATCAGATTAAAAATTTAAAAATACAAAACTAAACTACTTATAAAGTCATAGCATAACAGTAGTGCAGGGTCAAACCCATTGGGAGAATCTAGAATGCGGGTAAACTTGTGATTAAAACATTGAAAATGGATTCCTTATGTGACTCTCATTGGTTTTGTTATCTAAGGTTTACATAGTTTGGTTCCAATTAATGGTACAGATAGGGATCAAGGTTAATTTATAGCCTTAGGAAAATAATTATCCAAAATTTATCTTCAGATAGTCATATGGATTATGCTTTGACAAAATGTGAAGGTTACCAATTGGTTTGGTAAAACTAATTGAATCTACCGAAGTGGGAAAATACACTTTGGTCTATAGTTAGTCAAAAACCCATGTGAATAAGACTTGTCTTCAATGGCAGAAAGTTCCATAGGCTATTATTCTTAGCCTAGTCAAATCCAATAATATTAGGTCACCTGTATTACAGTTCTTCCGATCATTGTTATGTAACATAATGTGATTAACAATAATTCTCAACCTAATTTCTAGTCACATTGTTACACAAGTTTTGATTTAATGATTTATTATGTTTAAACCACCACAACTCTAAGCCCATAACCCCAGAGAATTAGACACACATGATAAAAATGATATTAGATGGGAATGAAAACAGAAAAATTATTGACATAATAATTAAAGACATCATACTAGGGAAATCAATGATTAAATAAATTTAAAAGCAATCAAACACTTCACTGAATAAAATAACTAGGAAAAACAACAATTGGGGTTTCAATCTGAAATTGGAATTGAAACAACAATTAGATCATGAAAAACTGATCCAAAAGTCATGGAATAAAAATACAACCACAATGGAATAAAAAAATAAATAAAGAATGGATAAAAACTAGGTTCTTGAAAAAGTAGAGAATAAATTGTAAAAGAAATAAGACAGGTGCGGTCATCTGTCACTATGTGCCTCTACTAAATTATTTATAGACCCAAGAGACTAATTATAACAACCCTTATCTTTATTTAATATTTGAACATGATTTTTTGCATAAACTTGAACTTGATAAAACTCAGGATATTGCGAGGTCTAGTGTATTTGGGGCTTAGTAACATCACATAATAACTTAAAACATGAATTAAACATCATTATTGAAAATTTATTTTACATGATCACAAAATTCCTTCATATTTATCATTTCATGGGATAACATGAGGATATACATAAGAAAAGGGTGATATATAAAGCCCAGTAAGAAAATAAACAATGAATAACATGAAGAATACAATATATGTTACACAATAGGAATATCAATGGTGCATAAGAGAAAAATGAACATAAAGTCATGATATAGAATGATTATAATAACATTGAAATGTGGAAACAACATAAAACATGATATTAGTATGAGCCAAGGCTCACTGAACTTGGATTAGCATGAGGAAACCCTCATTTCAGATGAATTTGCATGCGTAAACCCTCATTTCACTTGAATTATCATTATTGAACCCTCATTTCACTTTGAATATCATGATACAAAACATTACCCAATGCATTGGAGTTCTATTAGGGCACACCCTTTATAATCATTTTGATTTCATGTATAAGTGGGCCACATAGATCATACAACATGGATTAATTAAACATCAGACTTTATTACAGAAACAAGGAATGTGGAATACATAAATGTATTTACCCAATCAATAAGTATATGAGCATATATTGAAATACCCTTGATAGAGAAATGGGTATGGTATTCACTACATGATGATTTTGGCATAGACAAATGTGGTGCAATTTTAGCAGTTTAACAACCTCAAATTGAAATTTTTTAAAATGGGTTAATGAGAGGACAAGAGGTATATAATAATTTATACAAGAAATGAACAATAAGGGGATCATGGAATATAATATACCAGCATATGAAATGGAATTTAGATGCATAATATAAATGAAATTCTTGAATTGAAATGAGTAGTGATAAATCCCTTACGAAATCTCAGCATGGTAATAGGTGTATAAAGAATGGATTAATGAGAGAGAAAGGAACATTTCATCATTAAAACATAATAAGGGAAGTATTGGGGAGGTAAAAAAACATACTCCATAATTTTTAATTGAAAATAAAAGGATTTATGAATATACGGAAACTTGGACAAAATTGACAAAGTAAAGAACCCTTACAAAATTTTAGCTTGGCAACGACTTAGGTAAGGGTCAAAATGAGGGAGGATAAATGATATCTCATTGAAATAACAAGAAATTTAAAAATTTTAATTTATTATAAAAGGATTAAAATATAACCAATTGAAATTAAAATACTAATTTCAAACAAGGTTCTTCAATTGAAAGGAAGAGAGAATGGTGAGGATCCCTTACTTGGATATGTGATCCCAAAATCATGGGATAGGATTCATAAGAGGTTGGGGGCACATTTAGAGGTCTCTAATGAGTTAGGGGTAGAGTTTAGTTGAACTTAAAAGAGCTTTAGTGCAGATAAATTGGCCCTTGGATGGGTTTATATAGGAAATGTGGGGGAATTATTTATTATTTTCGTTTTGGACACTACACACTAAAATATTCAAAATCACAAACCATACCATGGGTTTTCCCATGGTTTCTAGAAAAGGAGAGTGGTATAATTTATTTTATAGGTCTAAGGGATGAATATATTAAAATATTTTCTTTATTTATGTGGAGGTGAGTAACACATTCAAGGAAATGATTTTAAAATCTTAAAGTATTTTATATGTCTTGGAGGATTCACTATGGTTTTATAAAATAAATTAAATAAACCTAAAATTTAATTATTTTAATGTAAAAACATATATTTGGCCAAAGATAAATTTTATATTATTTTATTACATCACTATTGGGTCATTATGATCTCATAAAACACATTGTGTATTTATACTGTATTTTATTTTTAACTAAAAATTCGACTGTCTTTAAAAATTATGAAAAATTCACCATTTGATAATTTTGATGTCCCGATTCCAAAAATAATTTTTATTTGACCTAAATAATTTTATAAATATGTGAATTTTCACTTTTAAAATAAAAACTGACTTTTATTGAAAATTGACATGTTTTGATAAAAACTGTTTTTAAACCTTAATAAAAATTACATTTGTCTTTATAAGATTTATTTGATAATTTATATTTTATAAAAGTAATTTAATAATAATATTTTAACAAAATATTTTTTTAATTGAAAAATCTGTTAATTCATCAAAATATATTTTCTTTATTGATTTTGAATATTAACCAGAAATTCTATTTGTAATTTTAAAATCATTTACAAAGTAAAACAATATAATGATATTATATTATTTATTATATAAAAAAAATTGCACATAATCATAATGTTATGGTCTAGTTACGTATTCATTTATTACACCATCATGCGCCTTAAGAGTAAGGGGTGTTATGAGGGGGATTTCATGGGTCCATTTAGTGAATATGGTTTGGGTTGTGATCTCGATGAGCTTGAAATTCTTCTGTAAACGGTTTCACTCATGATTTAGTTGTTAAATATTGGATTTTTCTTGTTCTAGGAAAAATCCCAGAAATGCTATCTCCCTCAAAATATCTGGTAAATGGGATTCATAGTGTATAATCCTACTAGTTGAGGTCATCACTTCCTTTGTCTGTGTCAAAAGGATTTGTTAAAACCCTGTATTTATACTAGTTATATGATCACTATTCTACAACTATATTATCAATATTAAAGACAATTAATGGTCATTTAAATCTAATTGAATATAATAAAACAAAAAGAGTGCATGTGTTTTCTATATCCATAATACATTTAATTAATTGAAATAGGATTTCAAAAATATTCATGTCATTATAACCTCCCCCCTTAAGAAATTTCACCTTCAAAATATCCTTTTCACACACTAAAATAGTTAATGGTAACTCTACTTCATCCCTTCTTATGGTTCCCACATTTCTTTTTCAAACTTGTGGTTTCTCCGTAACACCTTGACAAGGGGAATTATCTTACTTCTTAGAACGTTTTCTCTATGATCTAAGATCATCACTATATTATCCACATAGGATATGTCATTATCCAATGGAACCACCTCTGGATTGAGTATATGTTATGGGTCTGGTATGTACTTCCTTAAGAGTGATACATGGAATACATCATGAACTTGAGACTTGTTTAGTGGGAGTGCTAGTTGGCAGTTCACTCCTCCAATGCAACCAAGGATCTCAAAAGGGCCAATGTAGCTTGGACTAAGCTTTCTTTTATTTCCAAATCTCATAAAAATCATCCATGGAGATATGCGGAGGAATACAATGTCTCCAGCATCTCACTCTAGGTCTTGTCGATGATTGTAAGCATAGCTATTTTGTCAACTCTAGGTAGCTTTGACGTGCTACTGGATGGTCTTAACCTTCTCCAAAATTTCTTCAACCATTTCTGAACCTAGAAGTTTTCATTCCACAACATCATCCCAAAATGCTAGTGTTCTACACCTCTTCCCATAAAGGGCTTCATAAGGATCCATTTTAATGGTTGAGTGGAAACTATTGTTGTAAGAGAACTCCACCAAAGGAATATGTTGGTTTAGTCTGCCTCTGAAGCCCATTGAGCAAGCTCTCAACATGTTCTCAAGTTTCTAGATATTCTGCTCAGATTGGCCATCAGTTTTAGGGTGATAGGCTTTGATGAAGTTAAACTTAGTGTTTAGAGCATATTGGAGACTCTTACAAAATATATAGGTGAATATGGGATCTCGATCGGAAACATTTGGTAGGGGTACACCATGTAGCCTCACCACTTATGTGATGTATATCCATGCTCGTTGATCTAGGGAGAAATCCCCTAAAATTTAAATGAATTGCGCTTTATTTGTGAGATAATCCACAACAACCCATATATTGTTTCCTTTGTATGTATTCAAAATTCCAGTTAAAAGTCTATGGTGATGTTTTCTCATTTGCATATAGGTATTTGTAATGACTGTAACATCCCCTGAGACTTGTGCCTCCTGGATTTCACTTGATGACATACTAGGAAGTTTGAAGTATATTTAGAGATCTTCTTCTTCATGTTATCCTAATAATAGTTCTATCAGAGATCTCAATACATTGTTCTGTTTCACGAGTGAATGAAGAAATTAAAACTATGTGCATCATCCAGAAGTTCTTTCATTAACTTCAGATTTTATGGAACACATCGTCTTGACCCAAATCTCACAATTCCTTCTTCATTAACATTGAACTTTGAGGATTTCCCTTTTCTGATAGTTTCCACTTTCTTCTAAATTCCCAAATCATCTTTTGTAGAATCCTTTAACCTTTCCAAATGAGACAATTTAGGAATCACTTATGAAATGATTGATGATGTTCCCTTATTTATGATTCCCCTCTCCATCTTCATCAAATCAAAGAATATTGGATCCTTTTCAATTCTCATCAATGATAGAATTAGTGGGTCCTTTCTTTTTAGAGCATCTTCAACATTATTCACTTTCCCAGGGTGGTAATGTATTGAGGAGTTGTAATCCTTAATGAGATCTAACGATCTTTATTGTCACATATCCAACTGTTTATATGTGAATATATAATTGATATTTTTTTATCGGTATATATTTCACACTTCTCCGAAAAGAGATAATGTTGCCTTATTTTCAACAAAAATATAACTTTTTCCAAATACAGATCATGCATGGGATAATTTTGCTCCTAAATTTTCAACTTCCTTGAGGCATAGTCAATGACTTTGTCTTTCCTCAGTAACACATGATGCTGACCTTTTTTTGATGCACCACTAAAGATTATGAAAACCACCCCACTTGTGGGTAGTTTGATCATAGGTGTAGTGAAAATCCTCTTCTTCAACTCCATGAAGATTTCTTCACATTCATCATTCCATGAAATCTTGACTCCCTTCCGAGTTATCTTGGTGAGAGGGTTTGACAATCATGATAAATTTCTCACAAATCAGCGATAATATCCAACTAACCCCAAGAATCTATGGATATATATCAAATATTTCAGCCTCAGCCATCCCCCAATTGATTTTTTTGGAAGGATCCATAGATATCCCATTTTTTGTGTTGATATTCCCCAAGAATGAGGCTTTATTCAACCAAAACATACACTTGATGTAATTCTTATAGGGCTTATCCTTTCCCAAGGTCTCCAGCATAGTGTTAAAATTCTCCTCATGCTCCTCCTTGGGTTTTCAGTATATTAAAATATCCTCTATAAAGGCTACCACCAATTTGTCTTGGTAATCTTTAAATACTCAATTCATCAATTCCATGATGATTTATGGAGAATTTGTGAGTCCGAATGAAAATAATATGAATTCATAGTGCATGTACGTTGTATGAAAAGAAGTCTTGGGGATATCCTCTTTCTTCACCGATACATAGTAATACTCTGATCACAGATACACCATTGAGAAGTATTATTCTCTAAGTAGTTGATCATACAATTCATAAATTTGTGGAAAAGGATGCTTATTATTTATCATGATTTTTTTGAGCTCATGATAATCAATGAAAAGGCTCATTGACCCATCCTTCTTCTTGATGAAGAGGACTTGTGCGCCCCATAGTGAAACACTTGGGCGTATAAACCCATTTTACATATTCTCATATAGTTGTTTCTTTAGCTCTTCAAGCTCTATAATGAGAATTCTCTATGGACTCTTAGATATTGGAAATTCCCTAGGTATATGATTAATCAATAAATCAAAATCTCTTCTAGGAAGAAGTCCAAGAAATTTTTCAGGAAACACATAAGATTATTCCCTCACAATAGGCGTGTCTTCAATGATTGTTATTTTTTCAGATTCAATAATTTGAGAATGATATTCTTTATCTTATGAAAGAAATATCTATGATTGAGATTATGGTTTCAAAGAATAATCATCCTCCTTCTTGGACTTTTATAGAATCAAGGGTCGATTCTCCATGTGGAGAGTGATTTGCCTCTTATAGAAATTAATTATGGATCTATTTAGGGGAGGCCAATCCATTCCAAGAATTACTTCAAATTCCACAAAAGGGAGTATGATGAGGTTCTCCAGAAAATTAAATCTACAAATTGTGAGAGTGGAGGTGTTACATACATAAGATTCAATAATTTCCCCATTTTCTATTTTCAATGAAATTTATACTTCAATGCTTTGTGGGTTTGTTTGAATTATTCTATTAAATTGTGACCGAATCACCTGCCACCACTTAGTTTTTGGGATTAAATTCAGCGTTAGTGATGGAAAAATCTCACCATAGTTTCCTTGGAGGTTGTTGGTTTCCTCCAATTACCCTTGGATTAAGGAATTGGTTCACCAAGTGACCTAGTTATCTGTAGTTTTACCAATGAGAAATGTGTTGAGGGTTGACTTGAGCATTCCTTTCCTCTGTCACATTGATTAGTTTCTCCTATGAGAAAATATAATCCAGATACCCTTCTCTTCTATGCCTATAATATTTCCCTGATCCACTTAGGCAATTCCCAGGGTTCTTCTTTCAACAATTTTGACAAGCAGGGTGCTGTAATTTCTTTGTAACATAGGATTTATCTATCAGACATATAGAATTAAAGTCCACTTTTCTCTTCATATCCCTATTCTACCCAAAAGATTCTCTAATCTCTATCTTGACATTTAGGGAACATAAGATAATTTCGTCATAACTATCAATGTCATGGATTTCCATGGCTTTTTGTAGACTAGGTTTTATCCCACCAAAGAAGCAATCAACTTTTCATTCAAGGGTAACGAAAAAACCAGAGGTGTACTATAAAAGTCATGTGAAATTTTCCTCATACGTTCTGATAAATTTTTCATCCTTCTTCTTGAGAGAAAGGAATTACCTTTGCATCTTAAGTTAGAGGGTGAAAGGAAAATATTTATTGAAAAACATTTTTTGGAAATCCTTGCATTCCATCACCATGATATATTCCTAAGGATTCATATTTTTTATCAATTTACACCATTGATTAGCTTCACCCTCCATATGACAAGCAGTTAGAATAACATTCTCTTGTTCAGATAATTGAAGGATGGAGAAGATCTTCTCAATGGAGCTGATCCATTATTCATTGATTGAGAGATGAGATGATCCACTGAAATTAGTAGGCCTTTGTCTCATGAAGCTCTCAATTATGACTTATTCTTTATTTGGGGGGTGAATAATCCTCTTGTTCCAGGTTTCTATTAAAAGCTTGAGTTAAATGAGAGAGTATCATGATAAATTTTGTCATTCCTGCTCCCATCAGATTGGGAATTTCATTAGAGAATTCATCACATTGATCTTCACATCAATTGTTAGTCTGATAACTTCAATTATATGACATTATCTCGAATAAACGAAAAATTATCTATGAGTATCTTAAATAGTTAAAAATATTAAGGGGAATATAATAAATAAAAGGAATAACTTATAAATTATATTTATCTCCTTAACTTAATAATTTCTAGGCTTAGATCTATGTTATCCATGATCTACTTTCTATCGTATATTCTTATGGGATATTTTATTTGTTCCCTAAATAATGGTTCGTACTAAGCTTATGAATTTACCAAATCATATCCCTTGGGATTATCAAACCAAAATGGTTGCACAACCCATTGTATTTCACCAGTTCACGTTCAAATCTTTCTTATAGTGGTTTTTAGGTTTTACCCCAAGATATATCTGTGCCAGATCCACCTCTACTTGTTCGTATCCAGATAGGGACGTATTATCTTGATAAAACATTTACTCAATACTCACCAAAATTTAGGGGTTTTTTCTTATACTTAGTGTTATCCCTAATAATTTTACTAGAGTTTCTTAATCCTAATCCCAAAATTAACTAAACCTATCCTTTGATTCCAACTATAACAACCCTGCTCTTTATTTCATATTCAGAAATGATTTATTACATAAAAATGAAGTTAATACAACTCAAAAGATCAAAATTTATAATGTCTTTAGGGCTTAAAGTGATTAAATAACCACTTAAAAAATAAAATACACATCTTTATTGAAAACTTCTTTTACATGACCACAACATTCCTTCATACTTATTATAGTATGGGATTACCTGAGGATATACATAAGAAAATGGTGAGCTATAATGCCCAGTAGGGAAATAAAAATGCATAAGATGAATAATTCAATACATGTTAGTAAATAGGCCTATCAATAGTAAATAAGAAAAATATAAAAATAAAGGCATGACATAGATTGATTATCATAACATGGAAATGTGGAAACAACATACAACATGATATTAGCATGATACAAGGATCATTGGGCATGGGTAATCATTAGTAAACCCTCATTTCACGTGAATTAGCATGAGTAATCACTTATTGTAATGAATTATAAAGATTAAACCCTCATTTCACATGGCGTATCATGATACTATACATTACCCAATGCATTAGAGCACTATCTGGGAACACCATTCATAATCATTTCATTTTCATGTACAAGTGGGCCACATAGATCATACAACATGGATTCATTAAACATCATAATTTATTCCACAAATGAGGAATGTGGAATGCAAACATATATGTCCCCAATCAAAAAGTAAATGAGACTAAAGGTGAATACTCTTGATAGAGTAATGGGTATGGTATTAACTACATGATTATTTTGGCATGGAAAATCATGGTGAAATTTCGACAGCATAATGACGTCAAATAGAAATTCATTAAATGGACTAATGAGAGAGAAATATGTCTCTAATAATTTATAAATGAAATTTAAATTAAGGGGATCATGGAATATATTATCCCAACATATGAAATATAATTTAGATGCATAATATAAAATAAATTCTTTAATTGAGATGAGAAGAACGAAATGCCTTAAAGAATTTCAACATGGTAACATGTGTACATGGGTGGGATTAATGAGAGAAAAATGGGACTATCATCATTAAAACATAATAAGGTCAGCATGTGGGAGGTGAGAAATTATACCCCATCATTTTAAATTGAAAATAAATGGATGTAACTATATAAGGAAACTTAGGAAAAAAATGAGAAGGAAAAGAACCCTTACAAAATTTCAGCATGGTAACAGCTTAGGTAAGGGTCCAAATGAGGGAGGATGAATCATCCCCCATTGAAATAAAATAAAATTTAAAATATTGAATTGATTATAAAAGGAATAAAATATAACCATTGAAATTAAAATTCAAATTTCAAACAAGGTTCTTTAATTGGAAGGAAGAGAGAATGGTGAGGATCCCTTACTAGGATGTGTGATCCCAAAGTCTTGGGAGAGGCTTATTGGGAGCTTGAGGGCCCTTCGGAGGACTCTAGGGTATAGGGGAAAGATTTTGGTCGAACATGAAAGATATTTAGTGAAGTGAAATGACTTATTGTGTGGGTTTATATAGGAAAGGTGGGGTAATTCTTTATTATTTTTTTGGATACTACACACTAAAATATTAAAAAGAACAAACAATATCTTGGTTTTCACCCATGGTTTCTAGAAAAGGGTAGTGGTACAAATTATTTTATAATTATAAGGGCCCATGATATTAAAATATTCCCCTTTCTTATGTGGAGGTGAGTCACACATTCAAGGAAATGATTTGAAAATCATAAAATATTTTATGTCTTGGAGGATACACTAAGGCTTTGTAAAATAATTAAAACAAACCTAAAATTAAATTATTTTAAAGGAAAACATATCTTTGGCTGAAGATACCTTTTATATAGTTTTATTACATAACTATTGGCTCGTTATGATGTTATAAAACACATTATATATTTATAAGTTATTTAATTTTTACCCAAAATTCAACTATCTGAAAAAATTATGAGAAATTAACCACTAGATAATTTAGATGTCCTAATTACAAAAATAATATTCTTTTTATCTAATTAATTTTCTAAATATAGGAATTTTAACTTTCAAAATAATAAAAAAAAATTATTCAAAATTGATGGGTTTTGACAAAAATAGTTTTCAAACTTTAATAAAAATTAAATCTGACTTCATAAAAATTAGATGAAAACAAATTAATTCAATAATATTATTTTATTAAAATTTTATTTAATTATAAAATCAATTAACTCATCAAAACAGTTTTCTTAATTGAATTTTAATATTAACCTTAAATACTTTTTATTCTTTAAAAATCATTTACAAATTAAAAATAATAGTATTAAAGAATATTTATTATTATATAAAAAAATAATCCACATAATCATAATTATATGGTCTTCTTACATATCTCATTATTACACAAGCATACGCCCTAAGAGTAAGGCGTGTAATGGAGGGGCTTTCATGGGGTCATTTTGGGGAAGGTCAACAAACCATTGGGGACACAATATCATGAAAATATTGTTGATTTATTATTATAATATATTATCTCCATTGTATTCTTGACTTGGTTAGAGATAACCATAGATATTCTGGGAACGTAGTATACTTGTTTCAGTGATGAGTTAGTTTCACTTGTTATTCATTGGGATTTAGTATTTTTTCATTATAATTTATATGAGATGCTCTAGAGAGGGTCCTAATGAGTATACTATTATTCTCACCCCATCTATATATAAGATATTTTCAAGAAAATAAAAGCATGTTGAATTTTGGGATGGGAATTACTAGATTGTGGTTTTCCAAGAGCTATATGGGCTTCATGGTCATTGCCATGTTGATATATTTAGTATTTTTAGTTTTCTTTTGAGTTTTTTATTATTGTATGTATTCACATGGGATTATATTATCTATATTAGTAGTATTTTATTGGTTTATATTCCTTATATTTCTATTCTACATGTTTCTCTTAGATGGTAATGCATCTCATTTTTATATAATATATACCCTCAGTGTTAGTCACTAACATGAGGCCTACTGGAAGGGGGACTTGGGCAGTCATTATCCTCCTTCTCTCATTGTCTTACCAGGAGGGGTAATCTTGGGGGGGTGTTGAGAAAGAGTGGTATCAAAGGGAGGTTGAGAGATAAGATGGAGTTTAGTGTTAGTCACAGATGAGAACTACATGGGTTAGTATGAAAATATTATCATCTATTTTTAAAAAGTGATGTTAACATTGGATACTTTCTAAGACCAAGTTATTTAGGGACCCATTGTGATATTATGCATGAAACACTTTGTTTACTAATCTTACTAAATTATGTGATACTGGATAGAAGGTAGTGACCTAGGAAAAAATTATGCATCATTATTCATTATTACTACAATTAAAATGCACTGAACATGGTATAGGTTAAAAAATAAAAAAATAAAATAATAAAATGATAAAATGATTAATTAATTAATATTATGTATTCTATATTCCAGGTTTAGGATTCTCTATCATTTCTTTATTTTTGATGGTTTGTCCTTAGGTTGATTTTCTCATCAGTATTACATTTAATATGTTCATTAGGATGTCCTAGAATATCACCATTTAATAGATATTGATGATGAAGATACATGGAGGAGGATACTCCATGATTTTCATCACTAGAGTCTGATGAAGTATGAGGGCTCCATTTCAGACTCATCCATAGAAGAGTGCATGGTGGAGGTTTTTATAGCTTTCAGGTCAATCCTTGATTTTAAAGATCATTGCTTTTCATTGGCTATGATGATACTCCATAGAGAAGTGAGGTAATGGAGGACCTTGTATCACATGGATCATGGGGATTTAGAGGGCTCATGGGATATGTTTAGATACAAATTCCAAGAACATTTTCCTTCATTGACTTTGAAAGAATGCAGTTATTGGGAGATTATTTACCTTTTGAAAGGGTTGTTCTAGTATGTGGGACTTCAATATCCATTTTAGAAACCATCTATGATATCCTTCATAATTATTTTTGGTTGATAAGGCTTGGGAAAGCCATTTTGAGGAGGATTTGTGTGCAAAGATACAGAATCAGGTCACCCTGTTTATATAGTTACTTTATTGTGATATTTTTTCAAAAGCATAGGTTGTTGAGAGGATACTTTCCACAATCAGATTTTTATGAGAGGATAGCCTTTATGATTCCTCGTGAAGTAGAGTTTTGGTTTGGTGATCCCATTTTTCTAGATAGAAGAGATATTGGTCAGCTAGGGGTAGGTCCCAACCCTCATCATCTTGTTTCATTGGGGGTGGAGTCTCTCAAGTCAATAACAAAGGATTATACACAAATTTTTATTATATAGGTGAATGTCATAAATATCATGAGTTCTTTAACTTTCTATGAAGGAAGTGTATAATAGGTGTTGAACATCAGGTACCTCAACTGATGTAATATCAACTGTGGTAGTAGAAAAAGTTTACTATAGCTTACGATTAACAGGTAGAAGATGGGGTGGGTAGTGGATATCTCTGAGAATCACCTTTTCCTCAGAGGGAAGATATTGGGCAAGGAATTTGATTCCATTACTGTTAAAGAGGTAATTTCCAACTTAATTCTTTGGAATTTATAGAATCAAGAGACCCAAACAACATTCGAGGCCCCCTTTGATTTTTTTTCAAATTAGGTCCATTTCTTGTTTGATTCATGAGATATGCACTCCTTCATTTCAGTTTACCTCATCTATTTTCCGAGAAATGATGTGGGGAGGCTTCCAGTTCCCCAAGAATTGACTATAATTGTCAGAGTTTAAGATGACTTGTATAAAGTATATAGATACTACTAGCTGGTGCTGGGAAATCACCTCTATTTAGGAAACTTACTATGTTTATAGATAGACCCACATTACATTATACTCAACATGGATTAATTGTATTTAGTTCATGATTTTATTTATTTTTTTAGGATAAAAATTGAGTTATATGATGCTATTGGAGAGCATGTGGTGTTCTATGGTGAGAGAGATCCATAAATAGGCCAGATAGATGTATCATCCTTATATTCCATGATGAAAAATATGGCACTAAGTTCATTATAAGTTTATTCGTTGATGTTTCCCATGGGTTTGGAAGAGTTCCCTAATATATTTACTAAGGTGTTTTTGGTGTTACCTCCTTGACAAGAGATCATGTTCGGGATAGAGTTATAGAAAGATGTTTCATTTTTGTTAATTTATCCATATAGGATGGTGATAGAGTCATAGTTTGATAATGTTTTGTTTATAAAACAAAATGTTTATACAATTTTATTGATTAAAATTTATCATATTTAATTGTGTTTGTGATTTATGGGAAGATACAAGAAATATTTAGAAAACATGCATAAAGGTGTTGATTTTATAATGCTCAAGACACATCACATCATGCCACATTGTGGTGTACACCATCACTAGATTTTTAAATAAAAAATATTATGATTTTACGATATTTATGATGGCCCGTGATGAAGGAAAATGTGAGTGACCAATTTCTAATCTTGAAAATGAAGAACTAGGTAGATTTAAAGTAAAACTATCTAAAAATGAACAACACACATCGTGTAAGTCTTTAACGACATTTAATGTGAATACTAGACATGATAATACCAGTCTCACACAATATAGACCACGAATTAAAAAATCACTGTATGTAAATTTTAGAAATCCAAAGGTCGGTCCCTCACATTACACATCATTAGTATCAGTTACACAATGAGTAAATTTTCATAGACCTAAAAAATAGTAGGATATAATGAAATTAATGTACAATACCACATTTTAGACCCCATGACCCCCCCCCCCCCCCAAGAGGACTTTTTGGCCCATTTATGATTCCATTGATGGAACATGGGGTGGATTGTGTTCTATAAATACAAACCTAGTCCATAGGAGAAAAGATCATATCCCAAGGATCCACTACTACACTGAACTAAGAGATTTTACATCATTTAGATTTAATTATTTCCTTTTACCTTTTGTTTTACTTTCACAAGTAACACATTAATTTATCTTCTAATTCATGTTTTTTCATCTTATTTAAATTTTATTTCTCTTCCAATCCTAATCCTTTTCACTCCAACTTCTTTCTTTTAACCATGAACTCTTTTTTACTTTGTGAATAATAAGTGAATAACCTAAGGCATAGACCAGGTAGAGGTTTCACAATGTTCATTATTATTGTACTTGAAATTATTTAATGTTATCATTATTATTGGGGTGGACAAGATTGAAATGAATGGGTGCGAAAAACATCCACCGTGCTATGCATCTCTAATTCATTTCAACATCCTGGTGAGGGAGGTGAACATTCATTATGGTAAAGTGGTTTCATAGGAAGGAAAAAATACCCACTCAAGGTAGAGATTAGTGATCCATTTAAGATGTAATTGTATTTTAAAATTTAGTTTAAATAAGAAATAAATAATGAATGAAACCATGTATCCAACCCTAGGACCAAGAAATATTTTTCCCTATTTCATTTTTTTTGAATCTATATGTTAGGAAAGTTTTATTTTGTTTCATTTAATTTATTTTTTAAAACCCCAAATCCTAAAATATCATTACTTGGATAAATAAATAAAAACAACGAAGGGAATGATATTAGGTGGAATAGAATAAGTAATTTAACAGAAAATGATGTTCCTCAAGTAACATGGACCTCTTCAGCCTTTGTGTGGCATTAGGGAAATAAAATTTTATTTTTCCATACCATATGAAATTCATGAACAATATGGAACCTTTGGGATGTGAGAACTTTGAGTATAGTTCAATGATCCGTTATAGTAGGGTTTTGTTCAACTATGTTTGTCACTTTTGGGTGCACCGGTCTTGTTCGTGAAGAAGGTTGATAACAGCCTATGACTGTTTATCAATTATCATCACTTGAATCATGTGACTGTAAATAACCACTATCCTCTTCCATGTATTAAAAATTTATTTGATAAAATGATATGATATATATGTTTATAAAATACTAGTTTATGGATATGATATCAGTAGTTATAGGTGAAGGAAGATGATGTTCTGAAGACCATTTTCCGTTTTTGTTATGGGAATTCCAAGTTCTTTATGATGTTTTTCAGTGTGATGAATGATCTAACCTTGATCATGTTTTTAGTTATGGTTGTTTTCATAGATTTCTTGAATTATTTCATGATATTTTTCATCAATGAAATCCTTATGTGCTCCGTGTCTGAGGGGGGACATGAAAATCATCAGTTTTACAATTTGGGGGTTGTATATCACCATTGGTTTTCTTGGTATGTTATCAAAGTGTTATTTATCGACTCATAAAACCTATATCATGGGGAATATTATGTCTCAAAAAGTAGTATCTATAGATACTTGGAAGATCGAGGTGGTTGTTTCTTGGGAAGCCCCTTAGACTTTTATAGAGATGTGGAGTTCCGTTAGTCTTGCAGGATATTAAAGATGGTTAATATCCAATTTCACTCAAGTTGTGAGTCCATTGATAGCCATGACAAAAGATGATCAGGCATTCATAAGGACTGCTGATGTTAGTAAAAATTTGACTACATGAATAAGATGTTGGTCAGCACTCATGTCATTTGGTTTCCAGTAGAGGTTGTTTAGTTTGAGTTTTTCTATGATTCTTCACAACTTGGGATGGAAATCATTATGAAGTAGTAGATGTAAATTATTTATTGTTGGTATCATGAGTTATTTATCATTAACATAACCATACCACCCATGATACCAAGTTATTGGATATTTTATTTTCCTTAAAGTTGTCGTGAAATTAACTCATTAGAGATAATTGGGTGGTTTTTTTCGAAATATAAGATCCTATGGTAAGCCTTCTTCTCATAATAATTGAACATACAATAGTGAAATTTAATGGAATTATTAACAGATTACAACATTGAGATTTTATATACACTAGTCAAGGGTAATTTTGTAGATGATGTGTTGAGAAATAAGTCTTGTAGTGATTCCATTCATGAATCTGTAGATTCATGGGGAGTGATGGAAGATCCATTAGATATTTATCGTGATATGGGAGAGGTTAAAGAAATTGGATGTCTTTTATAGATTAAAGTGAATTTTTCTTCGGCGCATTAGGTGGAGGAGTCCTAGCCGTGAGATTCTAAGGTAGAGTTCTAGAGAGATTGAGTAGTTTTTTGTGATACCCCTGATGGTTGGTTTGAGGAAGAACAACATCAGGTATTATTCTAGGAAATTCTTTTCATCCCTCTATTCATGAATGATATGGTTTTATGTGAGTACAATCTCTCTATCTGGTGGTACATCCAGCCATGAAAAAGATATACTGCTTTTTGAGAGGTCATTTTCAGAGGCTTGGGTTAAAGTGTGTAGTTATAGATTTTGTGTCTTAATATTTTTTATTTGATAAGGTGAATCATGTGAATTTTAATTTAAGCTATCCATTATATTTTCATTAGGGTATGTGGGACGAAGTATCAATGGTCAACGTTACTCTTTTACATCGAGATAATGGAGGCCTTGATTCCTTATGAGTTATAGTGTATCATTTTAATAAATCATCCTAATTAACAGAAGTTAAGGATTCAAACTTAGTGGATATTTATTCAAGGCAGTAACTGGAGGAAGTGGTGAGACTCTATGGGGTCTCGATGATAATAATCTTTGATCATTACCCTAATTTTAACTCTCAGGTATGGAAAGGTCTAAAAAAATAATTTTTATCTTAGTTATGCCTTATCATTGATTTTCAGTAATATATAGATTGACATATAGAGGAAACTAATTAATCTCTTGAATACGTATTTTGTTCTTATGTCCATGATTATGGAGGTTCTAGGATAAGGAAACTTACATTAGTTGATTTTTTCTACAAAATATATTTCACTCCACCATTGGTAAGACATTGCTTTAGGCTTTATACGTATGAAATTTCCATTCTCTATTATGATTGTCTGGGGTCTTAGATTCATTAATTATTTGGATAGTGATAGTGAAAAACATGATAGAGATGGTTCAAGTGATTTGTGAGAGGATGAAAATAGAATAAGATCATTATAACTCTTATACCTATCATATGATGATACCCATGGAGTTCATATTTGGACATCATATTTTCTTGAACGTAACTCTTCATTGTGGGAAGTAAAGGTTTGTCTATGGGATTAAGATTTATCCTCAGTTTGTTGGGACTTTTGAGGTGTTGGATCATGTGAGTGTTGTGGATTATTAGAAACCAATTCCCCATAGATGAGTTGGATACAGGATGTATTTCCTATTTCATAGCTTCAACATTAACTTCATGATAAATCTCACCACATTTACTGGGGTGATGTCGATGTTGAAGATGATACATCATGTGAGGAGAAACCTATGGTGATCCCAGAGTACCAGAAGATGGTGTTGTGTGGGTATGATATTCCAATGGTTCATGTATGTTGGTGGCATGGTAGTGTGGAGTATAGTACCAAGGATTTTGATTCATAGATACATACTCAGTTCCCTGGGATATTTTTTTATTAAGATATTCTCTTGTAACATTGCACATTTTTTAGTTGTGGTCCTTTTCTAGTTTATGATTTGGTTTCCTCTTATCATCTTGTTTATTTGTGAATTTACTTTTTTAGAGGTATCTACCCTGAGATAGTATTCAGGATCTTGTTGTTTCTATTTCGTGGTTTTTTCTTTTTTCCTATACATGGGGTGGTTGATATCATGTGATAGAGAGATTATTGATAGTTTTCTCTTGGGTTTCATTTTTGGATAACCCCCTTTCTTTCTTTTCTCTAAGGTTTGTTTTTTATTTCTTAAAAATGAGAATTGTTTGAGGGGTATATGATATAAGGAATCATGACCTAATAGACCATCCCATTGTTTTTTGTTTATTTAAGTCACCTGGAGAATGTTTCATGGAGTTTCAATATGATTCGATGGAGGAGTAGGAGTTAGCGGTAAAATGGGCTATACTAAGATAAGTATCCTTGGGTTGTTCTAAATTATAGGACTTTATGATGTAGAGTGGTCACTATGGTGTAGGGGATATCAGGAGGAGAAAATGGGGCTACTACCTCTTAATTAAAGGTTTTAGTATAGAATGGAATCTATGACATTGGTTGGGTGGGCACTTTAGTGTGGAGCGGTTGGCTACAACAGAGGCTATCAGGTGGTTGTGGAGTAGTAAGGAGGTTGAAATATGGGGGTTCTAGGGGATTCATCCTTTTTATGGGTATATATGATTCAATTCTTAGGGTTTCATCATAGATGATTTTACCATTTTGTATGTTCTATTACATAGAGAGTAGAGTCGATCTTAGACTCTCCTTTACCGAAGGGTTATGGTGTGGTTTCCTTCCATTGCGGCAATGTCATCCTATTTTTTCAACAAGTTGTGGTGCTACCTTAGGTGTCCAACCATAGTCTTCTAAAAATATCACTGCATATAAATACCATCTAGGAAAACATCCCCAGTATTCTAATAATTCTTCAAATTTAACCCTAGGAACCATATAGTGGGTATTCAAGGCTTTGAATCCTCATTTCGATTGGGATTAATTCCTGACTTTTAGAGATCAATCCATGGTGATTTTTTGTAGGTTCTTCCTATTTTCTCATGGTTTCCTCTTCTTATAATCTTTTTTCCCTCCCATTCATCATTCCATGTTTTTCTGTTTGATCCACATTCTTTAACAGTAAATTACTTTTATAATTTACACTGGGTTTGTGGAATAATTCCCTATGGATATTGTAGTTTCCTCATGGAAGAGGTGATTAGATATCATCGACATTAATATATTATTGTGTGAAGAACATTGATGATATTGAGGTAGGGAACACACTTATAATCATTAATTTTATGTGAATTACTAATTTTAATATGTTTAGACCTTTGGATGGTTGTGGAAATGAGAAAATAATAATTAAAATAGTATAAATAAAGGAATTTATTTATCTTTAGCGATCACATATTTTCTCCTTTCACCGTGATAGCGGTTTGCGAATTATTTTTCTAGATAGTGTGATATCTATAATATGTATAGCATGTTTTTTTGATTGGTCTATAATGTTGAAATCGAATAAATTGTTAAAAAATTTAAATCTAGAATTAATTGGCTGTTTGGAAATAGAATTAAAGAAGATACATGTTTAATTAATCCGATGAAACAACCCACAAAATCAATAAGGAAAACTCCTTTTGATCCAATTAAAAGTCTTAATATGTAAAATAATTATATTTCCTATACAATTATTTTGATTTATGATTTTATATTTTTAAAATACGATTATGAATTGTGATCGTCGATAATATAGCCGTTGAACAGTGATCACATGATTAGTATAAATATGGGGCTTTAAAAAATCCAATTTACTCAGACAAAGGAAGTGATGTCCTCATCCAGTAGACTTGGCCCATATGAATCCCATTTTTCAGAGCTCGGAAAGGATGTGGTGTCATTGGAATTCAGTCTTGACCAACCCCAAGCTAAGATTCAACGTGTTAAACTCAAATGTAACCACCTACTAGAGAAGTGGAAGTTGATAGAGATTACCACCCGAGTGATTTAATCTATGCCACTCAAAGAGTCTGTCAGCATCACACACCTTATCCTTTGGCCTTATGTGGGTGTTATAAGGGGTTATGTAATAATACCTTAACACTATTATTATGTGCATTATTGTTATATATAATAAATAATATAAATTTATTTTATTATTGTTACTTTGTAAATAGTTTTTAAATCACAAATACTATTTTTAGTTAATATTCAACGAAAAAATATATTTTGATAAATTAATGGATTTTTTAATTAGATAATATTTTAATAAAATATTATTTTTGGTTGAATTACTTTTTATTAATTATTAATGATCGTATAATTTTTATGAATACAATTGTAATTTTTTTAAGGTTTGAAAGCTGTTTCTATCAAAACCCATGAATTTTGATAAATGCCAGTATTCATTTTGAAAGTAAAAATTCACATATTTAGATAATTATTTGAATAAATTAATATTATTTTTGGAATCAGAATGTCAAAATTATCCAACGGTGATTTTTTCATAATTTTCTGAGAAAGTTGAATTTTGGGGTAAAAATTTAATACCATTTAAATATATAATGTGTTTTATGAAATCATAATGACCCCATAGTGATTTAATAAAATACTACAAACATTATGTTCGGTAAATATAGGTTTTAACATTAAAATAATGTTATTTTAGGTTTTTTTTATTTATTTTTCAAAGCTTTAGTGGACCCTCCAAGACTTATAAAACATTTTTTCTTTTAAAATTGATTTCCTTAAGGGTCTGACTCACCTACACATAAGAAACCCTATTATTTTAAAAAGGTTGTCCATTTCCTTTATAAATTATTTTTTTCCACTTTACTTTGACAAAACCATTGGAAAACACTAAGGGTTGGTTGGTGGTTTTGATTAGTTTAATAGGTGGAGTCCCAAACCTAAATAATAAATAATTCCCTCTTCTTTCTTAAATAAACCCACTCAAGATCCTACTTCCTCTTCACTAAAAACCTTTTGAGTTCATCCAACCTCTTCCTTAATCTCTCTATAATCCTCCCAAGTCTCCCCAAGCTCCCAATAATCCTCTATCAAGCCTCTCCCGTGCCTTTGGGATCACACTTCCATGTAAGGGATTCCTTCCATTCTCATTTTAGCCAAGTTTCTTAATATTGTAATGTCCTTTTATTTTCTTTTATAAATGTTGGGGTATGATTTATATCCTCTCCCATAATGACTTATTTATGTTTTAATGATTATATATCACTTTTATCTTTCACTAATTTCTCCTATGTACACTTGTTACCATGCCGGAATTTCGTAAGGAATTTCTCTCTCCTCATTTAAATTTATGCCATTATTTTGTATTATGAAACTAAAATTCCATTACTCATGTTGGTACATGTATCTATATTACCCCATTACTTTTCATTTCATTTAAATATTATGATACACCACATTATATCTCATCAACCATTTTTATGAATTCGTATGTCATGCCATTATGCTTCCGAAATTGGGCCACGATTTTCCAAGCCAAAGTCATTGTGTAGTGAATACCATTCCCATTTATATCAAAGGTATTCAAATTCACGCACATTAACTTAATGATTATTGATTTTCATGTATGTATTCCTCATTCCTTTATAGAGGAAGAAATGATGATGTTGAATTATTCTCTGTTGTATGATCCATTTGGCACACTTATCCATTAATGAAATGTTTAACAAGGGAGCACCCTGATAGTGATCTGATGCATTGGTAAAGATTAGAATCATGATACTTCACGTTCAATAAGTATTTAATCATGATAATTCAAGTTCAGTGAGGATTAAATCATGATAATTGAAGTACAATGATGTTTTACTCATGCTCTATGTGCAATGAGCCTTGGCTCATACTAATTCTAAATTAAGTGTTGTTACCACATTTCCTTGTTATGATAATCATGCTATATCATTCCTTTATGTTCATGTTATTTTATGTTCCAGTGATATTCCTATTGCATAACATGTATTTTATTCTTTATGTTATGCCTCATTTACTCCATTACTAGGATTTATAGCTCACCCATTTCACCTGTATGTCCTCAGGATAGCCCATGAAATGCTAAGTATGAGGGAATGTAGTGGTCATGTAAATGATGTTTTCAATAAGATGTTGTATTGTATGTTAAAATTTGTAATGTAATGTTACTATTCCCTAAATAAACATGAACACTCTATCTTCTATGTTGTATCAAGTGAAGGTTTTATGTAATAATTTATGTTATGTTCGTAATAAAATGCAGGGTTGTTATAGTTGGTATTAGAGGATATGTTTAGTTATTTTTGGGATAAGGATTAGAAAACCCTAATGAAAGACCTATGGAAAATACTTAGTATAATTAGAAGATCCAAAAAATTTTGTTAATATTGAGGAGGTGGTTTATCAGGAAAATACATCTCTGTCTGGATATGAGATGGTAAAGGCGGCTCTGGCGCAGATGTACCAGGATTGAAAACTCTGACACAGAGTTTTGGGCTTGACTCATGGTATCCAAGTATAAAATAATGGGCCCTGTTTGAATCTTGTTTACAACACTCTCAGGGGATATGATTAGGTAAATTCACAAGCATAGTATGAACCGTTGTTTAGGGAAAAAATTCCCCTAAGAATATATGTTAGAATGTAGGTAATGGATAACATAGATTTAAGCCTATAAATTCATAAGTTAAGGAAATAAAAGTTATTTATAATATATCCATTTTTTCCTTGGATTACCCTTTATGTGTTACCCCTAACATTCATTTCATTCGATCCAATGGCCATTAATAGGTGGACTTGGGCTAACAATAGATATGGAAATCATTATGATGACTATTCTAATGAGATGCTCAATTCGATGGGAGAAGGAATCACAAACGTTGTCATGATAATCTCTTAGTTAACTCAAGATTTTAATAGAAACATGGTTCAAGAGGAACATTCAACCCCCATAAGAAGGAACAAGTTGCTATCGAGAGCTTCATGAGACCAAGGCCTCCTATTTTTAATAGATCACCCGATCCCTCAATCGTTGAACAATGGATCAACTTCATTAAAAAGTTCTTCTCCATCCTTCAATGTTCCAAATAAGAAAAAGGTTCTTATGGCTTCTTATTGTATGGAGGGTGAAGCCGGTGGACATTGATCAAAAATATAAAGCTTGAGGAGGAGATCAAGGCGTTGGAATGGAAGGATTTTCGGAAAATGTTTTTTGATAAATATTTTCTTCACACCATCCATCTTATGATGGAAAGAGATTTCATTTCCCTTAAGAAAAAAAATGATGAATCCATCGTAGCGTATGAGGAAAAAATTACACTGCTTTCATGATACACCTCTGTCTTTGTCATAACCCCCAAATTGAAGGTTGACCAATTATTTGGTCGGATAAAACCAAGCCCACAAAAATCCTTGGAGATCTGTGACTTCAACAGCTATGAAGAAATTGTCTGGTGCGCCCTCAAGGTCGAAATTGAGATATGAGAATATTAGGGGTATCATGGGGAAATGAAGCTTAAGGTGGACCTTAATTCTAAATGTCTGATGGATAAATCCAATAGTGTTAAGAAAATCAATCACCCTCTTGACAAAGGTGTGGAAAGAAGCACCTCTGAAATTGTTTGAAGTGGTGAGGAAATAATTTAGGTATAGATGATAAGGGAACCTAGCTATTAACTAATGAAAATAAAACCCCATGGATGAAATAGAGAAGAGGAACTCTTCATTCAACTCTCAATGCATTGTTCATTTCTTTAACTATAATTAAATAGGTCACCTTGTAAATTAGTGCCTTAAGACAAGGATTTTGGAGGCAACCAACAACCTCCAAGGTAGCAAGGGAGAGGTTTTAACATCACTACGATCGAGGTGAACCCCAACAAAAAAGTGGTGACATGTAATCTAGTTATTCATTCTAGAATAGAGAATATACTTTTTGATTCTGGTTCTGCACATTCTTTTGTATCCCGAATGTTTAGTAGAATAATCCCAATAGCACTACAAATCATGGAAGTAATGATTTCAGTGAGTATGGAAAATGGGGAAATCAATGCATCCCATGAATATAACTCCACCCCTATTATAATCAGTGGATTTAACTTCACAGATAACATTTTTATACTCCCTTTGGTGGAATTTGATGAAATTATCGGCATGGATTGGCTTTCCTTATATAGAGCCAACATAAATTTTCATGAGAGGTACATCAATCTCCATATGGATAATCGACCCCAGATTCTATATAAGTGAAAGGAGAAAGATGAATCTTATTTAGCACTATCATCTCAAGAATGGATATTAATTCCCTATGAGCATGCATATCTAGCATAGATGATTGAGTCTAAGGATGAAACTATCTTTGAAGACATTCATATTTTGAGGGAATTCGCTGAAGTGTTTCCCGAGGAATTGTGTGGTCTTCCTCCTAGAAGAGATGTTTAATTCTCAATTGACCATATACCTAGTGTGTTTCCAATATCCAAGGCACCGTATAAAATTTCTATTGTTGATTTTGAGGATCTGAAGAAACAACTATAGGAGAATCTGGATAAATGGTTTATACGCCCAAGTGCTTCACCATTGATTGAACCGGTCCTCTTATTCATGAAGAAGGATGGGTCAATATGCCTTTGCATCGATAATAATGATCTTAACAAAATCATGATAAAGAAGAAGTATTCTCTTCCACGAATTGATGACTTGTTTGATCATCAATGTGGAGCCCAATAATTCTTCAAGGTTAATTTGCAGTTGGGATATTATCATGTAAGGGTGTGTTGGGTTTCTGGGGCCCGCAGCAGAAGCCGGTGGGATGGGGATTTTAAAATTTTCCTCGATGCAACAACGGTACTTGTCGTTTCTGACGATCTGAGCCCTGGAGAGGTCCGAGGATCTCGTGTATATTATTAAGAGAAGACAATTAAAAATAAAATGTACCTGTTTCAAATCCGAAGGTGCGGTCGACTGCTGCTAGCCGATGGTGATCATCACTTGAAGGATCCAAAGCAAGATCCCTCTAGATCGTCCACACGTGCTCCAAAAATCTTCGGGAACGACGATCGTCGAACTCCAGGTGCCAGCATGGCTATTCAAAGACATCTTCGACATCCCGATGATCGCCGCATTGTTGATCTTGCGATGCGTGAGTAAGAACCTGATCCGAGCTCGTGGATCATCAGCTTCTCTCTCTAGGAAGTGGGAAGAGAGAGAGGCTCTCAAATTTCATTCCATAAATGAATGAATATTTATGTTCACATCAAAGAGAGAGATCCTCCTCTCTTATTTATATACACGTTGATAAATACTTGGTATGGTTCTCCAGCCCCCGTTAATATCAACATTCTCTAAATAAATAATTACGATGGACTAAACTGCGCCAATATTATTTAATATTTTATCACATAATTGTAATATATATAAAATATATTACATGATAAAACCAAGCCATTTAACTCGACTCGCTATCCCACTTAATATAAAGCGAACATTGAATATTAAATTAATATTCGTTCGATTAATATTCTATCTTATTTACTGAACTTGTAAATAAATCAAATAAATTAAATACCAAATATTCATAACTTGAATATTAATGAATTTATTTAATTCTTTTGGTGATCGACAACTTGGACAAGGCTCGGACCCTGTGGCAAGGTCCACTATGTCTATATACCTATTCAACTCAGTAGGTGCGGATTATGGAATACGCTGTTGTGTGTGACCCTCTAGGCCCTTATCTCGATAGTAGTGAATAAAATCCAAAGACCAAGAGTGGAGTCTAGAAACTGATCATGGCCCCTAAAGAGAAAAGGTTAGTCATAGCAACAACTACCATTCTATGAACACTGACTGTTTACTAAAGTCTCTTTTTCATTTGATATCTAATAAAGCATGATGCACTCTTGTGTCATCGTCCTTATCTTGATTTATTATTTGTTGATCTATCCGGATGGATTCTCCTTTCTACTACTTTGGCCAAAGACTGATGAAGGCATCACCATCCTGATCAACCAGGCCTAAGATGTACAACTTTCTAAACATGGAAGCGACAAATCCTTTATTGACCATTCAACCAACGTCATACCACTAACGATGCACCCAACACAAACTACCTCTCCATGACATTACTGCCATGGTTTTCTCCTTGAATCAAAGTACATAATTAAGGGATATACATTGGTAATGGTCTCAAGTAAGGAGACCAATACACATGTCCGTAGATAGGAACAAACAATGACACCCAAAACATGTCGAGTTCCTATTGGAGGGTCTGTTCTAATGATCTCACTACTAGAGATCACCAAGTGCGAACTTCATGAGAAGAAGTCTCAATGCTTATGATCCTCCAGCACCTGATAGTCGGAAATCTACTGTGTCCAGTCAGTAAGATGTATCTAGACTATAGAACATATATTTAAGATCAATGTTATTGTATCTCAAGGTTCTCATTATAGCCTGGGATCTGTTATAACCTCTTGGCACGACAATTAACCTTTGGACATTACCATTATTATAGTGGACACAAGAAAAAGTCTGCACTATAATGGTAAGATATCATTATGCATATCTAACTGTACACATGATACAATAATCAAAAGTACTACATAGTTGGGTCTAAGGCACCCACTATTTCAACACTCCCACTTGCACTAGAGCCATCCTGATAACTAATCTTGCTAGCTACTCACATGATAAATTTCATGCTTCTGCTGAGTACTGGCTTTGACTGTTGGGCCTGCCACGTTTTCGCTGCGTTACATATCTACTATATGTGACCTCATTTGCTTGAGTAAAACTACTCAAGATAGGATATCCCCGAGGATATTACTTTTTTCCATTTTTATAACTTGACAACTTGGCTCATAAGAATATCATAATTCTCATTATGATAATAATTTTATCACTAGGTACGAATCCAAGAACTAGAACAAATCGATGCAATTTATAACTACTTCTTAGCTGCCTTAAAAGCTTCAACGTACTCGGTATTTGTAGGTATGGCTACCACAAGCTTTTATGAGGTTGACTCGCTCATCTCATTTTCCTAACTGTGATATTAGATCAAATTGATATAAGGACTACTAGTATGTGTCCCACCATATCTAGTATAACTTCCTCTCCATATTCCAAGTACATATCATCTGTACTTACCAAAGTACAAGATGAATGTTCTGACTGCATCACTTACAGTACTCCTAGAAATAATTGATATTTTCCTATAATAAATTATTTCCTGGAAGTATCAAATATTGTACATAATATGGCATATGTGATTGATCCATGACTAAAGAATATTGTATCAATTCACAAATTTAATCTCTACACATGCTCCAAACATGTTAACTTGGAGAGATTAGGCCATGTGATATAGGCAACATTTCTGAACTTGAATTGATTCAACTTTTATTTTACAATACAATGTCAATCTATGTACGATTGACTAGGACCAAGCAACAATTGGATAAACCTCAGTGGATCCTATTCCCTAGGACTTAGGTTGATAATTAAAGTCAATCATTGGACAATTTCTTTTAACCTGATCTTATCTAACTGTAAGATCGAAATCTATTTTCCATATGTTGTTGAACATATTTCACATGGAAAATATTGGTACTCCCAGTAACCTTTGGTAGACACAAGGAAAAAATTATTTTATAATTAATTCACTTAGATATTGTTGCTTACATTAATCCAAAACTAGATTTCAGTAACTTTCAACCCTTATTTCCATCATTTGATGGCATCATATCTTTTTGGTTGCGTCGTATAGACACCTTCCACAAAAAATGATCTTGACATCCAATGACCAATAAAAAGATATTAGAAGTTTAGCTATGACAGGTAAAATTCTAATAGATTTAGGCATATCGACTTGGTATAACCAATCAAGCTTTAATGGTACCATACTTTTACCATCCATGTATCATTACATTTGAATACCCACCGCAGTATTCAATTTATAAGCCCCTTTGCAATTTGATACATGGAATCCATTATTGAATTTTAGTTGATCTTGTCAATCTTATCTCGTTGCCTTATACTGCTTACTTATAGGATTTATTATTCTTAATGAATAATATATCATCGACTGCGGTGAATATAAAACCATCACCATGGTTTCATACATCCTAAGCAGTGTGTGTCTCTGGAACATGCCTATTCCACATGTACTTGTGGAACTTGTTCCCTATGCCAACCATTTGTGCATCTCGAGCATTGACTAAGTCCAAGTCAATTAAACTCCCACTATCTCCAATAGAGATGTGAACCGTTGTATAGAAATGTAGTCTAATACTTGACTCCATCTTTTCTATCTTAGGGATCTATGTAATATCCTAAGCAACTTTTAGGATAATTAATTTAGATGCACAATGTGTTTAACTTGATTCATGTTTGTTTAAATCCTAACCAATGCTTTGCATCTAAACACATCCTATGAAATAATGGATTTTCTATCATACTATGACTCATATGATATCCATTTTTCATTTTAGTTGGCATATTGGCTATGGTTTTAAGCCGTTATTTGCAAAGAACATTATGAAATATAATGGAAGGTTCGGCAGGTTGTAACATTGATAAAACATTCATCATAACTTTGATGTATAACATATGAGTTTAGTAATTTCTCCATGCTACATGTTGGTTGTACAATGTTAATATGTAAGACTATTTATCAATCCTCCTTATGAACATCAATATGTGGATGTATATAATGTAACATTCATTTAGAAATTACTCCACGCCACATTATCATGATCAATGAATACTTGGTCAAGATATTCTTCGGCCTGCCGATCTGAAGCAACTCATATCTTCATACCAAACCTACACTCTACTATTCCTTAATGGCTTAAAGGAAACTTATGAAGTATCTTTACCTCTAGCTTTCTTTGGAATATCTTACACTCTTGTGTTGAACCGACCTTAGAAGCTTCGTAGCATACCATTATTTCTAACGGTTTCTTTGTCTAAACTAAAGATGTCAATTATACCATAGGTGTTTAGTTGTATCGAGCCTAAATACCATACTGGGTATATATTTGATGGCCACTTCTAGTTTTACATGACAAAGAATCACATTTCCACAACTGGGTAGGTCTTACATTTTATATTAATCATGTATTGTCATTGATTCAAATAGCAGTGAACTATTTGTTGAGTATGTTACCACAAACAACATTCATTCCAAAACATGGAATAATGTCTCATCATTTCCAAATGGGAACATGAGATAAATGTTTTTGGTTACACTCCACAAATTGTTCAATTTGAATCAATCACTTGGAAATTAGAAGTTATTTATTTCTCACCGCTGACTTAGGAATCACCCTTTCTCAGTTTCTTGGAGAAGACACTTTACTTCTAGTAATGTTTCTCTAATTTCTTGGTTATTGTATTTCAATAAATATATGTGAAAATAATATTGTATTTTAATAACAAATAAGTATGAGAGAAAATAATACTTTTATTTGATAAATATTAACTGAATGAGGAGCAGGTACTTGCTTCTTGTATTTCAGTTTTTTAACTTCCATGAATTCATTTCATTATATAATGAAAATAACATTCTGTTAACTAACCAACCACTTTTATTTGATGGAAATGAAGAAGGTGCCTTTGGCATAGCTTTCCATAGGCCTTTCTACCTTTTCTTTAAATATATTCTCCATAAGAATAAAAGATGGCGTTATCTCCAATATTCTTATTACTTGGGGAATGTTACCTTAACGGTAATGAAGCGCTTACTCTATATGGTTCATTTTACATTTAAACGAAACTAGAGTAATTGGGTGTAAAAAGGTATAATAAATGGGATGCCATGAAATTTTATGAACTATCTTTCCCTTTACACAAATTGAGTGCGACCATCACATCTAAATCTGGCTTCACTTTCTCCTTGAAAGGATCTTGGAGATGAGACTACATGTAACATCATTGATGTCTTGATGTAGAGACTGCAACTAACAACAGAAATTGATGATATAATTATGATAGAACCATCATATGCTTTATTCATGAATCTCCTGTAAGCATTTTTACACCATCGCTTCTTAATGTGGCTTAACATGTTGGGACATAAGCGCCTTGAACTTCCGTCATGGTAGTAATGTGTGCAAGCGCCTATACTACACTAGGAATTTAGTGATTGTTTGGAAATTAACTTTGTCCAATGTTTATCATAGTTTTATTATGGAATTTCTTTCTATTATCAACAAATATACTTTAACAGATTGTACTTTTATGTGATTAACTAATGTGACATTACTGATTATTTATTCATTAAATGTCTCCCACTAATTTTTCAAATTCTAGGAACCCTGTGTACTAGAATCGGAATACTCTTGAGTATTCTAGTGGAAAGGATCTCTAAACCTCCATCATATTCTACATGCTAGGGCTACGCCAGTACTCAGAGGGTCCAAGGTAGGCTTTTGGCTGGCCAACCGCATTATCTTGCGGTTCCTTGACCTATTGAGTGAAGTCCCAGCTTCAAAAATCATTTAATGATTTACTCAATGCTTTCCATTAAAATTACAACAAACTTGCTAAGGCTATATTTTTTCTTAAATTTTAGTTAAGTCTACCAAACACAAAAATAAGAACTCCCCAGTAATAAGAGGCACCCTCAGGTAAGGCATGAACCGGAACCTCAAACACCTGGTTTTGTTCAAACATGAATGATGGAAGGCTTTTGGTGACTTAATATTTTCATTGAGGGTTTTATTGTTTTTCTATCGAGGAATGTAATCCATTTCTATTAAACTTGTTCTTCTATGATGTCACACTCACAACTGAACATTAATATAAAAACACGCGCCACTTCTTTATGCATTTTATTATCTATTATTTTAAGTATTTTTTTCCACAGTTCTAAAATGCATAAAATAATAAATAAATGCATAAAGGTAAAACTATTACCTGACTTTATTTTAGCATCTAAATGACCTAAGGGTATCGTACCTGATTCATAAGAATGACTCTTTATGCAGCTTGCCCTATCATGTATGTCCGCTGGTCCTCTGCACTATCGCCATGTCTTGGCAGGGTCGATTTCACGTCTTGAAGTACCACCTTGCCTTGGTGGAATCCACGCATCATCTTACACCTTCATACATCGCCTCATATTGGTGGGGTCTACATCGCTTTCCGTCTTCGTCCAAAGTACAAAGATACTCGCGCGTAGGCGAGGGGAACTCGTGTATAAAAGTACATCAAATCAATTGGACAAATAGTTCCTTATACATTTTAACTGAAAAATAGATGATGCACGGACCGCCTTTTAATTAATCACACACATCACACATAGTTTAAATAATTAATTAAATAATAATTTAAAAGCAGACATACGGGGCCAATGCTCAAGACTAGACGTCGGGTAATTTAAAGCTTGATAAAAATTAAAATGAAATAAACATGTAATATTTGTATATAATTAAATTAAATGAATTACTAAATTAAAATAATTTAATTAATTAACGACCCTTTAATTAATTTAATTTAATATCTAAATTAAATTAATTCTAATTGGGTATTACAATTTATTTCACTACAATTAATATATTAATTAATTTAATTAATTGATTTAACATAACCCAAGGGGTTACCTGCCAGCTAGGAGGACTAGGCGGCGGCTGGGTAAGCATGGCCAGAGTGCTCCTGGGTAGGAGTTGCTGCGTGGCCCACCACTGCTGGAGGTTCCACCTCTCTTGGTAGAGCGCGGGGGCTGCGCGCTAGAGAACCAGCTACACGGGAGGGAGAGCGGCAGCAGCCTGGCTGGGCGGTTCCTAGCGGCCTGGTCCGCAGCGCTGCAAGCGCCGCAGCTGGTTCTGCCCGAGCGGGGTGGCCGGTCTCACATGGGTCGTGCTGGAGTTGCGTGCACAGTTGGTCAGAGCTGGGTGCATAGGGGGTCGCGCTGGTGTGCAGAGGCGATCGGCGTCGGGGCTGGGCAGCTCGGGTGCGCAGGCGGCGAGAGCTGGGCAGGCGGAGGTGGGGCGCACTGCGTGGCGGCCTGGGGGGGGGGGGGTGGTGTTTTGGTGGAAAGAAGTCGGGTGAGGGGGGTGGTGGCATGGTCGAGCCGGGCTACTAGGGCATCACACTCGACCGATGAGCCTGAAGGAGGAGCGGCGCTTGCATGGGGGGCAACGGCGCCTGCAAGGGGACGACCGTGGTGGACTCCCGGTGTCCCAGCAGTGCGCCGCGCGGGAGAGGGAAGGGGTCTGCTTGGACCCCCTACAAGTTTTTTTCCTGTTTCTCTTCCACGAGGAAGCCCCCTTTTCCTTTTTATTTTTTTTCTTTTCTGTGCTCCTGTTTCTTAACCAGCGGCTCCCATTTGTTTTTTTAATTAATTTTACTTCCTTTTAAAGGAATTCAAGTCATCCTCTAAATTAAAAATGTGTGTTTTATTTTTCACACAAAAAAATCTAAAGGCAAATTAGCTCTATATTTAAATAATAATAAAATTATTATAATGACATAATAATTTATTATTATTACATTTTAATAATAATAAAATTGTTATTATTATAATAATAAAATTATTGTAAAAATATAAATATTTATAAAAAATAATTTCCACAATTAATTTTATTTCTAATTAACCGATTGAATTTTATTCGGTTCAATAAAATGAAATAAAATTAGAACCCGAGATCAGACCGCGAATATAATCCAATCCAAAAATTTAAACTGACCATAACTTGGTCATTAGATATCGGATCGCCGCTCGGTTTGAACCGTTGGGACCATATTTGAACCCTCTACTTAAATATTTATGAAAATTAATTTTATAGGCTCAGAAAATTTACACGATCCCTCTGATACCACTGTTAGGTTTCTAGGGCCCGCAACAGAAGCTGGTGGGCCGGGGATTTTAAAATTTTCATCGGCGCAACGACGGTACTTGTCGTTGCCAATGATGTGAGCCCCAGAGAGGTCCGAGGATCTCACGCAAGTTATTAAGAGCACAAAATTAATAAGAATATGTACCCATTTCAAATCTGAAGGTGCGGTCGACTGCTGCTAGCCGATGACGATCATCGATGGAAGGATCCAAAGCAGAATCCCTCTACATCATCCACACGCACTCCAAAAATTCGTGGGAATGCCGATCGTCAAACTCCAGGTGCCAGTGTGGCGATTTAACAATATCTTAGACATCCCGGAGATCACCTCATCATTGATCTTGCGGTACGTGAGGAAGAACTTGATCCGAACTCTTGGATCCTCAACTTCTCTCTCTAGGAAGCGGGAAGAGGGAGAGGCTCTCAAATTTCATTCCATAAATGAATGAATAGTGATGTTCACATCAAAGAGAGAGAACCTCCTCTATTATTTATAGACATGTTGATAAATACCTGGCAGGGATCCCTAGCCCCCGTTAATATTAACATTCTCTAAATAAATAATTTCGACGGACTAAACTGCTCCAATATTATTTAATATTTTATAACATACATATAATATATATATAATATATTACGTGATAAAAATGGGTCATTTAACTCGACATGCTGACCCATTTAATATTAAGAAAACCTTGAATATTAAAATAATATTTTTTTTGATTAATATTCTCTCGTATTTACTGAACTCGTAAATACATCAAATAAATTCAATCCCAAATATTCTTAACTTGAATATTAATGAATTTATTTAATTATTTTGGTGATCGACAACTTGGACAACGCTCAGACCCTGTGGCAGGGCGCACTATTTCCATATACCTATTCAACTGAATTTGTGTGGATTCTTGAATACGTTGTTGTGTGTGACCCTCTAGGCCCTTATCTCGATAGCAGTGAATAAAATCCACAGACCGAGAGAGGATTCTAGCAACTCATCATGGCCCCTAAAGAGATAAGGATAGTCAAAACAACGACTACCATCCTATGAACACTGACTGTGTACTATATTCTCTTTGTAATTTGATATCTCAAAAAGCAGGACACACTCTTATGTCATCATCCTTGTCTTTCTTTATTATTTGTTGATCTATCTAGATGGATTCACCTTTCTACTACTTTGGAAAAAGACTTATGAATGCGGAACCATCCTGATCAACCACACCTGAGATATAAAAATTCCTAAACTTGGAAGTGAGAAATCCTTTCTTGACCATTCAACCAACGTGATACCACTAACGACGCACCCGACAAAAACTACCATGCCACGACATTACTGCCATAGTTTTTTCCTTGCATCAAAGTACGTAATTAAGTGATATACATTGGTAATGGTCTCATGTTCGGAGTCTAATACACATGTCCGTAGATAGGAACAACCAATGACACCCAAAACATGTGGTGTTCCTATTTGCAGGTATGTCATCATGATCTCACTACTAGAGATCACTAAGTGTGAACCTCATGAGAAGAAGTCTCAATGGTTATGAGCCCCCAGCACATGATAGTCAGACATCTACTCTGTCTAGTCAGTAAGATGTATCTAGACTATAGAACATATATTTTAGATCAATGTCATTGTATCTCAAGGTTCTCATTAGACCCTGGGATCTTCTATAACCTCTTGACACGATAATTAACCATTGGACATTACCATTTTTATAGTGGACATAGAAAAAGTCTGCACTTTAATGGTAAGATATCATTATGCATATATAACTGTACACATGATACAGTAATCAACATTACTACATAGTTCGGTATAGGGAACCCACTATTTCAACAGGGTGAAGAAGGAAGATATCCCCAAGACTACTTTTCATATAAGATATAGGCACTATGAATACACAGTATTGCCTTTTGGACTCACTAATGCTTCAAAAATCATCATGGACTTGTTAATAGAGTCTTTAGTGATTATCTTGACAAATTTGTGGTAGTCTTTAGAGATGATATTCTAATATACTCCAAAACGAAGGAGGGTCATAAGAAGCATCCAAGAACTATACTAGAAACCTTGTGAAGGGAGAAGCTCTATGAAAAGTACAACAAGTGTGAGTTCTGGTAGAAGGAGGTCTCATTCGTGGGTCATATCATCATAAGAAATGGTATACCTGTGGATCCATCTATGTTAATGACAATTGAGGGATGACCGAGGACCACATCGGTAATGAATATCCATATATTCTTGGGGTTAGTTAGATATTATTGCGGATTTGTCAGAAATTTCTCATGATTTTCCAACCCTCTTACCAAGCTAACTTGGGAGGGAATAAAGTTTTCTTGGAGTGATGAATGTGAAGAGAGCTTCAAGGAGTTAAAAAAGAGGCTTATCACCGCACCTATTCTCACATTACCCATGAGTGGAGAACTTTTGTGGTATTTAGTGATGCTTAGAAGAAGGGAATGGGTTGTGTATTGATCCAGAATGATAAAGTGATATCCTACACCTTAAGGAAGCTGAAAATCAATGAGAAAAACTATCCCATGAATGATATTGAGTTGGCGGCTGTGATATTTGTATTGAAAATCTGGCATCATTATCTCTATGGGAAGAAGTGTGAGATATATATTGATCAAAAAAACCTAAAATATATATTAACACAAAAAGAGCTTAATATGATCCAATAAAAGATGGATATAACTCATCAATTATTATGACTTCTCAATCCACTACGATCCCTGTAACACAAACAAGGTGGTAGATTCTTTAAGTAGAAAAGATCTTGCATCATTATCAATAATGTGAATTGAAAAGGATCGAATATTTTTATATTTGAAGAGGATATACATGAGAATCCTTTAAGGAGGAAAATCATCAATCCTTTCTCAAATGATTTCTCAACCATCCCTCAGGGAGAAAATAATGGTTGATCAAAGAAAGGATGTGGTGATTATGAAAATGGTGGAAGATATCAGAAATGATAAATCCTCATATTTCATGGTTTATAAGGATGGAATTGTGAGATTTGGGTCACGATTTTGTGTACCATCGAATCCAGAGATAAATAATGATCTTCTAGATGATGCACATAGCTCAACCTTCTCTATTCACCCGGGGAGTACAAAGATGTATCGAGATCTTTGAGAAAACATATGGTGGGACAATATGAAAAGGGAGATTTTTGAATATACCTGAAAGTCATTGGTATGTTGACAAGTTAAGGATGAGAGGAAATAATATAAGGGGATAATAAAACCACTACCCATCCTAACATGGTAGTGGGACAACATTACCAAGGACTTTTGTCACTGGACTTCTAAGGAAATCCAGAGGAAACAATGCTATATGGGACATTATGGATCGTCTTATGAAGACAAATCACTTTATCTCAATGTGAGACCACTTCACATTAGATCAAATTGCACGAATTTACATAAAAGAAGTGGTAGGGCTTCCTGGAGTACCATTATATATTGTATCCGATCGTGATCTAAGATTCCCCTCGAAGTTCTGGAAAAGTATCCAAAATGTTATAAGCACTGAACTGAACTTCAGTACGGCCTATTATCCTCAAACTGATGGCCAATCAGAATGAAATATTCAAAAACGTGAATATATTTTAAGATCATGTTCTATGGACTTCAAAGGAGGATGGGACCAACATCTTCCACTGGATGAATTCTCCTACAATAACAGTTCCCACTCGAGCATCCGAATGGAAGAATATTAATCCCTTTATGGGAGAAAGTAAAAAAACACAGATGTGTTGGGATGAAGTTGGTGAGTGCTAGATTCTAGGATCTGAAATGGTTGAAGAAATGGAGGAGAAGGTGAAAGCCATTTAGCAGCATATCAAAGCAGCTCAAAGTCGACATAAGAGTTATGCATATATCTATCGATGAGACCTTGAGTTCAAAGTTGGAGACATGTTATTTCTATAAATATCTATGTAGAATAAGGTCATGTGGTTTGGAATGAAAGGGATGTTAAGTCCTAGGTACATCGACCCCTTTGAGATTCTTGATCATGTTGGGGTTGTGGCCTATCGACTAGCACTTCCACCCACCATGGCCAAAGTACATGATGTCTTTCATGAATCCCTCTTAAGGAAGTACATAAAATACCCTTCACATGTACTCTCTTTAGAGGTAGTTTAGTTAGAGTATGATCTTTCTTATGAGGAGAACCCGTGAAGATCTTAGATCATATATAAAAAGTTCTACAAAATAAGACAATTCCCCTCGTCAAGGTGTTGTGACGAAACCACTTGTTTGAAGAGGCATTGTGTGAATCAGAGGAAGTGATGAAGTAGAGTTACCTAAATCTGTTTTTGTATGGAAAAACTAAATTTTTAGGGAGAAATTTCTTAAGGGGGGAAGATTATAATGAACCAAACATTCATTAATAAAAATTGTTTTTGATCCAATTAAATGTTGTAATTTGTGAAATGGTTATATAACAAATGAAAATATTTGGTTTTATGAGTTAGGATTTTTAAAATTCCATTAAAAAGTATTACCATTGCTAATATAGCCATTGAACAATGATCACATGATTAGTATAAATATAGGGATTTAACAAATCCAATTTACTCAAACAAATGAACTGATGACCTCATCTAGTAGACTTTCCCCATACGAAGCCCATTTGTCGGAGATTGGAAAGGAGGTAGTTTCATTGTGATTCACTCTTGACCAAGCCCAAGCCAAGCTTCAACATGTTAATATCGAACAGAATCGCCTTTGGGGAGTTGTAGATGTTGATAGAGATTACCACATGAGAGATGTTATCCAAGCCACCCCAAGAGTTTATCACCATCGCACACCTTAACCTTTGGTCTTATGTGGTTGTTATAAGGGGTTATGTAACAAGACCGTAGCACTATGATTATGTGCATTATTTTTTATATAATATAGAATATATACATTCATTTTTTTATTGTTACTTTGTAAATAGTTTTATAAACCACCAATAGTATTTTTAGTTAATATTCAACTAAGAAATCTATTTTGATATATTAATGTATTTTTAAATTAAATAATATATTAATAAAATACTATTGTTATTATTAAATTAATTTTTATTAAGTATAAATGATTGTATAATTTTTATGAATACAACTCTAATATTTATTAAGGTTTGAAAGCTTTTTTGTCAAAACACATGAATTTTCGATAAATGGGAGTTTTTATTTTAAAAGTAAAAATTCACATAATTAGAAATTTATTTGGATAAAATTAATATTACTTTTGGACTCAGGATTTCAAAATTATCCAACGGTGAATTTTTCATAATTTTCAGATACATTCAAATTTTTTGGGTAAAAATTAAATACCCTTTAAATATATAATGTGTTTTATGACATCATAGTGTCAAAAGAGTGATGTAATAAAATAATATAAACATTATGTTCGGTCAATATATTTTTTAATATTAAAATAATTTGAATTTAGGTTTGTTTGATTTATTTTAAAAAGCTTTAGTGGATCCTCTAAGACTTAATTTTTTTAGATTTTTAAATTGATTTCTTTGAGGGTGTGACTCAACTCCACATAAGCAACCCTATTATTTTAAGACATTAGTCCATTGGCCTTATAAAATATTATTTTTTACTCCACTTTGAAAAAACCATGGGCAAAAACCAGGGGCTGGTTTGTGGTTTTGATTAGTTTAATGTGTGGTGTCCCAAACCTAAATAATAAAGAGTTCCCTCTCATTTCCTATATAAACCCACCCAATCTCCCACTTCATCTTCACTCAAAGACTTTGGAGTTAGTCCAAACTTTTCCTTCTTATTTCTAGAATCCTCCCAGGGAGCTCAAAGCTCCCAAGAAGCCTCTATCAAGCCTTTGGGATCACACTTCCATGTAAGGGATTCATTCTTTTATCATTTTAGCCATGTTTTTTAATACTATTATGTCTTTTTATTTTCGATTATAAATTTTGGGGTATGATTTATCACCTCCTCCATACTTCCCTATTTATTTTTGGATGATGAGAGACCCCTTTTATCTCTCATTAATGCCTCCCATGAACTCCCATTACCATGCTGAAATTCTGTAAATAATTTCTCTCTCTCATTTACATTTAATCCATTCTTTTGTATTATGAATCTAGAATTCCATTACTCATGTTGGTTCATGTATCTATATGACCCCATTACTGTAGATTACATTTACTTATGATGAGACACCACACAATCTCTCATCAACTATTTTTATGAATTCTTATTTCATGCTACTATGCTGCCGAAATTTCACCGTAATTTTCCAAGACAAAGTCATTGTGAAATGAATACCATGCCCATTTCTCTATCAAGGGTATTACCCTTTATGCACATTTACATATTTATTATAGAGTTTAATTTATGTATTCCACATTCCTTTATCATGGCATAAATGATTATGTTGAATGATTCCTTGTTGTATGATCAATGTGGAACACTTATGCATGAAATTAAATGTTTAGGAAAGGTGTGCCCTGATATCTCTCCAATGCATTGGGTAAATATTATTATCCTAATACATCAAGTGCAATGAGGATTTACTAATTCTAATTCAAGAGAAATGAGGATTTACTCATGCTAATTCAAGTGCAATATCCTTTTACTCAGGCCCCATGTGCAATGAGCTTTGGCTCATACTAATTCAATGTTAACTGTTGTTGCCACATTTCCATGTTATGATAATCATGCTATATCAGGCCTTTATGTTCATGTTGTTTTATGATCCATTGATATCCCTATTTCCTGACATATATTTTATTCTTCATGTTATGCCTTTTTTAATCCATTACTAGGATTTATAGCTCGCCCTTTTCACATGTATGTCCTCAAGTTATACCATTCGATGCTACATACAAGGGGATGTAGTTGTCATATAAAGGAATTTTTCAATAAGATGTTGCATTTTATGTCATAAATATTTATTTAATGTTATTAATCCCCATAGACACTAGACCACTTTATCTTCTATGTTGTATCAAGTGCAGGTTTTATGTAATAATTTATGTTATGTGTGTAATAAAAAGAAAGGTTGTTATATCTGATGATTCTCATAATTTACTTGTAATCAAATTAATACATGTTTGAATGATTAATTGGATTTTTTATTCCATGTGTTAATATAATTGTAAAAATAACTTCAATATTTAATTCTTAGTAGTGATATTGATGATTTAGCGAATATTTATTGATAATTTTTTCTTTAAATATTGTTAATGTAGGAAGTTACTATGAAGTATGTTTAATTAATTTAATATCTTTTTATTGTTGATGACTTAGGTTTACCATATTTTGAACCTATGAATAATGAATCATTTAATTCAATATGTAATAAAAACTGATTTTTTGATAAAGATGAATTCTTGGGAACAAGAGAGCATTTTTTTATAATGTTTGGATTCCTTATGTTGGGTGCCATGAGAGATTGTTTTCATGTGATGTCTAAATGACCTATTTTTAGGGCCAATTTTCCTTACTGAATATGTTTATTTCTGGTTTCAATTTATGTGATATAAATATGATCATTTCTATTCGATGTTATTTGATCATGGAATGAAATCTGAGATATGGGTGGGGAGGCCTGAGGTTATAGAAGAAGCTGGTGTCTATAAAAGAAATATGTGTGGTGATATGCATGTGGGTGTTGTGGATGGAACTGAAGATGATAGAATGTGTTATAGATTTACATACCCATTGTTATTCATAATATGGATGTTTATTTTAATTAATATGTTTAATGGCCATATTGTTGGGTGGTTTGTTTTGTCGACATTATTTTCCCCATTTATTGATATAAAAACATGTTATTGGTTGTATCTCTTGATGGTAGCTAAAGATATTCTTCTAGTGTTCCTAGAATTATGGAATAGTAATAATTTTTAATAATTTTTAACCCATGTGGTTGGTTCTTTCTAGAATGAAAATGTTAATATCAATACCAAGAAATTGTGGACTCAGTTGGATTATTCCTATAGGGCATGAGATTTACATGGATAGTTAATGAAGTGTAATCAGAATAAAGTAAATTAATGGTGAATGAATTAATAAACATTAAGTGAACTGTGGAAATAAATTAATGAACTTAATTTAATTCCTTTAAATTATTTTTTGTTCTTATAGGATGTCCTGTCCCTAGCTGTAGTAGCTAGGTGTCCAAGTAAAGATTGATGTATCTAAGCCTAGTACTAGTTTGTTCCCACAATGTGGTTATGAGATATATTATATCATGTACATTTTTTGATTTCATACACTACCCACCCATGTTGGTAGGGTGACTATCACCTATTGGACTATGGTAGGGCGTTTTCCCCAACATCTTGGTGGTATGGGTGGATTACTAACTACGCCCTATAATCCCCTTCTCTTTTCTCAGTTTTCTTATTTGAAGGAATGAATGGTGTTTAGTTTACTATATTTATTTGTATAGGGATTTAACAGTTTGTGATAATTTCAAACAGATGTATCTGAAGTTATATTACCTAAAGGATTATTATAGGTATGACATGTATTGGCCCTAATGGTTTGAGGAACATTACTCAGTGTATGGGATGTGTTGGATGGAGGTATAATACATAATGTATGATACATATCATACTAGATGTGGTGGATCCTGATAACTTATTTGTAACTATATGGTGGGGTGATATGAAATGATGAAATTATGTGATGCACAAGATGCAAGTTGTGATACTTTTCCTGGATATCTTTGATCTCGGTTAATTTTGAAGAGAGATGGATCAGAACAAACTATGTTTGGGATGAACGAAAAACCTGTGGGGAAATAGTATTTGAGTACCAGTTTTTATTTTTTATTTTAATATATGATATCTCTTGTACGAGTGACTTACTGAGTGATATCCATGGTTGGGCTGGGAACATAGTATTCAATTTAGGTGAGGAGTTAGTTTTTCTTGTTGTTCATTGGATGTTACTATGAATTCTTTGATATTTGTATGAGAAACTTTGGGGAGAATCATACTGAGTATACTATTATGATTAGTCCACATACATCTAATTTTTTTTAGATCAGTAAGAGTAGGTTGGAGTTCAGGCTGGATATTACTATCTCATGTCTTTACATGAGTTGTTTGGGTTTTTGTTCACTGTCGAGTTTACCTTTTTGGTAAATGTTGTTTCTTTATTCTTTTTTTTTGTGTTGTATAACATAACATGTATGAAATTTTATTCTTTTATCAATATTAATAGCAGTTGATTGGTGTATCTATCTTATCTCTCTCTTCGTGATTTTTCTATTAGAGTGTAATTCCTCCAATTTATATGTATGATATAACTTTGGTGTTATTCTCTAATAGATGGCCTTCTAGAGGCAGAACTAGGGTGGTTACTATCATCCTTCTCTCATTTTTAAAATATAAGATGTACCCTTTAGGGTGAGGGGGCATGGAATTGATCATTCAAGGAATTATGGAGTAAAATAAGTAATGATTTAGAACAATAATGATATGGGCATTGAAGGAGAAATTTTTTTTATGCCTAATAATAAATTAACTTATTAATTATCCATGTATTATATTATTTATTTTCAATTTTGTGTATCTATTATGACATTAAAATTTATTTTTATGCATCAAGTGTTTAATTTTGAAAAAATAAAATTTCTAATTGTTTTAAAATATATGTTATGAATTTTTATTATTATTTAATTATAGTAATTCCTATTAAATTATGTTTCAGCGAAAAAATTCAATTGATGACAGATGACTCACTCACCAACTTTATATTATCTGCTTTTCCAGCTAATTCCTAACATGATGTATCTAGAATGTATTCTATATACCTACCAATGAAATCATGAAGGCCCTCTATATCCATCTCAATAGAATATATTGCACTTTTTAAATATATGTATACCCCAGAAAAAAATGTTGGTAGGCTATTAAGTTATGTCAGATATGTTTATATATTTGATTAAGTATATCAGAAAATGATTGGAAATGTTCTTGATGAGATTTCCTTGAAGTTTGGACAAATTAAATAGGTATATTTCAAAATTTCATAATAATTTTGAATAGAAATTATTTTTTAAGTAAATATATATATATAATATATCTTTTTAAAAAAAATTAATAAATTATTATATAGATGATAGAGTTAGGGAGTTGAGAAGGATTCGATCATCCCTTATCATGAGGTAGTTATGATGAGGATTGACTTTTAACACTATATTAATTATGTTGTTATATAAAGAAATTAATCACTTTTATATTATTATATTTGATTAAATATAGTAATCATTTAATACTCATTATTAGAGGTATATGAATCTAATTTTGTCATGTTTAATCGAATTAGTTCAGATCAAGTTGTGTTGTGTAGGGATACATTAGGTCTATTTATATTGGATAGGTTTTTTAATATTATTTTGAGTCAGTTGTATTTTTTTTTGTTCGATATAGGTTGGGATTATTTGGTTAAATTTTGTTCAAGATATATTAGAATGGGTCTATTCAAATCAGTAATCATTGGATTAGTTTTTTATTTTTTTCATACCAATTTCATTCTATTTAGGTTAGGTTCATTCAATTAGTTTTGTTTTAGTTTGGTTTAGTTTAGGCTTCATCAAGGTGGTTCAAATTTGTTCTGTCTAAGTCAGTTTCATTTCAGTGTATTCATTTTGTACTATGATGATATTATCTCGATTAGGTTGGGTTGGATCAGGTCATGTTGGCTCTTATTAGTTCAGTTTGTTTTGGTTTCACTCATTTTGTATAAGTTAAGTTTATCTCATTTTTCTATGTCCAATATACTTTAATTCATTTGAATTTTAAATGTTTCATTTCATTTCAGTTAATTTTAGTTAATTTTTGTTCATTAAAACTCTTATTAGTTCAATTAGGTATAATTCAATTTTTTTAACTTTTTCATTCGATTTTAACATGGTTTACAAAAATTTGATTTTATTCACATCAATTCAGGCTAGTTTAGGTTTATTTGGTAATGTTTTTAAGGTTATTTTATTTTCAGAGGGATCAATTTAGTTTCAGTCTATATAGATATTTTCATTTTCGTATGGTTTTCCCTATTCATTTTTCTTCAATTTTAATCACTATTTTTTTTGAATCAATTTGGTTCGAGTTAGGTTTTTTTCATTATATTTAGTAATGTATGTTTGTTCAAGTTGGTTTTGATTCATTTATGTTAGTTTTGTTCAATTTGAATTGATTTTGTTCGGTTTGGTTTTATTTGGTTCAATTTTTAATCATTTATTATTGGGGGTTGATTTGGTTATTCGAACACATTCTAATTGGTTTCAATCATCTTGGTTTGGTTCAATCTTGATTTACTCGGTTTAGTTCAGTCAATTCAAATTGGGGTTGTTATATTGAGTATGGGTTGGTTCAATTTGATGTGATTTTTGGTGGATGCTTTGATATATATATTTTTTGGTTTGGTTACATTCTTATTTGGTTTATTCCTGATTTGTGGTGACAACATAAAATAATAGTCATATATAGAGGTGGTTTAAACTATCATTAATTAGTTACCTTAATGTTTTGGTGGTTTTAACTTCCTTGTGATGGAAAGAAAAAATGTAAAATAAGAAAACTATGATATTTGTAAAAAGTGTTACTAAATATTTCTGTTTGGAATTTTTATCATATCCATGCGTCACTTGAATAACCATTAATAAATAACCAGTAACTCATTGTTTCATGGCTATTCAAAACACCAAAAAACTAAAACAACAATTTCTATGACCTTTTTTTATAATGAATGTTTTAGTTCCCTCTAATGTCCTTATTTTCATTACTATGAAACAACCATATCATGGTATCTCCCTCATTACATCATGTCTTTTTGATCTAATATAAAATAATCAATTAAAATTATGAGAGAAACAGAATCAAAATTAATACTATAAAGACACTAAAAAATTGCATGCTAACTCCATAATTATACTATAAAACTAATATTACTAAATAAAAAATAAATATATAATAATTGGTCTAAAATAAAGATTATACTACCTTAAACTATATTTAATTAAAAAAAATTAATCCTATTTTACATATGTGACACATTGTCAAACATTTTTTTTACATATATTTTTCTAAAAATTAATCGGAATTAAAGAACAATCAGTAAATATAATCCTTTCTATATGATCAAAATTGTTATTATTTTATATTCATTAATGATACTTTATAATTAATCATAATTAATTTCATCATTCTTCACTATAACCTCATCTGCACTTCCTTTAAGCTAATCTATAAAACCATATCATAGCTAAAACAATTCATAAGAAATGGTAAGTTGTATGGCCCTCATACAGGTTTCAACATAGCATATACTAATGTAGCACAACCTCATGTAATGTCTCTATCGCCTCTATATAAATACCTAGATTAGATGGAATTATTTCTCACTAAGTGGAACAAACCCGCTTCCAAATTCACATCCCCCCTTAATAGTATATTTACATATATTATTTTAAAAAAATATATAAATTTAAATATGATAAATTAAAATAATACCTAAAAAATTATATATATAAATATATAAATGAAATATTTAGTTAAATAATTCATATTTAAAGGTATATATTTATATTAATATAAAATAATTTTAAATATACGTACATGTATTTGTATGTATGGGTATGCATGTGTATGTATGTGGATGTATGTCTATGTCTATATGTCTATTTATGTATGTATTGCATGTGTATTTATATGTGCTATGAGTGTGTGTTTATGTGTATGTGTATGTATTCATGTGTGCATATGTATATACATATGAATGTGTGTGTTTGTATGTTTATTTTTATGTTTATGCAGGTTCAAGTATGTGTGTAAGTACGTGTATCTGTATGTACGTGTATGCTTCTATAAGAAATGTGTATATGTGTATGTATATGTATGTTTATGTGGAATGTGTTTGTTTATGATGTATGTGTAGATATGCATATGTATGTGTATATATGTGCATGCACATGTATAAAGTTTTATGTATGTGTATGTGTATACTTGTGTGTTTGTGTATGTTCTTGTGTATGTGTATGTGTATGTGTATGTATGTTTATGTGTATACATGTGGGTACATGTATTTTTATTTGAATGTGTATGTGTATGTGAATGTGTATGTGTATGTGGACATGGAAGTGTATGTGTATGTGGACATGTATGTGTATGTGTATGTGTGTTTGTATGTGTACGTGTGTGTGTATGTGTATGTGTTTGTGCATGTGTATCTATATGCGTATGTGTTTGTGTATCTGTGTATGTGTATGCGCATGTGTATGTGTATGTGTTTGTTCTTGTGTATTCATACGTTCATGTGTATGTGTACATATATGTGTATGTATATATGTGTATGTGTATGTGTATGTGCATGTGTGTGTGTGTTTATGTATTATGAGTATGTATGCATATGTATGTGCATACACGTGTATGTAATTGTATGTATGGGTATGTATATGCATGTATATATATGTATGTATATGTGTATGTGTATGTATATACGTGTATATGTATGTTTATGTACGTGTACATGTATGTCTATAAGTATGTATGTGTATGTATGTTTATGTATGTAATGTGTATTTTTGTTTATTCATTTAATATTATATATTAATATTTAATTTTTTTCCATGTTTAGCATTTTGGAGAAATTTATTCATTTTTAATATCTATTAATTTAATATTCTTGTAAAATATTCAATTGTGATAGTTTTTTCCACATTTTTTAATATTTATAAATGTAACGTAATAATTATATTTTTTATTTTTTATTGTTAATCATTAATTATATTTTTCATACAACCAATACAATATATACATCAGTAATTAGCAATAATAATATTGTTTATTTATTCATTTTTAATGTGTTTTCAATTCATGTAATTAATGTTATGAATTACCAATTTCTTAATTATTTTTGTTATTTATTCAATTATATTTATTCATAATTATTATTATTGAATTTAGTATTATTGTTTATATTTTATATTTATTAATTTTAAACATTTTTAGAATTTATTAATTTATTTAAAAATTTATACATATATATTTATGAAGTTTTAGTATTTTCAATATGTTTATAATTTATACGGGTAAGATTTATTCATTTATTCTTTTGTTAAGTTTTAATATTTTTATAATGTTTTTAATTTATATAATTTATATCTATAAATGAATTTTAATTTAAATATCTTTGGTATAATCATTATAATTCATTTTTAAATTTTTTTTATTTATATAATTACAATTATTTATTTATTCTTTTTTAGTTATTTTTATGCATTTTTAATTTATGTAATTAACGTTACCGATTCAATTTTTAAAATATTTTTATAATCTATTCAATTTTAATAATCATTCATTTAATATTATTTATTCATTTGTAATATTTATCATTTTTTAATATTTTTAGAATTTACCCATTTTTATTATTTATTTATTCATATTAATTTACTACATTTTAAAATTTTCAATATATTCTTAATTTATATTATTATTGTTTTTTAAATTATATTTATTGTAATATTTTTCAACTGTTTGAAATTTTTAAAAACAATTTTTTAAAATGAAATTTCTAATATTTTTGTAATTGAAATATTTAATATAATACATTTTTGATAATTTTTTTATTTAAATAATTTATATTAGTTGTCAGTCATTTTTTTCTTTATTTTAGTATCTGTTTACAATTCATGTGATTAATCTTATGAAATCAATTTTTTAAATAGTTTTTGAAGCTATTATATTATATTTATTCATTATTATTATAATTTTTATTTAATATTATTTAGTTATTTTTAATATATATAAATTTATATTTTTTTAAATTAAAAATGTTTTAATAGTAATTTATAAATATTTATTAATTATGTTAAAACATTTTTAGTATGTTTAGATTTTATATAAATAATAATGATTCATTTTTGTTTATTATGTTTTAATATTTTTAATTTTCTTGAAAGTTAAATAATTAATTTATTGAAATTATTTTTTGAAATTTAAATAGTTGATATTATTTATATTTAATAATTTTTTTATTTATATAATTTATATAATTTATTTATTTTAATTCATTGTTATGTTTTTGTAATTTATGTAATTAATGCTATGAATTCAATTTTTTAATATTTTTAATTTATATAATTTATTTATTCATCTTTATATTAATTTAAACAATATTATATATTAATTTTTAATATTTTCATAATGCATCTATTTTTTTAATATTTATATATACATATTTATTTATTGGGTTTTAATATTTTCAATAAGTTTATAATTTATATAATGAATAAATTTAAATGAATTTTTAATAGAATTTGATATTCAAATAGTTAGTATAGTTCATTTCTAATAATTTTATTTTTTGTTTATTATTTTTTATTTTTTTACATTTTTGTCAGCGCTATGTTTAGCATTGATAAAAGGGTATTTTGTCAGTGCTAAATTATAAGGACTGAGAAATATATCTTTTTTTACTGTTTTTAGCGCCAATATAAGTGATGATTATTCTTTGCTAAAAGATAACTAAAAAAAGGTTTATTTATCAGTGCTTATATTTTTTTCACTGATATAATAGGCATTTATCAACACATTTTTGTAAGCACTAATAAAACCCATACAAAACATTGAAAAGAAACCATAGCATTCTTTTTTAAAATAGTGGGTGCCCTAGACCCTAACAACAATTGTACTTTTGATTACCTTTACATGTATACGGTGTCATATATGGATGTGTTTATTCTAACCTTAATAGTGTTGATATTTCCGCATTGAATATTCACATGGTAATGCCCTTAGATTACATGTCATATAAAAAGGTTATTGTAGTTCCCAACTATAATGATAACCACAAGATACTATGACAGTAATATTATATATATATATATATATATATATGTATATATATATATCCTATGGTATAGAAACAACATACTGACAAGGAACATCTGATGTCAGACTATCAGGTGTTGGGGGCTCATAAGCGTTGAGACTTCTTCCCATGATGTTTTTACTTGTGATCTCTTGTAGTGAGATCATGAGTACATACCCACCAACAAGTACAACACATGTTTCGGGTGTCATTGGTTATTCCTATCTATGGACATATGTATTGGTGTCTGGACTTGAGATCATTATCAGAGCGTAGCATTTTATTGTGTACTTTGACACAAGGAGAAAACCATGAAAATGAAATCATGGTGAGGTAGTATGTGTATGGTGTGAATCATTGGAGGTATGCCATTAGTTTCATGATCAAGATATAATTTATTGCTTCTGAGTTGAGAAAGGCGTATCTCATGGGACTAGGTTGACTAGGATGGTGGTACCTTCTTGAATCCATGGCCATGGTATAAGAAGGATATTCTATCCTGTAATGTAATGAAATAAATAAATAAAAAAGGCTGACGACATAAGTGTGCATCATGATTTATGAGACATCAGGGAAAAAAGAGATTATATTACAGAGTATGTATTTGTAGGAAGAATTTGTAGCTATGACATTCACTATCTCGCTATGGTCCATAATGGGTTTCTAGGATCTGCTCTCAGTCTGTGGGTTAGACTCACTACTATTGAGATAAGGACCTAGTGGGTCACATACTTAGTGTCTCCACGAGTTCTACCTATTCTAATAAGTAGATGTTTTGGATGAAATGAGCCCCACATGCGGGTGACAGTGAACATCCAAAACTAATTGATCAAAATTAAACCTAATTCGATTATTTTATTCATGTTTACTATAATGATGATTGAATTTATTTCCCAATGTATTTACATGTTTTTTTATCATAAATATTAATATTATAAAAATATAATATTTCAAAATAAAATTGGAAGTTCGTGATTTGTTAAATTTTTTGGGGAGAATACATGCAGTGTTAATGGTTCGTATTTTATCACGTACCATTTTATTGTGTTATAATATAGTGATAAAATATTTGTGAAATTTATGAATAGTTTATTAAGTCATAGATGTGCACACATTTCTAAATTATGGTTATTACTTTATAGGGGCCAAAGTTCAATTTTAGAGAGTATAACCTAAGTATAAAATTTCATTTTACCCTTGTGAATAAGAAGATCCCCCATTTTCAAGAGTTTAGTGAGAGATGTTTTCTTCTCCTCTACTCATATGTTCTTAGAGATACATTCCAAAGGAAGAAAAAGGTCAGATCAATCTCCCTTTATCGATCAAGTCTCTGTTCTTCAGGAGATCGAAGGGATGTTGTAATGCTCTTCGATTTTCCTATGCTAAGACCTGAGAAATGTAGATCAAGGATCCTATAATTGTGGAGGATGTGTGTAAAATCTAGAGGAAATCTATTTTGGTGTCTTATATCCACAACAAAATGAAGGTGGAAGAATCAAACCATCGACTTCAAACGAATGAGGCATTGTTTAAGATTTTGTTTGATTTTATTTTTTCATGCTTAAATTGAGTTACACACAAATTTTTTCGAAATCTGGGAAATATGTTAAGTAGATTATATATTTTTTAACATGAATCCAAACCGAAAAAATTTAAATCGTTCATTCTTTCATGCTTCTATTTTTCATTGAGTTTCTTCAACTAGTATCGGAGTGAACATGAAATTATTTATATTGAACTATTTTAAATTTAAATTAAATTTTCAATAATTTAGAATTAGGGTTTTTATATGATCCCAATGTAGTTGAAAGTGTATATATCAATGTTCATACCACCAAAATATGGTCAATCAAAGATAGATTATTTTTTCATAATGTTTTATACAAAAATTAATGTTTCAATATTTCATTATATTTATGGAAACCGTTGTGAAAAATATTTAGCCTAAGAATGATGTAGGAATGTTGCGTGGTAGCTTTATATACTAGAAGCTGGTTGAGGTAGTCTGTCAGCAATTAATATTTCCATGGAATCCTGTTCAATTAAATGGATAAATCTTCCCTAGTAATATTATTTTGAACTTCCCAAGTAATCTTGTTTTTAACCAAATATATAATTCTTCCCTTGAAAACTAGATTAAATCTTCCCATGGAATCCTGTCTAATGAAATTAATAAATCTTTTCATGGGATCAGGCTTTTAGCTTCCCTTGTTATTTGTTTTAACTAATGGATAATGCTTCCCATGGAATATAGTTTAAGGAATCCCATTGAATCTCGTTTTAATTAAAGGGATATAAATTCCTTTAGAATTTAGTTTAATGCTTCTCATAAAAGCTTGTATGATTCAATAGATAAATATTCCCTTATAATCAAGTTTAATGATTTCTTTGAGTGATTTTTCATTTAAAAGGATAAATATTCCCATGGAATCTAGTTTATGGATTCTCATAGATTCTTGTTTAACTAAAAGGACATAGTTTCCAACCAAATATATTTTAAAGATTCCTATGGAAACTTCTTTAATTAAAAACATTAAGACTCCCATGGAATCTAGTTTAAAGCTTCTGTTGGAAGCCAGTTTAATTAAATGGATAATGGTTAACTTGGAATCTTATTTAGAGATTCTCATGGAAGATTTTTGAAAATATATATAAAAAAGTAACAAATAATTCCATGTAATATTGTTATAATTTCATATTATATATATATATATATTATATATATGTTCTTTAATTGGATACACCATCTTGGTCTAGACCAATTCAGTCCGGGTCTGTTCAGCTTGACCCATTGAACCCGTCACTAGTTCCAAATTAATTTTCATGGATCTCATTTAGGTCCAAATACTTCCAAAAAATAAAAAAATTCTAGAATTAAATTTAATTGTATACGATTTAATAAAATTATTTCAAGTAAGGTGGAATGTATCATAAATTATTTAAAATTATTTTAATGAAAGTTTATTTATTAAAAATACCATCGAGTTGAATTTTAGAAATTTTAATTTCTATTATGCAATATACTAACATGTTAACTAATCTTGAGTTGATACGAACCCATGCATGTTTGGTTTATTATTTATATAATTTAATTATTGAATTTATGTTTTATAAAATGTAATAATTACTTTTTTTGACGATCACACATCGCCCCAAGATATTTAATTTGTATAAGGTTCTGAATGTCCATATAAGTTATAAAATGTAATTTCACACCCCAAGTCCCGCTCACATTCATGTGAGTATACATTTTAAAGATCAGAGGAGTTCTTGGTGACGTAGTTTGAGTTCAGATCTGGGGTAGACAAAATAAGTAGAATGCATGGGAGTTGTAGGAGCTGTAATTCATGCGATGTATTGACATAAGTAATTCCCCTAGGGTCTAGATTAATCTATTATTCACTTAATGGATTAAAAAATAGTTAAAAACTTATGATCATATAATTATTTATTTATATTATTATGTAAATTATTTTTTATTTTGTGAATGTGTATTTATTACATAAAATTACATACTATAATAACAAAAAAGCATGCAAAGATAAAATAAACAAGTATGGTGATTATCTTCTATTTAAAAGAATGGTTATGTTCTGAGAATGATCATATAGAAAAATCATATTAAATAGGAATGGATTATATTACCGATATGAAATTAATAAAACCATCAATGAAATATTAAATCAAAAATTCCATCTGTCTTTTGAATTTGAACACAACCAAGTGTTCAAGGAGGTCAATTATCCATAGTTGAGGGTGCCTCCAACTACCAGGGAGTTATTAATATAAGGATTGTTTTACTTAACTAGGGTTTTTGTAAGGATTATCCATAGATAAATTTACATAACTATAGAGGAAAAGAAGTATGGAATGCAAATTAATTGTTTATGGGAGATGAGACTCCACTCAACAGATCAAGGAGATACAAGTTAATGTGGTTGTCTAGTCGGACACCAACCTTGGAATCTTAGAGTCATGGAGTAACAATATCATTTAGACTATGAGTAGAGGTTCAAGGATACATTCCACTAGAATACTCAAGAGAAAAGTTATTTATATTCTAGTACAGTGTGTTCCAATAATTCGATAAAACAGTGAGAGACATTTAAAATTCATAATATAAAAAATTCTAAAAGTACTCAAGATAAAATTACAATCTACTAGAATTTTTTTTATAATAATAGAAGGTAATATCATAATTAAACTATGATAAATAATGGAAAAATTAAACTTCCTATCAAGTATGAATTTACAAGTTAAGTGTAGGTGCTTGAGAAAAGTACTATAGTATCAATAATTTAAGTTGTTGGTGTCCCTAATACCTTTTAAGCCACCACAAGAAGAGAGTGTGTAAAAATGATTACTAGAGGCTCATGTATGGTTCATATGGTGGTTATGTAATAATATTATCATCAACTTCTGATGTGATTCATAGTCAAAACATCCAGACATAGATAATTAGATGTGGTCTTCTCTCCAAGAATCATTCAAAGAGAAGGAAATGTGATGATATGAATTGGTGATGTTTACAATAGATATATGTAATTTAAAATATGGATCATGATATTTCAATAGATCACTTTATCTTATCATTTTAACCCTTTAACTTATGTTTTTTAAAGATTATAAAATTAACACTGTATAAAAAATGGTTAATTACCTTATGTGTAAGGTTCACTAAGAAACAAGAACATTAAAGAAAGTTTTATCTTTAGTTGTTATGGGGAAAACTTTTAATGACAAGGTGAAAATTATAGTGGAATGATTGACTCCAAAGGATGCTTATCAATGTAATTCAAAGAAATATTTATTAAAATGGAGGTTATTTTCATCACATATCATGAAATATAAATATGGAAGTTGAAATTCAAATAATTGAATTGAAGAAGAAAGTAGTCAGTTATTATTTAGGAGTATTCATCAAATATAAGTAATGATTAAGTTTTAATTATTGGTTATTAAATAAAAATTTATTATCACATATGGGTATTTATATATAGAAACCATGTATGTAGAGAAATATTACTATATGTAGGATGTGTTCTCAGAAAAGATGAGAAAAGGTGGTTCCTAAATTTGTGGTGAGAAGTATACAACTTCTATATTTCCAAGTTCATTGATTCCATTTGAACATTTGTAGTATCACCCAAACATTAATATCATTTGCACATTGGATACAAGAGTAAATTATTCTAGTTTTAGAATAAATTTTATTTTTTTATGATGAATACTCAAGTTATATTTCAATTATACATGAATCATTGGAAATGTGTGATTAATATAAAATATATTACTAATATACAATACAAGGACCCGAACATAAAACATTACATAATATTGAATTAAATGAATAATTGACATTGAGGATATTTTTATAATTAGAGTTTTATAGAATTGGGACATAACTATTACATCTAAATGATTATAAAGTAGACACATCTACTCAGTTTCCATTTTTTTCACAAAATAAAAACTCTTGAACAAAATATTTATGTCTAGTTTGATGTTTTAGACAACATGACATTTCCTTGATCCCATCCTTGACCCTATTCCACTTTATGTCCTGTGAAAAACATTTCAAAAACTTGGGATGAGCATAAAATTCTTAGTAAGGGATATAAAAATACGGAAAGAAAACATTAGACCATGTATACATAAGAATCAACGAAATCATACATTACTCATAAAACATAAGCACATTAACATACCTCATGAAATCATAAGATTTATGAATAACTCATATAAATCATAAGACATAAAGGTACCTTGAGGCATTCATAACATTCTAACGTAGGGAGTAACCCTCATGGTTACGTTTGGAATACCCATCATAGTATATAACCTAAATCTCCTTGGATAAATCATAGCATTTAAATCCTTCGCGTTCCCAATGTATTGGAGAGCTATCTCGGACTCACCCGCCCTTAGTTTTTCAAGGAACCAACCGAATTAAAAAACAATGCCCAAGAACCATAACATAATCGTATCACATAAAACATGTATAAAGGAAACATAAAATTCCCACATTTCAATCACAGGATATCAATATAACACATTGATATAATCAAAAAATTATCAAAAAAAATTTCTATACCAAAATAAAAGAAAAGTAAAAATTGGTATTTATTTTTCATTTAAAGAAAAGTTATGGCTTGTATGTGAAGCCGAAACTCAAATAATGGTCACAATGGTATAGAAGTCGTTGTCGTTGCATACATAAGACAAAAAAATTCCTTTTGTCGTTTAGTAAAATTATTCGTGTAAAAAGATTCATTTTGAATGAAATGAAAAGACAAAGTGTTTTATACACCGTATAAAATAATGTTCAGTAGAAATCAAAAGATGCCTCAATGAAAGGAGATTGTGATGAAGTCCCGTACAAAGATGGTATCCTTAGATTAAGGATAAATCAATTACATAATTATGTGTGGCAAAGATATATAAACCCAATATAATTGGATATTAAGTGTAAAACAATCAGAGGCCATCCACACATATTCATAATATGACATAATCAAGAAGTAGATGTTTAAAACAACGAATTGAAATTGGGTTAAGAAGTTCCCTTACAGAAATTTGATAGCCTAACGACGTCACTTTGAAATTCTAAAAATGAGTTGATGAGAGATGAAAAAGGGTATTGCATCACTTAGACATAAATTTTACAGCAATAAGAATATATAATAACACATCCCAACTTTAAGAAGATGTAAATTAAAAGACCTAACAAAATAAGTCTTTTAAAAAGAGGAGGGTGAAAGGTTCCCTTACCGATTTGGGTAACATTTGAAACGTACACCCCATGAATGAAGGACTATACAATGTTGATGTAAACAACCATAAACGAAAATATTGAAAAAATACTAGAATAATGGGTAGTACATACACCACTCAAAGGAGATAGTTACAAATATAGCACGAATCTCAAGGGAATAAATAGTGAGATAAAAAAACCCCTGACCTCATTGTAATCAATCAAGTTGTATGACCAAAAGATAATAAAAACCAAATGAATCATATAATACCATGAATATAAATAGAATCATGATAATATATATCAAATAGAATTACACAATACACCACATGAAATAAATAACTGGCGAACAATGGAAATCTCACGGAATTAAAAGTGAGATTAGAAATCCCCTTACCTCTAGTCCGACTTGTCTTGTTCATTTCTTTATATTCCTGAATAATAAACATTGGTAAATTTATAATTGCTTAAGGACTTCCTTTAAAGTTTATTATTCAGTTCATATCAAATATTATCATGTTATAATAATTAGTTCATTATGTTAGTTCATATCATACGTTTTGTCGATGTTCGGTACATGAGTCAAAAATGAACTTGTTTGAAGAAAATTGTCCATGTAGTTATAAGTAAATCATCTCCGGAATGGTGTTGCTGATTTAAATATCATATATATCCAGTATATATTTATTCAACAATATTCCATAATGTTTGTAGAAAATAAAGGAAATGTACCGTTCATGGAGATGGTAGACCGTACGTACGCATGAACACTACTTTCATTTTTTGTCATATTAATGGAATTTAAAACTAAATTATACATAGATATATTATAATTACAGTATAATATATATGTTATATAGGTAACATAAGTTAATTAATTACATTATTTATAAATTCCATGTTTGGCATAAATGAGTCACATCACTTGAGGGGGTGGTAGTCCACACTTCCTCATATGAAATTATCGCATTTACACAACATGGAATGTATAAAGGTATGTTTTAAATATAAAATACAGAAGCATAAAGAGGACATAAATATAATATATATCATATATAAATATAGTTCCATCATAATGGCCACCATGAAAGGTGTTAAAAGATGATTGAACAATCATCATTTTGTGAGGCAGTAATTCACCGCCCACAGAAACAGTATGTTATTTAACCATTAGACAGGGTGTGTGTAAGTGTAGGTAGAATCATTATCATAAAAACTTCATAGTATATTAAGGATACTTGTGTTATTATGGGATAAAATAATAAGAAGATAGTGGTGAGTTAAGAAGGAAAATAAAAGAAAGAAACTTGAGTGAAGACTTTACCACTAAATCGGGTAAATCTTTTTGGTTTTATCCAAAGGATTCCTTGGAAAGACTAATGCCCAAAGTGATTCTTCTAGGAGTAAGAGAGGTATGTGGATAGATAATATAATTATAGGTTGGACGAGCCAAGGGCTTGAGAGGTGTGTGTAAGGGGGTAGTTGTGGGGGCCTTTTATAAGTGGGAGGAGGGTCACTTTTGGAAAGTCTTGAAATGTTACTTTATTATAAAATGATTTTCGAATTTTAAAGGTACCACAATGATATATTTTAAGGATAAAGTGATAAGGGTTCTAAATAAACCCATCAAATAGGTTTTATACAAGTTTAAGTCTTATATTTTACCTTATATTTTCATTTTATTTAAATCGTTCATTAATGAGGTAATCACTGCATCATCCTGGTGTCATAAATAAATTTATTTATTTAATGTCTAAACATTATAAAAAAATACCATGGTGTAGGAAATCTTCTTATCTTTCCAATTAATATTTATAGTCTAATATATCATCTATTTAAACAAAATTAATTTTTTTACTTAGGATATACAAACCTTTGTTATATTTCTCTTCTTTTTAAAAAGAATGTCATAAATGTCACTATTACACCCATGTGACTCCATGGGCCCTCAAATTCGGGAAAAATCTTCCCATGGTTGGACATGACTCAAAAAAAGAGGATTTTGACACATGATGGGGTCATTTTATATTTTATGACATTATTTTATTACCCTTAACTTCCCGATTACTAATTAATCATGAAAATTAAAGAAAATTACCGTCGTTACTATTCATAATGTCCAAAAACAAAAGAGTCTTAATTACATAATTTGGCCCTTATGATTCAAAATATGGAATACATTTTACCAAATTAAAAACACAGAAATTTTAGTAATTAATTTTAAAATAATTCCCTTTGTCACAACCAAAGACGGGTTTTTTATAAGTAAAACTTAACAAAATATTGACTTGATTTTACATCCAATTAAAAAGTGAAATTACTTCAAATGAAAAAAAATGTATTAATTGATAAAAACTTAATTCAATTACAATATAAAACCAATTAAAAGTACCATATAACTATATAATTAAATTAGATGAAAAAGCAGTTTTGAAGTAAAATGTAGTATATTTCACTATTCATTAAAAATGAACATTTGTCAGAAAAATACTAAAAATTTATCCAAATTAAATTTGATATTCCAAATTAAAAAATGATTTCCATTTTACCAAATTCAAAACATATAATTTTAATCAATTAATTTTAAAATTAATACTCACTGTCAAAAAAAATTGCGTGTTTTTAAGAAACAATATCTATCAAATGATTGACACGCATTTATATCCAATTTCAAAGTGAAATTAATTCCAATGACCACCATTATATTAAATGGTAAAAATATATTTTAAATACACTTTGAACCAAATTAAAAATATATTCTAACCATATAAAAAATTAGATTAAAAGGAGGTTTCGAATTAAAATACAGCATTTTTCACTATTCATTAAAAATGAACTTTATCGAAAAAATAAAAAAAATATACACAATGTACATTTTGACATCCAGATTATAAAGAAGGATTTTATTTTGTCAAATATAGCATATAATATTGACAAAAATTAGTTTTAAAAAGGGTTCTCCATCAAAAGGTGGTTAATCGGCCTTTTATAGAACATTAGAATATTGATGCTTAAAATCAAATTCTTTTCTTATTTTAAGCCTATAAATTTTATTGGATAAATGTAAAAATATTTAGAAAACATATAAAATCATTTTTTTGTTAGTTATATTCCTTCCTTCCATTACAACAAATAGGCGTTAACTACCAATTAAAATAATATTATTATATTATTAGTGTGCAACGTAAGATTTCAAAGAAACTCGTTGTTGCGTATTGGGTACTCCATCGAACATAACATTCCCTTTAAAGTAATATTAACATTTTATTCACAAATATTTATAAATATGAATATGTAATATTCTTTATTTACATGGGATGTTACATACTTCCCCCCTTTTGGGAATTGCGTCCTCGTAATTTTAAAATTGGGCTCAGAAACTTCATTGAAAGCCCCACATCGAAAAAGGAGTAAATTAAACTATCACTTTAAAAGAAATAAATAAAAGAATAAAGGTCACCCGAGATAACAGATACTAGGATGCCATGGAAACATGGATATGGAAGAGAAAATAAAGGCTCAATTTCTGATGGAGAGTGATAGAAAAATATGTCTAGGAGAAAGTAAACCACCAGAAAATCACAAACTTGTGATGAGTTAAATGGAATTTGATTCCCTAGTAGGAAAAGTGAAGAGGCAATGTTTTTGTTTTAAGTTACTTTTCAATGAGGAATTTATTTATGGGCTTAACTAAAACATAAGGAAACATTCTTACTTGTCATATAGACTTTAATCACTTACTAGATTTCTTACACAAACTCATATTTTCTCCAAAAGAGGAGTATTTGGGATGACTTGTTCACATTAAGAGCGCTATAATCAACATCTTGAGAATCACCTAATCCAAAAGGAGATGAACTATATATTTCCCATGTCTTTAGACCTTAACCAAAACCAAAATTGTTAGTACAAGATTAAATAATCCCCAAAAGGATAATCCTTTATAAAAAAAATTACTACTCTTAATCTCTAAAATTCAACAGAAAGAACCCAAGGTTCAAGAAAGACCATTAAATAAACAACTATCCATAAAATTATTCAATGTAATCCAAACTATGATTGAAACCCAATTCTCTAAAGGATTTAATCACATATTCTTCGATGATAAATCTTAACATTTATCTCTAAATAACATCAGTTACTCTTAAAGTATCATATTGAAAAGTAATTAACCTAATCACATATATTCCATGATAGGTTTATCATTTACATAGATAACCCAAAATCAACTCATATGTGATTCATACAATCATCTAACTAAAAATAACTAGTCATACTAACCAGGGACTTCACGTAGTCAAGTGGTAGGTGATAAATACCAGTCACACGTTGGTTGTGGGTTCGATTCCCATAGCTTCGTCCGATGCGATAGGTTTTGACACGGTTTTAATGTTGTCCCTTTTCAAAAACTACATAATTTTATAAAATTCCCAAAAAGAGATAAATTCATCAAAAATAACCACAACATATTTTAACCACAAAGTTTATCTAAAAACGTTTTCTTTTCATCCAAAAATGTATTAACCGGTAATTACCTCAAATTCTAGGATCATATAAACCAAAATGGTTCTTTATAACTAATTTCACAAAAGAAAAGATAATTATTCTTTGAATAAAATTTTCATATATCAAACATCAGGGTTACACATACTATAAAAATTCTTCTAATGTAATCTCATCATCAAAAGAGCCTTAATAATTTTAAGAATTTCACTATCCTAAAATCTACCATAACTCTTGAATCCCTTATATGTTGAATTCTTACTAATTCAACATTATTTATGATCCATTAACCATTCCTTTACAACTTATTCTATAAAAAAATCATGAATCATATCCTAAGATTCAACAATAGGAAAGCATATGTTAAGAAATAATCCATACCTTTCATTGGTCATTGTCAGTTTACTCATCCTCAATATGAATGGAATTAGGTATTGGTAAACAAATATTTTTACGATCTTGGTGATCCCATTCCCGAAACTTCTTCATAGGACATGTTTTTGCCTAATTACCATGCACACCATATTTAAAACATTAAATTGATCCTTCAGAAAGAACTTCCTTCCCTTTCCTTGAGCTAACTAGTTGCTTCCTTTTTCGATTGAATTTTCTTGCTTTATGACCATCATTTCCACATCTATAGCATCTTTATATCCCTTTGAAACATTTTCCAATGTGTTTCTTTCCACATCTTTGAGACATAGGTTTTTTTATATTATTACCATTATGATTATTACCCGAACTTCTGTAGGGATTTGTTTCTTGCATATATGATGCCTTATAAAAATATATAAGGTTTAGGTGGTCAATAATGACTCCAGATAGTTGGTTGAGAATAACCACAAGAGTTCTCATTTCAGCTCCCATATCATTTAGTTGCTCGTTCGAAAAACTGTCATAGTTTTCTTCACATCCATTGTTACTTTAGTGCCTGCTATATCCGGCCATTTACTAAAACCAAAAAGGTCAGTGTGAGTATATTAGAAAAATCATTATATAATATCTTATGAGGAGGGTATATAATAAGATATACTTATTCATTTTATCTTAAACTCATTCACTTTATAAAAATAACTATGACTCTTTCTAAAATGATAACTATTATGTTAGTGTGACTTGTGCTTAAAGAATACCCTAACTTCAAAAGTTATCTAAACTGAACTCTGATACCAACTATAAGGACCCGTCCTTAAAAAGTTATATAATATTGAATTAAATGAATAATTCATATTGAGGATCTTTTTAGGTTTATAGTTTTAGAGAATCAGGACATAACAATTACATCTCAATGATTACAAAGTAGAGACATCTACACAATTTCCATTTTTTCACAAAATAAAAACTCTTGAACAAAAGATTTGCGTCTAGTTCCATGTTTTAGATAGAATGAAATTTCCTTGATCACATACTTGACCCTATTCCACTTTATGTCCTGTGAAAAACATTTAAAAAACTTCGGATGAGCATAAAAAGTTCAGTAAGAGATATAAAAATACGGAAATAAAACATTAGTCCATGTATACATAAGAATAAATGAAATCATACTTTACTCATGAAACATAAGCACTTTAACATACCTCATGAAATCATTAGATTTATGAATAACTCATAGAAATAATAAGATGTAAAGGTAAGTTGAGGGATTCATAACATTCTTATGTAGGGAGTAACCCTCATGGTTACATTTGGAATACCTATCATAGTATATTCCCTAAATCACATCAGAGAAACCATATGGATTATCTCCTTCACGATAACCAATGCATTGGAGAGCTATCTCGGTCTCACCTTCCCATTGTTTATCATGGAACCACCCAAATTCATAAATAATGCCCAAGAACCATAACATAATCATATCACATAAAACATTCATAAAGGAAACATAACATTTCCACATTTCAATCACAAGATATCAATACAACACATTGATATTATCAAAACATTATCAAAAACATTTTCAATATGAAAATAAAAGAAAAGTAAAACATGGTATTTATTTTTCATTTAAAAAAAGTTATGGCTTGTAGAGGAAGCCTAAACTCAAATAATGGTCACAACGGCGGAGAAGTTGTTGTCGCCGCATACGTAAGAAAAATAAAAACATTCCTTTTATCATTTATTAAAACGATTCGTGTAAAAATATTCCTTTTGAATGAAATGAAAATTCAAACAGGTTTTATACACCATATAAAATAAAGTCGTATTGAAATAAAAAGATGCCTCAATGAAAGGAGATTGAGACGAAGTCCCGTACAATGACGGTATCCTTAGATTAAGAATAAATCAATTACATAATTATGTGTGACAAATATAAATACACCAAATATAAGTGGATATTAAGTGTAAAACAATCAGAGGTCATACACACATATTCATAGTACGATATAACCAAGAATTAGATGTTTAAACCAAAGAATTGAAACTGGGTTAAGAAGTTCCCTTGTAGAAATTCGATAGCATAACAACCTCACTTTGAAATTCATAAAATTATTTGATGATAGATAAAAAAGGGTATCTCATCACTTGGAAATAAATTTTACATCGATAAGGATATATAATTACATATCCCAACATTAAGAAGATTTAAATTAAAAGACCTAACAAAATAAGTCTTTTAAAAAGAAGAGGGTGAAAGGTTCCCTTACCGATTTTGGTAACTTTCGAAACGTACACCCCATGAAAGAAAGACTATACAATGTTGATGTAAATACCCATAAATGAAATTATATTACACAAAGAGTAGAATAATGGGAATTAAATACACCACTCAAAGGATATAGTGACAAATATAGCATCAATCTCACGGGAATAAATAGTGAGATAAAAAAACTCCATACCTCGTTGTAATCAATCAACTCGTATGATAAAAATATAATAAGAACCAAATGAATCACTGAATACTGTGAATATAAATAGAATCATGATAATATATATCAAATGTTAGTACAAAATACACCACATTCAATAAATAATTTGGGAACAATGTAAATCTCACAGAATTAAAAGTTAGGTAAGAAATCCCCGTACCTCAAGTCTGAATTGTCTTGTTCATTTCTTTATATTCCTGAATAATAAAATATGGTCAATTTATAATTTCTTAATAACTTAAATTAAAGTTTATTATTCAATTCATATCACATATTATCATGTTATAATAATTAGTTAATTTTGTGAGTTCATATCATACGTTTTGTCGATGTTCGGTAGATGAGTCAACAATGAACTTGTTTGAAGAGAATTGTCCATGTAGTTATAAGTACATCATATATGGAATGGTGTTAATGATTTAAATAACATATATATCCAGTATATATGTATTCAACAATATTCCATAATTTTTGGAGAATATAAATGAAATGTTCCATTCATGGAGACCGTAGGCCGTACATATGCATGAATGCTACTTTCATTTTTTGTCATATTAATGAGATTTAAAACTAAATTAGACATAGATATATTATAATTCCAATATAATATATATTTTATATAGGTAAAATATGTTCATTAATTACATTCTTTATAAATTCCATGTTTGGCATTAATGAGTCACATCACTTGAGGGGGCGGTAGTCCACACTTCCTCATATGAAATTATCGCATTTCCACAACATGAAAAGCATAAAGGTATGTTTTAAATATAAAATGCAGAAGAATAGAGAAGAAATAAATATAATATATATCATATATAAATATAGTTCCATCATAATGGCCACTTGAACAATCATTGTTTCGTGATACAGTAATTCACCACCCATAGAAACAGTATGTTCTTTAACCATTAGACTCGGGTGTGTGTAAGTATAGGTAGAATCCTTATCATAAAAACATCCTAGAATATTGAGGATAATGGTTTTATTAGGGGATCAAATAATAAGAAGATATTGATGATTTAATAAGGAAAATAATAGATAGAAACTCGAGAGAAGACTTTACCTCTAAATCGGGTAACTATTTTTGGATTGAGCCAAAGGATTCCTTGAAAGACTTCTGACCAAAGTGAGGATTATAAGAGTAATAGAGGTATGTGGAGAGATAATATGGGTAGAGGTTGGATGAGCCAAGGGCTTGAGATGTGTGGGTAATGGGGTATATGTGGGGGCCTTTTATAAGAGGGAGGATGGTCACTTTTGGAAAGTCTTGAAATGTTACATTAGTATAAAATGATTTTCAGATTTTAATGGGCCCACAATGATATATTTTGAGGAAAACGTGATAAGGGTTATAAATACACCCATCCAATAGGTTTTTGACAAGTTTATGTCTTAGATGTTACCTTATCTTTTCATTTTATTTAAATCATTCATTAATGAGGTTATCACTGCATCATCATGGTGTCATAAATAAATTTATTTATTTAATGTCTAAAAATTATAAAAAAAATACCATGATGTAGAAAATATTTTTATATTTCCAAATACTATTTATAGTCTAAGAGATCATATATGTAAACAAAATTGATATTTTTTTACTTAGGATATACAAACCTTTGTTATATTTCTCTTCTTTTTAAAAAGAATGTCATAAATGTCACTATTACACCCGTATGACTCCATGGGCCCTCAAGTTCGGTAAAAAGATTCTAATGGTCATACATGACTCAAAAAAGAGGATTTGAACACATGTTGGGTACATTTTATGTTATTCTGATATTATTTTATTACCCTTAACTACCCGACTACTAATTAATCACGATAATTAAAGACAATTACCGTCGTTACTATTCATAATGTAAAAAAAAGCCTTAATTACATAATTTGGACCTTATGATTCCAAATATGAAATCCATTTTACCAAATTACAAACACAAAAATTGCAGTAATTAATTTAAAAATAATTCATGTTGTCACAACCAAAGATGAGTTTTTTAGAAGTAAAATTTATCAAAAGATTGACTTGCTTTTACATCCAATTAAAAATTAAAATTACTTCCAATGAAAAGAATTGTATTAAGAGATAAAAAATAATTAAATTACACTTTAAAAACAATTAAAAGGACCATATATCTAGATAATTAAATTAGATGAAAAAGCAGTATTGAAGAAAAATGATGTATTTTTCACTATTAATTAAAAATGAACATTTGTCAGAAAAATACCAAAAATTTATACAAATTAAATTTTATATTCCAAATTAAAAAATTATTTCCATTTTACCAAATTCATAACATAGAGGTTTCATTAATTAATTTTATAATTAATTCTCACTGTCAAAACAAATAGCGTGTTTTTAAGAAACAATATCTATCAAAAGATTGGCACTTGTTTATATTCAATTTCAAAGTGAAATTAATTATAATGACCACCTTTGGATTAAATGGTAAAAATATATTTTAAATAAACTTTCAACCCAATTAAAAAGATAATCTAACCATATAAATAAATTATATTAAAATGATGTTTTGAATTAAAATACAACATTTTTCACTATTCATTAAAAATAAAATTCATCAGAAAAATAAAAAAGATTTACACAAAGTACATTTTGATGTCCCAAATCTAAATAAAGATTATATGTTGTCAAATATAAGATATAAAATTGAAAAAATTAGTTTTAAATAGGGTTCACCATCAAAAGGCGGTTAATCAACCTTTTAAAGAACATTAGAATAATTATGCTTAAAATCGAATTCTTTTCTTATTTTAAGCCTATAAATTTTATAGGATAAATGTAAAAATATTTAGCAAACATATATAACTATTTTGTAGTTAGTTCTGTTCATTCCCACTATTACAATGGCTAGGCATTAACTACCATTGAAAATAATATTTTTATATTATTAGTGTGCAACGTAAGATTTAAAAGAAACTTGTTGCTGCGTATTGGGTATGCCATCAAACATAGAATTACCCTTAAAGTAGTATTAAAATTTCATTAAAAAATATTAATAAATATGAAAATTTCATATTATTTATTTACCTGGGATGTTACACACACAGTATTGGAAAGAAAAAAAATTTTCATGAAAAACATTACAGTTTTTTAGGATATACCTAGTATGGTTTTAGAAACATTAGAGTTAAAGGCCTTATGAATTATTGACATATTTATTAATGTAGATTTTAGAAATTAAACCTATAAAAATAAAGGAAATCCAAAAATCATTCAGAACTAGTTCATCTAGAGAGTATGAATATTCCAAGGGAAAGTTAGTGATATGTATAAGTTATAAGATTCTTTTAAGTGTTTAAAGAATGTGAAAATGAAGTATGACATACGCCTGGTCTGAATATATGAGAGGCTTCAGGCTGGGCTGCTGAAGAATATCTTGTCCAAGCATTCGTTGTTCAATACAATGTAGCATTGAGTTCTTCTGAAATGTGCATTACCTTATAAAAAACAAAGTTATGATTCTATTAAAGAGGATTGATGATGAATCTTACATGTTAACATTGTTCAACAAAATGTAGCATGGAGTAATTCATAATTTCACATTAATTTATACATGTTAGAGTCATGATGTATGTAAAATGAACATCAATGTTAAAACTCATTCAATACAAATAATTCTATTTTTAATGACATGATTTGAAAATAAAGACATTATCCCATAACCATAAGTCAACTATCATGCCAAATGAATATAATATGAGTTATAGTATAATGGAAATACATTACATAAACATGTGTTTATATGAAAATGTTTCTAATGATATATACAAACTTTAATAAACAAAAAATACAATGTTCATCTATAATAATCATCCTAATGTTTTCTAAGGATATTAAAAAAATACCTATGATAGAAAAGATATAGTCAAGTTATAAAAAATATTTCAATAAAAGTATACACATCTCTCTTTGTGATATTGGGAGCAAGATTGACTTGGGTCAAGTTAATAATTGAGATGCACAATTAGTTTACATAGTAACAAGTTTCTCAAGAGGCGTGGAAGATGAATTTTTGAGAGACACATATTGTGTGGGATGAAGAAAACCATGGTGATGGTTTTATATTCACTACGGGTATTGATACATTATTCATTGAGAATAATGATTCTTATAAATTATTAGTGTAGGGAAATTATCTATGATTTAAAAGATCAATTAAATTTCAATAATGGATTCCATGTATCATAGTATAGTAGGATTTATAAATTGAATACTATAGTGGGTTCTCAAATGAGACTATACATGGATGGTAAAAGTGTGGGACCTATAAGGATTTATTGGTTATTATAAATAGTTATGCCTAAATCCATTACAATTTTACTTATTATAGCTAATTTATATGATCATTTTATTGATAATTGGATTTAAATACCACCAATCATTGAAGAAGTCTATATAACGTAACAAAAAAGGGATGGTGACATCATAGAGTCTCAATAAGGGTGATTTCTAATAAAATCTAGTCTAGGATTAATGTAAGAAACTAGATCATTGAATATTCATTTGGAATGATATTTTTTCATGTATCTTCTAGAGGATAGTGGGAGCAACAATATTTTCTATGTAAAATATGTTGGTGAACATATGAAAAAAACTATTGGTCTTACAGTCAGTTAAGACAAAGTTAAAAATAATTATCATGAGATTGACTTAAAGTGGAAATAAAAGTTATAGGTATGGGTTTTTACTATGTTAAATCCAAAGGGTGCTTAGATCTAGTCAGTTGTACATATACCATCATATTATTGAAAAATATAAGTCAGAATTATTTGAGGGATAATTTTTACTTATATTACATGGAATATATCTCTCAAGGTAGACATGTCCAAGATATTGGAAGAGATTTATGTATTTCTTTTAATTCTATATGTCTAGGTATGGATCAATCATTGATTCTTTGATATTTTCTAGAACATATATTTCCCTCATATACTTTATAGTTGGAAAATAACATTTTTAAATAAGAGAACTACAAGGGATGCAGTAAAAAATGTCCAGTTTCACTTGTGGAAGTACAATGGATATGTACCTGGTAAGTGAAGTGTAAATGTTACTACTTTTATGGGACATTAAGTAGTCATCCTTGGAACAGTGTGATCTAATACCACAATTAGCAAAATGTAATGAGAAAGACAAGCTTATTAAAGCTAGTAGTATCCATATCTACAAATACTATATTTATTTCATCTTATGAGGTAGCTACAAAGTAGTGTGAAATATGAAAATATTTTTTCATGTTCTTGGAGTCATACTGAGTAAGTAAAGATTTATCATTATGATAATTCTATTACTAGTACTATTTATGTTGTCAAGTGTGGAAACTGGAAAAAAAAGATAAACTCATGGACTTCATCTCTTAATTAGTTTTACTCATGGATATGTGGTCTCACATAGAAGAATATATAGGAAGTGGAATCATGGTAGGCCTCTAACAAAATCCATATCGTAGCAGAAACAATATCTTATCAAGTGAGGGACAACAAGGATGGTTAGAAAGTTAGTACTAGTGAATGTGGGAGTGTGAAAATAGTGGGTACCCTATACCCAACTTGAATAGTAATTTTGATTACCATGACATGCATATAGTTTGATATGTACATGTTTTATTATTACCATAAATGTGTTGATACTTCTACATCTACTATTTACTTGGTAAGGTCCTAATACTACATGTCAAATAAAAATGTTATAGCAGTTCCTAGTTATAATTAGAGCATTGAGATACTATGACATTAATCTTAAATATATATGTCATATGGTCTAGATACATCATACTAATAGGAAAAATATGATGTTTGACTATCAGGTGACGGGGTTCATAATCATCGAGGCTTATTCTTAGGATGTTCATACTTGGTGATCACTAGTAATGTGATCACGAGGACAGACCCATGAATTGGAACACCACATATTTCAGGTTTCATTTTTTGTTCCTATCTATAAACATTTGTATTTTTCTCCATACTTGAGATCACTATTAGTGTTTTCCATTTTATTACATACTTTAATGCAAGGAGAAAACCATAATAATAAAACCATGGTGAGGTAGTTAATGTTGGGTGTGTCGTGGGTGCTTCTGCATTATTTTAATGATCAAGATGTAATTTGTTTCTTCTAAGTTGAGTAAGATATATCTCATTGTCCTAGGTTGTACAGGATAATTATCACAAATGAATTTTCAATTCCTTTCTTTTTTTCAAACCTATTTTGGTTCTTAGCTTTCTCTTGGTTTCTGGGTGTTCTGAGTTTTAAATTTGGGTTCCTCTTGTGTTTTTGATCTATGACCTTAGTCTTAGGGGTATCATATGGTAATTTTAATCCCATTTTGTCAAATTTATGGTGTGAGGTTGTGGTGTTTTAGAGTTGGCTTAATGACACTTCTACTGGCACCACTTGTGTGGTATGTTGTTGAGGCGGTTTGTACCCATGAGTAGGGTGAGTTTTTTGGTAAAAAATATGGTTTCTTTTAAGAATTTGTATCTCATATCCTTGGACTATAATTCCCCCTTGGTTTTCCCCTTGTACCCCCCTAAAATTGGGGGCAAAAATCACATTTTGGGGGGCCAGAATAGGCCAGACGGTTTGGATGCATAATTTACTAAACTGTGATGCCAAAATGTGCACAAGTCTCTAGGTCATTAAAAATATTTTGCAATTCCAATTTTTCCCTTTTAGAATAAACCAAAATCTGCCCCATTCTTCTTCATTTTGTGCCCTATCACCACAGACAGCCTCCACGGTCTCTCATCCTCCCTTGTAACTCATTTTTGAAGGGATATTTGATGGGGGAACTTCAAAATCATGAAAGTAAGTCATTATCTCTTTTATTTCTTCCCTTTTTTTAAGGTTTCTTTTACCCTTTAAGGAAGTTATAAAATGTCCAGCAGCCAGGGTTCATACCTAGGTTTTATCTTCTTGTATTTTTGGAGAAATTTTGATGTTTTAGGTTGGTTTTTTACTTCTTTCAGGTGCGACGATGGTGCGGTTGATAGTTATCACCACGATTTGAGGATTTTGACACATTCAGTAGGTGATTCCATGTGTAAGCATTTCTTGATGAGTTATCATGTTGGATTTAATTATTTTTCTTGTTACTCATATGTTTTTTGTGGTGTGAAAACTGTTTTTGATGGATTTGGTTAAGCGACTAATTTTATAGTTGCGTTTTTTCTTTAAAGTGGGTGTTTTCCATGTGTAACCCTTGTGGTAGTTTTATGAAATATAATAGTAATTTATTAGTTGTTGAAAGTGGCTTCAAATTCTCATTTGGAAATTCTTTAGTGTCATGTGGGCCTAAAATGGGGTTTCTGAATGGGTTTTATGTGTAAACCCTTATTATAATTCTTGAAAGTGTTTTATAAAAATGTGTGTTTTCATGTGTATATTTTGTGGTATTATTTGAGGAGATTTTATAACCCTTGAGAGTGGTTTAATAAAATTTTCTGGGGATGAAAATTATTTTTTGAATTTGTATTGGTGTGATTTATTCCTGGAAACAGGGTTTTGAAATGGGTTTTGTCTAAAAAACATGGTTATACCCCTTAGGATTGTTTTATGAAAATTATAAGTGATTTTTTTGACTTAAGAAAAGTGGGAAAAGGATGCACATGTACTATTTTGGGGAGTTTTTCCACATAATATGGGTTTCTCAAAAGGTAAAGTGGTGATTTATGATTTCAAATAGTTCTAGAATGTTTTTTAAGTTTCTAAAATGTTTTATCAAATTTCAAGAAAGGTGAGAGACACATTTTTGTGATTTTTTTTGTGAGTATGGTGTGAAAAATGAATTTTTCTTGTGAATAGAGTTTTATGTGACATGTATGTGGTCTATTTGGTGAATGTGAGATATAGAAGTGGTATTTTCATATGAAAATTATATTTCATAGCTTATAGAAATTATTTGAGCACAAGAGCGAAACCTAGGTATCTAGGTGGGTCGACGTGTGCTATTATGTTAGTGATCCCGTGGGGTTTGGCCTCAGTTTCACATAGAAAGATTAAAAATGACAACACTAACTAAACTATGGGGATGATGATGATGATGAGGGACCACTAGGTTATGGGTATAATACCTACCTGTGGCTCATGTGCATGAGAACAGATATTGTGATGGTTACTTTCATCGAGATATGAGGTACATGGGACCCACAATGAGCTAGTGACTAGGGGTTGTTTCCAATTTATTGTAAAATATGGTTTGTCTTGAAAAATCCAGATTTGGTTATATTGGATTTGTGTGTTGTTTTATGTTTATAACCTTAGGAAAATTATTCCTGAACATCATTTTATGATACCCATGTAATTATTCCAGCCCATAGGATCATGAATGCCATTAGGACATTGTCACGGGCCGGGTTTGATACTGTTTTTGTTGTCGAACAAATCTGGTTTGTGAGAAAATGGTATCAGAGGAGGTTCACTCTCTTTGGGTAATGTTATCTAGAGAAGATTCAAGATATTCTTGAGTTAGGATTGTCGGGACTTTTCATTCTAGTTATGGGTAGTGTTCCTAGACAACACACTTCATCATGGGATTCAATTCTCCAGGTGAAGCCTGGATTTATCTCATTCCTTTCGTTTTCTTGGTTTGATGATGATTAGGGGAAATAAAAAGATAGTTGGGTTAATGGCCTCAGTGAGCTCATTGGGCTTGGAAAGCCATATGGAGAAGAGGATATTTCCCTTGAACATTATCTTTGATGGTTAAGTGATTTGAATATGGTCTCCAACTATATTTCCAAGTCACCAACTGAAACTAGTTTCCTATCATATTTTCTTGTGTCCTTTAGTTTTGAAAACTTGGAGGTTCAGTTCTAAAGAAAAAATGACATGGTTTTAAGAAGCGTAAAGTTTTTGTGAAATTATTTTCTAGTAAATATGGAAGGGTTTTATTTTTTAAATTGTGGAACTAAATTTTCATAATGGTTTTGAAATTTAAAATGGTGTGTTTATACATCATTTGAAAGTAGATTCTATGTTAAAGTTTGTTTTGAAAAAGTGTTCCCAAAAGAGTTTTCAAACTATTGAAAGGTGTTTTAATGGAATCATAGGTTTTGAAATTGATTTGAATAAAGTGAGTTATTATTTGAATGATTGTGCCATTATGAAATGTTTTGTACAATGTAAATTGGGGAGTTTGATTTCATCGTTAGCAATCATGAGAAAAAAATAAGTATTGGATGACTGTTTTGGTTTTGAAAAGTAGAAAGAATTTTTGTTTTAACATTTTCTATTTCCATGGGAGACCACATGCATGGGTTACATGGTATGATGAATGGTTTATGGAATTACTGGATGAGTTCTGGGATAAATTTGATGAGGGTTACCATTGTGGCATAAAAACATGAATGTGTGAGGCCCATGGAGTACCATAGGTGGACGCGCTAACCGCTCAACCATTTGTTTTCAAAGAGATGATTTTAAAGGAAAACAACATGTCCTGATGAGAAGTTTATGGATGGTGTGTCTTATGTTTCTTTAGAAATGTTGTCATTGTGGGATGTTTTGACTCCAAGAACCCCTCTTGTTTGAACAGTGTTTTCGGTTTGAGTTTTGTCAGTAAGCGGGGTTGAAGGACTGGTTAGTTGTCTCTTCTGAGAAAGGTTAGGGAAGCCTTTATGGTTGTTCCTCTCTTCTATTTTGTTCCAGTTCATAGAATTTTTTGACCAATGGACCTTATTGGTTGGGTCCTTGAGTTCTCTCCTTGGATAAGGCACTCCCCCATTATGGTTTAGTGAACAAATGAAGTTAAACCTAGATTGTTTCATTGTTGGAAGATCCTATAGTTGATCAATATAAAAAATCCATTTCTCCAGCTTTGTAGATTGAGTATAAACCCTTTCCTTTCATGGGTGTGTGGATCTTCATGTAGCAGTAGAGTGCTATTTTAAGGTCGAAAGAGACCATAGTTTCTTAGGTTAACTGATTCGTCGAAGGTGGAAGTGGTCTAGGGTTCTCAGTGATGAATGTTCTCTAATAGGGCCCTGGGTCCTTTGTTAGTCTCTTTGAAGTAGTAGTTCATGTTAAACCACTAGTGTGTGAAATTTGGTCATGATAGGATGTTGTGGCCAATTTATAGAGTTTTGTGATTTTTGGGGACATTACATAAGGTCCCTCTCCATATATTGCTTCTATTAGTCACAATGGTCTTGTTCAGTGATGCCTTGTGTTTATGTGTGGTCATTGACTATAAAGGTGAAGGTCGCACAATCCTCTAGGAGTCTCTGTTATGTTGGGAGTATGTCTCGCCTATAAAAATATCAAAATACTCTATTTTAGAGGAATGTTTGTATATGTTTCCTTTTTTTGTTTCTCATCTGAATAAACAAGGTATGATGTGTGTGCCTCTTCTAAGCCCTTGTTTTAGTGAAATGTCGGGTTTGGGTAAAGTGAGTTTGGAATGGGTTATTTATTAGTGAACCCATATGGGATTGCGGTGTAGTTGTTTATAGTCCTGGAAGAATATGTTCTATTTGGGGGGTTTCCCGATCCTAACTATGAGGCCGAATATGATTCAATAATTTGATATCCATCCATTGGTCTTAAAGTGGAGCTGGCACCTAGTTAAGGTGAATCCCAAGGTTGTTTAAAGATTTTTTCTGAGAATGGTTCGAAAATTTGGATAAACAGGTTCAGCACATGGTTTGTTCATGATTAGTAGTGACTGTATGCCAAGGAAAACCACAAAGATATAATGATCTACATGGTTAGTACACAACTTCCAAAACTACATGGGCTGACTGTGCGGCCATGCCAATCCTTTAAATTTTGGGGTCTTTTTGTGCTGGTCCATGCTGGTTGGTTAACATTGTTAGTTCTTATGGTGGGGAGACCATTTGGGTATCCCCATACTAGTAAATTTTATTTTTCCTTGATTTTTTCTTCGTATAAGGTAGTCTCGTTTAGAGCTATCTAACTAAAAACATTTTCCTTGGGTAAACGTTGGGATTAGAGAGCCCCAAACAATTTAGTTAAAGCAAGGTAAGTGTAACCTTTTTCATTTTTGTTTTTAGTTTGGGTAAATTTCCTGAGTTTTGTTTATATAGTGGTTGATGTGTTTATTTTTGGGATGAATTTATAATGTTCTTTATTTTTTTAAGATAGTGGTGTATGTTTTAGATTGTTAGAATATTCATTTCTTAATTGACCATTAGAGGTGTTTTGGCCTTTGAAGGTGAAGCATGGAAATAGATTCCATTTTGGTCTACCTATGGGGTTTGGTCTTTGGTTTTGGACTTGATGTGTCTTTCTGGGGGTGGAAATATTTAGGGTGGGTAGAATTGTCACACCCGTATTTTCAAATCCATACTTTGTTTCAAATACTCTTTCTTTTTTTAGCTTTCTCATGGTTTTCAGGTGTTTCAGGTCTGAAATTTTGGTCCTTTTGTGTTGATGATATATGAACATAGTCTTGGGGGTATTGTATGGTAATTGTAGTCCTCTTTTTTCAGAGTTATGGGGTGAGGATGTAGTATTTTCGAGTTGGATTAGTGACACTACAAGGGGTACAACTTGTGGGGTATGTTTTTGAGGTGATTTTTACCCATGAGTTGGATGGTTTTGGGGTGAAAGGGGTGGTTTGTTTTGGTATTTTCTCCCATATAATTGGCCTATATTCCCCCTTGCATTCCCCCTTAGACCCCGTGAAATTGGAGGCAAAACACCATATTTTAGGTGGCCATAATAGGCTACAAGGTTTGGCCGCATGATTTTTTAAACTGTGCATCCAAACCATGCAAGGGTGTCCAGGTCATTAAAAATAATTTTTAATTCCCATTTACATTATAAAATAAACCCAAATACACCCCATTAATCCTTATTTCATGACCTACCTCCATGAAAAACCTCCAAGGTCTCTCATCCTCCCTTGGAACTCATTTTTTGAAGAGAGATTTGATGGGTAAAACATCAAAATCATGCAAGTAAGCCATTCTATATTTGATCTCATCCCTTTACTTAGGGTTTATTTCACCATTTCATAATTTTCTAAAATTTATTTCATCTAGGGTTCTTAACTAAGGTTTATATTCTTGTCTTTTTGGTTAAATATTGAGGTTTTAGGTTTCTTTTCACTTCTTTGAGGTGTAGTTGTGGTGCGGTTGATGTTTCACATAAATATTTCAGGGTTTCAAAACTTTTGGTAGGTGATTCCATGTGTAAGAATTTCATGACGAGTTATCATGCTGTATTTAATTATTTTTCTTGTTCCTTATATGTTTCGTGTGGTGCTAAAACCGTTTTAGATGGTTTTGGTTAAGCGATTAATTTTATTGTTGCATTTTTTCTTTAAATTTGGTGTTTTTCATGTGAAACTCTTTTGGTAGTTTTAAGAAATATGAAATTGATTTATTAGTTGTTGAAGGGGGCTTCTAATTCTGGTTTGTTAAATATTTAGTGTCACGTGGGCCTAAAAAGGGGGTTTTTGAATGGGTTTTATGTGAAAAACCTTGTTAAAATTCTTGAAAGTGTTTTATTAAAATGTCTGTTTTCATGTGTATCTTTTGTGGTATTATTTGAGGTGATTTTATAACACTTTAGAGTGGTTTAAAAAATCTTTATAGGGCTGAAAATTCTGTTTTGAATTGGTACTGGTGTGATTAATGCCTGGAATGATGGGTTTGAAATGGGTTTTTCATGAAAAACATGGTTATACCCCTTAGGATTGTTTTATGAAAATTGTAAATGATTTGTCGAGTTAACCAAAGTGGAAAAAATATGTACATGTATTGTTTTGGTGTGGGTGTTCATATAAGATGGATTTTTTGAAGGTAATGTGGTGATTTAAGATGTCAAACATTTTTAGAATGTTTATATGTTGATGAAATGTTTTATCAAATTGCAAGAAAGGTACGAAACGCTTCTATGGGCTGTTTTGTGTGATTATGATGTGAAAAATGAATTTTTCTTTTGAAATTTGTTTTATGGGACATGTATGTGGGATGGTTGGTGAATGTGTGATACAGAAGTGGTATTTCCATGTGAAAGTTATATTTCAAGTCTTGTTGAACTTGTTTGGTCATAATAGGGAAACTCGAGTGTCTATGTGGCTGGAAACTAGGTTATGGTTACGATCTCTTCTTGTGGCTCATGTGCATGAGAACAAATATTATGATGTTTAATTTCACTGAGATATAAGGGTCCTGGGACCCACATCGAGCTAGTGACTAGGGGTCATTTCCCATTGCTTGTACTCATTAGATACGTTTTTCTTACCGTTGGCATACAGTATGGTCTTCTATAAAATTCTGTAGCTTCGAAATTATTTTTAAAAGTGTTGATTCATTAAAATAGCCCACTTGAAAACTGTTTTTATTTAAAGTTTCATCTTTTAGAAATTGTAACTAGCATTTCCTATTTATTAAAACCTGAAATATTTTCATCTTTGAATGTATATTATATGGAATCTCTTATTGGTGGTATCATACTAGGATATGGCTCACACCCTAGCTACACCTTTTGGTATAAGTAGACTTTTTTATTTTTTTCACAGGTTCAGGTACAAATTTTATGCCAATGGTTCGGGTTTTTAGAGATTTTTCAGGATACAGTGTTGTGGACATGGATTTAGGGTGGTGCCTTTATCCTTGGGGAGGTTCCTGGGATGCCCTTTTTTATTTTATTTATTTTTTTATAGTCTTTGAGATTTATTTTAAACTATGTAATTCAGTTATGAATTTTTGTAAAAGATGGTTTTTTCTTCAAAAATACATATTTTGTTATATTGGATTATTTTTGTTGTTTTATGTTTGTAAACTTTGGAAAATCATTCAAAAGAAACATTTTATGATACCCAGAAACTTGTACCTGCATGTGGGGATCAGGAAGGCCCTTTGGTCCTTGTCACTGGCTGGGTTTAGTGCTGGGTTTGATGGTGACTAGATCTGGTTCGTGACAATATTAGTTACTTTATTAATATATGGCCATAGTACAATAAGGTAGGTCCATCAAGTAAGGTAATGAAATATAAAATGAAACAAAAGGATGATGACACAACTGTGCATCTTGTATTATGAGATCTCACAAGACAAGGATATTATATTACACCATTAAAGTTCACAGGATGAAGTCATAGCTATAGAAATCCTAACCCTTTTAGGGGCTACAATGTGATTATATATTATACTCTTGTTTTATGGTTTGGACTCACTAATATTGAGATAAACACTAAGAAGTTTACACATGTAGCATATCCACAAGTTAAACCTATTCTAATAAATATTTGTTCAGGTTGAAATGGTCCCCATGTGTGGGTGGTGATGAATGTATGAGTATAACTAATCAGAATTAAAACTAATTCAATTATATTAATCAATTTTATAATAATGATGATTGAATTTATTTCTGAAGGTATTCACAAGTTGTTTGATCATACATATGAATATGAAAAAAATATAATTTTTCTAATGAACATTGGATGTTCAAGGTTCATTAAATTATTTGGAGAGCTTACGAGCCAAGTTAATAGTTCATATTTTATCATGTAACATTTGATTTTATTAATAGTGTGCGATAAAATATTAATGACATTTATGACATGTTTATTAAGACACAGATGTTTTCACTAGTCTAAAATGAAGGTTATTACTTTTAAAGGACCAATGTGCAATTTGGGAACATATAACCTAAGTATAAATGATAATTTTGGCCTCTTGAAATGGAATCTACACAATTTTAAAAAATGTAGAGAGACAGGTTCTATTATCTTCTCTTATCTAGTTATTTGAGAGAGATTATGAAGGACGAACAAGGTCAGATCCATCCCTCTTTCTTGATCAAGTCAGTATTCTTCAGGCGATCGAAGGGACATCGTAAAGCTGTTAGATTTATTGATAAAGCACCCAAGAAATGTAGATCGATGATCCTAGAATAATGTATCATGTGTGGAAGCTCTATAGGATGTCTATATTTGCGTATTACAACCATGACACATCAATAGTGAGTGAATCAAACTACCTACTTCAAACTAATGTGGTATTGTTTAACATTTTGTTTGATATAATTTTTTTGTGCTTAAATTGAATTATACATGATATTTTTAGAATTAGAGGAAAGGGGTTAAGTGAATTAATTTTTTAAACCTAGTTCCAAACCTAAAAAATATAAATTGCATGTTCTTTCAGATATCTACTACACCCCTTTTGTTTCACAGATCTCTTCTTTCTCACACCACATTCATGCCCTTGTAGAACTAAAGCTCTACTGTTACCGAAGTTGATTTTTTTACAAATAGAACCTAAAAATTGATGGTATGAAATCCAAAACATTTTTCAAGAATCTCTATGATTAATTCATTTTATTTTGTGATTTTTTTAAGTTTATCTTCCATTTAATCCCTTACGATCCTTGGAAATGAGATTAAATATCAAATAACTAATAATAGTGTGTTTAATATGATTCATGTCAGGTATAATTAACTTTAATGAAACACGATTCTATATTTACCCTTTTATTCTTCCACAACCCATGAAATTCCAAGTAAATCATATATAGTTTCACTTTACACATAGAAATCAATAAAAATATCATCTTAAAGTGAAGTATTATACGAAAATTAATTATCAAATTAATAAAAAAATATAATTTATAAAATTAAGACATTGATCAATTTAGCTCCAAAATATTAAAAAAAAATAATGTGTTAATTATGCAATATTAATGAAATTATTAGGGATTATTTGTAATGAAAATAATTTTTTTTCATTTTATCATCTCCATACACTTAATCTATTACACTCCTAGGTAATAGCGACACTTAAACCGAATTCAAACAAATTAAATTGAAAATAAAAATAAGAACTCATTTTCCATCATATTTTTACCATACTTATTTTATGATTTTAATTACATTTTCATTCTTCTCAATAAATTTCATTCAAGTAATTTGATTATTCCATTAACATGTTTACCTATCTCAAATATAAAATCATATCACTTAATCAAGATGATATGTTTTCGTGTTTTCATCTTCTTGAGATCATGGAAACTTTTCATATTATTTCAATGAACCAATATCTCAACTAAATGTAAAAATTTATGCTCAATCATAAGAAATTTTAAATGGGTTATGTATGTGATTTATGTTGGTGGTTTTATGTCTAAAAATCATATATTCTAAGAGGTGTTTTTATCTCTTAATATTCAATTAATGAAATTACAAGAAAAGGAAATAAAAAATCACTCATTTTCCTCCCTCAAAATTCATTAATGAATAAAATATTTTTAACCCCATTTTAATAGTAATATGCATAACAGAAAAAGAAATAATAATGTTTTAGTAATCCCATTATCTCATATATATATATATACTCTTTTATGAAGGGATATAAATTTCATTCAATAATTCATGAATGAAAATCCATGCTCTTTACGTTGTGGTTAGGGTCATTTATAAATGTCAAACTAAAATTTTAAATTATCTAGTGGGAATAAAATAGAGATCATTATTGATGTTCTTTCCAACATCACCTATTTTTTGGAAGTCTAAAATGAAGGAAGTAAATAACTGTTTTTTTTAAGTTACTTTCATTATAAATCATCAACATTTTCATATTTTTAAAAATAATAGAAACACTCTTAAAAAATAAGTAATTTGTTTGGTTCTCTTTCCTAACAGTGAAATATTATTTCATATACCCTAATACTTATCCATTTATCAAATCCACAGGTTTCTTATTGACATTGATGGTCAAAATTAGTGAATTATCTTCCTTGATGAATCCATTTAAAAAAGAGTGATTTTTCAAATGTGACTTCTTGTAATGAAAAAATAATTTGTATAATACTTTTAATTCATATAATTATTGGAATTTAGATTTTCTTACATTTTATTAACTCAATGACAATTTATATCAAATATGATGATTGTAGGTGTGTATCTATAAAAATAACATTTTAGTGTCCTAAGATCCTACTTGTTATATATTTATTTATTTTATTAAATATGAATATTAATAAATCAAATTGGATGGTTATCAATTGAAAGTGGTTGAAATTTGATCATATGAAAAAAGAGTATGATAATGGGGTTAAATAGTTTATCATGTTTGAAAAACATAGTGTATACAATCCTTCTTAAATCCTTTTTCCACATTGACATTGTTTTTATTCAAGACTAATTAGTCCAAGGGAGTTGGAGGAATACTTTATCAATCATTGAATAGATTAATGTTATAAATGTTGGAATAAACACGAGGAATAACTATGTGCATATTGGGATTGAGATTACAATGCATTTTATGAATCAGATCATATGATTACATGTTTTGATTATGATGATGACCATATTGAGGATATGGTTACAGATGTAAATGATGATGAATATTTTATTTAGGAAATTAAAATTATAGTTTAAGATGAACTTATTGATTTTAAAAAACATTTTTAGAAGACAAAGAGTTAAGAAACACACCATTGTATGAATGTTCTACTATATATGCTATTTTTTATCCATACTAAATCTATATAACTTATGAGTTAAAAACAAATGGAGTGACAACAGATTTATTGAAATACTTTCTATCTTGAATTGTATACTACTAGATGATAATAAGATTCTATTCTGAACATATTAAACTTAATGAATTCTTAATTAAATTGGTATGATCTATGAAAGAAAAAAATTCAGTATGAATTACTATATATAATTTCATAAGGACCATGAATCACTTAAAAATGGCGAAAGTGTGGTTTGTATCAATACAATAAATATTAATCAGGTACATTGAAATTGTTATGGTACTTTATAATCATTAGAAGTTTTATGAATCTATATATAAGTGTGGAGACTGCAAGAAAATTAACATGTGATACAGATACAATAAATCTGGATACGAAACCTCGTCACTCAATAGTCTGTCTTTAGTGGATGAAAATTGATCTTGATTATCCCAACTTTAGAAATGAGACAAGAAACCTTCTTCTTTACTATCCATAGATGGAGTTAATCCTTTTGGTTTTCAATGTACCAATCACAGTACATGGAAGATTATGTTGGATAATTATAACATTCCATCATGGTTAGTCATGAAGTGAAAATACTTTATGTTGTATTTGTTTATATCAAGACCAAAAATAGGTAATGATATTGACGTTTATTTGAATCCATTGGTTGTATATTTGAAGTTAATATGGGATTCAATTGTTATATATTATGACGCTTACAAAAATGAATATTTCATTTTGATACCCCTGTTGTATGGGAAAATAAATTATTTTTATGCTTATAGAAATTTTTCAGGATATTTCATTAATGGAACTTCAGTGTGTCCCATTTATGAACAAGTTACACACTCAGTTAGGTTGAAAAATTTATAAAAAACTATGTCTATAGGGAATCACATATTTATACCTCGATAATATAATTAACAATCTTATATGACATCATTTGATGTTAATTTTGAAGAAGGTAAAACACCATATCAACTAACATGTGATCAACTGTTTGATATAGTAATGGATATGGCCACTACTTTTGATAGAACTCTTTCGAAAAACCTTATGAAAATTGGGTTGAAAAGGAAATTAGTTTTTTTTAATTATCATACTGAAATTGTTAGTACATAATAAATTTTATTGATGTAATGCTTGTAAAAAAATGCATGATTATTTCATTGGAACGTAAATAAATGCACCTAGACAAATAAAGGATGATTTTAAGGCGACTTTACACATGATTGGAATGGGGATAAGAGACGATTTGGCACTAGTGAAGGGTGAATTATATACTTTTCTTCCTCTAACTACTTACACTATTTCTAGGAAAGAGTGATGTTATTTTTTTCAACTTCCGAAATGGTGTAAATGTTGAAGAGGGTTATTAATTATATATGAAGAATATAGTATCAATGACAGATTTAAAGATAAAGAAACTGAAATCACATAAATTTTATGTTTTTATGAATGATTTAATGTTCGTAGATTTATATTTTATTTTTCTCAAAACCTTCTATTATACATTAACAAATATTTGTTTCCTTTTCAAAGATATATGCAGTAATGGTATTGATTCAATGAAATTTCTAACTATGTAAATAGAAATTACTATCATATTATATGAGTTGGATATTTTCTTCCCACCTTCATTCTTTTATATGATGGTTGAATTTGTTAAATAGATCCAAATATGCAGTTCTGTATATTATAGATGGATGTAACCCATTAAACAGAATACAAAGATTGTGAAAGGGTATGAAAAAAAATAAAATTCGACTAGAAGGTTGTATTGAGGAGATATATATTATTAAATAAGTTTTTTAATTATGTACTGACTACCTATCCTACAGGGAAATAATTGTTCTACCAAAATATCATCACCATACATGTCTTATAGGTGAAGGAATTTTCAAAATAGATATTGTCACAATTTCCATTACAGAGTGGGAGGTGAATTTTCTTATCCCCCATCTAATGGTACCCCTCCTAGAATAGTAATAATAGGAAAGATATAATGACCCCTAAGTCCCATCTTTAGTTAGACCTAGGTTGGAAACTGGCATTGATAGTATAAAAACATCACATATGTGCGACATTTCATTTAATTGATAAATTAAGACGATGCGAAATGATATAAAAAACCAAGTAACACCGTGATATAAATAAAAAGGAAAACCAAAACCATCCTTAAAAAACAATGATAGTGTATTTATTCCATCATTTTGAAAAAAAATTAGTATTTTTTTTAACCCAACCCACACTAACTACTAAATCCTAGAATAGTTGAAATAGGGGGGTTGATCTCATGTGGATGCTAAAAGCCCAGTGATATTATTTAAACCTAGCTGTTAGGTATCCTTAAATTTATCAATTAATTAATTATTGGAATTAACTAGACTAAATTTAATTTTCTAATTACATATAAAAGGTTAAATAGGCTTAAAATAAACTAGGTTGGATGAAGAGAGGAGGAATGATATAAGGGGATTGTTTTTCTTAACATATACACATTAAACAACCTTTTTGAATTAATTAAAGGAACAACCACTAGCCACATTTAAAAAACTAATCATACCTCTTGAAAAATAATAGACTACCTAGGTTATAAAACCCTTATTTCAAGGTGATATAACTAACCTAAGTGTAGTATGTTCGATCTCGAGGAAAAACATGAAGTAAGGTGGGATCTTTCTATCCACTTCTCTTAATTTCATTAGGGATCATCCCTTAATCATAACTGTTATCGCATGGTGATTAGGGGATAAAATAAAAATTTATAATTAAATAAATTTTAAATTAGAAACTTTTGTAAATGATGAGAATGAAAATCATGTGTACAAATCCCCATTAATTTAAACCACCCTTTTTATGAGATCAACCATTAATGGTCAATGGGTAATCGACTATAGACAAACTAAATATCATAAAATAGGGAATAGAATTAATAAATATAAATATAATCTGTTTAGAAACAAAATAAATACCTACTCTATGTTTTTCTCACAATAATATTATGAATTACAAAAATTATAAAAAATAAAAAATAAAATGAGATCTAACTATGTGGAATCTCGGTGTTTAATCCATAATCACTTATCCTTCTCTAAAGTGGTGATCCTTAATTGGAAAATATTTCTTCCTTTATATTCTTCTTCTTATTTATATAAGGGTAAATTCCATTCATGAATATCCTTTAAAACCATTGGATGAAATCACTTATTTTCAAACTCCTATAATATAGATGTTTGGAGATATTAATAGAGGATTACTTATACTATGGAGTGGGAAAGTCCACTGCATCATAGAAATTTACTTGGTATATTCCAATCCATATTTTTTATTGAATAAGTACATAGACATGGTGTAATTACAATATATTAACAAAAAAACCAATTTGAAAATAGAAAACCCCATGGTAGTGTAACTTCTCCTCCCAAAAATCATGGGATTGATGGACTCCTTCCTCGAATTGTGATGCGACATAACTGAAAGAAAAAGCTGTGTATCCCTATAGAGACCCTTAGTATAACAAAATGTGATACTCTATATTGGGGTGTGCCTAATTTTTGGGGAAAGGCAATAAGAGGACATGATTATCATAGATATCCATTCCTCATATGAAAAAAGTTTATTTTTTAAAGAACAACAACATATTCATGGAGAAATTGTGACTTTTTCAATGAATCATCATTAATGGTGGGTTTAGGTGGTGTTTCAATGGTGGCCATGAAAGTTCCTATAGTGCTGGGGCGGTGGTTGGGCATTAGGATGGTGAGTGAGGCAATGATAGCTTTTTTCCGATGAGAGTGACACTGGTATAGATTGAAATTATTAAGTTTTACTAAAATTTTAAATACTCCAACATCTTAAAACCCACAAAAAATGTTGTTGGATGGGATCCATGATTTAAGTTATGTTGCGAAATTCATTCAATAATAAGTCAGTGGGTGTTGGAGGACTCCTACTAGCACCATGCATCGACCCACACTAGTGATCCTCTATTTCCATTACCGTACAAACCCTACTCTTATTCGGTTGTGTTTCGATACCATGTACGCTATGTTCCTGCCCCTATGTTGACACATATATGGGCATTATCACACTTACATGACCTCCTATCAGAGGTTTTGGCTAGCTATACCTCTACAGGCTACCTAAGAGGAATGACCTCCCTAATTGAGGGATTCCATGTGTTTGCTTAATTTTTTCAATATTATCCCCATGCTTAATCCAAAACCAATATCACCTATAATTCATCAAATAAACAGAAAATGTAATTCATTCATATTTTATGCCATAAATAATTAAAACAATAAAATTAGAACAAAATGAAAATAAAATCACAAAGAATTTCTTAGGAAATAATATACATATTAATAATATTCATCAATCCCAAAATGGTTTTAGAAAGTAAACAATTATAAATATTCACTAAATAAATTCCCAAATGAAATCGTAAGACATCAAATCAACAACCACTCTAATTTTTTGGATAACAATGTCTACCATGGTAACTTCAATCATCTTGGAAACCAAAAAAAAATTTATATACATGTGGGGATCACAACATGTACACATAGTAGGTTCATACCCAATGTAACATGTCCACATGTTTAAAGAGATTACTAATGCATTCGTTGTTAAAAATCAAAATAGACAACAACCAAACCTCTTAATTAACGAATATCATCCTCCCCATGGACCACATACCAAATAATACATCAAATTATTATAACAAAATTTAAATAAGATAAATAAAAATCTTACCCCACACCAATTTTCCACTTCTTTTCCACTCTCATACCCTAATGAATTATATTCGGGTTCTCCCATACATTCCATAGAAACCCTCCCGAAGACACCAGGAAAATCATATATTACCAGGAACCCCATGTGGAATTGGTCATCCCATCCATCCTGAATACACCGAGGTATCCACAACCTACCATAACCACTATCATATATCTTGGATAGTATGGTATCATAAAGATAAAGGAGTTCAACCTTGTTCACTCCTCCTACCATGAATGGACCACACTAAGAGACTGCTCATCAATATCACCAACACAACCTTATATACACTATATACATAATAATTCACAATCAATGCATCATATTTTCAGTTGGAAGAGTGATTGAATGAGAGGGGGTATCCATATATCCATATTCACCATCTTGGATGTTGGGTAAAACACCCAACAAAACATTTTGGTGTCATCACATAATTCTCGTTCTGGGTGGGGTGCATATATAATTAAAAAATAAAAGTACAATAACTAACAGCTACACACACATGCCCTTTATATGGATTTAAATCAAGAGAATCATCACAAATCAAAACACAACCATAAAAAAATCCAAACCTCTACCACTTTCTCTTCTACTTATAAATTCATTATACCACATATGTAACCCACACCGTAAGACACATTCCATCTTTTTGTCCCATGTTAACTAATTTATAGATTTTCCAAATTACCGACCATTCTCATTTATCAAGACCATTAACTTAATATTTAATGAGAATAACTTTATCCATAATAACCAATTTAATTCAAGAGTTCATTATTCATTCTAACCCATTTCATTTTTGTTTCATCATAAACATTTCATTCCATCACTATCAAGAAACTAACATACCAAATCATATATCAACCCAACAGAAACCATTTTTTTCACATCATCAAGCATCACATTTCATCAATTCATCCCAAATGTTATGATTCACTTTTCAATCCACCTTTCTCATATCAACAATACCCATGACTCAACCACCACATATCATAACCACAAAAAAAATAAGCACACATCATAATCAAAAAATTATAACCACCACACATCATAACTTTAGTTTTCAATAAAGCAAATTAATTAAAAAAATTTATTTCAGAGGTATTCTAACAAAACACTAAGATTCAATAGAAAAATAACTTATTATATAGATATATGTTCTTATCCATTTTCATATGTGGTGATTTGAAATCAGAAATAATGACAAGGTTTACCAATTCAATAACTACAACAACATAACAATTCTCCACAGAATCCAAAACTTAAGAGATATGAAAGCATGTTCAACAATACAATAAAATAATAGGAAAAATTAAATCTTATACAATTTCATAAACTTCTCTATCAATACAATTAAAATAAATAATTACCTTTATTAATCTGGTGTCTACATTTTATCAAAGGGAAAATGAAATCATGATACCCCCACATGAAAATCTAAAGGGGAGATACTGAGGACTCCGTACCTAAAATAGAGTTTTAAAATTTATTTTTAATGGTTGGAAAATCAGGAATATGTTTGATGAGAACTATAATGAAAGGAAACACCTTGATCAACCTAGAATAACCATGTATTGATCTCCCAAGATCGGGGTTCAAATATAAATAAAAGGCTTTGAAATCTCTCATATTCTCACACATGGATCATGAAAGAACTAAGAGAAAGGAGGATGAATGATGAGGTTCAAGGGGGTTTCATAATTTAGAGGATAACTGGAAAATAGAAGAACATATTGAAGAACAATTTACTATGATAAAAAAGTGTGAACATAGGACAATACTGTGTTGTAAGGGAAGGAACCATGCCTTAGTGGGGATGATCAAAGCCTCATCTGAGAAACACAATGATGTATACATTGTATATATGATAAACTAGGATAAGTAATAAAGAAAAAGTTAAGCAAAAAATATATAGAATTAAACCACTAAAAGGAATGTTATGTTTCCACCCTATTCGCAGATAAAAATACCCCAAAAAATAAAGAATTACAAAAATCCATCCTCTGTAACTTTATGCCGCAACACATCTCTGCACACCAAAACTATGAAAAAATGGAAGAACCAGCAAAAATCCACATCCAAATATCTATACCATAGTTGGCCTATCTATACTATAATATCACACTTTAAGGCATAATATATGTGCAAATTATCTAACCCTAGTATCTTAGAGTTGTTTTTTACCTTATTACATTGGCATAATATACAAGGAATCATATCACAAATTACAAAATTTTTGAGTATATTTATAGAAATAGATACATAATTGAATCATAAATTAAAACTAAAAATATAGAATACATCATAGAGATCCCTTTGAGATTTTTTTCTCCTAGATTATCCCTACATATCAATCATAATAAATTTCTTTGTAACCAGGGGAAATATAAAACATAAGAAATGAGTGATATCAAATTCTCTGTTAGGGCTAAGTACAAGAGAAGATAAAATGAACTAATATGAATAAAAATAGAAAAAGGTAAATAACTTGACTCACATTACATTAAATCAATCACTTGATCATAATATGGATGAAATAAATGATAATCAATTAATTGTATATAAGTAATCACATAATACCGAAACTTAACCATAGATATTCTAAATAATCTAATAATCACATGAAATATCAAAAACTAAAATAATAATGATGGAATTCACAATGAAAGAAATTTGAAACATACCATCGAGGCTTCGTGCAAGAATATGATATTTTAAAGGCTTCATTTGAAGAATCTAACAACACTAATGCATCAGATAATGAATCTAATAAATGGGAAAGGCCTTAGACAAAACCTAATCTAGTTTAGCTCATGAGGCCTACTGATACATCGACAAGCTATAGCAGGCCCCTACCACCACTTATAGAGTCGAATGAATTCCACATATAAAATAGGTAATACATAATCAACATAAACATACATATTAAAAACGAACATATGAAATGTGAATAATTTCCTCAATTAATAGAGATAACCATAAACCATCTAGAGTAATATGGAAAATTTATCAAAATATAACATACATAGTCAAAATGATTAGAAACAATTTAGTAAATATGGTAGATGATATCATATATTATTAAACATAATGAATCATAACATTCAACAATTTTTGTTGACATATATGAAAATAATTTATTAATATCATTGAGAAATTCATGAGGGAAATACCATTTCCACTTTAAAAATAACATATTTTGAAAATAATATGAAATTATTTAGTAAAAAAAATTATTTGAAAAAAACCATATAACATTTTAAAGGAATATTAAAATAATTAAGGCATTTTGGAGGTGGGAAAACCCACTCATCTAGTATATGTTAAAAAAACATTACTTCTATGTTTTATTCCCAAAAAGTCACAAAATTCATCGTTTGGAAAAAAAATATTCCATTCAAACCAGTTTGTAAAAATTAAAACATTTATCAAAATAAATTTAAATAATCATAAGATAATATTAAAAATATTTATGAAAATATTTTTTAGAAAAATGAACATGGAATAGAAATATTTTCCGGGAGAGACTTGAACAAAAAAATCTCAAATAATGATGATATAGTAAAATAAACCACTACCACATTGTAATAATTAAAATCCAATGATCCATTAATGAAAAATAATTATAAATAGATTAAATATCATGAGAATAAACAAATTCATGATAAAAATTGTCAATGAGGTGTTATATACACCTTAGAAAATAATGTAGGTGCAGAACATCAAAATATACCCCCTCAAAAGGAAATTAAGACAATGTACTTTACTGAGATCATATAATTTAATTGAGTATTAATAAAATGGTTATATTATGTATATTCACTCTAAATCAATATAAAATAAATGTAAATATAACATAAGATAAACAAATTTCTTTCCACACATAATGTAATGATATATAATTTTATCATTGGAATTTACCTTCTTATAATTATGTCATATATTATAAATCACATAAAATAAAATAGTGAACAAAATACAAACATTATAAATGAAAAATGAATTAAATAAAAGGTATTTCATGAAATTAAGGAACCTATACCATAGGAATAGTAACTTGACAGTTGGAATAGTAATGTTACCATTAAGAATAGTAAACCAACCAACAAAATAGTACCTTAACCTGAAAAAGTATAAATAAAATTTTGGTTTCTTTTGAATGAAATTATAATATATTTATATCATAATATAAGTAAATAACTATTTTAAAACTAGTAAATTAATTATTTATATTTTTTTAAAATGTAAATTTGTATTTATAATTTTATAATTAGTATAACGATTTAAAAGAGAATTTATTTTCATAAAATATAATCATCAATTAGTATTTGGTTGTCTTGTGATTATAATATAATTTTATGACAACATAATTAATTTTTCAAAATTCCATAAATTCTGTTATAATATTAAAATTAGTATTTTTCATATAAAAGATGAATTTAATTATAAATAAATTTATCATATTTAGAAAATTACTTTCATAAAATGGATCTAATTTTTTAATTCTACATGTGAATAAATGTTTAGGATTAATTTTTTGTTTTTTCTAAAATTATTTAATTTTTGTGAATTGTGTAATAGTATAATTTACAAAATAATCAAAATTCATGATTTTTTTAGTCATTCATGATGTATGGAAAATATATGAACCATTATATCGAACATTTATTCCATATTTTTACCATATTTAGTCATGGTAATCATCTCTACTAATATTCTTGTGCCATAATAATAAACTAACAAAAATAATGATAATATGACACCCCTCTCAACCCCTATAAATGTCACCCATCACCACCTCTTATCCTCATACATTATAGGATTTGATTTTGATTATATTATAACCAATTCATATCGCAAGAATTTTCCCTCAATGTTATGTTCTTGTTGGACTCACCAAAATTCGATATCTGAGTTTCTTAAAGCGGTTCTCAAGGAGATGACACTCAAGAGGTAAAACCATCCATCTATCCCTTTTATTTTTTTTCTTATCCTTCCCTCAACACCCCAATTAAAAATAACAAGATAAATTTAGGGTCATATGTATACTATAATTTTATTATGTTAATAAGACATCCATGATCACATCTTTTATCTTCTCTTTTTATCTAAAAAATGAAAATATTGTCTATGATGTGTCGATTCACCACATTCATGGATGACGATTTTTTGTTTTCTATTCCCACCTTCATGGACGGTATTAAGACTATTATTATAGTTAAAATGGATTTTAAAATGTATATTATGACTTTTTTAAGTTCTATAACTAATATATATATAATATTAAACAATAAAACAAAAATAATTCATGATGATCGAAAATTCTCCAAAATAAACTAGATATAATCATTAACGTTTTATCTAATGAATCATTAAAATATCTAAAAAATGATTTATGGGACCATTTAAATGTCTGGAGGTACCTAAATATAACATAATTCCACCTTTTTAGTTATGATTCAATTTTACAAGAACTCCCATAATTAAAATCAATTGAATCGATCACAAAATCATGAAATGAAAACTCCCAAAACAATGAAATTGAAATATAAAAGTCAATGAAATATGCATAAATGAAATAATACATATATAATAAATTAAAAAAACATAGATTTCATTTTTAATTAATTAATTAATTTATTTAATATGATTATCTAGGTCATTAAGTACATGATCAGAACAAATTCAGATATATGGTAAGAGATTATCTCCGAACCTTCATTTTTCATTCATGTTATGATTTCTCTCTATTTACCACAATTTAATTATTAATTATTCATATGTACCACTCATAAAATATTTTTTTATGTTAAAAAAATATGTACCTATCAAAATTATTCTTTTTTTTATGGAGAAATATATGTTTTATACGGCACCCTTTTCAATTCCTCTCAATAAGAAAGGTTGATTAAAGGAAAATTCCCAATTTCTATCTCTTTTTCATGTATACTCCATACTATATTTTAATCCAAAAATATTTCTATAAAATCACTCATTTTATTTTGAAAATCCATCTTATTTAATTTATGGTTTTATGAAAATAATTATGTCTTTTTCTTCTTGGAGGACTATTTTGTATTTTCCCTTTGGCCGCAATAAATTGGTTAATTTCTAATGTTTCTAAAACACTCCTTTTACATGTTTCTACTTCAGCTGGACATAATTTATCATGATATATGGAAATTTTCCCCTATTAACATATTAATATGGGTGTTCTTATATACCTATCCAATTCATTGGGTAATGTTTAGAATCATGAGACTTCATGTTGTGATAGAGAGTAAACCTAATTTCTTTATAGGAATTTTTCCACCACGTGATATTGTCTTGGAAATGAGCCTTGACTCGTGTTTATGTCATGTTACATGATGTTTCCACAATCCTATGTTTCAATGATATAATGATACCACGTTCTATATTTTATTCTTCGATATGATTATTGATGTTCCCTTTATTTTTTATGTCGGCATATTATGCCTTCTAACCCATGTGCTAGGATTTATTTATATGTTTATTCCCCTACTAGGTTTTTTAGCTCATCCCATTTTTCTATGTATTCCCCAAGTTATCCTATGAATAATTAGGACATTAAATAAAGTTAAGAATTTATTATAGATGATTAATATAATGTTTTTTTATTCCTTTTACATGTTTTCATTTTTATGTACCTAATATTCTAAAGACACTATACTTCACAATCCTTGGATTGTATATGATGGTTAATTATACTTGAAATCATGAAATAATATGTATAAAAGTATAGGTAAATTATAGTTTTTATCAGATAACGGACTAGTAGTTTTTGATGATTAGGATGAAAAAACATTTTTTATAACCATGGGGGTAATTTTATCACCATCAATTACTTATATTGAAACTTTGGGAATCATAAGATAAAATATACATTACATTTACATTTTTATCTTTATTTATTAAATTTTCCCTTTTTGTATTATTATTATCTAAGTATTCAATCTCCCAAATAATTCCTTTTTTTGTTAATGGCTTGAAAAAAAAGAACTCATGCCAACAGTCAGGATGATTGTCAATGTGATACTTTTCTTAATGAAATTACAAATATGATGGAACGAAAAGCTCAAAACTTCATGAAAACACTTGATCAACTGGCGCAAGTTATAAATAATAACTTTGATCATTTTAAACACCCTTATTATCCTAATAAATATAAATTTGTGGTCGAATAAATTATGCAACAAAGGTATACCATCTTTTGTGGATCTTCTAATTCCATCATCATAAAGCAAAGGATTAACAACACTTAGAAGATATTTTATATCTTTCAACGATCAAGATATGATAATGTTATACTAGTGGACTATCATTTTGATAAGGAATTATATCAGTGGTGTAAAATGATCATAAAAAATTTATAATAAGGAATTTGATTCCATTTAATGGGAATATTTCAATAAAATATTTTTCAATAAATCATTCATTGAACTCTCTTTCTGAAGAAGGAAAATAAGTTCCTCAAACTAATAAAAAAGGAATATGACTCTATCAGGGTGTACAAGGAAATTTTTTTAGGGATTTTATGATACGCCTTAGTTTTTTTCATGAAAACTAAAAGAAATGTGTGTCTCTTGTTTATCAGACTAAAGCAGAGTCTATGAGAAGACCCAAAGATTTGAGACTTCGAAAGTTAAGAGGAGATTGTCTATCGTGCCCTTAAAATTTAAATGGAGATCGAGGACTCTCAGTTATCTCATGGGACTAGAGAGGAAATGTGAAAAATATAGTTTTATATGAGAGGGTAAATATATAAATCCAATGATTTAAGGAAAACCCAGCATCTTTGGTGTCAAAAGTACCGAACGTATTATCCTATAAACTACATAAGGGGAACTGGTAGATTCTTTAAATGTGGAATAGAGGGGAATATGGCTAATAATTATTGATGTTATATGAAAAATCCCATAAATTTGGAATAATAAAGGATGTTTCAGATCGACACTCATCCTATAGTGTTGTGTTTCAACTGAAAGGAACATGGGAATTATGTGATACATTGTCTTAAGTCAAGTGTAGATGGATGCAATCAACAAAAAAAACTCCAAGGTAGAAAGAAAAGGAATATGCTATCACTACGGATGAGGTGTATCTTGAAAATGATGTGGTGATAGGTACACTAGTTTATCATGAAAGGATTGAAAACATACTATTTCTTTTGGTTCTTTGCATTCTTCCATATATACCATGTTTATTAGTGCTATTCAAACACCACCTCAAAATGTAGAGGTTGGGTTATCTGTGAGAATAGAAAATGGGAAAATTATTGTATTCAATTTATATAACTCCTTCCCAAATAATGTTTGTGGACTCAACCCCTATAAATTTTTTTTCTTACATACTTTATTGGAGTTTGATGCAATATTGGGAATGGATTGGTTTTCCATAAATAAATCCAACATCTACTTTCAAGAAAGGTAGATCACTCATCACATCCCAAAGCATCATTTAATTTTGTATATGTGTAAGGATGGGGATGAATCCACTTCAAAATCATAATCTCAATTGTATTTATTATTTCCTTTTGAGAAAGCATATATTTCTCAAATGATTGAGAACAAATATAGAATTATTATAGAAGACATGCCCATTGTGGGGGACTAAACTAATGAGTTCCCTGAAGAATTTTTTGTTCTTCCTCTTAACTGAGAGGTTATGTTCTCAATTTAACATATTCATAGTTATTCTCATATATAAATGAATCTATATAGTATGACAGCATTGATTTGGAGGAACAATAGAAAAATTTACAAGCGAATCTAGACAAGGGTTTTATATACCTGAGGGATTCACCATGGGTTGTTCGAGTCATATTTTTCTTGAAAACTGATAGATCAATGTTCCTTTCCATTGATTATCATGATCTAGAAAAATCATGATAAATAAAAAGTATCCCCTTCCATGGATAGATGAATTTCTCGATCAACTATGTTGGGACAAGTATTTTTTAAGGTAGACCTTCATTCAGGATATCAGCAATTAATGGTGATGGAGGAAGATATACCCAAGAATTCATTTTGAAAAATGTATGGACATTATTAGTTCATAGATATTACCTTCAGAATCTCTAATTATCCACTAATTTTCATGAGCTTAAGGAATTAATTCAATATATATTACCTTAAAAAGTGTACGGTAGTCTTTCTTGATTATATTATGATATACTCTAAGAGTAAATAGGAACAAGAGGAGAATTTTAATACTGTTATAAAGACCATGAGAAGGGATAAAATCTATGAAAAGGATAGTAAATCAGTCATGGATAGTGGAAGAATCATTCTTGGTGCTTGTTATCATCTGTAAAGGAATATCTGTGGACCATTCCAAGATAATGGAAACCAAAGAGTGGCCCGAGACAACATTAATAATGGATATTTGTAGTATTCATGGCCAAGATATGTATTACTGATAATTTTTTAATAACATCTCATTATTTTACTACCCACTCACCAAGATTACTTATAAAGGAGTTACGTTTATCTAGAGCAGTGAACGTAAAGACCACCTCAAATATTTGAAAAAGAGGCTTATCACTACACTGGTACTAACACTAATAATAAGCGACAAACTCTTTGTGGTATACAAAGATTCTCCAAAAAAGGATTTAGTTTGTGTATTGATGAAAAATGACAAAGTGATAGTATATATCTCAAGGTAGATGAAAATTCATGAGAAAAACCATCTGATTCATGATATGGAGTTGGTAGCTATGATATTTTCATTGAAAATATAGAAGCATTTTCTCTATAGGGAGAGGTGTGAGATATATAGAAATAATAAGAGCCTAAAATATATATTCCTATAGAAGGATTATAATATGTTCTAGAGAATATGGTTAGATATCATCATGGAATACGACTTCTCAATCCACTACTATCATTTTAGAGAAAATAAAGTGGAAGATGATCTAAGTTGAAAGAATCCTGAAACATTATCAATGATGAAAATTGATAATGATAAAATCTTTATAGTCTAATAAAGGATGGAATTTGGAATCATTGTGGAAGGAATATCATCAATCATTTCTCAAATGATATCTCCACCATCCCTAATAGATAAAATAAAGTATTCTCAAGGATGTGAGGATGAAATTTAAAAAAGGTAGAAGCTATTAGAAATTGGAAATCCTTAGAGTTCAAAATATATGAGGAATGAGTCATAATATTTGGGTCACAATAATTTGTACCACCTAATAAAAAGATAATGAAGGATCTTCTGAATGAAACACATAGATCAACATTATCTTTCCACTGATGAAGTAAAATGTTGTATAGAGATCTCTAAGAGCAGTATTGGTGATAAAATATAAATGAAGAGATTAGTGAATATACATCAATGTTCATGGTATGTTAGAAATTGAAGGTCTAAATTAAAAAGTATAAGGGGATGATTCCACCATTAACCATACCAACATAGAAATGGGAAAAAATCACCATGAACTTTTTTCAATAAAAAAAAGAAATACAAAGGAAATAACGATATATGGGTCATTGTGGATAATCCTACAAATAAAACTAACTTTATTAATATTTGAGAAGACCTCTCACTTGATCAACCATCACAGATATATATGATAGACGTGGTGAGGCTGCATGGAGTCCCACTATAGAATGTATCCGATCTATATTTGAGATTTACCTTAATGTCTTGGAAAAGTATCCTACATTCTTAAAACAACGATTTGAACATTAGTACGTCTTATCATTATCAAACTGATGGCCAATATGGGTAGGCTATTCAGACACTAGAATACATATTGAGATCATCTTCTATAGAATTCAAGGGAGGATGAGAACAAAATATACCTTTGGTCTATTTCTCTTACAATAGTATCTTCCACTCAAGAATGGAAATGAATCTATACCAATCCCATTATGGGAAATGCTTTAGAACACTAGAATTATAGGTTGAAGTTAGTGAATGGAAGCAATTGGGATCTAAAATGGTGAAAGAAATGTTAGAAAACATAAAAAATATTTAATATCATATTCAGGATGCCCGAAGTCAATAGAAGAGATATGTGGATAATCATCTATATTAACTAGAGTTTAAGGTTGGATACATGGTATTCATTTACATATCTCCATGGAAAAGGATCATGATATTCAGGAAGAAAAGAAATTTGAGTCCTAGGAACATTAGCCCCTTCGAGATTCTTTATCCTGTCAGATTTTTGACCTATATACATGCAATTCAACCAACCATATATCAAGTACAATATGTATTCCACATATCCTTCTTAAGTAAGTACATTCCAGACCCCACACATGTACTGAATACAATGGTGGAACCATTAGAAAATTTTCACTCTTACGAGGAGAAGTCATTGACGATATTGGACCGTAATGATAAAGTTCTATGAAACAATACTACTCACCTAGACAAAGTACTACGGAGGAAACATAATTATGAAGAGGCCCCATGGGAACTATATGTAGCGACGAAGGATAATTATGCAACTTATTTTCAACATATAATGTAAAATGAAATTTTGATGGATGAATTTCCTAAGGGGGAAGAATGCAACACCCTATAATTTTATCAATGGAATTTCCCTTCTTATAATTATCTCATATAGTATAAATTTCATAAAATCACCTATAAAACAGAATAAAATTTTTATAAATGAAGAATGAATGAATTAAGAAGTATTTATATAAATTAACTAACCTATACTAATATAATAGTACCTTGACCATTGGAATAGTAATGTGGCCATTAGGAATAGAAAAATAGACAATAAAATAGAAACCTCATCTATGAAATTATAAATGAAATTTACACATATTTTGAATGAAAATATAATTATGTATTTTATCGAGGACGTAAAGTAATGTTTTAAAAATGATAAATTAAATATTTATGTTTTTGTGAAATATAAATTTTTATCACTAATTTCATAATAAAAATAATGATTTAATAGAGAATTCAGTTTCATAAAATATATTCATAAATTAATATTATGTTGTCTTGTGATTATAATATAATTTTATGATTTCATAATTAATTTTTTGAAATGTCATAAAATCAGTTATAACATTAGTATCAATATTTTTCAAATACATAAATATTTTAAATAAAAATTAAATTAATCATATTTAGAAAAATAATTCATAAAATGGAGCCTATTTTTGAATTCTAAATTTTAAAATATAGTTACAGTGAATTTTTGGGATTTTTCTAAAACAGTTCAATTTTTGATGAATAGTAATATATGATAATTTACAAAATAAGGTAAATACCAAAATTTTTGAGTTATTATTGATTTATGGATAATGTAAGTAACATTATATTGAACAATAATAATTTCATTATTGTATTTAGTCATGATAATAATCACTATTGATAGTCTTGAGCAAAAATAAGAAACTAATGAATAAAATAATAAACAAATACCACTCTACTCCCCTATAAATACCACCCTCACCACCTATTATCCCAAAACAATATAAGCCTTGTATATTACTTATATTTATTCTAATTCCTATACCAAACCTCTTACTTGTTATTTAGTCTTTCAGGTCTGACCATAAGACCATTTCAAAGTGCCTTAAAGAGGTTCTCAAGGTTATGACACTCACGTGGTAAAACACTTCTTCTTTCCCATTTATTTTTTTGGTTCTCTTATCCATCCCTCATCTCCCCTATCCAAAGTAATATGATAAATACCGTATCATATATATACTAGAATATTATTATATTAATTTTATTTCCATGATAAAATATCTTCTCTTCTCTTTTTATCATAATAATGACAACATTGCCCGTGATGTGTCAATCCACCACCTCATGGATGACAATGATTCATTTTTTATTACTGACATAATGTTTAATGACTTATATTTTTCTAATTTTATTCTTCAAAATTATTTGGTAACATTCTGAGACAAGTTACTGAGAGAGCATGTGATTCTAAGTTACAATGTGCCTAGAAACTATTCATTAAAATATGTAATTTTTTAGCAGAAAGAATGCATGAATTTCTAGAAAATTTGGAATATCATTTAAGTCGGAGCCCATATTAGAAATATTAGCTAAAAGTTTAGTCAAAATGAATGATTTACAATAGGTATGACATAACTTTGGTCGGTGCAGGTCATCTGAAGAAAATTCAGTAAGGGCATAACCATAATTTTTTTTAAAAAAATTATTTTATTTTAAAATATTAATAACTCATGAACATTCACTCATATTAGAAATAAGAGACCTCCATTGAGCTCATAATGTAGTTTTTCCCTTAATAAATGCCTAACATTGACATACATAGGTCAACTGTGGAAAATTGTTTTTGGGCATCTTAATGAATATAATAAACTGTGAGTTTATTTTATTTTAACATTTCATCAAAAACAAGATAATATTTATTTTAAACGAAGATCCAAGAAGGGACACGGGGTTAAAATCATAACCCTTGAAATTATCTAGGGGATGTGGAAAGAATCATTATAGAATTATATCGACAACAATGAAAAACAACAGGAGCAAATATCGTTCTTAAAGGATCACCAAATGTAATCAATCCTCAAAAAAGAACGATTCATATCCCTGGTTGGGAATTTATTTCATTGTTTCATTTCACCATTCATAATTTCCACAATGAGCATAGGTCGATTCACAAACAGATTGTTCCATGGCTCAGTCATTGCTATTGGATGGGTTATTATTACAGGATTGTCTGGAGAATAGTTTATCCTCTCTATTTATCCTTATAACAAGAATTAATCAAGGATGATTGGAAAAAAGTCCATGGTTCATTCTTTAGGAATTCTTGTGATTTCTATCCCCCATTGTTGACATTATTTTCCATTGGATCCTCATGATCACGTATCGACTTGTCAGGAGGCACCAAAAGAGATTGGACCCCTCAGATTGTAGCCATGATGAAATAATGGATTGATTAATGTAGCTTGGGAAATGATGGTAAAATATGTGGTTTTGTTTTAGATATTGGAGCACTAGTGGAATAATGATATAATGCAAGAGAAAGGGAGCCACCTACATGGAACTTCTAGCACCGCATGGGATGTGGAAGGGTTGATGTGTGGACCGAAGACGATTACTACGAGCGACCACGTTAGGTGGGACTACCCAGAAAGCAGAGTGGGTTAGGAGAGTGGGTCGGTTCGGAATGACGGGCTTGTCCAAGTGGTCAGGGTCAACATAGAGGTTTGGGTTGACCTGGAAGACTGGGTTAGACCTAGAGGGCCAGGTCAGACCTATGAAGGACTCGTGGAGGCTAGACCAGGACACGATGGACCATGATCCACAATCGACTGAGCTATCATGTGTCCATGATAGATAGATCTTCCATGACACGGTTGACCACGGCGGTCGACATCCACGGTCAGTCCACAGATGAGTTAAAACCCTTCTAAAATTTTCTAATGGTGTAGATGCCGAAAAGTGCTCAAGTGCTGAAGACGGTTTCAAAATGACAAAGAGAAGTCATATTTGGACCTGGGGACCCCGTCTGGGGGCCCAGAGGGGCCGTGCGAAATAAATACATAGGAGTGAGAAAACATTATGTCCCACGTGGAATGTAACAGGATTCAAGAATGTTTTCCGATGGGGGCTTGAAATATTTCGCACCCCACCCTGAGCGGTGGAAATTTTGTTCGACCACCTACATCACACAAATTTTTTCATGCCTACCTTGTTTCTGAGCCCCCAGACGTCTATAAATAAATGGAGACCCCCTTGCACTTTGGGTAGAAAAAGAATCTGAACTGGCTCTCATGCGTGAAATTCATCTTTTTTAGGTGTAAAGATGGCCCTCAGGTACGATTCTTTTCACGCCAAGTCACCCCAAGGTCCTCCTTCTTGCGATATCCCCATGGTTTAGACTAAATTAAAATCCCTTTGGGGTACGCCCCTTGCACACAATCCATTCCACTTGCGCACATGCTGTCCAATTGTGCGCAACCCCTTCTGTTGCATGCACCCACACCAATTGCATGAAATCCCTTAAATTGCACGCACCCCAGTCATTGTGCGCAGTCTCTCTCACTTGCACGCATTTTTGCACCTTGCGCGCAATACATCTAGTCTCGCGAAAAACTTTGGCTCCAATTTCGTGAAAGCATCATATTTTTCTTTTCCATCTCGGTGTTTTTGGTGTAGGTCTACTTATTTCGTGCAACCTTAAAAGGTTGCACACAATTCCCCCATGACCCCTCACCTCGGTGCTCCCCAGGTTCCCCCTTGAGCGAGCTCCCAATTCTCTTATTATGGATGCCATTCGCAGGTTCCTCTCATGTCCTGGGCATCCATATCATGCACCATTTTCCCGTACGACTTTCTAGGCTCATACGAAGTAACTTCAAAGTCCCTTGGAAGACACCTCCTATTGCATTGTCTGCCTCATGCTTCTGTGCATAGGCACGATAACAGTTATTGGTTCTTCACATATCTACGCTAAAGTAGACCCCTCGATGGTTCGTTCCATGACACCCCATCACCATGGCCTTGCTGATGCCTTCCCTTCCACAAGGAGCAGAGGGTACCGGTTTTGTACGCCCTAGGGGTGAGGAGCGAACCCACCTCGTCTGAGCTGTAGGACATTAAACTTCCAAGAACCATCGTCCTCAGTATATGACGTTAAACTGTGACCTCGCCCCATGCCTCAAATGTAGGGTCCCCCACCTTGGACATTCTCCACACCCACTTGTCTCCACGGGGATGGGATCACCCCTCACATGGGATGATATCCTCTTTATTGGAGTGGCGTTCGTCCGTGAGAAAGGTCAGCCACCTTGGTGTAACCCCCTAGATTTTCTTGCAAGAGGTAGTATCCATGCTACTCCTTTCATCTTCAGCCCCAGAGCCAGTGAAGGGCATGGTAGGAAATGGTGCTTCTCCTTTCTTCGGCACCATGTCTCTCTCCCGCTGCACTTTGTCACCACAGGCCTCCATCCTGGAGTAAGCCCTAACTTCTTGGGCTGTTAACCATGCATAAGCCCTTGTTTCCTCTTTGGTCCACTCCACGCATAAGCCCCACTCCATATCCCATGGATTCACCTTTCACAACATGATCGTCAGGTCTCTGCTACCTCTTGTTTTTGACAGAGATCATGACTCACATGAGCTTAGTGAAAGAACCAATCATGAAAACACCTTGGGCCCCCTCAGAGTGTAAGCCTCAATCCATCGCAAACTATGGGGACTTTGATCCATGTCAAGGCATGGTATGTAGGAAGCCTCCACGAGGTTCAAGCCCCAAACACCTTGGGATGCCTCAGAGTGTAATCCCCAATCCATCTCGAACTACGGGGTCTTTGATCCATGTCAAGGCATTGTACGTAGAAAGCCTCCATGAGGTTCAAGTCCCAAACACCTTGGACCGCCTCAGAGTGTAAGCCCCAATCCATCCTGAACTACAGGGACTTTGATCCATGTCAAGGCATGGTACGTAGGAATCCTCCATGAGGTTCAAGCCCCAAACACCTTGGGCCATCTCAGAGTGTAAGACCCAATCCATCTCAAACTATGGGGTCATTGATCCATGTCAAGGAATGGTACATAGGAAGCCTCCATGAGGTTCAAGCTCCAAACACCTTTGGCAGACTTAGAGTGTAAGCTCCAATCCATCCCAAACTATGAGGAACTTGATCCCTTTCAAGGTATGGTATGTAGGAAACCTCCACGAGGTTCAAGCCCCAAACACCTTGGGCCACCTCAGAGTGTAACCCCCAATCCATCCCGAACTATGGGGACTTTGATCCATGTCAAGGCATGGTACTTAGTAATCCTCCATGAGGTTCAAGCCCCAAACACCTTTGGCCTCCTCAGAGTGTAAGCCCCAATCCATCTTGAACTACGGGGACTTTGATCCATGTCAAGGCATGGTATGTAGGAAGCATCCATGTGTTTCAAGCCCCAAATACCTTGGGCCGCCTCAGAGTGTAAGCCCCAATCCATCCCGAACTATGGGGACATTGATCCATGTCAAGGCATGGTATATAGGAAGCATCCACAAGGTTCAATCCCCAAACACCATGGCCCCCCTCAGAGTGTAACCCCCAATACAACCCGAACTATGGGGAATTTGATCAATGTAAAGGCATGGTACGTAGGAAGACTCCATGAGGTTGAAGCCCCAAACACATTGGGCCACCGCAGAGTGTAATCCTCAATCCATCTCGAACTACAGGGACTTTGATCCTTGTCAAGGCATGGTACGTAGGAAGCCTCCATGAGGTTCAATCCCACCCATCGGTCGTTCCAACCCCCTTCACATCGGTTCGCCCCCGTCCCACATGATGTTAAACTGTATTCGCCATCTGAACTACGTGGTCTTTGATTCCCCATCACGGGTATATGTAGGAAGACTCCATGTCGTTCAAGCCCATCACTCATATCTCATCCCGATCTCTCCCTCAAGCCTATGTGTCTCGGGAAGCTCATGACCCAAACCGTAGGTTCCTCTTCCTCTGGGTCCCATCCACGAATCTTTTCTCACAAGTTGCCTCCTCTTGTGGCCCATTATCCCATCAAACTATGCAGACTTTGATTCTATGACATGAGGATACGTAGGAAGTCTCTTCGATGCTGAAGCCCAAAAACATCATCACCCCATGGAGGTTACATCCCATCTGCAAAACCCTCTATCACCCATCCTGATTCTTACCCAGGCCGCCACATCCCTGTGAGATCATGCTACCCCATTCCCCATTCAATCAGACAACATCTGGGAAGCCACACACGTGTTGGCCCCAATATCGGTGGTCCCTCTAGGGGGTTCCTCCATCTGATCAACTCTAATCAGTGTTCCGATCAGTTTGATCCATCTCTACTGTACGTTTAACATGCGGAATACCCTATGTTAAACATGGGAAGATGAGGAAAACCTCAGATACATGCCTATGGCATAAAATTCCCAGTGTCCGATGTGGGATGCCTCGGGCTTCCGTGCCCTCGAGAAGCCCTATAATAAGGTACATAAGACAGACTTGCCAATCCCCCAGCTTCAAGACACGCCAGTGATGCCCAACATGACTACTTCCCTAACCGAAGGTTGCTGCCCTGACAAGAACCCTTGGAAAGTCCTGACAGAAGCAATGTAATTAACTGGTGTCCATGAAGATATGGAACTGGGAAGAATTTCATGAACAACGTCTCAAATCTATGTGGGAGGCCCAGACTAAGTGACGAGCTCCGAGGAGGGATCCATGGAACGAAGAACCGACATCCCATCATCCCATTTTGATCAAGGAGCATACGTCCCTGAGTAAGGAGAGGACGTCACCCATCTTTGGAAAGTGGGAATGTGGGGCAACAGCTGCGCGTCCTCTGTGTGAGGGATGCATGCACCCTAGAGAAAGTGTCGGAAATAGAAATGGTGAACCCGATGTGAAGATCTTTTCCTCAGTATAAAGATTAGTAGAACTCGAGGCATAGACGGTTTAGAATTTCATATGACCCCGTCACTCGGTACCAGGTCCCCCCAAGCGGGCCTGACATGAAACTCGCCAGTAGGGGCAGTTGGGATTTTGATTATTTCGTTCTGCAATGTTGTCAGCGTGGATCCCTCTTACCGGCCATGGAATACGGAACAACGCTGGGGAACTGGTTGTCAATTTTTTTCCTAGAATTGTTAATGGGTTTATCTCCCTACTTGAAGGAACCAAGTTGTTGTATCCGGAGCCCGATCACCTTCCCCCCGGCACAGTGGCAGGGGAAATATCGACGTGGATACCCTGCGCAGTTCTGCCTCTTCCATGAGGGCCTCAACCGCCACGACTGTTGGGAACCTACGCCCCCTCTCCCCATCTGAAATTATCTAGCAAAGGGTAATTAATGACCTTGTACATAGGTACAAGGAGGAGGTGATCATCCCCACTAGGGATATGTCCCGCCTAGATCTAGAGGCGGCGGCACCTCGCAGTCAACGTCACCCCCGAGGCTAGCGTAGGGAGCCACTGCTTTCCACCCCAACATTCAATCGTTTCAGGAACTTGTCCTCAAAACACCTTGACAACTACCTACCCTATACCGATGAGGTAGGGGATCGGGTCAGACCGATCTGAGTCCCACTTCAAGGGCTCCTAACAAGGGCTCCCACTAGGCTGCGTCAGCACCACCATTTGGTTCCCCAAGCCAAGGAGCAGGTAAGCTACATGCCTGCACCTCCTGCTCCAGTTCATCTGACCCGACGCCAATGTTAGGCACAAATGGAAGCGGATTCCTTCTATGGTGCGTCAACATCAGTGATTGTGGTGGCTCGATCCACCGCTGACTTATATCCCCAACTCCCTGCATACGTTGAGCAGGGGCAGTTATACGTCAGCCTACATCGAGGCCCCAAACACCCCACAAGAAGGTTTGGTCGACTCTCCTGGTCACTGGCACATGCGATGGCCACTGCGGACCAATCCGCAGTAATGCCACCCAGTGCGGAGGCCTACTCTGTGCCACCACTACAGAAGGTGCAGGCCCTCCCTACTTCCAACCCTGGCATGGGGGTCTGCCCCATGCAACCTTCAACCCATGTGAGGGTCATTCCTATGACATCAACGCTATGTATGGGGGCAACTCCCATGCTCACTACAATGGGTACGAGGTCACACCCCCTGCCACAGACCGTAGGTATAAAGACATTGCATGCTCGTTCACTCGCCAACATGGAGGCACTCCCCATGTCCCCATGCCAATCAGCGAAGGTCCTCCTCTCCCTAGAGGTTGGAGAGGTGGAGGCCAACTTCCCTTCACCAAAGCCCAGCATGAAGGTCCTCCCTGTGCCCCTTTCGACATCTACCCTGGTGCTCCTTGCACCGCGGCCCACCCTAGCGAGAGCTCTCACCACCCTAACACCAGTTTGGCCGAAGGAACTCCTTGGGACGAAAGTGGGTGTTTCCCCAAAGAGCCACCCAGTGTACGGAGAGCAGGTGGTCTCCACTGCAAGATCAATTCTGGGAAGGGCCGAGAAGGAATCAAACCAGTCCTCTTCTCAGACTCTAAAGCAGAGTGCAACTCAACGCGGGAGCCCTCTCCTCAGTCCTCCGAGTATAGGTCTGGGGAAGAATGAGGAGCATCATCCTCATACTCCCATAATTCTAGGTCCATAAGATACTTTCATCCCTCTAAAGGTATATCTAGAAGGACCAGAACCTGGCGTGTCCCCAGGGACTGACCACACAGTCGTCACCATCATCTCCGGAAGTGCCCTATGCCTCAGCTAGAGTCTACAAAGAGCTATTTTTGGGTTCAATGGAGGAAGAGATGCAACATAGACCACCCTCGGTAGATGCCGATACTGTGTCAGGAGCCATGGTCGCCGGTCCATCATATCGTGATAGAGTGGCTAGGTCACCATAGCCCTAAGAGAACAACCCAAGATTCGGCATCCAATCAGCCCACTCACCGTATTCTCCACTAGCCAGCCCGTTGTCCCAGTGGTCTGTCTCAGTACCACCACCAATTCCTCAGCTACCCCGAGTTGATGAGTAGGGAAATCAATGCCCATACCCTGAATCTGATCTGAGGAGATTATGGAATATCCATGCAGTAGGCCACTTCCCTGAGAAATGTTGGCCTGTCACGTGATCGAATTTTTGTACACCAGAATCTCTCACCCTGGAGGAGTTTGAATGTTTTTTCTAGACCCCCTGGGCAATTCACTTCCATCTTCACCAAAAGAGGGTGAATAATCCCAGGATCCAAGCACACTAGGAATGCATCATCGAACAATGTCGTCGGGATGATTTGGCTGCACTCCCTGTGGTCCAGCACCCCGAGTAACCTGGTCACCACGGGGCCCTCCAACAACAGTGCGTTCACAGTTTCCAAGTACATCACAATGTTTTTTAAGGAGGCTACGCCGAATGCGCAAGTCTGTTTCTAGGGGAAGAACACTTCCTTTCTCTTCAGTGCTATTTATCGGAAGCCTGAATCGCTTGGAGACGTTAAGGACATGCCCCTGAGAAAATTTGTGGTCAACATGACCGATCTGTCAGGATGGGAAAACAAGCTGGAGATTTTTGATGGGAACATCCTCCCAGAGGACGTGAAACCACTAATGGACCCATCAGGGAGGATTATGCGTCAGGAGATGAACCTCCTAGGTCTCCCTCTGCCCACCGAGGCATTGGTACTTAGCTGGATTTCCAGTAAGGGCAAGGAGCATGTCGGAGCTGTCAAGTACTCTAGCTAATCAACCTCAATGAAAAAGACGAAGGAGGACCCCGAGAAGGACACATTACGCCAACAACTTGCTGAGCAGAAGAAGTGGGTCGATGAACTTCTAGATGAATGCATTGTAGAGCGATGACCTGACTACGGTGATCCTATGTAGGGGCAGCTGGGGAAAGAACAACTACTCCTTAGTGAGTGACCCCCAGGCAACCCTGATCATCCCGCATTCGCTAACAGGGTAGAAGCCGGATCTCACAACAAGAGAGCACGATATGTCTCACAAAACCATCCTGAATGATGTTATAATCCAAGGAACCCCGCTCGGGCTCCTCCGGTAACCCCAAGGTTCTCTCCACAAGCTGGTCCACGAGCCGCAGAGCTTGTCCACCTCATTGAAGACCCCGAAAACGCACTCGTGGTTAGAGATCCACATCAAGTTAGGGAACCACATCCTGATGATCCAATGGCAGCACTCATCGACTGCCTAGAGGCATTAGAAAAATGTCAGGTGGCCATCCCACCGGATGGAAAGCCATACCCGGCGTGGGTGGACGATATGCCAGCACCCCTGAGATTTGGAAACCCCACCTTCTCTCCCTCTAATGGGATGGGGGACCCACTGTAGTACTTGGCCCACTTCAACTCAAGGTGTGGGCTTATGCTAGAGACCCCATCGCATCAGGAGGCCACAATGATCCGCTATTTTGTTCAGACACTGGAGGGGCCAACATCTGTTTGGTACAACCAACTCCCCTTTAGATCCGTGACAAGGTGGGAGGACCTTCGTAGGCAATTCCTTTTCCAGTTTAGCTCTACCACCCAAAAAATGATCATCGCAGACCTCTTTAAGAGAAAGTAATGTCCAGATGAGAGAGTCGCAGACTTTTTCACCCGGTGGAAGGGGCTCTAATACTCCCTTAACATGCCACTGACTTAGGAGCAATTACTGACGATGTGCATGGAGAATGTTAAGACGGAACTGGTTCCCTTCCGGATCAATTAGAACTATCCTGGAGGGTTCCAAGACTTCTTAGATAAGGACCAAAGCCTCTATGAATCCTTACAACAGGCCAGCTAGGCATGTCTACTGCCCCCTGCAATCCCACCAAGGAGGGATTCCAGAGCCGAACCTGCCGTGGTGGCCCAGATAGAGGCCCCCAGGCAGCTAGAATTTCTACCAGGGGAGCCATCTCTGCATCCCCGTAAAGGTCCACCACCACGGGCGTAGCTTCCAACACATCAGCAACAACCTTAGAATTGGTAGGTGCCTCCACCTAACGCACAACCACCGCCTAGGAGAGATAATCAGGTTACACCTCCTCGGCAGGCTCCTCCGCCCCCATCAGGGTCAAGATCCTAGAGCCCACATTCTAGACAGATGAAATTGGACCTACTCATTCAATGAGGCCCAGGTCCTCATTTACATCCGCAATTCCTTAGAGCAGGGAATTGTACGACTAATTGAGTGTAGAAAGCCAGAAGAGGCAAATTTCACTGATCGCCCCAACTACTGCCTTTATCACAGGATCCTGGGGTACACCACCAAGAAATGATATGTGTTCAAGGACTGGCTCCAAGACCATATTGACAACAACATAGTCAGTTTGGGCCCGACCCTGGGATAAGTGGCGGGTGTCTTTATGAGGTTAGACAGTATTAATGACATCGAAGGTGAGTGGAAACAGGTTTCTGACCACGGGACCTAGAAGTATAATGATTGGATGGCTCACAAGATGGTCACTCATGCCTATGGAATTATCGGTGCACGTATAAATCAGCCGAAGCCTTCAAAAGATACGACCACCACTTCTGTATCATCAACTCAGCCAGCCTCTTCCCAGAGGAGAAATCATCGGCGGTGCAAGAAAAAGAATTGCGCCCCGTCAGTGCCATCATTTTCCCGCACTCTCGGTAAATTTCCCCCCCCAAAGATGGAGATCCCTCCCAGAATCCTCCCAATAGTAGACAACTCTTCAAGTGACAGTCAAGGGTATGCTTTGGTTAACAACGTTGAGTTTGTAAACCCCAATATGACTCCCGAAGAGTGGGAGCACCATGTGATCCTCCCCAACATCCCCAGCTGATGACAATGTTGGCGGAGCCGCGGCCATATGGGTCATTGGGGAACATCAGTTAGAACCTCCAGCCAGTCTGTGCATTCGGTTGAGACTAGAAAGTAGGCCCAGCGCAGAGCCCACCACGCGCAACCTCTTCATCTGGTGTCGACAAGCCCGTCTCCACTGCCATTTGTGCTATTGGATCAGGCAGAACCACTTAGTCCATTCCGCAATAGCTTCTCCCTGCAATAGTCTGATGTCAGCCATCTAATCATCACCCGAAAGCTACTCTCCAGGCTTCGACTAGTGAAGAACATGATATAATAAGTACCAGTCAGTCACTGGTCTGGCTGGTAAAGCCTGCTCTGTCTTCTATTAAGAACGGCTTCGTGAAAGCAAATGTTTACTCCTATCATGGAAGTTTTACGTTCTCAAACACATCACTGGAATCCCAGTGAGTCTTTCCATCCTTGAATCCCTTCCTTTGTTGCCAGAAATGCATGAACCACTCACCGTAGCTTTAAGGAGCCCCCTCCAGTTTGAGATGAAGATATCAGCTGTAGAGGCTTTCAATGATGTAGTTCTTGAAAATGTGGAATGTTAGGCCATCATTTTATTCTCAAGAGAGGATGAAGGCTCCCCCATATAGGGTCACATCCGACCGTTGTACATCACCGGTAAATTTAATGTCATGGAGGTTCGTCGCTGTCTCGTTGACACCGGTTCTAGGATCAACATTATCCCGACACGGACACTAGAAAAGCTAGGGTTATCTGAATATGACCGAACTTCCTATAATTTAATAATCGAAAGATACGACAGTACAGAGCATTCCCCGGTCGACAAGATCCTTCTGAAGACCCAGTTCGACAGCCTAGTTTCTAGCATCGAGTTAATGGTTTTCTCCGAGGACACTGCATATAATACATTGATGGGTAGGCCATGGCACCACCTACATGCGGCGGTCCCCTCATCGTATAACCAATTCCTCATATACTCCCTTAATGGTCGAGTGGGCATACTACAATGTGATGCATATTTTTTGACTCTTGTGAAGCCCGCTATTTGGATGTGGACTATTACAAGAGAAAGGATAAACAAGTCTAGGAAAGTGAAGTTGAGCCCATCACCGCTACGACCGACCCTTGTGCAGGCCTGAATGATGCCTACATCTTCCCGATCCATCAGTTGGAGGCCACGACCCCCCGATATGGGTCAATGTTTTGTCAATTTTGGGACAAGGGGGAACCATGCTCCCAAATCCAGGCAGCGTCGGATGATCACTTAGTATTCTTATACGAACCATGCCTTAGTGATCCCGGAGCCTCCCACTCCCATCATGTATTAGGACGTCTGAATCATGGCAATGACAGTATGTCACACTTTTCTGTTTTTCCAGGCTGGAAGAAGTCAGCTCTGACTGACGCACCACTACTACTTTGATATTATCAAGCGTGGCCCCTTGGGCCGGAGACCAGATGGGATCAGGTCAACAGCCTTTTTCACTATGGTCTCCGCAGCACCGGAGTGCCCCGATACTATAACCACTACCACACAAGCTGGTGACAGCCTCCCTTTGGGGACGGGTAACTCAAAAGAAACTTCCTCCACAGAGGATCCCTCTATAAGTGGATAAGAGGATGTAGAAGACACCCCCTGAATTTGAAGAAGGCGTCTCTATAATGGTCGATGAGTTAGTATAGGTGAACCTCGTAAGTGAGTCAGACCCAAGACCCACATTGATCAGTGCCGCCATGCCCCTTGAGGAGTAGCAGAGGTACGTAGACTTCCTTAAATAGCATCGTGATGTGTTTTCCTGGAGTTATGATGAGATGCCGAGACTAGATCCCCAGTTAGCCATCCACTGCCTCGGACTTCCAGTAAATGATCTCGGATTCAAGAAGCCTCCCAGAAAGATTCACCCTTATCACAGTGCCATGGTCGCGGCCAAGGTTGAAAAGATCATCAGGGCCAACTTCGTTAACGAGGTCAAGTACCTTAAATGGCTAGCCAACATTGTAAAAGTGAGGAAGTAGAAAGGACAGATCAGATTCTGTATCGACTTCCTTGATCTCAAACACCATTTTCTAAATGACGATTTTCCCCTTCCTGTGACAGAGCTCTTGATTGACGCTATAGCTGGGTTACAAGCTAGGAACTCCTTGTGGTATAAAAAGATGCTTCAAAAAATAGTTTTACGTTGTGTATTGATGAAAAATGAGAAAGTGATAGCATACACCTCAAAGTAGTTTAAAATTCATGAGAAAAACCATCTGATTCATGATATGGAGTTGGTAGCTCTGTTATTTTCATTAAAAATCTAGAAGAATTATCTCTATGGGGAGAGGTGTGAGATATATATAAATAATAAGAGCCTAAAATATATATTCACAAAGAGAGAGTATAATATGTTATAGTGAATACGGTTAGAGATCATCAAGGATTACGACTTCTCAATCAACTACTATCAGGGTAAAAACAATAAAGTAGAAGATGATCTATGTGGAAAGATTCCTGTAACTTTATCAATGATGAAAATTGATAAGGATAAAATCTTTATAGTCCATCAAAGGATGGAATTGGGAATCATTAAGGAAGGAATATCATCAATCCTTTCTCAAGTGATTTCTCCACCATCCCTCATGGAGAAACTAAATTATTCTCAAAGATGTGAGGATGAAATTCAAAAAGGTAGAAGCTATCATAAATTGGAAATCCTTAGAGTTCAAAATTTATGAATAATTAGTCCTAATATTTGGGTCACGACAATGTGTACCACCCAATAAAAAGACAATGAAGGATCTTCAGAATGAAACACATAGATCAACATTATCTATCCACTAATGAATAAAAATGTTGTATCTAGATATCTGAGAGCACTATTGGTGACAAAATATGAATAAAGATATTAGTGAATATACATCAATGATCATGGTATGTTAGAAATTTAAGGCATAAAAGAAAAAGTATAAGGAGATGATTCCACCATTACTCATACCAACATAGAAATGGGAAAAAATCACCATGAAATTTTGTCAATTCACATAAAAATAAATAAAAAGGAAATAATGATATATGGGTCATTGTGGATAATCTTACAAATAAAACTCACTTTATTAATATTTGAGAAGACTTCTCACTTGATCAACCATCACAGATATATATGAGAGAAGTGGTGAGGCTGCATGGTGTCCCACTATAGACTTTATCCAATCGATATTTGATATTTACCTTAATGTCTTAGAAAATAATCTTACATGCTTTTAACAAAGATTTGAACATTAGTAAAACTTATCATTCTCAAACTGATGACCAATATGGGTAGACTATTTAGACACTAGAATACATGTTGAGATCCTGTACTACGGAATTCACGGGAGGACGAGAGAAAAATCTACCTTTGGTCTAGTTCTCTTAGAATAATAGCTTCCACTCAAGCATGAAAATGAATCTATACAAATCCTTTTATGGGAAAAGTAGTAGAACACTAGAATTCTAGGCTGAAGTCAGTGAATGGAAGCAACTGAAACATAAAATGGTCAAAGAAATGTTAAAAACAAAAAAATATATTCAATATCATGTTCAGGATAACCGAAGTCGATAGAAGATCTATGAGGATAATCATCTATAGTACCTAGAGTTTAAGGTTGGATACATGGTATTCATATAAATATCTCTATGGAAAAGGATCATGATATTCGAGAAGAAAAGAAATTAGAGTCCTAGGTACATTAGCCCCTTCAAGATTCTTTATCCTGTTATATTTTTGACCTATATACATGCAATTCAACCAACCATGTATCAAGTGCATGATGTATTCCGTATATCCCTCTTAATTAAGTACATTCTAGATGCCACACATGTACTGAATACAATGGTGGATCCATTTAATTTTTTTCACTCTTATGTGGAGATGTCGTTGATGATATTGGACCGTAATGATAAAGTTCTATGTAAAAATACTACTCACCTAGACAAGGTACTATGTTGGAAACATAATTATGAAGAGGCAACAAGGAAACTATAGGAAATGATGAAGGAGAATTACCCCACTTATTTTCAACATAGAATGTGAAATGAAATTTTGAGGGATGAATTTCATAAGGGGGAAGAATGCAAAAACCCATAATTTTATCAATGGAATTTCCCTTCTAATAATTATCTCATATAGTATAAATTTCATAAAATCACATATAAAACACAATAAAAATATTATAAATGAAGAATGAATGAAATAAGAAGTATTTCTCTAAATCAAGTAACATATACTAATAGAATAGTACCTTGACCATTGGAATAGTAATGTGACTATTAGGAATAGAAAAATAGACAATAAAATAGTAACCTCATCTGTGATACTATAAGTGAAATTTATGTTTCTTTTGAATGAAAATATAATTATTTAATTCATCGAATATGTAAAGAAATGTTTTAAAAATGATAAATTAAGTATTTATATTTTTGTGAAATAAAAATGTTTATCTATAATTTCATAATAAATATAATGATTTAATAGATAATTCAGATTCATAAAATATATTCATAAATTAATATTATGTTGTCTTGTGATTATAATATAATTTTATGATTGTTTAATTAATTTTTCGAAATGTCCTAAAATCAGTTATAACATTAAAATCAGTATTTTTCAAATACATAAATATTTTAATAAAAAAATAAATTTATCATATTTAGAAAAATATTTCATAAAATTGAGCCAATTTTCAAATTCTAAATTTCAAAATATAGTTAGAGTGAATTTTTGGTATTTTTCTAAAACAGTTCAATTTTCGGTGAATAGTCATATATGATAATTTACGAAATAAGATAAATACCAGAATTTTTGAGTTATTATTGATATATGGATAATGAATGTAACAATATATTGAATAATAATTATTTCATTATTATATTTATTATATTTATTCATGAAAATAATCAGTATTCATAGTCTTGAGCCAAAATAATAAAATAATGTATAAAATAATAAACAAATACCACTCTCCTCCCTTATTAATACAACCCTCACCATCTCTTCTTCCAAAACCTTATAATCCTTGTATATTGCTTATATTCATTCCAATTCCTCTACCAAACCTCTTCCCCATTATTTGGTCTTGCTGGTCTCACCATAAGACCATTTCAAAGTGCCTTAAGTAGGTTCTCAAGGTGATGACACTCAAGTTGTAAAACACTCATTCTTTCTCTTTTATTTTTTTGTTTTCTTATCCATCCCTCACCTCCCCTATACAAAGTAACATGATAAATAAAGTATCATATATATACTAAAATATTATTATGTTAATTTAATTTTCATGATAAAATATCTTCTATTCTCTTTTTTATCATAATAATGAAAACATTGCCCATGATGTGTCAATCCACCACCTCATGGATGATGATGATTCATTTTATACTGCTGAAATAATGGGTAATGACTTATATTTTTGTAATTTTATTTTTCAAAATTATTTGGTAACATTCTCAGACTAGTTACTGAGAGAGCATGTGATTCTGAGGTATGGTGTTCCTAGAAACAATTCGTTAAAATATGTTATGTTTTTAATAACAACAATGCATTAATTTCTAGAAAAAGTGGATTATCATTTAAATAGTACCCATATTAGAAATATTAGCTAAGAATATAGTCAAAATGAATGATTTACAATATGTACGACCTAACTTTGGCCGACACAGGTCATCTGAAGAAAATTCCGCAAGGGAATAACCGTATTTTTTTAATAAAAATTATTTTATTTTAAAATCTTAATAACTCATGATCATTCACTCATATTATAAATAAGATACCTCCATTTATTTTATAATTTAGTTTTTTCTGTAATAAATACCTAACATCGACAGATGCAGGTCAACTGTTGAAAATTGTTTTTAGGCTTCTTAATGAATAAAATAAACCTTGAGTTTATTTTATTTTTACATTTCATCAACAATATGATACTGTTTATTTTAAATGATGATCTTGGAAGGGGCCTGGGGTTAATATCATAACCCTTGAAATTCTCTGGGGGATATGGAAATAATCCATAGAGAATTATATCAACAACTATGACAAACAACAGGATCAAATATTGTTCTTGAAGGATCACCAAATTTAATCAATCCTCAACAAAGAACAATCCATATCCCTAGTTGGGAATTGATTTCATTGTTTCATTTCACCATTCATAATTTACACAATGAACATAAGTCAATTCACAAACAGATTGATCCATGGCTTGGTCGTTGTTGTTGGATGGGTTATTGTTGCGGGATTGTCTGGATAATAGTTTACCCTCTCCATTTATCCTTATAATAAGAATAAATCAAGGATTATTGTAAAAAATTCCATGGTTCATTCTTTAGAGAATTATTGTGATTTCTCTCCCCCATTTTTGACCTTATTTTCCATTGGATCCTCATGATCACAGATCAACTTGTCGGGAGGCTCTAAAAGAGATTGGAGCCATCATATTGTAGCCATGATGAAATAAAGGTTGGATTAATGTAGCTTCGGGAAGGAGGATAAATGATGTGTTTTTTTTGATATTAGAGCACCATATGAATAATGATAGAATACAGAAGAAAGGGATCCACCAGAATGGCACTTTTAGCACCTCGTGGGATGTGGAAGCGTTGATGTTTGGACTAACGATGATTACCGCAACCGACCACATTTGGCAGACCTTCCCAGAAAGCAGAGTGGGTTAGGAGAGTGGGTCGGTCTAGAATGACGGGCTGGGCCAAGTGGGCAGGGTCGACCTGGAGGTTTGGGTTGACCTGGAAGACTGGGTTAGACCTAGAGGGTTGGGTCAGACTTATATAGGACCCGTGGAGGCTAGACTGGGACACGATGGACTATGATTCCCAATGGACTGACCTATCGTGTGGCCACGATAGCTTGATCTTCCATGACATGGTTGACCGCAGCGATCAACATCCAGGGTCAGCCCACAGATGAGTGACCCCCCTTCTGAAATTTTCTAATGGCCATAACATTCCAAACGAATGTCCATCTGATGAGCCATCTATGGTGTTGGGAACCTTACTACAAGAAGTTGCTTTCGATATATCCTAAGTGGGTTTTTCTAAGACTGTCAATATGAACTAATGGCTTGAGTAGTGAGTTCTATTGGAATAAGAACACTTCAAGAAAACATTTCTGAGGTTGGTTGTGACCTAGATACTAGGTGTATTATAGAGACTGTGTGTCTTATAGATATTGTGGGTCTTACAAAGACTAAGCATCTTATGGAGACTATGGGTCTTGTTGAGACTGTGTGTCTTAATTGAATGAGAATATCTGATTGTTCTTGACATATTTGATGTAGAAATAATTCTGTGTGTAGTTGAATGTGCATTACTTTGTGGTATTACTTTGTGGTATTACTTAGTATAATTCCTTTAATGGAATTTCATTTATGGTATTACATTGTGGTATTCCATGGTGGTATTCCTTCATGGCATTTCCATTGTGGTATTCCCTTGTGTTATTTCATTTTTGGAATTCCTATTGTGGTATTCATTTGTGGGTTAGAGGTGTCCTACTGAGTATTTTTTTTACTCAACCCTAGATGGGATTTCCAAACATGTTTCATGTATTTTGTGAAATGTATAATCTTTGACGGAGTTATAGGTAGACCAAGAATAGGTGGTTCCTTGTGAGACCAGATATGCCGAGGTGTGTTTCGGTAGCTTTTTTTATGATAGTCCTAGGACCTCTTTCTTTACAGGTTGGACTTCTGGTAGTAGACTAAGTTCTTTTGGTGTTATTGTTTTGGACTTGTTTACATTCTGATACATTCACTATTTTACTTTGGTTGTGGGATATATTGGTTTGAATGAATTGTTTAATTATTGATTTTACATTTTTGAATTTGAAGCTTGCAGATGTGTGTGTGCGTGTAGGTACTTTAGTCCAATGCTTCCCTTTTGTGGGATATTCCTACTCTGTGCTAGTCACCAACCCCTAACCTATTAGTGGTGGCCCTGGGGTAGTCATGACAGTTTTTTTGTCAAGGACGGGTCATGAAAGAGTGGTATTAGAGGAGGTTAGTTTTATATTAGGACCAGAAGACTGTGGGGTTGGTTTGGATAAACTGTGTTAAGTGTTCCGAGTTTAGCTTTCAAACCAGGGAATCTGGTATTGGTGAGGTGATTGACGTATCCATTCACTAGGACTTTGGGAACCTTATTTTTGACATGGTACATGAAAACACTTGTTTCATGGAAAATAATGGTAGATGCATAATATAAGAATGGTTTGTTTATTCCATGTTTTTCTTGAGTCAACTCGCAAGATATACTCTGTAGTCTACGGTACATCTTGTTTTATTACTAGATTCATCTATGTAGACAGCTCATCTAGATTCCATTGCGTGATCACAAGGATGACCAACCTAGTAAAGAGGCATTGGAATATGGGCCTCTACTAGAGATAACACCTACAGGTGGTTTACCAGCTCAACCACCACCCATAAAGATGTATCTATTACTCGGAATAACCACTGAGGAGGCACACAGGATGAGTGAGTTGCACAAATTTCATAGGAAACAACCTCCCATGTTTTTTGTTGATCTAGACCACCAGGTAGCTGAGGATTAGCTGGAGGTAGTTACTCAAGTCTTCATCCTGGTAAGGATTCCTTCCAACCAGATGTTAGTACTTACCGTGAGTCTTTTTCAAGGCTCTACGGGGAGACGATAGAGATTAGTGAGCTAGAAGCATGATGATATGACTCTCCCATGGGAAAAAACTATGTGTATCCTTATAGTGGGGTCATTTCAGGCCATGTTATGGTTAGTGGGAATATATCAGCTTCTACATCTGCAGTAGGGCATTCAGACTACGGTGGAGTATTCAATGTGATTTTATGATATTTTACACTTCTCCACAAATATGGTATAAGAACCATTATTTATGGCTTGAACCTTTTATTAGGGATTAAAATGATATATCTAGTCATCCATGATATCATTCAAGATTCCTAATTATGCTGGGGTAACTATGTGAGCCTTGATTGTAGAGATATTTCTAGCAGAGCTGGCACTATTAGTGGGTGCTACCAGTAGGCACCAGGTAGCTGAGACTTCAGTATAAGGTAGTTGACCGTAGTAGAAGGGTCCCAATTGGGTCAAGTACATTGATAAATAAACCCATGAAATATGATAAATGGATAGGGGATCTTATGGTAGCTCGAGATAGCTGAGTGATAGGTTGTGTTACTCTTGCGGTGGTCCGGGACATCTAGCTCGAGATTTCCTAACTCATCGTATGACTGATTAGGATACAATTGAGGGTCCACTGAGGTGGTGGTATAGGTAGGGGTAGGGTGGTATAAAGGGTGTAATATGTGTATGGGGAGAAAATAGGGTGGTCTGAGGTGGTTAGAGGTTCAACGTATTAACCCCACCACCCCCAGCTGGCCCACACCAGGCTTAGGGAGCTGGTGGACATGGATGAGGATAGCTATAGGCATTGGAGGCTTATAAACCTAAGGATAATTGGATTATTAGAGGTAAAATATGTAAAATTTCCACCATATATGCAGTTTTGAATGACATAGGTGCCAGTTATTTTTATTTTTCCATGAAACTTGTTTAATACTCAAAGATTCTACTTCAACTGTTGACTCAACCCTTACACATGGATACTATTATGGGAGGAGATTCAATCATCACACAATAGTTTTGATGGTGTGAACTTACTCTTAGAGGAGAGAATTTTTGTTGGGATCTTTTCCTAGCATCTCCAAGGACTTACAACATCATTATTTGTATTGATTGGTTATCCATATTTGATGTTCATAAAGGCTATTTTAGAAACATAGTTTGGTTTTTCCATAGTGATGGAAATATGTTTTCTTTTTTTGGTGAAAATAAAATACATGAAGTTCAAGATGTACTCACACATGGGAGGGTGTATCAGAGAAATCCTCAGTTGGATAGGCTCACCCTCAGTGTGGAGGATGATATGAGTCTCTCTTCCCTGTAGAGGTGGTAGAGTATGAGGACATATTTCCTAAGGATGTTCTAGAATTATCTCCTTGTAGAGAGGTAGAATTTTTCATTAATCTATATCTGGGGAAAACACTGATATCTATGCCTACATAATGGATGTATCCCATAGAGCTTCGTGAGAGGAGGGTGAAGTTGGAGGACTTGTAGAGGAAGGGCTTCGTGTGACCCAGTGTTTCACCCGGGGTAGCCCCAATTTTATTTTACAAGAAGAAAGATGAGATTTTGAGGTCATGTGTGGAATTTCGGCACATAATCTTGGTGAACGTGAAGAATAAGTATCCACTATCAAGGATAAGTGTTGTATTATATATGTTTATAGGGTTGTTTTGGATCTTGAAGAATGAAATCAGATCTGGCATTCACCAGCTATGAGTATGGGATGAGGATATATTGAAAAATTCCTTCAGAAGTTATTATGACAAATATGAGTACTTGATGATGTTGTTTGGTGTGATGAGCACCCCATTAGTGTTCATGGGACTCCTGAACTAGATCTTTTAGCCTATCTTAATCTACTTCATGGTGATCTTCATTGATGACATCATAGTGCACTTGGTGTATGAAGAGGAGAAATCAAGACACTTGAGGACGGTCCTGGACACAATCCAAGAGAACCAGCTTTATGATAATCTATATAAGTTCTATTTCTATATTAGAGAGGTCCAATTTCTGGGACACGTCATTTTAGAGGCTAGAGTTGCAGTGGATCCAACGAAGAATAAGGAAGTGCTTTCTTGGGATCCCCCCAAGAGTGTTACAAAGGTGAAACGTTTCCTTGGTTTTCCAATGTACCATCAAAGTTTTATACCCAAATTTTCCAATGTAGCAACATACTTGATATCTTTGACATGAAAATGGAATTCCTTCATGTGGACAGAGGAGTGTCAGCAGGCTTCTCAGCTGTTGAGGAAAATATTGACAGGTGCTCCCCTCTTGAGATTACCAGTGGAGGGTGATGAGTACATAGTGTTCTGCAATGCAACTGGGATAAGATTAGGGTTTGTCCTAATATAGGGGAGAGTGGTGATTGCCTATGGTTCATGCTAGTTGAGAACACATAAGAAGAAAATAATGACCCATGATCTAGATTTAGCAGCGGTAATATTCTCTTTGAAGATGTAGCGACACTAACTGATGTGAGAGTCATTTTTCATCAAATCTAACCACATGATTCTCAATTATATCTTCTCTAAGAAGGATCTAAAATTGATAAATTGGAGATGGTTAGAGTTCCTATATGACTACGACATTACTATTGACTATACACCTAGGAAGCGGAACATGGTGGCAGATGATCTTAGTAGGAGATCCATTTCACTATTTCTGAATGATGCATCGAAGTAATTTGCCTCATTGTAGATATCCTTTGTGGATTAAGATGGAGAAACACACATCTAGTCTATGGTTTTTTCTCCTATAATATTACAGTTATTTAGGGAGAAACATCTTGGAGATACTGACTATGAGACTTTAAATTCTCATATGTCCACATGGAATACCCCTTATGGATAATAAAAAGGCGGGAAGAACATCATTCTTTTTAGAGGGCACATTGTAGTACCAGTGGAAATGTAGGAGGAATTTTTGAGGGAGTTCCATACATCCTTGTTGGCGGTACATAGTGTTGTGTCAAAGATGTATTAGGACCTTTGATGTTAGTTTTGGTGTTCATGAATGAATAACGTACTTGCAAAGTTTGTTTCTCGATGGCTGACTTGTCAGTAGGTGAAGGTTGAGAACTCGATTCTAGAAGGTTTGACACAACCCCATAAGGTGCCAGAATGGAAGTTTGATAGTCTATCGATGAACCTTGTGATAGGTTTACCACATATGTCTAGAGGGCATGATACTTTCTGGGTGATTTTTGATCGACTCACCAAGTCGACCCACTTCCTAGCTATTTAGGAGAATTTTTCAATAGATATATTGAGATGCCTCTATGTGCATGAGATAGTTTTACTCAACAGAGTTCCATCGATAGTAGTCTCATATAGTGAAGCTCTTTTACATCCAGATTGTGGAAGGGATTATTGGAGGTGTTTGGGACTTAGTTGTGCTTGAGAACAGTATTTCACCCATAGATGGATGAGCAGAAAGAGCAGACCATTTAGGTTTTGGAGGTCATTCTATGGGCTTTCATGTTAGATTTTGGTCCTAATTGGGAGGATCACCTACCCTAGGTGGAATATTTATACGACAATAACAACTATTCCACATTCTGTATAGAACCATTCTAGGATTTGTACGTGTGAACCTTAAGGTTTCCACTTTTCTAGATAGACCCAAGAGAGCCATCACTCATGGGACCAAAGATGGTGTAGGTGACTATTGAGAATATGCAGACCATCTCAGAGAATATGATGACCGCACATATTTAACAAAATCCTTATGCTGATAGGCAGAGGAGGCCTTTGGAGTTTGTGTAAAGAGACCATGTGTTCCTTCAGGTATGACCTTGATGGGGATTACATAGATTTGGCTAGGTCATCATGATATCACTATATTTCATTATACCATTTTTGATATTGTGTAGAGTTGGTGAGGTGGTGTACCACATGGATTTAGCACCACAACTAGATCAGGTACATCACATCTTTTATGTGACATAACTGAGGAGGTATGTGTATGAACCATCCAAAATAATTTACTGGAGTGATCTGGAAATCAAGGAAGGGATGACTTTCATGGAGTACCTAGTGGAGATTGAGGATCAGTAGGAGAAGATACTACATGGTTGGTCGATTCCTTTCATGTATTTCTAGTGGTAGTACAAGAATCTCTAAGAGAGCAAATGGAAGATGGAGGTTCAGATTCATTCTCAGTACCCTCATTTGTTTGAGTAGCCCTTGTTTTGGTTTCTTTTGTGAAGTAAATACCTAAGGCGGGGAGAATTTAATGACTCAGATTTTCACAATATTATTTTTATAAATTATTTTATAAAATTATGTGATCATACGCTAAGATGGAATGTGATTTTGAGGCCCAATCCAAGATCAATTCATTGAAAAATGTAAATTTTTTAATTTCACTCCTGCATGAATATCATGAAAAAGAAGAATATTTTTTAAATGGGTGCCCGGATCAGAAATATGATGGCACAATTGAGAACATAATAAAAAATTTACCCTCGGAATGACCTAAATTTGGTCAGCGTGGGTCATCTTAAGAGAAGTCTCCAAGGATGTTACCATGAATAAAATAATTAAACAACAATTTTTTTATTTTTAAATACTAAAAACTCTTCAACAGTGACCCAGAATAGAAGTATGAGCCCACTATTGAGTTCAAAAACTGGTTTTTTTCTAGGAGTGGCCTAACATCGTCTGGTGTGGGTCAGCCATGAAAAATTGTTTTTGGATGTTTTAATGAATAAAATAAATTGTGAGTTTATTTTATTTAAATGTTACGTTGGAAAAAAAATAAATTGTGAGTTTCTTATATTACTTTTACCTCACTTTAAACATAAAAAAATCATTAATCATAGTGGATCCAAAGATTCAGTGTCTTGGGAAAACAAGGAACATACAAAACATTTACAACATAAACATAAAATTTATTTAATTCATTCTTCTCTAGCTTCTTATTAGCCCTTGAGTTCTCCTTAGTACAAGTAATCACCTAAGGATATACATAAAAACGTGGTGAGATAAAATCCCAATTAGAGGATAAATAAGAACAAGAAAAATATAAAATGGGGTAAGAATAATCATTATCATAACATAGACATATGATCATAATCATGAGAGGAAGCATTAAGAGAAGACATGGAATGTGGGAATGCATTAAAAAAATGAAACATCATGTCTTAGTGGTAAACTACCACACATAGTTGTGAATAAATATAGCATCCTATTCAAGAATATTTTAATTTAACTCATTACATTAATCACATTACCCAATGCATTGGAGCACTCTATAATTTTGGGCGCACCTGTCACATCATAACATCAACATTGCGCTATATAATTCTGGGATTACCCATCACATCATAACGTTATCATTATCATGCATTCCACATGGAACGTATAAAAATACTGGTCATAAATAACCCATGTAAGGGAATAGGTTTATTTTCAAAAATCATAAATTCATAAACTTTGGGTTCCCAAATGAATTTGGGACTAACATACTCGGTACAAGAACCATCAACCTTGAGTGAGAAGTAAAAGGTGGGTTTTTGAAAGAAGAGTTATTTTGGAAAAAAATGTGTTTGACCGAAACTCCAGTGTAAAAAAATTATATCACCAAAATGGTAATAAAATGAGGAATAAATAATATTTATGGACAAACCATATTGAAAATGGAGTGTGAGATGGAAAACCAAAAGAAAAAATTTTGGGTTCAAGAATTCCCCTTATCTTGTATCTGAACGCTTTCATTCACTTTAATGTCCTGTATAATGAAATTGGATTCATTAATTTAAAATATTAGAACCTTTCATAAATGAATATGGCTCATCATGGTTTCATTTATTTATTTTATGGGCCTTTTGATGAGTTATAAAGTTTAAATCCATTGTTCAGGAGTGTTCTTTTGTCTTAGTCTTCAAGAATAGTTCACTTGTACACATTAAATAAGGTTCTGGAAGAACTTGTTTAAACATATATAATTAATATTAAATGTTACTAATGATATTATAGGAGTTTTAATTATCTTATAATTTATTTGTTTATATACCATGAGTATGAATCATTAGTTTAAATTTAGTGATGATCGTTTTAGGTTAATTTGGACAGTTTTTTGGATCCCGACAAACATGTTTTGTTTTATCATTTAGTATTTTGTAAAATTTAATTACAAAACATAAAGGAGGTTATAAGTAGAGGACGCTTCCCGTCTTTGGAAAGTGGGAATGTGGGGAAACAGCTGTGTGTCCTCTGTGTGAGTGATGCGTGCACCCTAGAGAAAGTGTCGGAAATAGAAATGGTGAACCCGATGTGAAGATCTTTTGCTCAGTATAAAGACTAGTAGCATTTGAGACATCGACGGTTTAGAATGTCATATGACCCCGTCACTCGGTACCAGGTCCCCCCAAGTGGGCCTGACATGAAACTCGCCAGTAGGGGCAGTCGGGATTTTGATTATTTCATTCTGCGATGTTGTCAGCGTGGATCCCTCTTACCAGCCATGGAATACGGAACAACGCCGGGGAACTGGTTGTAAATTGTTTTCCTAGCATTGTTAATGGGTTTATCTCCCTACTTGAAGGAACCAAGTTGTTGTATCCGGAGCCCGATCACCTTCCCCCCGGCACAGGGGCAGGGGAAATATCGACGCTGCTACCCTGCGCAGTTCTGCCTCTTCCATGACGGCCTCAACCGCCACGACTGTTGGGAACCTACGCCCCCTCTCCCCATTGGAAATTATCTAGCAAAGGGTAATTAATGACCTTGTACATAGGTATAAGGAGGAGGTGATCATCCCCACTAGGGATATGTCCCGCCTAGATCTAGAGGCGGCTGCGCCTCACAGTCAACATCGCCCCCGAGGCTAGCATAGGGAGCCGCTGCTTCCCACCCCAACATTCAATCATTTCAGGAACATGTCCTCAAAACACCATGACAACTACCTACCCTATGACAATGAGGTAGGGGATCGGGTTAGACCGATCTGAGTCCCACTTCAAGGGCTTCTAACAAGGGCTCCCGCCAGGCTGCGTCAGCGCCACCATCTGCTTCCCCGAGCCAAGGAGCAGGTAAGCTACATGCCTGCACCTCCTGCTCCAGTTCATCTGACCCGACTCCAATGTCAGGCACAAATGGAAGTGGATACCCTCTATGGTGCGTCAACATCAGCGATTGTGGTGGCTCGAGCCACCGCTGACTTATATCCCCAACTCCCGGCATACATTGAGCAGGGGAAGTTATACGCTCAGCCTACATCGAGGCCCCAAACACCCCACAAGAAGGTTTGGTCGACTCTCTGGGTCACTGGCACATGCCATGGCCACTGCAGACCAATCTGCAGTAATGCCACCCAGTGCAGAGGCCTACTCCGTTCCACCACTACAGAAGGTAAAGGCCCTCCCTACTTCCAACCCTGGCATGGGGGTCTGCCCCATGCAACCTTCAACCGATGTGAGGGTCATTACTATGACATCAACGCTCTGTATGGGGGTAACTCCCATGCTCACTACAATGGGTACGAGGTCACACCCCCTGCCGCAGACCGTAGGTATAAAGACATTTCATGCCCGTTCACTCACCAACATGGAGGCACTCCCCATGTCCCCATGCCAATCGGCGAAGGTCCTCCTCGCCCCAGCGGTCGGAGAGGTGGAGGCCAACTTCCCTTCACCAACGCCCAGCATGGAGGTCCTCCCCGTGACCCTTTCGACATCTACCCTGGTGCTCCTCGCACCGCGGACCACCCTGGCGAGATCTCTCACCACCCTAACACCAGTTTGGCCGAAGGACCTCCTTGGGCCAAAAGTGGTTGTTTCCCCAAAGAGCCACCCAGGGTAAGGAGAGCAGGTGGCATCCACCGTAAGATCAATTCTGGGAAGGGCCGAGAAGGAATCAAACCAGTCCTCTTCTCAGACTCTAAAGCAGAGTGCAACTCAACTCGGGAGCCCTCTCCTCAGTCCTCCAAGTCTAGGTCTGGGGCAAGAATGAGGCGCATCAGCCTCATACTCCCAGAATTCTAGGTGCATAGGATACCCGCATCCCTCTAAAGGTATATCTAGGAGGACAAGAACCTGGCGTGTCCCCAGGGACTGACCACACAGTCGCCACCATCATCTCTGAAAGCACCCTATGCCTCAGCTAGAGACTACAAAGAGTTATTTTTGGGTTCAATGGAGTAAGAGATGCAACATAGCCCACCCTCGGCAGATGCCGATGCTGTGTCAGGATCCATGGTTGCCGGTCCATCATATCGTGATAGAGTGGATAAGTCACTATAGCCCTCAGAGAACAGCCCAAGATTCGGCAGCCAATCAGCCCACTCACCGTATTCTCCACTAGCCAGCCCGTCGTCCCAGTGGTCTGCCTCAGTACCACCACCAGTTCCTCAGCAACCCCGAGGTGATGAGTAGGGAAATCAATGCCCATACCCTGAATCTGAGCTGAGGAGCTTATGGACTATCCATGTAGTAGGCCACTTCCCTGAGTAATTTTGGCCTGTCACATGACCAAATTTTTGCACACCAGAATCTCCCACCCTGGAGGAGTTTGAATGTTTTTTCCAGACCCCCTGGGCGATTCACTTCCATATTCACCAAAAGAGGGTGAAGAATCCCAGGAGCCAAGCACACTGGGAAGTCATCATTGAACAAAGTCGTCAGGATGATTTGGCTGCACTCCCTGTGGTCCAGCACCCCGAGTAACCTGGTCACCATGGGGCCCTCCAACAACAGTGCGTTCACATTTTCCAAGTACATCACAATGTTTTTTAAGGAGGCTACGCCCAATGCGAAAGTTTGTTTCTAGGGTAAGAACACTACCTTTCTCTTTAGTGCTATTTTCCGGAAGCCCGACTCGCTTGGAGACGTTAAGGACATGCCACTGAGAAGAGTTGTGGTCAACATGACCGATCTGTCAGGATGGGAAAACAAGCTAGAGATTTTTGATGGGAACATCCTCCTAGAGGACATGACACCACTAATGGACCCATCAGGGAGGATTACACGTCAGTAGAGGAACCTCCTAGGTCTCCCTCTGCCCACCGAGGCATTGGTACTCAGCCGGATTTCCAGTAAGGGAAAGGAGCATGTCGGAGCTGTCAAGTACTCTGGCCAATCAGCCTCAATGAAAAAGAAGAAGGAGGACCCCGAGAAGGACACATTGCGCCAACAACTTGCTGAGCAGAAGAAGTTGGTCGATGAACTTCTGGATGAATGCATTGTAGAGCGATGACCTGACTATGGTGATCCTACGTAGTGGCAGCAGGGGCAATAACAACTACTCCTTATTGAGCTACCCCCAGGCAACCCTGATCATCCCGCATTCGCTAACAGGGAAGAAGCCGGATCTCACAACAAGAGAGCACAATATGTCTTACCAAACCATCCTGAATGATGTTATAATCCAAGGAGCCCCGCTCGGGCTCCTCTGGTAACCCCAAGGTTTGCTCCACAAGCTGCTCCACGAGCCGCAGAGCTTGTCCACCTCATTGAAGATCCCGAAAATGCACTCGTGGTTAGAGATCCACGTCAAGTTAGGGAACCACATCCTGATGATCTAATGGTAGCACTCATCGACTACCTAGAGGCATTGGAAAAATGTCAGGTGGCCATCCCACCGGATGGAAAGCCATACCCGGCGTGGGTGGACGATATGCCAGCACCCCCGGGATTCGGAAACCCCACCTTCTCCCCCATTAATGGGACGGGGGACCCACTGCAGTACTTGGCCATTTCAACTCAAGGTGTGGGCTTATGCTAGAGACCCCATCGCATCAGGAGGCCACAATGATCCGCTATTTTGTTCAGACACTGGAGGGGCCAACATCTGTTTGGTACAACCAACTCCCCTTCAGATCCGTGACTAGGTGAGAGGACCTTCGTAGGCAATTCCTTTACCAGTTTAGCTCTACCACCCAGAAAACGAACATCACATACCTCTTTAAGAGAAAGTAATGTCCAGATGAGAGAGTCGCGGAGTTTGTCACCTGGTGGAAGGGGCTCACATACTCCCTTGACATGCCACTGACTTAGGAGCAATTACTGACGATGTGCATGGAGAATGTTAAGACGGAACTGGTTCCCTTCCGGATCAATTAGAACTATCCTGGAGGGTTCCAAGACTTCTTAGATAAGGCCCAACGCCTCTAATAATCATTGTAACAGGCCAGATAGGCATTTCCACTGCCCCCTGCAATCCCACTAAGGAGGGATGCCAGAGCCGAACCCGCCGTGGTGGCCCAGATAGAGGCCCCCAGGTAGCTAGAATTGCTACCAGGGGAGCCATCTCTGCATCCCCGTAAAGGTCCACCACCACAGGCGTAGATTCCAGCCAATCAGCAACCACCTTAGAATTGGTAGGTGCCTCCGCCTAACGCACAACCACCGCCTAGGAGAGATAATCAGGTTACACCTCCTCGGCAGGCTCCTCCGCCCCCATCAGGGTCAAGATCCTAGAGCCCACATTGTAGACAGATGAAATTGGACCTACTCATTCAATGAGGCCCAGGTCCTCAGTTACATCCGCAATGCCTTAGAGAGGGGAATTGTACGACTAATTGAGTGTAGAAATCCAGAAGAGGCAAATTTCACTGATCGCCCCAACTACTGCCTTTATGACCGGATCCTGGGGTACACCATCAAGAAATGATACGTGTTCAAGGACTGGCTCCAAGACCATATTGACAACAACATAGTCAGGTTGGGCCCGAACCTGGGATAAATGGAGGGTGTCTTTATGAGGTCAGAAAGTATTAATGACATTGAAGGTGAGTGGCAGCAGGTTTCTGACCACGGGTCCTAGAAGTATAATGATTGGATGGCTCGCAAGATGGTCACTCGTGCCTATGGAATTATCGGTGCACGTATAAATCAGCCGAAGCCTTCAAAAGATATGACCACCACTTCTGTATCATCAACTCAGCCGGCCTCTTCCTAGAGGAGAAATCATCGGCGGCGTAAGAAAAAGAATTCTGCCCCGCCAGTGCCATCATTTTCACGCACTCTCATTAAATTCCCCCCCCCCCCCAAAGATGGAGATCCCTCCCAGAATCCACCCAATAGTAGACAAATCTTCAAGTGACAGTCAAGGGTATTCTTTGGTTATCACCGTTGAGTTGGTAAACCCCAATATGACTCCCGACGAGTGGGAGCACCATGCGATCCTCCCCAACATCCCCAGGTGATGCCAATGTTGGCGGAGCCGCGGCCATATGGGTCATTGGGGCACATCAGTTGGAACCTCCAGCCAGTCTATGCATTTGGTTGAGACCAGAATGTGGGCCCAGTGCAGAGCCCACCACGTGCAGCCTCTTCATCTGGTGTCGACAGGCCCGTCTCCACTGCCATTTGTGCTATTGGATCAGGCAGAACCACTTAGGCCATTCCGTAATAGCTTCTCCCTACAATAGTCCGATTTCAGCCATTGAATCATCACCAGAAAGCTACTCTCCAGGCTTCGACTAGTGAATAACAGGATATACTCAGTACCAGTCAGTCACTGGTCTGGCTGGTAAAGCCTGCCTTGTCTTCTATTACAGAACGACTTCCTGAAAGCAAAAGTTTACTCCTAGCATGGAAGTTTTACGTTCTCAAACACATCACTGGCATCCCAGCGAGTCTTTCCATCCTTGAAGCCCTTTGTTTGTTTCCAGAAATGCATGAAGCACTCACCGTGGCTTTAAGGAGCCCCCTCCAGTTTGAGACGAAGATATCAGCTACAGAGGCTTTCCATGATGTAGTGCTTGAAAATGTGGAATGTTAGGCCATCATTTTATTCTCAAGAGAGGATGATGGCTCCCCCATACAAAGTCACATCCGACCGCTGTACATCACCGGTAAATTTAATGTCATGGAGGTTCGCCGCTGTCTCGTTGACACCGGTTCTAGGATCAACATTATCCCGAAACGGACACTACAAAATCTAGGGTTATCTGAAGATGACCTAACTTCCTCTAATTTAATAATTGAAGGATACGACAATACAAAGCATACCTCGGACGGCAAGATCCTTCTGAAGGCCCAGTTCGGCAGCCTAGTTTCTATCATCGAGTTAAAGGTTTTCTCCGAGGACACTGCGTATAATACATTGATGGGTAGGCCATGGCCCAACCTACATTCGGTGGTCCCCTCATCGTATAACCAATTCCTCATGTACTCCCTTAATGGTCGAGTGGGCATAGTCCAAGGTGATGCATCTTTTTTGACTCTTGTGAAGCCCGCTATTTGGATGTGGACTATTACAAGAGAAAGGATAAACAAGTCCGGGAAAGTGAAGTTGAGCCCATCACCTCTACGACCGACCCTTGTGCAGGCCTGAATGATGCCTACATCTTCCCGATCCATCCGTTGGAGGCCACGACCCCCCGATATGGGTCAATGTTTTTTCAATTTTGGGACAAGGGGGAACCATGCTCCCAAATCCAGGCAGCGTCAGATGATCACTTAGTATTCTTATACGAACCATGCCTTAGTGATCCCAGAGCCTCCCACTCCCATCATGTATTAGGACGTCTGAATCATGGCAATGACAGTATGTCACACTTTTTTGTTTTTCCAGGATGGAAGAAGTCAGCTCTGACCGACGCACCACTAATACTTTGATATTATCAAGCGTGGCCCCTTGGGCCGGAGACCAGATGGGATCAGGTCAACAGCCTTTGTCACTATGGTCTCCGCAGCATCGGAGTGCCCCGATTCTATAACCACTACCACACAAGCTAGTGACAGCCTCCCTTTGGGGACGGGTAACTCAAAATCAACTTCCTCCACAGAGGATCCCTCCATAAGTGGATAAGAGGATGTAGAAGACACCCCCTGACTTTGAAGAAGGCGTCTCCGTAATGGTCGATGAGTTAGTATAGGTGAACCTCGTAAGTGAGGAAGACCCGAGACCCACATTGATCAGTGCCGCCATGCCCCCTGAGGAGTAGCAGAGGTATGTAGACTTCATTAAATAGCATCGTGATGTGTTTTTTTTGGAGTTACGATGAGATGCTGAGACTAGATCCTCAGGTAGCCATCCACTACCTTGGACTTCTGGTAAATGATCGCAGATTCAAGAAGCCTCCTAGAAAGATTCACCCTTCTCACAGTGCCATGGTCGAGGAAAAGGTTGACAAGATCATCAGGGAAAACTTCGTTAACGAGGTCAAGTACCTCAAATGGCTATCCAACATTGTACCAGTGAGGAAGAAGAAAGGACAGATCAGAGTCTGTATCGACTTCCTCGATCTCAACCACCATTTTCTAAAGGACGATTTTCTCCATCCTGTGACAGAGCTCTTGATTGATGCTATAGCTGGGTTACAAGCTAGGCACTTCTTGTGGTATAAAAAGATGCTTCAAAAAATAGTTTTAGGTTGTGTATTGATGAAAAATGAGAAATTGATAGCATACACCTCAAAGTAGTTTAAAATTCATGAGAAAAACCATCTGATTCATGATATGGAGTTGGTAGCTCTGTTATTTTCATTAAAAATCTAGAAGCATTATCTTTATGGGTAGAGGAGTGAGATATATATAAATAATAAGAGCCTAAAATATATATTCACAAAGAAAGAGTATAATATGCTCTAGAGAATATGGTTAGAGATCATCAAGGATTACGACTTCTCAATCAACTACTATCAGGGTAGAAACAATAAAGTGGAAGATGATCTATGTGGAAAGATTCCTGTAACTTTATCAATGATGAAAATTGACAAGGATAAAATCCTTATAGTCCATCAAAGGATGGAATTGGGAATCATTAAAGAAGGAATATCATCAATCCTTTCTCAAGTGATTTCTCCACATTCCCTCATGGAGAAACTAAAGTATTCTCAAAGATGTGAGGATGAAATTCAAAAAGGTAGAAGCTATCATAAATTGGAAATCCTTAGAGTTCAAAATTTATGAATAATGAGTCCTAATAATTGGGTCACAACAATGTGTACCACCCAATAAAAAGATAATGAAGGATCTTCAGAATGAAACACATAGATCAATATTATCTATCCACTGATGAATAAAAATGTTGTATCTAGATATTTGAAAGCACTATTGGTGATAAAATATGAATAAAGATATTAGTGAATATACATCAATGTTCATGGTATGTTAGAAATTTAAGGCATAAAAGAAAAAGTATAAGGAGATGATTCCACCATTACTCATACCAACATAGAAATCAGAAAAAATCACCATGAAATTTTTTCAATTCACATAAAAATAAATAAAAAGGAAATAATGATATATGGGTCATTGTGTATAATCATACAAATAAAACTCACTTTATTAATATTTGAGAAGACTTCTCACTTGATCAACCATCACAGATATATATGAGAGAAGTGGTGAGGCTGCATGGTGTCCCACTATAGACTTTATCCGATCGATATTTGATATTTACCTTAATGTCTTGGAAAAGAATCTTACATGCTTTTAACAAAGATTTGACCATTAGTACAACTTATCATTCTCAAACTAATGACCAATATGGGTGGACTATTTAGACACTAGAATACATGTTGAGATTCTGTACTATGGAATTCAAGGGAGGACCAGAAAAAAATCTACCTTTGGTCTAGTTCTCTTAGAATAATAGCTTCCTCTCAAGCATGAAAATGAATCTATAAAAATCCTTTTATGGGAAAAGTAGTAGAACACTAGAATTCTAGGCTGAAGTTAGTGAATGGATGCAACTGGAACATAAAATGGTCAATGAAATGTTAAAAACAAAAAATATATAGAATATCATATTCAGGATGACCGAAGTCGATAGAAGATCTATGAGGATAATCATCTATAGTACCTAGAGTTTAAGGTTGGATACATGGTATTCATATAAATATCTCCATGGAAAAGGATCATGATATCCGAGAAGAAAAAATTTTTGAGTCCTAGGTACATTAGCCCCTTTGAGATTCTTTATCCTGTCATATTTTTGACCTATATACATGCAATTCAACCAACCATGTATCAAGTGCATGATGTATTCTGTATATCCCTCTTAATTAAGTACATTCTAGATCCCACACATGTACTGAATACAATGGTGGAACCATTTAATTTTTTTTTCACTCTTACGAGGAGAAGTCGTTGACGATATTGGACCGTAATGATAAAGTTCTATGTAAAAATACTACTCACCTAGACAAGGTACTATGTTGGAAACATAATTATGAAGAGGCAACAAGGAAACTATAGGAAATGATGAAGGAGAATTACCCCCACTTATTTTCAACATAGAATGTGAAATGAAATTTTGAGGGATGAATTTCATAAGGGGGAAGAATGCAACAACCCATAATTTTATCAATGGAATTTCCCTTCTAATAATTATTTCATATAGTATAAATTTCATAAAATCACATATAAAACACAATAAAAATAATATAAATGAAGAATGAATGATGTAGAAGTATTTCTCTAAATCAAGTAACATATACTAATAGAATAGTACCTTGACCATTGTAATAGTAATGTGACTATTAGGAATAGAAAAATAGACAATAAAATAGTAACCTCATCTGTGATACTATAAGTAAAATTTATGTTTCTTATGAATGAAAATATAATTATTTAATTCATCGAATATGTAAAGAAATGTTTTAAAAATGATAAATTAAGTATTTATATTTTTGTGAAATAAAAATGTTTATCTATAATTTCATAATAAATATAATGATTTAATAGAGAATTCAGTTTCATAAAATATATTCATAAATTAATATTATGTTGTCTTGTGATTATAATATAATTTTATGATTGCTTAATTAATTTTTTGAAATGTCCTAAAATCAGTTATAACATTAAAATCAGTATTTTTCAAATACATAAATATTTTAATAAAAAATTAAATTTATCATATTTAGAAAAATATTTCATAAAATTGAGCGTATTTTCAAATTCTAAATTTCAAAATATAGTTAGAGTGAATTTTTGTTATTTTTCTAAAACATTTGAATTTTCGTTGAATAGTCATATATGATAATTTACGAAATAAGATAAATACAAGAATTTTTGAGTTATTATTGATATATGGATAATGAATGTAACAATATATTGAATAATAATTATTTCATTATTATATTTATTCATGAAAATAATCAGTATTCATAATCTTGAGGTTTGGGTTGACCTGGAAGACTGGGTTAGACCTGGAGGGTCGGGTCAGACTTATATAGGACCCGTGGAGGCTAGACTGGGACACGATGGACTATGATTCGCAATGGACTGAGCTATCATGTGGCCATGATAGCTTGTTCTTCCATGACATGGTTGACCGCAGCGATCAACATCTAGGGTCAACCCACCGATGAGTGAACCCCCTTTTGAAATTTTCTAATGGCCACAACATTCCAAAAAAATGTCCATCTGATGAGCCATCTATGGTGTTGGGACCCTTACTACAAGAAGTTACTTTAGATATATCCTAAGTGGGTTTTTCTAAGACTGTCAATATGAACTAATGGCTTGAGTAGTGAGTTCTATTGGAACAAGAACACTTCAATAAAACATTTATGAGGTTGGTTGTGACCTAGATAATAGGTGTATTATAGAGACTGTGTGTCTTATAGATATTGTGGGTCTTATAAAGACTAAGCGTCTTATGGAGACTATGGGTCTTGTTGAGACTGTGTGCCTTATTGGAATGATAATATCTGTTTGTTCTTGAGATATTTGATGTAGAAATAATTCAGTGTGGAGTTGAATGTGCATTACTTTGTGGTATTACATTGTGGTATTACTTAGTATAATTCCTTTAATGGAATTTCCTTTGTGGTATTACATTGTGGTATTCCATGGTGGTATTCCTTCATGGCATTTCCATTGTGGTATTCCCTTGTGGTATTTCATTTTTGGAATTCCTATTGTGGTATTCATTTGTGGGTTAGATGTGTCCTACTGAGTATTGTTTTACTCAACCCTAGATGGGATTTCCCAATATGTTTCATGTATTTTGTGAAAGATATAATCTTTGACGGAGTTATAGGTAGACCAAGAATAGGTGGTGCCTTGTGAGACCAGATATGCCGAGTTGTGTTTCGGTAGCTTTTTTGATGATAGTCCGAGTACCTCTTTCTTTACAGGTTGGACTTCTGGTAGCAGACTAAGTTATTTTGGTGTTATTGTTTTGGACTTTTTTACATTCTGATACATTCACTATTTTACTTTGGTTGTGGGATATATTGGTTTGAATGAATTGTTTAATTATTGATTTTACAATTTTGAATTTGAAGCATGGAGATGTGTGCGTGCGTGTAGGTACTTTAGTCCAATGCTTCCCTTTTGTGGGATATTCCTACTCTGGGCTAGTCACCAACCCCTAACCTATTAGAGGTGGCCCTGGGGTAGTCATGAGAATTTTTTTGTCAAGGACGGGTCATGAAAGAGTGGTATTAGAGGAGGTCAGTTTTACATTAGGACCAGAAGACTATGGGGTTGGTTTGGATAAACTGTGTTAAGTGTTCCGAGTTTAGCTTTCAAACCAGGGAATCTGGTATTGGTGAGGTGATTGAAGTATCCATTCACTAGGACTTTGGGAACATTATTTTTGACATGGTACATGAAAACACTTGTTGCATGGAAAATAATGGTAGATGCATCATATAAGAATGGTTTGTTTATTCCATGTTTTTCTTGAGTCAACTCACAAGATATACTCTGTAGACTACGGTACATCTTGTTTTATTACTAGATTCATCTATGTAGACAGCTCATCTGGATTCCATTGCGTGATCACAAGGATGACCAGCCTAGTGACAAGGCATTGGAATAGGGGCCTCTACTAGAGATAACACCTAAAGGCAGTTTACCAGCTCAACCACCACCCATAAAGAAGTATCTATTACTCGGAATACCCACTGAGGAGGCACACAGACTGAGTGAGTTGCACAAATTTTAGAAGAAACAAACTCCCATGTTATTTGTTGATCTAGAACACCAGGTAGCTGGGGATTAGCTGGAGGTAGTTACTCAAGTCTTCATCCTTGTAAGGATTCCTTCCAACCAGATGCTAGTACTTACCGTGAGTCCTTTTCAAGGCTCTACAGGGAGACGATAGAGCTTAGTGAGCTAGAAACATGATGATATGACTCTACCACGGGGAAACACCATGTGTATCCTTATAGTGGGGTCATTTTAGGCCATGTTATGGTTAGTGGGAATATATCAGCTTCTACATCTGCAGTAGGGAAGTCAGACTACGGTGGAGCATTCAATGTGATTTTATGATATTTTACACTTCTCCACAAATATGGTATAAGAACCATTCTTTATGGCTTGAACCTTTTATTAGGGATTCAAATGATATATCTAGTCATCCATGATATCATTCAGGATTCCTAATTATGCTGGGGTAACTATGTGAGCCTTGATTGTAGAGATATTTCTAGCAGAGCTGGCACCAGTAATGGGTGCTACCAGCTGGCACTAGGTAGCTGAGACTTTAGTATAAGGTAGTTGACCGTAGTAGAAGGTCCCGATTGGGTCAAGCACATTGATAGATAAACCCATGACATATGATCAATGGTTAGGGGATCTTAGGGTAGCTCAAGATAGGTGAGTGATAGGTTGTGTTACTCTTGCGGTGGTCAGGGACATCTAGCCCGGGATTTCCTAACTCATATTATGACTGATTAGGATACAATTTAGGGTCCGCTGAGGTGGTGGTATAGGTAGGGGTAGGGTGGTCTAAAGGGTGTAATATGTGTATGGGGAGAAAATAGGGTGGTCTGAGGTGGTTAGAGGTTCAACGTATTAACCCCACCACCCCCAGCTGGCCCACACCAGGCTTAGGGAGCTGGTGGACATGGATGAGGATAGCTATAGGCATTGGAGGCTTATAAACCTAAGGATACTTGGATTATTAGAGGTAAAATATGTAAAATTTCCACCATATATGCAGTTTTGAATGACATAGGTGCTAGTTATTTTTATTTTTCCATGAAACTTGTTTAATACTCGAAGATTCTACTTCAACTGTTGACTCAACCCTTACACATAGATACTATTATGGGAGGAGATTCAATCATCACCCACTAGTTTTGATGGTGTGACCTTACTCTTAGAGGGGAGAATTTTTGTTGGGATCTTTTCATAGCATCTCCAAGGACTTACAACATCATTATTTGTACTGATTGGTTATCCATAGTTGATGTTCATAAAGGCTATTTAGAAACATAGTTTGGTTTTTCCATAGTGATGGAAATATGTTTTCTTTTTTTGGTGAAAATAAAATACATGAAGTGAAAGATGTACTCAAACATGGGAGGGTGTATCCGATTACTCATCATTTGGATAGCCTCACCCTCAGTGTGGAGGATGATATGAGTCTATTGTTCCCTGTAGAGGTGGCAGAGTATGAGGACATATTTCCTGAGGATGTTCTAGGATTATCTCCCTGTAGAGAGGTAGACTTTTTCATTAATCTATATCTGGGGAAAACACTGATATCTATGCCTACATAATGGATGTATCCCATAGAGCTTCGTGAGAGGAGGGTGAAGTTTGAGGACTTGCAGAGGATGGGCTTCGTGTGACCCAGTGTTTCACCCGGGGTAGCCCCAATTTTATTTGACAAGAAGAAAGATGAGATTTTGAGGTTATGTGTGGAATTCCGGCACATAATCTTGGTGAACGTGAAGAATAAGTATCCACTATCAAGGATTAGTGTTGTATTCTATAGTTTTATAGGGTTGTTGTGGATCTTGAAGATTGAAATCAGATCTGGCATTCACCAGCTATGAGTATGGGATGAGGATATATTGAACAATTCCTTCAGAAGTTATTATGACAACTATGAGTACTTGATGATGTCGTTTGGTGTGATGAGCACCCCAGTAGTGTTCATGGGACTCCTGAACTAGATCTTTTATCCTATCTTAATCTACTTCATGGTGATCTTCATTGATGACATCATAGTGCACTTGGTGTATGAAGAGGAGAAATCAAGACACTTGAGGACGGTCCTGGACAAAATCCAAGAGAACCAGCATTATGATAATCTATATAAGTTCTATTTCTATATTAGAGAGGTCCAATTTATGGGACACGTCATTTTAGAGGCTAGAGTTGCCGTGGATCCAATGAAGAATAAGGAAGTGATTTCTTGGGATTCCCCCAAGAGTGTTACAAAGGTGAAAAGTTTCCTTGGTTTTCCAAGGTACAATCAAAGTTTTATACCCAAATTTTCCAATGTAGCAACATACTTGATATCTTTGACATGAAAATGGAATTCCTTCATGTGGAGAGAGGAGTGTCATCAGGCTTCTCAGCTGTTGAGGAAAATATTCACAAGTGCCCCCCTCTTGAGATTACCAGTGGAGGGTGATGAGTACATAGTGTTCTGTAATGCAACTGGGATAAGATTAGGGTGTGTCCGAATATAGGGGAGAGTGGTGATTACCTATGGTTCATGCTATTTGAGAACACATAAGAAGAAAATCATGACCCATGATCTAGATTTAGCAGCGGTAATCTTCTCTTTGAAGATGTAGCGACACTAACTGATGTGAGAGTCATTTTTCATCAAATCTAACCACATGATTCTCAATTATATCTTCTCTAAGAAGGATCTAAAATTGATAAAATGGAGATGGTTATAGTTCCTATATGACTATGACTTTGCGATTGTCTATACACCTAGGAAGGGGAACATGGTGGCAGATGATCTCAGTAGGAGATCCATTTCACTTTTTCTGAATGACGCATCAATGTAGTTGGCCTCATTGTAGATATCCTTTGTGGATGAAGATAGAGAAACACACATCTAGTCTATGGTTTTTTCTCCTCTAATATTACAGTTATTTAGGGAGAAACATCTTGGAGATACTGACTGTGAGACTTTAAATTCTCATATGTCCACATGGAATACCCCTTATGGATAATCAAAAGGGGGGAAGAACATCATTCTTTTTAGAGGGAACATTGTAGTACCAGTGTAAATGTAGGAGGAATTTTTGAGGGAGTTCCATACATCCTTTTTGAAGGTACATAGTGGTGTGTCAAAGATGTACTAGGACCTTTGATGTTAGTTTTGGTGTTCAGGAATGAATAACGTAGTTGCAAAGTTTGTTTCTCGATGACTGACTTTTCAGTAGGTGAAGGCTGAGAACCCAATTCTAGAAGGTTTGACTCAACCCCATAAGGTGCCAGAATGGATGTTTGATAGGCTATCGATGAACCTTGTGATAGGCTTACCACATATGTCTAGGGGACATGATACTATCTAGGTGATTTTTGATCAAATCACCAAGTCGACCCACTTCCTAGCTATTCAGGAGAATTTTTCAATAGATATATTGAGATGCCTCTATGTGCATGAGATAGTTTTACTCAACAGAGTTCCATCGATAGTAGTCTCATATAGTGACGCTCTTTTACATCCTGATTGTGGAACAGATTATTGGAGGTGTTTGGGACTTAGTTGTGCTTGAGAACAGTATTTCACCCATAGATGGATGACCGGAAAGAGCAGACCATTTAGGTTTTGGAGGGCATTCTATGGGATTTCATTTTAGATTTTGGTCCTAATTGGGAGGATCACCTACCCCAGGTGGAGTATTTATATGATAATAACAACCATTCCACATTCTGTATAGAACCATTCTAGGATTTGTACGCGTGAACCTTAAGGTTTCCACTTTTCTAGATGGACCCAAGAGAGCCAGCACTCATGGGAGCAAAGATGGTGTAGGTGACTATTGAGAATATGCAGACCATCTCAGAGAATATTATGACAGCACATATTTAACAAAATCCTTATGCTGATAGGCAGAGGAGGCCTTTGGAGTTTGAGTAAAGAGACCATGTGTTCCTTCAGGTATGACCTTGATGGGGATTACATAGATTTGGCTAGGGTATCATGATATAACTATATTTCCTTAGACCATTTTTGATATTGTGTAGAGTTGGTGAGGTGGCGTACCACATGGATTTAGCACCAAAACTAGATCAGGTACATCACATCTTTTATGTGACATAACTGAGGAGGTATGTGTATAAAACATCCAAGATAATTTACTGGAGTGATCTGGACATCAAGGAAGGGACGACTTTCATGGAGTACATAGTGGAGATTGAGGATCAGTAGGAGAGGATACTACATGGTTGGTCGATTCCTTTCATGTATTTATAGTGGCAGTACAAGAATCTCTAAGAGAGCACATGGAAGATGGAGGTTCAGATTCATTCTCAGTACCCTCATTTGTTTGAGTAGCCCTTGTTTTGGTTTCTTTTGGGATGTAAATACCTAAGGCGGGGAGAATGTAACGACTCAGATTTTCACAATATTATTTTTATAAATTATTTTATAAAATTATGTGATCATACGCTAAGATGTCATGTGATTTTGAGGCCCAATCCAAGATCAATTCATTGAAAAATGTAAAATTTTTAATTTCACTCCTGCATGAATATCTTGAAAAAGAAGAATATTTTTTAAATGGGTGCCCGGATCAGAAATATGATGGCACAATTGAGAACATAATAAATAATTTACCCTCAGAATGACCTAAATTTGGTTATCATGGGTCATCTTAAGAGAAGTCTCCAAGGTTGTTACCATGAATAAAATAACTAAACGACAATTTTTTTATTTTTAAATACTAAAAACTCTTCAATAGTGACCCAGAATGGAAGTATGATCCCACTATTGAGTTCAAAAACTGGTTTTTTTCTAGGAGTGGCCTAACATCGTCCGGTGTGGGTCAGCCATGAAAAATTGTTTTTGGATGTTTTAATGAATAAAATAAATTGTGAGTTTATTTTATTTAAATGTTACGTTGGAGAAAAAATAAATTGTGAGTTTCTTATATTACTTTTACCTCACTTTAAACATAAAAAAAAATCATTAATCACAGTGGATCCAAAGGTTTAGTGTCTTGGGAAAACAGGAAACATACAATACATTTACAACATAAACATAAAATTTATTTAATTCATTCTTCTCTAGCTTCTTATTAGCCCTTGAGTTCTCCTTAGTACAAGTAATCACCTAAGGATATACATAAAAACGTGGTGAGATAAAATCCCAATTAGAGGATAAATAAGAACAAGAAAAATATAAAATGGGGTAAGAATAATCATTATCATAACATAGACATATGATCATAATCATGAGAGGAAGAATTAAGAGAAGACATGGAATGTGGGAATGCATTAAAAAAATGAAACATCATGTCTTAGTGGTAAACTACCACACATAGTTGTGAACAAATATAGCATCATATTCAAGATTATTTTACTTTAATTCATTACATTAATCACGTTACCCAATGCATTGGAGCACTATTTAATTTTGGGCACACCTGTCACATCATAACATCAACATTGCGCTATATAATTCTGGGAGCACCCATCACATCATAACATCATCATTATCATGCATTCCACATGGAAAGTATATAAATACTGGTCATAAATAACCCATGTAAGGGAATAGGTTTATTTTCAAAAATCATAAATTCATAAACTTTGGGTTCCCAAATGAATTTGGGACTAACATACTCGGTACAAGAACCATCAACCTTGAGTGAGAAGTAAAAGGTATGTTTTTGAAAGAAGAGTTATTTTGGAAAAAAATGTGTTTGACCGAAACTCCAGTGTAAAAAAATTATATCCCTAAAATGGTAATAAAATGATGAATAAATAAGATTTATGGACAAACCATATTGAAAATGGAGTGTGAGATGGAAAACCAAAAGAAAAAATTTTGGGTTCAAGAATTCCCCTTATCTAGTATCTGAACGCTTTCATTCACTTTAATGTCCTGTATAATGAAATTGGATTCATTAATTTAAAATATTAGAACCTTTCATAAATGAATATGGCTCATCATGGTTTCATTAATTTATTTTATGGGCCTTTTGATGAGTTATAGAGTTTAAATCCATTGTTCAGGAGTGTTCTTCTATCTTAGTATTCAAGAATAGTTCACTTGTACACATTAATTAAAGTTCTGGAAGAACTTGTTTAAACATATATAATTAATATTAAATCTTACTAATTATATTATAGGAGTTTTAATTATCTTATAATTTATTTGTTTATATACCATGAGTATGAATCATTAGTTTAAATTTAGTGATGATCGTTTTAGGTTAATTTGGGCAGTTTTTTGGATCCCAACGAACATGTTTTGTTTTATCATTTAGTATTTTGTAAAATTTATTTACAAAACATAAAGGAGGTTATAAAATAGATATTTAATTTTATTTCAAAAATTAAATGGTTCTTTTATAGCCTCAAATGCATTCAATGAAAATGAAGCTGCATCACCCATGATGATGATAAATTAACACATCATGGGCAATGATTTCGTTTTTAAAAGAGAGAGAGAGAGGGAATAAATTAATGTATAATATTAAATTAATAAGATAAAATTATAGTATATACATAATACTGGATTTATCATGACATTTGGATAAGATAAGTGGAGGATAATAGAATAAAAGACACGGAATTTTAAAGGAAATTGAATGAAAAGAGAGAGATGAATTACCTCTTGAGTTCTCCTATTGAGATCCTCCTAAAAAAACCTAGGCATGGAATTTTGATGAGGTAAAGATCTATTGGATGTGGGGTAAGGGAATGGGAAGAGTTTTGGGATGAATTTATACATGATTTGAATCTTGAGAGGTGTGAGGAAATGAGGTTGTGTGGGGCGGTATTTATAGTGGAGGGAGAAGGGTTTTCTGAATATTTAATTCATTTGTTTATTAATTTCCATGAAAAAAGAAATAGTGATGATTCCATGACTAAATAAATTAAATAAGTTATTTTATTTAGAACTAATGGCCATTTACATCATTCATGACTCAATAATGATGCCAAAATTCAATTATTTTTCATATTTTGTAAATTATCGAATTTCACTATTTAAAAAGAATTAAAGTAATTTAGAAAAATCTAAAAAATTCACCCTAACCATTTTTCAATTTTTAGAATCCAAAAATGAACTCCATTTTATGAAAATTATTTTCAAAATTTGTGAAATTTAAATTTTATTGAAAATTATAATTTACATGAAAAATACAAATTTGAAAATTACAACCTCATTTATAACACTTTAAAAGATTAAATAAGGCATCATAAAATTATCATATAATCATAATAAATAAAAATAAATATTTAAGAAAACATTTTATGAAAATTAATTTTCTTTTAAATTATTAAATTAGTCATTAAATATTCATGATTTAAAAAAATACAAAGGCTATAATATAATTATATCATATTATCACTTATGGAATGAATAAATTTCATTTATACTAAAATTATTATGTTTTCTATTTACTTGGCTTATTTATTATTCATAAGGGTCATGTTACTATTAATAAGGGTAATATTACTATTCATAAGTGTATTTTACTATTCACCAAAAATTATGATTGCCCTATCAGACTCCAAACATCTTACTGATCACAATAGTGTATATCAGATTCTCAAAATTCAAATCACAGAAGTGGAAAAATTAGTTTTAATGGTCACAATGAATTTAGTATTTCATTTAAGAATAATGTGGCATTGTTTTTATTAATATGATTTTATGTGATTATATTATATTAACTAATTATAAAAATTGAATTCCATTGATAATACATTGGGTCATTACATTATTACCCCCTTTTGAAATATTGCCCTCAAAATTTCATTTTACATAAATAGGCGAGGTTACTTGTCCTTCATCATATCCTCAAGTTCCCAAGTTTCTTATTAACAATTATGGTTCCTCCACAACAAGTTTTCAAAGAGTTTTGTCTTATTGCTTAGAACTTTATCTCTCTGATACAAAATCATTACTTGTTTCTCCTCATAAGAGAGATCACATTCCAACTGTACCACCTTTGAGTTTAGTATATGTGAGTGATCTAGTATGTACTTCCTCAGGAGTGATACGTGAAACACATTATGAACTTGAGGTATAGTCTTTTTATGTGGATGTCAATAGACCATGACTCCTATGAATTCAAGAATATTAAAGGGGCCAATGTACCTCAGGCTTTGCTTCCCTTTCTTTCCAAACCACATGACTCTCTTAAATGGTGATATTTGAAGGAAGAATTTATCTCCAATGTCAAACTCTAAGTCCCTTCGACAGTTTCCATCATAGCTCTTTTTCCAACTCTAAGCTAATTTGATATGTTGTTGGATGGATTGAACCGTCTCAGTCATCTTTTATACAAGATCAGGTCCATGTAGCTTTCTTTCTCTAACTTCATCCCAACAAGTTGGAGTTATACATCGCATTCGATACAGATCTTCATATAGAGATATTTGAATACTTGAGTGAAAGCTATTATTTTATGAGAACTCAACCAATGGGAGATACTGATCCCATCCACCCTTTAATTCTAGTGAGTAGGATCTTTCAAAAACATTGAGAGTATGAATATTCCTTTCAGATTGTCCATCACATTGGGGGTGATTGACCATGCTGAAATTCAATTAAATACTCAAGGCATGTTGGAGACTCCTCCAGAATTTGGATGTGAATCAGGGATCATGATAACAGAAAATTGAGAGTGGAACCCCATGCAGTCTCACACCTCATTCTAATATATCTTTTTATGTTATTCAAGCAAGATATCTTCCTGAATAGTGATAAAATGGGTAGTCTTGGTTAGTTGGTCCAACCCATCCCATGTTGCATTATTTCATATTGATGTCTTTGGGAGACCTGAGAAAAAGTACATAGTGGAATTATACCAATTCAACATGGTTATAGTCAATGGTTTCATCATTCCTTTGGACTTATTTCAATCTTCATTATATTTCTAACATATCAAGAACCATGGGATATACTAAAAAAACTACTTCTTCATGTTGCCCCACCAGAAGTGTTCTCAGATATCTCGGTACATCATGGCGCTACTAAGATGGATAGAGAATGATGAGATATGTGCATTGTCCAATAGATACTTCTTTATCCCAGGTTATGAAGGATCACAAAGACTTTTTCCAAACCAAATCATTCCATCATCATCGATATAGAACTCTTGCAGCTTCCCTTCCTTTACTGAGTTCACCTTCTTTTGCAACTTCATATCATCCCTTTATGCCTCCTTAATATTCCCTTGAATTGATGGTTGGGAAATCATTTGGGTAGGGTGGGATTTATTCTCTACTATTAGAATTTCTAAATCCAAACTTTGAATATACATGAAGATAGGGTCTTTCTCATTCCACAACATGAATAGAGTAGAAGGTTCTTTTCTTCTAAGAGCATCAGCTTACTTATTCGCCTTTCCAGGATGATAGTGAATAGATAAATCAATGTATTTGATTATCCCTAACCATATCATTTATTTCATGTTGAGATCCTTTTGGGTTAACATATTCTTTAGGCTCCTGTTATGAGTGTATATTCCACACTTCTCACCATAGAGGTAGTTCTTCTAGATTTTCAAGGAAAGATAGTAGCTGCTAGCTCTAAATCATGCGACAAGTAGTTCTTCTCATGGTTCTTCAACTGCTGTGAGGTGTAGGATATCACATTTTCATTTTCCATGAGTATACAACCCAAGTATTTATTTTAAGCATCACTTTATATCACAATACTTTGTCTACTACTTGGTAATTTGAGTACAAGTGTGGTGACTAATATCCTATTTATCTCCTTGAATTTTTCCTCATATTCTTCCATCCACACATACTTCACCCCTTTCTTTGTTAACTTAGTTAGCGGTATTGACAATCCTGAGATTGTTTTCACGAAATTTTGGTAGCACCTCACTAATCCAAGAAAACTATGTATTTATCTGACACTAGTGGGTCTAGGCCATTCCTTAATTTCCTTTTTTAAGGAACCACTAAAATTCCATTACTTGTGATTACATGTCCCACGAACATGACTGATTCATCCAAATGACATAATTCCTAAACTTTTCATACAATTTATCCTTTCTCAATGTTTCCAACACAATCCTTATATGTTCATCACATTCCTACATCTATTGGAGTAGATGAGAAAGTCATCAATAAACACTGGCAAAAATTTTCTGAGGTAATGTCTAAAGACATTATTCATCAAATTCATGAAGATTTCAGGGGAATTAGTATGTCAAAGGGGAATCACCCAAAACACATATTTACCATACCTTGTACAAATGGTAGTCTTAAAAATATTTCCCTTATTCTCCTTAACTGATGGTATCCAGGAAAAATATCCACTTTTGAGAAGTTTTGATCTCCTCACAGCTGATCGAACACATCATCAATCATCAGAAGAAGATAATTGTTCTTTATGGTGATCATGTTGAGTTACCAAGAATCAATAAAAATTCACATTGTTCCATCCTCCTTCTTGAAAAAGAGAACTTCCTCATGACCCAATAATTCAGTAAGGCATATGAACCCTTTTTCCAAATAATCATGTAAATTCTTTTTTAACTCCTACAGTTTGATTGGGCCATCCTATAGGGAGACATTGAGATAAGAGTATCTCTTGGTATGAGTTCTATTTAGAACCCTACCTCATGATCTAATGGATTTTCAAGTTACTCTTCACGAAATCCATCACTATATTCCCTCACGATCATCACTTCCACTGGTTTGAAACTTTGCTTTGACTCAACCATTTGAGAAAGGAATTATTCTTCACTGGGAATCAACACCCACACTAAAGAAGGATTTTTTAAAAGAGAACCATGATCTTCCTTGCATTTATATAGGATCAAGGGATGTTTTCGAATATAAAAAGATATTTCCTTTTCTTGATAGTTGATATGTTCTCCATATAACAAGATCAAATCCATTCCAATTATATTGTCTAATTGCACCAAGGGAAGTATCATGAGATTCACTTGAAGAATCATCCTACTTATTCCAATAGAAGAAGTGTCCAACATTTAGGATATAATGATTTCAACAATTGGTGTTTTTATAGATATCTCTACTTCAAGGTTTCGGTGATTCGATTTTACAGTTCTAGAAAACATGCATGATAAAATTAATTTATAGAAATCGATCCAAATAAGATGATTTCTATTCTTAAGTGAATAGAATGTGTAACTTGTACAACTTAATTTTATTACTCAACATCCATAGTGGTGATGGCATAATCCATCCATTTATCCTTTGGGCTTGATGGCTACTGATGCTGATTACCTTTGAGGACTCGAGGTTTTGTGCTTTGGCTTGCAGAGTGCCCTTGATCCCTATTGTGGTAGCATTGGACCATGGGTGGTTCTATAATTCCCCCACCATATTCTCCCACATTATCATGTTTTTCCGACATTCAATAGTATGGTAGCCTTCTTTCCCACACTTTAAGCATTTCCCTTTCCCTTTGAATAAATTCACATGATACTTCTTCCTACATCTTTGACATGTGGGTGATTGATTTTTCTTACCACTTTTCTCATTAGATCCTCCAACATAAAACTCCATCCTTCATTTCTTATCACTGTAGCCATGGGACCATTATCCAGAACATATCTTCAATTTGAGATCACATTGAATAACTTTTTCATAACTCCCAAAGTATCGTATTTCAAGAGCCTTTTAAAGGTTTGGTCTCAATCCACTAAAGAATATATCAAATTTTCTATAATTATTAATAACATATAACAAATCATATCATGAAATACTTGTAAAATTCGCTTCATAGGCCGTGATAGATTCTCTATCCCTTTGTTTTAGTTCTATGAATTCTCTCTCCATCTTCATACAAAGAGTTCATGGAAAATACCTATTTAGATACATTATCTTAATCTCTTTCCATTCTATCTTTTCAATGTCTTCCATAGGTTTGGTGTTCTTGATCAAATCCCATCATTGGTTAACCTGTCCATCGAGAAAATAAATAATGGGAGTCAACTTATCCATCTAAGAATTGTGAAGCATAAAAAAGATCTTTTCCATTGAGTTAACCCACTATTACATTAAAAGTGGATCATAAGATCCACTAAATATTGGTGGTGATAACAAATAAAAAACATGATAGCCATTTTCTCCCACTTAGGTGAAAGTGGTTGTTCTACATTATTTAGGAGATTATTCATAACCCAAGACAATAGGGTAAGCATTACCATGAACTGTTGAACTCCCACTCCTAACGCATTGGGGATGTTGTTTTGGAAATAATTGCATTGTCCCTCTCATGAGTTGTTATCCTGGTTTCTTTTGGTTCTCACCATTTTCTAAAATATAAAAGGTTAGCAGAAAACATAAGTCAACAAGTCATGAATAAATAATTTATTCCATTATTAAATTAACAGTAAAAACATTTCTTATGGGATCCTTATGTTTATCAAGGTTTTTTTGTTCTTATATATACTTAGAATTATACTTGGGCTTTTCACTTAGGTTCTATATTCCTAATTCCCAAATTAATTAAACCATCCTCTGATTCCAACTATAGAGACCATGTTTTCTAACATTACTTTTAAATCATTTTTAAGATAAACAACATAAAATCAATACTCAAGGAGCATCCAAATGATTAGTGTCTTGGTAAAAACTAGTACCATACATAAATTTTACTACACAAACACAAACATTCTTTTAATTCATTCTTCTATAGCTTCTTATTGGCCCTCAAGTTCACCTTAATACATGTACTCACTAGAGGATATACATCAAAAATAGGAAAGATAAAATCCTAGTAAGAGGATAAAGAAGAACATGAAACAATATAATATTGGTTAAGAATAATAATTATCATAACATAGTATTAGGATCATAATCACGGGAGGAAGCATTAAGAGAATACTTTGAATGTGGAAATGCATAAAAAATAAAACATTGTGTCTTAGTAGTCAAGTACCACACAAAGTTTTGAACAATGATAACAAAATTTTTACACACATTTCACTTTAACACATGATATTCATCACATTACCCAATGAATTGGAGCACTATTAAATTCTGGGTGCACCCGTCACATCAAAACGTTAGCATTATCATGCATGCCACAAAGAACATATATTAATCTTGGTCATAAATAACCCATTAAAGGGAATGAGTTTCATTTTCTTAGTCAAATACTCATAACATTGGCTTCCCAAATGAAGGAGGGAATAACATAATTGATACAATAACCATCATCCTTGAGTGATAAGTAAATGGTGTGTTATTGAAAGAAGAGTTATTTTGGAAAACATTATGTTTGACCTAAAATCTAGTAGAAAATACTTATATCCTTGAAAAGGAATGATAATGATGAATAAATTATTCTTAATGAATAAAAATACTGAAAATGGAGTGAAATAGGGAAAACTAAAAGAAAGAAAGTTTGGAAAGAGAATTTCCATTACCCTGTATCTAAATAATTTATTCACTTTAATGTCCTGTATAATTACATTATGTTACATGATTAACTATTTAATAAACTTTTTTAAATGAATATAGTTCATTATTTTTTCATTAATTTATTATATTGGCCTTTTTATGAGTTATGGAGTTTAAATCTAATGTTTGGGAGAGTTATTTTTCTTATTTTTCTAGAACAGTTCACTTGAACACATGAATGGAAGGTCATATAGAACATGGATAAACATACAAAATTTCTATTAAATTTAATTAATGATATTGATGTAGTTTAAATAATATTTTAATAAATTTAATCCTATACCATTACGATTAATCATTAGTTAAAATTTAATAATGATCATTTTAGGTTATTTTTGTGTGGTTTTTGGATCCCAATGAACATGTTTTATTTTATCATATAGTATTATGTAAAAAAATTCTAGAAAAAAGTGTTAAACAAATATTAAAATATTTTTTAGTTATTAAATGGTTCTGTTGACATCCATGAAGTAATTGAAGTAAAATGAATTTGCATCTCCCATAATGATGGCAAATTAACCCAGTATGGGCAATGTTTTCATTTTTAAAAAATAAAAAAGAGACAGGAAAGAGTTTAATGAATAATATTGCATTAACAAGATAAAATTCTAGTATATGAATCATACTAGAGTTATCATGACATATAGATAAGATATGCTGAGGATAGTATTAGAAAATAAATGAAATTTGAAGGGAAATTTAATGAAAAGAGAGAGATAGAGGAATTATCTCTTGAATCATCTTCTTGAGATCCTCATTACAGAACCTAGGATTTATTTTTTGATGAGAAAAAGATCTCCTAGAAGTGAGGGATGGGATAAGAAAGAGGTTTGGGCATAATTTTAAAAATTATTGATGCTTGATAGGTGTTAGAAAATGAGATTGTCAGGGGTGGTATTTATAGTGGAGGGGGGAGGGGTTTTCTCAATATTTAATTCATTTTTTTGTTAACTTCACTCAAGATAAGAAATAATGGAGATTACATGACTCAATATAGTACATAGGGCATGTGAGTTCGAAACAATGTCCATTTACATCAGCCATGACTCAATCATGATGTGGAAATTCATTTATTTTTCATATTTTCTAAATTATTGAATTTACTATTAAAAACAACTATGGTATTTCAGAAAAAAATACAAAATTCACCCTCAAAATATTTTGATGTGTAGAATCTAAAACTGAAATCCATTTTATGAAAATAATTTTCTAAATATGTGCAATTTATTTTTTATATAAAATCATAATTTATTTGAAAAATAAAAATTTTAAAATTAAAACTATTTTTCAAACACTTTGAAAGATTAATTAAGGTCTCATAAAATTATCATAAGATCATAAGAGATGAAAATAATTACTTATGAGTTCATTTAATTTTATATTCTTAAATTAGTCCTTAAATATTCATGAATTACAAAAAAACCAACACTATAATATAAGTATACCATATTGTTAATAATAAGATGGATATATTTTAATTATACTTTCATTGGTTAGGTTTATATTCACCAGAACGATTTATTATTCATAAGGTTAATATTACTATTCATAAGTATATATTACAATTCACAAAAAAATTCATTTCAGACTCCAAACATCTAACTGATCGCAATAGTTTCTGGTAGATTTTAGAAATTCAAATCACAGAAGTGGAAAAATTATGTTTAAAGGTCACATATAATTTAGTAGTTCCTTTAATAATGATGTTTAATTATTTTTACTAATGTGATTTTATGTTATTATAATATATTATATAATTATAAGAAAATAATTCCATTGATAAAATATTTGGTCATTACATTGGTGGTGTCCCTTCATTGTATTTCCTTTGTGGTATTATTTTGTGGTATTCCATGGTGGTATTTCATCAGGTATTTCCTTCGTGGTATTTTATTGTGGTATTCCTTCATGGTATTTTTTTGGTATTTCTTTTATTTTATTCCTTTGTATTTTTGGGGTATCTTACTGAGTATTGTTTTACTTACCCATGCACAGGCTTTTCCCACACGTGTCGTGACTTCTATAGACTATCAACTCTTCGACAGAGTTCCAGGAAGACTAGGACCCGACGGTGCCCTATGAGACCGGACTAGCCGAGGTGTGTTCTGAAAAATTTTATGACGATAATTTCAATACCTCTTAAATTACAGGTTGGACTTGTGGTTACAAACTCTTTCTTTTGGTGGTATTTTTTTGGCCCTATTTACATTCAAATATTCTCACTATTGTACTCTGGTTGTGGGATATAATGGTAGAATATAATGGTTTTCATGCTTTGTTTACATAGTGTTTTTAATTTCATAATTTGTGTCATGGAGATGTTTTCATGTGTACATGAACATTAGTATAATTCCTCCCATTTGTGGGATATTCCAACTCAGTGCTTGTCACCAGCCCCTTGCTTATTGGAGGTGGGCTTGGGGTAGCCATGGCACGGGCCCCTGTAGGGGAAGTCATGATACTATAGATGGACTGAAAACTATTATAATTGTTAAAAATATTTTTAAATGTATGTAATAAATTGTTTTATGTTCCCAAACTAATATATATAAATAATATTAAATAATGAATCCAAACTTATTTTTGAGGACCGAAAATTCACCAAAATAAACTAACGATCATCATTAAAATTTTATCCAATGAATCATTCTGATATATAAAAAATGATATATTGAAAAATTTTAAATTATGGATATACATAAAAATCATATAATTCCACTTCTATAGTTTTTATTCAATTTTACAAGAACTCCCATAATTAAACTCAAGGGAAACGATCATAAAATAATGAAATGAACACATCCAAAATGATGAAATTGTGCACTATACATCAATGAAATGACTAAATATGACCCTTATAAAATTATAATAAAATAAATTCATGTATAAGAGGTACTGAATTAATTAATCAATAGATTAAATTTATTATTCCAGTGATTAAGTGTAAGAGAAGAACACTTTTAGTCATATGGTAAGAGATTCTCTCTGAACCATCATTTTTTCCTTTGGGTTACGCATTCTCTATATGTACCCAAATATAATTTTTAAATCATCTTATGTACCTCTCATAAATTATGTAGGTCATTTAAAAACATATGTAACTATCTCAATTATTCTTTATTCTATAGGATATATATGTTTTATGAGGCTCACTTTTCAATTCGTCCAAATAAGAAATCTCGATTAAAGGGAACATCCCAATTTCTTACCCATCTCCATAAACCACATAAAGTGGCTCATTTCTAAAGTTTCATTACCAATATTTTTATAAATTTTTCAGTTAATTTGGAAATAATTTATCATGATATATTCTTATTTTCCCCTAATAATTCTTAATTATGTTTTTAATACATTTTCTCAGGGCCACCATTATGATATTCTTTTTGGTTATTCCATATGAAATGATTATCATACCCATTTATTTCTATGGGTAACCCTTATATTTATACCTTATGTTTGATTCATCATATGGAATTGATATTCATGAACATGTTATTATGGGTGAACCCAGATAGTGATCCAATGTATTGAATAATGTTTAGTCTCATGAGAGGTCATTTTAGGACCAAGAGTAAACTTGATTACTTAATGGGAATTTTTCCATGATATGATATAGTCATTGTAGTTATCCTTGACTCATATTTATGACATGATATATGTTTCTACCACATTTATATGTTTCCAATATTACATGATTCTATGTTCTATATGTTATGATTATACATGATTATTCATGTTTCATTCCTTTTTTATATCATCAATCTATGCCTTTTATCCCATGTGCTTGATTTATTTCTATGTTTTTAGCTTATTTGTACATTTATCTCATTAATTTTGTCTATATATTACCCAGTTTATCCTATTTAGATGTAAGAGGTCAAAATAAGTCAATATCTCATTATGTATGATTAATATAGAGTTGTTTTATTCTATTTCCCTATTTTCAGTTTTATGTACATAATCTTCCAAAGACACTAGACTTTATGATCCTTGGTCAGTATTTGATGGTTAATTATACTTAAAAATGAAATAATATGTGTAAAAGGCCATAGATATTATGCATAATCTTATCATGATATAATCAATGAATTAAAAATTTAACCGGATGAATGGAAATTGAGTTATGAAATCCTTTACCTCCCACTTCCATTTAGTTTTACATATTTCATCCTCCTATATAATGGTTTAAATAATATTATTAATTTATTCAAGAACAATATTTATATTTATAATACCATATTTGATCTTCATATAACTTTTTACAACCCGTTCCTTAATAATATTTCATTTTTTTATTTCAGGGGAACTCATTTCATGGTCTCATGGTATGTTCAATTGTATATAATTATGCACTTTCTAATCAAATTTACGCATAAAAAATATTCAATGGTCCCATAAATCATTTTTTAATTACATGAGGTTGATTAATTTGTTAAAAGGTTAAGGATAAATGTTTAGTTTATTCTTTCAGTTTTTCGACCATCATGATATAGTTTAGTTTTATTTTGAATCATATACATATAATAGTCCTAGAACATGAAATTGGTTATAATATACCAATTTATATCTAATTTGATAAGAAAAAATACTTTTATGACCAGTCTTGAAGGCGGTAATAAGAAATAAAAAAATCAATATCCAGATATATGGTTTACTGTCATAAATTGGATAATGGATTTGTTTCTTTAAATAAGAGAAGAATAGAAATGTGGTGAATAAAAGATATTAAATTAGAATTATAACATTATATTATATAAATTATATTGGAGTTATTATTCTTTTATAAATGATGGGGGTGAAGAGATTGTTGAAAAAGAAAAGAAATTTAGATACGTTGTTGGAGAAAGTTACCTCTGGAATATCACCTCCTTGAAGGACCCCTTAAGGAACGTGGAATTGGAATTTTGGTGAGACAGGAAGCACTGAGATATGGGGAGAGTGGGGAGTATAGTGTTTGGTAGATATGTTAATATCTCAATGGATTTTGAGGAGAAATGGGGTGGTGAGGGGTGGTATTTATACTTGAGGAGGGTTGGTTTAAAGTGATTAAATAATGATTATTTTATATTTAAAGACAACCATATTTGGGTGGAACTAATTAAAAATAATTTTTATATAATTATTGTTCAAAATGATGGTTATGGTTGATTAAAAAATTAACCACCCATTTAATGTTTTAATTTTTAGGGTTTTATGCTTTTACCTTTAAACATTAACATACAATATTATTTACCTATATTGTGATAAATCGTTATTTACCACAATAATTTTTTTTGCCTAAAAAAACGACCTTATAACCGAATTTTGACCTCCTAAATATTAAAATGGAATCCATTTTACTTGATTTAATTTTTAAAATGTGAAAAATATCAAATCTAAATATGTTATGCGTATAACACATAAAAATAATTTTTAAGGATAAAATCATGGTTTTTAATATTTTTATAGATGTGATTATAAATGTAAAAAATTATATACTATGTAATTAATTAAATAAATATTTATCAATAATAAGGGTTAATAAATTTAAAATAATGACCATATAATAATTATTTTAGAAGTGTTATGGTATTTCCAAAAAACAAAATTTTCACTTTCTAACCAAAAAATCATTTTTTTAGAAAATTCTAAAAAAATTAACCTAAGATGAATTTTAAGTGATTATTTTAAAAATGATGTTTATTTTGTAAAATAATTTTTCTAAAATAAATAAATATTAAATTTATTTTTTTATCATAGAATGGAATAAATATTTCTTCTTGAAGAGAACATTTATTTGATGAATAAGATGAATTTACCAATAATTATGTTCTCATTTCCTAAGAATGATTAATTTTTTTATTGAATATGAACTTCATATTTATTTCATAATATTGTTAGTATTATTAAAACTTTTCAATTTAACAGATATTTTATAATTTCCATGTTAAAATAATAATGTTTTGGAGTTTTTTTGAGATATATGTTCAGTAAAACATAAACTATTGAACATAGTGTTCTTTTAAAATACCGGGGTGTTAAAATAATACTACATAGAATAAAATATTTCTACATATGAAATATCACATATAACTCTACCATCCACTCTCCAACTGCCTCAATACTACCTATAAACGCCACCATCTCCAAAATTTTAAAAAATTAACAATAAAAAAGGTCTGATCCTTTAAATTAGATACCTATCAAAAAATAATTCTATTTTATAATCAAAACCAAAACATAAAAATAATGCTAAGGGTATGAAATTACATCCAAACATATAAATTTAAGGGAACTCATTATAACTGAAACACTGCCACCATTTCAATCAATCCTCAATGTGGCCCCTTTTACATAACCATATACTCCTCTTTTTCATCCTATATATAACCTAAGCCAACAATTACCTTTAACACAACATTATATTTCACTATGAATAAAAATTAAAGAAACCCAACCTCTTTTATCAAGATATTTACTACTTTGGGTGTCTATGAATCACCCACGTGATTTTAAAACATGTTTCAATATAACATGTATTGATTAAGAAAGAGTTCCCCCCTCTTCATATTCATGAAAACATAACACACATAACCATCGAAAGATGAAGGAAAATATCATCAATAAATAAGATGCCTTCACCACATAATCAAGGAAAAACAAAACAAGGAAAACTGAAAATAACTTAGTGTACTAGGAACACACAACATATCGGTCTCCAATGCACTATCCTCTAAGACACCATGCCTCCAGAGCACAAGAACCAAGGGAATGGTTTGTCAATGTAGAACATTATCTTAATGATCTAGGATCTCTAATGGTCACCCCATGAATTTCTAGTTGTCCTTGATATCCAAATATCCATAGTCAAAGACATTGGAGTCATCATGAAGATATCTAAAAAGTAGAGACACTGACCAATTATGGAGGAAACACCAACCAATATTCCACATAACCAACATTCTCTACCACCTCCCTAGGTCAAAAATATTGGGGAGATAGATTAAATATCATGCCAAACATCTTCCTCCCATGATGTGGGGAAACCTTTAAGAACACATGGTCCTTGATCTCAAAATCCAAGGGCCTCCTCCTATAAGTAACATCAGATTTATGTCTTTATTAGGCCACATTAGTTCTCTCATGGACTAATTTAACCGTAAATATCTTGTGATGTAATACATTGGGACATACAACAGATGACTACCTAACCATAGCTCAGCATAAAGGAGAGAGACATGGCCTCCCATTTAATTCATCGAATGGGTACATATTGACATATGAGTGGTATTTTTTGATATAATATAACACAACCAAATGAAATTGGATTTCCCAATATCTACTAAAATTTAAAATGAATGATCACAACATTTCCTCCAACATCTGGATTGTTCACTCCATTTTCCTTCTAGTATGAGGGTGGAACTAATTTTTGAGGCACAATATTGAAACAAAAAGTAGGATAAAATCCTCACTAGACTAGTGAGGTATAATGGTCTTCATTATAAAAGGAAATGAACCTCCAAACACTAGGAATTAACATGAAACCATCAATATACCTATTTTCCAAAACTTCCATGATGCACAACTCCCTAATTTATAAGAAGAGAGTTGACTTCATCAGTTGATCCATAATTACCCAAACAATATAACATAATCTATAATACTAGGGAATCATATAAAAAAATCCATCAAGTCATCATATCACTTCTATTTAGGAACATCAAAGGGCTATAAAAAACTAGGAACATGATGTTATTACTTTACCTACTATCATAATAGTCACAAATCCAAAAAATCAAACACTATCCATCTCATCCCAGGACACCAAAATCATGCCCTAAAACCATATTACATATTAGATTATACTGGTTCCATCTCTAAAGGTGAATTTTAAAACTCACAAAGGTCCCCCTCACACATTAATAATGGGATGAATAAACTCCCCTAAAATCACTATTTGTTATAACCACAGATAAGGGGAATCACTGTGGAAAAAAAGTCACACATCACCTCTACATCAATGTCCCCCAACTGAGAATCCTCTACATATTACATAATAGAAGATTTCACTATCATATGAATAAATAAACCACCATCATCAGCCACTCCTTCATCAAGATGCATGGTTACTAACTCTAATATCGCCCTCCAAGCATCCCAAGACTCTTGAAAAACATTTATTCATGAATTTCTAAATAGTGTGTTATAAAAAACATTCCCCTTTCCCATGGTATAAAATATATCAATGTCCTAGTCCGAAAGAAACTCCATTAAGCTCTGTTCTTGTAGATTCAGGTCATACTAAGAGAAAATATACCTTTAGCTCTTGTGATCATTAAATTCCACAAACCATTCTTCGATGAGGTAATAATTTCATTGATATAGTGCTAAAAAAACCTCTTATTTTTTCTAAATAATGGGTGATATTGTTACACACATGGGGACATAAATTCCAAGACCATAATATATCATCACATTCCACTACATCAAGGTGCACCCCAATCTTATCCAGGAAGAAAAATAGAAAACCTCAAACAATACCACTTTGGAAAATAATGTACTAAAGAACTAATAAATTTTTTGTTAAAGTATCTGAACATTTATAGACACCGATTAATCAAAATAAAATTATGATATTTATTGGTCAAAGCTATCAACATGGTGTCAATCCATAAGAAATCAAACAAGAACCCTGGGTAATAGCCTTTGAGACCAATTGTAATGGCCTGGACCTTCCTAGTTCATTACTTTGCAATGTTCTAGTGTTTAGGGTGTCTTGAGGACCATTAGTGACTCATTAAAGAGTTTTTAGAATTTCAGGATTTTATGAACGGTGGAACCAGTGAGCGTCGAAGGCATCGATAGGCATCAGTGGAACCGATGGTTATCAGTGGCACTGATGGGCCGTCTATAGAACCAATCAACATCGGTTCTAGGGAAACGATGCCAGGGTGATGGTCCTAGGGTGCAAATTCTAGGGCGACAGTGCAAGGACGATTGTGCCAGGGTGATAGTTCCAGGGCGACGAGGCCAAGGTGATGGTGCTAGGGTGACAGTGCTTAGGCGACAGTGCCAGGGTGACGGCGACTCACCCAACAGTGAGTCCTTCCCTATTTTTTCAGGACCATCTATGTTGTCCCTAGTGATGTTTCTTTCAGTGGAAAAGAGTTTTAATACACCTTTCAAATAAATTTTAAAGCTAATGAAATTTTTTTAAACCCCCATTAATTAGGAGACTCTTAGGTTATCAAAATATGTGGCCTTTTTCTCAGTGTCACACCTTGTCGTGTTTTACAGTTTCTACCCTGTTATGTATTTTCCTCTTTTTTAAGGAAAATCCTTTAACTCACTCCTATTATCCCTAAATATCTGAGGATAATTATTTAATTCCAATTAATCCCAATGTGTGAAACTTCCCAACCATGTGGTAAAGCCACGATCTGACTTTTATGTACTTCTAAATTATCTCCCTGATTTTAGGATCTGGCCTTTCCTTAATGCGAGAACCTATCTTCCTTTTTCTATATTATCTCTCTTAGTTTGCCTGGAGACTTCCTTCTAAGATGGATTGTGTGCCCATCCAATATCATTTCCCTCTCAACCATGGAGTCCTTGAATATCACCCTCTCCAAATTGTGCATCCCCAGTTCATGGTGCGAGGAGAAAACTTTGATCGTTGATCATCCATGTATGAGTTTCCTTCATCTCCGTTTACTGTGTATTATGTTGGGGTGGGTATGAAAATGTTTCCTCGGGGTGTGGATGAAATGAAATCTTAAAGAAGATAAGAAATAGAACTTAAAGAATTAAGGGGTGTGTTTGACGATGATGCTTCTTTACTCTTTCATATTTTATTAAATGTTGTGAATTGTATGGGCTTATGCCCACTAAAAATAGTGGTTGTTGGTGGTCCTTTGTTGTGTACTAATGAACCTCAATTTGTATGAACTTGTGATTGAATGATGTTACCATGGAAACTTCTTAATCAGGTAATGTTAGTTGATAAAATGGATGATATAATGAATAATAATCCTTATGTGATCATGAATATTAACCAAATAGTAGAAAGGAACCCAATGAATGGTGTGGAAAAATCTGGAAACTTTTTTTTTGTGGTTGATTCATATGGGGTGATGTGGATGGGGATGAGATCTCCAGTTTTTTAGTTGACATGTGGATTTGTGCCTGTATGTTGGGGATTGGGATGGTTCCAGTACATTGGGGATCACATAGATCCCTTTTTTTGTTTTGCATTTACAAGGGAACTAGGTGTGAATGATTAAATTATTGTCCGGAAGTTTTCTCCTTTAGATTTTTTGACTTGTGAATATTCCTTTTAGTTTCTGAGTAGTGAATAATTAATTTATAATGAAACCACATGAACATGATAACAATAATAGGTGGTACTCTTGGTGTGGTTGTTGTGCTTTTCTGTATGAATGGATAACAACGAGGGTGGCTGTGTATTGGCTAGTTTTGGAACACTTAGGTTTGGATTATTCCTTGTTTAACTATATGTATAAACTATTTTTTTTGTTTCTTATACGCAATCCACCCATGTTGATCACTACATTATGAACACCCCTATTTCATGGGGGAGGGTGTTTTTCTAAACATTCCTAAGAGTAGATGGTTGTTTGCTTCTTTTCTACTCTATCTCCCGAGAAGCCCAAGACTCTTCAGGAAAGCTATGCTGGACTGAGGTACATTGTAGTCTAAGACTCTTTAGCAAGGTTATGTTGTGGTGGTTGTCCCAAGTGTGTGTGGGAAGGTTTTTTCCCCAATTGTCTTCAGGATGAGACCCATGTGTCTTCGATCATGGTGGTTTTTTGTTCTGGACCAGATGTTTATGGGTGTAGATACGTATGGTTGTGGTGCCTAGGTGTCGGTGGGTGTGGTTACGTATGGATGTGGTGGCCCAGGTGTCTGTGGGATGGATACATATTTGAGTTGGCCCATGAGTTTTTTTTGGGGTGGTAGTGGGACTACAGTGAAAATGGTGGGGGGAGGTCTGACACATTGGAAGTCTCTAATAATCAGTGGGAAAGTGGTGCAGGGTTCCTAAATATTGATGTGGTATTATGATTACTTTACCTGACTTTCATTATCTAGGAAGTGTTCCTTGGTGAGGCTGGGTGGATAGTCTCCTTGCTATGTGTTTTGGTTACCTCTACTTTTTCACGGGCCATTAGAATTCCTCCGCAATTGTGAATGAGATCTTTTTGGTTTTCCCTATTGAGTATACCTATATACTCACACTATGTATATTAAACCACATTTATGTTTCCAGGAGGACTTTGGGGACCATAAAAAAACATACTAGCTAGGACATTGGGACAGTTTATGATGCTATTTTCTTTTCTTTTGGTACATTCCCTTTAGAGTTTTCTTGTACTTTGTATGAGTTTATCTTTGAACAAGCATATGAGAATAAGTTTTGGATTTAGCTTTACCTTCAGACATGGAGTAGTTTCAGTATTTTTCATCACATCTTCCGATATCACTAAATAAAAAGGTTAATGAATTCCTTATTATATGTTATTATATACACTTGTTTCTAGTCTCCACTCTGTGGCCTATTGAAGTTGGGACTCGGGGGTCATTATCTCTCCTTCAACATGAAGAAGGAAGGGTCTGATAGTTTTTCGTCCCTTCCCTCATATTGGTGAAGGTGGGTCATGAAAAAATGGTATGAAAGGGAGTTTAAGAGACATGATGGTGCTCCGGGCTAGGGAAAGTGATGATTTCATTGGATGGTAGGTCAACAATGTTAGGCAATCTTGGTGAGTAAAATAGTATATGAAAGACTAGCTAGGACAAGATATTTTATGACCCCTCGTGATCTGATACAAGGACTTCTGACCTAACGAAAGACCAAGTGAAGCTACACTAATTGTATAGTAGATACCCTAGGAATGTTAGATTCATCATAATGACTTTTTTTATGGTGTGTTATGGGTGTTTTGGGAATTTTAATAATATGTTTATGAAAAATTTAAATGAAATCTTCTGCACTATTTATGCTTAGGCATTCCTTGTTTACCTTGTAGCTATGGCACCTAGATGACGACCATGATTAGTGATGGTTATTGAGGCCCGTGAGGATATTTTGGCTGATCAGTAGCGGGATGATTGAGAGGAGGTGGATGACCAATGATATAAAAAGCTTTTGGCCTTTTAGCGACAGACCCTCGAGAAGTATGAGGGCATCGTCTTGGAAATGAATAAAAAAGGCTAGCTTGAGGAGTTGGTGATAACTATCAGATTGATCTGGGATTTGGCTGAGTACTAGTTTCCCATTGCTATGAGATATATGTGGGGAGAGGCACATCAGTGGTGGATGCTCTACCTTGGAGAGAGAAAGGGAACTGAGGTTTTTTGGGCTGACATCGAGAAAGAGTTCTGGGAAGAATTCCATTCTTCCTCGATGAAGGTTAATAAGAGGGAAGAGATGATCTCCCTTCAGTAAGGGAGTATGATGGTGAGGGATTTGGGGATCACGTTCAAGGATCTTCTTTGTTTTGTTCCATACCTTTATCTAGATGGGGAGTCTCAAGTGAGATTTTTAAAGGAGGAAATCCGACCTACTCTTCAATATGTTGTTAGTCCCTTCACTCTACCGATGTAACTAGAGGTTCAGAAGAAGGCTAAAGTGGTGGAGATGATGCACACACTTGGAGGTGTTCCATGAGAGGGGAGCCAGTTTAGTTTATCAGAGGAGAAGGTCATTAGCAGAAGGCCTCCAACATCAGGGAATTATATGTTTCGGCTGACAGGGAGTAGACCCTCGTAGTTCCAGTTTCGTTCTCTTGGGCCTCACCTTTTCTCTATAGGACTAGGAATAAGATGATTTTTCTATGTAATCTATAGTAAACTTTAGAATTAGTGCTCAAACTGAGTGCAGTACAATGGAGGTGGGTAGGTACATCACCCCCCTCTACTATAATAGTTTACAGCCATGCCTTTTCAACATCCGCAACAAGTACAGTGAGTTCCCACTCCTATGAAAGCAGACATTGTAGGAGGAGGCCGACCTTAGGGTTCTCTTCAGGGACCTCAAATGGGGCATGGTCAGGGAGGCGGCTGATAGCTGATGGGTAGAGGATCTAGGCATGGGCAGTTTCATGCAACAGAGGCTGCAGTTCTAGTAGGTCCAGAGGACGTTCGAGGTACGATCAACTAGTTTAGTACGGTTGCCAATTCCCTGTATGATTCTGGAGCTTCACACTTCTTTGTTGCACCCATTTAATCTCATGCTCTGTGTCAAGATGTATAGAGACTTACCAGACCCCTAGTATTCAGTATGCCAGTCGGAGGTTAGACCAGCTTGTCTTATGTTTTCCCGGGATGTAGACTGATTTTGGGGCCACATCAGTCAAATGGGGACCTTTATATTATACAAATGTAGTAATATGATTTCATTTTAGGAATCCACTTATTTTCCTTATGTTTTCCATTATCTACTAATTCCAGAGAAGGGTTGGGTTTTCATATGTTGGCAGAATGTTTGTAACTTTTTTTGGTGAGTGGGGTTTCCAGGAGGGAATCCAGTGAGTGGAGCCCATTCTTTCCTTGTTATCTCAAATGTTAGTGGAGTAAGAAGATACATAGATAGTGGATGGCCTGGGGGTGTTTAATGTGTTCCTAGAAATCTTCCCTAAGAAGGTGGTGATTCTACCCCCTTGATGTGATGTTTATTTTGGGAGATACTTGCAACCCGGTGCCCATCCTATTTCGATGGATACCTATTGGATGATTCCTTCTGAGTTGTGGGAGTTTCTGATCTATTTTGGTGACCCAATGAAGAAGTGTTTTATCCGACTAAGTGTGTCACCTTGGGGTGTTATAGTATTGTTTGCAATGTTGGTATATGGTGGTCTCATGTTGTGTATCGACTACCGAAGGCTGAATCAGGTGACAATCATGAACCGTTACCCCATCCTGAGGATCAATGACCTTTTCAACCAGTTTAAGGGAGCAAGTTGGTTCCCTAATATAGACCTTCGGTTGGGATATGACCAGTTGAGGGTGCAGAAGGAAGATATCTCTAAGAATGCTTTCAGGTGTAGATATGGGCACTTTGAGTTTGTGGTCAAGCCATTCGGCATTACGAATGCACCAACTGTGTTCATGGGCCTCAATAACTTTATCTTACGTGAGTATCTTGAATAGTAAATAGTTGTTTTTATCAAAGAAATTTTGATCTACCCAAGATCAGAGGAGGATCATGCTGAGCATCTGAGGATAGATTTAGAGGTCCTCCAACATCACCAGCTCTACAAGAAGTTTTCCAAGTGCATGTTTTGGACATGAGTGGTGCACTAACATGGACACATAGTGTCCCAACAGGGAATAGTACTTAACCCATTGTATGTTGATGTGGTTGTTTCATAAAAAACACCCATGAACTTAGTAGAGGTTCGTAGTTTCCTAGGTCTATAATTTTAGTACTGGAGGTTTGTGCACAACTTCTCTTGGGTTGCAGCACCATTGATAACCATAACCAAGAAAGACCAAGGGATTATATGGAGTGAGTCGTGCTAGTAAGGCTTTATTTATGTGAATGGGAAACTTGTCGGTTACCCAGTACTAAGGTTTCTAGAATAATGGGAAATGTTTGAAGTATTATTTGATACTTCAAGACTAGGCATGGGGTGTGTGCTGATGTAATAGAGGGAAGTGATATCTTATAGGTCTAGGCAGTTACGTCTCCATAAGCTTAACTATGCCACCCATGACTTGGATATTTCATCGGTTGTGTTCGTGCTCAATTTGAGGCAGAATTACCTTATCTGGGAATACTTTGTGGTCTTCGAAGATCATAAGAGTTTGAGGTATATCTTCTCCTAGTGAGACTTGAACATACGGTAGAGGAGGTGGATGGATATTTTTCCAGGATACAACTCTGATATTTCCTACACCTTAGGAAAGGGGAAGGTGGTGGCTGATACCTTGAGTGGGAAGGTGTAGAAAGATGTAGTTCAAGAATTAATAGATGTTTGGAAGGAAATAGAGGCGTCGGATCCCTTACACCTAGATGAAAAAGTGGAGGATTATATAGGCTTTCTATTATAGATAAAAGTGAAATCTACCTTGGCACAATAGGTGGAGGAGTCTTAGTGGTGATAATTAGAGGCTGAAGTGTTGCACGATCATTTTAGACAAGGTAATGCTCTGGAAGGATGGTCAGAAGATGGTCAGAATATTATTCTTTTCTATGAAAAGTTGTTTTACCCAAATATGATGCACGAAAGAGTGCTCAAGGAGTTCCATAACTAACCCCTAGTGGTAAACCCTAGAGTTTACAAGATGTACCTGGGCTTGAAGGGTTAGTTCTGGTGTCTGGGGGTGAAGTGTGAAGTTGTAAAGTTTGTGGAAAAGTGCCTCATGTTCTAGCGGCTGAAGGCTAAACATCGTGTTCTGGGCGGTCTATTGCAGTTTTTAAGCATCTTAGAGTGTAAGTGGTATGACATATCGGTGGATTTTGTCATATGTATACCCAGGGTTCAAAGAGATAGGGATGCTATCTGGGTAGTGGTGGACCAGCTGATGAAATTATCTCACTTCCTGGTAGTCAATGAGGCGAGTGTAGTGGATGCCTTCGTACAGAGGTATGTGGATGAGGTGGTGTGGTTTCATGGAGTTCCAAGATCCATAGACTTGGACTGGATACACAGTTTACCTCACAAGTCTAGAATGTATTTTAACATGCTTTTGGAACCCAACTATGCCTCAACATTGCTTTCCACCCTCAGATGGATGGGCAGACAGAGAGGACCATTCAAACATTGGAGGACATGATGCAGGCATGTGTTCTAGACTTCAGAGGATCATTGGTATGACACTTACCTCGGGTAGAGTTGGCCTATAATAATATCTATTGCTATACCATTAGCATGGCTCCATTTTAATCCTTTTACGGAAGGCCATCTTGTCCACCTGTGTGCGGAATAGAGGTTGGGGAGGAAGGTGTTCTTGGCCCGGAGGTGGTGCTGACCACGACAGAGAAGGTACAGCATGTGAGAGAGAGGATGAAGGCATCCCAGGACCAGAAAACGTCGTATGCTGATCATAGGAGGAGGCCCTTGCAGTATGAGCTTGGGGACCATGTGTTCTTGATGGTCTCCCATCAGCATGGGAGATAGAGGTTCAACAAATGGATTAGTATTTCTTTTAGGTTCTTCAGACCCATCGAGTTTTTGTGGTAGGTCGGAGAATTAGATTATCAAATGGTTCTATGACCACCACTACTATGGGTGAAAGGCATCTTCCATGTGTCTCAGCTCTGATGGTATCTACATGATGATTCACATGTCCTCTACTGGGGAGAGCAAGATATTAAGGATGATGCAACGTTTGTGGAGAGACTAGTGGGGATTTTAGATCATGAAGAGAAGGTTCTTCATGAAAAACCCATTCCATTGGTTTTTGTGTTATGGTGGTATAGTGGCCTTGGGGAGAGTACTTGGGAATGGGAGGAAAAAATGTGTGCCCAAAACCCAGAACTATTTTGAGTTTTAATTTTTGTTTTCCTTGTGCCTTATGGTGATGTAATTCTAGACCTAGTTAACTATGAGATCGGTGGTGTTTCTTATTCAAATAATGTGTGTGAAAACATCTGACTCTGCAGAGGGGAGGACCCAATCCCAAATCAAGACTCATTAAGGAGGATGTGATTAAACCTGTGTGGGTGAGTGAGTGACACCCAAAGAGGATAGTATCTTTCCATGGAGGAATGTAATTTTTAACCCATATGTCTAGATGGTGAGACCTTATATGTTTGTGTGGATGCTTGGGGGAGAGGAGCGGTAGATTATCCATAGTTTTTCAGGAGATAGATGAGGGAGAGGTGTTCCTAAATATCAAGTTTTGTTCTAGATTTTGAACAACTCTAGGGTGGTATGTCCCTAAGAGGTATATTATAAGGAAGTTGTTCGAAACCCTCTTTTATCTTAGGGTTTAATATTGAATACTTGAGGTTGAAAATAGTTTGAGAGGTATCTGATGTAATGGATTGGATCTTCCCGGTCCATTACTTTTCCATGTTCCGTTGTTTGGGGTGTCCTAGGGACCATCGATGACTTATTAAAGAGTTTTCTAAAATTCAGGATTTAACAAATGGTGGAACCAATGAACATCGATGGCACCGATGGGTGTCCATGGCACCGATTGATATTGGTGGCACTGATTGGTGTTGATGGAACCAAAGACCATCTATGGCACGTATGAGCATCTATGGAACTGATGAGCGTCAAGGTTACCAATGTTTATCAGTGGCAATGATGGGTCATCCATAGCACCAATTGGAATTGGTACCAGGGCGAAGGTGCCAAGGCGATGGTGCCAGGGTGACGGTTCTAGGGAGATAGTTAAAGGGTAATGATTCCAGGGCAACGGTTCCAGGGCGAAGGTGCCAGGATGATGGTACCAAGGTGACAGTGCAAGGGCGATGGCTCCAGGGTGATAGTGACTGACATAACAACAAGTCCTTTCCATTTTTTCTAGGTACTTCCAATTTTATTCCAGTGAAATATCTTTCGACATAAAGGTGTTTTAATACACCTTTCAAATCCATTTTAAAGTAAGTAAAAATGTTTTAAACCCCCAATAACTCAGCGACCCTTGGATTTTCAAAACATGTGGCCTTTTTCCTCAGTGATATGCCTTGTCATGTTTTACAGTTTCACCCATGTTACAGATTTTCCCATATTTAAAGGAAAACCCTTTATCTCACACCTGTTAAGTCCCCCCATCTTCGAGAATAATTATAAAATTCAATTTAATTCCAACATGTGAAACATCCCAATCGCATAGTCAAACCACAATCCGACTTTTATGTACTTTAAAATTGTCTCCCAAATTTTAGGACCTGACATTTCCTTAAGCTGAGAACCTCTCTTATTTTCTCCTTCCAATCACTCTTAGTGCACCTGGAGACTTCCTTCCAAGATGAATAGTACACCCATGATGGAGCACTTACCACTCAACCATGGAGTCCTAGTGATGTTCTTCCTCTAGAAGTCACACATCCCTAGTTCATGGCGTAAGGAGAAAACTTCAATCATTGATCATTCATGTAGGGTTTTTCATCATCTCTCTTTACTGTGTATCATATGGGGTGGGTATGCTAATGCTTTCTCGGGGTGTAGATGAATCCAAATCTTAAAAAAGATAATAAATTGACATTAAATAATTAATTGATGTGTTATATGGTGATGTTTTTTTACTTATTAATCTTATCATATATGTTGTGAATTGTATGGGCTTATTCCTATAGAAAATTGTGCCCATTGGTGGTCCTTTTTTGCACACAAATGATCCTTTATTTGTATGAACTTGTGATTGAATGATGGTAACATGGAAACTAGTTAATCAATTAATATTGGTTGATTAAATGGATTAGAGAATGAATAAGAAATCTTGTGTGATCACCCCTGTTAACAAAATGACAGAAATGAACAAAATGAATGGTGTGGAAAAATATGGAAACTTCTTTGTTTGTGGTTTCTACTCGTGGGGTGATTTGGATGGGGATGAGATATTTTGTTATTCAATTGGATTGTGGATCTTTACCAATATGTTGGGGCTTGGGTTGGTTCTCGTAATTTTAGGGATATCACAGATCCCTTTTTGGTTGTTTCATTACAAGAGAAACTGGTTTGAATGGTTAAATTGTTTTTTGGATATTTTCTCCTTTAGAGTTATTTTGACTTGTGGATTTGACTAATAGTTTCCCATTAGTGAATAATTAATTTGTAATGAAATCAATTGAACATGATAAAAAGAATGGGTATTACTATGGGTGTGTTTGTTGTGCTTTTGTGCATGAATAAATAGAAAAGATGGTGTTTGTCTATAGGTTGGTTTCGGAACCCTTAGGTTAAGATGAGTGATTGTTCAACTATGTGTATAAATTAGTTTTTGTTTTTCTTATACTCACCACACCCATGTTGAAAAATTACTTCCAAACACCCCCAATTCACAGGGGATGGTTTTTTTCAAAACATTCTTATGAGTGGCAGGTTGTTACCTTTCTTTCTGCTCCCTCTCCCAGGTAGCCCATGACTCTTTGGGCTGGCTATGATGGCATGAAGTCCATTATTTCACAAGACTCATCAAGCTGGGTAAGTTTTAGTGGTTGGACCAGATGTGTGTGAGAAGGTTTGTTTCCAAAGTGCCATCAAGATGAGGCCCAAGAGTCTTTAGGCATGGTAGTAGTTGTTTTTGCCCAGGTGTTTATGGGCATAGTTACGTTTGGTTGTTGTTGACTAGGTGTCTATGAGCATGGTTACCTATGGATGTGGTGGCCTGGGTATCTATGGGTGGGATACATGGTTGAGGCGTCTCATAAGGTTGTTGTTGGGGTGGCTGTGGGACTGTAGTGAAAATGGCGGGGGAGGTTTGATGCATAGGAAGTCTCCAATAACTTGTGGGAAAGTGGTGTGGGGTTCCCAAATATCGATGTGCTATTAATATTACCTTAGCTAACATGCATTATTTGTGGAGTGTGCCTTAGTGAGGCTAGGTGGATAGTCTATTTCCTAGGGGTTTTTATTACCTCTAATTTCTCACGGGGAATTAGAATGCCTCCCCACTTGTGAACGATAGATTTTTGGTTTTCCCTTCTGAGTATACCTGTATACTCACCCAATGTATATAAAACTACTTTTTGGTTTCCAATAGGACTTCGGGGACCATGCAGGACCATAATAGCTCAGAGGTTGGGATAGTTGTTGTTGCTTTTTTCTTTTCTTTTGGTACTTTCCCTTTGAAGTTTTCTTGTACTTTTTATGATTTTATCATTGAACATGTATATTGGAATGGGTTTTAGATTTACTTTTACCTTCAGCTTTGGAGTTTTTTAGATTTTTACCATCTTATCTCATGATCCCACTAAATAAAAAGGAAAATGACTTCTTTATTGAATTTTATACTACACCATTGGTGATAGTTTCCACTCCAGGGCCTATTGATGGCAGGACTTGGGGGGTCATTATATTTCCTTCAACTTGAAGAAGCAAGGGTCTGTCAGTTTTCTATCCCTTCCATCATCTTGGTGAAGGAGGATCATGACACAAATGAAACAACAAAACCTTTCCACATTCCTGGGGTATACCTTAGAAAAAACTACCTCAAATTTTTATGGTTCCATGAACACAACCTATAGGGATACCACATTCCTAAGGAAATGAAAACAATGAATCCAGAACTATCACTTAGACAACTTTCTATAGAGTTAGTGGCATCGAAGAACCAGTAAGACAACTCTAATATGGTAAAAAATCTCATAATATTAATTTATGTAGATCAATATGTCATTAATAAAAAAGACTAACTAGTAAATGAAATCATGGAACATATATTTCATGATCTCTAAGAACACAAATAGTGTGTTCATGGCAGTAAATGAAATGTCCATAAACTTGAAGTCCCCATACACACCTTAGAAGCCAGTCTTGAAGATATATTCTTCCCTCACCCTCAACGGATGATATCCAGACTACATATCAATCTTGGATAATCAAATATCTCCTCTTTACCAGTCAAAAAGATCATTAGTCCTTGGAAGATGGTAATTATTCTTGAACAATACATGATTCAACCTTTGGTTGTCTACATAAAACCTCACATGATCATCCACCTTATTGGATAATAACACTATATATCCCATGGTGACACAATCGGCTGGATTAAACCCTTGTATATCTAATCATCTATCAAGATCCTCAAATCCCAAAACTCATATTGTGTCATCTAATAAGGATCCACTAAAACTAGAGATACACCATGATACAAACTATCCCAAACTCGATGTAACATTAAGGGGGTAGTGTCACAACACCCTTGGGGAAAATGTACCAAAATTTATTGATGACTATAGAATCCTCCACCATATTTGAACTTACTACTTCCTATGAAAATTCTCCATAAAGAATATAAGGGTGTCCTCATGTGTACAAACCATCTGAAAACCCCATTATCCAATGAAAACTATACGATGAAAATCGAAATCCGGGAAGGCGACCTTCCTCTCGAAGCAATCAATAACCACATGAATTTAATAAAAACAATTTATCTCAAAGATAAAATTATATGATTATATCTATGGAAATAAGATATCCCCAAAAGACTAACGATACTCTGTCATCTCACTACACAACCGACATACATCTAACAAGCTGGTCTCGCCTCAAACTGGCATATTCAACACTTTGGGTGTGTGAAGACTCTCCATGTCCTATCATAAGGCACATACTAAGATGGGTAGAACAATGGATTGTTAGTATCTTGAATAAAACAAGGGAAAAAGGGTAGTAAATAAGTTGATCACACCAAAAATTATCTTTTCCCCCTTCAATGTTGTCACCTCTATATCATGACACCACCCACACTCGACTCCCCTATATCATTGCAAATGAAAACTTCCACACCAACACTCACATTAGGGTCCCTAAATATGGGTAATTTTAAAGGTTTATCCCATTACTTATCCATATCCATTCTATGGAACGTATATCTATTTCCCCTAAAAATAAAATGACCACACAAGAGACAACTGTTGAGGTTATTACTAAATATTTCCACCCCCAACTCACTGAGCTATAAAAACTATTTAGAACTGATGATGGTGATGACCATGACCCCTATATATTTTTCCCACTAATCTAAAGACCCTATGAAATTAATTAAATGTATTTTACATATATGTTCAAGAAATAAGTTTCTGGGGTCAACTCCCCATTGGTCAGAACCACAAAGGACCTAATACATAAGATACGATACTAAAAACAATACTTCTAGAAAAACCCTATAGGTTCCCCTATATTGGTAACCCACCCCACGAGTGTGTATATAAAATTATCTCTGCCTTATTTTGTACCTCTAAATACATCAGTAATGTAAAAGGGGTAATTTTTTACTAGAAAAAAGGGAGATGTTCCTCCTCAAGACCCTTCTCATGAGACTCATAATTTTGAAAAAGATCAGGGATGAAACAAAAAATATACTTGAACATGATTCCAAGATCTCACATAGACATAATCCTTCGATAAAGGGAGAAAAGAACATATATATTCACTTCCATCATGTTTAATGATAGGAATTCCAGTTATAACTTATTTTGTACAGTTTCTAAAGAAACATATTTCTTAATTTTCTCTATAAGATAAAATATCCACCACTGATGATATGGACCCCTTATATGACTGATTACTAGTGGGAACTGGTATTTTTATTATCCTTGGATCAGGATGATGGAGATCCTAAGCTCCACTAAACATCACTTAGTCTCCAGATTAGATAATCTACCCTCATACTTTTCAAAATATATATACGAAAGGGATAATAACTTCTTTTCCATTGATCACCCCCTAAACTGGATCAACCCTCTAGCTCTCAACCATGTCATATTTCTAAACCATAAAATCATGAAACACTTGTAAATGACATTTAGAACTCATAAATGCAATGGAAAATAATTATTACCTAATCTTGGCAGCATAAAATTTTATTAAGGGTTATTTAATTCATTTTAAATTACCATGACCACTCAATTTATATAAGAACAGAAACAATCATGATTCATGTACCTCTCTTATGTCTCTACCTTGAAAGGGAAATCACTAAACCTCATCATTTAGTAAACTCAAAGTCCTTTCAGTGGATCATGAGGGGATCTAAAATCCCATTTCCTTACCAATAACCTTTTCATATGTCATGTACCAAGATTCTTCATAATTGTATTTATAATAACCCATGAAATCCTCATTGTTCCTAACTCCAAAATCCATAAAATATCCCAACATAACACTTTGATACCACTATATCATAACCCAACCCTCCAAATTTAGCCCTCCAATGCCAAAAATGATTTTTGATAGAAAATTACCAAAAATGTATACCTTTAGTAGGCCCTGGGTTGGTGACCAGCACCTAAGGTTTGAAAATATCAATCATGGATGAAATTATCCTTAATAGATAATGTATGACCAGGATATAGGATACCAATAACCAAAAAACTCCATGAAATAAATAAAAACTAAAATAAAATCCATCCTACAATTCATATAAAAAACCTACATTGAGTCTCCAAATAAATACCCAAAAGAGATACTAAGGCAAAGAAAGTGTAACTACTCCAATGTTTGAGCTAGTAATGTTCAATATGGTCCCCTTAGTCCTATTTTAAACCTTACAAATAGATTGTATTTACAAGGAACGATAAATACATATATACCGTACATGATCATATCCATTGTATCTTTTTCACATGTGAAAAGATCATACTAATGAACCAATGGTTAAATGGAAGAAAAAACAATCCATAAATAGGTAAACTAACCAATTTCTTCCTCACAATGGAATACTCACCAAATAATGTATCCAAATGTAGTAACAAAATATTAACATTATAGATTAAAATGGTACTTTGAACCAAATTACCACCAATGTTCTTCACTCATTCTACAAAATTTTATGTTATATCACTCTCATCCATTATATAGAAACATGACAAAATACACATGGAAAAATATATTGTACTAAGAACCTGAATTAAATCTAGACATCACATCATTCTAAAAGACAATTGGGAAATAATAACTCCCAAAACATTGACATATATCCATGCTACTAAGGAATCATGTACACTCCCTCTTCCTATAATGCTCTAATCCTACTAAGAACCACCTCATCAACCTCATTATCACAACCACTTGTGAACTAAATCAACAATCCATAAATTGCTGTGCATTTAACCCTCACTAGAATGAGGGGTAGGTGGAGGGGGTGAATCCATATATCTATCCACACCATCTTGATTATTGGTAGAAACAAAACCTAAAACACTTGGGTGTTGGAACACAATGAACGATGTAAGTGGGATTCAAATAGAAATCCCTTTGAAAGTACAATATATAATGGTTACAAAAATAATCCCATACTATGTGTTAAAAGAAAGAGAATCATCACAAGTCACAACACCACTCAAGGGCCTCACAACGTCCACCACTTTCAATTTCACCTCATAAATTCATTACACCATAAGGAAATCCACAACCATAAGACACATTCTGTATTTTGATTCTGAGTTAATCCATTAATATATTTCCTAAATTACCAACCATTATCATTTATCAAGCACATTCCTTTTATGTTCAAAGGAATCTACTTTAGCCATACCCCCCATATTAATTCAAGAGTTCATTAGTCATTCCCAACCATTATATTTTAGTTTCATCATTAATAGTTTATTCCTTCACTACTAGGAAACTAACATAACCAATAAAATATCAACCCAACACATACAATACTTTTCATGTCATCATGAGCTATGTTCCAAGAACATGTCACAACTATAAAAAGTCACTTTTCAATCCAACTTCCTTATATCAAAAATCCCAAAATTTAAAATACCACATAACAGAAACACCCCACTTCAGAACCACCACACATCAATATCACAACAACACAGCCACCACACATCAAAACATTAGTTTTTAAAGGAGGGATTTCATAAAATATTTTTTTTATTTTAAGGGTATTCTCACAAAAATATAAGATTCCATGGGAAACCAATTTATTATAAGGATATCATTATTATCATTTTTTATTTTTTTGAGTTCAAATCAGAAATAATTACTAAATTTACCAATTCCATATCTAGAACAACATAACAGTAATCAATATAACCCAAAATCAGATAGAAAAAAAAGAATACTCAACTATATAAGAAAAACTAGGAATAAGTAAAAAAATATAATTTCATATATTTCCCTTCAAATAAAATTAAACCAATTAATTATCTCAATTATGCAGGTGTTTATAGTTTAGCAAAGGAAAAAAGAATGTTATCCCAATAAGTATATCTAAATAGGAGATATGAAGTATCCCATACCTAAACCATAGATTTGAAATTTTCTATAAAATTTTGGAATAAGAGGAAGGTGACCCTAGAGAATTTAAATAAAAGCAAACACCGTTATTAAATTATAATCACTAAGGATTGATCTCCTATGTTTGGGGTTAGAAACAGATAAAAGGGGGTTGGAAATCCCCCTGAGAACACACCTAGATCACCCATTAAATGATAAAAAAGTGGAATAATGATGGTGTGTAAGGGGGTTTGGGTATTTATAGTCCAACTAGAAAATATAAGACCATAACACAACAAAAATTACAACACCAAAAAAGAGATGGAATGAGATTAGAATATGGTGCAATGGAAGGAACCATGCTATATTGGGGCCATTCAATGCCACATACATGAAACACTGTGGGGGGGGGGGGGGGCTGCCACATATCCCAAAAACTAAGAAAGGAACCATAACCCATTGAAATTAACCATTTTAAAAAATTAAACCTCCAAAAGGATGGTTATTCCACAACCCACCTCTATGGTATAACTACCGCAGATAATATAGAACCATAACAATCCCTCTACTGGAACTCTATACAATAGACTATATCTCCTAGATGCAGCTATACAAAAAATTAAAGAACCACCAAAACTCCTCCTCTGAGGCCCTACACCACATACAACCTCTCTATTCTCCTAGAACCCTCTTTATGGTGAACAATAAGCCTCTACACTGCAGAAAAGCATCTCTAGCTGAAATATCAACTGCAAATCCTTTATCCACTACACAAATGAATTAGAAATTACCCAAAACACCACCATCTCTAGAATTTTTATGAATTAATGGGATGGAAGGACCATAAAGTTATAAGTCTCACCTTTATTTTTTATATAAAACTTTAGAGGTTGCGCCATAATTTGAAATGTAAATATTAATATTTTCACATTTTAACCAATTACAAGATAAAATATGGATATAAAATACACATAATAAAAAGTTTATGAGATGGTTTTGATACCATATTATTAATGATTCAACTATAAATCTGAAATTAATTTTATATTGACTTTTATGGATGGTTAGTGGGCCATGGGTTCATATATTAACTTATAATGGATTTGTGAATAATGGTTATAAATTATATTAAAAGGAACATGATGACCAAAATACCATGAAAAGTAGTAGAGTTACAGTTTTGGATGAATTTATGCATGTATATTTTACTATCTATGGAAATCCAATTTATAAATATATATTATATTTTTCATTATCAAACAAATATGGGAGTTACATTTTATAATATTCCAATCGATGATATTTCGATTCAAGTGGTTTGATAACATGGGTTTAGTTAAAATTGAAGAATTAGAATCATGAATGTGGATTTCAGTAAGAAAGGGTACAAGTAAGAACTATTAATAATGGAATCATAAGAAATAAAATTACTTTATATCATGGATCCTATAATAAGAGAGAGGTCAATTGTTCTATTTTCAACCAAAACCACGGTAAGTTCATATGTCAATTTATTTTAGGTTGACCCCGTCATTAGAAATTCACAATCATTTCTCAGTGCTCTGAATGTGGATATGATATTTGTTGTTATAGGAGACCAAAATGATGGGGTTTAGATACTCAATAGATAGGTCAAATAATATAAATGTATAAATAAAAAAATAGGGTTCAATAATCAGGTTATATTTTTTGTATTATACGTTGTGTTACCAGATAGTATTATTTGTTTAATACTACATATACATATTATAAATTAAATGTTCAACCACTTATACAGACAATGAATTTCGTACATTCTAACCATCCTAATATTGAGGAATAATAGATTTCTAAAAATTATAATACTCCCAATGTAGTGGGGAAATAGGTTTCCCTATATGATGATGTTACTAATCACGAGGAATGACATGTTGATGATGTTGAAATCAATTAAATGATATAAGGTGAATAAAATATATCCTAGAAAAATAAGTAAGAAATTTTTTTGGTGATTTTAACCAAAATTATTAATGTAGAAAGTTTAGGCATCAAATTCATGGTTTTATGGAATGAAAAAATTTATCATGTTAACCACAACGAGTTTATTTTTATTATGGGATCATCACATAAATGAACATACATCTTAATGTAGATATGAGGAACTATTTTTTCACCATGATTAAGGAAATAATTTGAGAATATATTAGTGTAAAACTATGATATACAATCTCTATTCTTCTAAAAACTAAAATAAGGAATCATTGATTTACTCAACATTATCCTTTTTAGTGTTTATTAATAATAAATAAATATCCAATGGCACTTTTAATAATGGTCACTAGAAAGGATTATTTTTTCTTTCATACAATTATTATGAAGGATCATCTCATGGATACTGATGGGAAAGTAATCTGACACCCACAATAGATATATAAAAACACGATTAACAAAGAAAATGGGTTACGTTTATTGGTCATCAAGAGGGGGCATCTTTTCATATATATTTTTATTGGTAATACATAACGTAGAAACACATTTGTTAATCACTTTGATTAATAATTTTTAATTTATGAAACAAAAGTCTAGAGCATAAAATAAGTCGTGTGTATCCAATTTACCCTAACACAATGTGCGTATGATGTATGATTCACTTGAATAAAATGGTATATATTTTAAATCTAAGGTATTAATTTTATGTTTAATGGGACATAAACATAATTATAGTTCTTTATTTATATTAATATTGGGGAATTAAAATCAAAATACACTCCCTTACCAGGTTTTGGAAAGAGGCTTAAGAATATAAATAAGGAATACTATAATTATAAAATAGAAAAAATAATTTGAATCATGTGTAAGTATGACATAATAAAAATGTATTCTAATTTAAATTGGTATTACATAACAATGAAAAAAATTCTATTTTTTATAAAGTTCATACATAAGATTCATTATTAGTTATACCTGATGAATGGAAAAATTTAGTGACCTTGATGTGGCCATTAAGACATGGCTAAATCATAGGTTACAGTTTTAAATTTTTATCCCAGACAAACTTTGATAAATAAAACGCACAAGGGGATAACGATAAGAAAATGAAGGTGATATAGGTATGAATAATTTCTCTATAAGGAAAACATAATTTTCTATCTGAGTTATTATATAATTTTATGGGAAGTAATAAAGTAGAAGAAACAATAAATGAACATCCACTACCTGAAGACCCCCTAATTTGAGGCAATCCAATCCCCTCAAAGGTCCACTTTACCAGAGGTAATCGATTTTTTCATAAATATTTTGAGAAAATATGAATTAATAAGATACTAATACCATTTATATAAAACTAATCTACAGGGGGAAATAAAATGTGATTTATATCTATAAAATCCATCCATAACCATGTTTTGAGGGTATAATGTAAAATATCCAAGAATATATTATAACCAATAAAAGAGTGTTGATTCATTTAGCTCACAAACCAATCACTGAGCTACATGTTCCCAATGATGATCTAGATGTTCAAATTGTCGATATTTATATTATAACTTTCATAGTATAGTCATTTAACATTCTAATAATACTTGTAGATAAGGTGTTATGCCCTTTACAATTTTTTTTATACAAAACCATTATGAATTACTGAAAAGGTCCTGAATAGAGGAATGTTATTATATATAGAGAAATGGATGGGGAAATGGAAGATCAAATCAAAATAATCCAAAGGATCAACCGATCAATTGAAAATACCTTTAGAGAGTACCATTTCCCTACCAATTAAATAATAACATATACTAATATTACAAGTTCACACAGATAAGATATTCAAATAGAGTGATATTACTATAAATTATTTTTCAATAAATAATATATTTAGTGGCTATTACATAATTTCTTGGTCTTGAAAAAGTATATGAAATCATAAAAAATGTATGGCTAGGAATCGCAATTGTTAATGTTTACATAAGCTGACTATTCATAACATGGTTTTTGAATAGCTGATCTACTATGTTAATTGTAGATAAATACTATTCAATTTTTATTTCAATCAAATATATTAGCACTATTTTATGTGAAAACAATGAAAAAAAATTGTACTCATTAGTCCTTACATGTCTTATTCATACAAGTTTTCATTATATAATGATTAATCTTAAGAAATTATGGAAAACCAGATATAATGTTTGAAAAGATACTTACATATAAAAAAATGTTCTTAATCCCATTATGTAGTTCTAAAATGCTACAATTTAATAACATCAACTATATTTTCATTTTGTTCAATAGTTTTTCCTTTCTTAAGATAATTCATTTCTAATTTAAATAAATTTTCATACTCTATTGATATATTTGGTATTAAATGCATGAATTACCAAAAAATTGGCCAAACATAATGGTATTTATCAATTTATAGTACACTACATTCAATATATTACAAATCCAATTCAAGTTATGTACTTCATGTAATGTCTTATGGAATTTTTTTATTGTAGGATCTTATTTGAATATCATCAAAATAATTGTATGAGGATATCACATGAGCCCAATAAGCCAATTGAATTAAACAAATAGATAATTATTATTGAATATATAATAATATTTTACTTTAAAATGGATATAAAAAAATTACATATTTTTATCAATTTTTTTGTAGTGTCTAAAATAATCTAATATAGAAGATTGTGGTTATTAAGGATGAATATTTATGAATTATATCATATTCCATAAACAAACTAACTTCCTAGAAAAGTTATTTCCAGTGATAATTAAATTTTTAATTAAAATTTTTAATCATTTTATCTTTATAATTTTATTGTACTATTAAAACTGTTGACGGTCCAGATATTCAAAAGTGGAAATATATTTTTTTAAATGAATGGGAAGAATACATGGTGTTATAATTTATGTAGACATCATGAATATTTTACTTCATACTACTTGTGGAGTTATGTTTATTTTCATTTTATCTATTTTTTAGTTAATATATTTTTCATTTTATATAATACTTAATTAGTTTATTTTCAGATATATCATAAATAAATGAGTTCACCAAGAATTTTTTTTTCTTCAACCATTTTTTCTTTATAAAGATCATAACGTGATTGTAGAAAAAATAAATTCTTGACAAAGTCTCCAGAAACGATGATTCACTCATGTATTGTTTGTTATGTCCAGAGAGATATTTTTTCTTTATATGTTTTTTATGTTTATTAGTGTTTATTTTCTATTTATAAATGAATCAAAGCATGTTTTTCAATTTAAATTTACATTTTAGTTTAGAATGTGTTTCAATCACTAAAAAAAATAAACACACTCACATTGTCATGATAATTTGTGAAAATTATCCATAAGAAATTTTTGATGTGTAATGATTCGTATCATGTCAATCTGGCACATGGTGTGGTTGATAGATTCCAAGTGCATTTTTTTAATTAAAATTGATATTTTAGTTCATAATGCACATCACATACTAATAACTAATCAAATTAAATAATATTTTCGTTAAATTATAGTATAATGATCTATAAGTCAATTTTTATGTGTAGTAATAAACTACACGTAAGTGTAACACATGTTGTGTATGGCATGATTGAAAGTGTGTTTTTTAATTTAAAAATGACATTTTAGTTCAGAAGGCATATCATAAACTCGAAACTAATAAAACCCTTTCAAATTATTTTAGTGCATTTTCACAAAAATCCATATGAAATTTGTGATGTGTACGAATTATCCACATGTCAATTCAGAAAATGGTGTGGCCTTTATGACTCAAAGTGCGTGTTTTCAGTTAAAAATGACATTTTTGTTTAAAACATGTTTCCCTCACTGAAAAATATGAAAATTACTTTTTTGATCATGATACTTTATAAAAATGATTAGAATGTAATTTTTTATGTATATGAATCAACTGAAAATCAATACGACACATGATGTGAAAAACATAACTAAATTTGTGTGTTTTCATTTGAAAAATGATATTTTAGTAAAAAATAGGTTTTGCTGATTGAAAACAAAGAAACCAAACTTGTATTTTCTTGATTATTTTTTACAATGATCTATAAGTCATTTTTGATATACAAGAATAAACCTCATATAAATTTGACACATGGTGTGGACAACATGACTCAGTTTATGTTTTCAGTTTACAATGAAATTTTAGATAAAAATCATTCCACTAACTAAAAATCATGAAAAAACCTGGATTGTTTTTATAATTTATCAAAATGATCTATATGTCAATAGAGATGTGTATCAATCATCCACTCATGAATCTGACTCATGGTGTGACTATTATGATTAAAAGTACACATTTTTAGTTTAAAAATGAAATTTTAGTAGAAAAATGTTCCAGCCATTGAAAACTTATCAAACACACTAATATTGTTTTGATACATTACAAAAAAGATTCATAAGTTGTTTTTTCCATGTAAGAATCAATTTTACATCAATCCGATACGCGACATGACCAATATGACTAAAAGCATATGATTTTATTTTATATTAAAATTTAAGTTAAAAACATGTTTCAAATACTCAAAACTATGAAAATGCACTCATATTGTCTTTATACTTTAATAAATGATCAATAATTTATTTTTTATGTGTATAAATCAACCATATGTCAATCCAACACATGGTGTGGATAGTATATATCAAAGTTTGGGTTTTTATTAAAAATTAAAATTTTAGTGGAAATGACTATGACATATTCAGAAAAAATACAAATTTAAATTGGTTAATACTTTATGAAAACAACACATACGTCATTTGTGACATGTATTATTCATCCACACCTCAAATCGATGCATGTTGTGAATGGAATGGATAATAATGAGTTTTTTCTTTAGATTGACACTTTAGTTGAAAAGATTTTTCACACACTAAATAATGTGAAAAAATTTCTATGGTCTTGATACATTATGAAATTGATTGATATTTCATTGTTGAAATATTGGAATTAGTTGGAAATCAATCTGACACATGGTGTGACCATTATTAATCAATGTGCACATTTTCAGTTTAAAAATTAAATTTTTGATAAAAAAATGTCACTCGATGAAAAATAATAAACCATGCACTACGTGACTTGATACTTTTCTAAAATGACACATATGTAATTTATGACATATACGAATCAACTTCACATCAATCTGAAAAATGGTGTGGCTGATATAACTCAAACAATGTGTTTTTAGTTATAAACATGTGTCACTAACTAAAAAAAGAAAACAAACTCATATTTTCTTGATTATATAAGAAAATTATGCATGAGTAACTTTTGAATTTCAAGAATCATCTCCAACTCAATATGATACATGGTGTGGTCAGAATGAATCAAAGTGATTTATTTTATTTAAAATCGAAATTTTATTTTAAAACAGGTATCACATGCTCAAAACTGATAAAAATCATTCATATTTTATTCACACATTTGAAAAATGATAAATATTTCATTTTTTATGTGTTGAAATAAACCACATGTCAATATAACACACAATGTGACCGTTATAACTCAAAGAGTTTTTTTAATATAAAATTGAAATTTTAGTTTACAATATGTGTGACATACTCGAATCTAATAAAACCCATGCATATTATTTTTATATTTTAGGAAAATGGCCTATAAATAATTTTTAGAGACAATAAATTGTTGCACCTCAATCTGAAACATGATATGACCAATATGATTAAAATGTGTTCTTTCTGTTTAAAATTTTTATTTTAGTTAAAAACATATGTCACTCATTGAAAATATAAAAAAATAACTTGGATTCCCAAAATGACTTAGTGAAATGATCCCTAAGTCATTTATGAAGTGTGGGAATCAACCAAACATCAATAAGATACACACAATGATTAGTATGAATTAATGTGCATAGTCACATTATAAAAATTAAATTTTAGTTAAAAACATGTGTCACTCAGAGAAAAATAGGAAAAAACACTAAAAATGTCCTGATATTTTATCAAAACGGTCAATAAATTATTTTTTATGTATAGAAATTAGTGGTACATCAATCTGATAAACGGTGTGGATGGAATGACTCAAAGTGTTTGTTTTTATTTAGAATCATCATTTTTATTAAAAACACACATCACATACTTAAAACCAATAAAATTTTCATATATTGTCTTGAAACATTATGAAAATTATTCATAAATCATTTGTGATTTGTAGGAATTAATCCTTCTTTAATCTGACACATTGTGTCGTCAATATGACTTGTAGTGTATATTTTTAGTTTATAATTGAAATTTTATTAGTGCACTATCTTATAATTAAATTAAATTTATTTATTTGTAGTATTACTAATATAATAATTTTTTTTATATTGGTAGACTCTTTTTATCGATATGGTGTGGTTTTTTCGGCAACTGACACCATGATCAAAATATTTTTAGAGGTATTTGGGGTTCAAAGACAATGAACCATTAATGTTTTTGAATCTGTTAATGTTTTTGAAAAGTATACATATTAATATAATTATAAATAATAATTTTTGAAATGTTTTTAATTATTGTATAGTGTTTTTTCATTGTCCAGTATGTTTAATTAAAATTATATTTTTTAATTTCCGCTTCAGTGTGCCATAATTTTAACATCACAAAGCTGCACCATTGATTTTATCTGTACTGGGAATAGAGCTCATAAAGGATCACTTTATTAGCACTAATGAAACACTAATAACATGTTCCTTTTATTGTAATTATAAAAAATGCTAATAAAGGGCTCCGTTTATCAACACGAAACTAGTGTTGATAAATGGACCCCACTGCAAGTGCTAATGAAGAACACTATTATTAGTGTTATTTTCGGAATTGATAAAAGTCCATTGATTTTAAATGTTCTTACAATATCAATTATTTTTAGTGATAATGAATGATATTTCTAGAACTTTTAAATCCCATATATGAAACAGTGATTCTTCATTCAGATTCACATGTTTCTTATTTTTATTCCATTATTCAATGAAGAACATATATTGGTTGATGAAATCAAGCATAGATATTTGTATATCCTGAATAAATAAAACCTTCTATGGATAATGTCTCATATTGGGAAAATTTTACTCTTTTAGTAATTCACAAACCCCCATAATAATGAACCATAATAAAATATCACCAATAACTATTCAAATACATCATCATATAATACATTTTTTAAATATCTAAAACCCCACATTCAATACCACATTAATCTTATGACTAGATTCCATTTCTCATCAACTAAGGAATTCCACTATAAAATCTATAATCGCACCAACCATAAAATAGATAATAATAAAGAATATAATTTCAATTTATAATATAATCCAATAAAAAAATTATTAAATATATCAAACAATTATATATTATTAAAAAAAACAACTAGTATCTTATTCATAATCTTGAAGTTAGTAAAATTTTATATACTCCAAAAACCAAAAATATTGGTCCCCATAATATATTCCTGAATTCAAAATTTATTCTTCCAGTTTCAATGACCCTTCATGGTAGTTTCAGATATAGACACATTACAAGCATTTATAAAAACTATTAAAACTGAAAGGTAGATAAAAAATAAATTAGAGGTGCCCTAACCCACCAACAGAAATTTTCCCAACATCAATGAGTTATGGTTTGAGACATGATTTTGGTTCTAGTCTCTTATAGTCTTTATTAACGAGTTAGGGTTGGGTCATTGATTTACTATTCATTTTGTGAATTTTACAAAATAAATTTTTCCATCGAATTATCTAATTTACTTCATAAATTTAATTTAAAAATTGTAACTTTTCATTTTAATTTATGTTTAAATTTATTTTTCTATTTAATATATGAATAAAATTTAACATTTGAATTAATTTACTATGAAATTTATTTTTAAAATTTATTGTGTAAATTATAAATTTATTATGAAAATTGTAATTTTAATATATAAATTTACAATGGTAATTTAAATTTACTATTCTATTTATTCTATTTTAATTTGAAAATTTATTATTTAAATTTAAAATTTATAATGGAAATTATAAATTTAAAATATTCATTTTTCAAATCACTAACTTAATGGTGTGAATTTACATTGTCAATAAATATATAAACAATAATTTCACTATGTGAATCTAAATTACTATGAAATTTAATTTGAATGTTAAATATAAAATGCAACATTTTTAGTATGAATTTCATTTTTAGATTAACTTATAAATTCACCATATAAAATTATATTTCCATTTATTGTGAAAATTATAAATTATATACATTATATTTATTTGTTTAAATTATTATTATTTTAAGGTTTATATTCTTTATATTATTCTTAATATGTAAATTTCTATTCATTTTTCTATGTAAATTATCAGTCTAGATAGATATAAATTTTCTTTATAAATTTACATTGAAAATTTTTCAAACTATTTAAATTTTAAATTATTAATTATTGTAAATTTACTTTTCTATTGACTATGAAAATTTATTAAGTTATTTACATTTTAAATTTATTATAAAAATTATTTTTTAAATTATTAATAATTTTAAATTTTCAACATCATTTACGTGGTAATTTAATTTTATCTTTATTGTGAAAATTTTAAATTTTTTTCTCCATATTTTTTTTATAAATGTACCCAAAACTTTTTCATTTATAGTTTAAATTAATGTACTATAGATATGCCTTTTAAAAATGCATATAATGGTATTTAATAGTGCTAAAAAAGAACTGTTGGTGCAGGTTCTGTTAAAAGGGGGGCCTTATCATTACTAAATAATCACTGATAAAAGACCCCAATTATTAGTTTTTTTTCTAGAACTGATAAATGACACCATTTATCAGTACATTGACTGGTATGATAAAGGGGGGCCTTTATCAGTTTGAGATACATATCCAATAAAGTCCCTACTACTGTAGTGTGCTGTTAAAATCATAGCACACTACAACAAATAAACATATATAAAACCACATCTATATAAAAATTCATAATTTAATTGAAATAAATTTTAGGTCAAATATACATAAAATACTATATTATGTACATTTCATATAATGATTTTTATAATTACATTTTTAATTACTATCCACAAACATTTAAAAACATAATGTTTCATTTTCAATACCACCCGTGACCCCCTCTCAAAAAAACATAATCATTGTATATGTTTCCAAAAAAATCACCCCATCATAAGAAAAATAACTCACTTGTATATTAAAATAATTACTATGTTTTTAATACTATAAATAATTAAATTTAACATAAATAAGAAAACAATACATTAATAAAATTCCAATTTTAAATAAAAGGAAACACTTCGAGTCATACCGGACTCACCATGAATCATACTAAGGTGGGGAAGATTCTTACACATAAATAATGATATCTAATAAAGTATCAAAATAACCAAAAGTAGTTTTCTCAGTTTTGAGAATGACACTTTTTTTTACTAAAATTTCAATTTTAACTAAAAACACACACTTTGAGTCACACTAGTAAAATTGTGTGTCATTTCGATGTCAAACTGATTCATAGAGGTAGAAAATGACTTATAGATCATTGTCATATAATATTATAAAAATCTGAGTGAATTTGGTCATTTTTCAAGCAGTGATATGAATTTTGACCTAAAATATCAATTTTAGACTGATAATAGACACATTGAGTCATATCAGCCACATCATGTATCAGATTTAGGTGAGGTTAATTACTACACATCAAAAATAACATTTGAATATTTTTTAAAATGTTTCACACCCCAAACCATGATTTATTTTATTTTAAGATTTATTTGGTTTTAAAATATTTTTCTCTGGTTCGCGTTCAGTCTCAGATCAGATTTTTGAGTCTTCGATAAAAAAACGCACATTTGGGTTTGACAACATTGGACGCGTGAACGGAGCGTGACGCTGCGCGGCATCAACCATGTAATTACTTGGCGTTTCGTTAATTTTAATATTATTAAAGATGATATGAATTCATTTATTATTTTTATTTTATTATAAGTGGTTACTTTTATTATTATTATTAATGTTTGACACAAATTTCTATTACATAAATTTTATTAGTATTATTGTTATTAATGAGGTTTATAATAATGATTATTGTTATTAATAATAGTACTAAATTTTTATTATTACAATCAGAATTTATTGAGGTTTTTATGGAGTTATATTAATAGATTAATGCTAAATTTATTTATTTATTCATTATTATTATTTTTCTTTTATTTTCATTTATGTTTCATTTTTTTCTTTTTATTCTCTTTCCACCTAACCCTAGAGGCCCACCCTTTTATTCTTTTTCTTCTCCCTTGCAGGAGCCGCCACCCCCTTCTTCTTCTCCCCCGCTGCATCCCTCCTCATTTCCTCCTGCTACCCATTGCCCCCCCTACTCGGCTTCTCCCCAGCGCGCCGTCCGCAACCCGCGCCCCAAAGCACTCAGCCAACATCTTGCATCCAGCTCATGCGCCCCACTGCTCACCTCCTCATGTGACCGCTTCTCCACCCGCCAGGCGACCTCCCCTCTCCGGTACTCCCTGCCCCTGCCTACGTCTCGCCCCCTACAAGCCCTCCAACTGAGCTCCGGTGAGCCCTGCCAACGGCCAACAGCCTCCCTCTCCTGCACCCCGGCGCTGTTTCCCCCCTCCTACACATGGCTGCTGCCCGACTCCCCTGCATGCACCGCACCCTGCCAGCGCAGGACTCCCTGCCTTTTATTCTTCTCCCTGTCGCGAACCCCCGCCTGTTTCACCCTGCACAGTAGCTTTCCCCCACCTCTACTGCAACTTACTCGCAGCACCCAGCGCCTCGGCTTTCACCTCCTTCACCTCACGTTGTAGCCACGTCACCTAACCCTCCACCCTATTGGTGCAGCGAACGCCCCTCGGTTGGATCCTCCCAGCAGTCGCGCGATCCAGCCCGGGCTCCTCTTGGTTCGCCGCTGCTCCACAGCCAGTTGCATACCCCCCAATGTTTATTTTATTTTATTTTATTTTATTTATTTTTACTTTGATTATTATTGTTATTATTATTATTATTATTATTATTGTTATTATTATTTTTATTATTGTTATTATTAATTTCATTATTATTATTATTATTATTATTGTTATTATTATTATTATTACTATTATTGTTATTATTGTTATTATTGTTATTATTGTTATTATTATTGTTATTATTATTATTATTAATATTGTTATTATTATTATTATTATTATTAATATTGTTATTATTATTATTATTAATTTTATTAATTTTATTATTATTATTATTATTATTATTCTTGCTTTGGCCTTTTCTTTTTTGGGGGGTTATGAAATTATGTTTTTTTGGTAGGTTTTGGATTTTTAGGAACAGCGTAGGGCGTTTCCGAGTGAGCGCCATCGCCACACCTTATTTCCGAGGTTCCGTCGTCATCGCGCTTCAGTCTCGAGGTGATCGTTTCTCCCCGATGCTTGGTTTCACTTTCTCTAGTGAGTTTTTGTATGTGTTTTGAGTCTTTGATATTTATTATGTAGGGCGCTAGACTTTACAGTGATTTTTCAAATGTGCGTCATTACATCACATCATGTATCTGAGGTAGGTCCCCTTTGCACTGCTTTTAAAATTTAAGTTACATTATTTCCTGCTGTTTGCGCTCACTATCTGTTCAAATTACATATTTTATTAATCTTAGTAAACATGAAATAATATTAGAGAATTGTTTCTTTATAATTACCCAGTGAAAGAAAGTGCTGTTTATTTTATACACGACACACGAAATATCCTCTTGACGAGTAGACACCCAATAATGAAAGAATGACGGTTTGGATTTTAAACATAAATCACAGAATATAAAATAGAGTTTTGGTTTAAGGATAAAATATTTATTTTGAAACGTCAATAAGTACGTTGGATCGTTTGAGAAATTTCCTGGTTGGCTCTTAAAGTTTATTTGTAAAAATAAAAGGGTTTGGTTTGGTTTTATAAAAAATGTTGGCAGCCTATGAAGTGGTGTTTTGGGGGTTCTTTAAAAGGTTTTAAACTAGGTTTTGTCTTATAAAAAAACGTTGTACTTTTTTTAGTGATTGTGAAATGTATTTAATGCCTGTTTGGAACTTTATGGAAAGCGATGAAAATGTTTTGATAAAAACCCTCTTAGGACGACTCTTATTCCTTGGTTGCAATTGATTGTTTGGGAGGCCGTGCTTAGAGGATTTCTTGTACTTTAGTAGTTAAAGGCAAGAGGTTGTCCCATGGAGTGGCTCGGGGCGATGCCTGTTGTGCATTATATATATATATATATATATATATATATTCGGTTGGATGCTAGATTGGCATCGGTTGGCTCACCCCCTTTTTAAACACTTGAGACATGGGAATCTATCATATTGAGAGAATATTCTAAGAATGATTGCGGTGCTGGTAGGTTATGGTACTAACCAGTGGCCCATAATAGGTGGATATATTGGGTTTATTACTATGGGATTTTCCCTCGACCTGCCTGAGAGAGGATGGTCTAGCGTATTGTGCATTTTGATTTCATCGAGACATGTCGATAAGGATGATTTCTCATGTCTTGGTGTCTTCTGGTTTATTCTCGATCTCCTAGGTTCACCTGTGTCTATTCAGCTTTTGTTGCTTGTAGTAGTGATTATGATGCTCACATGTATACCTACATTGCCCTTGCTGTGTGTTTTAATTTGTGCATTCTTGTGTATTGTTTTCCTTGGAAAGTGGTAAATTGCTTTTGGTTAGGTTTCTAAAAATGGTTTTCAAATGAAGTGTTTAATCCTCTTTGTACAAATTTGAAAATATAAACAACACTTTTCCTTTTCCTAAAATGTCATTGATACTAACGAATTGAACCCAAATTTGGAAATGGTTAAGGTCAATGGTTCGTACATTGTTTTTAAGTAAAATACTTAGAAAAACATTCTATTATAAATTGTAGTTCAAACTTGAAATGATGTTTCTTTTATTTTAATGGTAGTGCATTGGGAATAGATATCGGTCTAGCCTACTGAGTTTTAATACTCACGCCTATATTTCTTTTCTATTTTTAGTGTTTGTGCAGGTTATAGCTTGAGTGCGCTCGCCTAGGGCGACACTTGATCGTTGAGTCGGAGAGTGACCCGTGAGGTCGCATGGAGTTTGTTCGGACGTCGTGTTTGGTCTGTTTTATTTTAATCTATTCCGGTTTAGTCACTTTGTTTGGTTTTTCTTTTCTACACTTCTATCTATTATCTTTGCAGTCTTATTTATTTATTTTGGACAAAATCGTTCCCACAGCCTCTGTTGATGCCCTGGCACTTGTCGCCAGCCCAGGAGGATCGAGAACGCCTCTCGGGACTTGTCGCGGACCAGATCGGGTGAACGGTTCAGGGTCGACCCCTGTTGGTTCGTGACAAAATGGTATCAGAGTAGGTAAGTTCTTAGCAGACCCTGCTTTTCAAAGCTCCCTTTGTTATTTGGGATGTCAATGTATATGGAGTAGGATTTTCGGGATTCGAGGGGTAGGTGCGGGAAGAGCATCGCGAACTCTTACTCGTTCTGATCCTCAGGTTTCCAGGGGAAGTCCGATTTAATTTTTTTATTTGGGTTTTTATGGAAATGTTTTGCGATTGGGATACGACAACGGGACTTGGGCTAATAGTCCTAAGGCTCACAGCCTGGAAAGCCATGCAGAGCTTGGGGCATGGTCCAAAAAGACTCTTCGTGTTGGTGACATGATTGACATTTGGCCGCCAACCATATGGTCAAGTCGCCCACCAACATTGGTTCCCTGTTTGAGATGTTTTGAGTCTCCTGTGACTTCTGAGTGTGGTTCTAATTTGAAAAAAAATGGGTTTTGAAAAATAAAAATGATTTTTTGAAATGACATGTTTAATTGTGGATTGTTATAAAAGAAATGGTGTGAATGATTTGTTTTTGGAAAATGAAGTTTCTTTGTTTTGGCCTTGGTGTTCATATGAGTGCTCACATGCATAGTGGTATGATGGAAATGTGGATGGATTGATGGTAAGGTGGATGGATGCTCGAGGTGGCATGAATACATGCATGTGAGTGAGACTCTAAAGAATTCCAATAGAGAGGGTTTAACCCACCAAGCTTGTTTTAAATTAAACATGTTTTCAAAAGAAATGTTTTGATTTTACGATGGATTTTTTTCTTTTGTTTAGAGCCTTTCATATATGTGGTGTTGGTTTTTGAGTATTTTTATTTATTGAGTTGTCCTTTATTGGGTTTTCGAATTTTCCATGTCCAGCAGTTACCCCTTTGAAGCTTTGATGGGTGATCGTAGTACGATTGATCAACCAAAGGATTTTATGCTTGAGTTTCGGAAGCTAGATCCACCTCTCTTCTATGGTCAACTAGACCCTTCTGTGGCATAGGAGTGGATGTGAAAGATTGAAATGGTATTTAACCTCATTGAGTTACCCAAGTCATTGAAGGTCAAGTTTGCAACCTTCATGCTTGAAGGTTCACTGTGGATGTGGTGGAAGTCAGTGTCTCGGAACAAGCCCCGTCAAGAGATTACTTGGGAGTTTTTCAAGGCCTCGTTCATTCGTCAGTATTTCTCTGAGGAAGAACGGGTTAGAAAGGGGATGGAGATATGTTGTCTTCAGCAGGTCGACAGATCCGTGCTAGAATATTTCCAGCGCTTTGTAGATCTAGTACCTTATGATTCAGGGTATTCCACGAATTACCCCATGAAGGCTCGATGATTCGAGGCGGGTCTCCGCCCTGTTCTATAGTCGAAGGTGTCGGAGTCCAACCTAACTTGTTTTGTCAATGTGGCAAGACAAGCTTTTCATGTCGAAGCTGCGATGGCAGGAGTGCTCGAAGTAGTTCTCCCTCCCTCGATCCATATGAGTAGTGGTGAAGATTCAGGAAAGGAAATGAGTAAGCAAATGGAAGTGCATGGATCAGGTCGTGGAATGAAAAAGGCCTCGGGATATTTCATCAACCTCTTCGGAGCGAGAGATTATTGTATGTTATCAGTGTGGCAAGCGGGGTCAGAAGAATTCGTCGTGCCCAAGCGCTCTGAAGCTCGGCCAGGCATGTGGATGCCTGGGTCACTTCCGATGATTTTGTTGGGGTATTGCAAGAAATCGTCGTAGAGGAAGTTATCAGAAGTAATGTGATGTTGGGTCTTTGATCAAATATTCTTGTGTAAGTTTCCTTTTAGTTTAAGTGATCTTTTATTGTTGTAGTTGTACTGATGGTGTTTTGGGTTTGAAATGTATGGGAATGTCATGGGTATTTTGACGAACTCCCACTTTCAATGCTGGTATGTTTTTAAATTTTAAAATATTTTCCTTCAATCTATTAGATCAAAAGATGTATGTTTCTTTTTGGGATTATCCGAACCTGACTGCGAGGCAGAGGATTCTTCATCCATCAAAGCTTTAGCCAAAAGGCCTTGAAGTGAATCCGGGGCGTAGTCAGGAACCCCCAGGGAATTTTAAGGAGTCTTCTTAAAGTTGTGCCTCTACTATGTGGTGAGAAAGTTTTAGTGTTTCTACTTTGGTTTCTCTATCATTGTAATTTTCCTCTTTCCATAAAGTGCGCGATGGACTTAACCCTTGCACAATGTTGATAATTGTGTATTGGATGTGAGGAGTCAAGTGGTGGTCTTGCGTGGAAAACCCATGTAAATCAGTTGCGACTTTGAGTTGTGTCTATCACGAAGTGATGGGTCGTGAGTAGTCGTCCGTCGTAGTTCCAATGATCCGATCGTTGGGACCTCCCTCCCCGCCCATGGGGTAAGGGGTTTTTGGTTAGTGAAGACTCTTCGGATGAACTTTTATCCCTTCCGGGCGGGAGTAAGTGGTTTAAATGATTTTTCTATTCTGTTTATAGCTTGAGTAAGGCCCGGTTCTGGCCTAAGTTGGTTTTCTAGTTGGTCGCTACTAGGTTACTTCTTTATGGTGGGGATACCCACCATGAGGCACTTTGGGTTTTCTCTTAAAGTTTTATCAGGGTCTAGTGGAGTCTTTATGGTGGCGAGTTTATTCAGGCCTCCCCTCTACTGTTGTTTTGTTTCGGGAAAGGAGGTTGAGTCCCATATATGGTTGATGAAATGTCCTTTGGTTAAGAGGTTGGATCTTGTTGATGTAGAATCCTTAGGCGTCGATCGATCGGCTGGACAGTGTTGTGGCATTCCAGGGGCAAAAAGCATTATGGTGGGGTGAATTATCACACCCCAAACCATGATTTTATTTTATTTTACGATTTCTTTGGTTTTAAATTATTTTTCTTTGATTCGCGTTCAGTCTCAGATCAGATTTTTGAGTCTTCGATAAAAAACCCACATATGGGTTCGACAACGTTGGACGCGCGGGTGGAGCGCGAGGCCGCTCGGCTTCGCTCATGAAATTACCTGGCCTTTTGTTAATTTTAATATTATTAAATATGATATGAATTCATTTATTATTTTTATTTTTTTATTAGTGGTTACTTTTATTATAATTATTAAAGTTTGACACAAATTTCTATTACATATGTTTTATTAGTATTATTGTTATTAATGAGATTTATAATAATGATTATTGTTATTAATAATAGTACTAAATTTTTATTATTACAATTAGAATTTATTGATGTCTTTATGGAGGTATATTAATAGATTAATTCTTTATTTATTTAATTATTCATTATTATTATTATTTTTTATTTTCATGTATGTTTCTTTTTTATTCTTTCTATTCTCTTTCCACCGAACCCTAGCGGCCCACCCTTTTTATTCTTTTTCTTCTCCCTCGCAGGAGCCGCCACCCCCTTCTTCTTCTCCCCCGTTGCATCCCTCCTCATTTCCTCCTGGTACCCATCGCCCCCCCCCCCTACTCCGCTTCTCCCCAGCGCGCCTTCCGCACCCCGCGCCCCCCAGCACCCGACCAACCTCCTGCATCCAGCTCCCGCGCCCCACTGCTCACCTCCGCTTGTGACCACTTCTCAACCGGCAAGGCGACCTACCCTCTCTGGTGCTCTCTGCCCCTGCCTCCGTCTCGCCCCCTACAAGCCCTCTGACCGTGGTCCGGCGAGACCCGTCGCCGGCCAGCAGCCTCTCTCCCTTGAACCCCGGCGCTGTTTCCCCCCTCCTGCACGCTGCTACTACCCGATGCCCTGACTTCCCTACATGCACCGCACCCTGCCAGCGCAGGACCCCTGCCTCCTATTCTTCTCCCCGTAGAGAACCCCCACCGGTTTCACCCTGCACAGTAGCTTTCCCTCGCCTCTACTACAACTCACTCACAGCACCCGGCGCCTCGGCTTTCCCCTCCTTCACCTCGGGCTGTAGCCGCATCACCCAACCCTTATCCCTACTGGTGCGGCAAACGCCCCTCGGCCAGATCCTCCCAGCAGCCACGCGACCCAGCCCGAGCTCCTCTTGGTTCGCTGCTGCTCCACGACCAGCCGTATACCCCCCCAAGGTTTATTTTATTTTATTCTATTTTATATATTTTTACTTTGATTATCATTAGTATTATTATTATTAATACTATTATTATTATTATTATTGTTATTATTAATTTCATTATTATTATTATTATTATTACTATTATTATTATTATTGTTATTATTATTATTATTATTATTAATATTGTTATTATTATTATTATTATTATTCTTGATTTGGAATTTTCTTTGTTGGGGGGTTATCAACTTATGTTTGTTTTTGGTCGGTTTGGGATTTTTAGGACCCGCGCAGGGCGTTTCTGAGTGAGCACCATTGCCACGCCTTATTTTCGAGGTTTCGTCGTCATCACGCTTCAGTCTCGAGGTGAGCGTTTCTCCCCGATGCTTGGTTTTTCTTGCTCTAGTGAGTTTTTGTATGTGTTTTGAGTCCTTGATATTTATTATGTAGGGCGCTGTACTTTACAGTGATTTTTCAAAATGTGCGTCGTTACATCGCATCGTGTATATGAGGTAGTTCCCCATTGCACAGATTTTAAAATTTAAGTTACATTATTTCCTGCTGTTTGTGCTCACTATCTGTTCAAATTACGTATTTTATTAATCTTAGTAAACGTGAAATAATATTAGAGAATTGTTTTTTTATAATTACCCAGTGTAAGAAAGTGCTGTTTATTTTATACACGACACACGAAATATCCTCTTGATGAGCAGACACCCAATAATGAAAGAATGCATGTTTGGATTTTAAACATAATTCACGGAATATAAAATAGAGTTCTTGTTTAATGATAAAAGATTTAATTTGAAACGTCAACAAGTACCTTGGATCGTTTGAGAAATTGCCCGGTTGGCTCTTAAAGTTTATTTGGAAAAATAAAAGGGTTTGGTTTGGTTTTATAAAAAATGTTGGCAGCCTGTGAAGTGGTGTTTTGGGGGTTCCTTAAAAGGTTTTAAACTGGGATTTGTCTTATAAAAAAAAGTTTTACTATTTTTTGTAGTGATTGTGAAATGTATTTAATGCCTATTTGGAACTTTATGGAAAGCGATGAAAATGTTTTGATAAAAACCCTCTTAGGAAGACTCTCATGCCCTGGTTGAAATTGGTTGTTTGGGAGGCTGCGCTTAGAGGCTCCCGAGTACTTGAGTAGTTAAAGGCAAGAGGTTGTCCCATGGAGTGGCTCGGGGTGATGCCTGTTGTGATTTATATATAAATATATATGATTGGATGCTCGATTGGCATCGATTGGCTCACCCCCTTTTTAAACACTTGAGACATGGGAATCTAGCATATTGAGAGAATATTCTAATAATGATTGCTACACTGGTAGGTTATGGTACTGACCAGTGGCCCATAGTAGGTGGATATATTGGGTTTATTACTATGGGATTTTCCCTCGACCTGCCTGAGAGAGGATGGTCGAGCGTATTGTGGTTTTGATTTCATCATGCCATGTCGATAATGATGATTTCTCATGCATTGGTGTCTTCTAGTTTATTCTCGATCTCCTAGGTTTACCCATGTCTATTCAGCGTTTGTTGCTTGCAGTAGTGATTATGATGCCCACATGTATACCTATATTGCCCTTGCTGTATGTTTTACTTTGTGCATTATGGTGTATTGTTTTCTTTGGAAAGTGGTAAATTGATTTTGGTTAGGTTTCTAAAAATTCTTTTCAAATGAAGTGTTTAATCCTCTTTGTACAAATTTGAAAATATAAACATCACTTTCCTATTTCCTAAAATGTCATTGATACTAACGAATTGAACCCAAATTTCAAAATGGTTAAGGGAAATGGTTTGTACTTTGTTTTTAAGTAAAATATTTAGAAAAACATGCTTTTATAAATTGTAGTTCAAACTTGAAATGATGTTTCTTTTATTTTAAAGGTAGTGCATTGAGAATAGATATCGGGCTAGCCTACTGAGTTTTAATACACACGCCTATAGCTTTTTTCTATTTTTAGTGTTTGTGCAGGCTATAGATTGAGTGCGCTCGCCTAGTGTGATACTTGATCGTTGAGTTAGAGAGCAACCCGTGAGGTCACACGGAGTTTGTTCGGATGTCGTGTTTGGTCAGTTTTATTTTCTCCTATTCCTGTTTAGTCACTTTGTTTGGTTTTTCTTTTCTGCGCTGCTCTGTATTATCTTTGCAGTCTTATTTATTTATTTTGGGCGAAATCGTTCCCACAGCCTCTGTTGATGCCCTGGCGCTTGTCGCTATCCCGGGAGGATCAAGAACGCCTCTTGGGCCATGTCACAGACCAGATCGGGTGACCGGTTCAGGGTCGACCCGGGTTGGTTCGTGACAAAATGGTATCAGAACAATCTAAATGCGCTTTCTTATTTATTTATTTTTTACTGGTGTTTTCACTAAAATGTTAATTGTATATAAACAATTCATATATGGAGTCAAACCTATCACACCATGCATCAGATTGAGGTGTGGTCGATTCCGAAAAATAAAAAATGACTTCTGTATTATTTTTCTAAAGTATAAAAACAAACCAAATGTGTATTACTGGTTTGATTATGTCACTTGGGTTTTTAATAACATTTCATTTTAAATTGAAGAAAAACACTTTGAGTATTGACAGTAAAATCCTGTGTTTTTTTGATGTCATGATTGATTCAAAACCTCAGAAATGACTTTTAAAACAATTTCCAAAATTATCTATTCAATTAGAGTGTGTTTTCTATGTTTTTAGTGACTGAAACACATTTTGAACTAAAATGTCAATTCTAAATTGATATCAGACACATTGATTCATATGAAGTACAAACTATATTAGATTTAGGTGTTTCAAATCCATAAACATCAAAAATTACATATCAATATTTTTAGTAAAGTATAAATTCAATCCAAATGTTTTTACTCAGTCTTGAGTATGTCACTTGTAATTTTTAATAAATTTAATGTAAATTTTACATAAAAAGACACACTTCGAGTCATAATGGTAAAAAAGTTCATTATATTATGGTGATTCTAATTCCTTAACATCAAAAATTACATATGGATAATTTTAAAAAAGTATTAAAACCATCCGAATTCATTTTATAGGATTTGAGTATGTAAATTGTGTTTTATACTAAAATGTCAATTCTAAATAGAAAGAGACACTCAAAGTCATACTAGAAACAATACACATAATATTTAGGTGTGAATTATTCCTAAATGACAAAAATTACTTATGGATAATTTTCCTAAAGTATCAAAATGATATGAATGTGTTTTCTCTATTTTGAGTATGCCACTTTTTATTATTATTAAAATGCCATTTCAAACTAGAAACATTCATTTTGAGTCATACTGGTCACATCATGTTTCAGTTTGACATGAGACTAATTACTGGACATAAAAAATTACATATGGATCATTTTAAAAAAATTATCAAGACAATCAAAGCATGTCTACTTGGTTTTCAGTGAGTGACACTCTTTTTGAACTAAAATTTCAATTTTAAAAGGATAACAAAAACTTTGAGTCATAATGGGAACATCATGTATCTAATTAAGGCATGTCTAGTTAATACATTTAAAAAATGAATTATGGATTGTTTTTATAAATTTAAAAAACAATATTAATGCATTTCCTCTATTTTGATTATTTCACATTCTTTTTTTACTAAAATTAATGTCAATTTTAAATAAAAAGACACACAGGGAGTCAAAACAAAAACACCATCCATCATATTGAGACAAGTATGATTCATAAATGTCAAAAATTACTTAATGATCATTTTACAATATTTCAAAAAAAATTAGAATATGTTTACTCAGGTTTGAGTGTAATACTTTTATTTTTTACTAAAATGTTATTTTAAATAGGAAACACACACTTTGAGTCATAACAGCCACACCATGTGTTAGTTTGATGTGAGATTGGTTCCTACAGATAAAAATGGGTTTATGAATTTTTTCCTAAATTATTATGATTGTCGATGCATGTTTGCTCAGTTTTTAGTGAGTGACACACTTTTTGAACTAAAATGTTAATTTTAAATTGATAATAGAATCTTTGATTTATATAGGGAGCACCATTTATTGTATTAAGGTGTGGATGATTTTGAAAAATAAAATTGAGTTATGGTTCATTTTACTAATGTATAAAAACTATATGAATTCTTTTTCTCAATTTTCAATATGTCTCTTTTCATTTTTACTAAAATTAATGTCAATTTTAAATAAAAATAAAAAATTGGAGTCATACCAGGAACACCATGTATCATATTGGGCTCTGGATAATTCATACAGATCTAAAATGAACTATAGAATAATTTCTTAACGTAGAAAAAAGATCTATATCAATTTTATTAGTTTTCAGTATGTCAATTTTATTTTTTATTAAAATTAAATCCAATTTTAAATAAAAATTGACACATGGATCCATATTTGTCAAACTTTGCATCATATTGAGGTGTAGCTAATTCTTATACATAAAAAATTACTAATGGATTGTTTTCCAAAAGTATCAAAATAATATGAAATTGTTTTCTTAGTTTGGATTGTGGTAGTTATTCTTCTTACTAAAATTGATGTCATTTTTAAATCAAAGGGAACAATTGGAGTCATACCTATCACACTGTCTGCTTGATTGATGTGATATTTATTCAACACATTAGAAATAAATTATATATAATTTTCTTAAGGAATAAAACCAATATGATTTTGTTTACTTAGTTTCGAGTCGGGGATGTGTGTTTTGGACTAATATGTAAAATATAAACTAAAATCAGATAGTTTGAGTCATATAGAGAACACTTTGTATTAGCTTTATGTGAGAATGATTGATCATGTGATGTCTCTTTTGGTTTTAGTAGTATGTAACAAGCCATAAAATATATAATAGGTTCCATTTTTTGGAAGTGGAAGCCCCTTAAATCCTATAATGCCCTATCTAAAAGAAAAATTTTCTATCTTTTCTCTCTTTTTGTATACAGTTGAAAAAAAATATGAATTCTTAAAAGGACAATGAAAAAATAAAATAATTGTTAGATAAAAATGATAAGGAAATTATATTAAAAATATTAAAAAATTATAAAAAAAATTAACAAAAATAAGTATTATGAATTCATGTCACCATGATATATGTATACATTCTTGAATTATTTCATTGTTTCCATTTTCCAAATGCAACCTTGAAGTCTAATCTCTAATGAGTACAAGAAGCTTCAAACAACTCACCCCTACACAATAAAAATAATTCTCATATATATAAAAATAATTTTTATGTTATGTAATACTATAAATAAAAAAATAAATATAAATATAAAAAATATACATTAATAAAATGTCAATATTAAACTGAAACCACACAATTTCGGTCATACCAGGTACACCGGGAATTAGATTAAGGTGTTCTTTATTCCACCATGTATTCTTATACAAAAATGTATGATTATAGTATATGGGTGAATCATCCTTATTGATGAATTCATTTTTTCATGATATCTTTTAAAATTAGGAAACTAAGTATCAAATAAAAATAGTGAATAAATTTAATTCAAAAATTGAGAAAATGATGAGAAAATCAACTAAATTAGTAGTTTTTAGTCATATAGTCATGAAATATTTGTACGTTCTGACACTAGGTATACTTCTTAGTCATTCCTAAACAAATTGTTTTTCTTATGAATATGAGGTCTCATGAAAGTCATGATAGTGATAGAAAAATATAAATAGAAAAAGGACTAATATGTATTTTAAATAACTAGTAATTATTGTCCAAAATACCACATTAGGGATGCTAGTTTATTGATCATATATAAAATCTCTCATAATGTTGAAAACATAATAACCACAATAATTACATTAGTTTTATTTAAACATTATATTAACATTGATAAAAATAATTAATTTGTTTTGATAAGTGTTTTGATAATGAAATATTATTATATGTACCCTAATACTTATCTAGTTATAGAAGTCAATATGATCCTTGTATGCATAGACTATCACCATGTAATGATTTTGTAAATATTTAAAAAGTGCCATATCATAATATAATTATCATCAAAACATAATACAAAATATTAAACATAAAATTTATTTATAAAACGTGGATTGTATTTTATTACAAATTGAAAAGCCCCATCCCGCGTGGTTGGTTTTTTTGGGTATCCATGTAGTGAATCTAGAGAATAAATTTTTTTGAGTATCAAAATTGACTGCAATAAGAATGTAATGTTTCTTAAAAAATTAATAAATCATGATAAGAATAAAAATAAAGTTTATATGATTAAACTATATAGTTTTACCCATGTATAATTTGTAATAAGAAGATTCAATCATTTTTAAGTATGCTTTCAAATGATGTGGTATGTTTTTCCACTATTGGATCAACATGATCTAAATCCAAAGAGGTTAGCTATGTAAAAGTGGTGGGAGGACTAATGAGTTCATATTTATTTTCAGAGGGGGTTCCTTTCAAATAGTATTGATATATAAACATGAAAAATTTTAATTGAACATATTCGTAATTAATAGAGTAGATTAGTTATTGGAAACACAACTCTTGTATACATTTTCAACTAAGACTCCTAGCCAGTCATACTTGAGGATTTCATTTACATTCTAAAAAGAAATATATTCTGTAATGAATTCTCTCTAAATTATTTCATGTAAATAGACTATGAAATTACTCCAATTTTATAACCTTGTATCTACATGAATCATCAATGGTATTAAATTCAGATATTGAATGAGAAATGCAATGCTTATTTGTGTAGATATTTTTGATTGGTCAGTTAATCCTAAGATCATTTTGATTGGACATTTTGTTTCACTCCATTCACTTTGTACTTCTGAAAATAATATTATCATTTTCTGAAATTTTTTATTAAATTTTAAAAGGGTTTAATAAAAAAAATTGTAAATGAATACCTCCTTTTCGACATATTTTTGATAAGATCAGATGGAAATAGTATGAATGTTCCAATAGATTTCTCAACTGTATAAATATATTCATCATCATGTGGAATATGTATCTCGACACTCATCTCATGAGCTATGATATTCCCCAATCTCAAATGACTTATTGTAATTTTGTGTTGCGTATAGTTTTTTCTTGGATATTGAACACGATATCCCTCATAACAGGGTGATGGGTGGTTGTGGATAGATATAAATCACAACTATTTTCACCTAGCAGAATTTCAATATAAGGAATGTATCAATGTCTACCTTATTCAAATACCACAAAATAAATTATTATAATGTTGATTACCTCATCTAATATTTCAATTTTAGGGGAATTGATCACCTCAATGCTGGTGGGGATGAGGGTTGGGGATTTTCCCGTAGTGGTTGTGCTTTAGTTTTTTTTCTCTTTTCCTACATCCTATAATAGTTTCTAGAAACTATAAATAACAAAGAAATTTTTCATTAAGATAAGTTTACATGCCTATATCTCTTCTATTTTCTTTTCACCACACACATGTTCAAATATATTATCAAAATATGTTCGATGTGTCACCCCAAAACTCACACCTCTGTTTGGACGATGCTGTTATAGCTACTTCAATAACATTGATACTAGATTTTCAACTAGTATAGAAGATGATTATTCCAATATTAATGTTGTATAAAAAATATTGGAAAATACATGACCACTTTTATATAATACAAATTTAAATATTTTTTATTATTTCATATTTACGCATGCTTCCAACACATTTTGTGTGTTTTCATCTATTAACATCCCATATTTATATACATGTGCCTCTTTCCATATAACATGAAATGGGATGGATTTAGCTTTGGATTTGGAATCATCAAGTTGTATATAAATAGAGGAAAACATTTATGTTTTTATTTCATGTCATATGAAATTATTACATTTGATTTAATATATGTACCATTTTTTTGAAGTGAAACATTCCCAATCCTGAATTTACGGTAGGGGTACATTTGTTTTACTACCCACTGTTTATTTTTAGTAGACAGTAACTATTTCATAAATTAAAAATTCTTAATCAAGGTGATTAATACTTGTAACTTCAAACAATGTATTATTATCCTTAACATACTAGAAAAGTTATCTAATCACAATATCAAGTAAATGCATCCCACACTTCTTGGATTATCAAGTGTGTATACATCTATGGTGGGAGAATTTTTAGTTTATCATCAAAATAATATAGATTAATCGTTATAATCATTATCTAAAAAGAACTTTAAGAATATCTAAAAAGAATTAATAAAAATTTATTTTGAGATTCATCTACTATAAATGCACTCTACATGGGATAATGAAGATTAAGTCAAAGATTCATAATTTTTTTAGTAGAATAGTGAAAGAATTCCCTAATGTTAACCTATCCTCTTCTATAATCAAATTCATAATGCTGATCACTTCATTTTTCCATAAATATATATCAATCGGTATGCAATGATGAGTGGTGAGACCATTGAAACTACCGAACATACCCTTATTGGGGTTACCTACCTGACCATGTTCAGTCCATCCAATATCGAATTTTATGCCTTGATTTATCACATTAATATATTCTTTCTAACACCTCTATGCTATAACACTCCTAATTTTTCCAGGACAAATTTTTTTCATCATCTACCATTTCATTTTGTTCAACATTATCAATATGTAGTTTCTCTAGATTGGTAATATCAACAACATTACATGGATGTTTTGTTCCTTATCAAAGTTGAGACGGCATAATGAGTTTTTATACATTACCACAGAAGAATGATATAATTTTTCAACATAACCGTCCATGTACTATGAGTGCTACTTTGAAAACCAAAAGGATTAACTGCATCTATAGATAGTGTATTATGAAGGTTTCTGGGCTCGTTTACAAATCCAGGATACTCATGATCAATTATCTTCTACCGAGGACATCTTTTGGAATGATGAAGTTACCAATATTTATTTCATGTATCTATGTTGAAAAATAATTGCCTTGTGGTCTCCTCACATATATATAAGAACATAATCCTTGGAATGATGGGAAAATACCATACAAATTTCATAGGACCTTATTCATATTTCTTGTATCGATAAGTACTACACATTGGGAATTATATAAGCGATTTTTGGTTCTTGTGAAATAGTATATAGTCATTTGGAAAAACATGTATTATTTCAGATATCATACCCATTGAACTTAGAATTCATTTAGCATCATATTTTCAGTTATGATGTTCATTATCTTATGGTATCATATGATTCAAGAGGGAAAGTATTTCAGTAAATCTTGAATCCCACTATCAATTTCCTGATTTTAAATTATACAGCTTCAATATAACTAAAAATATTGTATATTCCATATAACCAACATAAAATGAAATATTTTTAAATCTCTTCTACTTTAATATTTTTAAAATCAAAAAGTTCATTTTCATATTTCATTTTCATTTACTCAATTGGGTCTTCACCATCATTCAAACCTGTAATCACATCTTTAATACGATATTCTTCATTTTCTACACTTCAAATTATATCATATGATCCATAAAACACAGTTTCACCTTATTCAGTAGCTGAATTCACATTTATTATTTTGTTTATTCCAATATTTATAACATAAATCTATTCCATGACATATCTATTGTTCTTCCAACACCTATGGACTAATTATTCTTGAATAAAAATAGCTTTAAAAAATTTAATGGATTTAAAGGGGTTATATGCATTATATTTTTCAAAATTGTTGAACTCTTTCACCCCATATTCCTAATATTTTGTCATACTATTAGTATCAAACCATTTAAGACTCACATGAATCCTATCCAATTTGGTAATATTACTATTTTAAAAAATAAACAAATACACAAAAAGGGGCTTCGAAAATAAGGGGATCCCAAAATTTGAAAGTTTCAATTTCTTTCAGCATGATTTGAAGGAAACAGATAATTGAGTTGAGGAAAATAATCTATCCAGTAGTAGTAGGTGTTAACCTCTAAATTTATTAACAATGATCACTAGTACATGGTATGGGATGACTGATTCTAAGGGTAATTCAAGGAACATATTTTCATATCTAGAAGAAATGGGGTGATCATTCTTAGGTAACAAAATGAAATTATATCTTTTTATGAGATGAAGCTAATGAAGATGGAAATTGTATCCTTAAATATAAATGTTTCTAGGCTGGAGAGTTGGAAAGTCACTGGACAACATTTCATAGATTGTTTTTTAATGTTGATAAAAGAAGTAGAAATAGTTTGGTCCCTACAAGGGGCTCTTTGATTAGAGCGATCATGGGGAGGCTCAGATGTGTGGTCTTACACACACTCATGAAAAGACATCAACTGTAATTTAAATATTGAAATCAAGCCTTCAATTACACCATGAAAATTGAATTTCTGTACTAAAGATTGAATTTAAGTAGTTCTTATATTTTTTTGAGGACAAGGCTACCTGAGTGGGGTCATGTTGGATGTACTATAACACTAAAATTTGAATTCATGACTTACAAAAGGGATAATTTCCACAAATTTTAATTTTTATTAATGTTTTCCTCTATTTGTTTTTTTAATTTGTATTTGATATATATTAACCAATGTTATATCTTCTACTTTAGGATCACCATTATTCTAAGAGGCCTTAAAAATAGTTCATGGGTACAACCACTTGAACATTATTATTTAGTTTATATAATTTTTATTTTAATAATGATGATTATATTAAAATATAATTTTTTTTTAAATTTATTTATTCAAGTTTCCGTTAATAGTTTTATTTTAATATTTTAGTTATAATTATATTGTTTTATATTATTCATTAATACATAGATTTATTTATTCATTTTTCCATGAAGTATTAGAAATCAATCAAACATATTTCTATAGCTTTGTGGTCATTATTATGGTCTAATTACATTACTCATAAATTATTCATCCATAAGGAGAATATTTAGGAAATTATTCCTACTCTAATTTTTTTTTAATTTGGTGTTTATCCATATTTGTAATATTTTTTTTCTAAATACACGTTTTCTATCACTAAATACCTGAAATATTATTTATCAGTAAGAATTTACCTTGTTTTTTAAGAATAATTAAATATATAAGAGTAAATAGTTATATTTCATATGTATTTTTCTAATTTTAATTTTTTCAAAATGAATGCGAATTATTAACTTTGAAAAATATTATTCTTTAAAAAACCCAGTTGGTATCCTCCCCTCAACCCTTGGATACGCTTTAATAGTAAAGCCTTTTTAACCACATTTGAAAATATAACTATAAATGTAATATGTTCATTTTTTAAAACATTTTTCACTCAAGTTCATCATTTAAAGTTATTTTTACCCAATGAAAATAATCCACTAATTTAATGAAACCGTGATTTACAATATTTGCTGATGTGATTCCATTTTTAATAAAATAATTATTTTCTAGACCGTGCATTAAAGTACGCTTATATTTAATATTAAGGAAAAAAAAGAAACATTTTAAACCAAGTTAAAGAACACACTATAATAATAAAATAATAGTTTTATAGTCATCGAAAAAATCTAATGATAATGATAATAACACAAAAAAATATCAAATATATTTTGTTATAGTATCAACTAATGTAGAAAAAAAATATAGGCTATAATAACATCAAATAAATTAGTATAATAAATAAGAAAATATAGGTAAAAATAATATCCACTCAATAAGAAAAATATTAAAAAAATATATACTATTAGACACAATATACTAATTAAAAGAAAATGTATCATGTCACTGGTCATCACAATATATTTGACCAGTGGAGAGGAGCAGTAAGTAGTCATTAGTCAGTATGATAACTAACCTAGTGGGGGAGGGTTGTCTCGCATCACTAGTCAGGAAGAAATACTAAACTAATAGAGAGGGTTAGTATCATGTTATTAGTCAAGATTATTCAAAAACCTATTAAAGAGGTGTAATATCACATTACTAGTTAAAAACACATTTAACTAGTTAGATTAAAAATTATTATTTCATGAAAAAAGTTATCTTAAGAAAACATCATTTTCAAGGTTCCAACTGGGCATTTATAAACATATCTGGAAATAAACCACATAAAAATACAATAAAAAATAATATTAAAACTTTAAATTCTTTCATAAATGACTCCGAACTATATCCAAATACAAATTGAAAACATAATATCCATAACATACATCAAACAAAAATTTAACCATAAGGTATAATAAATAAAAAAATATCATCCTTCATTTTTTAGACAATATTCTTTAAAACATGGGTCACTACTCTTTAAGATCATAAAGAACCAAAAGAGAATTAAAGTTTATAAAACAATACAAATATTACATAAGGTATTGAATCAAGAAATAGGGGTTCATGGTATTTGAAAAATAGTTTTAAATCTTAAAACATGTGTGGAAACCCCTTTCATATAAAATGAAAACCCAATGAAAATAATCATTATAGGGAGAAACCCACTAAATAATCATGGTAAACTTTATAAAAAAATTTAAAACATTATTAGAAACTATAATAAATCGTTGTTTAAAATTTAAAAAGTATTACATGGAGAAAATTTCCTTAAATCAATCTCTTTCATAAGGTACCACACTAAACCAATAATAACAGGTTAGAGAAACCCTTATGATGCCATTAAATAAATAAAAAAAGTTAAAATCATGCTAGAAAAAGTTATAAGTCACAAAATATATACTATTAAAAGTAAAATAGAAGGTAAGGAAGAAGGATAAGAGTGGGAAGAACTTTAACATGTTATTTGTGGAAGCTGGGTGTCTTGGAAGCTGCGATGGGCAGTGCAATGTGGTGTAGAAGTGTTATATGTGGATAAATGACACATCAAAATCAGGGAAAACACTATCAATAGTCAGATAATAGATACAAACATGATAAAAATAATAATAAGGCTCAAGCCTATGAGTTGGAGAGGATTTATTCGTTGGGAATGTTGATAAAGATCGAGAAAGGCCAAATCAGTAGGTTTTTATGAGAGTAATAGTAGAAGTAGAGTTCCACAAGAGCTACAAGGTGTGATAGAGATGACTATATTAGGTTTAATTTCATAATATTACACAAGGATTCTATTAGTGATTTCAAAATAGCACTTATGATGATTAGTTTTATCAACGCTAAAATAGTAAGTGCTAATAAAGATCGCCTTTTATCAGTATTAGAAAAGAACTGATAAAACGAGAGTTTCTCGGAGATAAAATATAAGCATTAAAAAATGGTGGCTTTTATCAGCATTAAAAATAACAATGATAATGATTTTATTTCAAAATTTAATTTATTTATTTATGATTATAAGAATACATAAATATATATTTTTTTATATATTAATAAATATTTTTATATATTTATAAATATATTTATATATTTATATATATTTATAAAATTATAAATATAATAAATATATTGATTAAATAAATATATTTATTATAATATTATATTTATTTAAATATACATATTTGTTTATTTATATATATATTTATATTATTATATATATACTTATTAATATATAAAAATATATTTATAAAATTATATTAAATATATTTTATATTTAATTATATTTATTTTAATTTCATAATAATATATATATATATATATATTAGTAATTATAATTATAAATAAACTTATATATAAATATTTCAATAAAAATATATATATTTTTATATAATGATAAATAAATTTAAATAATTATAAATATTTACAGCAAGTAGCAACCACCATAGTAGAGCTTACAAGATTAGACGGATGAGAAGATATGACAATTGTTATCAGTAATAGGAACCTTAATCCTCTACATGGGGAAATGCTTTCCAATCAACCATATGAGGTGGGGAGCATGTTGCCTTTAAATACATAGATGCTGGGGAGGGACTATTTCATGTGTGTCAGGACATGGGCCATAAAGGTCGTGTATCGGACCTTGTGACTCATGGCATATGGGTCTTGAATGGGATTTGTGCCTTGGGCACATGGGTCATGTAAGGGTTCCTTCTTAACCCTTAAAAAGGGGAATTATAAAAAAAATAAAATTATAGGGCCTTCAGGCATTCAGAATATATGATATTATTCAGAAGATGGAGGAATGAGAGTGGCTCTTCTCAGTGATTACCATTGCCTATGTAACCCAAAAAAATCTATGAAGTATGACTCTAAATTTGAATACTCTATTCCATTATGGAGAGCATTAGGGGTTGATTAAATCCTATAATAACATTGAATGAGATATGGTTGGATTAAAGGATTTCTTGGTTTTTTATGGATTTTCAAGTTGTTCATTCACTTCAATCAAAAACTATGTTTCATATAGAATCATCAGAAAAGGAAATAAATCTCACCTATCTATCACTGATTGTGCTATTTCTAAGTGGATCGATCTTCGTAATCCCTATTTAATTTCTTAAATTTCGTTTCCTAAATACATGAATCCCTAAAAGATAGTCAACCTCATTTCTCATTTATATTTTATTAGGTGATTTTTTTGTTTTTAAATATTTCTCCATCAATAGTCGATTCTTCCATATTATTTTCCCGTTTTCTAAAATGAATAGAAGGGTTTGGATTACTGGTTATATAAACTTATCACCATACATCCAAAGGGTTCATGAATGGAATTTTAATTTTATCTAGCAAGAATTTAGAGAAACTTGTTCAAAGATATGGTTGAAGATTCCTGGTCTAAATTGGGTTTTATGGAATACAAAAATTTTAATTGATATTGGTTATGTTATTGGTATGTCAATTAAGTTAGAAAATGACATTGAACTAGTCTCCTTCAGAAATTTTATAGGATCTCTAGTTGAAATAGAACATTGTTTCACTATGATTGATAGAGTAATTATATCCACTTTTTTAAGAGGATGTTTATCTTCAAATGGAGAATAAAATAATACCCCATTATGCTAATCCCAATTGATTATTGGTCATAAAAAGTCTTTCTGTAGGTTTTATTTAATATTCTATAACTACCAATTAAGAGGTCACGATTTGTTTCACTGTCAAAGAAATAAGTGTATTGTGATTTTTCATAACACTAAAAATTAGGTTTGGGGAAGTTGTTAAGGATGATGTTTTCCTTTCTATAGTTATAATAATTTTAAAAAAAATGAGATGAAAATAAGAAAACTAATGTTGAAGTCCCTTCTATAGGAATGATATGCAAACATCATAAAGACACTTCATAAAAAGATGGGAGTATAGTGGCTCCAAATTTTAACTCTGGTTGATCTCCACTAGAAGTAGTTGGTTCTATCCCGATTACCCAATTTATGTGTGCTAAGTCCAACAAGTCTTGGGATGACTTAGTGAATGACTGTCCTTCAGATGAAGGTGCCTCATTTAGATATTTCTGGTCTAAAGGCATTATTGATGAAGATGGGTTAGTGGAATCTGATAACAGTCAAGAAGATAAATACATTTTAGAAAAAGAAGGTGTTGATTATAATCTATGTTAGGAACAAAAAACAACAGCTTCTAGGAGACAAACAGGGAATGAAAAATTGGAGGCATCCATATGAATGAAAATAAAAAGGTTTCATATCCCTACCAAGGTGCAGATTAGAAGATTCCATGTTTTGATTCTAGGTAGAAACAAAAAGGTTCATGATCATCCTTTCTATATTATCTATAATGATACTATTGATTTATCTATGGGATCTTTAGACAATAACATTAATCACTATGAATCAATGATGTCTCCCTCTATTGATTTGAAATAAAAATCTTTATAAATGATGGTTGGTATTGGTAAATAGAAGACTAGGTATGCTTTGGCTCCCAGCAAGACACCTGGGGGTTCTTCCCTTCTCTTGAGTGCAAGTAATGCCCATTTTGATTTAATAGATCAATAACGTTTTGGTTTGGATTCAGCACCTGCTCAGGGCATGGACCTCCTCACTATTGATCATGTTCCTTTAGAATCATGTTTTAAAAATTTAGTGCAGGAAAGGACGGTATGAATCCATTTTAATATGAATTCAGGTCTAGGTCACCAAATTATTTCTGCAAACCATGGAATCAAACCCCCCTTGGCTCTTGTTTCCAGTGAAAAAAGTGTGAAATCGGGCCCTATGATGGAACATGTGTATTGTAGGGTACTCTCAAACACTGAGGCTACATAAATTATTGACTGTGATGTTTGGAAAGAGACTACCATGGATCATTGAAAAATGTAAATTTGATCTATAAAAATAAATACTACTTCATTGGGAGAAATTGATGACCTTGTTCAGTAGGTGGAGGAAAACATGCAAAAAGGTTAGTATGTACAACCCCTTGTAGTTTCTTGCATCTAAAATTATTGAGGAGGACGAACAAATAAATAATAATGTTCTTAGATTAGAAGAATCAAGGGAAGTTTTGTTGTTGGACTTCCATATGATGGTGGAGGATCATGGATACATGGAAAGTCATGGAGAACAGAAAAATATCTACGTGGTCAGGGTGGATAATCCTATCACAACTGTATAAGTACTCATTCACGATTCATTTGAGGTCTTTTTTAATTTTTGTATGAGGAATTTTTTTATTGTATGTTTCTCCTTTTTCTATTTTTCTTGTTTTTTATTTAATAAGGGGCCTTTGCTCCTCAACCTTATAAAAAATGAGTAAATAATGATAAATGAATAAATTAAATTAAATTAATTACAAAAATATTAAAAAGTGAATTTGTATCATCAACAAGAATTGCAGACATACATAAGTACACATACACATCCACACACACACACAGACAATGATACATACACACATGTATATACACACATACATATAAATACATACATTAATACATGTATATATTTTTTTAAATTATATAATCTCTCTATTAATATATATCTAAATAAGTATTTTAATAAATATGTGTTATATAATTGTGTAAATAAAATATCAATATATTTTATTTATTATAATTATTTAAACAATTTTAATTAATATATATAAATAAAGAATTTATCATTTTGATTAACATAAATTTGATAATTTTTTATATATAAAATTATGAAAATATGATTCATTTTCGATTAAAAGTTATAAAAATTGTATTTATATATACGATTTTTTATATATATCTAATATAATAAAAATATTATTTAAAAATATATAAAAAAATATATTTATTTATAATTATAATTATAATTAAATATATTTTAAAATATTTGTATACAATTATAAATATATTTATATAATTATATATATATATATATATATATAGTGATATATAAGTATATATATTTTTAAATGAAATACATATATATATTGTTTTAATATATCTATTATAAGTTTGTAATTATTTAAATAAATAAATAAATAAATATTAATAAATCTAATTATAAATAGATAATTTTATAAATATTTTTTATAAATATAAATATATTTTTATAATTATATATATTTATATAAATTATATATATTTATATAATTATATATAATTATATATATATATATGTATGTATACATATATATAATTATAAAATAATAAAAATAATTATTAGATAAGAATATTTATTATAAATTTATATTTATTAATATATATATATATATAACATCTAAATATATTTATTTTAATTGTACAATTATATAAATATTTATTTATTTACTTATAATTATATAATATTTTTTTAAAAAATACATATATATTTTAATCATTAAAAATATATATATTATTTTATCATATTAATATTATTAATATACAAAAATTTGTAATTAATTTTTATAAATAAAAATCATTCATTGAATATAAATATGATAATTTTTAATATATCAATGAGATTTTTTAGTAATTTTTTTTATCAAGGCTAAAATTAGTGCTGAAAAGGAACCACCTCTATTAGTGCTTAAGAAACATTTATAATGGGTAAGCCTTTATCCATGATTTTTTCCATTTCCAAAATAGGTGTCCCTTTTACCAGTGTGTTTGGTTTATTTTTCATAAAAGTAGGCATTGTATAAGCCATGATCTGTGGTAGTGTTACATCATAGTTTTCAATTTACTTTTGTAATTGAATTAGAAAATTTATTTTATGAAATGTAAATATAATGTGTGAATTGTAAATTTAAAGTGTGAATTGTAAATTTAATATGTGAATTGAGAACACTCAATGTGAAATGTAAATATTTTTGGGAAATTCAAATTATATATATAGTTTCCCTATTTTAAGTGATTTTTTTGAAAATTTTATATGCATTTTCTTTTGTGAACATACTATGAAATTTTATAGTGAAATTCTATATAATAATTGTATATTTACTAATTCTATTCATTTTTTATAAATACTAAAAAGAATCAAAATGTATAATTGTTTTTCCATTTACAATGTAGATATTAAATTTATAATATAAATTAATTGTAACGCCCTGACCCCAGAAGCCCAGAGCAAATGTATTATTTTAATACATTGGCATGATTACAAGGAATCATCTCCCGAAGGACAGATCAGTTTAGCTGTCTTGGAATATAAATTACATACATGAACTTTACATTACCTAAAATATAACATAGATAATCCTTTGACAACCCCATTATTCATATATCTGAAACCTGCATGTAATTAATAATACACTTCTTGACATCCTGGGAGAATAAAATATATGAAATGGGTGATCTAAAATGCTTAGTAAGGGTAAATAATTTAGCATAAGTTATAAACTTTTAAGGAAAGATGTGTAATAAAACAACCGCCTTTTTAAACATAATATTGAACATAATATGGAAAAAAGCAAAAATTACCATATTTACATGCACATGTATATTATACTAGTCAAATAATCACATGTAATAATTAATTTCATAATGAAGGAATGCCTAACGCTGGACATCATTACCACATAGTCAAGGCCTCGTATGAATACTACAAATAAATTTTTTGTCAAGGCCTTGTGCCAAGATAGTAGATTATCTCATGAGACCTACCGAAGTATTGTGGAGCTATAATGGGCTCCACTCATCACATACTAAGTCCATTGCATTCCTTATATGAAAATGTTGAAACAGAACATTAACATTTGTATTAATACTCATATACGAAATGTCACTACATTAACCATAAACCATAAATGGTATAAAAACAAAACATCCACATCCAAACATATGATAACTCATTCAATACAATATGGAATACTGTATTATAATAAATCAGCCTTAATCAAGAACAATATCCATGAAATGATGTTGACATAACTGAAAATGACCCGTAAAACTTTTTGAGAGAAATATCTATTTTTGTAAAGTCATTTAAAAGTCATACATTTATAATGGAAGTCATTTAAAAGATATTTTTCAATCAAAGTGTCCCATAACACTTTGAAACATTTGAAAGTAATTAACATTTTAAAAAAAAATCATGTCCATATAAATAAATCCTTAAAACCATTTTTAAAACATGCACATTAATTAAAAAGAATTAGAAAAATAAATCATTAAAACATTTAAAATAATTTTTGCTAAAAAGAACCTTAAAAGAATCATTTTGAAATGAATTTTTTGAAACATATACATGGATAATAAATATTTCTTAGAAAATACTTACACATAAACCGTCTCGGATATTAAGGAGACTGAGGATTTAACCCTTACCTTGCACTTTCCTTGGGTTGAGGGCACATTTAACCTCCTGAATAATGACCATAGTATGTCATTAAATTATAACAGAACCATATTCATATTTATTATATCACACATGATTCATTTATGACTTTATACTACCATTTTAATAATTATTTCCATGTTGAATTAAGATTTTGGGTAATAATCACTTTCTTTATCATACGTTTTTAAACTTCTTATTCTTGAACGTATCATTTAGATCATGATTAAAATACTTCCAGAAAATAAAAAACGATTTATATATAATATATATTTAGAATATAAATATGTATAATAGATAGATATTTGAAATGGAAAACACCTTTACTGAGATGATGGGCCGTATATACGCAAAAACACTGTTTCTGTTTTCATATCGTACTGAACGGAAGTAAGTGAATCAGATTCATGTAAGTAAATACATATATACATTCATACATACATACACATATATAAATATAAATATAAATATATAAATTTATATATCTCCAGTAGCATTATTATGTCATATATTACATATTTATTAATAATATATATTTTTATATTCATCATTGAATGGTAAACCTGGAAATGAATCTCATCGCGTCGTGGAGACGGTAAGCCGTATGTACACATGAGTGAGTATATCATTTCCTTAATAATTAATAGGTGTGGAATTGGATGGTATATTAATATTACAGAAAAATTATCATGCTATTTTCATTATTTATATACATATTACTCATCATGATATCCATCCAAATAACATAGTGTTGAATAACGAATTACACCACGACGTGGAGACAGTAATCCATACATATGCACACATGGTGAAATTATCATTCCTAGGATGAATATAAGTATGAATATGGTTGCACCATATTTATAATAACATTACAGTATGTATAAGGTACTAGAGTTATTATATTGGTATGGAAATAACAAAGAAATAGAAATTGGACGAAGAATAGAACTTTTAAAGAGGTGATAAAATAATTACCTCTTCTTCAGGTGTTTCCTTTTGATGTGAACAAAAGGGCTAATTAGGTTGGATTTCTACTCAAGGGAATTCCTATAGGATGAAGTGAGGGATGTTGGGAGGATATTTGGGTGTGGGTTGGTAGAGGTAAATGGCTTTGGAGGTCTAAATTTGAGAGAAGGGGAAGTTCCCTTTTATAAGAGGGGTGAGGGGCACCTTAGAAAAAACATAAAATATTATTTTATTATACAATCATATTAAGATTATAATCAATTCAAATAATTTTTTTAAGAATTTGGTGGTTATGGGTCTAAATAATCATAACCAGTATGTTTTTGACAAGTTTCAGTTACCATATTAACCTTACCTTTCATATTTAACATTTCGTTAAATAGTTTATCATTTACCATGTCTTCTGATATTTTTATATTATATGGTCAATAAACATACTATATAATGCAATAGAACCTCATGTGGCTAAATAATGACATATCTATTATTATATAAGTCTTTTGGGTGAACCTTATATTTTTAAGACTATTATATAATTTAATAATATTGTGTTTGTTTTAAAAACTCAATTATGTCAATTTTGGCAGTATTTAGAATTTTATTTTTTTTAAGTCCTAAAAACTTTATCACTTATAAAAAAATTTATTTAATCAACAATAACATGTCATGTTAACCAATAAAATTAGTGGAATTAATAAAAAATTATTTATTATAATTATTTTAATATTTATAATATCATTTATTTGATTATTTTATTAATAATGTAATTAGAACATCATGATTGTGTCATAAATAAATATAATTATTTAATGTCTAAAAATTATAAATAAAAAACAATTTTGAATATATTTTTTTAGATTTTTAATTTATATTTACATTATAATTTAGCTTTTGTATTACCCTAAATTAAAAATGGTTTAGTTATTAATATTTGAATTTTACACTTTTAAAACTTCTTTAAATAAGATAATAATAAATGTCCTAATATATCCCATGTGGACCAAAAAGATAATATATTATTGCTAAGGTTCGTTTTGGTTGAAATAAACTTATCCAATAGAATTAGGACATGTGTTAGGGTAATTATAATATCATTTTTACCTTTAATTACCTTATTCACTTTTAACCGTGGTAAATAAAAGTCAAAAGTTACTATTCATAAAAATCATTTTCATCTTATTGAAAAAAATATACATATGTATTTCCACCACATCTCTAATATTTTTTAAATTTAATGCAGAGAAGCGGTAAAATTATGTTTTATGGAAATTTGAAAATGTGCCTAGGAGGCGACTAAAAGACGTTAAACAAGTTCGATAAAACATTATACATCTAATTTTATTATAAAATGACACCAATGAATTAAATTGAACTTATATATGTATTATATATCTATTTTTACTTAAAATAAATTTAAATAAAATAAAAAATTATTTAAATAAGAAGTTGGTTTTAAACAATAATGCAGTATTTTTCACTATTCATCAAAAATAGAATGTTTTTAGTAAAATACCAAATATTCACCCTAAGATAATTTTGATATTCCAAATTCAAAAATAAATTCTATTTTACCATATTCAAAGAATAAAAGTTACATTAATTAATTTTAAATCAATTCCCATTACCAGAACAAGAAAGCGGGTTTTTAAGAAGTTAAAACTATCAAATGATTGACATGTGTATATGTCAAATTTAAATGTGAAATTATTTATAATGACATGAATTGTATAAAATGATAAAAAAATAATCTAATTATACATCCAAACCAGAAAAATTCATAATTAAACATTATAATTTTTTTTGATTAAAAATTTGTTTTCAATAAAAATTTAGTATGTTTCATTATTCATCAAAATATAAAAGCAATCATAAAATTACCAAAAATTTATAAAAAATAAAATTTTCTATCCCGCATATAAATAAAAAATTAATTTCATTAAATTGGATATTTAAAAGTGTTAAATATTTGATTTATAAAGGGTTCACCATTAATATGTGTTAAAATTTCATTTTCTGAAAAGTACATTTTTTATCTGAAAAAATGAATTTGTTCTTATATTATGTCTAATAAAAACATAATATGTATTATAAAATTATATGAAGCATATAAAAGTAAAAATTTAGTTAATACTATTCATATTCTCTTTTTGAACGGCTAGTTTGTTTAGTCGTGGTGCGCTCGAACTCGGTGTAGCGTGTTGCGCAAGTTATTAGATTTCTTTGAAGAAAATAACATACTATGAAATCATGGGGTGTTACATTCTCCCATCCTTGAATAAATTGCATCCTCCCAATTTGAAATTTTTGTTCAAAAATTTAAGGTTAAAAATAGAAAAATACCTTTGTAGAAAACCAACATCGAAATTTGGGTTAATAAAATTTAGTCTTAATTAGAGGGAAAGGTAAACGAAAAAGTCACCATCAAATTATGATCTGGAATAAGAGAGAATTAGTGGCAATTATAGTCACATAATTGGTGAAAAAATGTAAATATTTATAGAAAGTGTGTGAGGTTATCAATCACAAACAAGTGAACAATAAATGGAAAATTGAGGGCCTCAAAGCCATAAACCAATGATGATTTATATACCATCGGTTCAACAAAACATAAGGTATTAGGATAACACATTTCTGGTTTTAAGAACCCTTCCCTAATGTTTAATAATTAATTTCTTCATAGAATACGAGAAAAAAATACATGACATGTAGAGTTCTATCCTTCAACTAACATCTACCACAGACTCATCATTCACTCCAAAAGCTAATATAATTCAAAAATATTCTATTTATCAAAATAGTACAGGTTTAAAAAAATTGAATTTATAATTCATCTATCAGATCATTTTAAAAAAACTACATTATACAAACCTGGACATCACGTAGGCCAGTGGTAGGTGATGTACCTTTATAACCCTTTGGTTGTGGGTTCATGTCTCGTGACCTTGCCGGATGTGACGGGTTGTCACCCAACCTCTGGGTTGTCCTTTTTATAACAATCCAAAAATAATCTTAAGAAATGTTTTAAGATTTAAAAATAGAATCCAATGTCAAATTTAACTCATTTCAACCTTTATAATTATCCAAAATACTTCTGTCTAAACTCATAGTCTAAAATTGATAAAGAAGGTAAACATATTGAAGATTTCTTTTTTCGCATAATAACATGTGAATACCTTCATAATGTATACCCTTAAAACTTGGTAACACCCTGAATTACCATAAAACCTTACTGCTTGCATTCATGCTCCCTTATTCCTTAAGAAATACTGGATATACTCTTTATATCCAAAAATGTTGTAAACTCCAAAAATGATAGAACAAACAAACAATTAATTAGTTTCAAGGTAGTACAGAATATCTAATATAATTTGTTGAAATCAATCATATCTTATTTTGAAATCATTATCTCAATTTTAGAAACATATTAAGTGTAATATTTTCCCTATCCATATATTTTCGAAAATGTTTAACTTGAAACTTTGTCACATTACTTGGTACCATAAAATCTAAAATCCTAAATTAAAATGTACTGTAGTACAATCCCTATATACTTTATAATTCATATATCTTGTAATTCATTAATGAAATACTGAAATGAAACAATTATATAATAACAAATACAGAGCACTAATCATTACTCTTCATTTGTGGTAGTATCATAACTTGATTATTATCCAATAGCATCATCTGGGGTATACTCAGATGATGGGGACATTGATTCGCATAGTGTCCCAACTCTTTGCAGATAAATCATTGTACATTTGAAACCTTTTTATTACCCTTTCAATCACGTACTTGGTGTCCTTTTTTTCACTTGTAACAAACTCTCATTCTCTTCAAAAATTTACCAAGGTGATTCTTTCCAAAGTTATCACATTACAGAAAATCATTCTTTCCCTTCTTCCCTTTATCCATATTTCTCTCTACCAACCTCTTCTTCTATGGATTCCTTTCAAAGCCATATGACTCATAAAATTCTTTACATAACTTATTAACACATGATACTATTTTGTTCTTATGATGAGAATACATCTGAGACTATTTCCTTTCTAAATGATAGCATAAGGGCATGAAAGATATGATCCTTCTTACTCATTGGAACTTGCATATTGCTAGAGTTCCCATTCCTTCTACTAGGTGCCATTTCTAAATGAAGAAATACTATAGGTTAGATATTATCATAATGTATAATCCAAAAACTACAAAAATTCCCAACATTAATTGAATATTTTCACACATCTAGTCTCATAATAATAAATGGTTTGTTTGCTGACATATTTACTCATAAATACTTTATAATGGATTTTAAGAAAATTTTAATTATCCTAAGCATATCCCTAGTGAGTTTCAAAACCAAAAGTGAAGAAAGGCCCAATGTCGTTCACTAGGATACCCCAGGTCATGCCTCAACCTCTTTGTTAGAGTTTTTACCCCTAGTTACGTCTATGCCAGAGCTGCCTCTACGTGCTCGTATCCAGACAAGGATGTATTACTTGGAAAACTCACAAAATATCTACATTACCAAAATTATAGAAAGTTCTTATATACTAATCCTCAAATTCTATCATAGGGTAATGAAATGTAATTATAGTTTGTCTAAATATAGTTTCCAAGGTTATTGCTATACTTCCTCTAATATCAACTGTAACACCCCGAACCCTGAAGCCTAGAGCCAGTGCATTATTTTAAAACATTGACATGATTACAAGGAATAATTTCCTGAAGGACTGATCCGTTTAATAGTCATGGAAAAATAGATTAAATAAATTACATTTACTTTACATAAAACACAATAAAGGAAATCCTTTGAGAATACCATTATTCTTCTATTTTAAACCTGCATGTATATCATAATACACTTCTTGGCATTCTTGGAAAATAAAACATAAGAAAGGGGTGAGCTCAGATGCTCAATAAGGGTAAATAATTTAGTAGAATCTATAAATTTTTATGGAAATATGTGTAATAAAAACAATAGCCTTTTTAAACATAATCTTGAATATAATATGGAGAAAATAAATCAAACATTAGCAAATAAACATGCACATAGATATTCTTCTAGTTGAATAATCACATGTAATAATTAATTTCATAATGAAAGAATTCCTAATGTCGGACATCATTACTACATAGTCAAGGCCTCATGCCAAGAATACAAATAATTTGTTTTTCAAAGCCTTATGCCAAGACACTAGTTTGTCTCATGAGACCTACTAAGGAATTGATGAGCTATAGTGGGCTCTACCCTTCACATTCTATGTCCACTGCATTCATCATATGAAAATGTTGAAATATAACATTAACATTCATATTAAAACTATCATACAAAATGTCATTACATTAACCATAAACCCTGAATGGTATAAAAATATAACATCCACATTCAAAAATATCATAACTCATTCAATACTATATGGAAGATTATATTATAATAAATCATTCATAATCAAGAATAATATACAGTAAAGGATGTTGACATAGTTGAAAATGATTCTAAAAACGTTTTGAGAGAAATATTCCTTTTTGTAAAATCATTCAAAAGTAAAAAATTTATAATGGACATTATTTCAAAGATATTTTAGAAATAAAAGTGTACGATAACACTTTTAATCTTTTGAATGTAATTAAAATTTTAAGACAATCATTTCCATATAAATAAATCCTTAAAACAATTATTAAAACATGGACATTAATTAAAACAAAATAGAAAAATAAATCCTAAAACACTTAAAAATAAATTTTTAGTTAAAGATAACCTTAAAAAATCATTTTTGAAATTTCTTTTATAAAACCTGGACATGGATAAAAATATTCCCCAGAAAATACTTACACATAAACAATCTCGAATAATAAGAAGATTGTGGATTTAACCCTTACCTTGCACTTTTCTTGGGTTGAGGGTAGGTTTAACCTATTGTATAATGACCATAGTATGTTATTAAACTATAAAAGAAACATATAAATATTTATTATATCATACATGATTCATTTATGAATTTATACTACACATTTAATAATGATTTCCATGTAAAATTAAAATTTTGAGTAATAATCGCTTTCTTTATCGTGTGTGTTTTAACTTGTTATTCTTGATTGTATCATTTAGATCATGATTTAAATACGTCCATAATATAAAATATGATTTATATATAATATATATTTAGAATATAAATATTTATAATATATATATATATATGAAATTGAAAACACCGTTTATGGAGAAGGTAGGTCATACGTACACATAAACGTTGTTTCCGTTTCCATATCGTATTGAACAGAAATAAGTGAAAAAGATATATGTTTGTATATACATACATAAATACATACATATATATATATATATATATATATATCTCTAGTAGAATTATTATTTCAAATATTACATACTTATTAATAATATATATTTTTATAATCATCGTTGAATGTTGAACTTGGAGATGAATCTCATCACATCGTGGAGACAGTAAGCCATACGTACAAACGAGAGAGGATGTAATTTCCTTAATGATTAAAAGGTGGGGAATTGGATGGTATATTAATTTTAAAGAAAAATTTTCAAGTTATTTTGATTATTTATATAAATATTAATCATCATTATATCCATCCAAATAACATAGATTTGAATAACAAATTACACCACAGTGTGGAGACGGTAAGTCGTACGTACGCATGCATGGTGAAATTATCATTCATTGGATGGATAGAATAACGAATATGGATTTACCATATTTATAATAACATCACATTATGTAGATGTTACCGGAGCTATTATATCGGTATGGAAATAAAAAAGAAAGGGAAAGTGGAAGAAGAATATAACTTTGAAAGAGGTGATAAAATAATTATCCATTCTTCAGGTGTTTCCTTTTTATTTGAACAAAAGTGATCCATATTTTGTATTTATTCTCAAAGGAAGGCCTCTAGGATGAAGTGATAGAAGTTTTTAGGAGAGTTGGGTAGGGTTTGTCTGATCCAAATGGCTTTGGAGGTGTGAATTTGAGAGAATGGAAAGTGTCCTTTTATAATAGGGGTGAGGAGCACCTTTGGAATAACTTAAAAAATTATTTTATTATACAATAATATTCAAATTCTAATGGCTAAAAATGAATTAATATAGAGACTTAGATGGTTATGGGTATAAAAAATCTCAACCAATATGTTTTAGAAAATTTTATGTTACCACATTAACCTTATCTTTTGGATTTAACTCTTTGTTAAATAGTTTAACATTTACCATGTCTCCTTGTATTTTTATATTACATGGTTAATAAAAATACTATAAAATGCCATTAAAAACCCAAGTGGTTCATTAATGAAATATCTATTATTATATCTGACCCATATTTTTTTAGGACTATTATATAATTTAATAATATAGTATTTATTTTAAAAACTCATTTATGTCAATTTTGACACTATTTAGTATTTGATTTTTGTTAAAGTCATTACAACTTTAGCACATCGAAAAAAATTTATTTAATCAATAAAAACAGGTCATATTAACCTAGAAAATTATTATAATTCATGAAAACCTTCAAATTATATTTATTTTAATATTTATAATATCATTAATTTCATTCCTTTATTAATATGGTAATTATTGCAACACCATTGTGTTGTAAATGAATTTAATTATTAAATGTCTAAAAATTATAAATAAAATACAATGATGTAGAAAATATTTTTAAATTTCTAATGAATACTTATAGTCTAATTTATCTTATGTATAACCAAATTTTAAAAATTTCTTAGTTATTAAACATTGAATTTTACACTTTTAACTCTTCTTTGAATAAAATAATAATAAATTTTCTAATCTAATTCAAGGGGACTAAAAGGGTAATATTTTATTTCTATGGTTGGTTTTGGTCGAAATAAAATTATATAATAGAATTAGGACATGTGTTAGGGTAATTATAATATCATTTTTACATTTAATTACCTTATTTACTTTTTACCGTGGTAAATAAAAGTCAAAAGTTACTATTCACCAAAAATTATTTTTATCTCATTGAACCACATTTTACTTACTGATGTCAACTGTGTCTTTCAGATTTTTAAAATTCAATTCACAGTAGTGGTAAATTTATGTTTTATGAAAATTTGCAAATGTGCCTAAGAGGTGGGTAAAAGATGTAAAAAAGGTCAATAAAATTTTATACATCTAATTTTATTATAAAATGACTCCAATGAATTAAATTGAACTTATATAGGTATTATATGTCTATTTTGACTTTAAATAAATTTAAATAAAATAAATAATCATTTAAATAAAAAGTCGGTTTTAATCAATAACACAATGTTTTTCACTATTCACCAAATATTTAATGTTTTAAGAAAAATACCAAAAATTCACCCAAAGATAAATTTGATATTCAAAAATGAATTCTATTTTACCAAATTTAAAACATTGAATTTGAATTTATTAATTTAAAATAAATTCCTGTTGTCAAAACCAAAAAGTGGGGTTTTTAAAAGTAAAAACTATCAAAAGATTGACATGTATTTCTATAAAATTTAAATGTGAAATTAAATATAATGACCTAAATTGTACTAAATGATAAAAATATAATATAATTATACTTAAAAAAATTTCAAATTCTTAATTCAACACTATAAATTATTTCAATTGAAAAATCTATTTTCACTTAAAATTTAGTATTTTTCTTTATTCATAAAAATATGAAAGTTACCAGAAAAGAATAAAAAATTTATCTGAATTTTTTATGTCAATCTTTTAAATAAAAATTTAATTTAACTAAATTGAATATATAAAAGACTCAAATATTGAATTTAAAAATGGATCTCCATTAAAAGGTGGTAAAATTTCATTTTCTGTAAAATACTTCTTTTATCTGAAAAAATGAATTTGTTTTCATATAATGTCTACGAAACACATAACATTGATTATAAAATTATATGGAGTTTATAAAATTCAAAAGTTAGTTAATACTATTCATAACCTCTTTTTGAACAGCTTGTTTGGTAATTCGTTGTGCACTCGAACTCGGTGTTGCATATAACCCATGTTATTGAATTACATTGAAGAAAAAAACGTACTTTGAAATCTTTGGTTGTTAAATTAAATATTAATTTTACCGATTAAATTTATTTTCTAAATTTTACATTTAATATGAATTTTCATGATTCCCTACATTTTAATAACTGAAATTTACATTTATTATGTGAAAATTGAAAAAGAATTAATACATTGTAATAAATATAATTTTACCATGTAGATTCACCATGTAATTTTTTTCTTTTAATAGTTAAAATTTATTTTTATTAATATGAATATTTGAAATTTAATTTTTAAATTGTGAATTTACAATTAATTTTATTAATGAATTTTGAAAATTTCATATTTACCTATATTTATTTCTTAACATTAAATTTTTTATGGTGTAAGTTTTATATAACTTTACTTTAATGATTATTATTCAAAGTTTATTTGTAAATGGCCATTTTTAGAAATAAAAAATCTATTAATGTTCGATTGGGATCATTAATATTTTCAAGATCTATCACTTTTGTTGAAGAATGACCACAAGAAAAAAATATAGGGGATTCCATTTTGTAATCACATCATAGAATTTCTATACCAGATAGTATAAAAATATTCATCCATGTAAACAAAACAGTAGTTATTTATATGATAAAAAATTATTTTCATGATAAATAACTTCATCTAAGAACATAGGATATTAGAATGATTTATGATATCGAAAAATAAACTGTTTGTCAAAATGAATAAATGTGGAAAAAGTATACCATCAATAATTTATTATAAAATATATTCCTCGATCATTTTAGTAACATGTCTACACAACACAAAATAATTTACCTTATTTACGTTATCAAAGGTAGCTTCATGGAAGATATATAAGATATTAAGAAGTTGATATGTATTAATTTATTTAATATTCTCTTATTCCTAATAAATGAAGCATATATATCTTGGTTTTATGAACTATTTATTCAGGATATATATCATTCGAATGATTAAAAAAATTTATTGGAGATTTGTGATCAGTTTTCCAGTTCATTATATTAAACATTCAATTCATTAATAAATTTTTTTCATATTTTCATCACATTATTGGTAATTTTATGCATCATTATTTGTGGACTGATGATTATAGGTAGGTCATTTAATTTAAAATTTTTGTTTGATAATACTCTTTTTGGTTTTGTAAACCATTTCCCATTATCTAGTTTATGATTGGGAAGTAGAAACCAATGTTTGTACAATAGAAATTATTAGAGTTGGATAGGGTGTTAAAAATTAGTCAAGTTATAAAAAACAATTCTATATCTCAAATAAGAATAGAACAATATATAAGATTATATATTATTATTTTAATTTAACAATAAAACAACCTCGCTAAATGAGTGACATGAAATATCTCTAAAAATATTATGGGCCACAATGATTCTCCTCAAAGGTTGATGTTTATAAAAATTGATTGACAAATCCATTATAGATATGTCAATTTCCCCAATATCTATTAGCCAATATGAAGGTTAAAAATAATTATAAATGATTCATTATATAGGATATGATATGAGATTACATTATAAGTTAATTTAATATCACTTCATGAAAAATATTTACTTTCACTGAAAGTTAAGATTTACAACTTGACAGAGGAGTTATAAAAATAAAAAGTCAACTACACTAATGATTTGGAGTAAATGGTTCATAAAAAAAATTGATGATTAGTATTTATAAGAGGCAAAAATTGAGTATTTCTTGAGTTATTGGATCTTACATTGCATCCAAAAGATCATGGTTCAAATCTCTCATTGACACATATATTTGGTCCTTTAGATCTCTGAAGAAGTTCAAGAGACATAATTTCCAAGCCACTATAGGCCTTCAAGAAAAGAGATTTCAGACTATAATCAGTCCTTTGGGCCATAGGGTCTCTGGGCCATGAATCAATTAGCTCATATTGCACATAATCATCCCCCATAGGAGGAATCAGAGTAAGGAGGAGCTTCCGATGTGGAGCTAATAGAACTGTGAATTAAGATTGGGACATAGAAAACTAGACCACTGCTATCAGGAACCATGAAAATTTTCATAGGGAAATTCTAGATGATCATATTTGTGAAGTGGGGAGTGCAGCTATATCAATGATGTCGATTTTGGGGAGGGGTAGTTCCATTTTAGTTAGGTATTATGACCTTAAAGACATATACCAGGACATGTGCCTCTACGACACCTGGTCATGTAATTCTCTAGGATTCTGGGTCATGTAAGAGTTACCTCTCAACCCATGTTAATTTTTTAGCTGGTGTTCTAGAACAATCCATATTACCATTGGATTACATGTATATTCAAATATTTGAAAATTAATGGAACATCATATTACATATTTTTCATTGTTCTACTAGAGTTTAATATATAATATCAAGGAGTATCTTACACATTCACAAGGCCATTGAAATTCTTGGTATGATGAGAACTTTGAAATTCCATGGGGATATTCTTAAATACTATTCTATAGTCAAACAACATAATATGATGAGACAAATAGAATGTTTAATGTCTGTTTTAGGTACTTGTAAGTGGATGACACTTTTTCTCATGAAGGTCACACTTGGTGATCTATAATTCATGAAATATTGAGAACCAACTCACCAATAAGATGTCAAAATGTTTATGTATCATTTAATATTATTATAAAATAACATGTGTAATGGCCATTAGATTTTATGATTATTATTAATCCATTTCATGAATTGCATACTTAAATGTATTTTTATAATCAGATGTAATTATATTTCATGATGAAGATGGGTATGTTTGGTGTGATAGGAATTAGTTGTTTTTAAATAATAATACAATGAGGTATTTTTATCTTCCATATTTATAGAAGATTATATCTCAACCCTTTTGATTGAAATGTAATATTCACATTAAATTTCATGGTCATGGTGTAATGGTGAGTTTATTTTAGATTTTCAAAGAATGATATTTCAAGAATATAAGTTGATGAAACAGATATGAAATCATTGTGATGAGATATTATTAGAATGATATTATATTACATAGTGATAACTCCTATACGGTTTTCGAAGTTGTAACATTAGGTTATTTCTATTGGATTTCTTAGGCTTTTTCAAGATAATAATCATAGAATTTATGTATGTTCTCCTAATACTAATGAGAAAAAACCATAGATGATCACATACTATGTGTTTCTATTAATATTAATTAAATTCTATTTGAATTTTACTAATGGAATAAATATTAATCTCATGACCGAGGAATAATATTTTTCATGTTTTATCAATCCAAATTATTAAATATAGATTGATTCTCTAAAATGTTATTAAAATAGTTATTTTATTAATTTAATATTTAATAGAAATATATTTTTTATATATTGAATAAAATATTTAACTATGAATATAATATGTAATTAAATATTTATTTTAGTACTCTATAAATGTCAAAGAATATGATTGAACTAATACCATGTCTACGGATAAATATTAATTTGCATGGAGAAAAAATATTATTTGTCATTTTTCCAGTTAGTGAATGCTACAAAATAATAATATTGTTATTTTAATATGGAATGGGGTACAAATTGGATTATTATCTTATTTAAGGGTCATATTGTAATAAAGAAAAAATTTAACTTAAACCATAACTCTATTAGTGATGGTTATATATAGTGTGTAGGGTTTATAGCGAATTGTGAATTATAGTACACAACATATTTCTCTCTAAAATTCCTCCCTCTATCATCCTCTCATAAACCAGAAGAATAAGAGAGAAATATTAAATCCAAAAGGAATTAAAAGTGATGAATATGAAAAACATATGACAATAAATCCACTACACTAGAACCTAAAATTTCATCAGTGTTCTTCGAAGAATGAAGGAGAAATTGTGGATCAACGTAAGAGGGATTCTACACTTAGATAATACAAGCATAATTACGGTAATTTGAAAAGGGTTTTTATAATGATTAATAAATAGAAAATTAAATAAAGTTCATAATATTAGGTAACCTATTTTTAGATCTAAATTAAATTTAATATTAATTTAACATGCATAAGATCCTATCTATTGGTTTCATGATTTTCTATGAAAATATTAGATGAAAAAATTTCATTGGTCATGATGTTTACATTTTAAAAAATGAGTTAATGATCCATAAAATCTGATAAAACCATCATGGTTATTTTCCCATGAGGTGCTTTCACTACACTCAAAACCTTCATGTGGTATTAGAATGGCCACATTTCAAATATGTAATTATTTTGTTTATTTTTGTTTTATTATACATAATAGTGGTTAGATGTTTCATTTCCATTTTAATTTTTAATTAATTAGATGTTTAATTAAGATGAATTTTATATTTTAATTACTTAATTTGTGAATTATATTTTCTTAGAGGACTAAGAATAGATGAAGAATGACCAAAGATTTCATTGGGAAGTGTGAAGGATTTGAAATGGTGAGATAGGGTTACATGGAATTTAGTTTGATTAAATTTCATGTTCCTAAGTGCACTTCACCTTGAAATGTAATAATATACAATAAAATCCAAGTAGTTATTGAATGCGGTTCATTTATTGGACACCACATGTAGATTGGGCTAAAAAAGCACACAAATTGTTGGATTACATTGTGTGTAGCTAGCATACACATCATGCAATCTATATATTTTAATGGTTAATTTATTACAAACCATTAAGTAAAATACATGGATATTGACTATGTTGATAAACATCCTGTGTAATTATTGAATCATATGAGATGTAGTTGGTTTACACGACATGTCATTCATTAATTGACACATTCAAAATACAAACTATTTTACTTGACAGGTTATGCAGACACATGAGAAGGGAGATACACTACTTATAGATGGTTAGTACATGTCTTGTAGTCCTTATAACACACTAATATTTTAAATAACATTAATCTATATAATGAATTAAACATGTAACATCGTGTTTAAAGGAACAACGATGTAATAGTAAAATATTATTATATAAACTTGATTGATTTAAATTAGTCATTTAATTGGTAGGTGTGAACAATAATAACTTTATGGTGAAATTTTCATGAAATTAGAATACAAATTTTCTAATTAATACATAATAATCACTCAGATTTTGATAATGATAATTTAATCTTCAAAATATATTTTCACATCAAAAATAATATCTTATTTCTTTTTGGGAGAAAATATTATAATTAATTTATTCAAATTTAAGAAATGTTATTTTATAAAATTAACATCAATTTAAAATCCGGATAAAAAATATACTGAAGGATAAATTCTTTTATTTTTAAAAAACTATTATTTTCTTAGTGAATATTGAAAATACAATGTTTTGTAAAACAATAATTTATTTTTAATAAATTAATTAATTTAAATACACCCCTAATTATTCTAATTTTATTTCAATGTAAAATAAGTATTTTTCATTTATATATAATTCAATTAATTAAATTTTAATCATCTTTATATAGGATTTTAGAATTACTTTATCTTATGCTTAAAAACACATTTTTCTGAAAACTATTTTGAAGTGCATAATGTTTCTCCACTTATATTTTTTAAAATAAACCAAAAAAAGAAATTATTTAAAAGAAATTTATAAATTATAAATCTAATTTTATGATTTTTAATTAATAAAATGAATATTATTATTCATATATTTAATGTAAAATAATATTTTCCTTAAAAAAGTCATTATTTGTAAAACCACGTTTTCATCGGGCATGTGGGTTTTATTTTTCAAACATTTCTATCACTTTTATGTATTGAATTTGATATAATGTATTCCATATTTGAATCAAAAAAAAATTATACAATTGGTTCAACTTAATTTTCGGTCATAATGAATAGTGAAAACAATAAAAAAAATAGTTACCATCGTAAAACAATTAAAATGGTAAAAAATTAGTAACATTTGTGGTAAAAGATAGAACATATTTAAAAAAAATTTATTTCAATTTATAGGGGATTTATTGCCCCTTATAACTCCTAAAATATTTTATTAGTAAATTTTTGGGGCACTTAGACTGAGAGTGACTTCCCATTATTGAATAGTTTTGGGTATTTGAAAAAGGTACACTCCTCCTTAAATATAAAATGGAACCACCTACCCTCACACTACTAGAAATATAGTATATACCAATGGTTTGAAACCATTGGTATAAGTAGCAGAACCGTTGGCTAGTAAGTCGTGGCAAAAGGCCTATACCAACAGCTTTTCTCTAACCATTGGTATATCGCGCTGTAACCTTCACTATGCAAACGATTTTATAGAAACCATTGGTATATATTTATACCAATTACTGATAACATGTTGGGGTATATAGATTACATGTACATTACAAACAATTTGAAATCGTTGGTATATTTTATTGCCAACTCTCCCCTAAAACTGTTGGTAAAAATATTCTGGAAATACACTATACCAACGGTTCAAAACCGTTGGTATAGTGTATTACTAATAGTTTATTCAAACCACTGGTAGAAGTATTCTCCAAAAAACACTTTACCTATGGTTTAAAACTGTTTGTATAGTGTTTTTCCAGCAACCTACACAGCAGCCACCCTTTCCATCCACTACATACACCTACAATCATAACAGCAAATAATGATTAAAATAGAACAATTTGAACTTAAAATATAACAAAAAACACATGAAATATCACACAAAAATCAGTAGACTCTTCCAACCATGACATGTACCACTGACATATTTTTCCCACATTCACATGACAACCACTCTTCTAACTAACCCATTTCAATTTTTTTTGTTGAGAGATCTCATAATGGTGAGAGGACACTCAAATTATAAGGATCCCATCATAGTCATAGTTGCATACACCATTAATAGAATTAACAAAAAATTCATAAGGTAATTACATCAAGTATACACATACAACAAGTATACACATACACCATTAACAGATAATTCATAAGTCAATTAAATAAATAATGATATCAATCCAAGATTCAGGGGGTTGGTGGCTGTCTAAAGGTTTTGGGTGGCTATCTAAGGGAGGTAGGGGTGTCCCGGGGGGTGGGGGTGTCCGGGGGATGGGGTGTCAGGGGGGGTGCTGTCCATGGGGGTATCCAGGGGGGTTGGGTGGTGTCCGAGGGGGGGGGGGGGTGTCCATGGGGGTGACAAGGGGGTGGGGTGGTGTCCGTGGGGGGTAGGGGTGGTATTCAGGTGGGTTGGGGGCCTTCTAGGGGGTGGGGGTGTCCAGGGGGTGGGGGTGGTGTCAAGGGGGGGGGGGTGCGGCAGGACTAGGGGTTAGGGGGATGTCCAAGGGAGGTGGGGTGGTGTCCACGAGGGTGGGGGATATCTAGGGGTTGGGGTCTTGTCTAGGGGGGGGTTGGGGCGGTCCACTGGGGTGGGGGCTGTCAAGGGTGTGGGGGCTGTCCCAGGGGGGGGGGGGGGTCCACGGGTGTGTCAGGGCTGTTCAGGTGGTAAGGGGTGTCCATGGGGGTGACCAGGGTTTTCCAGGGGGTACAGGGTGTCTAGGGGTGGTGGGCGGGTTGTACACGGGGGGTAAGGGTGTCCAAGGGGGGTGGGCGGCTTTCCACGGGGTGGGGGCTATCTAGGGTGTAGGTGGGGTTGTCCAGGGGGGTGGGTTGAGCTGTCCCTGGGGGTGGGTGGGGCTGTCCAGTGGGTGGGGGGGGGGGCTGTCTAGGGGTATGGAGTATCTAGGGGGTGGGCGGGGGTGTCCAAGGGGGTACATGGTGTCACGACGGGATTGGGGGGGGGGGCTGTCCAGGGAGTGGGGGTGGGGGGCTTTCTATGGGGGTGGGGTGGTGTCCATGGGGGGTGGGGGGGTGGGGGTGTCCAGGGGGTGGTGTGGGGTCCAGGGCTTTCCATGTGGGGTTAGGGTTGTCCAAGGGGGGTGGGGCTGTCCAGTGGGGTGGGTTTGTCCACAGGGGGGGGGTGTCCACAGGGGTGGCAGTGCTGTCCAGGGGGTAAGGGATGTCCCCGAGGGTGGGCGGGGCTGTCAACAGGGGTGGCGGTTGTCTTGGGGGTTATGGTTGTCCACGAGGGTGGGCTTGGCTATCCCGGGGGGTACGTGTAGTCTAGGGGATGGGGCGGGCTATCCATAGTGGTGGTCAGGTTGTCCAAGGGGGTAGGGAGTGTCCAAGGGGGTGGCCGGGTATTCCACAGGGGGGGTCTGTCCACGGGGGGCAGGAGTGTTCAGGGGGGTATCCATGGGGGTGGGTCGAGCGGTCTAGGTGGTAGGGGTTGTCCAGGGGGGTGGGCGGGCTATCGATGGGGGGTAGGGGTGTCCAGGGGTGGGGGGGGGGTGTCAATGGGGGGAGGGGGTGTCCAGGGGTGTCGGTGGGCTGTTTGCAGGGGTGCCCGAGCTATCCAGGGGGTACGAGGTGTCCAGGGGGTGGAATGGTTGTCCATGGGTGTGGGTGGGGCTGTCCTGGGGGTATGGGGTGGCCCTGGGGTGGGCGGTTGTCCACAGGAAGAGGGGTTGTCCAAGGGGTGGGTGAGCTATCCACGGGGGGGGGGGGGGGGGGGGGGGCTGTCCAGGGGGTAAGGGGTGTCCATGGGTGGGGGGGGGGGGCTATCTAGGGGAGGGGTGAATCAGTCACAGAAAATCATCAAGTCAAGTTTTATTATTTATAGATAAAAAAATAAAGATAATGTGACCTACCTAATCACACATAATCTGGCAGAAAAAAATCATTAAACATCAATGTTCATTTATATCGGTCAAAATTGTAATGGATGAATCTACCCCTCATCACAATCAATATCATTTCCATCACAATCCCTCTCACCCTCATCCTCATTGTCATCCCCATCATCATCCCCGCCGTCCTTAACACCCTGCACCTTTCCCTCTTACTCAGCCTTGGCCTCCTCATCGCTCTCCTCATCCTCCTCGGCCTCCTCCTCAACCTCCTCCTCCGCCTCGGCCTCATTCTCACCCTCCTCTTCCTCCACCTCAGCCTCCTCCTATCCATTGTATCGACCACAACTAGAACTGCCACCTGATCCACCATTTATAGAATGCATCAATGGCAGATATTCATCACAAGCAGTGCTTGCCTTTGGTGGATGTGTTGGACGTAAAACATCCATCAGTTTCATAAATGCAGTGTTTGCCCAAGAAGAGTGCTCTGCCATCTCTGTGGCCCTTTCTTCAGAATTTTCTGCCTATGCCTTAACCTTCTGCATCTTGGTGGCTCTAAAACTCATACCAGAGGAGGGCCAATACCTTGTCAGAACTATAATCTTCCCAGGTCGGTAGCATACTCTACCAGGGTTCTCATCTCCCAAAACCTGATGTATATTATCATTTGGCCCAAAATTGTCAGTTTCCTAGGCATCAAGGGCCTCTAAAAAGGCCTATTACAAATATAAATATATTATTAAGTTACATAAGAGAGATTTAAATTTTAAATCTACAATGTAAAACTTACAATCTGCTACTGAGTCGGTTCATTAACTGCACTTCCATCATTCTTCTTTCTACTCGAGAAAAATGGGTTTTCTCGAGGCACACATCCTTCTATATTCAATTTATGCCTCTAAAATGACATTTAATGGAGGAAACCATAATTAAAAATAATATACCAATAATTTATTTCATAACTAAAATTATATAAAAACTTTATCAATCAAATAATTTATGGAGGAAGTAATATAATGTTCAAGTCATAAGGAAAGCTTTTAAACTGTCATACCTATTGCATCTCATGATCTGGCATCATAGTACGTCCCAATGTGTGGATGTATTTCTTAGTATAAATTTTTTTTCTTATTTCTTTCAGATGAATATATAATAAAATTCAATAATTAGTATTATTTAAAAACATGAAAATTTTCATTTAAATACCGCTAATGTGACTAATACCTAAAATTGGCTAGTCGTCCAATGAGTAATCATCTGTCGATACTATTATAACGAATAATCATCAACGACAGGGATCGCCTCAAACTCTATTCCCACTCTACCATGCCATCCAATCTATAACTCATGCTTATAAGATCTCCAAAGATCGCCTAAATCCTTAACACTTGCTGACCGTACACCCTCACCATCATGGAAATTAAACCGTAACCGACACCAAAATATTAATTCATATAAATAAAAAAATTAATATATTGCATCAAATACAACATATTTTTTTACAAATATCTCTGCCCAGGCTTTATACTTGACTAAATTTGGTAGTTGTCCCCATGAGAGCGGGCTGACAGGAATGATGTCAGAGTATTTGGTAAGCGTCGCCAAAAAACTCCAACATTGCTGCACTGATTTTCAATCATCTGACTATCTTCATTAGAGTCCACTATAATATGTGGGCGGAGATTCCACACCACACACATGCATGTATTCCCCAACCTTTTCCACCTATTATTATATGTATCTGTTATGAAATAAAACAAATATTTTATCAATACATGTTATAATAATAATAAATAATGGTGTAAAAATTTATTCGGGTGGTATAAGTGTACCTGTGGTATTCAAATCAATGGTCACCGCTAGATCCTTAGAAACTGAAGTAACACCCTTTATAGATAGAGTGGGTCCCAATGTATTCTCCACAAGGGTATAATCTAGTGGAGCAGTAGTTGAAGAAGATGGAATATAAAATCCCAGAGAGAAGGAAGAAGAATTAAAAGAAGATGATAGGGATGACTGATCGAATGCTGGATGGGGAGTACGAATCATCTTCGAATATGGAAGAGAAGGGTGAGGAGGATCAGATGTAAATGGTGGTGAAAAAATGGGATGCCTAAATATCCCATGTGTCCCTAACGACACAACCGGATCAGCATGTGGGATGGATGGTATGTTAGTGGGAGGGGCAGGGTCTAATCAGGTACGCTGACCAGATCGTCTAGCTCTTTTACCTCCCCCCCCCCTCGTATGAACACCCTATATACTAGGACCAATACTTGGCTGCTCATCAAATAATTTTCACCTAATATAAGGATCATGAAAACATGTTTAATAAACATTAATCACATGACATTATATATTATTTAAATATATATATATTTGAAGTAAAATACTCAAAGAAGGCACTAGTGGTGAAATTTCCAGCTCAGTCATGCGATGATTGTTGTCCATAATCTATTTTCCTCATCTCTCTTCAATTGGTTTCATTTCCTTCATTTTGAAAACAAATATGAAAGTAAATAGAAAAGGATAACTAATGTGTAACCCAAAAAACAAAATAAATGAGTGGTAATAGGGGGATTCATGGATAATTTAACTAACCATTGTTTTAGGTGATCTTGAACAAATATATAATGAAGTAAATAAATCATAAAATATGTAATAAATAAATTTAATTTTTAGTAGGATGGTTATTTCCTAAGTTTCATCAGTCTATTAAAATCATTGAACATTGATTCTACTAGATTCATAAGTGGTAAAGAAGTTATCAAAATTAAGGAAAAATTTCATTTCTTTAGCCCAGGTAGAAGATGCAGGTTTCAATAAATGTTTTGTAGAAGAATACAAACCATCATTTTCATTACCTGGTAAAATGTTAAAGAGAGGTCTTAGAGTCATAAAATTTTTATACAAATCATTGTTGAAGCATTGAAATGTTCACCATGTTAGAAATGTTTCATTCGTATGCTTGTATACAGTTCAATTCCAAATTAGAATATGGAATTCAAATAAAATTTCCAAAGGGGTGGGGGTGTCCAGGGGGTGGGAAGGCTGTCCACGGGGTGGGGGCTGTCCATGGGGGTACGAGGTGTCCAGGGGGTGGGTTGGAAATCCATGGGGGTGAAGGGGTTGTCCAGGGGGTATGGGGTGTCCAGGGGGTGGGTGGGGTGTCCACGGGGGTGGGGCTGTCTAGGGGGGTGGGGGTGTCCATGAGGGTGGTGGGGAAGTCTAGGGGGGTATGGGTGTCTTAGGGGTGGGCGGGCTATCCACGGGGGTGGGCAGGCTGTTTAGGTGGGTGGGCGGGCTGTCCACTAGGGTGGCAAGGCTGTCCACGGGGGTCAGGTGTGTCCAGAGGGTGGGGGTTTCTGGGGGATTGGGGGGTCTCTGGTGCGTGGTGGGGGGGGGGTGTCCAGGGGGTGTGCGGGCTGTCCACCGAGGTGGGGGGGGGGGGGTGTCCAAGAGGGTACATGGGTGTCCAGGGGGTGGGAGGGCTGTCCATGGGGGTGGAGGGGCTGTCCATGGGGTACGGAATGTCCAGGGGGTGGCCTGGCTGTCCACGAGGGTGGTGTGACTGTCTAGGGGGGTACAGGGTGTCCAAGGGGTGGGAGAGCTGTCCACGGGGTGGCGGGCCCGTCCATGGTTTTAGGGGTGTCCAAGGGGGTGGACAAGCTGTCCACAGGGGGGGGGGCTGTCCTAAGTGTGGGAAGGTTGTCCATGGGGTTTGTGTCCAGGGGGTACAGGGTGTCGAGGTGGTGGGCGAGCTATCCATGGGGGTAGCGGGCCTATCCATATGGGTAGGGGGTGTCTGGGGGGATGGGAAGGCTGTCCACAGGGGGGGGGGGGGCTATCGAGGGGGGTATGAGGTATCCAGGGGTGGGCGGTGTGTCCCTAGGGGCGGGGGTTTCCACGGGGTGTGGGTGGGGGTGTCTAGGGAGTTGGGGGTTGTTCAGGGGGGGTGGGGGTGTCTAGGGGGTGGGGGACTGTCCACTGGGGGTGGGCGGGCTGTCCATGGGGGTGGGAAGTAGTCCAGGGGAGTAGGAGGTGTCCATGGGGATGGTAGGGATATCTAGGGGATAGGGAGTGTCCAGGGGGTGGGTGGGGTGTCCACGTGGGTGGGCGGGCTGTCCAGGGGCGTGGGCGGGCTATCTACGGGGGTGGCGTGTTTGTTTCAGGGGGTAGGGTGGGTGGTCAATGTGGGGTGGAAGGGAAGTCCAGGGTTGTAGGTGTGTCAAGGGGGTGGACGGGCTATACACGAGGGTGGCGGCTTTCCAGGGGGTCGGGGGTGTCTAGGGGGGTGGGTGGGCTATCCATGGGGGTCGGGGCTATTCAGGGGGGTTGGGGGTGGCCATGGGGGTCGTGGGGTTGTCCCGGGGTTCATGGGTGTCTTGGGGGTGGGTGGGGTGTCCATAGGGGTAGGGGATTTGGGGGAGTGCTTTCCCGGGGGATGAGCGGGTTGTCCACGAGGGTAGGGGGTGTCTAGGGGGTGGGAAGGTTTCCCACAGGGGGTATGGGGTGTCTACAGGGGTTAGGGGTGTCCAAGGGGTCAGGGGTGTCCATGGGTTGGGCTAGCTGTCCATAGGGATGGGGGCTATCCACAGGGGTACGGGTGTCTAGGGGGGGGGGGGGGGGTGGACGGGCTGTCCCAAGTGAGGGATGTCACTCTTTTCCTTCTAGATCGTGGAATCATTTTAAATATATAGGAGTTCATGTAAAATGATTTACACCTTCTTAGTTTTCCAGCCACATCCTCCTCCTAGATTAAAATATTTGTCTCTTCTCTACTGATCTCTGTGAATATAAATGGGGTTTTTCAAGGTTATTTACATGGGATGATAGGTTTTATGAAAGGGGAAGCTCTATCTCCTCTCATTTTTGTTATTTTCATACAGGACATTTGTCACATTCTGAAGTCTCAAATCTCTATTTGATGCTCATTCAAGTTCTATTATCATTTTTGTAAGATTTCCATCTCCCATATTTCTTTTGTGAATGATATTTTATTACCCCCATTTGGAAATATATATTATTTATCAGTATTGAAATATGACATAGATTTATTCTCTTCCTTTTCTAGAATGATTATTAACCTTTCATATTCCAAGATGTTCTTAGATGGAAATTATTCTAATGCTTCGGATAGTTTTGATGATGCTATGGTTATTAGGGGAGGATCCCTTCCTCTTTTCAACCTTGTGGTTCCCCTTATTACTTCCAAGATTAGATCTATAGACTGTATGGTTTTGGAGGAGATAATTTTAAAACGTATAATTTTTGTCAACTAATTGTTATCATTTACCGAACTATTACAACTTGTTCATTCTGTTTTACTTAAGATGAAATATTATTGGTGTTAACACTTCATGAGACCAAATAGATTGGTTAAGTCCATTAAATCCAATAATTAGATAATTATTTCAAAGTTCCATTATCTTGTTACTTATGGTGATCAAGTGGAGTTGGAATTAATGAATTATACTAAGGATGAGGGATGATTAGGTTTTAAGTGGGATGAGCACTGGAATAAGTCTTACATGGTTAAAAATATTTGGGATATTTTTAATCCTTATTTTTATTCATTTTCAATTGACTAGGATCACATTTTCCTACTTGGTTGCTCCATGTTTTGGGGGGAAAAGACCCATGTAATTTGTAATGGACATGGAGGAAAGTGTTCGGGCTATGAGATCTTCATAGAGAACAACTCCAATTTGGCCAGAAATGTATCTTTTATTTTTCTTTTGTTTTGATTCTTGGCTTTCTAAGGGACATATTTTCTTCTCTATCAATGAAAACATAATATATGATTCATGGTTATCAATGTTTCTCTTAGTTGTGGAAATTATCTCTAATGGACCATGGAATCCACAAATTATTATTTCTACTAATCTCTTGGATATCAGGCTAGAGATCCTTTATTTTTGTGAGTATGGAGGAGATTGTGAATGGATTCTATGGAATGGATATGATGGGTTCTCCATAATAATAAAGTTTATCTTGAGTTGGTTTGAATGTGTTAACTTTTAGGTTCTTTTCTAAGGGATGGATGCTAATTCTGCTGCATACTGGGCTGGCCTATGTTCTAGAAGGTTGTTTGTTATTTAGATAGTGGTTGGGATACATGATTGTGAGTGGGTTTTTATTTTTTGGTCATATTATCATGTGGTTTTTGTTTTTATTTTTCATTATTTGGCTATATGATGGTGTTATTTCTAGTTCTAAGGGTATTTTTGTAGCTGGGTTATCATGCTAATTGGATTAGATAGTGTGAGATACTTGTTTTTTTTGTCCCTGGGAAGGGGTTTTGGCTGTTGAATTGGAGGTTTTTTCTGAGGGTATGTTAGAAGGGTGCTATGATACTCTAGTTGGTGTAGGTTCTATAAATGCATGTATGGTGGCTTGGTTCTAGTGTAGTTTTTTGTAATGCCATTCTTTTGTTTGTCTTTGGTTCCTTGGGTATGTGTTGGGAAAGGCCCATGTGAAAATGGGTGATGTAAATCACTAGTGGAGTGTGATCCCCCCTCCCACCACACCCCCCCCCCCCGAGCCCCCCACCCCCAGCTCCCTCCTGCAGCCTCCACCCTCCACACTACACAAACCCCTCGCCCCTATAACCCCCACCCTGCATAGCCACACCCTATACCCCCAAAGCCAACACCACTCCCATTGTACTTCCCCCAATCCCACTACACTCACCCCTACACCCCCACCTCCTACCACACATCCCCCCATACCCACCCCTCCCACTACTCAACCCCCCTCCAACAACATAGCCCCCCTCCCCACCACCTCCCTATACAACCCCACACAACCCTCCTCACCCTCTACAACCCCCACCATATATGTCTCCCTCAACACCCCCCCCCCCACTACACACCCCC